>OY755250.1:22319683-23664683 GCA_963576725.1 Azorinus chamasolen
TGGCTCCTACAGGATACATATAACCTAATGCATATTGACAGTAACCATGCGCATGAACCTAATGCGTATTTACAGTAATTATGCACATGTACCTAATGCGCAGTGACAGTAATTATGTACATGAACCTAATGCGTATTGACAGTAATTATGTACATGAACCTAATGCGTATTGACAGTAATTATGTACATGAACCTAATGCGTATTGACAGTAATTATGTACATGAACCTAATGCGTATTTACAGTAATTATGTACATGAACCTAATGCGTATTGACAGTAATTATGTACATGAACCTAATGCGTATTGACAGTAATTATGTACATGAACCTAATGCGTATTTACAGTAATTATGCACATGTACCTAATGCGTATTGACAGTAATTTATGTACATGAACCTAATGCGTATTGACAGTAATTATGTACATGAACCTAATGCGCATTGACAGTAATTATGTACATGAACCTAATGCGTATTGACAGTAATTATGCACATGAACCTAATGTATATTGATAGTAACCATGCACATGAAACTACTGCATATTAACAGTAACCATGTTCTTGAACGTACATGAACCTAATGCGTATTGACAGTAATTATGCATATGGACATAATGCATATTGACAGTAACCGTGTACATGAACCTAATGCATAGTGATGTTCACCCGGCGTCTCATCGGAATTCAAACTATTTAACTCGTTGACTCTCTTTCTCTTACAACGACTGCTCCCTCTCTACAACGACACCCTTTGGGATACGAAGAGTGTATGTGTTGTTCAGAGGGATTTGTTATAGGGAGGGAAAATCAAACATAATTAGCTTGTTTGCAGATCCCCAGATAAGGTGTATTTCGAGAACTAAAACCGTTATGCCTCAATCAAACCCTTTGTTGTGACCACTCTTTGGAATCGTCACAAAGTGACGATTCTAAAGAGTCGTCACAACATAGGATTTGATGGAGGCATAAAGAAAATACGATGGAAAAGTTGTTTCTGGAGCCTTGTTGTTTCGGAAGCAATGAAATGCGTTGTTGTAAGGAGGGACTCGTTATTGAGGGGGCCGTTGTAGGGAGGGAGCACTGTATTAAAACTTTTTTTCAGATTATCCCAACATCGAGGAAGCGCTATTCAGAAAATGATGCCTCCGTGGAGAAACTCAGACAGGAGTTATTTCAAGCAACCAACAAGTCTAAGTAGGCCAATTCTGACAGACATTTCGTTTTGTGGATATATTTATGGTCATTTTCTACATGGAGTTATCGTTCCTGCTACAAACAATTAGTGCGAAATGGAAACAGGACCGGTAACTTTCGACGAACGTTAGCTATATCATGTAATTCTGGGAAAGTCGGTAACTGTCTTTAGTGTAGATGAGTTGTTGGATATCTATCTGTCATATTACAAATACTATTCAATACATTCAAGATAGGAAGAATGCAGTCTTTCAGAGTTCAAAGGGACGTAATTAATGACATATCATGTTCCTCAGATCCTCGGAGTTATCTCCCATATAATTTTACGTATAATTGTATGTGGAAGAAGTTAACCGTGGCCATATGTTTAACACACTTGCCGCCCAAAGTGTAATATTCTTCAATTCTGTACGAAATATATCCTGAGTGCCAACCAGTTTGGATCCTGATGAGTCACTGTGTTATTCGGCGTCTCCTCTGTGTTATTCGGTGTCTCATCTGGACCAAAATCGTTTGCAACTTTTATCACAGATTAGCCAAGGCCGGAGGAATAGTTAACCGTCAAACTGGGTGCTCAGTGATTTTGCCATTTCGGCACGTGAAAATTGTGATCATTCATTTCATAGGTAGCATATAGCATTCTGTGATTGTGTTAGATTTGATCACCATTATTGTTGTATAATTAAATACAGTTGAACTACGATATCTCGAACTTCAAAGGACTATATAAATTAGTTCGAGATAACAGAAGTTTGAGTTATCCTATTTCTAATCTGGACAATTTCTCAAGTTCACAGCTAAATGCAGGTCTACAGTAATGCTGAAAGCTCCTGTAGGAGCTTTCAGCATTACTGTAGACCTGTCTTAAGCTGTGAAATGTGTTTCTATATAGATATGCGTAGTGATACATTTTAGAGCAATTCTGCATTGTAAGATTTTGGAAGGACCGAACTTTTAGTTCGAGTTATCCCATGGTTCGAATTATCCGAGTTCGAGATATCGAAGTTCAACTGTATTTGTGATTGATAATAAAAGTTTGAGACGTATGTCATTTTATTTTCTCTTCTTTTGAACCCATTCCCTTGTGTTGTCGCCTTTTTGACGCTTCTGTAAAAGTCATTGTTCATATCATTTTATTTTCTCTTCTTTTGAATCCATTCCCTTGTATTGTCGCCTTTTTGACGCTTCTGTTAAAGCCATTGTTTAACACATTAGCCCCTAGTGATGCATTTTTGCGCATCGATAAAATTCACATTGTGAAACCATTGTGATAAATAGAGCATTTGCTCCTATATGAGCAAATGCTCTTTTTATCACAATGGTTTCAAACTGCAAAATTCTAAAATATTCCTTTTCACTAGTTAATGGTCCTTTTCGGTAGATTAATTCAAACAGGTTGGGTCTAAAAATAGTCTAGGAGAGAATGAGTTCAATCTATTATGATAAATGGAGCTCTATAGGAGCAAATGCTTTATTTGTCAGAATGGTTTCAAAATTAAGCGATTCTAAAGTTGTCCTTTTTCATGTATTCCTTTTCGGCAGTTTCATCCAAAAAGGATGGGTCTAAAAATAGCCTGTGACGAAATGGGTTCACCAATTCGATTCTTATTTGCTAAATGCCCAATCATTAGTATGAACTAATCTAATGTTTGGGTAACCCTTTCCTTCATATAAACGCTTTTTCACGCATTTGCAAACAGTGTAGACCCAGATCAGACGGCTCCTAGAGGCTGGGAAAACCCCAGTGCAGTCCCTGGTAAGATTCCGGCACGACGGTTGGTCCAAGTATTCACAGTTTTCAATGCAATCAGACAGTTTTCAATGAAGTCAGACAGTTTCCAATGCAACCAGACAGTTTTCAATGCAATCAGACAGTTTTCAATCAGACAGTTTCCAATGCAATTAGACAGTTTTCAATGCAATAAGACAGTTTTTCAATACAATCAGACAGTTTTAATGCAATCAGTCAGTTTTCAATACAATCAGACAGTTTTTAATGCAATCAGACATTTTTCAATACAATCAGACATTTTTCAATACAATCAGACAGTTTTCAATACAATTAGACAGTTTCAATACAATCAGACAGTTTTTAATGCAATCAGTCAGTTTTCAGTACAATCAGACAGTTTTCAATGCAATCAGACAGTTTTCAATACAATCAGACAATTTTCAATACAATCAGACAGTTTTCAATACAATCAGACAATTTTCAATACAATCAGACAGTTTGCAATCAGACAGTTTTCAATACAATCAGACAGTTTTCCCAGTACAGTAGAACCAGTCACAAGCGGCCTTTCATTTATTGAACACATGCGTCTAAAAAGCAGATGGTTTCTCACTGCATGTCAACTGTAAGGAGCTTTCTGCATTACTTTTGACCTGCATTCAGGTACTAATTTATACGCCCTGCATACCAATAATTAGACATCTTTTTGATGATCGCTTAACCCTTTCCCTCATATTGACGACTTTTGACGACTCTGTGAAAGTCACTTTGTGAAACCATTGTGATAAATAGAGCATTTGCTCCTATAGGAGAAAATGCTCTATTTATCACAATGGTTTTAAATTACAAAAAGTATATTACTTTTCTCTAGTTAATGTTCAATTTCGGTAGATTTATTTAAAGAGGTTGTGTCTTAAAATAGCCTAAGGGGCAATGGGTTAAGAAATGTTCCACTGTATTTGTAAAAGTAACTGAATCAGGTATTACTTTAGGAAAACTGTGTAACAAAAGTCACCTCAAGCGAATTTAAAGATTACAGTTGCCTTTGAAAATTCACTCAGCAGGATAAATATTCAAAGTCACGTGACGAGAACAGCCATTTCCTAGTATTTTCTTTGCAAATAGAATAGAGAGTAGTCCCTGTTTGCAGCACTAGTAAGAAAAAACAGTCAAACATGGTTTAACCCATTACCTCATAGGCTAATTTTAGATACAATCTCTTTGAATAAATCTGCCGAAAAGGAGCATTAACTAGAGAAAAGGACAATTTTAGAATTTTGTAGTTTGAACCATTGTGATAAATAGAGCATTTGGTCCTACAGGAGAAAATGCTCTATTTATCACAATGGTTTCACCAAGTGACTTTTACAGAGTCGTCAAAAGTCATCAATATGAGGGAATGGGTTAACCCTTTCCGCGATATATTATAATCTTTATTACAGTCTCTTCGTGGTTACAATCATACAAATACCAACATATACATGTAAAGAAACCATGTCATTCATTTTTGAATTATAAGAGACTATAACTACAAGTATATCACAATACTATTACATACATGTGTTGCACTATATCTACATATAAGTTAAAGTTAAAGAGTATAAAGACTCTGTTAATCTGACAAACACACACACACACACACACACACACACACACACACACACACACACACACACACACACACACACACACACACACACACACACACACACACACACACACACACACACACACACACACACACACACACACACACACACACACACACACACATTTACGAACACATATGTCTGTTTGATTAAAATCTACTTATACTAGAAAGAAGATAAAAACTGAATTGAGAAAAAAAGGACAAACATGCCATATTACACAATGTTCTTTAACCCATTCCCTCATATTGACGACTTTTGACGACTCTGTAAAAGTCACTTTGTGAAACCAGTGTGATAAATAGATCATTTGCTCCTCCTATAGGAACAAATGCTCTATTTATCACAATTGTTTCAAACTACAATGGTTTCAAACTTCAAAATTCTAAAACAAATCCTTTTCTCTAATTAATGCTACTTTTCGGTAGATTTATTCAAAGAGGTTGGGTCTAAAAACAGCCTATGAGGGAATGGGTTAAGAAAACGAGTATCACCTCAAATCGCGATAAATTCCCCATTGAATGCCTTTGCAAACAGTGTACATCCAGATCAGACGTACAGTTTCCACACCTCTTTTTAATTCTTACCATAGTGCGAGTAAATAACTCGGCCTCTAATCAGATTCTATTTTTTTTTACACTTTTGGCAAATTTTGGCAGATAAATGGGCGACTAAAAGTACTTATATAGAGAAATGAAGCAGACGACAATACGCTTTGGCAGACGACAGTTAATGGTGACTAAAACGTTGACATATAGGTAACTGACGTATAACTTTGACGTGTTATTTGTATTTGGTCAATGATGACAATAATTATCATTTTGAACTTTGACCTTTAGTATGTCCGCGCAGGTCAAAGTTCAATTTGTCCGTGGCAAAATGTAATCTATGCCAACATTTTAGCAATGAATATTTTATTAATATTCATCATATTATTATCAGATCTACGTTTTTCTCTACCATTATTATTATCATCATAACAAAATGCCGATCCTGATCAGGCGACATAAAATATAAAGCAGACGACATATATTGTCGCGATACAGTCAGAAAACAAAGAAACAGACGAACTTCTGTATAAGCTGCAAAATATGTCCTATAAGGCGACCACACAGGTTACCTATACATGTATATATGAGTGTTTAAGACAGGTAATAGCTTAACCAATTACCTCATAGGCTATTTTTAGATAAAACTTCTTTAGATAAATCTACCGAAAAGGAGCATTATCTAGAGAAAAATTTTTTTTTAGAAATTTGTAGTTTGAAACCATTGTGATAAATATAGCATTTGCTCCTATAAGAGCAAATACTCTATTTATCACAATGGTTTCACAAAGTGACTTTTAAAGAGTCGTCAAAAAGTCATCAATATGAGAGAATGGGTTAATGCAGAATGAAAGTAAAGCAGAAAGCTCCCCAGGAGCTTTATGCATTAGTTTTATCCTGCATTAAACAACCACCGGTATTACAGGCCCACGTATTTATTCATTATATGGTCCTGTTATACATGTAATTATTATTCGGTCATGTCCAGTCATTTATATATCTATACATGTAATCGGCCATAAATAGACCACCTTTATTGCGCGAAGTTACTTCCTAACAGGAAATAAATCTTGACCATGTCACAGCAAGTGCGTGTTAAGTGTTGACAATTCAAGGCAAATAGTATGCTTAATATTAACCCTTTCCCTGTTCTGTATTTAAGCCAAATTTCAATACCTACTGAATATTCATTAACAAAATAGTTATGAAGAAATATGGAAGGTGGAACATTGTAGACCTTTTAGAGAGCTAAGAAATAGATCCACCAAATTCGACTAGCAAACAGAGCAGATCCTGATCAGACGGCTCCTCTAGGAGCCGTCTGATCTGGCTCTACTCTGTTTGCAAAAGCGTGAAAACACGTTTGTATGAGGGAAAGGGTTAATATCGAATTCGCAGGGTGTTTTGCATAGTTGGCATACTTTTTTTTAAATCTCACCTGGCATCTCATTTGCATAAGCTTTTTAACATTTTCTTGATATTTTAGAAAAAAATGGGGAAAAGCCTACTGAAATGCAATGTTTAGCAAAAGATAATGTTTACTAACAAATACATGCGAATAATTACACAACGATGACGAAGCAATATAAGTGTAACTATTTGCACGCTATTTGCACGCTGTAACTATTTGCACGCTATTTGCACGCTGTAACTATTTGTACGTTAATGCATATTAATGTAAGACACACTGACATAATGAATATTTATATTAGATTATCATTTTATAATGACAAACAGAGCAGACCTTGACGAGTCTGATCTGTGTCTGATCTGTGTCTGATCTGTTTGCATAGGCGGTGAAAAGCAACTCTATGAAGTAAAATGTTAAAGGGGAAGTCCCTACATTCGATACGATTCAAAAGTGTCTAAAATATACAAAACGCGTGTGTTTATATGCTGAAAAGAAGTATATCGCAAGAAAACTAATCGAATAAACACCGAAAATGACACAACTTTCATGTGTTTGATATGTTATTCGGCAATGTATTAGTAATTATTCGGGTCGCGTTTTAGTTTCGTGAATTGTTAGACCAATGTCGATAATATTTTGTTGTAGAACAAAAATCGTAACTGTCGATGAAAACGGTTTATTTTGTTTTGTATCACAGGGGCATTTTTCGATATAAGTTCAACTTGGCAATCTTCATGATAATGACTGAACATAACAAATACTAAATTTGATGACAGTATTGAAAATATGCGTTCATTGTAGGAACTTCCTCTTTAACCCCTTTCGTGCCACAATGACGGGTTTATGATATCACATGCAAACAGTTTGGACCCAGATGAGACGCCGAGTAACTCGGCGTCTCATCAGGATCCAAACTGTTTGACACTCTGTTTACTGTTTTATAAAGAAAATGGAAGAAATGCACACACTTACACTAAAAATAAACGAAACTGTACACAGCAGACGACAATGCTGGCACCGAAAGGGTTAAATGGTCGTCATCTGCAAAAAGTGGTTTGCTATAATTCTGTGTTTCATCATTTCTATTCAAAATGCAACGTGAGCATCAAAGAGTTACTCAAGACACCAAGTAACTCAGAATATCATCTAGACAAAATAACGAAGAGTTACACAGGACCCCGAGCATATCATATAGACAAAATAACGAACAGGACCCCGAGCATATCATATAAACAAAATAACGAACAGGACCCCGAGCATATCATATAGACAAAGTAACATAATTTGTGAATATTGTTTTTAGAAATAAAATGACTACGGATATTAATTAAACGATTTTTTGACAGCATTATTAAAAAGACCGTGGCATTATCGTTGCAAAAACTGTATAATCATACTTGTATTATTCTGGGTCTACCCTATTTGCAAAGACGTCAAAAGTAAAGAGTTTAGAAGCTGTCGTCTCCAAAATAGCGTGCAAAAAGCGTGCAAAAGAGTTGAACAGTCACCAGTATCGGCCAATTGTTGTATCTAAGTTTTTGAATTAATTGAATAGATCTGTATATAAGCTATTAGATTACCCTCCTGTTATCATAGACACAGTATAGCCAAACGAAAAGTGTGGGGCAGTCGACATTTGCTGTCCGTGTTATAACCCTTTGCCGCCCAAAAAGTTAGCCTGCTAACATTATCGTCTGCTTCCGCTTTCAAAACGAATTTTTGTTCAATTTCTATTTAGCAGCATATCAACCTTTTCATACAGTTGAGATCCCGATAAAACGCCGTGTTACTACGCGTCTCATCTGGACCCAACCTGTTTACAAATGTAACACAGATTTTCCTACGACTGTGAAAGAGATAAGGATGTCATCTCTAGCCAATGACACTACCGGTACTCTCTGGCAGCTTACGCGCGTTTTTTATTATGTTTTTATACGTGTTGTACTTGGCCCTCGGGCTAAAAGTATCGATACAAAGTGATAAATGCTGTTGTTTGTGGATTATTGTGTTGTAGAGATGAACTATTTATGGCGCGTGCCTGTCATGACACCCATGTCTAAAAATCGTCACTATGATAATGAAACAAGTACCAACTACTCGTTTGGCCTTTACGAAACATCCAAAATACATTAATGTGAAATAATGTGAAAGAAAATGTGGAGTGGAATGTTTAAAATCTTATGATTTAGCGATTGTTACAAGATGAAAAGCAGTGATGTGGAATGAAAAACTATGACAATTTATTTATATAAATCTTTGCCGATTTATGAGCATAAAATCAGAAATAATAGGTAGAACTATGAAACACGTGGACTCCAGTTTCTTCTTCTTCTACGTCTTAATTCTTTTCGTGCAAGACTGTGACACTCAAAATGTCCCAAGGATTATGCCAGATCCAAGAAGCCGCGAGTTTGCGCTCGCGCCCGGCATCGCACCTTCGGCTTTACCCGGTAGACCGTCACGTGCGCCGAGTGGACAACGAATGCTGCCTGCACGAGCACCAGTGTCTCGTGCAATGATACCGATGAGATTCAGACAGGTATAGTATTTGTTTTTCGGTTGGTTGATTGGTTGGTCCGTATTTTGATGAATGTCCGGAGAGGGGTGGGGTGTTAATTAATAAACAGAACCCTCTTACAGGATTCCCTGGTTCTATCAAGTCCAGGGAAAAGCATTGGCAGTATGGGATTTTAATAAGAACCCACTCACATTATCCTGGTAGTGGTGCGATGGTCTAGTGATAACGCGCTTGCCTACCAATCCGGAGGTCCGGAGTTCAAATCCAGCTCTCTCCTGGAAATGTCAGAGACGTTTTTAAATGTCTCCCACCCGCACTAGGTTGCCTCCTCTCCACCGAGGGGTTAAAATGGGTATCCGCGAGGGTCACTAGCCGGTACTGCGGCTGCACGATTGCGCCCTATGTTAGGAACTTGCTCAATATTGTAGGCGAATGGCTCGAAGACCAGAGGAGTAAATGTACAGTCGGTTGAGCGGTCATTCAGACTGAAAGTAGACTATAACTAGGTAAGATAAGATAAGATAAGATAATCTTAATTTATAGTCGGTTCTTTACGGTAGTACCGGGATCATTCGATGCACTTGGCTGATAAACCTATCACTTTTATGCACCCATTCCCAAATATTTAGACTGAAATGTTGGCGTGAAAGCATTTCAGTCTGAAAATTGCGATCAATTACGTACTGTTGTAATGATTGTTGTTAAGCCTTTCCCTCATGTAAAAGTGTTTTCACACATTTACAAACAGAGTAGACCCCGATCAGATGGCTCCTAGAGGAGCCGTCTGTTCAGAGTCTGCGCTGTTTGCTAGTGGAATTTAAAAGATGCTTCTTTGCTTTCTAAAATGGTGACAATGTTCCACCTTCCATTTCATTATTATTATTTTCCCATGAATATTCAGTAGGTATTGACATTTGGAATAAATACAGTAAAACGTCTCTATAACGACCACTAAATTGTGTTACTTAGTTGGTATTTAGGGCAGATGGTTGCTTAAAGCAAGGTGAAAGTAAAACAAAATGAGGAGCGTTCTGTTTACTTTCACCTTGCTTTAAGCAGCCACCTGCCTTGAACACAAAATATTTGATGTAATTTAGTGGCAGTTTATAGAGGTTTTACTGCATAGAACAGGGACAGGGCTAACTTAAATGCAAGACAGGCACCCGTTGTTACGTTACAAAAATAGTGACACGATTAAATAGTAGATTCGGATTGCTCGTTTCTTTTCATGGTGTAGGCTGCCAGTACTGGGCTACGGTGTAGACTGACGGTACTGGGCTATGGGGTACATTGACGGGCTATGGGGTAGGGTGACGGTACTGGGCTATGGGGTAGACTGATGGTACAGGGCTATGGTGTAGGCTGACGGTACTGGGCTATGGTGTAGACTGACGGTACTAGGCTATGAGGTAGACTGACGGTACTGGGCTATGGTGTAGACTGAGGGTACTGGGCTATGGCGTAGACTGAAGGTACTGGGCTATGGCGTAGACTGAGGGTACTGGGCTATGGTGTAGACTGAGGGTACTGGGCTATGGCGTAGACTGAAGGTACTGGGCTATGGCGTAGACTGACGGTACTGGGCTATGGGTTAGGCTGACGGTACTGGGCTACGGTGTAGACTGACATTACTGGGCTATGGTGTAGACATTACTGGGCTATGGTGTAGCATGATGGTTCTGGGCTATGGTGTAGACTGACGGTACTGGGATATGGTGTAGGCTGACGGTACTGGGCTATGGTGTAGGCTGATAGTACTCGGCTATGGTGTAGACTGTCGGTACTGGACTATGGGGTAGGCTGATGGTACTGGGCTATGGGGTAGGCTGACGGTACTGGGCTATGGTATAGACTGACGGTACTGGGCTATGGTGTAGGCTGATAGTACTCGGCTATGGTGAAGACTGACGACACTGGGCTACGGGGTAGGCTGACAGTACTGGGCTATGGTGTAAACATTACTGGGCTATGGTGTAGATTGATGGTTCTGGGCTATGATGTAGACTGACGGTACTGGGCTATGGTGTAGACTTACGGCACTGGGCTATGGTGTAGGCTGATAGTACTCGGCTATGGGGTAGGCTGACGGTACTGGGCTACGGTGTAGGCTGACGGTACTGGGCTACGGTGTAGGCTGACGGTACTGGGCTACGGTGTAGGCTGACGGTACGGGGCTACGGTGTAGGCTGACGGTACTCGGGCTATTAGAATGTCTGTCTTGCATTTCTAGGTTTCGCCTTACTTATTGCTTTCTTAAACATTACAGGCGATGGCTGGTATGTCCATGGCAGGACAAAGGATGCCAATGCCCACCAGATCACGTGACCCAAGGGGTCCTATGACCCGTCCTGGTAGATTAGTACCGAGACAAGGCAGAACAACCCTAATAAGGCGGCCATCCATTAGACCGCCCTCAAGAGGCCCCGGATTAGTAAGAAGAACGATGAGGCAGCGACGAAACAATATCATTCCTATCAATCCAAGACCATGTGACCGTTCGCGTGTTAATGTTTGTCGTCAGGTCCCACGAGGACAGATGCTACGTGGGCAGTCATTCTGTTATAGAAACTGTCGTCAGCGGAATTGTGCCGTACCATGCATTTGCGCATGCGTAAGCCGAAGAGGAAGTAGGTCTGATCCTAGAGCAAATCCAATGTCACGTTTTCGTCGTCCTTCCGGAAATCAACGTTCTGTGCGACTACGAAATACATTACGGATGAGACAAAATCTACGACCAGGCCTGAGGAACAGATTGCTTCAGTCGGGCAATAGAACACGTGACCGCAGTCTTACTTTCGGACTGAGTGATTCGGTTCTCGCCTCTGTCTTGGCTAATCCTGATGTCAGTATGTTAGTCGGTCCGCAAGGCATAAACGACATTTTGGCCGGGGTCCCACCACCAATAATCAACTCCAGAAACAGGACCGGACTCGCGATGCCGGGACAAGTTGGTACACTTCAAGGGAACCAGCTGACAAGTCAGCCTAACCGACCCTCACCGATGGGAATACCAATTCCTATAACGGCGGTACAGGACCAGTCCAGCAATGACTTGATGCTCGCAAGTCTTTTGGCATCTTCCGGTGATTTGGCGGAGATGGCTGGGCTAAAGATGAGATCAAATGTTCCATCTGTCCGTGGTGAGACATTATTAGTTATTTCATTCTCTTAACCTATTACCTCATACGCTATTTTTAGATACAACCTCTTTGTATAAATCTACCGATAAGGGACATTAACTAGAGAAAAGAATATTTTAGAATTTTGTAGTTTGAAATCATTGTGATAAATAGAACATTTGCTCCTATAGGAGCAAATGCTCTATTTATCACAATGGTTTCACAAAGTGACCTTTACAGAGTCGTCAATATGAGGGAATGGGTTAAGCAGCTCATGATTCACTCTCTAAACTCATTCCCCCGTGATATTCATACCAGAAATAATGCATGCATATAATGGCTTCACGAATAAGGAATTTTCGACCATGACAGAATATGACAAATCATACCTATATAAGTACGTAAGCAAAAGGTGCAGGCCTTTACCAGACGGTTCCTGTAGGATCTATTTTGTTTGTGGCTATATGAGGTAAAGGGTTAACCTCTTTACTGAACAGTAATGTTTCCAAGGTTTAATCCTTTTCCTCATAAAAACGACGCCATTTTCACGCATTTCTAAACAGAATAAACCCAGTAAACCATGCTCATGAAGGACCAGTTGGCCCTGTTTGCTCATGGAGGACCAGTCTGCTCTGTTTGCTCATGAAGGACCAGTCGGCTGTGTTTGCTCAATGAGGACCAGTCTGCTCTGTTCGCTCATGGACTAATATGAATCTGATTCTACAGTTTCTTCCATAACATCTATGTTTATACCATATTATAGAACTGTTCATTGTGTAATTATATCTTAGACGAATGTTCTTAGAGTATTTTAATTTAAGAGAGATAACCCGCAGCTGTTTGTTTTAATGTTCTTGTATTCGCCGTCTCTTTTCGCAGCAGCACCTGCTCCGGCTCTGGATTTAGTCATGCCTTCCGCCACGATAGACAACTCTATTCAAATTCAACCGACTTCTGGAAAGACGGGACAGGCCAACAGAACTACACTAGGTAACTTTCAGAACGTTTGCAGTTCAATGCGATTTGTCGCGCCTGTCATCCTGAAACTGAGGTTTTACACAATACATGTACATCAATTCAGTTACCATTTACAAACGAAGAGTTACAGTAATTGTTATGTAAATAAAATTCACAGTGCTTAACCATTTCCTCCATAAATACGCCTTTCATTGCCACTTCTTGAAACCATTGTGATAAATAGAGCATTTGCTCCTATAGGAGCAAATGCTCTTTTAATCACAATGGTTTTAAACTACAAAATTCTAAAGTTTTAATTTTCTCTAGTACGAGTTAATGCTCCTTTTTGGTAGATTCATTCAAAGACACTGGGTCTAAAAATAATATATTTAAATCTTTCGCCGCCATAGCGGAATCCGTGATTACATTTGCAAACAATGTGGATCCAGAGAAAACAGGTCAAAACACGGAGTAACTCGGCGATTCCCCAGGATCTAAACGGTTTGATATTGATAATATGTTAAGAAATTGAAGAAAAGCCGCTTTGAAAGCTTTATCTAGTGACGTCATTGGGACACGGAATAAAACAGCGACTGTGTACCTTGCAAGGGAAGTGGACAAATGCCTTATCCGCGTCCACAAAATTTAGTTTAGATTAGGATTAGGATAATTTTTCTTTGATTTACATATCTTACACACTTGTTTTATGGGTTCATCGCTTTTTGTTTTACGTGTACATAGAGGATCTGTCGCGAGTTGCCTTTGAAGATCGCATGTTCCTAAACGAGCCTTAGAAAATGTGATTAAGCGAGCCTTGGCGAGCTTAATGACATTATCTTGGTAAGTTTAGGAATATGTGATCTTAAAAGACAACGAGCATCAGATTATTTTTCTCACATACCCAAACAGTGTAGACCTTGATCTATTTTCGCCCTTTTAATGACATGTAAATATCGGTTTCCCTCAGTTTGACGTCATATATGACGGCATACGTCATATATATTCTAAAGTGTTCTTACGCGTGTTACTGATTAATAGAATCATGCATGGGGTTTGTTAAAGACGGGGGTTTCTATACCCGAGGTTGGTCTGTTCCAGTCGGAAACGAGCTTTAGTGAGTTTCCGACAGGAACAGACCAACCGAGGGTATAGAACACCCCGGCATTAACAAAACCCATACTTGATTATTTTTCTCGCTGAAATACGCCCTAAAACCAATTAAATTAACGAATTTTGTGAAGTACAACTTTACATTGCGTAATACGACTTCCATATATAATAGCAACAGACCGCAGCATAACTTTAGGCGTGACACCAAAATGACGTCATTTGTTATGACAACCACAAACGTTACGTTTTGGCGTAAATATAAATGACTGAGTAACTACAAAACAGCGTCTTCGGTTAATTAAATAGGCTTTTAAAGTGTTTATATGATAAATAGAATTACATATTCGTGCTAATTACTTACATTAATTTCAATTCATAAGGTTGTTGCCTATAGAAATGTTGGTATAATTCTGTAAGAATTCCTTCCCTTGTATTGATTTTACCTAATCGCGCGTATGAATACACTAGTCACGGGGTGTTCCAGATTAATAGAATCAAGCATGGGTTTTGTTAAAGACGGGGGTTTCTATACCCGAGGTTGGTCTGTTCCAGTCGGAAAGGAGCTTTAGCGAGTATGACAACCACAAACGTTACGTTTTAGCGTAAATATAAATGACTGAGTGACTACAAAACAACGTCTTCGGTTAATTAAATAGGTGTTTAAAGTGTTAATATGCTTAATAGAATTTCATATTCGTGCTAATTACTTATATTGATTTCAATTCATAAGGTTGTTGCCTATAGAAAGGTTGGTATAATTATGTAAGAATTCCCTCCCTTGTATTGCTTTTACCCAATCGCGCGTATGAATACACTAGTCACGGGGTGTTCCAGATAAGGATTTCTAGTACGGCTATTTTTAGTAACTCAGCTTATCTAGCACGTCTGAGAAGCGAGAAAAGGATTTCTAGTACGGCTATTTTTTAGTAACTCAGCTTATCTAGTACGGCTGAGAAGCGAGAAAAGAGAATCTTAACCCGTTGTTCTAACCCGAAGATAAGAGAAGTTATGTGAGAAATATTGTTCTGCTTTTCTCGTATGTGTCTTGAGTTTTGGTTTGTTTTAGTATATAAGAAGCTGAGTTCATAATGAGTCTGAACCACGGGGTTCGTTTTTGAGTTTTATAATCTCGGACCCCAGAACTGAGAAGTGACAAATACCATAGCCCCTTATCCAAATCACCATTACAAGGACATGGTGTTGCTTTGGATCAACGGTGGGAGAGGGCTTCAGTGGGGCCCGCTTTAAATAGAATCGTTGGACCAAAATTAATGACAATCGCTTCTACTCGTATAATCGAAATTATCGCACAGTCTAGTGTATAGCAATTAAGACTAACTTCGTATGGCACAAATTATCGCACAGTCTGGTGTATAGCAATTAAATAGCAATCAAGACTAACTCGCAGTCTAGTGTATAGCAATTAACACTAGCTTACAATCTAGTGTATAGCAATTAAGATTAACTTACAGTCTAGTGAATAGGAATTAAGACTAACTTATAGTCTATTGTATAGCAATTAAGACTTACTTACAGTCTATTGTAAAGCAACTAAGACTTACTTACAGTCTAGTGTATAACAATTAAGACTTACTTACAGTCTAGTGTATAGCAATCAAGACTAACTTATAGTCTAGTGTATAGCAATTAAGATTAACTTACAGTCTAGTGTATAGCAACCAAGACTAACTTATAGTCTAGTGTATAGCAATTAACACTAGCTTACAGTCTAGTGAAAAGCAATTAAGACTAATTTACAGTCTAGTGTATAGCAATTAAGACTAACTCACAGTCTAGTGTATAGCAATCAAGACTAACTTATAGTCTAGTGTATAGCAATTAAGATTAACTTACAGTCTAGTGTATAGCAACCAAGACTAACTATAGTCTAGTGTATAGCAATTAACACTAGCTTACAGTCTAGTGAAAAGCAATTAAGACTAACTTACAGTCTAGTGCATAGCAATCAAGACTAACTTATAGTCTAGTGTATAGCAATTAAGACTAACTTCGTATGGCACAACTTATCGCACTGTCTAGTGTATAGCAATTAAAATAGCAATTAAGTCTAGTGTATAGCAATTAAGACTAACTTCGTACGGCAGAAACTGTCTCAAGTTCTTACTTACGACGTTCGCATCCTCCAACCGTGTTCCAAATGGCCCCCATGTGCTCAACCCTTCCCTTCAAGATATTTCACTCTGCATTAAGCAGCCACCTGCCTGAAAGTATCTATTTTTTTCTTTACCAGAATTAGGGTTTAGAGTGGTTTTACTGTATCAGCGAGCACTAAGTTATCTCTCTGAGTTCCACTAATGGAGACACAGAATAACTAACTCTGTCCTATTTCATTTCAGCCAATACTACAGCTTTGTTCGCAAATGATAACAAGCGACCAGATCTTTCAACGAACATGACGTCATCCACGAGTCTGCAGAATTGGAACCCCTCAGATCTGCGACAATTCTTAGCCGGTGCTGTCAAATCCACGGACCCTAGAATGAAGGGTCCATCTAAGGACGAATGTCTAGCGAGACGAAAGGAGCTTTGGTGTGATCCCGTGGGGGTTTGGGGCGAAACCCCTGGAGTCGCGCGATGGTGCATTTTAAACTGTCGAGCTGACAAGTGTGACCCAAAGCGATGCTCGTGTCAATGTATTGACGAAGTCCTATTTAAGCAAAAGTATGAGCAATTAAGGTTAAAAGCACCGTAATTATTTGTTGTTGTTTTGTTTTCTTTTTACAAATATTATTATTATACTGGGAAACCTATTTAACCCATTCCCACATATGCTATTTTTAGATCCATGCACTTTGAATAAATCTACCGAAAAGGAGCATTAATTAGAGAAAATGTGTTTTTTAGAATTGTGTAGTTTTAAACCATTGTGATAAATACAGCATTTGCTCCTATAGGAGCAAATGCCCTATTTATCACAATGGTTTCATAAAGTGACTTTAACAGAGACGTCGAAAGGCGTATTTACGGCGGAAAGGGTTTAAGCGAGAACTTCATCGATGTATACCTTGGTGCCAAGAATATTCGTACGAGAAATAGTAAACACATGAATATCAATCAGCTGGACTTCATCATGGCGCAATTTGTTAAAATGACAGAAGCTGTAGAATCAGATCTATATTAATCCAAAAGCAAACAGAGCAGACCCTGACCAGACGGCTCCTTCAGGGGACGTCTGATCTGGGTCTGCTCTGTTTCCAAAGGCGGCAACATGTGTCTATATGAGTGAAATCCTTAACCCATTTGCTCCCAGTGGATTATTCCATGCTTATATATTGGATTAGTCCTTTTTTTATCTAAGGGATGTCTGGTTTAAATTTTCATTTTTGTTTTGTTTTATATTGAATTTCCAATCAGCAAACAGTGTAGACTCTGATCAGACGCCGCATAATGCGGGGTCTGATCAGAGTCTACACTGTTTGCCTACGTCCCGTATATGGTATCGTGGGCGCAAATGGGTTAAAATGTGGATTAATGCATGCATGCCGAAATGCAATACACAAAGCTATTATAGTAGTACATTTTTGACATCGCTTCACCATGTTTAGTGCAGGTCTAGGTGATCGTTTAACACTTTTCCTGTTCTATATTTATTCCAAATTTCAATACCTACTGAATATTCATCGACAAAATAGTTATAAAGAAATATGAAGGTGGAACACTGTAGGTATTTAAGAAACTACAGAAAAAAGATCAGATTCTGTTAGCAAACAAAGCAGACCCTGATCAGACGGCTCCTATAGGAGCCGTCTGATCTGGGTCTACTCTGTTTGCAAATGAATGAAAAGACGTTTATAATATGAGCGAAACTCGTGCCATGCCTTAACCCTTTACTTCATAGGTAAAGAGACCCAAAATAAACCAGGCTCTGTTCTGTTTGCCTATGAAACAATCTAGATCTGATTCTACAGTGGTATTTGCCATTATTAAAATGTAGGTAATGGGTAATCATGACGTCATTACTTCTTATATGTATATTCAACAGGTAAACGTTAAAGACAATTAAGTTAATTCATCAAGTTACCACTTAAATAGAGCAGCGGTTCTATTTAAGTGATTTAAATGTTACCTACACATACACGGTATGTAGTATGTATCTCACACAAAACATTGTTATTGCTATCATCATGATAATTACAATAAACTTTGTCAATTCACTATAGATTGGTTTTTCCTGACACAAACATAAATGTTTTTTCACCACTATATGTCCTCGCTGACACTAACCTAAAACGGCAAATCATCAACAACTAACTGTCCTCGCTGACAAACAATTCTCAAACAAATAACTGTTCTCAGTGACATATACCTAAACCGGCATATCTTCACTAACTACCTGTCATCTCTGACACATACCTAAAACGGCAAATATTCACCAATTAGCTGTTCTCTTGCCGACACAGACCGAAAACGACAAATCTTCATCAACCAGATGTTCTAGCTGACAAATATCTAAAACAGCAAATCTTCACCCGCTAACTGTCCTCGCTGGCACAGAACTTTATCAACAAACTGTTACTTTACAAATTTTACCAACTAATAATGTACTCGCTGACGCAGAAGTTTGCCCACTAACTGTCCTCCCTGACACAGAAGTTTGCCAACTAAATGTCATCACTGACACAGAACTTTACCAACTAACCGTCCTCGTTGACACAGAACTTTACCAACTAACCGTCCTCGTTGACAAAGAACTTTACCAACTAACCGTCCTCGTTGACACAGAACTTAACGCACTAACTGTCCTCGCGCTGACACAGAACTTTGCTAACTGCATGTAACTGTCCCCACTGACACAGAACTTTATCAACTAACTGTCTTCGCTGACACAGAACTTTATCAACTAACTGTCCTCGCTGACACAGAACTGTACCAACTAACTGTCCTCGCTGACATAGAACTGTACCAACTAACTGTCCTCACTGACACAGAACTGTACCAACTAACTGTCCTCGCTGACATAGAACTTTACCAACTAATTGTCCTCGCTGACACAGAAATTTCCCCACTAACGTTCCTCTCTGGCACAATCTTCTCCCGCTAACTGTCCTCGCCGGAACAATCTTCTCACACTAACTGTCCTCACTGGCACAATCTTTATCCACTAACTGTCCTCACTGACACAATCTTTATCCACTAACTATTCTCACTGGCACAATCTTTATCCACTAACTGTCCTCACTGACACAATCTTTATCCACTAACTATTCTCACTGGCACAATCTTTATCCACTAACTGTCCTCACTGACACAATCTTTATCCACTAAATATTCTCACTGGCAACATCTTTTCCCACTAACTGTTCTCACTGGCACAATCTTTATCCACTAACTGTTCTTACTGGCACAATCTTTATCCACTAACTGTCCTCACTGACACAATCTTTATCCACTAACTATTCTCACTGGCAACATCTTTTCCCACTAACTGTTCTCACTGGCACAATCTTTATCCACTATCTGTTCTTACCGGAACAATCTTCTCACACTAACTGCCCTCACTGACACAATCTTAATCCACTAACAGCCCTCGCTGACACAATCTTTATCCACTAACTGTCCTCGCCGGCACAATCTACTAACTGTTCTCACTGGCAAAATCTTCTCACACTTCACCGTTCTCACTGGCACAATCTTCTCACACAGTTCTCGCTGGCTGACACAATATTCTCACAATAACTGTTCTCACTGGCACAACCTTTTCCCACTAACTGTTCTTACAGGCACAATCTTCTCACACTTACTGTTCTCTCTGGCACAATCTTCTCCCACTAACTGTTCCTACTGGCACAATCTTCTCCCACTAACTGTTCCTACTGGCACAATCTTCTCCCACTAACTGTTCCTACTGGCACACTTCTCACATTTACTGTTCTCACTGGCACAATATTCTCACAATAACTGTTCTCACTAGCACAACCTTTTGCCACTAACTGTTCTTACAGGCACAATCTTCTCACACTTACTGTTATCGCTGGCACAATCTTCTCCCACTAACTGTTCTCGCAGGCACAATCTTCTCACACGTACTGTTCTCACTGGCAAAATCTTCTCACACTAACTTTCTCACTGGCAAAATCTTCTCACACTTCACCGTTCTCACTGGCACAATCTTATAACACTGTTCTCGCTGGCTGACACAATATTCTCACAATAACTGTTCTCACTGGCACAATCTTTTCCCACTAACTGTTCTTACCGGCACAATCTTCTCACACTTACTGTTATCTCTGGCACAATCTTCTCCCACTAACTGTTCTTACTGGCACAATATTCTCCCACTAACTGTTCTCACAGGCACAATCTTTATCCACTAACTGTCCTCACTGACACAATCTTTATCCACTAACTATTCTGGCTGGCACAATCTTTATCCACTAACTATTCTGGCTGGCACAATCTTCTCACACTAACTGTTCTCACTGGCACAATCTTTATCCGCTAAATGTTCTTACTGGCACAATCTTTATCCACTATATGTTCTTACTGTCACAATCTTTTCACACTAACTGCCCTCACTGACACAATCTTTATCCACTAACTGCCCTCACTGACACGATCTTTATCCACTAACTGTCCTCGCCGGCACAATCTTCTCACACTAACTGTTCTCACTGGTAAAATCTTCTCACAATAACTGTTCTCACTGGCAAAATCTTCTCACACTTCACCGTTCTCACTGGCACAATCTCGCTGGCTGACACAATATTCTCACAATAACTGTTCTCATTGGCACAACCTTTTCCCACTAACTGTTCTTACAGGCACAATCTTCTCACACGTACTGTTCTCTCTGGCACAATCTTCTCCCACTAACTGTTCTTACAGGCACAGTCTTCTCACACGTACTGTTCTCTCTGGCACAATCTTCTCCCACTAACTGTTCTTACAGGCACAATCTTCTCACACGTACTGTTCTCTCTGGCACAATTTTCTCCCACTAACTGTTCTTACAGGCACAATCTTCTCACACGTACTGTTCTCTCTGGCACAATCTTCTCCCACTAACTGTTCTTACAGGCACAATCTTCTCACACGTACTGTTCTCTCTGGCACAATCTTCTCCCACTAACTGTTCTTACAGACACAATCTTCTCACACGTACTGTTCTCTCTGGCACAATCTTCTCACACTAACTTTCTCACTGGCAAAATCTTCTCACACTTCACCGTTCTCACTGGCACAATCTTATAACACTGTTCTCGCTGGCTGACACAATATTCTCACAATAACTGTTCTCACTGGCACAATCTTTTCCCACTAACTGTTCTTACCGGCACAATCTTCTCACACTTACTGTTATCTCTGGCACAATCTTCTCCCACTAACTGTTCTTACTGGCACAATATTCTCCCACTAACTGTTCTCACAGGCACAATCTTTATCCACTAACTGTCCTCACTGACACAATCTTTATCCACTAACTATTCTGGCTGGCACAATCTTTATCCACTAACTATTCTGGCTGGCACAATCTTCTCACACTAACTGTTCTCACTGGCACAATCTTTATCCGCTAAATGTTCTTACTGGCACAATCTTTATCCACTATATGTTCTTACTGTCACAATCTTTTCACACTAACTGCCCTCACTGACACAATCTTTATCCACTAACTGCCCTCACTGACACGATCTTTATCCACTAACTGTCCTCGCCGGCACAATCTTCTCACACTAACTGTTCTCACTGGTAAAATCTTCTCACAATAACTGTTCTCACTGGCAAAATCTTCTCACACTTCACCGTTCTCACTGGCACAATCTCGCTGGCTGACACAATATTCTCACAATAACTGTTCTCATTGGCACAACCTTTTCCCACTAACTGTTCTTACAGGCACAATCTTCTCACACGTACTGTTCTCTCTGGCACAATCTTCTCCCACTAACTGTTCTTACAGGCACAGTCTTCTCACACGTACTGTTCTCTCTGGCACAATCTTCTCCCACTAACTGTTCTTACAGGCACAATCTTCTCACACGTACTGTTCTCTCTGGCACAATTTTCTCCCACTAACTGTTCTTACAGGCACAATCTTCTCACACGTACTGTTCTCTCTGGCACAATCTTCTCCCACTAACTGTTCTTACAGGCACAATCTTCTCACACGTACTGTTCTCTCTGGCACAATCTTCTCCCACTAACTGTTCTTACAGACACAATCTTCTCACACGTACTGTTCTCTCTGGCACAATCTTCTCCCACTAACTGCTCTTACAGGCACAATCTTCTCACACGTACTGTTCTCTCTGGCACAATCTTCTCCCATTAACTGTTCTTACAGGCACAATCTTCTCACACGTACTGTTCTCTCTGGCACAATCTTCTCCCACTAACTGTTCTTACAGGCACAATCTTCTCACACGTACTGTTCTCTCTGGCACAATATTCTCCCACTAACTGTTCTTACAGGCACAATCTTCTCACATTTACTGTTCTCACTGGCACAATCTTCTCACACTGTTCTCGCTGGCTGACACAATATTTTCACAATAACTGTTCTCACGGGCACAACCTTTTCCCACTAACTGTTCTTACAGGCACAATCTTCTCACACTTACTGTTCTCTCTGGCACAATCTTCTCCCACTAACTGTTCCTACTGGCACAATATTCTCACACTAACTGTCCTCACTTGCACAATCTTTATCCACTAACTGTTCTCACTGGCACAATCTTTATCCACTAAATGTTCTTACTGGCACAATCTTTATTCACTATCTGTTCTTACTGGAACAATCTTTTCACACTAACTGCCCTCACTAACACAATCTTTATCCACTAACTGCCCTCACTGACACAATCTTTATCCACTAACTGCCCTCACTAACACAATCTTTATCCACTAACTGCCCTCACTGACACAATCTTTATCCACTAACTGCCCTCACTAACACAATCTTTATCCACTAACTGCCCTCACTGACACAATCTTTATCCACTAACTGTCCTCGCCGGCACAATCTACTCACACTAACTGTTCTCACTGGCAAAATCATCTCACACTTCACCGTTCTCACTGGCACAATCTCGCTGGCTGACACAATATTCTCACAATAACTGTTCTCACTAGCACAACCTTTTCCCACTAACTGTTCTTACAGGCACAATCTTCTCACACTTACTGTTCTCTCTGGCACAATCTTCTCCCACTAACTGTTCTTATAGGCACAATCTTCTCACACTTACTGTTCTCTCTGGCACAATCTTCTCCCACTAACTGTTCTTACTGGCACAATCTTCTCACATTTACTGTTCTCTCTGGCACAATCTTCTCCCACTAACTATTCCTACTGGCACAATCTTCTCACATTTACTGTTCTCACTGGCACAATATTCTCACACTAACTGTTCTTACTGGCACAATCTTCTCACACATACTGTTCTCTCTGGCACAATCTTCTCCCACTAACTGTTCTTACAGGCACAATCTTCTCACACTTACTGTTCTTACTGGCACAATATTCTCCCACTAACTGTTCCTACTGGCATAATCTTCTCACACTTACTGTTCTCACTGGCACAATCTTCTCACAATAACTGTTCTCACTGGCACAACCTTTTCCCACTAACTGTTCTTACAGGCACAATCTTCTCACTCTTACTGTTCTCTCTGGCACAATCTTCTCCCACTAACTGTTCCTACTGGCACAATCTTCTCACTCTTACTGTTATCACTGGCACAATCTTCTCACACTAGCTGTTCTCACTGGCACAATCTTCTCACACTAACTGTTCTCATTGATACACTCTTTATCCACTAACTATCCTCACTGACACATACCTAAATGGCAAATCTTCACATACTAACTGTCCAATGCTGAATTTGATATCTAAATAGATATTTCCCATTTTTCCAGATGTAAGTAAATCGGTGTCCTACATGAATCCAAGCTGTTTGACACTTCTGTTTTACTTTCACATTGCTTTAAGCAGCCACCTGCCATGAATACCATCTAATTAACCAAATTTAGTGGCCGATGTAGAGAGGTTTTACTGTATCTATAGTTTTTGGGGAAGTTTCTTTGAAGCTATCTGTTTCATTGTTGATATTTTTGTTACGTGTCTGATCTCTGATGTGTCTCATCCATATTACACTAATTATATCTCATCCACATTACACTAATTCTGTGCCTCACCCATATTACACTAATTATGTGTCTCATCCATATTACACTAATTCTGTGTCTCATCCATATTACACTAATTCTGTGTCTCATCAGGATTAGAACTGTTTCGTGTTGTGATTATGTTTTTAAAGCAGATGACTATTTTTCACAGGCGACACTACTTGACCGCGAAATAGTTAACTCTCATTTCGTGCAAATATATATGTTGTTTAACCCTTCGCTTGCTATTCACGTCAATATACCTACCTGTAAAGAGTGAATACCCAGATGAGACAGCTCCTGCAGGAGCTGTCTCATCTGGGTCTTCACTATTTACAGGTAGGTATATTGACGTGAATAGCAAGCGAAGGGTTAAAAAAAGACTTCAACAATTAACAACATGTGGATGAATGGTTTAATTTGTCATATCCATAAGCAATATGCTATCACTTTTCTTGTCAGTAAGATCAAAATTTGCTTTTAGTTTGCTTCGTAAAGCTCTTTCTTACTGCCCAGTGCACCCCTTATTGGCACTGCCCGTCCTACCAGCCCAGGTCTAACTGTGTGACACGTTTGGCTGCATGTGTTGCTCGTATCAGTTACGCTACAATAAGTGGTGTTACAATACACGTATACATCATTGTGATTGGCTGGAAACTCAAATGCATTGAACACAAACCTCGTCTCGTGTGTACCTTGAGATAGAATCCTCGTATAGGAGTCCGCGACACATCTGCAGAAAATAAACCACATCGCAACAATATAAATATAACACAATATTCTATATCGTATCACAACAATATCAATATAACACAATATTCTATATCGTATCACAACAATATCAATATAACACAATATTCTATATCGTATCACAACAATATCAATATAACACAATATTCTATATCGTATCACAACAATATCAATATTACACAATATTCTATATCATATCATGGTGATGTCAAGCGGAAACATTCAGCAGTGAATATTGCGTCATATCATCGTCATTAACCCTTTCGCTGCCAAACTCTGTCGTCTGCTAACTTTGTCGTCTGCTACAAATTTTCATTTTTTTTATTTTCTTCATTTTTGTTTCAAAAACATAGTAACAGTAACAAACAGTTTGGATCCTGATGAGACGTCGAGTTACTCGGCGTCTCATCTGGATCCAAACTGTTTGCATAGGTAATCACAGATCCGGCATTGGCAGCGAAAGGGTTTGATATCACGACCGCCAAAGATTATTGGAGAGATCATCAAAATGTCCTATAATGTTTAACCCTTTTGGCGCCAAATTTCTAATTGTCGCCTGCAAACCACTTTTGTTAAAACATTTGGTACAATAAGGAAAAGAGATAAATAAATGCAAATTTCAAATGAATATAGAACAGAAAAGTCGGCGTCTGATTTGGGACTGCACTATTTGTCGTGGTGCATTTTTGCGACGTTGACGGTGAAAGGATTAACTCTTCATTTTTAAACGCTTTAACCCCCCCTTTCCCTCATATGAACGTGTTTTCACGCATCTGCAAACAGAGTAGACCCAAATCAGACGGCTCCTAGAGGAGCCGTCTGATCAGGGTCTGCTCTGTTTGCTAATAGAATGTGATAAATCTGTTTCTTTGCTTTCTAAAATGTCTACAATATTCCACCTTCAATATTTCGTTATAACTATTTTGTAAATGAATATTCAGTTGGTATTGAAATTTGGCCTAAATACAGAACAGGGAAAGGGTTAACAAACACAGTTGACACTGATCAGAGGCTACTGTAGGATATTTAAATAGCATAAAATATTTGATTATGTCCAATATAAAATGAAATTTTATACGCGTTGTTGTATTATATTTGTACATTTCCATAACTAAAATGCAGGTAAAATCATTTAGTTTCATTAACCCTTTCAACGCCGGTGTCGCATAAATGCACCACGACAAATAGTGCAGTCCCAGATCAGACGCCATCTTTTCAAGCCGGCGTCTAATGAGCACTCCACTTTTTGTCTCAAATTCTATTTCTATACATGTGGTTTGTTCCTTTGAAAGTTGCATTTATTTATCTCATTCCCTTATTTTACCGAATTATTTAACAACATTGTTTTTCAGACGACATTTAGAAATTTGGCGCCGAAAGGGTTAAAACCTAAAATTAGCCCTGAAACTAATTTATTCAGAGCAACAGATACACGTGCGTACTCAGATATTAAAATCGTCATTTCGCCACCAAAACCTATGGTGTGACCACTCTTTAGAATTGTCTCTTCGAACAGATTCTAAGGAGTGATCGCAACATAGGGTTCGGTGGAGAAATAAAGGAGTTGTTCTTGAAAATGTTCCAATTTACGCATCATATCTGGACCTCTGTTTGTCTACCTTCAGGTATCAGACAGTTCTTGCATGAAAAGCTCAATTTAACACACAGAGAATGTTGATCTTAATCATCTTGCACCAAAGTTTACTTCTGTGTGATGTGTTGATCGTACTAATTTAAAAAGGAATACGTATGTGATATGTTGATCGTACTAATTTATAAAGGAATACGTCTGTGATATGTTGATCGTACTAATTTATAAAGGAATACGTCTGTGATATGTTGATCGTACTAATTTATAAAGGAATACGTCTGTGATATGTTGATAGTACTAATTTATAAAGGAATACGTCTGTGATATGTTGATCGTACTAATTTATAAAGGAATACGTCTGTGATATGTTGATCGTACTAATTTATAAAGGTATACGTCTGTGATATGTTGATCGTACTAATTTATAAAGGAATACGTCTGTGATGTGTTGATCGTACTAATTTATAAAGGAATACGTCTGTGATATGTTGATCGTACTAATTTATACAGGAATACGTCTGTGATATGTTGATCGTACTAATTTATACAGGAATACGTCTGTGATATGTTGATCGTACTAATTTATACAGGAATACGTCTGTGATATGTTGATCGTACTAATTTATACAGGAATACGTCTGGGATATGTTGATCTCCTTACTCTTTATTTATCAAGGTATACGTCTGTGGGATATGTTGATCTTTTAACTTTTTATTCATCAAAGTATGTATAATATGTTGATCGTACTCTTTATTTATCAAGGTATGTGTAATATGTTTATCGTACTCTTTCTTTATAAAGATATGTGTGTTATATTGATCTTACCCTTTATTAATCAAGGTATGTGTGTTATATTGATCTTACCCTTTATTAATCAAGGTATGTGTGTTATATTGATCTTACCCTTTATTAATCAAGGTATGTGTGCTATGTTGATCTTACTCTTTATTCATCAAGGTATGTGTGTTATGTTGATCGTACTCTATATTTATCAAGGTATGTGTGTTATGTTGATCGTACTCTATATTAATCAAGGTATGTGTGTTATATTGATCTTCCCCTTTATTAAACAAGGTATGTGTGTTACATTGATCTTCCACTTTATTAAACAAGGTATGTGTGTTACATTGATCTTCCCCTTTATTAAACAAGGTATGTGTGTTATATTGATCTTCCCCTTTATTAAACAAGGTATGTGTGTTACATTGATCTTCCCCTTTATTAATCAAGGTATGTGTGTTATATTGATCTTACCCTTTATTAAACAAGGTATGTGTGTTATATTGATCTTACCCTTTATTAAACAAGGTATGTGTGTTATATTGATCTTACCCTTTATTAAACAAGGTATGTGTGTTATATTGATCTTACCCTTTATTTATCAAGGTATGTGTGTTATGTTGATCGTACTCTATATTTATCAAGGTATGTTCATCTTACCCATTATTTATCAGGGTATACGTCTGTGATTTGTCAGCCCCTGGGCTAGGTTTTGCATAGCAAGTATCGAGTACCATTTTAACATGTGTGTCTGTGGAATCCATCTTCACCTGTACATACACGTCGTCTCCTGAAGAAAAATCAAAGTTCTGAAATCACCAACACATAAGTCAACTGTTTTTTAGGAGAGCGTGCCTATCATTGCTACACACATATGACCATCGTCATGAACTAATGTAGAATTAGAATGCGGCGTCTCATCAGAGCACAATATCTAAGCGGTTGTCGACATAGGCTATATACGTTTATATTTGTGGAGTGACGAATTTGCAGGTGTGAACCACTTTCAACTATCTTTAACCCTTTCACCACCGCTGTCGCATAAATGCACCACGACAAATAGTGCAGTCCCAGATCAGACGCCGCCTTTTCAATGCGGCGTCTGATCAGGGACTTCACTATTTGTCTAAATTTCTATTTTTTATATTTGCTTTTGCATTTATTTATCTCGTTTCCTTATTCTACTGAATGATTTAACAAACATGGATTGCAGACGACAACTAGAAATTTGGCGCCGAAAGGGTTAACTGAACATGCCTGCAAGTTACCTGTGGTAAACGACCCACATATAGCAGTCATATTTTCAGGATGCCTTAACTATTCTCAAAAATAAATGTATTGTCTCCAGCTTCTACCATTCTGAATGAAACTTGGAGCCAGTCAATGAAAGCTAAGAATATTCCTGCATTAAGCTATCAGCTGCCATTAAGACATATGTTTGGTAGTCACATCAGAGAGGATGTGGTCTATATGTAAGATAGTCAAACCCAAAATCCAAATCATTTACCGGTTTTAAGGGTAACAGGATTGCCCGTTATCTCCTTGTAGAAAGACGGACCGGAGAAATATTTCACTGTGGTTTTATAGTTGGAACTTGAGCCGACGTGATGGGGTTGTTGCGGAGATAGAGGACCAATGCTTTGGTTTGGATGAAAGTTGTTGACAATTGTTTGTATTCTGGAGACATCACATTCGACACCAACCTGAAAGAGGATTATGTAACCTTTGGAATGTTGAATTTTACAAATGAAAAAGTAGAAAAGTCAAGCAGGCAAAGCCACATACAAGACGCAACCACAACCAAAACACCGGTAGACAGCATAATACACATACACACACACGAGATGAACACAGAAAACACCAACAGACATACAAGAACCAGAGACAACACTCCACACATGAACAAAATCACAAGTACAAAGACGCAATGCAAACAAAGGAAGGGTGACAAAGAGAGTACCGCCTTGGCACGGTCAGTAGCAAAAACACCACTGGGGGTTTAAAAGTCGTATGTAGTAGAACATGTCTTAAGCGGCCATCAAAAGATGTCTAATTATGGGTCTGTAAGGTATATATTAACTACATGCAGGGCAAAAGTAATGCAGACCATACAGTAAAACCCCTCTAAACCTGAATTCTGATAGAGAAGAATGTGGATACTTTCAGGCAGGTGGCTGCTTAATGCAGGGTGAAAGTCATGCAGAAAGCTCCTAGAGGAGCTTTCTGCATGACTTTCACCCTGCATTAAGCTACCACCTGTCTCCAAGACCGATATTTATACTTAATTTAACGTCCGGTTTAGAGAGGTTTTACTGTATATGCAATAGGAGCTTTCTGTATTAAGCATCCACGTACATTTTGTAAGATTCTACGGTCCAATAAATGAGTGACCGCTCGGGACAGGTTCTGCTGTAGACGAACAAATTACAGAAATACAGTAAAACCCCGCTAATGCGACCACCTAAAATACAGTAAAACCCCGCTAATGCGACCACCTAAAATACAGTAAAACCCCGCTAATGCGACCGCCCAAAAGAGGTATATTTCCGGGTGCTAGATGCAGGTGGTTGCTTAATACAGGACAAAAGTAATACAGAAAGGAGCTTTCTGCATTACTTTTGTCCTGCATTAAGCAACCACCTCCTTATAAGAACACCCATGTTTATTCATTAAGTGGTCGCATTAGCGGAGTTCTACTGTATTTAAATAGCTCTTATCTAATAGTTCAACAACTACGGGCTTTTATCAAAGATTATAGTCGTCGAAATATTAGACAAGAGCTGTATTACCTTAATTCCCTTTTTGGAATATTATCTTTACTGATGAACACATTGATAAGTTATGTATGATAAAAATGAAGCACAAGCATTTGGCATAACCTGAGCAAATATATGACATTTCCTTGTAGTCTGAGGCAATGATTACTGGTAATCTGATGGCATACAGTAAAACCCCTCTAAACCGGACGTAAAATTTAGTATAAATATTGGTATTGGAGACAGGTGGCAGCTTAATGCAGGGTGAAAGTCATTCAGAAAGCTCCTCTAGGAGCTTTCTGAATGACTTTCACCCTGCATTAAGCAGCCACCTGCATAAAAGTATCTAAAATCTTCTGTGCTAGAATTACGGTTTAGAGAGGTTTTACTGTACATGCGTTATAATATATTCATATAGATGTAGTGTGAAGCTGTTTCATACAATCTGATGTCATTTACGTTATATATTCATGTTGTGTGGAGCTGTTTTATACAATCTTAGGTCACATACGTTATACATTCATATAGTGTGGAACTGATACATACAATCTGATGTCACATACGTTATATATGTTTATAGTGTATAGCTGTTACATACAATCTTAGGTCACATACGTTATATATTCATATAGTGTGGAGCTGTTACATACAATCTGAGGTCACATACGTTATACATTTATATAGTGTGGAGCTTTACATACAATCTGAGGTCACATACGTTATATATTGATATAGTGTGGAGCTGTTACATACAATCTGAGGTCACATAGGTTATATTTTTATATAGTGTGAAACTGATTCATACAATCTGAGGTCACATACATCATATATTTATATAGTGTGGAGCTGTTACATACACTCAGAGGTCAAATACATTATATATTTATATAGTGTGCAGCTGTTACATACACTCAGAGGTCAAATACATTATACATTCATATAGTGTGAAGCTTCATGTGTAACTTGCAACCAGAGACAAATTTGTTAGGTTTCTATACGGTCTGAGGCAAACAAACTCTGATCAGATGTAAAATTTCCATCCAACGATGCATAGGTAGATAATTTAATCCTTTCACCGCCGATGTCGCATAAATGCACCACGACAAATAGTGCATTCCCAGATCAGACGCCGCCTTTTCAAGGAGGCGTCTGATCAGGGATTTCACTTTTTGACTCAATCTCAATTTCTATATATGTGCTTCATTCCTTTGAAATTTGCATTAATTTATCTCGTTTCCTTATTATACCGAATGATTTAACAAAAAATGGATTGCAGACGACAATTAGGAAGTTGGCACAGAAAGGGTTAAACATTCGTCGGAGTGATATTCAGTGAACTTCACCTTCCAGCGGTATCCATGGACAATCAGAGGAAATGGAGAAGTTGCTTCGGGATATAACAAAGTGTTTGTGTAAATCACACTGGCGTCAGAAACCTGAAAAAAGAAGACAGACTTTAACGCTAATGACGTCTGCATATATTTTTCGTCGTTTCGGTTTTCAGCTTTTAATTTATTTTCGATTTTCTTTCAAAAGATGTGCTGATTTATTCAGTGTCTTATCTAGATGGTGCACTGATTGACTCAGTGTCTTATCTACTCAGTGTCTTATCTAAGATGATGTGCTGATTTACTCAGTGTCTTATCTAGATGATGTGTTGATTAACTCAGTGTCTTATCCAGATGATGTGCTGATCTACCCAGTGTCTTATCTAGATGGTGCGCTGATTTACTCAGTGTCTTATCTAGATGATTCACTCGTTTATTCAGTGTCTTATCTAGATGATGCGCTGGTTTACTCAGTGTCTTATCCAGATGATGTGCTGATTTACTCAGTGTCTTATCTAGATGATGCGCTGATTGACTCAGTGTCTTCTCTAGACGATGGGCTGATGGGCTCAGTGTCTTATCTAAGATGATGTGCTGATTTACTCAGTGTCTTACCCAGTGTCTTATCAAGATGGTGCGCTGATTTACTCAGTGTCTTATCTAGATGATGCGTTGATTGACTCAGTGTCTTGTCTAGATGATGCGCTGATTTACTCAGTGTCTTATCTAAGATGAAGTGCTGATTTACTCAATGTCTCATCTAGATAATGCGCTGATTTACTCAGTGTCTTATCTGGATGATGCGCTGGTTTACTCAGTGTCTTATCTAGATGATGCGCTGGTTTACTCAGTATCTTATCTAGATTATGCGCTGATTTACTCAGTGTCTTATCCAGATGGTGTGCTGGTTTACTCAGTGTCTTATCCAGATGATGTGCTGATTGACTCAGTGTCTTATCTAGATGATGCGCTGATTGACTCAGTGTCTTATCTAGATGTTGCGCTGATTTACTCAGTGCCTTATATAAATGAAGCGCTGATCTACCCAAGTGTCTTATCTAGATGTTGCGCTGATTTACTCAGTATCTTATCTAGATAATATGCTGACTAACTCAGTATCTTATCTAAATGATACGCTGATTTAGCCAATGTATTATCTAAGAAGACGTGCTGATTTACTCAGTGTCTTACTCAGTGTCTTATTATGATGGTGCGCTGATTTACTCAGTGTCTTATCTAAATGATACGTATGTTTACTCAGTGTCCTATCTATGTGTTGGTCTGATTTTCTCAGTGTCTTATCCATATGATATGCTGATTTACTCTGTGTCTTATCTAGATGTTGTGTTGATTTACTCAGTGTCTTATCTAGATGACACGCTGATTTACTCAGTGTCTATCTAGATCAGGAATATTTGAAAAGGTGATCATAGATCCACCCACAGTGGTAATAGAATTAGTGAATGGATATGTTAATGTTTACCCTTTGACAATGGGACAAATGTACGTTCATTTGCGCACAATGAAAATCTAGATCAGAGTCAGCACTGATTTTGCTCTTCAAAATCCTCTAATTAGCTTAAGCAATAAAAACTGAGCTGACTCTATGTAAATACTGGTTTGCTATTCCACTGAAAATTAAGCATAAAAAGAGGTAATGACCTAGTCATTTACAGATACCTGTACATAGAAATACATAGATGTAAACGTCATGTAGTGTGCACGTAATGTATGTATGCACGTATTTATGTATGTATGCACGTATCTATGTTTGTATTAACGTATTTATTTACGTATTTATGAATGAATGTACGTTTTTATGTATGTATGCATATATCGTCAATACAACAGACTATCAGCAGTACACCTGACTAGCATCAATGCACCAGGATATCATTAGCACACCAGACTATCGTCAATACACCAGACTATTGTCAATACACAAGACTATCGTCAATACACCAGACTATCGTCAATACACTAGACTATCATCAATACACCAAACTATCGTCAATACACAAGACTATCGTCAGTACGCCAGACTATCGTCAGTACATCGGGCTATCATCAATACACCTGATTATTGTCAATACACCAGAGTATCGGAAATACATCAGACGCGTCCCAACTATTCACAGCCGTGGGTTTGAGGAAGAACTATGAGGTTTATCATATCATATACCAGAATACCCTTCTAAATCAACCACCAATAGTCATTCATAACATCATAGAGACAGTGCACACACCAACCTTTGACTGTGTGGAGCATTCAGTGTATGAGTGTTTGAATAGTAACATATCCCCATCTATTGTCCCCGTACAATGTTGGTCCGTTAACTTTATTTGAGAGACACCGGTATCCCCAAACAACTGCCGGAGAATGGTTGTGTTGACTGCGATATTCCAACCATCTTGACCGCAGCGCATCGTCAAAGAATCTTCGAGGAGCAGAGCTGAAATGAATCATTAACAATGCTGATTGTTCTTTGCTGCATATATCGAGAGCATATGTGCTTCCAAAACATAGATATTTTCGGGTTTAAATATTCATAAGTAGATCTATATGTTGATGTTTAGATATAGTACATAATATGTGAAAATACAGCACGCGTCTTTACGGAACTCAAAAGGAACAGAGCAATCAGAACATAACAATGTTGTTGGAAATAAACAAAACGTATTTCTATATTTACTAACAACCACGACTGCTTATTGCAAAGACCGCTGAATAAAAGTAAATACCATTTCGGTTATCGCTGTAGGTTTTTTTTAATGAAATAAATGGAATTGTAAACATCTTGCATTGATTCTTTATATAGTTCATGCATTAGCAAGATATGCATATTTGTCACAAGGGTTAATATGAAGCGAACATGTACGAGGTTTTCTGTAAAACAAAATGGCGGAGAGATAAAGACAGTATAGCGGTGGTTTGAATGGTATACAGAAAAACCCTCTAAACCGTAATTCTAGTAGAAAAGCATTTAGATACTTTTAGACAGGTGGCTGCTTAAGGCAGGGTGAAAGTCATACAGAAAGCTCCTAGAGGAGCTTTCTGTATGACTTTCACCCTGCATTAAGCTGTCACTTGTAACCAAGACCGATATTTATGCTAAATTTAGCGTCCGGTTTAGAGGGATTTTACTGTACATCCAACCAATCTTGAATGTACCAATCTATGATAAGGTATATTTGATGGTGCGTATTTGTGTCGACGTGATCAGCCCTCTGACCCTGGTTTCTTCTGTTGATGTTATCTATGATTCTGTTAGTGATACTAAACATAAACAAGGTAACCCACTGGTGCTTTATACAATATTGTACTGGAAATAAATTCTGCAACCTTTTTGAAACAGTCTCAACGTTTAACCCTTCGCTTGCTATTCGCGTCAATATACCTACCTGTAAATAGTGAAGACCTAGATGAGACAGCTCCTGCAGGAGCTGTCTCATCAGGGTCTGCACTATTTACAAGTTGATTGTGCAACCAGTGCACTCCACAGCAGTGACTGAACAGCGAAATACTTGTACACAGTGAAGATATATGTAATTATACAACAGGGAATGGGTAAACAAAGAGACATGTATTTTAAAATTCAGCAAGAGAAGGGTTAACGGTCGTGTATAAACGTGATATTTTGGCGCCGAATAGATATAAAAGCTTCAATAGCACACCCGCCTAAAACTCCTAGTTAATACGCACGACTCCATGAAACGTTGAATCCTCGGGCGTTTCCGGCACTGTTCGTCTTAAATCGGATATAGAACCCACTGCGTGACGTCAGTGGCGGGATAGCTGCACTGGTACTAAAATTACCCAGCAGTTTACCATGTGGGCCATCTCTGATCTGAAAGAAAAATCGGTACACAAATTATGAACCATTGTTTTACTTACTAATAGGGTGCATTAGTTTCTTTCCGAATTAAGCAGTCAACTGGCTTTAAGTGAATCAGTGTTCAGTCATTGCGTGATCGCTTAAACCTTTCGGCGCCAAATTTCTAATTGTCGTCTGCAATCCAAGTTTGTTAAATCATTCAGTAAAATAAGGAAATGAGATAAATTAATTCAAATTTCAAAGGAATAAAGCACATATATAGAAATAGAGATTGAGACAAATGGTGAAGTCCCTGATCAGACGCCGCCTTGAAAAGGCGGCGTCTGATCTGGGACTGCCCCATTTGTCGTGGTGCATTTATGCGACTGCGGTGGTGAAAGGGTTAAACCGTTAGAGGGGTACAATAGGCCTAGAACTTGTCAGCTATCAACAATGTATCTAATAAAGGGTCTGATAGCCAGGCAGTAATTTAATACAGGTAAAAAGTAATGCAGACAAAACTCAAATTGCATTACTTTTGTCTCCACATTAAGCAGCAACCTGCTTTTGAGATTCATATGTTAAATAAATGACTCATTAGCAACTTATTGACTAATTTTGACGTTGTAAAACCATTGTGATAAATAAAGCATTTGCTCCTATAGGAGCAAATGCTCTATTTATCACTATGGTTTCAAACTACAAAGTTCTAAAAATTTCCTTTTCTCTAGTTAATTCTCCTTTTCGGTAGATTTATTCAAAGAGGTTGTATCTAAAAATAGCCTATGAGGTAATGGGTTAAACGTTACATAAGGTTACATAAAGGTTATCTAAATGAGGTCACGTTTGATTGGTCGGAAGTTTTTACCTCCCCACAATACTGAATTATCCCTTCTCTTACTGAATTTTAAAATACATTTCTCCTTCTTTACCCATGCCCTGTTGTATATTTACATATATCTTCACTGTGTACAAGTAGTTCGCTGTGAAATCACTGCTGTGGAGTACCCTGGTTGCACAATCAACTTGTAAATAGTGCAGACCCTGATGAGATAGCTCCTGCAGGAGCTGTCTCATCTGGGTCTTCACTATTTACAGGTAGGTATATTGACGTGAATAGCAAGTGAAGGGTTAAATGTTGTTCATTTGATGAAGTTTTACTATTATATGTGCATAGGATATACCTCCTATAGTCTACATTGTTTACAGAGACATAGTATGTATATAGGGTTCTCATGCACATAGTTTCACACATTACTTCATGAATATTCATGTAAGAAATAATGACAACATGAATATTAATTAGATTAATAGTTATAATAGCAAATGAACACAGTATTGGTCTTTGCAGAAACTGTAGATCATATCTATATTATATCATAAGCAAACAGAGTAGACCCTGACCAGACGGCTCCTAAAGGAGCCGTCTGATCTGGGTCTACTCGGTTCGCAAATACATCGAAAGACGTATTTATGGAGTAACGGCAAGAGCGTAATATACGCACCGTGGCTATGGGGTCCGCGAAGCTTGCTCCCCGGGAAAGTTTAGAATTAATTAGTTTTGAAACCAGTGTGATAAATAGAGCATTTGCTCATGTAGGAGCAAATGCTCTATTTATCACAATGGTTTCGTCAAAAGGCGTATGTATGAGGAAAGGTTTAAATCTGACACGACAAGACTGAGGGTTTATCGAAGTCCATCCACCAACACTTAGCCTTCGATTTTTCTTCCATAATGGCCATACTAATGAATGAATATTTACATTCGCCCTGCAACGTCCTTATATAACATTATTCTAAAAAGAAAGTTGCATAACCTCATGAACACCGGAAGCACGTCATTCATTTCTTAAATATAAGAAATACAATGGAATATAAATATAAGAAATGAATGACGTGCTCCCGGTGTTCATGGGTTATGCAACGCATAGCTTTACGAGCAAAGATTCACGTGAAGCCCTTCGGGCTTCACTAACTTTGCTCGTAAAGCTATGCGTTGCATAACCTCATGAACACCGGAAGCACGTCATTCATTTCTTAAATGAATGAATGAATGAATGAATGAAAATGTTTTCACCTTTCAGACTGATGTTACGCACGTGCGTAAGTGCGTATCGCTAGCTACGCCCCTGAAAGGGTTAACTCATGCAGACTATTTGAATAGGAAATACTAGTTTTTACCTCTACGAAGTCTCCATCACCGTTCAGCTTCAGATCTTGGAACATCAAATTTGTGGGTGCATTGTTTGGCGGGACAATCACGTACATGCAGTCTGTGTTCGGGGGATAAAAGCTTGGATAGTTCCTGGAATGTGCAGTTCCAGTGGGCGAGGAACTGTGCATAACACAATCTGTGTATATAGAACATCGCACAAGTTAGTCAGTAGAACTTCTATAGCAGTTAATGAGCAAATATATATAACTCATTCCTCCAGTATATTTTTAGACCCAACATCTTTGAATAAATCTACCGAAAAGGAGCTTTAGCTATAGAAAAGGACAATTTTAGAATTGTGTAGTTTTAAAATCATTGTGATAAATAAAGCATATGCTCCTAAGGAGCAAATGCTCTATTTATCACAATGGTGTCAATAATTGACTTTTACAGAGGCGTAGAAAGGCTTATTTATGCAGGAAAGGGTTAACTCTTTATGCCATAAATACGCATTTATACGTATTTGCAAAAACAGTTTACCAAGATCAGACAGGTCCTATAGGAGTCGTCTGATCAGAGTCTACTCTGTTTCTATGATACAATATAGATTTGATTCTACAGTTACCACAAGGACCAAGCTGGCAATTGTCCATGTGCTATTATAACAATTAAGCTAATAAATATTGATGAGGTCTTTATTTCTTACACGAATAGTCCTAGTTTAACCCTTTCGCTGCCAATGCCGGATCTGTGATTACCTATGCAAACAGTTTGGATCCAGATGAGACGCCGAGTAACTCGGCGTCTCATCAGGATCCAAACTGTTTGTTACTGTTACTATGTTTTTCAAACAAAAATGAAGAAAATCAAAAGAATAGAAATTTGTAGCAGACGACAAAGTTAGCAGACGACAGAGTTTGGCAGCGAAACGGTTAAAGGGTTAAATACCTTGAATTAAGCATCTTTCTGAAGGTCGTTTTATTGTGTTTCTATAATGTTGAATGTTTCCGTTTGTCAAACTTTGTGTACATTCATATGTATGATTGAAGCAGAGATTCAGATAGGATGCGAAATAAAAAACAAACCTTTTCAAGAATAAATTTATTCCTCCACCAAACCCTATGTTGTGATCATACTTTAGAATCCCCTGTAGGGTTAGGTGGAGAAATGACAATTTTAGTATTTGAGTACGTACCTTCATTTTTAGCTCTGATTAAGTATTTCACATTTTTTAGCTTACGATACATAGCCATTGTTTATGTAACTCATACAGTCCAGCAAAATATATATGAACCCATGTAGACAACATTAGATAAATGATATACGTATTTCGTTTGAAAAAGTCATTTTAGTTTACCGGTGTCAGTGGACATTGTAATATATATGAAAACATGCGGCTTCATGTAGAAAACGAGACCCTTAACCCTTCTCTTGTTGATTTTAAAAATACATTTCCCCTTCTTTACCCATGCCCTGTTGTATAATTACATATATCTTCATTGTGTACAAGTATTTCGCTGTGCAATCACTGCTGTGGAGTGCACTGGTTTCACAATCAACTTGTAAATAGTGCAGACCCTGATGAGACAGCTCCTGCAGGAGCTGTCTCATCTGGGTCTTCACCATTTACAGGTAGGTATATTGACGTGAATAGCAATCGAAGGGTTAATACACATTCACCCATTTTTACCCAAGGAAAATTCATCCTTACCAGTGAGGCACCCATTCTTACCCGAGAAGCAACCATCATTACTCAAGAAGCATAATCCTTACCCGAGGAGTATTCATCCTTACCGAAAGAGTATCAATCCTTACACGATGAGTATTCGATCCTTACTCATGGAGTACAATGTAAAATAATTACCAGAGGCTCATCCACCTTAATCGGAGGAATATCTATTTTTTCCAGAGACTATTCGTCTTTATCCAAGGAGCATTCATCCTTACCCGAGGATTATCCGGCCTTACCGGAGGAACATCCACCCTTACCTGAGGAGCATCCATGCTTACCCAAGTAGCGTGTACCCGAGGAACACCCACCCGTATCCGTGAATTTTCACTAACGCTAGCAGAACTTCTGTTTGTTTGTCATTATAGCACTCACCAAAGCACGTGAGATATGCCTTATCGTCGCAGCTTGTATCGTTTTGAAGTGTCAGACACTGGCCCACGTGCGACTCCCAGCCTTGACACTGGATGGAGGAGTACAATACCCTGCTCTGGGATGCCGTACGAGATATAACAGGTGAGGTGTTCCTGAAAGAATTTACGCATGGATTATTTATCTTGTGAGAACACGATAGACATGTAGCTAGAATCTAAAAATGGAACACTGCTATGCGTGCAGATAGACATTAAAGGATAGTCATGATGCCATTCCTTCTTTACCGAATGCTGAAAAGGGAAAGTGTTAACCCTTCGCTTGCTGAATTTTAAAATACATTTCTTCTTCTTTACCCATGCCCTGTTGTATAATTACATATATCTTTACTGAGTACAAGTTTTTCGCTGTGCAATCACTGCTGTGGAGTGCACTGGTTGCACAATCAACGTGTAAGAAGTGCAGACCCTGATGAGACAGCTCCCGCAGGAGCTGTCTCATCTGGGTCTTCACTATTTACAGGTAGGTATATTGACGTGAATAGCAAGAGAATGGTTAAGGATCGTTGGTATCAAAATGAAAGAAGTCGATGTTTTAACCACAACCATTTAAGGACAATTGAACCGCCACAAGTGGACATGGTTTGTACTGAATCACAAATCTTTGGACAATTTTGCATCACCTTGGCAACATTGCTGCAAGGTCTAACGCGATATATCTGTTTCCATAGATAAACAAACAACAAACATAAAGCTACCATATATTGTCATCTGCTACAACATTCGATTGTTTATCCCCTCCCCTTCTTTCAAAAACATTTCCACAATAACAAACAGTTAATGCGCGTCTCATCTGGATCCAAACTGTAGAACGTAATGCCAGAGAAGGCAATCATAGATCCGGCAAGTGTAGCACAAGAGTGTACTTCGTAGGAAATCACTGGATATGCCACGTGTCAAAAACAAAACAGAACAGGCCCTGATCCTATAGGAGCCGCCTGATCTGGGTCTACTCTGTATGTATGAATAGGCGTTTACATGAGGGAAAGGGTTAAAGAAAATCTACGAGGAGCGATTTTACTTTTTCAAGACGTTTTGTATACAAAGTACCGAAGTGACACGGGCTGTTGGTTACATAGTCTTTTATAGGCAGGGAATGATCGGACTGAAAATGGATAGCCCTGCTTACTTCCAGTTCCAGACTCAAACCTTATCATTCAGCCCTCGTATAGCTTATTGAAGACGTATTAGAACATACATATTGGCTTCATCTAGAGATGCATTGCGTATTATATTACTATTCGGAGATGATGTGTTAATATATGTTTTAGCTTTTAATCATTTTTTATTGAGAAACTCAAACTTAAAACATGTAATTTGGCCACTCATATCCAAATTCCTTCACATCTCAAATCCGAACATTGATCTTAAAAACGATAAATCTCTTAGGTAATATCATCATTTAACACTTTCACCACCGATGTCGCATAAATGCACCACGACAAATAGTGCAGTCCCAGATAAGACGCCGCCTGTTCAAGGGTCTGATCAGGGACTTCACTTTTTGTCTCAATCTCGTTTTCTATATATGTGCTTTGTTCCTTTACATTTTGCATTTATTTATCGCATTTTCGTTTTGTAACGAATGATTTAACAAAATTTGGATTGCAGACGACAATTTGAAATTTGGCGCCGAAATGGTTAAAGGTCCGGATATGTCTACGTTAATTTTTTCAAGAATAACTTCATTATTTCTCCACCAAACCCTATGTTGTGATCACTCTTTAGAATCGTCTCTTTGAGACTACACGTACAGCACTCGATATGACTGTTTTTATAACGACTGTAACGTCGTTATATTACTCGTTATTATATCACGTGTCTTAATTACCTTAACCACGTTATTACTAGTTATATCACGTGTCTTAACAACCGTAACCTCGTTATTACTCGTTACATCACGTGTCTTAATGACCGTAACCTCGTTATTACTCATTACATCACGTGTCTTAACGACCGTAATCTCATTATTACTCGTTATATCACGTGTCTTAACGACCGTAACCTCGTTATTACTCGTTATATCACGTGTCTTAACGACCGTAACCTCGTTAATACTCGTTATATCACCTGTCTTAACGACCGTGACCTCGTTATTACTCATTATCTCGCGTGTCTTATCACTCAGGGATTATCTTTCTAAAACGAAGGAGTGAAACATGATCCTTTAGGAGCACTCTCATCTGTGTCCACACTGTTTGTAAGGGACATTAGTGACTCCTGTCCCGCACGAAAGGGTTAGATATAATGGAAGACTGGTTAGTGATTTCAGAGGAAGATATTGTTTCTAGTAATTTATCTTAGTCACAAAACTAGCCCTAGCACATGGCGACCATATATTGTAAGTTGTAACGAATCCAAACAGCATGACTATGTTTGACTAGGGGTAGACTAAGATACATTCTTGCTGGATTAGATTTCTTCAGAATATTGTGTTTCGATGTTCAAAATACCATATATGGAAACCTAGTCATGCCTGTGGTGGTCATGTATTTTATGAATAACAATTTGACAAACGCCCATGTAATTTTGAAATCCGCACAGTCTTTCAGACAGGAATATTGTCTCAAAGTATTTCCTTTCGATACATTGTCTCGTATAAAGCAAACAAACAAAATGAAACAAAAAGACAATAAATAGTAGTAAGATAAAAGAAGAAACAAATAAAAAATAACAATATATTTTTGATAGTAACAAAAACGAAATATTCCAAAAAGGTAGTAAAGATAGAAAAAAGAAAAGAAACAAAAAGGAAAAACATGAAGGTAAAGACAAACGAATTAGAAAAAACGAACGATTACGACAATTAAGTGTGGGTTGCATCTTTCTCTTACTCATATCCAGTCATTGAACAGATGACCTTGGCACTCCTTGTATCGATACCATGGTAACAGACTGACCACGGCAGTGTTCTGTTTTCGGTATACAACATGACGCCACCAGAAAAGAAAGTTTCATTAGATAGTTTCGCCTTGATACCACCTAGGAATAGAAACAGTATTATCTTTAGTAACTGATAAAAAATATTATCTGTAATAACTTATAACAATATTATCTCTAGTAACTCATAACAGTATTATCTGTAAAAACAAAAATAACGTAATAGTTTTATCTGTAGTAACTCATGACTTATTATGTGTAGTAACTCATACCATTATTATCTGAAGTAACTCATAACATTATTATCTGTAGTAACAAGGATACCTGTGTTCATACTCGGAACGTATCAAGTATGGATTAGCACGGATACCTGTGTTCATACACGGAATGTATCAGGTATGGATAAGCACGGATACCTGTGTTCATACTCGGAACGTATCAAGTATAGATTAGCAGGGATACCTGTGTTCATACACGAAACGTATCAGGTATGGATAAGCACGGATACCTGTGTTCATACTCGGAACGTATCAGGTATTGATTAGCACAAATACCTGTGTTCATACTCGGAACGTATCTGAAGATCGATTTTCTTACTTCATGATTTTATAAACGGGTACGATTCGGATATGTGCTATTGGAGTATTTGTTATTCTATTTGAGTATGTGCTATTCTATTCGAGTATGTGCTATTCTACTCGAGTATGGGGTATTCTTGTTTAGTTTTACCTGAACAGTCGATACCAACTGCAGAACATCCGGTTTTACATTCGGATGTGTTGTAATTCATCTTGCAGAGACCAATGTTCGATAGTGGCGTATCACATTTCACGGTGTGGTACAATAATGACGTCAGACCTTTTGATGTTGAGTAGGAAGAAGCATTTGGATTTCTGTTAACAAATTATCAATGAGCAGTTTCAGGCAAAATGTATAGAGCAACCCTAGTAATCAGTATCAGAGCAATCGGTACAGTATCAAATAGTTGACTTGTGTGCCATAGCGAGTATTGTAATCAGTATCAAATATGTGATTCGTGTACCAAAGCAAGAACATTGTAATCAGTACCATCTACGTCTCTTGTTTACCAGTGTGAACATTGTAATTAGTATCAAAGATGTCACTCGTTATCAGAACGAACATTGTAATCAGTATCAATGATGTGACTCGTGCACCAGACCGAACATTGGTATCAGTACCAAGGATGTGACTTATATATTAGAGCAAGCATCAAAGATGTGACTTGTGTATTAGAACAAACATTGAAATCAATATCAAAGATGTTACTTGTGTATCAGAGCGAACCTTGTAATCGGTATCTAATATGTGATTTGAGTACCATAGCGAGCATTGTAATCAGTATCAAAGACGTGACTTGTGTATTAGAGCAAGCATTGTAATCAGTATCAAATAGGCGATTGGTGTATTAGAGCAAGTAGAGTAATCAATATGAAGGATGTGACTTGTGTATAAGAGTAAACATTGTATCCAGTATCAAAGATGTAGCTTGTGTATTAGAGCTAACATTGTAATCAGCATGAAAGATAGTGTGTATTAGAACAAGCATTGTAATCACTATTAAAGATGTGACTTGTGTAGTAGAGCAAGCATTGTAATAAGCATCAAGGATGTTACATCTGATCGGGGTTTCACAGTTAAATGTATCACAGTGAGCATTGTAATCAGTATCAAAGAAGTGACTTGTGTATTAGCGCAAGCATTGCAATCAGTATCAAATGTGTGATTTGTGTACCAGAACAAGCATTGTAATCAGTATCATAAATCTGACTTGTGTATTAGAGCAAGCATTGTATTCAGCATCAGGGATGTGACTTGTGCATTAGAACAATGATTGTTATCAGTATCAAAGATGTGACTTGTGTATTAGAGCAAGCATTGTATTCAGCATCAAGGATGTGACTTGTGTATTTGAACAATCATTGTAATTAGTAACAAAGATTTAACTTGTGTATTAGAGCTAGCATTGTAATCAGCATGAAGGATATTAATTGTGTATTAGAACAAGTATTGTAATCAGTATCAAAGATGTGACTTGTGTAATAGAGAAGCATTGTAATTAGCATCAAGGATGTGACACCTGATCGGGGTTTCACAGCTAAATTTATCTCAGTGAGCATTGTAATCAGTATCAAAGGTGATACTAGTGTAATAGAGCAAGTATTGAAATTAGCATCAAGGATGTGAGATCTGATCAGGGTTTCACAGTTAAATTTATCACAGTGAGCATTGTAATCAGCATCAAAGGTGTAACTTAGATAAGGGAATATGAATTGGAATATAATATGGAACTTTCAATATACCTATTGTTTAAATTTAAACATACAACAATGTTGTTAACCTTTTCACCGCCGCAGTCGCATAAATACGACACGACAAATAGTGCAGTCCCAGATCAAACGCCGCCTTTTCAAGGCGGCGTAAAAGGCGGCGTCTGATCAGGGACTGCAATATTTGTCTCAATCTCTATTTCTATATTTGTGCTTTATTCCTTTGAAATTTGCATTTATTTATATCATTTCCTTATTTTACTGAATGATTAAACAAACTTGGATCGCAGACGACAATTAGAAATTTGGCGCCGAAAGGGTTAAATGCAGATAATATTTACTTCTAATTTTGATTGAAATCATGGAAGTATAAGATGCAATGCTAATTCACATGCTAGATTACAGCATATGTGATGGCTCCAAGTAGGTCAGGCCGTAACATTTTACAAATATGGCATTTCGCTTACCTGTAATTTAGATTAGAGCATATGAGATCGTTATACGATGAATTCCAAAATCCATAGGAAAAGCTGCCCCAGTTGCCATTTGACAGAACTTCTAGTCTCCCTTTCCATGGCCCGGGCCCGTCAACCAGCCGTAGTTCTCCATTTCCTTAGTACAAAGAAGGGAAACATGTATTGTTTAACCCTTAACTCTTTCATTACGCCTTTTGAAACCCTTTGTTCAAAAGGAGCCGTTTGAATCAGGATCTGCTCGGTTTCATTGAGAAATAATACAGATCTGAGTATAACATTCCTGCCATTACAAAACTTTCCTATGTTCATATGTCAAAAAATATCAACTAATCATTATTCATGATGTCATTATTTCTCACATGAGTTTTCATTGGCCGAGGAATGTTGTCTACAGAAAGTTATGTCAGCTATACGTTCAAGCAAGTGTCACGGTACTGAACCTAACACAGTCGGGGTGAAGGATGTGTAAGCGGCTCGGTAGATCGGTCGGTAGAGTGTTGGCATGGTAAGCCAACACTCGGCTTCTCATCTGGATCCAAACTCGGCGTCTCATCTGGATCCAAACTGTTTGCACAGGTATTCACTCATCCGCCAATAGCAGGTTAAAGGTTGTCAAGGATACGCCTACAGCGAGTTAATTCAGATGTTTCAGAAACTATTGACCAAGTGTCAGACATCATGGGGACTGATGAGACGCTGTTTTACTCGGTGTCTCATCTGGATCCAAACCGATTGAAAATGACAGTCAATTCCCACTGCATTGCAAGCGTATAGAATCACCGGAAAGCTAACATATTAAACTGTGTCAGTGTGTTTAAGCGACTCGCTAAGTAGTTGGTGTCCGGAAAGCGCGGTGGTTAGCGCACTCGCTTCTGTACGGTGAGTTCCAAGTTTAGTCCTAGGTTAGAATTGTTTTGCGTGTCCTTCCAGTCCAGTTTTCTCCAGTTACTCTAGTTTATTCGCAATGAATAATTTCCAGGCAATTATAAGTGATTTGTATATAACTTGTAATGCAGTAGAGTCTCACTAAATCTGCAAAATTATTTTTAAACATAGGCGACTTTATAATGATTAGTTTGTATTAAGCAGGGTAAATACTTTCCGAACAACCCTCGTATAATGTTGAAAACGCCTATAGGAGCTTTCTGCATAAGTTTTGTCCTGCATTAACGTCTGACATTAATATTATTACAGTAAACCCTGTTTTAAGTAGGTGGTTGCTTAATGCAGGAGCTTTCTGCATTACTTTTTACCTGCGTTAAGCTACCACCTGCCTTTCACATCCATAATTAGACCTGTTTTGATGGCCGCTTAAGATAGGTTCTACTATATTAACATAGTTTGAGCGGTCGTATTAGAGAAACGGTACTGCAGTTTATTTTATAAGCTGTCTATAACACATGAACGAGTTTAAACTCACCGAGTGTTTGGGGACTTACTGTAGTTTGTTTCATAAGCGGTCTATAACACACGAAAGAGTTTAAACTCACTAAGTGTTTGGTGGTTTACTGTAGTTTGTTTCATAAACTGTCTATAACAAACAAGAGTTTAAACTCATCGAGTGTTTGGGGGTTCACTCTAGTTTGTTTCATAAACTGTCTATAACACACGAACGAGTTTAAACTCACCAAGTGTTTGGGGTTGACAGTCCACTGCTAATGCATAATTTGACGCGTTCGTAAGAAATTGGACAAACGTACACATCTCAATGTGACCTTCGCTGCCAGAACATGCCGGATCCATTTTGTATAAAGGCAGGGTCGCTGTCTGCTTGGAAACCACAGCGTTGGGCTTACTGTGTTAACATACGAATGACGAATTGAGTCAATTAACCCATTTGCTCCCACGATCCCATACATGGAACTTAGGCAAACAGTGTAGACTCTGATCAGACGCCGCGTAATGCGGTGTCTGATCAGAGTCTACACTGTTTGCTGATAGGAATTTCAATATAAAACAAAACGAAATTTAATAATTTTGGCCAGGCACCCTCTAAATAAAAAATGGAGTAATCCAATATAAGGCATGGAAGAATCCACTGGGAGCAAATGGGTTAAGATGCACACCTTGGTTCACAATAAAAGAATGTTCACAATAAAAGACATACGTTAACATATTCTCTCCTAGTGACGCATTTTTGCGCCTCTGTAAAAGTCACATTTTGAAATTATTGTGACAAATAGAGTATTTGCTCCTCCTATGGAGCAAATGCTCTATTTGTCCTCATGGTTTCAAAACTACGTAATTCTAAAATTCTCCTTTTTGTAGTTAATGCTCCTTTTAGGTACATTAATTGAAAGATGTTTACCTTTAAAATGCTGTCGGGGAATCCGTAATTAGATCTGTAAACAGACGGATTGCCATTGTAAACAGACGGAATACCTTTGTAAGCAGACGTATTCAGAAGCATCGCCACACAGGTACCCAAACTCCTTGCATAAATGTCAGTATCTTTCTTCATACCCGCATGTGGCTAATTTCCTGGCATATGAGTCCACCATCATTGTTTATACTCACAACATTATAGTCACATCCTTTGCATATGACGTCCCCATCCTTGTTTATACTCACATATAGCAATACTTCTTGCATATGACGTCACTAATTGTTTATACTCACATATTACCATACTTCTTGCATAGGACGTTGCTATCCTTGTTTATACTCACACGTAGCCATACTTCTTGCGTAGGACGTAGCCATCCTTGTTTGTACTCACATATAACCATATTTCTTGCATAAGATGTCACCATCTTTTTTATACTCACATATAGCCCTACTTCTTTAGTAGAACGTCACCATCCTTGTTTATACTCACATATAGCCAACTTGCATAAGACGTCACTATCCTTGTTTATACTCATATATAGCAATACCTCTTGTATAAGACGTCACTATCATTGTTTATACTCGCAAATAGCCATACTTCTTGAATAGGACGTCAGTACCCTTGTTTTTACTCACATATAGCCATACCGCTTGCATAGGACGTCACCATCCTTTTTTATCACATATGGCCATACTTCTTGCATAGGACGTCCCCATCCTTGTTTATACTCACATATAGCCAAACGTCTTGCATATGACGTCGTCATCCTTGTTTATACTCGCATATAGCCATACTTCTTGAATAGGACGTCACCATCCTTGTTTATACACACATATAGCCATACTTCTTGCATATGACGGCACCATCCTTGTTTAAACTCACATATAGCCAAACGTCTTGCATATGACGTCACCAACCTTGTTTATACTCGCAAATAGCCATACTTCTTGCATAGGACGTCACCATCCTTGTTTATACACACATATACTCGTAGCCATACTTCTTGCATATGACGGCACCATCCTTGTTTATACTCACATATAGCCATACTACTTACATAGGACGTCGCCATTTTTGTTTATACCCACATACATCCATACGTCTTGCATAGATCGTCAATATTATTGTTTATTCTCAAATATAGCCATGTTTCTTACATAATTATAACGTCACCAATATTGTTTGTTCTGACATATAGTCATACTTCATGCATAGAACGTCACCATTATTGTTTGTTCTCACATATAGTCATAGTCATTGCAAAGGGCGTCACCATTATTGTTTATACTCACATGTAGCCCAGTTCCTTGCATATAACGTCACCGTCAGCATTGTTCCATCCTGCTGGCATATACTGATGCTGATATGGCACATGTCCATACAACATTAGCCCTGAGGTACCACCACCCTGTATTTGCTTTGGAACATCAACTGAAGATAAACGTTCATAACAACTGGTGTTCAATTATTAATAAAGTGTGAAGCATAATATTGTGTAGTGTTTATCAAACAAATATGTTTTATATAAGATATATATCGGCAATTTCTGCAATCATACAATCACTGAATGTTTATGGAGAAATTTGCTTTGTATCTAATTTATATATACATGTAATGTAAGGGTTTGAAGCTTCCAATTGCTAGGTCATAGCTTCCCGTTTTATCAATTACTCTATTTATCATGTAAGTTTTAGAACTTCCAATTGCAAGGTCATAGTGTCTCATTTTATCAATTACTCTATTTATCATGTAAGGTTCAGAGCTTTCAACTGCTAGGTCATAGTGTCTCATTTTAACCATTAATTAACTTTTACCCCACTGTAAACCACAATATCTGCACATAATTGGTTATGTAGAAATTTTGACTACTTTCCATTCGTTCAAACTTTTGAAAAAATATTGATCAAGTGTCATAACACCCGTTTTTGAAAAAACTGTTGACCAAGTGTCATTACATAAGCTTTTGAGAAACTATTGACGGGTTTCGGCATCTCATCTGGACTCAAATTGTGACTGGTGTTCTTGCGTTTATCTTGATAAGTGTTAAGCATCCAATGACACTTTGTCAGACTGCATAGTTTAGCATCCCAAATTTGGAATCTTTGTTTAGCTATGAAATGGACATTTAATGCTCACATGTCTTGTTAGATACCTATCTTGCTGCACGATCATCTACCATTGTACGTTCATATGTCTTGTTAGATAACTATCTTGCTGCACGATCATCTACCATTGTACGTTCATATGTCTTGTTAGATAACTATCATGCTGCACACTCATCTACCTTTGTATGTTCATATGTCTTGTTTAGATACCTATCATGCTGCATTATCATCTACCATTGTATGTTCATATGTCTTGTTAGATACCTATCTGATATTCCTGTGTATTTTTATATATCTTGTTAGATACCTATCTGATATACCCTTGTATGTTCATATGTCTTGTTTAGATAACTATCTTGCTGCACAATCATCTACAATTGTACGTTCATATGTCTTGTTAGATACCTATCTGATATTCCTGTGTATGTTTATATGTCTTGTTAGATACCTATCATGCTGCACGATCATCTACCATTGTATGTTTATATGTCTTGTTAGATACCTATCTGATATTCCTGTGTATGTTTATATGTCTTGTTAGATACATATCTGATATTCCTGTGTATGTTTATATGTCTTGTTAGATACCTATCTTGCTGCACAATCATCTACCATTATATGTTCATATGTCTTGTTAGATACCTATCTGATATTCCTGTGTATGTTTATATGTCTTGTTAGATACCTATAATGCTGCACAATCATCTACCATTGTATGTTCATATGTCTTGTTAGATATCTATCTTGCTGCACCATGATGGGCATTTTATGTTCCTATGTCTTGTTAGATACTAATCCACCTACTTGATGTTTACCATTTCTTGCAAAACTATGACTTTATTTTTATCAGGCACAGAAGTTCATCATAGTAGTCTCGCCATGTTGAGAAAATTATTTTCATTGAACAACATACACATTCACTAAATGAATATTCATGAAATCACGAGATACTGTATAGATATTTATTAGGGAAACGGTTAAGGCACTATAGGGACACAACAATAAGCTGGTTTGAGGAGATGCTCATGCTTCCCGATACCTGTCAGATAATTGTGTGACATACTAAAGTTGTGTGAGCACCAAGCATTTCTGTGAAATATTTACACAAACATTTTCGTGAACAATAAGTGCAGAGAATTATGAGAGACTGAATGGTTATGGCCAGAGACTACTAGGTTATCTTTCCTTACAGCCTATTATAAACAACAAACACACGCTCTTGTCATACATACAATGGTTACGCAGTTCAAAAGCATTCTTAAACCCATTACTTTAATCACTAAGCTACACCTCAAGTGTATAAGTTTAATCCAAAGTGTTTCTAAAATTTAATTCCAATACATCCATTGTCTTTTGGTGCTTCATATTACGTCTTAACATAAAACATTTTAAAACCACCGAATGCAATGCTACTTTTGGCAGCGACTTAAATATGTTATTTAACCCTTTCCCTCATATTGACGACTTTTGACGACTCTGTAAAAGTCACTTTGTGAAACCATTGTGATAAATAGAGCATATGCTCCTATAGGAGCAAATGCTCTATTTATCACAATTGTTTCAAACTACAAAATTCTAAAATTTTCCTTTTCTCTAATTAATGCTCATTTTCGGTAGATTAATTCAAAGAAGTTGTATCTAAAAATAGCCTATGAGGTAATGGGTTAAACGTTCAATTTAAATGACGAATCGTAGTTCGTCGTTTAGTTTGATTAACTCTTTTCTTCATATAAACTCCTTTTCAGCTGACTCTACAGTTTATACAAATACCAAAACATCCTGTGTACATATACCATTTTAAAAGATCAGCTAATGTATATTTATGATGTTATTATTTCTTTCATGAATATTAAACATTGAAAGGGTTAATAACACATCAAGAATCTGCACTATGTACAAGGTAGTCACGTTAGTCACGTTAACTGTGCGCTTTTAAACTGCACTGTGTATATAGTGGTCACGTTAACTGCGCTTTTAAACTGCACTGTGTATATAGTAGTCACGGTAACTGCGCTTTTAAAACTGCACTGTGTATATAGTAGTCACGTTAACTGAGTGATTTGTTTTGGCAAATCCAACTACTATTTAACGGTCTCTGACCTTATGTAATGGTTATGATCAGTATATACATACAGTCACACAAGATCCCAGCATCTCGGCTATGGTCACAGTTAACGCCACCCGTCAGATCAGCGTTACATGTTGATATACCAGACTCTGATCCGTTACAAGCCACTCGAGACATATAGACTGGACCGGTTCCATAGCCGAAGTATGGTCCTGGCATGGCTGTTCCAACGACACTCCTAGAGTTCGTAAACGTAAGTAGTGTTTAGTCATTTACACCATGAGTATTAAAAGAAGGTGTTCCTGTATGAATATGTTACAATTATTCAATTATAAGAAAACTATGGAATAATATTTATATTATTTCTTAAGCAGACCTCTGATCAGACAGCTCCTACAGCAGCTGTTTGGTCTCGGTCTGCTTTGTTTGCAAATGTGCCTACAGTCGTTTACTTAGGCTGAAGACAGGCACGCATTATCTAATAAAATAACCATTGCAAGTCACGAGGGCGTTTAAGAGTATGTTTCCTAAAAGGAACGAAAACGGCAGACGTTTGTAAAGTGGCAAACTAAAGCATTTCTATTAATACAACGTGTTTTCCTACCAGTGCAGAAAGTATAACACCTCGTCACTCATCCTCATTTCCCTCGCTCTTTAGCGTTAATTTCCGAGGAGTTAATTCGTCAGTTTGAACCCAAGCCGGGTTAAGCTAATTATTTTCAAATGGAACTAATAGTAATATATTTCAGAAACATCCCATACTGTGCCAAGATATTGTCTATTTGTAGTTAGTTACATATAGATAGTAGCCAAAACAAGTATCAAACTTACACAATACAAATACCAAACTTTCACAATACAAGTACCAAACTTACACAATACAAGTAAAAACTTACACAATACAAATACCAAACTTACACAATACAAGTACCAAACTTACACGATACAAATACCAAACTTACACAATACAAGTAAAAACTTACACAATACAAATACCAAACTTACACAATACAAGTACCAAACTTACACAATATAAAGAAAGGGTTTGAATATAGAATGGGCATACAACTTTTAATTCGCGAACACGCAACGCTAAACCTACATTATCAATGTGACCTTGAACCATTCTTGGTAAAGAGCGTATGACAGCGCGTACATTGTCTTAACATTTACCTGTCATACGGATATGAGGACAGCATTTACCTGTCGTACGGATATGAGGACAGCATTTTGCATACAACCGTTGCGTCCACGTCATCCCAGCCGTCATCGCAAATAGTTCCCCAAACACCTCCGTGTAGTATCTCTACGCGTCCTTCACTGCTGTGAGCGCCCCCTGCTAGACGAATCTGCACTCCCTCTGGTGGAGTATAGTGAACAAATATGTGCGTAAGAACAAACTCGAATAAAAACTTAATTTTCTCCTACTAATCAACAATTGATAAATTGGACCTCTGGCAAAGGAGACGCTATTATCGAAGTTCTTTGTTTATCTTCTATGTGCATGCACATGTGATAAAACATGGACGTTTCTAATTCCGAATTCTAATATCGCCTGAGTTCAACATGTATAGTTCTATATCTTCTGATGACCAGGGTTCAACATGTATAGTTATAAAACTATCTACAACGTGTGTACTGCGATCGTGGCGTTTCTTTGAAAACCCAGATTGTCGGTGAACGCTTTGCACACTTATTTCAAGAACATAGGTTCACGTCTAAAACCCTGTGATTTGCACATTATTTACTGTACTGAGTACTGAGGACCTGGACTGGTGACTCACAATAATGAAGTCCTAAATGTGCAATGTGAATAAATTAGCAGCATATCATACCAATACAGAACATTACAGCAATGAGCGAAAGACGGAATGTGTGTCGTTTTATTCATTTTAAATGGAATACATTTTTATCTTTACAGCCATTCTACAGATTTATAGAATTTTGTTGAAATGTTTAACCCATTTCCCTCATACTGACGACTTTTGACGACTCTATAAAAGTCACTTTGTAAAACTACATGTATTGTCATAAATAGAGCATTTGCTCCTATAGGAGCAAATGCTCTATTTATCACAATGGTTTCAAACTACAAAATTCTAAACATTTCCTTTTCTCTAGTTAATGATCCCTATCGGTAGATTTGTTCAAAAATGTTGTATCTAAAAATAGCCTATGAGGGTTTCGGTTAAAAGCCCACAATATATGCTCGTTAGAAGAGGATACTGCAGTTTCTTGTCTAATATATTCATCTTATATGTGCATAACGCAAAATTTTAATCATTTACTCCATCAATACGCCTTTGCAAACAGAATAGACCCAGATAAGACGGATCCTATTATAAACAAACCAGCTAAAGCTGGCATTATTTCCTACATAATTATTCGTGGAATAAAGGGTTAAATGTATATTACACTAGATTATTATGACATTTAGGTTATATTTTTGTCACTCCTAAGGTTATACACAGTGAACCGTCATTACAACGGAGGTGTTTGATTCCAGACATTTTGCTTGTATAACGAGGTTGCCGTTATTACAAGTTTAAATATGAAAGGAACCATATGGTTAAACTAATACCAACAGGTGAACGCTTAATGCAGATCACAACTTTGGGAGCTTTTTTGCACTTCTTGTGTTCTGCATTAAGCGATCACCTGTCTTATTGGCATTGTACCTATTCATTTAGTGGTTGTTTAAAAGACTTAACGGTAATTTTGTTTCAATGCATACTGTCGGTATAGCGAGAGTGCCATTGTAATGAATGCCGGTATAACGAAGGTGCCATTGTAATGAATGCCGGTATAATTAGGGTTCACTGTAACAATAAAGAGCAAGTCATTGTGTACTTTACCACATTTCAATCCCACGACTCTGCCAGAGGAGCAAGACTGGGCAGAATCAATATAGCAGTGACTGATGTCGCTTTCGTCACCCTGACAACGAACATTGTCAATAATTCCTTTGTGTGTTTGTGTAAAATAATTCAAATGATATATCGTATGTGGCGCCCCTCTGCAAAGAATAAAAAGACATTATAAACATATAATAATTTGTTAAAAGGCACGATACGAAACGACATGAAATGACACACAAAACGATACGAAACGAAACAAGACAATACGATATAATACAATAGAAAGTTAAACTAAATGGCATGATACGAAATGATTAACAAAGAGATGAAGTGACAAGAAACGATACGACACAGAGCAGCACAATACAAAATGACACGGCATGATACGAAATCGCACAATACGAAACGACACGGTATTATACGAAAGAGCAGAATAAGAAACGAGACGACACGGCATGATACGAACCGACAGAAAACTAGATACACTATAAAAGATGATAAGACATGATATAAACGACACAAAGTGATTAAATACAAAATGACATGAAGCGACACGATGTGACAGTATACAATATATAACGACATGATACAATACGTTCTGTACTATACATTTGTCAAGATCTGTGCAAGGTGCTTTTGTTAACTCTTTACTCCAAATAAAGTAGGCCCAGATGAGATAGCCCCCGTCTAATCACGTCTGCTATGTTTTCTCTAACTTTCACCAGAACCAAAACAGTTCTAGTTCATATGCCAATATAAATATTGAGTCATTTATGTCCAACATACACCAACATACACTATTTCTGACATCAATACTCACGGAGTGCTTATGATATAATATAGATATATTTCTGCAGTTGCTGCCAGAACCAAAATATCCTGTGTACACATGCCATTATAAAGAAGCTGATAATAAATATTCATGATGCCGGTATTCCTTACATAAATATTAAACAGGGGAAATTAAACCAGCAAATAGTGATAACTGTCAAACAAAGAGGATTCTCAAGAAAAATATAACGACTGGTCTATTTATTCACCGTATGATGAAGGGGTAACATTGTTCAAACGCGTAGTCTTTCAAGAAAACACACTAAAACTTACTTCCCTGTGTACCCTAGCATTTGGCAAACAATGTTCGCCTCAGTTTCACCGAAGTTTGATTCACATATTGTATTCCATCTGCCATTCATGTCGACCTCAACAGTTCCTTCCCATGGTCCAGCACCTCCGATCAGCCGCACATTAGTTGGGGCTCAAATAAACAAATTTTAAACTAACATTTCGCTGTTCTAAATAACTTTTGTCTTAGTTTAAAACTTCTTGTTTCCTCTCTTTATGATAGGGGATTGCGACATGCAAGATTATTATTTCTAGTGCATTTTGTTTAACCCTTTCCCTGGTGAATATTCGTGTACGAAATAATTACGTCATGAATATTCATAAGATTAATTTTATTGGCATATGAACACAAGCAATATTGACTCAGACAGAAGCTGTAAAATCAGATCTATATTACACCATAAGCAAACAGAGCAGACTCTGATCAGACGGCTCCTATAGGAGCCGTCTGATCTGGGTCTACTCTGCTTGCAGATGCGTCAAAATGCGCATACATAAGAGAAAGGGTTAGGATTGTTACAGATACAATGTCGACTCTGTTTGGCGAGCGTGGGTCGTACGAATGTCAGTCAGTACAATTAGAAACTGTCCTTTTAATATTCAGGTGTTGTTCAGCATTTTATCTTGACTTTTAAGTTCTATGTCTTACTTTAAAATTATTATCAAGTGTTATGTCTAATTAATATTAAAATTGAAGTTTTACATCTAAGATTAATGTTCAAGCGTTTTGTCTTATTTATATTAAGATTCAAGTATCATGTCTTTTGAATTTTGAATGAATACAAACTATCAACACTACAATACAAAATGTCAACACTAATTTAACCTCCTTACTACAATACAAACTGTCAACACTATAAAACAAAATGTCAACACTAATTTAACCTCCTTACTACAATACAAACTGTCAACAATATAATACAAAATGTCAACACTAATTTAACCTCCTTACTACAATACAAACTGTCAACACTATAATACAAAATGCCGACACTAATTTAACCTCCTTACTACAATACAAACTGTTAACACTATAATACAAAATGCCGACACTAATTTAACCTCATTACTACAATACAAACTGTCAACACTACAATACAAAATGCTGACACTAATTTAACCTCCTTACTACAATGCAAGCTGTCAACACTATAATACAAAATGTCAACACTAATTTAACCTCCTTACTACAATACAAACTGTCAACACTATAATACAAAATGTCAACACTAATTTAACCTCCTTACTACAATACAAACTGTCAACACTATAATACAAAATGCCGACACTAATTTAACCTCATTACTACAATACAAACTGTCAACACTATAATACAAAATGCCGACACTAATTTAACCTCCTTACTACAATACAATAACCTGCTTACTACCAATGACAAGCGACAATGACTGTCATTAACAATACAAACAGTGTCAATCTTGTTGAACTGTCGAGTAACCCAACACGCGCCGACAGGATCGTTTGCCCGTGCAATTATGCTTTTGTGAAAACATAAACGAAGAAACAATAGAAATCACGTGGCAGCGAAAGAGTTAACCCTTTCACCGCCGATGTCGCAAAATGCACCACGACAAATAGTGCAGTCCCAGATCAGACGTCGCCTTTTCAAGGCGACGTCTGATCAGGGACTTCACTTTTTGTCTCAATCTCTTTGTCTATATATGTGCTTTGTTCCTTTGCACTTTGCATTTATTTATCTCATTTTCTTATTGTACCGAATTATTTAACCACAAAATTGACTGCAGACGACAATTAGAAATTTGGCGCCGAAGGGTTAAAACTATTTGTGAAATAGGCACTACTAGCCATATCAAAACCTTGAACATTGCTAGTGTGTACTTACTACACTTCAGCCCAACATCGCTGCCATGGCCACATGTACCGTTCTGCAAACTGTGGTCACATGTGTCTATATCTGATTCGTTTCCATGACATCTGAGATTTTCAAACCAAACAGGACCTGATCCGCCCATGGCGCTGTGAGTGATAGAAGCATGGCTGGAACAGAGGAATGACAAAATTCAAATAATGCGATTGCTTCCAGCTCTTTCTAACAGTTTTCGCAATAGTTCCCAGCAGTATATATAACCTAATCTGACATCAGGGTCCATGCCTATAAAGCTTTTAGTTGAGTATGAGTTTCGTTCTCAAGCTTTTGATTGGTCAGATTTGAGTTCTCAAGCTTTTGATTGGTCAGAGTTGAGCCTTTGGCTCAAATCTGACCAATCAAAAACTTGAGAACGTTTAACTCTTTACTTTAAAAGGAGACATCTGGTTAAGGTCTGCATTGTCTGAATTCTCTAACAAATCGTACTAAGGTCTAATTATGGGTCTGTAAGGCAGGTGGTCCCCTAATTGGTCTATAAGGAGGATGGTCCCCTAATAAGTATGTAAGGTGGATGGTCCCCTAATGGGTATGGAAGGCAGGTGTCCCATAATGGGTCTATAATGCGGATGGTCCCCTAATGGGTCTGTAATGCAGGTGTTTCCCTAATGGGTCTATAATGCGGATGGTTCCCTAATGGGTCTGTAATGCAGGTGTTCCCCTAATGGGTCTATAATGCGGATGGTCCCCTAATGGGTCTGTAAGGCGGATGATTCCCTAATGGGTATGTAAGGCAGGTGATCCCCTAATGGGTATGTAAGGCAGGTGGTCCCCTAATTGGTCTATAAGACAGGTGGTCTCCTAATAGGTCTGTAAGACAGGTGGTCCCCTAATTGGTCTATAAGGCAGGTGGTCTCCTAATGGGTCTGTAAGGCAGGTGGTCCCTTAATAGTCTGTAAGTTAGGTGGTCTCCTAATGGGTATGGAAGGCAGGTGTACCCTAATTGGTCTATAAGGCGGATGGTCCCCTAATGCGTTTGTAAGGCGGATGGTTCCCTAATGGGTATGTAAGGCAGGTGATCCCCTAATGGGTATGTAAGGCAGGTGGTCCCCTAATTGGTCTATAAGACAGATGATCTCCTAATGGGTCTGTAAGACAGGTGGTCTCCTAATAGTCTGTAAGTCAGGTGGTCTCCTAATAGGTATGTAAGGCAGGTGGTCCTCAAATAGGACTGTAAGGTATGTGGTCCTCTAATTGGTCTGTAAGGCAGATGGTCCCGTAATTGTCTGTAAGGCAAGTTACCCTCTAATGCAGGTCAAAAGTAATGCAGAGGAGCTCCTATAAGAGTTTTTTGCATAATATGTGTTGTCCTGTATTAGATAACCACCTGCTTTAAGACTCCTATGTTCAATACATGAATGGTCGTTAATGACAGGTATTAATGTACTTCCAATTGAAAATAAAGACATAGCCTAGCCCAAAACCAAAACAAGAAGTGTACACACACGCACATACAGAAGGACGAACGCATGGACGAACATGTTATGTAAGCATATGGTGACAACTGTATCATCTACATGTAGCTGATTACACGTAGGTTGTATAAGATAACTGTATCATCTAGCTGATTACACGTATGTTACATAAGACAAAATGAGTATACATATCAGGTGACAACTGTATCATCTAGCTGATTACACGTATGTTACATAAGACAAATGAGTATACATATCATGTGACAACTGTATCATCTAGCTGATTACACGTATGTTACATAAGACAAATGAGTATACATATCAGGTTACAAAAGACAGATGAGTACCTATCATTGAAGCCGAGCATTCGGCAAGCTACACTGGCTTCATGTTGACCAAAGCTCGACCCACACACTGTCCCCCAAACGCCATTGCGAAGAACTTCCAGTCGTCCAGACGATGGCAACTCTCCACCAACCAACCGTACGGTTGTGTGCTCTAACATTTGAAAAATAACACTGAATTGTTACTGCTATGGGCCATTATAACAGATAAGTGCAAGCCAACGTGTACTTTCGCTTAACCCTTTCACCGCCGCAGTCGCATAAATGCACCACAACAAATAGTGCAGTCCCAGATCAGACGCCGACTTTTCAAGACGGCGTATGATCAGGGACTTCACTATTTGTCTCAAACTCTATTTCTATATATATGCTTTATTCCTTTGAAATTGGTATTTATTTATCCCATTTCCTTATTTTACTGAATGATTTAACAAACTTGTATTGCAGACGACAATTAGAAATTTGGCGCCGAAAGGGTTAAAATCAATATTATTCCTCATTTGGATGACTTTGTCACATTTGCAAACAGTAGACCCAAATCAGACAACTCTTGTCGGACTGACTCATAAGGATCTGCACTGTTTACCTATAATAACAATATTTGATTTAGAAATTTCCATCACAGCCAAAAGTTTCATTATGTTACCTTGCGATTATGAAAGTCAAGCCCTGATGATTTCTCAAATTAATATTCATAAAGGAAATTATTAAAAAAAAGTCTTTGCGGTTACAAAAAAATACCCCTTTCATCTGAATTCGTCAGAAAGAGAAAACCACTTTTGTTACACATATAGTTATACGCCAACAGAAGTAAGATTCTGTGGTGAACGCTGTATACAAATTCGCTTTACAAACTCCAGCTACAGTACACACTACACAATCACTGACTATAGTTGGTACATACATAGTTTAGTTAAAGTATACTATCACTGAAGAGACTCTTATCAAATACGCACTCCAGCTAAAAATACTGTCACTGAGAATTATCCGTCAAATACGCGCGCCGGCTAAGGTATACAATCACTTAAGATAGTTCGTTAAATACGGTACCGGGCCCGGCTAAAGTATACTATCACTGAAGATATTCCGTCGAATACCCACTCCAGCCAAAGTATTCTATCACTGAAGATATTCCGTCAAATACCCACTCCAGCCAAAGTATACCATCACTGAAGATATTCTGTCAAATACCAACTCCAGCCAAAGTATAATGTCACTGAAGATATTCCGTCAAATACCAACTCCAGCCAAAGTATACTATCACGGTAGATAGTAAAATATGTTAAATATGCACTCTATCATTGAAGATAGTTCAGCAAATACGTACTTAAGCTAATGAATACTATCACGGAAGAAAGTCTGTAAATTACGTACTTCAGCTAAAGCATATTACAGTGTACATGTATTACTGAAGCAAGTATGTCAAATACGCACTCCAGCTAAAGTATACTATCACTGAAGCAAGTCTGTCAAATACACACTCCAGCTATAGTATACTATTACTGAAGCAAGTCTGTCAAGTACGCACTCCAGCTAAAGTGTACTATCACTGAAGAAAGTCTGTCAAATACGTACTTCAGCTAAAGTATACTATTACTGAAGCAAGTCTGTCAAATAGGCACTCCAGCTGAAGTATACTACCAGTGAACATAGTCTGTCGAATACGTACTTCAGCTAAAGTATACTATCAGTGAAAATATTCCGCCGAATACACACTCCAATTTAAGTATACTATTATTGAAGATATTCTATGAAATGCGTTTTTCAGCTGAATTATATACTATCAGTGGAGAAATTCCATCAAATACAACTTGCTATTGATATGTATAAGACGGACCTAAGTTACGTTATCTAAATAGTGTGCAATAAAATTGACCAAACCGAGGGCTTGGAGCAAAACTATTGTAACTCCTTCACTTTAATAGTTTTGCTCCAAGCCCTCGAAACTAATTTATTTGTGAATGTTCATTATAATCACCTCTTTTGGAAGTTTACGGTTATCTACGCAGAGATATTATTCTACTGAATATACAGTAGAACCTGCCTTAACCTATTACCTCATAGGCTATTTTTAGACCCAACCTCTTTGATTAAATCTACCGAAAAGGAGCTTTAACTAGAGAAAAGGAGAATTTTATAATTTTGTAATTTGAAACCAAATGCTCTATTTATCACAATGGTTTCACAAAGTGATTTTTACAGAGTCGTCAAAAGTCGTCAATATGAGGGAATGGGTTAAGTGGCCTAAAAGGGAGCTCTAATTATGTGTATGTAAGGTAGGTGGTAGCTTAATTCAGGTCAAAAGTAATGCTCCTAGAGAGGTTTTTCATTACTTTTGCCTTGCATTAAGCATTCATCTGCTTATTAACACTCCTATGTTCAATAAATAAATGGTCACTTAGGCCATGCTCTACTGCAGTCACAATTTTGGGATTGGTGGAGAAATAAGGACTTTTTCATTTGAAATACGCATATTGTCGAAGTCACTTCAATCATATTCGGCTCTTCTGTTGTGGTTCATGATCTAATGCTTTGTCTTACATTTATTTGTAGCAAGACATGTGTCCAGGGGTGAGTCAACTCAATTTTGAGTTTCTAGCTATAGTAGGACAAGGTGTAAAAGTCTATCGGTATTGAGTCAGATCCTTAACACAAAACTCATTCACGTGATAATTTACATGACTGTATGAGTACAAATAGAATGAGTAACAGTCAGACGAAGTGGGGCATACAAATAAAATTTGGATTTTAGATACATATATTTTTTACATATTATTTATTGCAATTGTTAACTTTAAGTACGGTATGGCTTATGTAGGATTATCTTTGTAAACAGATCGGGATCACTTTGTCCAATTACGATACAAGTTCTCTTGCTGAATTTCAAAATACATTTCTCCTTCTTTACCCATGCCCTGTTGTATAACTACATATATCTTCACTGTTTACAGGTATTTCGCTGTGCAATCACTGCTGTGGAGTGCACTGGTTGCACAATCAACTTGTAAATAGTGCAGACCCTGATGAGACAGCTCCTGCATGAGCTGTCTCATCTGGGTATTCACTATTTACAGGTAGGTATATTGACGTGAATAGTAAGCGAAGAGTTAAAACAAAGTAAAGTACCTAGTTATATTCTACTTTCAGTCAGAATGACCGCTAAGCCGACAGTACATTTACTCCCCTGGTCATTGAGTCATTCGCCTACAATATTGAGCACTGCTAATATATGGCGCAGTCATATGTCAATGACCTTCACAGTTACCCATCTTAACCCCTGGGTGGAGAGAAAGCAACCTCGTGCGGGTGAGAGACACTGAAAAGCGTCTCTGAAATTTCCGGGAGGGATCGGGATTTAAACCCCGGACATTCGGATTGGTAGTCAAGCGTGTTTCCACTAGACCACCGCTCCACCACGTTGATTGTTGAAACCTACTGCGAAATGTGAATATGATGGCATTTAGCTTCAACGAAAATGAGCCCAACACTCTAAAGACTAGTTAATGGGTTTGCTTGTTGTTTTCTCCTAGGTCAGATGACTAGAGAATGGAATAGAATAGAACTAACTTGGTCAGACAGTATTATCACTTAATCATTTACTCTAAGAATATGCATGTATGAAACAGTGACGTCACAAATATTAATTAGGTTTATTGTTATAATGGCATATGAACATAGGAAATTTGGACATATTATTATTTCATGAGTATATAGAGCCGTCTGATCTGGTCCTACTCTATTTGCAAAGGCATAGAAAACGTATTTATGCATTAAATGGTTCAAAACCACCCCAGTTCAATGATTAAAATTCATAATACAGCATGCTTTTATCATTTTTAACTGTATGAAACAGTCATTGTGTAATGATATAGTACATTTCATCATTTAGACATTTACGGAACATGTAACAATAATTTACTGCCCCACACAAGAGTGAAATATTGGCTTAGCTACGGCGTTTCTTGTTTCACTTTATAAACAAAGCACACACTTACCACAGATAACTGCAGCGTCCATTTTGTGGGTACAGCCAGTCGATCTCCCCCAACCACTGGCGTATCCAGGACACTTATTAACATTATTTTCGTTGCCACGGCAACGGAAACCCATTCCGTTGATAGGAGTTGCTGAACCCAACTGGCGAAACTTTGACCCTGTTGTGGCTAACCTGCTTAAAGAGTAGACTTAGAAGAATGGTGTAGGTTTGACTACGGTGCTCTTTTGCCCTTTTTCTTGATTATCGTGCGGCGATATATTGTTGTTATAGGAGACTAGAAATTACAAATTTAACCCATTTGCTCCCAGTGGATTCTTCCATGCTTATATATTGGATTAGTCTATATTTTATCTATGGGATGCCTGGTCTAAATTTTCATTTTTGTTTTGTTTTATATTGAATTTCCTATCAGCAAACAGTGTAGACTGATCAGACGCCGCAGTATGCAGTCTACACTGTTTGCCTACTTCCCATATATAGGATCGTGGGAGAAAATGGGTTTAAATATATTAGGAAAGTGTCAAATGGATTGGATCCTGGTCAAACGCCGATCATGATCTAAGCTGTTTGTAAATGTGAATAAGGTAGCAGACAATGGGGTAAGGGATAATGTAATGGTTTGGCCCTAAGAGCAGAATAGATAAAAGAATTACAATAGAGAAGACTTTCAGCAGTCCTTACTTTCATCTGACTGGGCTCCTGTTATGCTTAGTGACAATGTGAGTGAAGCATGGTATAATTTTAAACATATTTTTCTGTCTGTGTTGAATAATCATGCTCCAGTGAAGGAAGTCCGTATCAAACAACGTACGGAACCTTGGATAAATGTTGAAATTTTGCAAAGCATAAATGCCAGAGACAAAGCTTTCAATCTGTATAAAAATAATAAAACTTCTGAAAATTATGACAGTTTTAAGGAGCTGAGAAATAATACACAGAAACTTATTCACAATGCCAAGAAAAATTATTTTAAAGACAGTATTGAGTGCAATAAATCTGATTCTAAGTCTCTTTGGAAATGTTTGAAACAGCTTGGCTTACCATCAAAGAAAAGTGTTAGTTCTTCTAGTAACATTGGTCTGAAAATTGATGGAGAAGTTAGTTTTGATTTTTTAAATGTTGCTGAAAAGTTTAACCGTTTCTATACTACTGTTGCATCTAAGTTAGTTAAAAAACTGCCGGATAGTTATTTTAAATATGACAGATCTTTTGTAAGTAAATTTTATTTATCCAAGGGTATTTTTCCAAATTGCTTTTCATTTTCAGTTGTCTCAGAAAACAAAATTCTTAAGTACCTTAATAAGCTAAGTGCTAATAAGGCCACTGGGTTAGATGGTATCCCCTGTAAGTTTCTTAGGGACAGTTCAACAGTTATAGCATGTCCCTTAACTCATATTGTAAATCTTTCTATCATTCAGGGTTCTGTACCAGATGATCTCAACAATGCCCGGGTTATCCCTCTGTATAAGAAGAATGACAAGACCGAAGTTGGTAATTATCGGCCAGTGTCTATCTTGTGTATAATTTCAAAGATTTTTGAAAGGGTCATATATGATCAAATGGGAGGGTATTTTAATGAGAAGAAGATTTTATATAGTTTTCAGTCTGGTTTTAGACGCGGATTTTCTACGGATACCTGTCTTATCCACCTATCTGATTTCATTAAATTTCAAATGGATGAAGGTAACATGGTTGGAATGGTACTTCTTGACTTGCAGAAGGCTTTCGATACCGTAAATCACAGTATTTTATTAATGAAACTGAATGAGATTGGCCTCAGTCCAGACGCTGTCCTTTGGTTCCAATCATATCTATCTGATAGACATCAGCTAGTTGATGTATCAGGTGTTCATTCCAGTCAAGCTCATGTCACCTGTGGGGTACCCCAGGGTTCTATACTGGGCCCTCTGTTATTTTTAATCTATGTTAACGACATGTCAGCAGTTGTCAGTAACAAACTATTATTGTATGCTGATGACTCTGGGATTCTTGTTCACGGTAAAAGTATATCCGATATTGAACTACACTTATCTGAGGAATTGAAAAATGTAACTGAATGGCTTGTTGATAACAAGCTTTCACTTCATCTTGGCAAGACAGAGTCTATTCTATTTGGTTCTAAACCCAAGCTAAGGTCGCAGAGCACTCTAAATGTTTCCCTTAATAATACAAATATTCAAGCTACCGGTTCAGTAAAGTATCTTGGTGCAACTTTGGACCAGAATCTTTCATGCGATGTAATTGCACGGTCAGTGGTTACAAAGGCAAATGGCCGTTTGAAATACTTGCATAGGAAGAGTCAGTTTTTAGATCTTCATACTAGGAAACTTTTGGTTATGTCATTAGTTCAATGTCACTTTGACTATTTATGTTCTTTCTGGTACCCAAGTTTGACCAAATATTGGAAAAACAGGCTTCAAACTACCCAGAATAAATTGGTTCGCTTTGTTTTGAATATGGATAGCAGGTCTCATGTTGGGTTAGAGCAGTTTAAGTCTCTTAACTGGTTACCTGTATCAAAGAGAGTGTATCAGATAACTCTCTGTCATGTGCATAAGATAAAGTCAGGTACAGCCCCAGAATATCTTAAGGAACATTTTGTCCCCCTTACTCATATACATGACCGTTGTACTAGATTTAGAGTGTCTGGACTTCCTTCGAGTAACTCTAGTCACACCAGTTATATTTTTAGTGACACGGGGCGATTTTCTTTACCAAAGGTGGGAAGCTTTGGTAGAAAATCATTTGCTTTTAATGGTATTATTCTGTGGAATGGTCTTCCTCAACGTCTTAGGGATGTTGAGTCCTCCCACACGTTCAAACATGCCATCAAAGCTCATTTATTGGCCACTTAATTTCTTAATAGTGTTGTTATTTCGTAATTGATTTCAATTATATATGCATCTTAAATTATTGATAGTTGTCCCAAAGTAATTTATCAGTTTTTATTCTATTGCAGTTTTATAGTTTGGCTGACAAATTCTGTGATCTCCAGATTCAATGTTATAAACACTTTGACTGTGATATATGTGACCTCAGTAACATTTCTGAATAGATTATATGTTTAGTTGAACATTGATTGATTATTTGCTGCTTTGGTAGAAAATCAAACTTTCTGACACATGACTTTCTGTGTCATGCTGCCAATATTAGGGACCACAATGGAAATAAGAGGAATCCTTTCATCTTTTTTGTGTTATCCCCGGTATTGGTGTGCATTGCATGGCTATCTTACATCGAGTTAATATATATTTAAATTTTATTTATGTAATAATTTTATTTTTTAGACTGATGAATTTCATAGTTATTATTGTATTGGATTTTTATGCATTATTTTGTTTTTAATTGCCATGTTATGTATACTAGCCAAATAAAATTATTATTATTATAAACATTCTCTACATCATCGTTATGCATATAAGACTACAGACACGTTAAATGCAAAGACCGGCTGAGTGCGTGAGTTGGGTTTTACGGCACTGCGACACAGAATAGGTCATATAGCGCCGGTGAATGATGAGATGACATGATGATGAAGGATGATATCAGGAAGATGGTTTCGACAAATCTCATTCGCTGCAAAGCAGCGCATGGGATCAATACCGCCGACCTGTCTGATTTTAGTTCTTGGCAGAGGGGATAATCTAAGACCGGCTGATGTTAAGAAAATGTCAAAGTATGCGTCAATAGCTCATTGTGGCTCAAAACCATGACTGGAGACACGTTAACGACAGAACAGCTGGAACGTCATTTCAAGTAAAAGTTAATATAATAATAACCAGTTCTGAAAACATGGTAACATCCAGAATGTTTCCACGCACCTGCCATAAGCGATCATTCATTTACCTTGTGTGTGCATATTAGAGTTTAAATGAATGGAATTATTTTGGTACCTTCGCTTTTGCAAACAAGTAGTGGTGTCTTTATGATGTATATATGCAAAAGTTTAAACCCCTCTAAACTTGCCGTTCATATTAGTATCTGCAAGAGTCTGTAAGACATGTGGCAGCTTAGTGCTGGTTGTAAGTGATGCAGGAAACTTCAAGAGTTTCCTGCATCACTTACAACCAGCACTAAGCTGCCACATATACATAATTAAGAATACTTACAGTAACGTGCGCTCAACACTGAGCTTATTTTAATTTCCTCTTAATCATTTATTTCGTTAAACCTGTTGAAATCAAACGCACCTCAGTGATTACAACTCAATTATAAATCTATTTATATACACAATTAATCAGAATGATGTTTAAAATCACCCAGTATAGACTGTTATCGTTAATTAGGATGCACATGTATTTGAAAAAACACCTTACTCACCTTACACATGTATGTGCAGTTAAACCTCTCATTGATGGTCACTTAATAAATAAACATGGCTATCTTTCAAAACAGACCGCGATTTAATGCAGGAATAAATTATTTTGTCTGAAATTAAGCAGTCATCGATTTTTGAAGACCCCATGTTTATGTATTAAGTGTTTTTAATAAAGTGGTTCCATTGTACTCAGTAAGTCTCTTTTACCCTTTTTTAAATCCCATCATTCTGCAGACAACATTCGCATCATTATCCGTGAAGTTTCTGTTACAGACAGTCCCTTCGTCTATCTCGACAATACCCTCAAAATTCCCTCTTCCTCCTACAAGATGGACACCGGCAATAGCTGTAAAAAAAATTGTCTCTCATGTGGCACAGACTCGTTTTCGTGCTACCGGTCTCAGTGCAGCATGTAGTAAATATCACACATTAACTTTCCTGTTTGTCATATCTGATAGTAGAAACTAAACATTATTTATTTTTGCCTACGTATGATCATGGCTGTAACTCTAGTATTAATGAGTGCATAACAATACCATACATTAGTTGCCCATGTTCACATCAAGTTTCACGACTGTGTCTTAAAAACTTTGAAGTTGTTTCTCAAAGAATTGGAAGTTGTGCACGACAGAAGTACACAGACTTACCCCCCCCCCCACACACACACACACACACCACCACCACCCTCTCCACACGCACAGACACGCACACGCACACACCTCCCCAAAAAGGCTGGAGCATAAAGGCACCAACATGTACATATATAAAATAACCTTCCTCATTTATGTCAGACGTCTAAGATGGATATGACATGTACCAAGATCAACCGAACCTTACGATCGGTGTCTTAACTGTTTGTACTGCCAATTTGTCTCAAATGTTAAACCAGCCCAGACATTTATAGTACAAAGATCATATGAAAGAAGACTTCATGTGTAACGACAAAACAGCAAGCTTTCTTCAACTCAAAATTGCTATAATAATTATTATTGCATGAAGAAGCTGATTATTTCAAACAGAATTTATCCTTTACAAATATACATGAAATTTCAATTATTTGAATTTATTTTACATCTTCATACACCAAATAATTTACATATACATCTACATCATATTGCGTTTATTTTACATATGCATACAACAATTTGATATTGTGTTTTATAGTATACACCCAAATGCGATCAATTTACATCTGTATACATCAAATTGCCATAATACAATAAATTACTTTTTTTTTTAAAAATTGCAGCTCTATCATTAAACATATTTGATATCTGTATACAATACAAGTACATTGTACGCTGAAATTATTACACATCTGTGTGCACTAAGGTTTCATTGTAGCACAGCAGTTTACGTAAATGTTGTAGTTATATATTTTCACTTGTACTCACTCCACATCTGTATTCATCAGATTATGATTGTTCAACATCTGTACATTCAATTGTTATTACTCCATGTAAATTTTCATCAAATGCGATTATTCCACATCACTTCTGTAATCATTCCATCTACATTGTATATCCAAGTACAAAAATGAGTCATGCAGGAAACACCACATACAGAACAAACAGCCGCCCGAACAGCAACACAAGGACACAGCAAATGTACATAACTATAAAAACATCAAGAGACGCACAAAACAAACATACAATAGGGGAAGATGGAAGTACCGCCTTGGAACGGTCAGTGACAAAAGTCACTGGAGGGGTGGGGGGTTAATCTGTTTTTTGCGCCCAACCTCACACATATTCCATCCCCATCCTAAAGGAAAAACAATGTAAATAAACGTATCCCATATCCGACTAATCTACAACAACCGCGAGGGCAAATACAGTGGTAAAGTACATGTATAACGAAAACATTTAAGTGAAAAAACTGTATCCACCTATCGCGAGTGTACTAAATGATTGAGCTGCAAACAGAGTAACTGTAGAAAAGTAATAAAGGGTAATAAACTCAAATTATGGTGATCTGTATGCCATTGTCTAGTCATTACATTATGCTGATCCGTGTGTGTGATCAGTGAATTATGGTGACCATGTTTACTGTTTTCTAGTCATTGCCGTATATTGATCAATGTTTGCAATTGTCTAGCCATTGCCTTACGGTGACCATGCTTACTTATTTTAGTCATTGCCTCATGGTGACCATGTTTACTATTTCTAGCCATTGTCTTATGGTGACCATGTTTACTTTTTTCTAGCCATTGCTTTATGGTGACCATGTTAGCTGTTGTCCGGCCGTTGCCCCATGGTGATCATGTTTACTGTTGTCTAATCATTGCCTCATGGTGACCATGTTTTCTGTAAATCTAGTCATTACATTATGCTGATATTGTTTGTTGTTGTCAGTGCATTGCATTATGGTGACCATGTTTGTTGATGTCTAATAATTGCATTATGGTGATCATGTTTGTTGTTGCCTAGTCATTATATTATGGTGACCATGTATGCTGTGGCCTAGTCATTGCCTCATGGTGACCATGTTTATTGTTGTCTAGTCATTGCACTATGGTGACCATGTTTATAGCTGCCAAGTCATTGCATTATGGTGGCCATGTTTGCTGTTGCCTAGTCGTTGCCTCATAGTGACCATGTTTACTGTTGTCTAGTCATTGCATTAAGGTGAAAGGTGACCATGTTTACTGGTGTCTAGTAATTGCATTATGGTGACCATGTTTGTTGTTGCCTGGTGTTTGCATTATGATGACCATGTTTATTGTTGTCTAGTCGTTGCATTATGGTGACCATGTTTGTTGTTGCCTAGTCATTGCATTATTGTGACCATGTTTGCTGTGACCTAGTTGTTGCCTCATGTTGACCATGTTTACTGGAGTCTAGCAATGGCATTATGGTGACCATGTTTGTTGTTGCCTGGTGGTTGCATTATGATGACCATGTTTGTTGTTGTCTAGTCGTTGCATTATGGTGACCATGATTGTTGTTGTTGTCTAGTAAAAAGCATTGTGCTGATCATGTTTGTTATTGTCTAGTCATTGCATTATGGTGACCATGTTTGTTGTTGACTAGTCATTATATTATGGTGACCATGTTTGCTGTGGCCTAGTCATTGCCTCATGGTGATCATGTTTATTGTTGTCTAATAATTGCATTATGGTGACCATGTTTGTTGTTACCTAGTTGTTGACTCATGGTGTCCATGTTTACTGTTGTCTAGTCATTGCATTATGGTAACCATGTTTATAGCTGCCAAGTCATTGCATTATGGTGGCCATGTTTGCTGTTGCCTAGTCGTTGCCTCATAGTGACCATGTTAACTGTTGTCTTGTCATTGCATTAAGGTGAAAGGTGACCATGTTTACTGGTGTCTAGTAATTGCATTATGCTGACCATGTTTGTTGTTGCCTGGTGGTTGCATTATGATGACCATGTTTGTTGTTGTCTAGTCGTTGCATTATGGTGACCATGATTGTTGTTGTTGTCTAGTAATAGCATTGTGCTGATCATGTTTGTTGTTTTCTAGTCATTGCATTATGGTGATCATGTTCATGTTACTGTGGTCTAGTCATTGCATTATGGTGACCATGTTTGTTGTTGTGTAGTCATTGCATTATGGTAACCATGGTTACTGTTGTAAAGCCATTGCATTATGGTGACCATGTTTACTGTTGTCTAATCATTGCATCATGGTGACCATACTTTCTGATATCTAGTCATTACATTATGCTGAAAGTGTTTGTTGTTGTCAAGTATTTGCATTAGTGTGACCATATTTTTTGTTGCCTAATCATTGCATTATGGTGACCATACTTGCTTTTGCCTAGTCATTGCATTATGGTGACCATGTTTGTTGTTGTCAAGTCATTGCATTATGGTGGCCATGTTTACTGTTGTCTAGTCATTGCATTATGGTGACCATGTTTACTGTTGTCTAATCATTGCCTCATGGTGACCATACTTTCTGTTATCTAGTCATTACATTATGCTGATATTGTTTGTTGTTGTCAAGTCATTGCATTATGGTGACCATGTTTGTTGATGTCTAGTAATTGCATTATGGTGAACATGTTTGTTGTTGCCTAGTCATTGCATTATGGTGACCATGTTTGCTGTTGCCTAGTCGTTGCCTCATGGTGACCATGTTTATTGTTGTTGTCTAGTCCTTGCATTATGGTGACCATAAAAGCTGTTGTCTAGTCATTGCAATGTGGTGACCATGTTTGCTGTTGCGTAGTTGTTGCCTCATGGTGACCATATTTGCTATAACCATGTTTATGCTACTGTTGTCTAGTCATTGCATTATGGTGATCTTGTTTGTTGCTGTCTAATCATTGCATTATGGTGACCATGTTTACTGTTGTCTAGTCATTGCATTACGATGACCATGTTTATTGTTGTCTAATCATTGCCTCATGGTGACCATTTTTACAGTTATTCTTGTCATTACATTATGCTGATATTGTTTGTTGTTGTCAAGTCATTACATTATGCTGATATTGTTTGTTGTTGCCTAGTCATTGCATTATGGTGACCATATTTACTGTTGTCGAATCATTGCATAATATGGTGACCATACTTTCTGTTATCTAGTCATTACATTATGCTGATAGTGTTTGTTGTTGTCAAGTCATTGCATTATGGTGACCATATTTGTTGATATCTAGTAATTGCATTATGGTGACCATGTTTGTTGTTGCCATGTGGTTGCATAATGGTGACCATGTTTATTGTTGTCTAGTCATTCCAGTATGGTCGACATGTTTTTTGCTGTCTAGTCGTTGCCTCATAGTGACTATGTTTATGCTGTCTAGTCATTGCCATATGATGACCATGTTTAAAGTTGTCTAGTAATTGCATTATGGTTACCATATTTATTTTTGCCAAGTCGTTGCATTATGATGACCATGTTTGTTGTTGTCTAGTCGTTGCATTATGGTGACCATGATTGTTGTTGTTGTATTGTAATAGCATTGTGCTGACCATGCTTCTTCTGATTCTTCCATTACATAGAATAATACTAGACTTACTACAGCGTACGCCAGCATCTTCAGTGTGTCCACAGTTGTGCTGTCCCCATCCTTTATTTACACAATTAGCTATGTCCGACTCCGAGCCAGTACACTTCAAGTCATCCAGCAGAATAGGCAAAGTTCCTGGACCGAAATGGGCGCGCGAGAAGGCAGACGCACTCCTAAATGAAAATACAACACATGTGCACATGGCGTTGAATTAAAGCAGGACAGATATTGAACAGTATGATCGGAACACGCGCAGGGTGCGAAAAGGCACGGCCAATCCATTTTGATTACAGAGCTATATACATGATTATTGCGATTTTAAATTGCATAGTCCTAGCTGCTGTATTGAATATATCAGTGAACTAGGCTCCAATCTAGGTAACAGAACCAAAGATACAGAAGTAATGCTCAACGTAAAGAGTTACAAATGCTGTCGTGATTTCATGTGCACTCGTCATGTAGCATATGCATTTCAAAGTTTCTTTATATAAAATGTGCTCGGTGTGTGACCTTGATTACTATGAAACAGCCATGGCATGAAAGGTCATGATCAGACAATGTTCTCATTATGGTTTACATAATTGTACCAAGTTTGGTGACCCTATCCGCAGTAGTCTATGCTGTCATTGACTTATTTATACAAATATGATAATTGTGAGTAGTTTTCTCTCACGGTAACGCAAATATTTTCATGTCGCTATATGGAGCTAGAATATTTAGTATTAAATAATCTAAAGCAACTCAAACAATATGAACTTTTGTAAACATTCGTCATGGAAGTCTATTTAATTTTTGTCTATTCACAATTTCCGTTTCTGTTACCAGAGAAGAATTTACTCGTTTTCTTTTTTACAGGAGGATACATTAATAATTATACTACTAAACAAGACACTTATCACATTAAGATACATATTTCGGTCTACATTTCATTTTCCTCAATACTCAGGCACAGATGTTAATAAGGTATTGCGACAACTGATAATTGTTACCCAAAATTTTCAAAAATGACTTTCATCTGGTAAAGCTGCACAACGACAAAAAGTACGGTTATTAGATTAAACGTATTTTACATTGCCATTTGGCTACAATTATTTCACTACCAGTTCATTTTGTGATATAACCCAAGTCAGCCACAGTAAAACGTACCATATTTTGCATATAATCTCATTGGATGCCGAATATTTCTTTAAAATTCAGCCGCTAAATACTGTTTGTATACGATGCCCTTAGTTATGACAATGTATAAACGGGTCTAGGTCATTAAAATAAGACACTCAATTTTCTGGTATGGCTGTGATCAACGTCATATCAACTGTTTGACGCCTCTTACAGTTGAACTTCGATAACTCGAACTTGAAGGGACCATACAAATTAGTTCGAATCAACAGAAGCTCGAGTCATCCGATTTCTAATCTGAACAATTTCTGATTGTCACGGCTTAATACAGGCCTAAAGTAATGCTGAAAGCTCCTATAGGAGCTTTCATTATTACTTTAGACCTGTATTAAGCTGTGACATGTGTTTCCAGATATCTGTAGCGATACATTTTAGAGCAATTATTTATTGTAAGTTTTGGAAGGACTGAACTTTTTGTTCGAGTTATCCCGAAGTTCGAGTTATCCAAGTTCGAGATATCGAAGTTCAACTGTACTTTCAAAATAAACCCCAACTGTGCATGAATGTCGTCTGTCGAAATGTGTTCATGATACCCACCCGTGGTACCCAAGCATTCTGCATATCACTTTGGCTTCCTCAATTCCAAAATCATCGTCACAAACAGTACCCCAGCCATTGTGGTAAGCCTCTACCCTGCCTTCATACGGGTGGCTCCCGTTAACTAGACGAACTGCAACAAAAGATGTACCTAAGACAGATGGGTACAACGAAAAACAACAACACATCAGACTGCTGTTACTCGGCGTCTCATCCGGATCCAAGCTGTTGGCACAATGAGGCTTAGCCCTTTCACCGCCGATGTCGCATAAATGCGCCACGACAAATAGTGCAGCCCAGTTCAGACGCCGCCTTTTAAAGGCGGCGTCTGATCAGGGACTTCACTTTTTGTCTCACCCTCTATTTCTATATATGTGTTTTATTCCTTTGCAATTTGCATTTATTTATCTCATTTCCTTATTTTACTGAATTATTTAACAAACTTGGATTGCAGACGACAATTAGAAATTTGGCGCCGAAAGGGTTAAGTCGCGGTTAGCGGCCCAAGGGTAAATGAGTAGGTACCGGCATGGTTAAGTCGAGGCTCGAAGCTTGTCTCTGGGACACTGATTCTACTTGCTTGTGGGATAATATAGATCCGATTTTCCGGTTTCTTCCGTGGCAAAAACTTCCTGTGTAAATATGCTTTTTAAACATTCATCTAATTAATATGCATAATGCCACTACTGTATTTCTTACATGAATAATCATGGTATTAAAGGATCAATCATTAAATTGGACTTGGTCTTCTTTAAAGTAAGTAAATGACTTTACCTGATGTTCCCCAAACTGGTTCAGTAACCACGACAACAGAAACTATCCATAACTGGAAAATATCAAGCTGATATGAAGATCAAGAACACATAAATCATCTTAATCCAAAGGAAGAACCAATGACTTCTACCTTTCACCAGCCACTATAATGAACAAACACAAACATTTCAAGAATTAGCAGGCAATGGCATTTATACATTTCATTTTTTTTGTGCAACACTTAATATATTATAGCTTTATATTAACTATTTGGATGCTAGTGGCAACTCAACACTATGATAACACATTGGATCTAGATTAAACGCCAAGTTACTCTGAGTTTTATCAGGATCCAAATGCGCGTCCTTAAAGAATATATCTACAAATTGAAGAAGACAACAATTATTAATTATCCAGACGCAACATTACTGAATTTCTGAACATTGATTTCTTGTGCATATAGATTTGTGTTTTACTGTTTTGTATCTTGTATGAAATGCTTTTGTTTGAGAACCTCAAGGTAGATTAGTCATTATGATTAATTGAGCTACCCTCGTTAAATAAAGTATTTCATCCATTCATTCATTCTCTATCAAATAAAGTATTTATTATCATTATACAAATCGCATGACGGTTTCCTTCATATAAAGGTCCTTTCGCGCCTTTGCAAACAGAATAGACCAAGGAGTATCTATCGAGGAAAGGGTTAAGTAGATTATGACCACCAGCTTCGTCACATTATTGCAACATTAACGCTTTCATTAAATGCTCCACGACAAATAGTGCAGTCCCAGATCAGACGCCGCCTTTTCAAGGCGGTGTCTGATCAGGAACTTCGCTATTTGTCTCAATCTCTATTTCTATATATGTGCTTTATTCCTTTGACATTTGCATGTATTTGTCTCATTTCCTTATTTTACTGAATGATTTAACAAACTTGGATTGCAGACGACAATTAGAAAGTTTGGGCCGGAAGGGTTAAGAATTCCGATCTGTTATTTGACGATTCAAACATGCAGTTAGCTCTTTCGGCTTTCGGTGCCAAACATTCCATCTGTTCAGATTATCGTCTGCTCCAGGTTTCAAAGTGACGCTTTCTTGAGTTTCTGTATAAACTATAATCAGTGTCAAACGGTTCGGGATCCTGAGGACACGTCGATTCACTCGGCGTTTCATCTGGACCAAAACCGTTTGCATACGTTATCAACTGTTGTGATGAAAGAGTTAACATCTACTGATCTGAGACATCATTTATGTTTACCTATACAGTTGAACTTCGATATCTCGAACTCGGATAATTCGAACTTCGGGATAACTCGAACAAAAACTTTAGTCCTTCCAAAACTAACAATACAGAATTGCTCTAAAATGTAACGCTACAGATATCTAGAACCACATGTGACAGCTTAATACAGGTCTAAAGTAATGCTGAAAGCTCCTACAGGGTTAATCCTATCACTGATGGAATATTTTTTAAAGAAATATTGACTCTACAAACACTGATAAGATCTAACTGAACAAGGGACTAATTGGTCAAGGGGGAAATTGTAGAATCATATCTAGACTATATGACTTCATAAGCAAACAGGATAGACCTTGATGAGAAAGTTCTTAAATATGCGTATCTATCATGGGTCCAAGGTTATAAAACTTCTGAGTCTGAATCTGAGATCATTCTCAAGTATCTGATTGGTCAGATGCTTGAGAATGATCTCAGATTCAAGCAAAAAGATGTATAACCTCTGAGCCATGTAAAAGGCAAATGGTCGACTCTGGCGTCCAATGGTTTGACACGCTGTTCATAAAAATAAAAGGAAATTAAGTTAGTAGACGATCATCCACATGGCGTGTTGTAGGTTAAAACTCATTACAACTCTGGATACCTTTCCCAAACAAGTATTCGTTGAAAAGATTGTTGTTATTTGTTTATACCGACTACAAGCAGTACAGTCAAGTCTCCTACAGGGTCTGCTCTGTTTGCATATGGAATAACATAGATCTGACTCTACGGTTCCTGTGTACATAAGTCATCATAAAACTTTAGCTAATAAATATTCATTATGCCATTATTCTGCACATGAATATTAAACAGGGAATGCTTTTCAATAATTATTCCATAATTTTCTACGTCTTTGTACGCCTTTGCAAACAGAGAAGAACCAGATCAAGCGACTCCTATAGGATCTGTATAGTCAGGGTCTACTTTGTTTGCGTATTACATACTATAGATATCAATCGATTCTATAGTTTCTACTATGGCCAAAAAGGACCGTGCCCACGTGCTATCATATCAGTAAACTAATGATATTCATCTTGTCATTATTTCTTACATGAATATTCATGGAGTACAGGGTTAAGACAGGTGTGTATCTAAAGTATGCGGCGGTCGCACGACCATCCGTCTCTCCAAGACCAACAATTACAATATCCTAGTTCACATCTGTGTACTCTAAATGGTGATATCGAGCTACTTTCGGTTTTAACGATATCCCGGCAGACGGCACCTGTCTCAAAATTAGCATGCTGTCATACGGGTCATTAATGAGACTAACAGTATCTATGCTTATAAAACTTTTTAGTTGAGTCTGAGTTCGTTCTCAAGTTTTTGATTGGTCAGATTTGAGCTAAATGCTCAAATCTGACCAATCAAAAGCTTGAGAACAAACTCAGACTCAAACTCAAATAAAAAGCTTTATAAGCATGGACCCAGATTTCGTACGATTCAGTCTTACCAGTATTCGCATCATTTCTCCGTGTATCACTGCACATGTATGGTATACCAATGTTCTATATTAATTCACATTATAGTAACCTTTTGAATGCAGACATTTCAGAATGGAATGGTCCATTAATGTTTAATGGTAGAGTCCAATTCGTATAAAAGTGTACAATTCACGAGATTATTTTCAATGACAAACGGTGCAGACCCTGATCAGAGGGCTCCTCTATGAGCCCTCTGATCTGGGTCTACACTGTTTGCAAATACCAGTTTAGTATTTTCCCACATTCAAGGGTTAAGTGGGTCACCAGATATTCATATTATCTACAACAGTCAGTGCTTATCATAATGTTTGTCATGGTTGGAACATTTTGGTCCGTCTTTCTTTTAACCAATTTAACCCTGGTCTTTTGAGTGCACCTGCCCCTAAAATGCACTGTGGACCAAACTATTGTTTAACTGTGGGGATGTTTCTATAAGACTTCCTTTACCGATTTGACCTTTGGACGTGACCTTTGGAAAATAATTGGTAAACGATGCAGTGATCAAGCCTTTTCAGCAGACCTCTAATCTGGTTCTATACTGTTTTCATGATTCCTTTTAGGGAGCTCAACACAAATGGATGCATATATTAGTATTTCGTCATCTGGTGTTTATGGGTGTTCTGACCGAGGTTGGAGGATAGGGGTTAGGGCTTTGAAGTTATTGGGGCGTTTACAGAACACTGTTAACTGATACTGATAACAAGAGGGCCTGATTGGCACTGATATCGCTCACCAGACAATCAGAGAAGAAGATTTTCAAAGTTTTCACTATATGTTTCTAAAGAAAACTAGCCGGCCCTGGGGTGGGATCAATTTTGACCCCAGGGGCAAAATTTATATAACTTTTTGTAGAGGACCTGAACATGATGCTGTTTGCCACATGTGAAATCTGAGGACCTTCCAGTTTCAGAGGAGAAGATATTCAAAGTTTTCACTATATGTTTCTATAGAAAACTGGCTATCCCTGGGGCGGGCCAATTTTGACCCAAGGGGCATAATTTATATAACTTTTGTACAGGACCTGAACATGATGCTATGTGCCAAATATGAAAGCTGAGAACCCTGTAGATTCAGAGAAGATTTTCAAAGTTTTCACTATATGTTTCTATTGAAAACTGGCTACCCCTGGGACGGGGCCAATTTTGACCCAAGATACATAATTTATATAACTTTTGTAGAGAACCTAAACATGATGCTGTGTGCCAAATGTGAAAGCTGAGAACCCTGTAGATTCAGAGGAGAAGATTTTCAAAGTTTTCACTATATGTGTCTATAGAAAACAAGGCACCCCTTGGGCAGGGCCAATTTTGACCCAAGGGGCATAATTTATATAACTTTTGTAGAGGACCTGAACATGATGCTATGTGCCAAATATGAAAACTGAGAACCTTCCAGTTTCAGAGAAGAAGATTTTCAAAGTTTTCACTATGTTTCTATTGAAAACTGACCACCCCTGGGGCGGGGCCAATTTTGACCCGTGGTGCATAATTTATACAACTTTTGTTGAGGACCTAAATATGATTATATGTGCCAAATATGATAGCTGAGAACCTTCCAGTTTCAAAGGAGAAGATCTTCAAAGTTTTCTCTATATATTTCTATTGAAAACTGCCCACCCCTGGGTTGGGGCCAATTTTGACCCAGGGGCATAACTTATATATATGTAACCTAAACACGATGCTATGTGCCAACAAGAGGGTCATGAGGCCCTGAAGTGCTCACCTGAGATACCCCAGGAGTGGGGTCATTTTTGACCAAGAAGTCATCATTTGTACAACCTTGGTAGAGAACCACAAGGCAAAGCATTATGCCATTAATTAAAGGTCCAAGCCTTTATGGTTTCAGAGAAAAATAATATGTTATATTTTTCCCATGAAAAAGTGATAAGCCCCAAGGCAGGGCCAAGTTTCGCCCTGAGGTCAGGATCAAAGAGGACAGAGGACCACAAGCCAAAGCTAAATATTTATAGAGGACCATTAGATCATGTTACATAGCAAACATCAAAGGTCTGGGCCTTACAGTTTCAGAAGAGTTTAAAAGATTTTCCTATGAAAAACTGCTAAGCCCTTGGGCGGGGCCATTTTTGGCCCAGGGGTCATAATTTGAACAATCTTTGTAGAGGACCATTAGATCATACTACATACCAAACATCAAATGTCTAGGCCTTACAGTTTCAGAGAAGAAGATTTTTTAAAGATTTTCCTATGAAAAACTGATAAGCCCTTGGGCCGGGCCATATTAAGTCCGGGGTCATAATTTGAACAATCTTTGTAGAGGACCATTAGATCATACTACATGCCAAATATCAAAGGTCTAGGCCTTACAGTTTCAGAGAAGAAGATGTTTAAAGATTTTCCTATGAAAACTGATAAGCCCTTGGGCGGGGCCATTTTTGGCCCTGGGTCATAATTTGAACAATCTGTGTAGAGGACCATAAGATCATGCTACATGCCAAATATCAAAGGTCTAGGCCTTACAGTTTCAGAGAAGAAGAATTTTAAAGATTTTCCTATGAAAAACTGATAAGTCCTTGGACGGGGCCATTTTTGGCCCGGGGGTCATAATTTGAACAATCTTTGTAGAGGATCATAAGATCCTGCTACATGCCAAATATCAAAAGTCTAGGCCTTACAGTTTCAGAGAATTTTAAAGATTTTCCTATCCTATGAAAAACTGATAAGCCCTTGGGTGGTACCATTTTTGGTCCGGAGGTCAAAATGTGAACGTTTCGTTCTCCCTAGCCACTGATGCTTCTGACAAAATTTGGTTAAAATCGGGTCAGCAGTTTCAGAGGAGATGTCGTTTGAAAATGTGGACAGACGCTGGACGACGGACACCAGACGCCGGATGGCGGACAAAGAGCGGTCACAATAGCTCATCTTGAGATTTCGGCTCAGGTGAGCTAAAAAAAAACTTCCGGTTTCAGAGAAGAAGATTTCTCAAAGTTTTTCTATGTTTCTATTGAAAACAAGACACCACTGGGGCGGTGCCAATTTTGACCCCAGGGCCATAATTTATATAACTTTTGTAGAGGACCTAAAGTTGATGCTATGTGCCAAAGATGAAAGCTGAGAACCCTGTAGATTCAGAGGAGAAGATTTTTAAAGGTTCAAATTGTTGACGACTGACGAGGCATGTCGGACGACGGACGACTGACGACAGCGCACGCCGACGGACATCAGGCAATCACAAAAGCTTGTACTCTGGTGAGCTAAAAATGCATTTTCTAAAATGTGCAGAGTAAACACAAATCAGACTGCTCCTGCGTGGACCCTCTGATCAGGATCTGCTATGTTTGCTTATAAAATAATTTAGATCTCATGCTCATTAATTCAAAGAGGTTTGGTCTAAAATAGTATAGGAGGGAAAGAGTTAATAAATATTCATGCTATCATTATTTCTTACATGAATATTTAACAGAGAAATGATTAACTGCACCACCGGAGGACTCACATAAGCCAGGGCTATTGTTCTAATCCATTTCTGTACAGCAAGCTCTTTCTACGACGACGACTAAACGGATGTCTTATTCTACATTTTTCAGACAGGTGGGTGACTAAAGCTATGTATGCATCAAGTTCCCTGTCTGCATTACTTTCGTGCTACATTAAGCATCTTCATTGCTATATAAAAGTATTACTACATGTATTACATGTACTGGAGTTTTAAACAAGAGCACTGCATGCAGGTGCCAATACTAGCCTGTTCGATTGTAGCCCTTGTGATGGTGGACAAATTTGTGAAATTTTATGAGGCTTGCGTGAATAGTAAAGAAGTAATAGCCAACATTAACATTAACGGACGACAACGACAATGACGATGTGGGCGTGGATTTACAATAGCTCCTATTCTTTTCTGCGAACAACAGACAAGTTAAAAATATTTAAACAAACAACAAATGACTTTGAGTTTCATCTTTATTGGCATATTACTTTATACACATTTACATGAATATGAAAGAAAACAAACAAAAATAAACATTTAATTCATAAATCATAAAGCATCAAGTGTCACAAAGTGACCAAATTTTACTTAGCCTTTAGCCTGCTGAGCAAATATTTTTTAAAGAACTTTTCACCAACTACATTTTCAAAATTCAAGCTATAATCAATTTGTCTACCAAAATGCAATGAGAGTGCCAAACAGTTTGGATCCTGATGAGACGCTGAGTTACTCGGCGTCACATCAGGATCCAAACTGTTTGCATAGGTATTCACTCATCTGCCCATAACAAGCTAAAGGTTAAATGAAATTCAGAATACTGCCTTAAAACATGCTCAAGTTAAAAAAAAAAATATCATTCAGTTTTATTATTAAGTACTGTGCTCATCTGTAGTATAATAGAATCCCTCTCAATATTGTACTCATACCATATGATTTATTTAACCCATCGTGAATTTGTTATATTTGTAAAACAATGTGTATCCAAATTAGATGGCCAGACAGAAATTCGTCTTATCTAGATCAAAAGTGTTCGACACCGATCGAGTTTCTATACAGGAAATTACCTAAAATACTAAAATCGTCATTTCTCCACTAAACCCTATACTGTGACCACTCTTTAGAATCGTCTCTTTGAGACGATTCTGAAGAGTGGTCACAATATAGGGTTTGGTGGAAAAATAAAGGATTTATTCTTGAAAATGTTTTAATTTACATATCTTATCTGAAGCTCTGCGTTTAGATACAAAATTAATAGGCAACACCTTTTGTACATGAAAGATTTCAGTGTTCAGTGGGTGAATGCTGATATGAGTTTTTGTGGTCTTCTTATCTGGATGTTGTTAATTTAACCAAAGACGACTTTTGACGACTCTATGAAAGTCACGTTGTGAAACCATTGTGATAAATAGAGCATTTGCTCCTATAGGAACAAATGCTTTATTTATCACAATGGTTTCAAACTACAAAATTCTAAAAGTTTCCTTTTCTCTAACTAATGCTCCTTTTCGGTAGATTAATTCAAAGAGGTTGTATCTAAAATTAGCCTATGAGGTAATGGGTTAAGAGTCCTTAATACATGTATTTCAATTAGACACTGACAGAAACCATAACAGACCACTTGTGAGATGTGGGTCTACTCAATTCGCAATGATGTGCATGGGCGTTTATAAGAAGGAAAGGGTAAATGACAGACTCAATTCAGTCAAGGGGGATCCTTAAACTATTACCTCATAGGCTATTTTTAGATACAACCTCTTTGAATAAATCTATTGAAAAGGAGCATTAACTAGAGAAAAGGGAAATTTTGTTTAGTTTGGAACCATTGTGATAGAGCAAATGCTCTATTTATCACATTGGTTTCAAAACTACAAAATTCTAAACTTTTCCTTTTCTCTAGTAAATGCTCCTTTTGGGTAGATTTATTCAAAGAGGTAGGATCTAAATATAGGCTAGCCAATGAGGGAAAGGGTTAAGAGAAGGTTCAACTGTTCACATGTTATCATGAAGTCACAGCTGGCCCACAAAGAGTAAATATGCTCTTGATTCTTACAAGTATGTAAAACTTGTGCCAGCCAATCAGATAACAGAACTCATGCCAGCCAATCAGACAACAGAACTCATAACTCATGCCAGCGAATCAGATAACAGAACTCATAACTCATGCCAGCGAATCAGATAACAGAACTCATGCCAGCGAATCAGATAACAGAACTCATAACTCATGCCAGCGAATCAGATAACAGAACTCATGCCAGCGAATCAGATAACAGAACTCATAACTCATGCCAGCGAATCAGATAACAGAACTCATGCCAGCTAATCAGATAACAGAACCTCACAACAAACTTCCATGGTATAATATCTCTCATCATGTCTACTTCGTATTTCAGTTATTTGGACATCAAGTATCAAACAGCTTTTACCTGAAAAAGAGAAAAAAAATCAATAAACAAACCATTTCATTTTCGTCGGCTCAAATGTTTTCATTGCAATACTTTATCAACATTAATTTAAGAAATAATGGCTTAAGAATATTTATCTGTTGAGTTTTTATAAACAAGGGAATCTTTTACCATGGTTGTAAAATCAGGTCTATATTATTTTATTAGCAAACAGATCAGATCCTGATCAGATGGCTACTACAGGAGTGAAGGATCAATCATGTTAATAGTTCATACTAATTACATCATAGGCTATTCTTAGATTCATTACCTCATAGGCTATTTTTAGATTCATTACCTCATAGGGCCGACATAGGCTCTTTTTAGATTTATTACCTCATAGGCTATTTTTAGATCCAACCTCTTTGAATAAATCTTCTGAAAAGGAGCATTAACTAGAGAAAATGAAAATTTTAGAATTTTGTCGTTTGAAACCATTGTGATAAATAGAGCATTTGCTCCTATAGCTTGTATAGAGTTGTCAAAAGTCGTCAATATGGGGGAATGGGTTAAACATGTTCAGTTTTTTTCAATATTTCATACACGTAGAACATGTTCAGGATATTTTGGTACAAAAGATGGTTAAAATATCAAAAGTCTAATTAGGTGCCAAGTAAGTAAGTTTCTGATTTAGATTCAATCAATTTGCATTAGGCTGATAGGCTCAGTATGACCAAACTTAAAATTTAGTTTGCTAAGCAAATTCAAATCAACATAAAATACTGTTGGCATCATATCTAAAGTCAGTTTTTCTTATTTCATTACATATCATACTATAATTATCATTGGATGTGATTAATTTCCCAAAACATATGCTTATCAGAATAAGTTCTTGATAAAATCTTGATTAATCAGTCAACCTAACCTTGTAGGAACATACACATCGCCCTTTGATAAAGATTTATACATCACAATTAACCCTTCGCTTGCTATTCACATCAATATTATACCTACTTGTAAATAGTGAAGACCCAGTTGAGACAGCTCCTGCAGAAGCTGTCTCATCAGGGTCTGCACTATTTACAAGTTGATTGTGCAACTAGTGCACTCCACAGCAATGATAGCACAGCGATATACTTGTACACAGTGAAGATATATGTAATTATACAACAGGGCATGGGTAAAGAAGGAGAAATGTATTTCAAAATTCAGCATGAGATGGGTTAATCAACATGAGAAATAGCATGGACAAGACGGACCGATAGACCGACTGACCAATTGACATGGTGACTAACTGCGTTAGGAGTGTGAGGGAAAGCATAAAAGTTAATGTAAAGCAGATTTGATACTGATGAAGTACAAAATTATTCTTAACTCTTTGCACGCTAAGCAATTTTTCGTCTGCATCAATTGTCATCTGCTTCAATTATAAAAATAAAATTTCTCTCCTTTCTTAACCTTTGCAAAAATATGGTCAAAGCTAATCTCAGTCTAGTATTAACTTCTTTGAAACAGACAAATGTTCATGCATTTGCAAATAGAGTAGGGCTGCAACGATACGTCCATGTAGCTAATACGAATACGTATCACGATACAGTATAGCGAATACGAATAAATATTCACGAATACGAATACAGTTACATAAACATGCTATGGTATGAGCTAATAAGAGTTACTTAAGCCAAAGCATGTCCAGACTGAGTCCATATTTAGGATTAGGAATATTTTAGCTTATAATGAAAATGCTACTGGACATCTGCTGATAAGCAAGGGAAAGGTATGAGTTTAAATATTGAATTGGCAAAGTCACATTAACTAGAAACACTGAAAAGAAACTTGTTCAAAAGTAAACTGATCCAGTCCTGTTGTAGTATTTTACTCTTTTAGGCAATATGCATGAAAATAATACTAATTCAAATTCAAGAACCTTTCAAGCACCATCAAATACAATGCATTACACTACATATCTAATTGGATATAGCCTGCTGGTTTCGTCCATTTCTAGTGAATCGTGAACGAACTCAAATAAATTTGGTCAATAAATGTTGGATACGTTCAGACATTGGGGCGTTCCGATAACTAATCGCTAGATCCAACAACTAGCAGTATTACTTCATTTCGTGGTAGCACACTTTACAAACAGTGATTTCATTGTTGGTTTTTCCTTCTGATCCCGTAAGAAACCCTAAATGATTCCAGACGGCGCTTTTATATTTGGTTGGAGTCTGAAAATCTCTTTCGGCCCCGACATTGTTATGAAACAACAGTTTGCTTTTGTCGTAAAAACTAAGAATTAGTCCTATCAAAACAAACTTGTTTTCGGTAATTGTTTCGTGTATTTGAACCATTTGACTACTTTTCTGCAAAACATTGAATGCAAGAGTACAGTTATTATGCCTGTTGAATCCAACAGGACCAACACACGGTGTCGTGATTTGTAAACATAAGAAGTCACCAAGAGTCATCTCCCTTGGTGTCACTGCGAAAAGACGTTTCGCACTGCGAAAAGACGTTTCGCAGCTGGAATGGTTCGTTCATATTTCAATTATTTCTGGCGAAAATATGTTGTTTTTCTTTTAATTTTGTTAATTTCCTATACGTATGTCTACTTGTATTCGTAAATATTCGGTTCTTTGGGTAGCGAATATGATACACTCACCGCCAGAAACGATATTCGAATAATTCGAATACGTTAGTGTATCGTGACAGCCCTAAAATAGAGTAGAGTAGATTTTGCAACCAGTGCACTCCACAGCAGTGATTGCACAGCGAAATACGTGTACACAGTGAAGATGTATGTAATTATACAACAGGGCATGGGTAAAGAAGTAGAAATGTATTTTAAAATTCAGCAAGCGAAGGGTTAAGGTTGCAAACATCTAGGATCTACTGTATATGACTTTAAGACAGATGGTACATGTAGCTTAATGCACAATTGAGAACTTTCTCTGCATTATTTTTGTCCTGCATGAAAAATTCAGCTAAAATTCAGCTAATTAATATTCATGGCGTCATTATTTCTTACATTAATATTAATGGAGTAACAGCTTAACCCTTTCCATTTTCACGCAATTGCAAACAGAGTAGACGCAGATCAGAGGGCTCCTATCGGAGCCGTATGATAAGTGTCTGCTCTGTTTGGAATTATATAGATCTGGATCTACGCTCTCTGCCACTGTCAAAACTTTCCTTGTTAAAAACGCTTCAAAATAGTTAGGCTCATTAATGATCACAACAATATTATTTCTTTCAAGAATATTAAACAGGGAAAGGGTTAACTGTATGATGCAGTTAGTATGTACCTTGCACATCTCCACCTTGATCTTCATTTCCTACAAAGGTCACTTCTTTTTCAAAGCTTCAGTATATTCCCTAGCTGCTTCCGGATTTTCTTTTGTCCATTTCTCAGCCGTGTTTTTCTCCAGCCAATCAGAAGAGTTTATCTGCTCCTTCAGAGTGCTAAACAGGCTATCTAAGCTCGATTGACCTGCAACACACACACAAACACACACATTTATCGACATCAATGTTTTAGAAGTGGAATAAAGTAAACCTCCTCTAAACCAGAATTTTAGTAAAAACAAATTTAGATCATTTAAAGGCAAATAAATAGGTAGATTTATTTCAACATAAAATGCACAATTACATAGCAATCTGTTATTAAAAACATGCATAATAAAAAAACAACAATATGTAGGATTTAACCCTTTCCCTCATACAATCATGTTTTCACGCATCTGTAAACAGAGTAGACCCATATCGGACGGCTCCTCTGTTTGCTGATAGAATTTGATATATCTGTTTCTTTGCTTTCTAAACTGTCTTATTGTCTACAATGTTCCACCTTCCATATTTCTTTATAACTATTTTGTTAATGAATATTCAGTAGGTACTGAAATTTGGCCTACATACAGAACAGGGAAAGGGTTAAAGACGCCTTAACCCTTTCCCTCATATAAATGTGTTTTCACGCACTTGCAAACAGAATAGACCCAGATCAGACGGTTCCTAGAGGAGCCGTCTGATCAGGGTCTGCTCTGTTTGTTGCTGAAATTTGAAAGATCTGTTCCCTTACTTTCTAAAATGGCTACCTTCCATACCTTCCATATTTTATTATAACTATTTTGTTCATGAATATTCAATAGGTATGGGAATTTGAAATAAACATAGAACAGGGATTATTTTGTGCATAGAAGAACACCAGGGTAGAACCATAACCACTGGACCACAGAGGTCCCACTGACCAAAACTATAGACCATAACCGCTGGACCACAGAGGCCCCACTGACCAAAACTATAGACCATAACCACTGGACCACAGAGGCCCCACTGACCAAAACTATAGACCATAACCACTGGACCACAGAGGCCCCACTGACCAAAACTATAGACCATAACCACTGGACCACAGAGGCCCCACTGACCAAAACTATAGACCATAACCGCTGGACCACAGAGGCCCCACTGACCAAAACTATTAGACCATAACCACTGGACCACAGAGGCCCCACTGACCAAAACTATAGACCATAACCACTGGACCACAGAGGCCCCACTGACCAAAACTATAGACCATAACCACTGGACCACAGAGGCCCCACTGACCAAAACTATAGACCATAACCGCTGGACCAAAGAGGCCCCACTGACCAAAACTATAGACCATAACCACTGGACCACAGAGGCCCCACTGACCAAAACTATAGACCATAACCGCTGGACCACAGAGGCCCCACTGACCAAAACTATAGACCATAACCGCTGGACCACGGAGGCCCAACTGACCAAAACTTATAGACCATAATCACTGGACCACAGAGGCCCCACTGACCAAAACTATAGACCACAGCCACTGGACCACGGAGGCCCCACTGACCAAAACTATAGACCATAACCACTGGACCACGGAGGCCCAACTGACCAAAACTTATAGACCATAATCACTGGACCACAGAGGCCCCACTGACCAAAACAATAGACCACAGCCACTGGACCACGGAGGCCCCACTGACCAAAACTATAGACCATAGCCACTGGACCACGGAGGCACCACTGACCAAAACTATAGACCATAACCACTGGATCATGGAGGCACCACTGACAAAAACTTATAGACCATAATCACTGGACCACGGAGGCCCCACTGACCAAAACTATAGACCATAACCACTGGACTAAGGAGACCCAACTGATCAAAACTATGTATAAACACTGACCATAACATCAAGTTTAAGAACGCATACATGTGTACATGTCACATCTTACCTCTTTACTTCATTTTAATGCCTGCACAAACAGAGGAGACCCAGATCAGGTGACTCCTGTAGAAGCTGTCTAACCAGGGTCTACTCTGTTTGCATAATGAAATCATATAGGTCTGGGTTTCGTTCTCAGGCTTTTGATTGGTCAGATTTGAGTTCTCAAGCTTTTGATTGGTTAGATTTGAGCCAAAGGCTCAAATCTGACCAATCAAAAGCTTGAGAACGATCTCAGACTCAACTAAAAGCTTTATAAGCATGGACCCTGATTCTACAGTTTTTACCAGGGCTGAAACTTTTCTTGTAACATGGTGAAAAAGTTGTGACTCGACTGGAACTCGAACCCAGGGCCTCTGGCTTACCATGCCAACACTCTACCGACTGAGCTACCAAGCCACACAGTAAAGCCTATCAACTGATTCACCACAATCTCTACCCGGCTACACACACCCCCTGTACACAAGAATTTATCCCGAATTCTTACTCAAAGAACACTCCACGAGTTTCTTATTATTACAATTGATCTTCATATAAATCACACTGCGGGTTATAATTTATTTACGTTGGACGCCAAATGTCACATGGTGAAAAAGCTGTGATTCGACTGGGATTTGAACCCAGGGCCTCTCTACACGGCTACAATATGCCGTTGTTAATATTAAGCTAATTAATATTCATACATACATTTATTTCTTACATTAATATTTATGGAGTACAGGGTTAAATGGATATAGCTGTATCATCCTTACCTGAAGCACCAGAACTTGTACTTGCTGCCCCTGAACCAGTCTGGATGCCTGAGGAATTGGATGCATTCTGGTCTAAATGTAAAAACATACATAAGCTCTTGAGAAATAACAACAAAATATGTTGAAGTTCCCTTTCATTGCTATATATATTATCCCTTTCCCCCATAAATACGCCTTTCTACGCCTCTGTAAAAGTCACCTTTTGAAACCATTGCGATAAACAGAGCATTTGCTCCTTTAAGAGCAAATGCTCTATTTATCACAATGGTTTCAAATTTCAAAATCTAAAAATTCCTTTTCCCTAGTTAATGCTCCTTTTTGGTAGATTTATTCAAAGAGATTGGAACTAAAAGTAGCCTACGAGGGAATGGGTTAAACGATGAAAAATACACATTGATCAGCTGCTTTCAAGGACTCACTTTAAACTGATATAGAGTAAACTCCCTGAAAACCAGGACTTGGCAAAAAGTTTGGTTTTCTGAGAGTTCTGGTTTTCAGAGAGTTGAACAAAAGTGCAAAGTTATAAGTCATTAAAGTAGGTATCATTGCAGCGTGGTTTCACTTCCGTATGTCAATTAACAATAATGTGTTTGCAAACACAATTTCAAGAATCAAACAACATTGTTGTCATAATTTTCGCTGTCATTATCATTATGTGATATTAATTTGAAACTGATAACGGTTACGAATATTACATGTGCATGTACTACTGCACCGATTACTGTTTTTCATGCCTAACACACCATGAGGTAATGGGTTAAAACTTGAAAGAGTCTCACCTGAGTTCTGCATTGTCTCTGTTTCAGCTTGACTTCTGTTGACACACTGAAATGAAATTAATTTGTTACTGCATACACATCAGTATGCAATTCACCTCTGTTGAAAAATGATACGTTCCACTGTCCATACATACAGCAGCTATTTGCAAATAAACAGCTGATCAAATTGGCATGTAAAATGCATTTTCGGCATTTTCCTCCTTGTTACTGCATGGCATTCAGGGATATTTAGCATGGGAGTTACTGAAAAATGATGCGATCAAATCAAGTTGGTTTTAAAAGGTCATTCTAAGAATTCTAAGACCTTAATTAAATCTACTTCATTTGATCGCATATTCTAACTAGAAATAAATAAAAATCTCAACTCAAATTCAGTGACAAAGTAAATTGAAATGGACAGTACACTATATTTACCCTTTACTCCTTTCTAGTAATAAAGTAGTAGACCCAGATCAGACAGCTCCTACAGGAGCTATATCTGAGCAGGGTCTACTGTTTGTTTAAAATATAACATAGACATGATTCTTGTTTCCATCAAGTCCGTAAATGCCAAAAACAAATAATCTAATGAAAATCCATGAGTCGTTATTTCTTACATGAACACCTTCTTCTTCTTCTTCTTCGAATTAACAATACTCCTTCAAAATTGAAGATTATGTATTGACGCTGGAAAAAATAATTTCGGTGTATAATATACAGGCTTCAGTCAGAAGTGAAATAGTGCTAAAGTAAAAGTCAGGTTTAAAACTATATACACTGATTGCTATTTATACTGAAGAGGTTATTGACATGACAACAGGCACAGTGACAATTATTTTGAAATTGTCGACTGTACCTGCTTCATGGGCGATGAGGGGCAACATGTTCCACTGACAGATAGTTCTCGGATAGAATGAATACTTGTATGAGTCCTTAGATGCTGCTGATCTGTGTATATGAATATGGGTTGGTAGTAGTTCGGGTTCTTATATTGCATGTGGAGGGTACCAAGAGGCTGTTTTCAGGGTAGATAGCTACTATTTGATGAACAATTTTATAAAATAATATTAATCTCGCTCTTGTTCTCCTAACTTGAAGTGTCGGCCAGTTTAGATTACGAAGCATGTCTGAAACGGAACTAGTGTTGTGATGTCTATTGCTAACATAACCTGCAGCTCTCCTTTGGACTTTATCAATTTGGTTAGTTAGATTAATTTTTAGTGTGAGGATCCCAGACTGTAGATGAATATTCTAATTTTGGTCTTACTATGGCCTTATAAGCATGTTCCTTTACTTTAGGGGAGTTTACCTTGAGATTTCTACGTAGAAAGCCGAGCGATTGGTTTGCCTTATTAGTAATAGAATGTATGTGTTTATCCAAAGACCTATGATAACACATATGTGTTATCATAGGTCTTTGGTTTATCCCACTTCAAGTTGTCTTGGATGGTTATACCTAAATACTTCGATGATTTGACTTTATCTAAGGTGTGGTTATGTAATTGATACAGGAAGGAGACAGGTTTCTTTTTCTGTGTGACACTAAGCACATTACACTTATCAGGGTGGAATCCTGCTCCCACCTATGGAACAAATGGACAAGAAAGAGCCTGTACTTGTCCAATTGAATGAGGCTAGGACAGTAACAGTACCCTAAGGAGTACAATGTGGAACGCTTATGACTCTGACTTTTAGAGTGTATGGCATGACTGTGACGGGCAAACGACAGAAATTGGGCAATTATAAAACCAATATCATAAACCAAGTCTCTTGTCATGTGTTTTCGCGAGCAATTTTTCATTAGATTATTACCATTTCCTGTCATATTTCACAGATTTTAGAAAACATAAAAAGGTTTTTTTATTGATTTCATGTAATATACTAGTTGTTTTAAATCAAAATTCATGGAATTAAACTTATTATTACCAAACACCCCTCTGTTATCTTGCCGACAAGGGAAGTCACTCTCTCAGGTTCCGGGTCAACTCGGCCTCCAAACAACTCGGCCCCTGAGTTAACCCGGCCCGGGTCAACTCGGCCAATTATTATAATTTTATTTTTTTCCCTAATATAATCTAATATATACTAATAATAAATATAATACTTTTTTGTATATTCTTTATGTTGAATAAATTTGAATAAAATCAGTTGACAGCGCTAAATAATTAACTGTTATATAATTAGATTTATGTTTTAATATTATGTTGATTATGACTATGTGCTATCACTATGTATGTATTGGCCTGGTAGCTTAACCATTTCCCCGTTCTATGTTTATTCCAAATTTCAATACCTACTGAATATCCATTAACAAAATAGTTATAAAGAAATATGGAAGTTGGAACATTGTAGACATTTTAGAAAGCAAATAAACAGATCTATCAAATTCTATTAGCAAACAGAGCAGACCCTGATCAGACGGCTCCTCTAGGAGCCGTCTGATCTGGGTCTACTCTGTTTGCAATTGCGTGAAAACACGTCTATATGAGGGAAAGGGTTAATGGATATGCCGTAGGCTTCCTGTTCTAAGGGTCAATCCTCAAGGGTTCAAATCTCAGTGAAATGTATTTTGCTCGGTTATTATTTTTCCTTCAGTGTGAGAAATCGAATTTAAAAATGTGATCTTACTGCATGAGAAATATTACTTTCAACGTAAATATTTTATTCCGGTTGATAAATGTAGAGCTTGTTCTGTATAATGATATCAATATAGATATAATTAATGGACAATTCTGTGTCTTTGGGACAGTGCTGATGAATGTTAAATGTTGATATGGGTTTGCAAATACCGGTCCATTCGTTTCCCGCATTCAAAGGGGTAAACTCCGAGCTGTTTCAATATACGATTTCTTGAAATTTGTTTTAAATTATTGAGAAACTACAAACCGGATAAAATGGGGACAGATAACGTTTTGATCATACATGTATATCGAAATACTGGAAAAGGGTTAACCCATGGTGGCCCAGAGTTTCAATAAAATGGAAACAAACAAACAAACAAACATCAGACACAGACACGGTTCCTGAGGGAGTTGTCATATCAGAGTTTGTACTATTCGCTTCCATTTTTTTTCCAAAGGTCATGTTGACAAAATAAATATTGCAGAATACAAAATGATAATTGGATTGGTTCGTAATAGTTACATGTATTAGACGGTTCCTGTAGGTACCTTGTGATCTAGGTCTGCTCTGTTTGCATATGAATAATGTTCTGCAATTTCTGCCGTGGCTAAAACTCCCTATGTCATGATTTCTTTATTTCTTTCCGGAATATTTATGGAGTCAAGTGTCAAGTATAATATTGTTAAGACAGTATTGTTTGTTACTGCAAAAATATGAATATTTAATTTTCAGAAGATAAGTGCATATCCAGATTCCGGAGGAGCCCTCTGATCAGGGTATGCACTCTTTGTCGTTCAAAACACGTATACACTTTCATACTGAATGGACTCAATTGCTATATAATGATGAACCAATGATGTCAGCATTCAAAGCGTTAATGCATTTACATGGCGGATAATGTGAATACGGAGAAATGGGATTCAATACATAACAAGTAAATAGTGTAGACGGTGAAACTCTGCTTATTTACACTTATAGCATGAGGGTGACCGTGAAGTATGCACGTATTATCAGGGTTTAACCATATACCTCACGATTATCTATATAAAGAATATGGCATCATGAATATATGTTATCCGAGTTTTTGTGATGGTATATGCACATATTTCTGTTAGCATCGCAGAAACCCTAGAATTATATCTATATAATTCCATCAGCAAACAGAGCAGACCCTTTGAGGGGCCGACTGATTTGGGTCTGCTTTGCTTGTATAGGCGTGAAAAAGCATGTCCCAAGACCGTAAACTGAGCCCCGGGGTAAACTTGTCATTCATATGCTAATTCGGATTAACTAAAGGGTCGTATGCAGAAGTATGTGGAGCGAGTTGGTTTTGATTCAGTTTTTATAAATATTAATACGTTTAGACAATTCGATGCAGAACGAATTACATGTTTCCAAAGTCTTGTGATTTTTAATGAATATTCAAACTATTAAAAGTTCTTTTTTGTGATTATTACTTCAAATTACAACTTTGCATGGCTTTATGACACCTTTAACCTGCAGCTTCACACCTTTAACTGCCTAAAGTAAAATTATTTTCGTATATAAAGTACCTTTGGTATATGGGATTTCAAATGACATACATTCAATCCAGACGCCTTTGTTCAAACTGGTGTCTTTTTACAACAGAAGTTCGACATAAGGTCGTCGGATTCTGAAAGTCCCATGCCATTCCTGTGGTATTTACAGAAGTCCGATATATGGTCGTCGGATTCTGAGTTAAATGTCCTTTTTGCCTAGACACTAATATCCTTTGCAAACAGAGAAGACCCTGGTAAGAAGGCTCATAGAGGAGCCCTCTCATCAGGACCTGAACTGTTTGAGAAGATCCAGGTAAGAAGGCTCATAGAGGAGCCCTCTCATCAGGATCTGCACTCTTTGTCATGTTACACTTTTGTTTGAGAAAGTCCCTGAATAGTCACCATAAGCTCATTTTAGTTTGAATTTTGGAATAGTCCATTTGAAAATTCAGCGTTGTAATGGTTAGATAGACCAAAGTGTACCATTGCAGAACATGATAGAATTGCTGGGGGTACATGAAATAGCCACATAACCGAAAATAATTATTTGATTATAACAGCCACTGTTGATATTTCGATACACTTTCAACATTTGTGAACTACTATGAAATATGGAACACCAATGGCCGGTACTATTTCTGGAGTAGAACGAAATTTCAAATGCAGAAATTTGATTCGATTGTGACTATAATTCGATTATAATGTATAATGTTTCCTGATGCGACGTTGTTGCTAAAATCTGGTTTTAAAGAAATATAATTTCAAAAATGCATTACAATAAAACAAACACGTCTAAAGCAGGCGTTAAATTCAGTATACATGTAGTTATCAGCCATGCAGACAGGTGGCAGCTTAATCCTTTCGCTGCCAAACTCTGTCTTCTGCTAACTTTGTCGTCTGCTATAAATTTTCATTTTTTTTTATTTTCTTCATTTTTGTTTCAAAAACATAGAAACAGTAACAAACAGTTTGGATCCTGATGAGACGCCGAGTTACTCGGAGTCTCATCTGGATCCAAACTGTTTGCATAGGTAATCACAGATCAGGCATTGGCAGCGAAATGGTTAATGCAGCGTGAAAATCATGCAAAAAGCTTCCACGCTTTAGTAAGTAGCCACCTGCCTAAAAAGTATCTAAATTCTTATCTACTAGAATTTGCGCTTGTAAACAGAGTAGACCCAGATCAAATGACTCTTATATGAGTCGTCTGATCAGGGTCTGCTCTGTTTGCTAATGGAATTTGAAATATCTATTTCTTTACTTTCTTAATGGCTACTAATTTCCACTTTTATATTTCATTATAACTATTTTGTCCATGAATATTCAGTAGGTATTGAAATTTGGAATAAACATAGAACAGGGAAATGGTTAAGGAAATTAGGGTTTTCATAAATCAGAAATGTCTGGCATAATTTTGGTAATGACCAGGTAATGGTCAGAATCATCCGGGGTCCAATCTAGACCTACAGTATTCTCATTCAACGATAATGGTGAAATCGTTAGTCCTATCATGCTAAGCACGACTTTGATTGCATCTGACCGAGTGTCAAACAGCTTGGATCCAGATGATATGCTGAGTAACTCGGCGTCTCATCTCGATCCAAACTGTTTGACAATCAGTCACTATAGTTTCTACCACGCTGGAACGAATCGGAAGTAGGTACAAATACAATAGATCAGACTTATTTTGACAGAATGGTAAGGTTAAGTATATTCCCTCATATTGACGCCTTTTGGCGCCTCTATAATAGTCACTTCTTGAAACCATTGTAATAAATAGAGCATTTACCCCTTAGGAGCAAATGCTCTATTTATCACGATGGTTTCAAAACTACAAAATTCTAAAAACAATCAATTTCTCTAGTAAATACTCCTTTATTCTAAAGATAGTTTAGATTGATATGATCTAGATCTATTCTAAAATACTTTTACTAGATCTGCTACGATACTGTACAGTAGCCAGAAAGACATTTTACAACACCAAAATGAACGCCATGAGACTGTATATCTTAATATCTAGATCTTATAAACATAAAACGAGAATCGAATTTTTAGATACTGTTGATCTTAAATGATTCGCCATATCAGGTATGTCTAACAAATAAATAAGAATGTCTCCCATTTCAAAGAAAGGCCAGATCAATGTTCACCTGGTAATTTATAGGGCATTCCTTTAGGCCGATTAATTCAAGCTGTATCTACCCTTCGAAACTAAAACAAAATTGTCATTATAGTCAAAGGATATAGTAAATGTACAGAAATCAACAATTCCTAACCAACACAGTCGTAAAATGATGTGTAGACTAACTATTGCTTAGCCTATACATAGAGATACATAGGTTGTTACTGGTGTTTTTGCCCACCAGTTAACCAGCCGTCTGATCTGGGTCTACTCTGTTTGCAGATGCGTCAAAATGCGCTTACATAAGGGAAAGGGGGGTTAATCGCTCACCTTATATTTTACTTATCTTTCTTTTTGTCTCCCTTTTATCTACATAGCATGTACATAACAAATTGCCATAAACCATTCACAAAGCTGAAAATTCAAATGAACTACTTAAAAAATCAATCAGTTCAAGCTTATATTAAGGGATTTTTAAAGAAATATGTAACAAGACACAACCTCCCGAGAGGACCGCTAAAGGAGTCCTCTCATCTGGGTCTACACTGTTTAAAAGGATGACAAATAAGTAATTCGTTTCATGCACTGAAAGGATTAACCCTTTCCGTCATATAAACGTGTTTTCACGCATTTGCAAACAGAGTAGGCACATATCAGACGGCTCCTAGAGGAGCCGTCTGATCAGAGTCTACTCTGTTTGCTAATAGAATTTGATAGATTTGTTTCTTTACTTTCTGAAATGGCTACAATGTTCCGCCTTCCATATTTCATTATAACTATTTTGCCCATTAATATTCAGTTGGTATTGAAATTAGGAATGAACACAGAACAGGGAAAGGGTTAACACAAGGAAGTATATATGAGGTACTGTAAAACCTCTCTATAACGACCACTAAATTACATCAAGTATTTTGTGTTAAAGGCAGGTGGTTGCTTAAAGCAAGGTGAAAGTAAAACAGAACGCTCCAATAGGAGCGTTCTGTTTTACTTTCACCTTGCTTTAAGTAGCCACCTGCCCTAAATACCAGCTAATTAACTCAATTTAGTGGCCGTTATAGAGAGGTTTTACTGTATCTCATAATTTAAAAAAGTTTCATGTATCAGATCCTATGGCGTGACCACTCATTTCTCTACCAGATCCTATATCGTGACCACTCATTTCTCTACCAGATCCTATATCGTGACCACTCATTTCTCTACCAGATCCTATGTCGTGACTACTCTATATTTACGCATTTCTATGCCTTCGCAAACACAGTAGACCCAGATCAGACAGCTCCTGTAGGACCCGTCTGATCAGGATCTGCTCCATTTGCTTACAAGATAATATACCAGGTAGCTATAATTATACAGTTTCTGCTATTGCTAAAAAGTCATGTGTCCAAGATCCATTATAAACAAAGAGTCTAATCAATATTCATAATGTAATTATTCCTTCATAAATATTCATGGGGCAATGGGGTATATATGTGTGTTTTGGTTTGAGTAAACGAGCTTGCGAACCACCAGTGATTTTCGTCTGCAAAAGCTTGTCGTCTGCATTATTTTGTCGACTGCATTAATTTTCATGTTTTATTGTTCTTACCTTTTCGTTCAAGAAACAAACACACAGTATCAATTAACAGTTTGGACCCTGATAAGACACGAGTTTCTCGATGTCTCATCTGGAGCTAAACTATTTGTCGCTGGCAAAGGAAGAGCTTGCAAACTACACGTGCTTGTTCCTTATTAGTCTCACTAAACACGCAATCTACTTCGCTAAGTGTAAGTGTCACCTGCAAATTGTGTCGCCTGCAAAGTGTGTCATGTATACAAACTTGTCGTCTGCTTGATAATTCAAAGGAACATTACATGTATTTTCAAATAATTTCCAAAATAATATTCACATCGTCAGACAGTTTTATTGACAACTAATTGACATCTCATCTGGATCCAAACTGTTTACAAAAGTCACCATAGATGCGTTTAACCCATTTCCTCTTGGGCTATTTTTAGATCCAACCTCTTTGAATATATCTACCATAAAGCAGCATAACTATAGAAAAGGAACATTTAAGAAATTTGTAATTTGAAACCGTTGTGATAAATAGAGCATTTGCTCCCAAAGCAGCAAATGCTCTATTTATCACAACGGTTTCAAGAAGTGGTTATTACAGAGGCGTAGAAAGGCGTATTTATGGAGGAAAGGAATGCACAAGGCAGTGAACCAAAAGGACACACCCATGCAGATATGTTTTATAGACGTTTTTACTATTGACGTGAATGAAGCATAACGAAAGCTTGTATCTATTAAAATGTACTCACCCATGACCACATGAATTTTATTAATACTTTAACTGCAATAACACATATACACTGTTTGGATCCACACGAAACGTCGCACAAATATGTGCCTCGTCAGGATCAAAATTGACATTTTGATTATTAATTTTGAAAATAATAAATAAATTAAACTGCATGAAATGTGCTGCAGACGACATTTCATACAAATAACAAATGTTTAGGGCATAACTAGCTCAGCGTTCACCATGTGCGGATCGGTAGCCTTGCTACCCGGCAGAGAAACAGGTAAACGTGCGTACTCAAGTACTAAACTCGTCATTTCTCTACCAGATCCTATGTCGTGACCACTCGTTTCTCTACCAGATCCTATGTCGTGACCACTCGTTTCTCTACCAGATCCTATGTCGTGACCACTCGTTTCTCTACTAGATCCTATGGCGTGACCACTCATTTCTCTACCAGATCCTATGTCGTGATCACTCGTTTCTCTACCAGATCCTATGTCGTGACCACTCGTTTCTCTACTAGATCCTATGGCGTGACCACTCATTTCTCTACCAGATCCTATGTCGTGATCACTCGTTTCTCTTCCAGATCCTATGGCGTGACCACTCGTTTCTTTACTAGATCCTATGGCGTGACCACTCATTTCTCTACCAGATCCGATGGCGTGACCACTCATTTCTCTTCCAGATCTTATGGCGTGACCACTCATTTCTCTACCAGATCCTATGTCGTGATCACTCGTTTCTCTTCCAGATCCTATGGCGTGACCACTCGTTTCTCTACCAGATCCTATGGCGTGACCACTCGTTTCTCTACCAGATCCTATGGCGTGACCACTCGTTTCTCTACCAGATCCTATGGCGTGACCACTCGTTTCTCTACCAGATCCTATGGCGTGACCACTCGTTTCTCTACCAGATCCTATGGCGTGACCACTCATTTCTCTACCAGATCCTATGTCGTGACCACTCTTTAGAATCGTCTCGAACAGCGATCACGATATAGGGCTAAATGGAGAAATAAAGAAGTTATTCTTGAAAGTGTTTTAATTTATAGCGCATCTTATCTGGGCCTCGACATGTATCCGGGAAAGTTTACTTGCATCATCCCTATCCAGATATGAAAGTTTTCTCTGCTCAAACTATCACCTTGAAACATGCACACTAAGTTGTCCCTACATCCAATTCAAACTACGTGTCCCGTTCACCCTTTCCTCTTTAAATACGCCTTTCTACGCCTCTGTAAAAATCACCCGTTGAAACCATTGTGATAAAAAGAGCATTTGCTCCTATAGGAGCAAATGCTCTATTTATCACAATGGTTTCAAACTACAAAATTGTAAAAACAATTCCCTTTCTCTAGTTAATGCTCCTTTTCGGTAGATTCATTCAAAGAAGTTAGGTCTAAAAATAGCCCATGAAGGAAAGAGTTTAACACGACCTGACTAGCATGTATAAACAGTTTGTATCGAGACACTTGGTGTCTGATCTGGACACTTGGTGTCTGATCGAGACACTTGGTGTCTGATCTGGACAAACATTGTTTGACACTCCGTCATAAGATTGAACGAATTGGAAACAAGTAAAACTACATGCATGTACGCAAGAAATGATGACATCTTGAATATTAACCCTTCGCTTGCTGAATTTCTCCTTCTTTACCCATGCCCTGTTGTATATTTACATATATCTTCACCGTGTTCACGTATTTCGGTGTGCAATCACTGCTGTAAATAGCGCAGACCCTGATGAGACAGCTCCTGCAGGAGCTGTCTCATCTGGGTCTTCACTATTTACAGGTAGGTATATTGACGTAAATAGCAAACGAAGGGTTAATTAGATGTACTGTTTATATGGCATATGAATACAGAAATAATATTCAGCCTTGGCATAAATTGTAGAGAATCAGTTTTATATACTTTCATAAGCAGCCCCCACCCCTCCCCCTTGAAGGTCTGCGTATACTTCCAAAATGGTCTAGCTACGCCCCTGACTGAGCAGACCCAGATCAGACCGTCATATTGTTCCTAAAGGAGCCGTCTGATCTGGGTCTACTCTGTTTGAAAATGCGTGAAAGATTAAGCAGACATCATTGTCACATTGATAACTTTCCATATTTTCAAATGCCGTGATAGGGGTGTCAAAAACGGAATCCTGAACGCCGCTACATGTTCAACACATACACAAGAACACATACAACGCGAGGCTGTCATGGTTTATGTGGGACTGTCATGGTTTATTTCGGGCTGTCATGGTTTATATGGGACTGTCGTCGTGATTTATGTGGGACTGTTATGGTTTATGTGGGACGGTCATTGTCTATGTGGGACTGTCATGGTCTATGTGGGGCTGTCATGGTTTATGTGGGGCTGCCATGGTTTATAAGGGAATGTTATGGTATATGTGGGACTGTAATGATATATGTGGGACTGTAATGGTGTATGTGGGACTGTAATGATATATGTGGGACTATTATGGTATATGTGAGACTGTAATGATATATGTGGGACTGTAATGGTGTATGTGGGACTGTCATGGTTTATGTAAGACAGTAACGTTTCACGTCGAAATCCCGGCAAGTCCATAACAGGTATTAATCCGCCACTGGTGAATTTTATCACAATAATGTCTACCCAGGCAAGACTGCATTATATCTTTCTTAATATCACTCTAAATAGAGCAGTTTACAGAACGATATTTTAGAGCTGAAAGGAAAATGATTATACATGAATTTACTTCATTGACGATGTATTTCCTGTATGCATTTGACAGCCATTTTGGCGGTTTTTATGTGTAGATTTACACTTGTTACACGTTACGAAGATTTACATGGTTGGGTGCGGCTGGATGCAACAGTGATAATCAAGATTTACATGTAAGTTAAACATTCACGTGTCCTCTTATAATGACTGTCGTTTAACTATTTATCTTAACGCTTTCCTCCATAGATACGCCTTTCTACGTCTCAGTAATAGTCACTTCTTGAAACCATTGAGATAAATAAAGCATTTGATCCATAGTCCTGAGCAGATTCTCTATTTATCTCATTGGTTTCAATACTACACAATTCTAACATTTTCCTTTTCTCTAGTAAATGCTCCTTTTTGGTAGATTTATTCAAAAGAGGTTGGGTCTAAAATAGCTTATGAGGGAATGGATTAACTCTATCATAGCCAATTAAAATGCGTCTGCTTCAAGTTTTAAATTGGAACTGTCTTCAATTTCTTTTAACCCTTTCACCGCCGAAGTCGTATAAATACACCACGACAAATAGTGCAGTCCCAGATCAGACACCGCCTTTTCGAGGCGGCGTCTGATCAGGGACTTCGCTATTTATCTCATTCTCTATTTCTGTATATGGGCTTTGTTCTTTTGAAATTTGCATTTATTTTATCTCATTTCCTTATTGTACCGAATGATTTAACAAAATTTGGATTGCAGACGACATATTAGAAATTTGGCGCCGACAAGGTCAAGTCATTTTAGGCAGGTGGCCTAATACAGAGTGAAAGCATATTTAGAGTCTCAAACAGTGTCAATCCTGATGAGACGCCAAGATACTAAGTGTCTCATCTGAATCCAAACTGTAAAGAATATCAAGGTTTAGCCTAGGACAGCGAAAGAGTTTAATCACTATTTCGGTGTTCAGCAATGCATGTTATATCAGTATTTAACAATGCATGTTGTATCAGTGTTCAGCAATGCACGTCATATCAGTGGTCAGTAATGCACGTCATATCAGTGTTCAGCAATGCATGTTATATCAGTGTTCAGCGATGCATGTTATATCAGTGTTCAGCAATGCACGTCATATCAGTGTTCAATAATGCATGTTGTATCAGTGTTCAGCAATGCACGTCATTTCAATGTTCGGTAATTCATGTTTTATCAGTGTTCAGCAATGCACGTCATATCAGTGTTCAGTAATGCATGTTGTATCAGTATTCAGCAATGCATGTTGTATCAGTTTTCAGCAATGTATGTTGTATCAGTGTTCAGCAATGCATGTTGTATCAGTGTTCAGCAATGCATGTTGTATCAGTGTTCAGCAATGCACGTCATATCAGTGTTCATCAATGTATGTTGTATCAGTGTTCAGCAATGCATGTTATACCCGTGTTCAGCAATGTATGTTATATCAGTGTTCATCAATGCATGTTATACCAGTGTTCAGCAATGCATGTTATACCAGTGTTCAGCAATGCATGTTTTATCAGTGTTCAGCAATGTATATCAGTGTTCAGCGATGCCTGTTATATCAGTGTTCAGCAATTCCTGTTGTATCAGTATGAAATGCATGTCAAACGCTGATTCCTATAATTAAAGATAATTCTGAACGCGCGAAATAATGGAATTAACCAATATAGGGGTATGATAAAACATTTATATTACAGTTGAGTCTGTCTTAAGCGGCCATCAAAAAGAGCATAAATGTGGGCCTGTAAGGCAGATTGTGCTTTAATGCAGGTCAAAAGTAATGCAGAAAGCCACTATTGGAACTTTCTGCATTATTTTTGACATGCCTTAAGCAACCACCTGTTTTAAGACCCCGTTATTCAATGAATGAATGACCGCTTGGGAAATGTTCTACTTATGAAATTATATAGCTCCATCTGAACACCTCCAAAAACTTGTAACACCAACCTTGCTGATCCTGTTATTTATTATCGACTAAACCAGGTCATGTTTACAAAATAACCCATTTTCACGGTCACATTATAGCAGATGTGGTCAGAGTGACGTTAACATTGTCATTTTTGTTTGCAGGCATGGATCAAGTGATGTTTAATAGTGTCTATTTTGTTTGCAGGCATGGACCAAGTGATGTTTTACGGTGTCAAGTTTGGTTGCAGGCATGTATCAAGAGATGTAAACATTTTCAGTTTTGGTCATGGGCATGGATCAAGTGATGTTTCACAGTGCCATATTTGTTTGCAGGCATGGATCAAGGGATGTTTTACAGTGTAACTTTTGTTTGCAGGCATGCATCAAGTTATATATACAGTGTCAATTATATTTGCAGGCATGGATCAAGTGATGTAAACAGTGACATTTGTGTTTACTTGCATAGATCAAGAGATGTATATGATGCCAAATTAACAACATGAAGATAACATCATTTCGCCCTTTTCGGAACATTTTACCCAGATGGATACGTATGTATAATATAGCACTAGTGTTTTTCGCCCTGTCCTGTGTGATTCTTTTCAACCTATGGACAATGCTGTCATATATAACAATAGAACAAGGACGCGACAATGCTGACACTGGCGGCATGACAACGGACACAGATATGGTCCTAAATCCAAGGGACCACAGGAACATATTTGAGATGGAACGAATGGATAGTGATGTACACACCAAATTTGACAGTAATGTTGATTTCAATAAAAACAACACAAAGACGTTTAAACCGGATCATAGACCGGTCAAAAACATTGAAGACAATCTTTTGGATATAGAGCATGTTCCTGGGAATCCATTCGCTATCTGTAAAGATTGTATGGACGTTAATGAAAAAGGGCAAGAGATTTTTAACCAATCAAGATTTAACAAATCTTTAGTGCGGAAACGTACTTGCCATGCCTGTTTCAACAATCACTTCCGATATATCATAAATGGAAATAGGATTTGTGGGAAAGACAAAGTGATCGTGTTATTTCTGATAACGTCGTCAAATCAAAACTTTATAAGGAGGTCCATTCTAAGAAAAACCTGGTTGACTTATTCTAGTAACACATCAAATATTCGTCATGCTTTTATACTTGGAGAGACCCCAAGTTTTCGTTTACATAAAAAGGTTTTAGCAGAAAACATGAAATATAATGACATTATTAAGTTAGCCTTTCTTGATACGTATAGAAATCTAACTATGAAAACAATTTTGGGTTTGAAATGGGCAGCGAAGAAATGTTCACAAGCTACATATGTGATGAAAACAGATGATGACGTCTTTGTAAATGTTCCAGCGGTATTGCGCATGCTCAGAAGACCGGATATTGAAGTAAGAACGCAACGTTCTGTTTTAGGAAACTGCTACCGAGGATATCCAAATAGATATGTGTTGTCAAAGTATTACGTTTCTCAGCATACCTATCCGAGACGGCTCTACCCAAGATTCTGTTCCGGAACCGGATATGTTACGAGCATGCGCGTTGTGCGAAAAATCATAACTATTTCACCAAACATTCCTTATTTTCCTATGGAGGACGTGTATGTTGGACTATGCATGGAAGTGCTTCGCTTCAATATGATTTATATTTCTGGATTTAGACTGAACGTTCTACCAAGGCTCTATCACGCATGTACATACACAGGAAGATCCGCCATAACTACGCATGCGCATATACCTAACAATATATTTCATATCTGGAAACTTCAGTGTGCAGTTTTAATTATTTAACCTTTCAACCATTTACTCCATTAAACTTTATATCACGAGTAATTTGCTGAGTTTCTAATGACATCTGAACATGGGATTTTGTGGCACCGGCATATGCTGTGCTCTATATTATTTCATAAACAAGCACAGCAGACCCTGGTCGATCAGCTTTCTGATCTTTGTTTACTCTATTTTCAAATGCGTTAAAATTGTGTATATGGAGTAAAGGTTTAACCCTTTCCCTCATATCAACGTGTTTTCACGCATCTGCAACCAGAGCAGACCATGATCAGACGGCTCCTATACGTCTGATCAGGGTCTGCTCAGTTTGCTAATAAAATGCGATAGATCTGTTTCTATACTTTCTATAACAGCTACAATGTTCAACTTTTCATATTTCATTATAACTAATTTGTCCATGAATATTCAGTAGGTAATGACATTTGTAAGAAACATAGAACTGGCAAATGGTTAACCAATCCCACTCGAGTAATGTACTCATCCACATATTAACCCATTACCTCATAGGCTATTTTTAGATACAACCTCTTTGAATAAATCTACCGAAAAGGAACATTAACTAGAGAAAAGGAACATTTTAGAATTTTGTAGTTTGAAACCATTGTGATAAATAGAGCATTTGCTCCTATAGGAGCAAATGCTCTATTTATCACAATGGTTTCACAAAGTGATTTTTACAGAGTCGTCAAAAGTCGTCAATATGAGGGAGTGGGTTATCAGAATCGATGGGTACTGTTGTTATTTCAAATATAACCGGGAACTTCATTCTGCTCATTTTTATGTGTCACAGTGTGTAGGTTTATCTTCACTTGTACGGCCTTGCTGTACAAGCGCGCTTTTATGGCGACGTGGTAGAGTGTATGTCTGCGAACCTGGCGACCCGGGTTCGATCCCGGGTCTGAGCAGGTATCTTTCTTTATAAGAACACTTGGTTACATTTGGCGATAAACGGGGGATCGTGACGTATTTGTATGGTTAGTCTAAGACGCCTTCAAATATATATATACTACTCACGATTGAATAAATTCGAGGACGAATTTCAATTAATGGGGAAATATATCACGGTACCAAACCTAACACAGTCGGCCCGATAGCTCGGTCGGTAGAGCGTCGGCTGCATATTCTTCTCCCCCTGTTACATATGTGTTTCAATCTTTATTAACCCTTTCCTCCATAGATATTCACGTAATTCAGCAATAATGACATCGCAAGATTTAATTATTGTTATAATGGCATATGAGCACATGATTTTTAGTCAGGACAGAAACTGTAGAATTCCATCTATATTATTTCATGAGCACACAGAGTAGACCCTGTAGGAGCCGTCTGATCTGGGTCTACTCTGTTTGCAAAGGCATATTTATGGAGGAAAGTGTTAATACCTTGCTTGGTTATCATGATTTCATGGATATCGTGCAGGCATATCGAGCAGACAAGAATGTATTAAAACACTAACTTTGTAAACAAGGAGACAAGAGTGTATTAACCCTTTAACCGCCGCAGTCGCATAAATGCGCCACAACAAATAGTGCAGTCCCAGATCAGACGCCGCATTGTCTGATCAGGGACTTCACTATTTGTCTCAAACTCTATTTCTATAGCTTTCCTGGGTAGTTTGCATTTCTTTATCTTATTTCCTTATTTTACCGAATGGTTTAACAAAATAGGACTGCATACGACAATAAGAAATTTGGCGCCGAAAGGGTTAAAATACTAACTTTGTAAACAACGATGACATATTTGTCATATAGATAAACAAACTAGGTCTGGCAGTTACGTCAACACACTAACAAAACTACAAATAGACAGGGTTTCCTCAATGTATGATGTGAATTAGATAATTAATAAATAAGACAAACATTACACCATGGGTTATACGATTCCGTGGTCTAAAGGACGCGTATGCGGCTTTGCATGCGCGCTACCCGATTTCGAAACTCACCGGCGTTATACATTTATTTGTTTGTTGTTTTAATATTTTTAAATACTTCTGTCAGTACATTTTCTCTATAGGATCTATTCTATTTTTTATCTTTTTTTGTTCTTGTTTGGTCCTGATTTCTGTTTTTTGACTTTGTGTTGTTGAGGCAAAAAAAGAAAAGGAAAAAAAAAGATTTGACTTATGTGGGTTTCGAACCAGGTATATTTTGATTCGGATGACAGCGTCTTTATCCACTCGGCTACGAACTCCACAGGCATATACCATCATATTCAAATGGTCACATTCTTCTCTTTTAAGAAATAACATGTCATATGAATATTCAAGTAAACTAATTATGACGTAACTGTCAGGAATTCCCTGTCGGACTATACAGCACTGACTGTGTAAACAACGAGGCGCGTAACCCTTTCACTTATATAAACGCCTTTTAAAACATCTGCAAACAGAGTAGACCCAGATCAGACGGCTCCGATAGGAGCCGTCTGATCAGGGTCTGCTATATTTGCTAATTGAATTTGATTGATCTGTTAATACAGTTTCTAAAATGGCTACAATGTTACACCTTCCATATTTCGTTATTTTGTCCATGAATATTGAGCAGGTATTGAACTTTGGAATAAATATACAGTTCATGTAAACAACGATGACTTATATTTCTTACAACACTAATTGTGTAAACATCGGTGACACGCGTGTCTTACAGTGCTTATCGTGTAAACATTGACGACATGCATTCCTTACAGTACTAATTGTGAAACCATAGATGACACCCGAGTCTTACAGTACTAATTGTGTAAACATCGACGACACGCGTGTCTTACAGTACTAATTGTGTAAACATAGATGACATGCGAGTATTGCAGTACTAATTGTGTAAACATCGACGACACGTGTGTCATACAGTACTAATTGTGGAAAATTGATGATACACGTGTCTTACAGTGCTAATTGTGCAAACATCGATGACACGCGAGTCTTACAGTACTAATTGTGTAAACATCGACGACACGCGTGTCTTAAGTACTAATTGTGTGAATATCGACGATACGCGTGTCTTACAATACTAATTGTGTAAACATCGATGATACGCGTGTCTTACAGTACTAATTGTGTAAGCATCGATGACACGCGTATCTTACAGTACTAATTGTGTAAACATCGACGACACGCGTGTCTTACAGTACTAACTGTGTAAACATCGACGACACGCGTGTCTTACAGTACTTATTGTGTAAGCGCCGTTGACACGCGTGTATTACAGTACTAATTGTGTAAGCATCGATGGCACGCGTGTCTTACAGTACTAATTGTGTAAGCATCGATGACACGCGTGTCTTACAGTACTAATTGTGTAAATATCGGTGACACGCGTGTCTTACAGTACTAATTGTGTAAATATCGATTACATGCGTGTCTTACAGTACTAATTGTGTAAGCATCGATGACATGCGTGTCTTACAGTACTAAATGTGTAAACATCGGTGACACGCGTGTCTTACAGTACTAATTGTGTAAATATCGATTACATGCGTGTCTTACAGTACTAATTGTGTAAACATCGATGACACGCGTGTCTTACCGTACTAATTGTGTAAACATCGACGACACGCATTAACATTGTAAACATATGTGTTATACAGCACTAACTACATGTAAACAATGACGATAGGTATTTATTAAAGCACTAACTTTGTTAACAACGATGGCATATGTGTCTTGCAGCACTAATTGAAAATTTGCAGCACTAATTAAAACGTCTTACACCACATACTATGTAAACATACTACGACACGTGTGTAAACAACGCTGGTACACGTGTCTTACAACACTAACTGTGTGTAGACAACTACGACACATACAGCGATAACTTTGTAAAGAATGATTTTTTGTAAGGCAATGACACGTGTTATTCTATATGCTTTGTACAGAAAACTGGCATTATATGTCGTAGTAAGCAAATTCAAGAAGCTCTTCTAGGCCTTGGTGGTTGATTTTAAAGAGGAAGTCCCTACAATGATCGCATATTTTCAATAATATCATAAAACTTGGTATTTGTTATGCTCTATCATTATTATGAAGGTTCCCAATTTGAACTTATATCGAAAAATGCCCCTGTTATACAAATAAACCGATTTCATCAATACTGATAATTTTTGTTCTACAACACAATATTATCGGCCTTTTCCGTTAAATTCTTCCGCGTTTTGCCGATGATCACCCGATCCCTCCATTGTTTATGTAATAGCTTTCTCGGAAGTGGTCGGAGAATTGCGAATAGGGAGAACAGTTACGAAACTAAAACCCATCCCGAATAAAACTGAAACTTCGGGTAGTAAAACCGGGATCAGCGATATCAAACACATGGATGTTTTGTCATTATAAACGGTAATTGGATGGGGCTTTTTGCGATATACTACTTTTCAGCATATAAATAAATGAGTTTTGCATATTTTAAGTGTTTATGAAACGCGTCAAATGTAGGGACATCCCCTTTAAACAGACTTTAAATGCAATTTGTTCTTAGGCCTAGGACTTTAAATATATATCAACAAACAGTAAATACAAGGTGACTGTAGGCATTGATGGTTGGCTCTGGACGCCAGTCACCAAAAAACGAGTCACTCGGCGTACGTATTGATTGGGTCCACATGGATGTGTTATATAACGTAATATGGAAGGTAGAAAGTTGTAGCCCTTTTAGAAAGTAAAGAAATCAATTCCATTAGCCCTCTGATCTAGATCTACTCTATTTGCAAATGCGTGAAAACACGTTTATACGGTCCCTCCCGGAAATTTCAGAGACGCTTTTCCGTGTCTCCCACCCGCACCTCCTCTCCACACAGGGGTTAAAATGGGCACCTGTGAGAGTCACTCGCCGGTACTGCGGCTGCATGATTGCGCCATATGTTAGCAGTGCTCAATATTGTAGGCCAATGACTCGATGACCAGGGGAGTAAATGTACAGTCGGCTGAGCGGTCATTTGGACTGACAGTAGACTATAACTAGGTACTTTTTTAATCATTCTCTGTTCATATTCTGGAAACGAATCGCCTTATCAAAAAGTTAAGATCCAGGTGAGACTAAAATGACTCTGTCTCATCAGGATCCAAACTATTTGACACTCGGAACAAGTATTTGATAAAAGAAACAGCTTCAGTCAGAATGCAGACACCATGTTTTGAAAACCCACGGTATACCCTTCGCCTGCTAGTCTTGGGTCCATGCTTATAAAACTTTTAGTTGAGTCTGATTTCGTTCTCAAGTTTTTAATTGGTCAGATTTGAGCCAGAATCAAAAGCTTGAGAACTCAAATCTGACCAATCAAAAACTTGGTTTAGCTGACAGTCGCAAACAACTTGGATTCCGATGAGACGCCGAGTAACGTGGGTCTCATCCGGATTCAAGCTTGTTTGGCATTCGGTTAGTAGTTAGTCAAAGCCTTGAACGAGTTGGAAGTCTGAAACTTGTAACAGCAAGGGGTGTTAAACCCTTTCCCTTATGTAAGCGCTTTTTGACGTACGCATCTGCGCACAGAGTAGACCCAGATCAGACGGCTCCTATAGGAGCCGTCTGATCAGGGTCTGCTCTGTTTGATTATGGTGTAATAAAGATCTGATTCTACAGATTCTGCCTGCACCAAAATGTCCTGTGTTCATACGCCATTATAAAAAAATAATCTTATTAATAGTTATGACGTCATTATTTCTACTTGAATATTCATCAGGGAAAGAGTTAAGCATATACCATTAACCATTTTTATAGCAGCCTAAATCCTAACTGTTTCACTGCCGATGTTGCATGTGATTACCTATATATACAAACAGTTTCGATGCAGATGAGACGCCGAATTTCGACCATCATGATCCAAACTGTTTGTTTATGTGACTATATTTGTTGAATCAGAAATGAAGAAAAATGAAATATGAAAATTGTAGCAGACGACATAGTTTGCAGACGACAAAAGGGTTAAATGGGTAAACGTAACTGCTACAATTATATGTAAACAAATAAGAAAATTGCCTCATTTTGGGCGATACGAAATCTATACATGTATGCGTGTATTTGGTAATAAAGACGCATTCGATAAGGAACGCGATTGTCGTCTGCTTATCAGGATGTTGTTTGCTACAAGCTAATTGGAGAGAAGTTAACCATTTCATCCACATAGGCGAATCCATGGTTACATGTGCATACCGTTTGGATCCAGATAGAACACAAAATAAATCGGCATCTCATCAGGATCTAAGCTATTTGCCACTCGGATTATAGTTTGGGACAAGCAAGCAGCTGAAGAAAAGTCCACATGAAAACTTGAATCAGACGAAATTCTTAACCCTTTCCCTCATAGTGACAACTTTTGACGACTCTGTAAAAATCCCTTTATGAAACCATTCTGATAAATAGTCTATTTATCACAATGGTTTCAAACTACAAAATTCTAAAATTTTCCTTTTCTCTAGTTAATCCTCCTTTTTGGTAGATTTATTCAAAGATGATGTATCTAAAAATAGCCTATGAGGTAATGTGTTAACAGACGACATCTATTCGGCGCTAAAAGGACTAACAATGCAGTATAAATAGAGAGAAAGGGGCTGTGTAACGTGGCATCTGGGGATCCAAACTATTTAGCGATTTGATATACATGTATACCTTCAGAAATAAGGCAGATACATAGGCCTATCAAAACAGGTGTAAAAGCCTTGCAGACAGCTTTCCTAGGGGATATTTCTGCATGGCTTTCATCCTACATTAAGCAGCCATCTACCTAAAAAGTTCTAAATTCTGTACTATAATTCCGGTTTAAGAGAGAAGGGAGACGGGATAGTATGCAAAAAAACCCACAACGAATAATATGCTATGTTAATCCTTTCCCTGTTCTATGTTAATTTCAAATTTCAATACCCACTGAATATTCATGGAGAAAATAGTTGAACATTGTAGCCATTGTATTAGTAAGGAGAAGGGTATATCAAATTTCATTAGCAAACAGAGCATGCCCTGATCTGGGTCTACCCTGTTTGCAAAGGCGTGAAAACACGTTTGTATGAAGGAAACAGTTAACCTGTATAGTCCTGAAACCAATTACAGTAAAACCTCTCTAAACCGGACGTTAAATTTAGCATAAGTATCAATCTTGGAGACAGGTGGCAGCTTAATGAAGGATGAAAGTCAAGCAGAAAGCTCCTCTAGGAGCTTTCTGCATGACTTTCATCCTGCATTAAGCAGCCACCTGCCTAAAAGTATCTAAATTCTTCTCTACTAGAATTCCGGTTTAGAGGGGTTTAACTGCATGTCTACCAAAACTGTAGATTTTTTACTTAGCGTTTGAGAAGCTATTGACCGAGTGTCAATCAGATTGCAACCCGATGAGACGCCGAGTTACTCGGCAGATACTCGGCGTTTCATCTGATCTAAGTTGCTTACAAATGCGAGTCAGGTCGCGCTTAGCATGATCAAGGTTGATGTATGCACTAACTCGTGTCATGTTGAAAAATAAAGCATGGCCACGTTGATTTATGAACTAACTCGTGTCATGGTTGAAAAATAAAGCATGATCACGTTGATGTATGCACTAAATCGTGTCATGTTGAAAAATAAAGCATGATCACGTTGATTTATGAACTAACTCGTGTCATGTTGAAAAATAAAGCATGATCACGTTGATTTATGAACTAACTCGTGTCATGTTGAAATATAAATATTTCTGTTGAACCTTTGATCTGGTCTAATTTTCACTTACTTCGGAATCATTCAATTTTTGTGAAACTCTTGACCGGGTAACAAATAGCCTGTGTCAAATAGCTTGTATCAAATAGCTTATGTCAAATAGTTTGTGGCAAATAGCGCGTGTCAAATAGCTTGTGTCAAAATAGCTTGTGTCAAATAGCTTGTTTCAAATTGCTTGTGTCAAATAGTTTGTGGCAAATAGCTTGTGGCAAATAGCTTGTATGAAATAGCTTGTGTAAAATAGTTTGTGTCAAATAGCTTGTGTCAAATAGTTTGTGTCAAATAGCTTGTGTCAAATAGCTTGTGTCAAATAGCTTGGGGAAAAATGAGACTCCGAGTTAATGGACTATCAGGCCTCGAGGTTATACCGGTAAAACGTTTTGCTTGAGTCTGAGATCATACTCAAGCATCTGATTGATCAGATTCTGAGCTTGCTCAGAATCTGACCAATCAGATACTTGAGAATGATCTCAGACTCAGATTCAGGAGTTTTATAACCTCGGACCCCTGGTCCCACCTTCCCTGATAAAAAGGTAACACACCTGGGCAGAAGTTGCCATCATATTCTGGAATATATGACGACAGTATTTAACGATAGTGTCTAGGATTTACATTGACACACAGTACAGACCTTTATCAGAAGGGTCCTCTGGGAACCCTCTGAGTACGTTCTCAAGCTTTCGATTGGTCAGATTTGAGCCTCTGGCTCAAATCTGACCAATCAAAAGCTTGAGAACTCAAATCTGACCAATCAAAAGCTTGAGAACGAAACTCAGACTCAACTAAAAGCTTTATAAGCATGGACCCAGATCTGGGTCTACACTGTTCGTGAGTACCCTTAAAGTCCTTCCCAGCATTCAAATGGTTGACCCTTTGTGTGCGGGAAACGAGCGTACAGTAATTTGAAAACAACGTAGAAGTAGATCACAGGGTTCCCCAGATCAGGGCCTGCATTGTTTTTCATGCAGAATCGACATTTCATGCAGAACCACATTTAAGTTTGTGCAACTTATTCGTTTAACAATTATGGGCTATTACGCTCTGGTGATTTAGCGTCGACAGGATTAAGGATAGTGAACTAGAGATATAGAAATGTATAAAATGAGTAAAATAAAAGTTTTAACTAAGATAACCCGACTACGTGACAACATTAATCAGTAAAGTTGGGTTTAGATCGCATGTGTTGAGTAGCCCGGATTGTTATTGGAATACAAGTATGTGGAAAAGGTACAGGAGGTTAGATTTGTCTCTTGAGCAAATCATCATAACAGGGGAATTCATCACAAGCGGCCATTTTAAATTTAACCTTTTTCATGTTAAACCATTCCTTCCTATTGACGCAGTTTGACGCCTTTTTGTAGAAGTCATTTTGGAAACCATTGTGACAAATAAGGCATTTGCTCCATAGGAGAAAATGCTCTATTTTTGACAATGTTTTCTAAACTTCACAATTCTAACACTTTCCTTTTCTCTATTAAATGCTCCTTTTCGGTAGATATATTCAAATCGGTTGAGTTTTAAAATAGCCTAGGAGAGAATGAGTTAAGTGCCACATGAATCGCATTAGCACACAGGTCGGATCAAGATGGGACGGGAAGTAACTCGGTGTGGTTTCAAGATCCAAACTGCTTAACACCCAGTTTATCGGTGGAATTTCACTGGTAGGAGGGCTGATTTATTAAGAATTCTGAGAATATTATTGAACTGTAAATTTTGTTTATTGGTTAGACTTCATTATGACAAGTCTTCATGAAATAGACTGTGCGTAGTGTCAGCGAAGCCAGTCTATTTCATGAAGACTTGTTATTGGCAGTCTAGCCGATTAAAACCTAATTTTCATTTTGGCGGCAATAATCCAGTCTTCACGAAAAAGGACAAACTGAATAAGCAATTCTGATTGGCCAACGCCACAACATTGTCAAAAACTGCGGTTTTATAAAATATTGAATGAATCAATTCTAACAGGTCAGGGGTCAAATGACTAAACAATAGAAACGCAGAAGGAAGCTATATTTTATGTCCAATTTGGATTCTACCGGTAACCATAGCACCTGAGAGAAAGACAGGAGGAGGCTATACATCATTTGAAAACTTCCCTCTAGCAGTTACCATAGGAACTGAGAAAAACACGTGAAAATTCTATCTGGAATCTAGGTCCATTAACTCTGGACAGAATCGCGGGGGCACTGCATGATTGAGTTTCTCATCAGCCTCTTCCACTTTGTCTGTTATGTGCCAGGTTTTGCGTCTCTGCAAATGTTTCGTGAAAAGTTATGTGAAAACCTCACTCTACCAGTTACCATAGGAACTGAGATAAACACAGGAGAAGCGTGTGCGTTATATGAAAACCTTCCTCTACCAGTTACACTAAGAACTGGAAAAATACACGAGGAGTATTACGTTATGTGAATCCCCTATTCTAGTTACCATGGGAACTGACATTAACACTTGAGGAGGGTTGACGCCATGTGAAAACCTCGCTCTACCAGTTGTCATAGGAACTGAGATATAAACACAGGAGGAGGCTCCATTTTATGTCCGAACCCCACTCTACCAATTGACATAGGGACTAAGCAGCTATACACATGTCATCTACAGATTGCACGAAGTCATTTTAAATCGCCCCACATCAATAATACAAACACGAAAGAACTGCGTGCCTCTGTTGTGCCGGTGGATATACCGTTTGCCAGTTTTCAAATTTAATGAACACGTAACTGGAAATAAGATAACAATAAATAGATAAACAAACAAAAGATATTGCAAGATACGAATGTATTTGAAAGGCCGTATCTATAGGAGTAACATGTTAAATCAATTATACGAAGTAATCCAAGGTATTTCTAGTTATTAGTCAAGCGCATAGGCCAACATGAAGGTTTGTAAATAGCAATGTCGAATATATTGGTAAAGAAGTCAAGACTGACGTCACAATACGTCATCTTTGTGTTGGTAGTGTTTGTGATCATGTTGCAGTACAATAACATTAGAACTGACATCAACAGGAGGTCAACCTGGCTGACCTTTCCGACGTCTGGTCACGTGTACCCATGTTTATTTACCAGGATACACCCTTATGGCAGACAAACTGTGACGTCTTCCAAGTCAAGCGCGGTTTTACAGACACTGAGGCTACTGCAAAGTGACATTGGGTTGTTGAAAAACCTTACTGTGTCACCTAATTCGAAAATGAAAATTAATTGTGACAGATATCTTACTGCAAGTCACCGTCGTGCTTGCTCACAGGTAAAGAAAGAAATCAAAGAACACATGGCAAGGGTGAGACAACTAAACACGACTCGAGTCAGAAAAGACAGCTGCAGAGCTTGTTTTGAATACCCTTTCAAATATATAATCACTGGAGAAGGCATCTGTAAGCAACAGCCTGTATTGCTATTGTTATTTTTAATCACAACGGCACTGGAACATTTTAAGAGACGGGAAATCCTGAGAAATACGTGGCTGACATATTCAAATCGTTCTATGGGTGTGCGGTACGTGTTTCTAATGGGACACTCCCGTAACGCAAGTCTGATGGACCGTGTACTAGCAGAGAATGCTATGTACAACGATATTGTAATGGGTGATTTCGACGATACATACCTCAACCTGACTTACAAAACTGTAATGGCATTGAAATGGATGACGGAATATTGTGTCCGTGCGCGTTACGTCATGAAAACTGACGACGACATGTTTGTTAATGTCCCCGCAGTTTTAAAGCTTTCGCTCTCAAAGTATGTTCAGACAAAACTTCGTAGGTCAATAATGGGCTCGTGTATTGTTAATAATAAGCCTGTAAGGAATAGACGATCGAAATATTACGCGTCGTTGACAAGCTATCCGCGGTTATATTATCCGCCATTTTGTTCCGGAACTGGATATCTCATGAGCATGCGCACAGGGCAAAGAGTTTACAATGCATCACGGAACATTCCGTTTTTCCATTTAGAGGATGTGTACATCGCAATGTGTCTGAAATACCTGAGATTCAAAACTTACAATTTTAAGGGTTTCGCTATAGACATGGAACAAGCCAAGAGAACGTGTTACTTTAAACATGAGAAGCTTATCACGGTTCACGCATACAACCATTCGAATATAGCAATGCTTTGGAATCCACACTTCTGCGAAGAACAGCTTTCAAATCAAAGTTTTAAGAACGGGAGAATCTAGACTTTATGCTCCATACATTAGCCCTTGCCTAGCAGTGAAAAAGTATGTCAGGTCAAATTGAACCTGTTCAATTTTCAAAAAGTCGGATTCAATTTAGGGTTGGACCGAGTGCCATACGACTCGGATCCTGGTGAGATGCCGAGTTACTCGGCTTCATATCTTGGATCATAGTCGTTTCAAATGCGAATCAGGTCATGGGTGCTGTTAACCCTTTCCCTGTTCCTTGTTTGTTCTAAATTTCAATACCTACTGAATATTCATAGACAAAATGATTATAATGAAATACGGAAAGTGGAACATTGTAGACATTTAAAAAAGCTAAGAAACGAATCTTATCCAATTCTATTAGCAAACAGAGCAGACCCTGATCAGACGGCTCCTCTAGGAGCCGTCTGATCTGGGTCTACTCTGTTTGCAAATGCGTGAAAACACGTTTATATGAGGGAAAGGGTTGAGACGACGAGATGCTCGCTGACTCATCTGGATCCCAGCTGTATGAAAATCGGATAGCGAGATCTGGATCCAAGCTGTATGCAAATCGGATAGCGAGATCTGGATCCAAGCTGTATGCAAATCGGATAGCGAGATCTGGATCCCAGCTGTTTGCGAATCGGATAGCTAGATCTGGATCCCGGCTGTTTGCAAATCGGATAGTGAGATCTGGATCCCAGCTGTTTGCGAATCGGATAGCTAGATCTGGATCCCGTTTTTTTGCGAATCGGATAGCGAGATCTGTATCCCGGCTGTTTGCGAATCGGATAGCGAGATCTGGATACAAGCTGTATGCAAATCGGATAGAGAGATACGGATCAACGTTAGGTCCAATAAATAGAAAAATAGGGGAAAGACTGGTGAAAATTCGGAAACCATGAAATATGGACTTTACCTGAGGCATGTAGCGTAACGTTTCGGCGAAGCAGAGTGGCTTTCTGTTTGACGTATATAACTAGAATGTCAAACAGTTTGTACTTGTATCAAGCTGAGACAACGAGTTTTATTTGTGTGTCTCATCTTGAATAGATTAGAATAGAAATACAGTAAAACACCGCTAATGCGACAACCTAATAGAGGTATAATTCTTGGTGCTAGATGCAGGTGGTAGCTTAATGCAGGACAAAAGTAATGCAGAAAGCTCCCAGAGGAGCTTTCTGTATTACTTTTGTCCTGCATTAAGCAACCACCTGCTTATAAAGACATCCGTATTTATTCATTAAGCGGTCGCATTAGAGGGGTTCTACTGTAATTTATAGACTATAGCGAGCTAATAGTGACTGTTTGTAATTGGACACAATTCGTGTGTGTGGCCCGTCAAATGACATATGTAAATAAATTTAGGTATTTTAATGTAGTAATATCATGTCATTTTGACCTTTAAGTTTGCTTAACAGATGTAAATTTTTGACATCGGAGTACTTTTATCTTGTTTTTGTTAACTATTCTTATTTATTTTATACTAACTTTTTAAACCGTTTTGATATGTTAAAATCAGTACTGCAATGATCGGTTTTAGTTGTACCATACTGTGATGTTATAAATGTGTGTTTTATATCAGGGTGAAATGGTGGTTAGCCTAGCTATCCTCTTCATTTTCCCGTGCAACACTTAATAATATTATAGCTTTATATTAACTCTTTGGATGCTAGTTGCAAATCGAAATTATGATAACGGATTGGATCCAGATTAAACGCCAATTTACTCGGAGTTTTATCAGGACCACCTGCGTATCCTTGAAGAATCTGCAAATTGATGCAGACAACAGTTATTAATTTTTCAGACGCAACATTACTTAGCGTGCAAAGAGTTAATTTCTGAAAATTGATTTGTTGTTAGCGCATAATTGAAAGATTTATTGTAAGCAAACGCGAAGAATTTCTTCTCATAGTAACGTCGTTAATATTTGACTCTAAGATTTACCTGCTCTCTCTCTCTCTCTCTCTCTCTCTCTCTCTCTCTATCTCTCTCTCTCTCTCTCTCTCTCTCTCTCTCTCTCTCTCTCTCTCTCTCTCTCTCTCTCTCTCTCTCTCTCTCTCTCTCGTTTATTTATATTTGACATAATTTGTACACTACCGCCATTGAATGTAAATTAAAAATAGTTGTAGGGTGAGGGTCGCTTCTAATGTTGTCAGAACTTGTGGCCCGATCCCATTCCAAACATCATATGCAATGCAATATGTTTAAACTATCTGTATAACGTATAACCGTCTGACCTGTATAGCGTACACATGTATAACCGTCTGGTGTGTATAACCATCGGATCTTTAACGTCAGTTCAGTATAGCCAGGATATGATCTATATAACCATTTATTCTGGGTCTACATTGTTTGGTCTATTTTGGGGGCGGTACGCCTAAATGGTTTCATCTTTCACAGTGTGCTAGCAAGCAACTTACATGTCGGGATGCAATGAATAAATCCACTTTGAAACTTAACCCTTTTACCGCCGATATCGCATAAATGCACCACGACAAATAGTGCAGTCCCAGATCAGACGCCGCCTTTTCAAGGCGGCGTCTAATCAGGGACTTCACTTTTTGTCTCTGTCTCTAGTTCTATATCTGGTTTATTCCATTGAAATTCAAATGTATTGACCTAATTTCCTTAATTAGCCGAAATACTGGGTTGCAGACGACAATTAGAAATTTGGCGCCGAAAGGGTTAAAACAGATGAGAATATTTGTAATTGCAACTGTTTTGACGCCTTAAGAGTTAAATCACCGTGGGAAAAGTGCTTAAGCATCCCAAAACCGGAAGAAATTGTGAGGACCACTTGGGAGTCTTGCCACAAGACCCATATTGACCTCCGATTGGTACGTTTATAGGTACAGATTATTGTAGTAAACTCGTTTCATAACAACATAAAATGAACACCCATGTTGATCCTCTATACATGTATATATAACTGCTCTGTTTGTTTACCACATAATGTAAATAGGTGTAATTCTGCAGTGTCCATAATGGAAAAACGGACGTGTGTTCATAAACCGTTATAAAAAATAATAAAATGTAACAATTCATAGTGTCAATATTTCTTATATAAAATATAAATAGTCATGAGGTAAAATATTAAGACAAACTCCCAAAAGCAGGCACTTTGTACTTCCTCTGGCAGCAATAGTAACGTCTTCAGTGAATGCCTCCGCGTTCCTGCCATGTACTTAGATACATTCCATGACTCCATAATACATTCTCCTACCATGTACTTCTACAGTATAATACTCCATAATACATTCTCCTACCATGTACTTCTACCGTCTAATACTCCATAATACATTCTTCTACCATGTGCTTCTACAGTCTAATACTCCATAACACATTCTCCTACCATGTACTTCTACAGTCTAAGACTCCATAATACATTCTCCTACCATGTACTTCTACAGTCTAAGACTCCATAATACACTCTCCTACTATGTACTTCTACAGTCTAAGACTCCATAATACATTCTCCTACTATGTACTTCTACAGTCTAATACTCCATAATACATTCTCCTACTATGTACTTCTACAGTCTAATACCCCATAATACATTATCCTACCATGTACTTATACAGTCTAATACTCCATAATACATTCTCCTGCCATGTATTTCTACCGTCTAAGACTCCATAATACATTCTCCTACCATGTACTTCTACAGTCTAATACTCCATAATACATTCTCCTACCATGTACTTCTACAGTCTAATACTCCATAATACATTCTCCTACTATGTACTTCTACAGTCTAAGACTCCATTTACACGTTCCTACCATATACTTCTACATTCCTATGACCCCATTATACATATTCCTACAATGTACTTCTATATTCCTATGATCCCATTATACACATTCCTACCATATACTTCTACATTCCTATCATGTACTTCTATATTCCTATGACCCCATTATACACATTCCTATCATGTACTTCTACATTCCATGATTATATAATACATTATTCTAGTACTTCTACCATGCACCTCTCTGTATTCCATGACCCCATAATGCACGTTCCTACTATGTGCTTCTACATTCAGTGGCTCCATTTACATGTTCCTTCTATGTGCTTCTACATTCAGTGGCTCCATTTACATGTTCCTTCTATGTACTTCTACATTCACTGGCTCCATTTACATGTTCCTTCTATGTACTTCTACATGAACTGGCTCCATTTCCACGTTCCTACCATGGCATCTACATTTCACGACCAAAAATAGACGATCCCATAATACACGCTCAGAGTCAGATCATGTCCTTCTACATTCTATGACCCAATAATAGAAATTCCTGCTATATGCATTATGTGACCCTCATAATACATTTTCCTACCATGGCATCTACATTCCATGGCCCCATAACAGACACTCTTTCCGCGTGATTCTACAGTCCATGGTCCCATAGTACACGCTCAGACTATCTGCTCCCACCTCCCATTACGCAATTAGAGAAGCTCCCAGCATGTGTATTCCGTGACCCTCGTAATACATGTTCCTACCATTACTTCTACATTCCAAAACTCCATACTACAGACTCCCACGTTGAAGAATGACTCCTACATGAAGTTTCTGCATAAGTTTACGCCCTGCATCAAAAGCCACATGTGTTTCAAGACATCTACCTTTCTTTATAAGATTGTCGCATTAGAGGGGGAGGGGGGGGGGGGTGGTTTACTGTATTAGTGTTTTCTCAGATGAAACAAAGATTAACCCTTTCGGCGCGAAATTTCTAATTGTCGTCTGCAATCCAAATTTTGTTAAATCATACAGTACAATAAGGAATTGAGATAAATAAATGCAAATTTCAAAAGAATAAAGCCCATATATAGAAATAGAGATTGAGACAAAAAAAATGAAGCCCCTGATCAGACGCCGCCGTGAAAAGGCGGCGTCTGATCTGGGACTGCACTATTTGTTGTGGCGCATTTATGCGACTTCGGCGGTGAAAGGATTAAGTCTTTCTGTATTTGGCCTCTCCAGCAGTAGTTTTGGATGTCATGTATATTCTATGAACGCAATGAGTTGAGAACGGTAGCTCATCCAATCAAATCGCTGCGTGAAGTTTGATATAAGAAGCTACATAATTATCATTAGCAGTTGGATTTAGTATAACGATTGTTTGCAGAATAAAACAGGAAAATGGAAACTACACTTATTTGTATGACGATATTTATGTTGCAGTTAGGATGCGGAAAAACAGAAGGTACACTTGATTAGTTTCGTTGGACTTTGTTGATGTCATTTTTGATTTGCTGTTTCCTGTTTTTATGGGTTTTTTTAATGTATTTGGTTAAGCTTTTGTATTGCTTCGCACTATTAGTCTGTAGGTTTTTTTTAATTTTGAAAGATTTAAGCGTGTTTAACTTGTTTTCATTACTGGGTGATGTCACCAGAGAAATGACTATAGTAAAACCTCTCTATAACGGCCACTAAATTGTGTTAATTAATTGGTATATCAGGACAGGTGGCTGCTTAAGTCAAGGTGAAAGTAAAACAGAACGCTCCTATAGGAGCGTTCTGTTTTACATTTACCTTGCTTTAAGCAACCACCTGCCTTTAACACAAAATACTTGATGTAATTTAGTGGCCGTTATAGAGAGGTTTTACTTATAGAGATTGGGAAACAACCACTCCATGGTCATAAGCTAACCCCCAAAACATACTGTATGTTTTATTTTTCACTTAATCCCCCACCCCAATTCATTAAAGTGTCTAAGAAAGGAGTGCCTCAATAACAAACATCTTGGATTCTGGTGGATATTAATGAGACGCCGAGTTACTCGATGTTTCATCTGGATCCAAGCTGTTACTCGATGTTTCATCTACATTCAAGCTGTTACTCGATGTCTTATCTGGATCCAAGCTGTTTACACATGTGATCTAAATTGATTTGGGTCGGATAAAGGTCAATAGACGACATTATCTTGAACTCTTTCCCTGTTCTATATTTATTACAAATTTCAAATTCTACTTAACCCTTCGCTTGCTGAATTTTAAAATACATGTCTCCTTCTTTACCCATGTCCTGTTGTATAATTACATATATCTTCACTGTGTGCAAGTATTTCGCTGTGCAATCACTGCTGTGGAGTGCACTGTTTGCACAATCAACTTGTAAATAGTGCAGACCCTGATGAGACAGCTCCTGCAGAAGCTGTCTCATATGGGTCTTCACTATTTACAGGTAGGTATATTGACGTGAATAGCAAGCGAAGGGTTAATATTCATAGACAAATTAGTTATAATAAAACATGGAAGGTGGAAGACTGTAGCCATTTTAGAATTGTTTTTAGAAAACCTGTCAAATCACATTTGCAAACAGAGCAGACCCTGATCAGACGACTATAATAGGAACCGTCTGATTTGGGTCTACTTTGTTTGCAAAAGCGTTAAAAGTCATCTCTGTGGAGTAAAGCCTTAACTGCAGCAGCTCGCTTAACCTATTCCCTTCTAGACTATTTTTAGACGCAAACTCTTTGAATGAATCTACCGAAAAGGAGCATTTAGTAGAGAAAAGGGAAATTTTAGAATTGTGTAGTCTTGAAACCACTGTGATAAATAGAGCATTTGCTTCTGTGTGATTGTTTATCACAATGAGTTCAAAGACGACTTTAACAGTTTCAGTTTCAGTTTTATTAGCAACTCGGCAAACACATTGCCTTTGGCCATTTACAAAACAAGTTAGTCAAATATGGCCAAGACATACAAAAAGGAAATTATACAAATGTATATATAAACTAAACATTCGCATACAGTGTACACTATAATAACATTCCTATCGACTAGGAAACAGCATCCAGAGCGTCCAAGGACTCTTTTCTATTTTTTTGTGCATGATAAATAAAATTTGCAATGTTACATATAACCTTTTTATTACTTGACGACATTAGGTTGGTAAACATATTAACATTAGGCCAAGACGTATTATTAATATAGGTAGATCTGATATTAGAATATTTTGTACAGCACATAAAGAAATGATATTCGGACTCTACAGCGTTTAGATTGCAGAGTTTACAAATCCGATCTTCCCTAGGAATATTAATATATCTGCCCGTTTCAATTTCTAAATTGTGTGAGCCTAAACGAAACCTGGCCAATTCCTTTCTTTTGGAATCATTTAAAATGACAGAAAGGTAATTTTCAAATTTAAATTCCTTTTTAAATTTACTGTAATATAATAACTTTGGAGTACTATTCACACAATCATTCCATGTTTGGAGATATTGGTCATTAATACGCTGTTTAATATTATAAAACACATTAAGATTAATGCTAGGATCATCATAAATATCACCATGTCCAAGACTATTGACATAATCCCTGACTTTGGAAGCCCAACTCCCTGACACATTATTCAGCACAAGGTCGTTATAAACCTTCGCAATCAATGAGTTCGGATAACTTTTAATTTTAAGCCAAAACTTTAAAGCTCTTTGTTTGCATAATATTGAAAGGGGAAACCTACCCAGTTCCCCATATACCGCTATATTAGGTGTCTGTTGCCGAACACCGAGCAAAAATTTACAGAATTTATTATGTATCTTATTGATGTCTTTCCATAGAGTAAAATAGGAACTACCATCGAGTCAAACAGTGATAACTTAGTCGAAATATCCAGATCAACTCTGCTGAAAATAGATATTAAGCTGTTGTATGCTCGTAAGGCTTGCTCGTGAAGCGTTCTGACTGCAAGTTTTAAATTTCCGGTGTATGCAAATCTTACCCCTAAGTAACAAAAACTATCAACAATTTCTAACCGTTCACCATTGACGAAAAAACTATACTTATGTTTACTTTTTCTTTTTTCAAAAATACATACTTTTGTTTTGGAAACATTAATTTTTAGGCCCCAATTAGAAGAGTATTGGTAAACACAGTCTAATTGAGACTGTAAACTATTTTGATTTGTAGTAAGAAGTACAATATCGTCAGCAAATAGAAGCATATAGACTGATAAGAGATCTAGGTCACCATCTGTTAAATTGTTAATATCAATACAGTCCTCGATATCATTCACGAACAAAATAAAGAGAAGAGGCGATAACGGTTCCCCCTGTTTCAATCCGAGTGATATATCAAAAAACTCAGAATACGACAAATTTGAGCTTCGTACGCAAGCTTTAACATTTGAGTATATGGCTTTTATCATCCTTATCATTTTACAGCTAATTCCTGATGCAATTAACTTAACCCAAAGAGCGTCATGATTCACTGTATCAAAGGCCTTTTCATAATCAATAAAGGCACAAAATAGTTTAGAATTATTGGACAAAACCTTTTGGATGATGACATGTAAGATAAAAATGCTATCGGAAGTACTCCGATTTTCCCTAAAACCAAACTGTGCGGGATTGAACATATTCTCGTTTTCACACCATTTATTTATTCTATTCCTTAGAGTGAGGGAGAATAACTTCGCTAAAACATTAATCAAAGAAATCCCCCGATAATTTGAAGGGTTTAACTTATCACCTTTTTATATATTGGGATTATAACACCCTTGCCCCAAGATTCTGGATAGACCCCCGATTCAAAAATGTTATCAAATATTATTTTAATATATGGAACAATAAAATCACGAGCATCAATAAAGAAATCAGCAACATTGTTGTCTAGATCACTACTCTTATGTCTCCTAAAACTTGAGATCGTATTAGAGATCTCATCAAAGGTAAATAAAGCATCCAGTTCGTCTATAAATACTGTATCATTTCGATCTGAGGAGGCAGTACTAGGATCGAATTGACACTGTGTTGCATTAGAGAGATTTCGAAAATGCTCCAGAAAATCATCTAAACCAATATTCGAGCAATCAGAATTTCCCGAAGATTTGTACTTTTTGATATATTTCCAGAATTTTCTCGGACTAGATTTGCTGAGACTCTTAATATTTAACCGTTCTTTTTGGTAATATTTTCTCTTTGCAATTCTTTTCGCTTTACAAAAGTTATGTCTGCAAGCAAGAAATATTTGTCGATTTGCAGTATTATTATTGATATGAAGATTTCTTTTGGCAATCATAAATTCACTTTTCATAACCCTACATGTATGATCAAACCATTGTGATTTTTTTACCACTCGTCGCTTACTGTTAACCCTCACAGTTCTTCCATTGAGAGAGTAAGATATGTCATAAACAAGACTTGCAAGTCTGCTAATACAGGTATCTATATTTATAGTATGTGACTGCAAATCTTCGGTTAAACAGTCAAACTCATTTTTATTGTTGTTCAACAACTCATATAGTTCATGGGCATTGCAATTGTCCCACACTATTTTGTCAAAGGTATTATTTTGATCTATATCTAAATCAAAATCAAAGTTTAACGAAAACTCAATAGCGCAGTGGTCAGAAAACTCTGTTAGGTCAAGAACTTTGAAACTGTTAATATGTTCAAAATTGTGAAAATTAGTGATAACATAATCAACCACACTAGCCGCTTGACAATTGCGCCCTGTGTTATAGCACGTAAAGTGACCCTCTTCTAATCTACCATTTACAATGGATAACGCATTTTGCTTGCAGAGATTAAGTAACTTATCTCCAAAACTATTGGTATTATTATCACAGGAGCTACGTGTAGGGATGTCGGCTGTCGAGTTGTCGACATCTGGCATGTCCACATAACACTGCAAATTTATATCATCAACGGCATCTGACCTATGACCTATCCGTGCATTCAAATCACCTGTCAAAAAGACTTCACCAATACCACTGTAATAAGCAATATCAATGTTCAGGTTTTCGAAAAAATCATATTCAAAAAGAGAAGTCGTATTTTTGTACACGCTAGAACCTTCAGGAGGCACATAGCAAATGCAGAAATACACATCATTCTGAGTAGAAAAATATTGTTTATTTAATTTAAACCAAACAATACCGTTTACATTAAGTTTAACCAGTTCAATATACTGAGAAAATTTCCTGTTAAAAAAACTGCTACACCACCGCTGTCTCTTTTCGCCCTTTTGTGACATTTCGGTCTAGGACATGAGAAGCAATCAAAATTGTCAATTTTAATACAAGAATTACTCGATGCCCAAGACTCAGTTACCAATATCACGTCATATCTGCTTAAATAGTTCAAAAAGTCACTGTCAGAGAGTTTAACAGAGGTGTCAAAATGTGTCACTCTGCAAACACAAGCAATACATACGATAGCATATGAAAATATCACCGAGGAAGAGGCAAATGTCCTTTCTGTAAAACTGTTGCTGAGGACGAGGCGCATGGAATTTTAGACTGCCCTGTGTATGTAGATTTGAGAGAAGCCTTATTTCATAAAGCATCTGATGTATTTGAAAACTTTTCTAGCCTTTCTGTGAATTGTTTTTACCCATCCCAGTCTGATACGAGTATGTGCCAAAACCTATATCCATGCTTATAAAACTTTTAGTTGAGTCTGGGTTCGTTCTCAAGTTTTTGATTGGTCAGATTTGAGCCTTTGGCTCAAATCTGACCAATCAAAAGCTTGATAACGCAAATATGACCAATCAAAAGCTTGAGAACGAACAGACTCAACTAAAAAGTTTTATAAGCATGGACCCTGTTTTAATATTCTAAAGAGAATGTCTCAACCTTTATGTAAGTAATGTGATGCTTTTATTTCTCCTGTATTGTAATTTTATCAATCATACGTGTTTGTTGCTAATTAGTTTCATTTTTGATCTGACCAAAGGTGATAACTGATTTTTTAATCGTTCCTTAACCCTTTCGCTGCAAAATTCTGTCGTCTGCTAACTTTGTCGTCTGCTACAAAATTTCATTGTTTTGACTTTCTTCATTTTTGTTTCAAAAACATAGTAACAGCAAAAACAGTTTGGATCCTGATGAGACGCCGAGTTACTCGGCGTATCATCTGGATCCAAACTGTTTGCATAGGTATTCACAGATCCGGCATTGGCAGCGAAAGGGTTAATAGAGCACGTTAGTTTCTCTTTTTGTAGTTCAAATTTTATTTCTTCTCCTCTTGTTGCAGTATTAAATACAACGATTAGTAGCAACCACGTGATTTTACTAATCCACATAGTATGTACATACATTGTTTAAATGTGTGATGTTTTCTGTATGTCATAGAACTGTGATAGTCTCTTATAATTCTTTTTAGAATTACCGTGTACTTCATTCTACTATGTATTGTAAAGTTGTTGTCGATGTTCATGTATTATGTACACAGATGTATTATGTACACAGATGAGACTCAAATAAAGATATATATATTTATATATATCCGGATGTGGATCTACGTTTTATTGCGCAGGGTGATACTTAATGTTCAATAGGGTCTCCTGTTTCCATGGCAACGTTCGATTAAATCTGCCAGACTACAGTATAATGAGTACAATACAGTAGCACCTGTCTTAAGCGACCATTCATTGAACACATGAGTCCTAAATGCATTGCAAAAGTAATCTTATAGGAGTTTTCTGCATTACTGTTGACCTGCATTAACCCTTCGCTTGCTATTTACGTCAATATACCTACCTGTAAATAGTGAATACCCAGATGAGACAGCTCCTGCAGGAGCTGTCTCATCATGGTCTCCACTATTTACAAGTTGATTGCGCAACCAGTGCACTCCACAGCAGTGAATGCACAGCGAAATACTTGTACACAGTGAAGATATATGTAATTATACAACAGGGCATGGGTAAAGAAGGACAAATGTATTCAGCAAGCGAAGGGTTAAGCCACCAACTGAACTCTTTTATGACTGCTTAACCCTTTCGCTGCCAATGCCGGATCTGTGATTACCTATCCAAACAGTTTGGATCCAGATGAGACGCCGAGTAACTCGGCGTCTCATCAGGATCCAAACTGTTTGTTACTGTTACTATGTTTCTGAAACAAAAATGAAGGAAATCAAAAGAATGATTCCTCTGAATCGGCTATGTAATGTATAGGCTGTTTGAACGAAAGAACAAAAAGTAATACAGAGCTCTATACACAACTTTCGTCCTGCATTAACACCATTTGATCCCACAATCCCATATATGGGACGTATGCAAACAGTACAGACTCTGATCAGACGCCGCATAATGCGGCGTCTGATCAGAGTCTACACTGTTTGCTGATAGGAAATTCAATATAAAAGAAAACAAAAATGAAAATTTAGACCAGACATTCCTCAGATAAAAGATAGACTAATCCAATATATAAGCACGGAAGAATCCACTGGGAGCAAATGGGTTAAGCTAGCACTTGGTATTAAGAGCCAAAATTTTTGTTTTATTTATATTGTTGCTCTAGAAAGGTTTCAATGTACTTCAATCCAGACGTAAGAATATTTATGTAGTCACTTTGGATGTCACTTAATAAAAAAAAGTCCACGTCAAAATTATTTAAAAGCAAATTATCAAATGTGTTTGTTGTCGAATATCTGTTATACAGATATTTCAAAGTTGGCACGGTAAAGTTTAGCTAATATAGAAAGAAGTTTCTAATTTTTTTAAAGTAGGTGGTATCTTAACGTAGAACAAAAGTACAGTGCTTCCTCCCTACAACGGCCCTCTCAATAACGATTCCCTCCTTACAACAACGCATGTCACTGTTTCCGAAACAACAAGACTCCAGAAACAACTTTTTCCATCGTACTTTTTCCATCGTATTTTCTTCATGCCTCCATCAAACCCTATGCTGTAACCACTCTTTAGAATCGTCACTTTGTGACGATTCTAAAGAGTGGTCACAGCATAGGGTTTGATAGAGGCATAACGGTCTTAGTTCTCGAAATACACCATATCTGGGGATCTGCAAGCAAGCTAATTATGTTTGATTTTCCCTCCCTATAACAACTCCCTCTGAACAACAATTACAATCGTTGCATCCCAAAGGGTGTCGTTGTAGAGAGGGAGCACTGTAATGCAGAAAACTCCAATAGGAACTTTCTGCATTATTTTAATGCTGCATTAACCCATTACCTCATAGGCTATTTTTAAATACAATCTCTTTGAATAAATCTGCCGAAATGGAGCATTAACTAGGGAAAAGGAAAATTTTAGAATTTTGTAGTTTGAAACCATTGTGATAAATAGAGCATTTGCTCTATTTATCACAATGGTTTCACAAAGTGACTTTTACAAAGTCGTCAATATGAGGGAATGGGTTAAGCTACCACCTCACCTTCATTACTTTAGTGCTGCATTAAGCTACCGCCTCACCTTCATTAGTTTAGTGCTGCATTAAGCTACCGCCTGATTGTAAAGGATCTGTATTACATTTGCTAAGCTTTAAGCAGCTGCCTGTTTTTGCAATCTCTTATGTGAATTAATTATTGTGGTCGCATTAATTAGCGATACTTTACTGTATAATATATACTTTACTGTATAATATATACTATAATATATACTTTACTGTATAATATATACATATATACTTTACTGTATAATATATACTATAATATATACTTTACTGTATAATATATACTATAATATATACTTTACTGTATAATATATACTATAATATATACTTTACTGTGTAATATATACTTTACTGTAAAGTATATACCTTACTGTATAATATATACTTTACTGTATAACATAGCAACTATTGATATAGTTATTCATTACTCTTTTACACACACCTGCTTTTACATTTTACAGAGACGGCAAGTTTCACTTTGTAGATATACAGTGCTCCCTCTCTACAACGACACCCTTTGGGATACGAAGATTGTATGTGTTGTTCAGAGGAAGTTGTTATAGGGAGGGAAAATCAAACATAGTTAGCTTGTTTGCAGATCCCCAGATAAGGTGTATTTCGAGAACTAAAACAGTTATGCCTCAATCAAGGTCACAAAGTGACGATTCTAAGGAATGGTCACAACATAGGGTTTGATGGAGGCATAAAGAAAATACGATGGAAAAAGTTGTTTCTGGAGCCTTGTTGTTTCGGAAACAGTGACATGCGTTGTTGTAAGGAGGGAATCGTTATTGAGAGGGCCGTTGTATGGAGGGAGCACTATACTTGTTATTATTATTTATTTATTTTTGGTATCTGATGTTCCGGATATGTTATAGAGATATATATATAGTATGATATCATTTTGATCTTTAAGTTTTCTTAACGGATGTAGATTTTGAACATCGGAGTACTTCAACTTGCTTTTGTTGATTATTCTTATTTCATTTTATGCTCGCTTTATTTAGACCGTTTTGGTATATTGGATCAGTATTATTTGTGTCATACGGTGATGTTATTAACATATGTGTTATATATGACATGCAATGTCATTTTCACCACCTCTTATAATTCCTTTAATATGGAATGGCTATGCACTATTTGAAATGTTTATTGTATATGTTTTAATATTTACTGAATGTGCATTGATGAGATGTAAATAAAGAGCCTATCTATCTACCAATAACGTCTAATAAAATAAGTATTGACACATTTTCTGCCGCTGATATATATTCAAGACTGTTCAGGTATGTCTTGTCCCTTGACCTCACAGACTACCCACTGCCTCTCCAGCGGGTGTATAGCTAACCGCCTATAACAATGGTACTGCAGCATAACCTGTCCTAAACGGTCATCAAAAGAATGTCTAATTATGGGTATGTAAGGCAGGTGGTCGCTTAACCCTTTCCCTGTTCTGTATTCAGACCAAATTTCAATACCTGCTGAATATTCATTACACAATAGTTATAAAGAAATATGGAAAGTAGAACATTGTAGACATTTTAGAAAGCAAATACACAGATCTATAAAAATCTATTGGCAAACAGAGAAGACCCTGATCAGACGGCTCCTCTAGGAGCCGTCTGATCTGGGTCTGCTCTGTTTGCAAATTCGTGAAAACACGTTTATATGAGGGAAAGGCTTAAAGGAGGTGGTCGCTATTTATCACAATGGTTGCAGAAAGTGAATCTTAAAGAGGCGTCGAAAAGCGTAAATATGAAGGAATGGGTTAATGATTATTCGTAAGGTCAGGGAATCTTGAATAATGTTTAAGTGGGAATGGGCTAACAAATACCTAATTGGGACCACTTGGACTACGACCTCTCACATCATGAATCTGTGGCAGGGTTATACACCACTGTGAAAAATAATGTCTGCTCAAATTTGGGTCTGCTGCAATTTGACTACGTCCGATTTAATGAAGCCTAAGGCAAACTATTGACCGAGTGTAAAACAGCTTGGGCACTGGTGTAAACTATTGACCGAGTGTCAAACAGCTAGGGTATTGGTGTAAACTGTTGACCGAGTGTCAAATAGCTTGGGTACTGGTGTAAACTATTGACCGAGTGTCAAACAGGTTGGGTATTGGTGTACACTGTTGACTTAGTATCAAACAGCTTGGGCACTGGTGTAAAATATTGACCGAGTGTCAAACAGCTTGAGTACTGGTGTAAACTGTTGACCGAGTGTCAAACAGCTCGGGCACTGGTGATATTATTGACAGAGAATCAAATAGCTTGGGTACTGGTGTAAACAATTGACCGAGTGTCAAACAGCTTGGACACTGGTGTAACTCGTCGTCTCGTCTGCAAGCGTTAGTTAAATCGCGGATTGATGTACACGTCTGATTATACCTTAACCTTTCGCTGTCAAACTCTGTCGTCTGCTAACTTTGTCGTCTGTTACAAATTTTCATTCTTTTGATTTTCTTCATTTTTGTTTCAAAAACATAGTAACAGTAACAAACAGTTTGGATCCTGATGAGACGCCGAGTTACTCGGCGTCTCATCTGGATCCAAACTGTTTGGATAGGTAATCACAGATCCGGCATTGGCAGCGAAAGGGTTTACCTGTTGCACGCTGAGCAATTGTCCTCTGTAAATATTGTCGTCTGCTTCAATTCTAGAAATAAACTTTTCTATCATGTCTTTTCAAAAAGAATATCACCATGACAAATAGTTTGGATCCTGATGAGACGCTGAGTTACTCGGCGTCTCGTCTGGATCCAAACTATTTGCAAAGGTTTTCACAAAGTCACAGGTAGGGCGGTGAATGTTAATCATTTCATTTTCGTCGAAGTCTAAACTCTAGTTTTGCTTTTTATTGTGCATGTTTGTAACGCATGTTTGGTCTTGAATATAAAAAGTCCTCTTTGAGCAACATATGTTAACCCTTCGCTTACTGAATTTTAAAATGCATTTCTCCTTCTTTACTCGTTCCCTGTTGTATAATTACATATATCTTCACTGTGCACAAGTATTTCGCTGTGCAATCACTGCTGTGGAGTGCACTGGTTGCACAATCAACTTGTAAATAGTGCAGACCCTGATGAGACAGCTCCTGCAGGAGCTGTCTCATCTGGGTCTTCACTATTTACAGCTAGGTATATTGACGTGAATAGCAGGCGTTAGAGGTCTGTCAGGTTTAGGTATCAATATTAACCTATTTGCGCCCAGTGGATTCTTCCATGCTTATATATTGGATTACTCCATTTTTTATCTAAGGGATGTCTGGCCTAAATTTTCATTTTCGTTTTATTTTATGTTGAAATTCCTATCAGCAAAACAGTGTAGACTCTGATAAGACGACGCATTATGCGGCGTCTGATCAGAGTCTACACTGTTTGCTTATATCCCATATATGGGATCGTGGGCACAAATGGGTTAAAGTAAAAAACAAAAAGAGCAAGAAGTGAAACTCATGAGTTTATTGAATACATCATAACCCTTTCATTCACATAAACTCGTTGTTTTTATGTCTCTGCAATCAGAGTAGACCCAGATGAGACTGTTCCTATAGATCTGACTACAGGTTCTTCAAATACCAAACAAAGCATATGTACATACTAATATGCTATTATAAAAATCAGCTAATACATATCCATGATGATATTATTTCTGTCACGAATATTCGAGATGGAGTGGGTTAAAGACAGTTTGTGAATATATGAGATATCAAGTTTCCATGGAAACGAACACACGCATATAGCGTTCGATTTCAATGATCAACACTTGCCTTTGAAATGAATTATTTAGACTATAAATAGACAAAGGAGTAAAAACACCGATATAGTACAAAACAAAAATAACAAGACGAAATGTATTATAGATAACCCTTTCACCGCCAGTGTCGCAAAAATGCACCACGGCAAATAGTGAAGTCCCAGATCAGACGCCACCTATTCAAGGCGGCGTCTGATCAGGGACTTCACTTTTTGACTCAAACTCTATTTCTATATCTATGACTTATTACATTGAAATTTGCACTAATTTATCTAATTTCCTTATTTATTTTATAAAATTATTGGATTTGTAGACGACAATTATAAATTTGGATTAACCCTTTCGCTGCCAATGCCGGATCTGTGATTACCTATACAAACAGTTTGGATCCAGATGAGACGCCGAGTAACTCGGCGACTCATCAGGATCCAAACTGTTTGTTACTATGTTTTTGAAACAAAACTGAAGAAAATCAAATGAATGAAAATTTGTAGCAGACGACAAAGTTAGCAGACGACAAAGTTAGCAGACGACAGAATTTGGCGCCGGAAGGGTTAATGTTATTACGGATATGCCGTACATTTAACGCGTGTAATCAACAACGAAGCTATATTAACCCTTCTCTTGCTGAATTTTAAAATACATTTCACCTTCTTTACCCATGCCATGTTATATAATTACATATATCTTCATTGTGTACAAGTATTTCGCTGTGCAATCAATGCTGTGGAGTGCACTGGTTGCACAATCAACTTGTAAATAGTGCAGACCCTGATGAGACAGCCCCTGCAGCAGCTGTCTCATCTGGGTCGTCACTATTTACAGGTAGGTATATTGACGTGAATGGCAAGCGAAGGGTTAAGGATATGCATGGATGACGAACAATGAGGCTATATCTATTATGATGTACATGTATAACGAGCAATGAAGCTATATTAAGGATATGCATGTATGACGAGCAATGAGGCTATATCTATTAAGGATATGCATGTATAACGAGCAATGATGCTTTATCTATTAAGGATATGCATTGTATGACGAGCAATGAGGCTATATCTATTAAGGATATGCGTGTATTAGACTTTATATATTACGGATATGCGTTTATGACGAGCAATGAGGCTTTATCTATTAAGGATATGCGTGTATGACGAGCAATGAGGCTATATCTATTAAGGATATGCATTGTATGACGAGCAATGATGCTATATCTATTAAGGATATGCATGTATGACGAGCAATGAAACTATATCTACTGAGGATGTGCATGTATAACGAGCAATGAAGCTATATTGAGAATATAGGTGTAATACGAGCAATGAAGATGTATCTATGGAGAATATAAGTGTATGTCGAGCATTGACGTTATATCTATTAAGGATATGCGTGCATGACGAGCAATGACGCTAAACACATTGAGGAAATACATGTATGACGAGCAATGAATCTATATTGAGAATATACGTGCATGACGAGCAATAACGCTATATATATTGAGGATATGCATGTTTGACGAGCAATGGAGCTATATTGAGAATATACGTACAAAACGAGCAATGAAACTCTATCTATTGAGGATATACATGTATGACGAGCAATGAAGCTATATTGAGAATATACATGTATGACGAACAATGAAGCTATATATATTGAGGATATACATGTATAATGAAGTTATATCTATTGAGGATATGCATGTATGACGAGCAATGAAGCTATATACATGTATATTCAGGATATGCATGTATAACGAGCAATGAAGCCGAGCAATGAAACTGTATCTATTGAAAATATACACTTTTGACGAGCAATGAGGCTATACATATATTGCGGATATACATGTATGACCAGCGATAACGTCGAGACATGAGGCTGTTTCTATTGAGAATATACACGTATGATGGGCAATGAGGCTATATCTATTGGGGATATACATGTATGACGAGCAATGAAGCAGAGCAATGAGGCGGTATATATTGTCGATATGCATGTATGATGAGTAACAAAGTTGTATTTGTTACGGATATGCATGTATGACTAGCAACGAAGCTGTATCTATTGCGGATGTGTCGAGCAATGTTGCTGCATGTTGCGGATATGCATGTATGACTAGCAACGAAGCTGTATCTATTGCGGATGTGTCGAGCAATGTAGCTGCATGTTACGGATATGCATGTATGACTAGCAACGAAGCTGTATCTATTGCGGATGTGTCGAGCAATGTAGCTGCATGTTACGGATATGCATGTATGACTAGCAACGAAGCTGTATCTATTGCGGATGTGTCGAGCAATGTTGCTGCATGTTGCGGATATGCATGTATGACTAGCAACGAAGCTGTATCTATTGCGGATGTGTCGAGCAATGTAGCTGCATGTTGCGGATATGCATGTATCACGAACAACGTTGCTGTAACTATACATCGGTTATGCCGTACATTGAATATATATCACAAACAACGGAGCTGTATCTGTGGCGGATATGCCCTACATTGAACATATATGACGAGAAGTGAAGCTGTATCTATAGCGGATATGCCGCATATTGAACATAAATGACAAGCAACGAAGCTGTATCTGTAGATAAGTTCAGTCTTTCGATCTTTAAACCTTTCGCTGCCAAACTCTGTCGTCTGCTAACTTTGTCGTCTGCTACAAATTTTCATTTTTTTAATTTTCTTCATTTTTATTTCAAAAACATAGTAACAGTAACAAACAGTTTGGATCCTGATGAGACGCCGAGATACTCGGCGTCTCATCTGGATCCAAACTGTTTGCATAGGTAATCACAGATCCGCATTGGCAGCGAAAAGGTTAATAAAACGAGTCCTTGGTGAGTAGCAACTAGTGCATACCCTGATCAGACACCATGTTCCCACGGAATCGCTGTTATGTACTTACAGGGTGGCAGATACATTGTAGGTCCTATCTCATTGCTGTCCTCGGGACAGCGTTCATGGCATCATTTGGATAACTTATGAATATTTATGCAACTGAATTCTGTTTAACCCCTTCACCGCCGAAGTCGCATAAATGCACTACAACAAATAGTGCAGTCCCAGATCAGACGCCGCCTTTTCAAGGCGGCGTCTGATCAGGGACTTCACTTTTTGTTTCATTCTCTATTTCTATATATGTGCTTTATTCTTTTGAAATTTGCATTTATTTATCTCATTTCCTTATTGTACCGAATGATTTAACAAAATTTGGATTGCAGACGACAATAAGAAATTTGGCGCCGAAAGGGATAACTTTGAATATTTTATGCAACTAAATTCTGCTTATTTACACTGATTTGAAGTTAGAACAAAGGAAAGCACGACACTTGGGAGAAATACGTATGATAAGCTAGTCTAATAATTATTTGTTAGTACAGTAAAACCTCTCTACAACGGCCACTAAAATGTGTTAATTAGTTGGTATTTAAGTCAGGTGGTAGCTTAAAGCAATGTGAAAAGTAAAACAGAACGCTCCCTATAGGAGCTTTAAGCAGCCACCTGCCTTTAACACAAAATACTTTATGTAATTTAGTGGTCGTTGTAGAGAGGTTTTACTGTACATGTGTATTTTTATAACAGGTCAGTAAAAGTATGCATTGGGGAAGAGCTTGAATAAGTTATTGTATTTTACATTCTTCTGTAGTCCCGGTGTCTGTACCGAGGAATTTGACACTTGAGCCTGTAGAGGGCGCCCCACTGTCAGTGTTCGTGAAATGGCAGCCTCCTGTCCGGTCGGAAGGTGAAATCACAGGTAAGGTGAAAACACATGTATGTTTTATAGAAAAGTGCTAAGCTGAAATTGGGTTAGAAAGAAGATACCATAACTGGGGAGAGATTGGGTTAGAAAGAAGATACCGTTACTGGGGAGAGATTGGGTTAGATAGAAGATACCGTTACTGGGGAGAGATTGGGTTAGAAAGAAGATACCACTACTGGGGAGAGATTGGGTTAGATAGAAAGAAGATACTACTACTTACTGGGGAGGGATTGGGTTATATAGAAGATACCGTTACTGGGGAGAGATTGGGTTAGAAAGAAGATACCGTTACTGGGGAGAGATTGGGTTATATAGAAGATACCGTTACTGGGGAGAGATTGAGTTATATAGAAGATACCGTTACTGGGGAGAGATTGGGTTAGAAAGAAGATACCGTTACTGGGGAGAGATTGGGTTAGAAAGAAGATACCATTACTGGGGAGAGATTGGGTTAGAAAGAAGATACCACTACTGGGGAGAGATTGGGTTATATAGAAGATACCGTTACTGGGGAGAGATTGCGTTAGAAAGAAGATACCATTACTGGGGAGAGATTGGGTTAGAAAGAAGATACCACTACTGGGGAGAGATTGGGTTAGATAGAAAGAAGATACTACTACTTACTGGGGAGGGATTGGGTTATATAGAAGATACCGTTACTGGGGAGGGATTGGGTTGGAAAGAAGATACCATAACTGGGGAGAGATTGGCTTATATAGAAGATACCATTACTGGGGAGAGATTGGGTTAGATAGGGATACCATTATTGAAGGAAAGCTTGGTTTAGAAAGAGAATGCCATTATTGGGGGGGGGGGGGGGGAGATACTGGGTTAGATAGAAGATACCAATATTGAGGAGAGATTAAGTTCGATAGAATATACCGATATTGAGGAGAGGCTGAGTTAGATAGAAGATACTAATATTGAGGAGAGATTGATTTCGATAGAAATATGTAAATATTGAGGAAAGATTGAGTTCGATAGAAGATATAAACATTGAGGAGATATTGTGTTCGATAGAAGATACCAATATTAGGGAGATATTGTGCTAGATAGAAGACACCGTTGGGTTAGATAGAAGAACACTGCTGATAGGAAACTGGCTTAGTTATACTAATATTGAGGAGAGACTGAGTAAGATAGAAAATACCAATATTGAAGAGAGACGGAGTTCGATGGATGTATAAATAGTGAGGACATATTGGGTTAGGTAGAAGATATCATTATTGAGGACGGGTTGGGTCTAATATTGAGAAACGATTGAGCAGGTAGCATGATAAGTGTCAAACTGTTTGCATATACCAGTCTAGTAGCGGATAGAATGATAAGTGTCAAACTGTTTGCATATACCAGTCTAGTAGCGGGTATCATGATAGGTATTAAACTGTGTGCATATACCAGTCTAGTAGCGGGTAGCATGAGAATTGTTAAACTGTTTGCATATACCAGTCTAGTAATGGGTAGCATGAGAAGTGTCAAACTGTTTGCATATACCAGTGTAGTAGGAGATAGCATGAGAAGTGGTAAACTGTTTGCATATACCGGTCTTGTAGCGGGTAGCATGATAAGTGTTAAACTGAATATACCAGGGAGAAACCGATATATACTCATCGTAATTTTGACGAGTGTAAGAAGAGCTAAGTTTGAAAATTGCAATTGACAAATCAACTGCAGCCATTGATTTGTTTCGCGTGCAAAAAATTCTGTTTTGTATTTTTGTATATTCAGGATATCTAGTGTATTACACGACCGATCCAAAGCAGCACGCCAACCACTGGACGGTGAATGGTGTAGTCGGCTCAAGGCAGTTTATAACAATTGCGGACTTGATGGAGGACACGACTTACTACTTTAAAGTCCAGGCACGCAACTACAATGGATATGGTCCCATGTCGTCCGCGGCAATATACAAGACACCAAAAGGTAAGTGTGTGTCTATATCTGTATCTGCACAATATTAAATAACATGCTGGATGTTTCTGAAATGGCTCAAATCATATACGCTAGTTTCGAATAATATATTCTTGTTACCATAGTGACATTTTATAGACGCCATAGGTTTGACCCTTGACCTCATATTTTGCACGCCTTTGCTCTGTTTGCGTATGAAGTAATGTTACAGTTTCTACCATAGCTAAAACATGCCCGTGTTCACTGGCCATTATAAAGGGTTGTTCACTGGCCATTATAAAGGGTTGTTCACTGGCCATTATAAAGGGCTGTTCACTGGCCATTATAAAGGGTTGTTCACTGGCCATTATAAAGGGTTGTTCACTGGCCATTATAAAGGGTTGTTCACTGGCCATTATAAAGGGTTGTTCACTGGCCATTATAAAGGGTTGTTCACTGGCCATTATAAAGGGTTGTTCACTGGCCATTATAAAGGGCTGTTCACTGGCCATGATAAAGGGTTGTTCACTGGCCATTATAAAGGGTTGTTCACTGGCCATTATAAAGGGTTGTTCACTGGCCATTATAAAGGGTTATTCACTGGCCATTATAAAGAGTTGTTCACTGGCCATTATAAAGGATTGTTCACTGGCCATTATAAAGGGCTGTTCACTGGCCATTATAAAGAGTTGTTCACTGGCCATTATAAAGGATTGTTCACTGGCCATTATAAAGGGCTGTTCACTGGCCATTATAAAGGGTTATTCACTGGCCATTATAAAGGGTCAGTTAACGAATACTCATGGCGTATTTTATCATTGTATATACATAAAGGTAAAGGGCAAATGTAAAATGTATGGAACTGCCGCCAACGGGCAGTTTTTATTACCATTGCGAACATTTTGAATCCATATAATATACTGAATAACTCGAAGTCTCATAGAGATCTAGAGATTTTGAAAAGAAATAAAGGAAAAAGTATTTATTCAAAGTGCACTGCCTACTGACCGAGTGTGCACCGCCTACTGATTGAGTATACACTGCCTTCTGACCGAATGTGCACCACATACTGACCGAGTGTGCATCGCATACTGACCAAGTGTGCGCCGCATACTGACCAAGTGTGCACCGCCTACTGACTGAGTGTGCACCACCTACTGACCGAGTGTGCACCAACTACTGACAGAATGTGCACCACCTACTGACAAGTGTGCACCACCTACTGACCGAAGGTGCATCACCTACTGATCGAGTGTGAGCCGCATACTGATCGAGTGTGCTACACCTACTGATCAAGTGTGCACCACCTACTGACCGAGTGTGCAGACTGATTGTTTACCACCTATGACCGAGTGTGCAGACTGATTGTTTACCACTTACTGACCGAGTGTGCACTGCCTACTGACCGAGTGCTTACTGCCTACTGACTGATTGTTTACCACCTGCTGACCGAGTGTGCATTGCCTAGTGACTGAGTGTTTACCACCTACTGACCGAGTGCACACTGCCTACTGACTGATTGTTTACCACCTACTGACCGAATGTGCACTGCCTACTTACTGATTGTTTACCACCTACTGACCGAGTGTACACTGCCTACTGACTGATTGTTTACCACATACTGACCGAGTGTGCATTGCCTATTGACCGAGTGTGTACTGCCTACTTACTGATTGTTTACCACCTACTGACCGAGTGTACATTTCCTACTAACCGAATGTCAACCAATTTGGGCATGATGGGACACTGAACTTTTGCAATGAATGTCTAATCGAAGGTAATACAGGGTAATACTCGAGAATGTAGTTACTATGGTTTTGTCCAAGATTTGATCTCATTAGAAATTTTCTGTGTATCGTTGCATATTTGATTGTGAGGAATTCCAGCTACAAAAACACGTTTGCAACAAGTTGGGAAGAATATGGCTTTGGATAGATATTGAATATTGAACGAACACTTTACTTCATGAATACTCGCGTAAGAAATGATGACATCATGGTTTTGATTGGTCAGATTTGAGTTCTCAAGTTTTTGATTGGTCAGATTTGAGCCAAAGGCTCAAAAACATACCAAAGGCTCAAATCTGACCAATCAAAAACTTGAGAACGAACTCAGACTCAACTAAAAGTTTTATAAGCATGGACCCAGATCATCATATATTTGTATAGATTTGATTAATTTTTATAATGACACATCACTACAAGAATATTATGCCGTCGTAGAACATGTAGAATCACATCTAAGCAAACAGCGCATGTCTTTTAGTAGCCATCTGCTCTGGATCTACTCTGTAAATGCGTAAAAACGCGTATTTATTGAGTAAAGAATTAAAAGCACTCTTCTATTTTCTTCTACGTTCTAGTAAAGACGACATCTTTGCCAGTAATAATGAAACACGAGTCACGTGCCCGTAGTGAAGAGGAGATGTCAGGTATGTAGATAACTTGGGTCAGTATATCGAGGGATTGGTGCAAAACTATTCTAACTCCTTCACTAAAGTGAAGGAGTTAGAATAGTTTTCCACCAAGCCCTCGATATTGTCAAATAGCAATGCCAGGATAAGACTCTTTTTAACTGTAATATGGATCCCCCCTTTCTGAATTTTAATTAAACAAACAAATGTATCAAAACATGTCACTGAAGAAAAGGTTTTTGTGACAAATGATGCAGACCCTGATCAAGGGCCTCCATAAAAACCCTATTGATATGAGGCTACAGACATGTTCACCCGTGCGTAATCTGGAGATGACCACAGGTACCCTTCGCATGCTATATCTCAACAACAACTCCATCACAAATACATTATTTTTTAATCACATGTCATAAGTATCTAAAAGATACCAAAGGATAATTTTCTGACCCAACCAAAAAAACATGATTTTTTTCGCAAAAAAACTCTGCTCTGTATAGTAAGTAATATAGAGCAGGGGTGTTCGCGAAAAAAAATCACCTGATAGTATATGCTATCTGGTGTGGAGGAGCGTACGACAATGTTTAGTACAGGTAAATGCTACCTCGTGACAACGTTCACGGTATCATTATTGATAACTTTGAATGTTTTATGCAACTGAATTCTGTTTCAACAGTAAAACATTTACACTGTCTTTAACCCTTTCGCTGCAAAACTCTGCTAACTTTGTCGTCTGCTATAAATTTTCATTTGTTTTATTTTCTTCATTTTTGTTTCAAAAACATAGTTACAGTAACAAACAGTTTGGATCCTGATGAGACGCCGAGTTGCATAGGTAATCACAGATCCGGCAATGACAGCGAAAGGGTTAAGTTAGAAAGCACGACACGTGAGAGAAATACGTATGATAAGCAAGTCTAATAATTATTTGTTATTACATGTGCACTTTTGTAATAGGTCAGTGAAATTATGACTTGGGGAAGATACATGTTTTGAAAGATTTGTTGTATTTTACATTATTCTATAGACCCGGTGTCTATGCCGAGGAATTTGACATTTAAACCTGTAGAGGGCGCACTTGGGGAAGATATTGGGGAAGAGATTGAATAATGTGTTGTATTTTTATATTCTTCTGTAGTCCCGGTGTCTATACCGAGACATTTGACATTTGAACCTGTAGAGGGCGCCCCACTGTCAGTATTCGTGAAATGGCAGCCTCCTGTTTGGTCGGATGGTGAAATAACAGGTAAGGTAAAAACACATGTATGTTTTATAGAAAAGTGCTAATCTGAGATTAGGTTAGAAAGAAGATACCATTATTTGGGAAAATTGGGTTAGAAAGAACATGTCATTTTGGGGAGATATTGTGTTAGAAAAAAGATGTCATTATTGAAGAGAGATTGAGTTAGATAGAACATACCATGATTGGGGAGATATTGGGTTAGATGGAAAATACCGTTTTGAGGAGAGATTCGGTTAGATAGAAGATAACACTGTTGAGAAGAGACTGACCTAGATATTCTAGCATTGAGGAGAGACTGAGTAAGATAGAAGATACCAATATTTCGATAGACGTATAAAAAGTGAGAACAGATTGGGTTTGTTTTTCATTATTGAAGAGAGATTGAGTTAGGTAGAACATACCATGATTGGGGAGATATTGGGTTAGATGGAAAATACCGTTTTGAGGAGAGATTCGGTTAGATAGAAGATAACACTGTTGAGAAGAGACTGACTTAGATATTCTAACATTGAGGAGAGACTGAGTAAGATAGAAGATACCAATATTTCGATAGAAGTATAAATAGTGAGAACAGATTGGGTTAGGCAACATTTACCATTATTGGGGAGAGACTGTGTAAGATAGACGTATAAATAGTGAGGGCGGATTGGGTTAGGTAGAAGAAACCATTATTGAGGACGGGTTGGGACCAATATTGAGGAGAAACTGAGTTAAATAGAAGATACTAATATTGAGGAGAGATTGAATTAGATAGAAGATATGGATATTGAGGAGAGATTGGGTTAGATAGAATTGGCATTATTGGGGAGATATTGGGTTGGTTAGATAGAAGTGCCATTATTCAGGAGAGATTTGGTTAGAAAGAAGACACCATTAATGAGGACAGATTCGGTTTTGATAGAAGTGCCATTATTGAGGATGGATTGGGTTAGATAGAATACACCAATATTGAGGAGAGACTGTGTTAGATAGAATACACCAACATTGAGTAGAGACTGTGTTAGATAGAAGATACCATTATTGGGGAAAGATTGAGTTAGATAGAAGATGCCAATATTGAAGACAGAATAATTTAGCTAGATTATACCGTTATTGAAGAGAGACAGACGATAACTTTGTTGAGAAGAGACTGACTTAGATCATGCCAATAATGTTTGATACACAAACTGATGTCGAACCCCCACCCCCCACCCCCGCCGCCCCTTCACACACACACACACCATGTAAAAAAATTATCCCATAACACTGAAGAAAATCGTCGAACCGGAACAGGAATAGGATTTTCACAATTAGGCATGGTGCTGATCGCTATGTAGTCTCATGAAAATCCGATCAAATGGTTTTGAGAAACCGCGCGGATAAATTAAAATCGGACAGACGGACAGACAGCCAGACGGACGGAAAGACAGACGGACGCCGTCCACAAAAACAATATATTTTACTGGGGGAGACCTAATTACTGTTAAACCTTTCTCAGGCTGACAAATATATGTCGTCCTCAATCTCTGATTTGCTAATTGTTTTCACTGATTTCCGATTTGGATATTTATTCGATGTCTCATCAGAATCCAAGCTGTTTGCATATACCAGTCTAATCGCGGGTAGAATGTGAAGTGTTAAATTGAATATATCAGGGAGCAAACGATTTTATACTGGTCGTAACTTTGACAACGAGTGTAAGAAGAGTTAATTTTGAGGATTACAATTAACGAAACAATTGCAGTAATTAATTTGCTTCACACGCAAATAATTTTGTTTTCATGTTTTTGTATATTCAGGGTATATAGTGTTTTACACGACCGATCCAAACCAGCACGCGCACGACTGGGTGGTGGAGGGTGTAATCGGCACAAGGCAGAATATAACAATTGCGGACTTGATGGAGAACACGACTTACTACTTTAAAGTCCAGGCACGCAACAACAATGGATATGGTCCCATGTCGTCCGCGGCAATATACAAGACACCAAAAGGTAAGTGTGTGTCTATATCTGTATCTGTACAATATTAAATAACATGCTTGATGTTTCTGAAATGTTTCGAAATGTTTCAAATCATATATGCTATTTTTAACTAGTTTCGAATAATGTATTTTTGTTACCTTGGTGACATTTTATAGACGTCATAAGTTTGACTCTTGATCTCATATTTTGCACGCCTTTGCTCTGTTTGCGTATGAAGTAATGTTACAGTTTCTACCATAGCTAAAACATGCCCGTGTTCACTGGCCATTATAAAGGATTGTTCACTGGCCATTATAAAGGATTGTTCACTGACCATTATAAAGGGTTGTTCACTGGCCATTATAAAGGGTTGTTCACTGACCATTATAAAGGGTTGTTCACTGGCCATTATAAAGGGTTGTTCACTGGCCATTATAAAGGGTTGTTCACTGGCCATTAGAAAGGATTGTTCACTGGCCATTATAAAGGGTTGTTCACTGGCCATTATAAAGGGTTGTTCACTGGCCATTATAAAGGGTTGTTCACTGGCCATTATAAAGGGTTGTTCACTGGCAATTATAAAGGGCTGTTCACTGGCCATTATAAAGGGTTGTTCACTGGCCATTATAAAGGATTGTTCACTGACCATTATAAAGGGTTGTTCACTGACCATTATAAAGGGTTGTTCACTGGCCATTATAAAGGATTGTTCACTGGCCATTATAAAGGGTTGTTCACTGGCCATTATAAAGGATTGTTCACTGACCATTATAAAGGGTTGTTCACTGACCATTATAAAGGATTGTTCACTGACCATTATAAAGGGTTGTTCACTGGTCATTATAAAGGGTTGTTCACTGGCCATTATAAAGGGTTGTTCACTGGCCATTAGAAAGGATTGTTCACTGGCCATTATAAAGGGTTGTTCACTGGCCATTATAAAGGGTTGTTCACTGGCCATTATAAAGGGTTGTTCACTGGCAATTATAAAGGGCTGTTCACTGGCCATTATAAAGGGTTGTTCACTGGCCATTATAAAGGATTGTTCACTGACCATTATAAAGGGTTGTTCACTGACCATTATAAAGGATTGTTCACTGACCATTATAAAGGGTTGTTCACTGGCCATTATAAAGGGTTGTTCACTGGCCATTATAAAGGGTTGTTCACTGGCCATTATAAAGGGTTGTTCACTGGCCATTATAAAGGGTTGTTCACTGGCCATTATAAAGGGTTGTTCACTGGCCATTATAAAGGGTTGTTCACTGGCCATTATAAAGGGTTGTTCACTGGCCATTATAAAGGGTTGTTCACTGGCCATTATAAAGGGTTGTTCACTGGCCATTATAAAGGATTGTTCACTGACCATTATAAAGGGTTGTTCACTGACCATTATAAAGGATTGTTCACTGACCATTATAAAGGGTTGTTCACTGGCCATTATAAAGGGTTGTTCACTGGCCATTATAAAGGGCTGTTCACTGGCCATTATAAAGGGTTGTTCACTGGCCATTATAAAGGGTTGTTCACTGGCCATTATAAAGGGTTGTTCACTGGCCATTATAAAGGGTTGTTCACTGGCCATTATAAAGGGTTGTTCACTGGCCATTATAAAGGGTTGTTCACTGGCCATTATAAAGGGTTGTTCACTGGCCATTATAAAGGGCTGTTCACTGGCCATTATAAAGGGTTGTTCACTGGCCATTATAAAGGGTTAGTTAACGAAAATTCATGGCGTATTTAATCAGTGTATATATAGTCACCGGATTACGGGCAAATGAAAAAATTATGTAACTGCCGCCAACAGGCAGTGTTTTGATTACCATTGCAAACAGTTTGAATCCAGATGATAGACTGAATAATACGATGTCCCATAGGGATCTAGATATAATATACTGAACAACTCGATGTATCATATGGATCTAGATATAATACACTGAATAATACGATGTCCCATACGGATCTAGATATAATACACTGAATATTTCGATGTCTCATATGGATCTAGATAATACACTGAATATCTCGATGTCCATATGGATCTAGATAATACACTGAATAACTCGATGTCTCACAGAGATCTAGATAATACACTGAATTAATCGCTGTATCATATCGATGCCTCATATATATGGATCTAGAAAATACACTGAATATCTCGATGTCCATATGGATCTAGATAATACACTGAATATCTCAATGTCCATATGGATCTAGATAATACACTGAATAACTCGATGTCTCATATGGATCTAGATAATACACTGAAATATTCGATGCCTCATATATACGGATCTAGATAATACACTGAATAACGCGATATCCAGATTATATACTCAGTAACTCGAAGTTTCATAGGGATCTAGATGATACACTGAATATATTAACTCGCTGTCTCATAAGGATCTGGATGATACACCGAAAACTCGATGTCTCATAGGGAAATAGATAATACACTGAATAACTCGATGTCTCATAGGGAAATAGATAATACACTGGATAACTCGATGTCTCATATAAATCTAAATAATATACTGAATAACTCGAAGTTTCATTGGGATCTAGATAATACACTGAATAATTCGATGTCTCATATGGACCTATAATACACTGAATAAGTCGATGTCTCATAGGAATCTAGATGATATACTGTGTAACTCGAAGTTTCTTAGGGATCTAGATAATACACTAAAATACTCGATGTCTCATAGGAATCTAGATGATATACTGAGTAACACGGAGTTTCTTAGGGATCTAGATGATACACTAAAATACTCGATGTCTCATATGGACCTATAACACACAGAATAAGTCGATGTCTCATAGGAATCTAGATGATATACTGAGTAACACGAAGGGATCTAGATAATACACTGAAATACTCGATGTCTCACATGGATCTAGATAATACACTGAAATGATGTCTCATAGGGATCCAGGTGATATACTGAGTAGCTCGAAGTAGCAAAGGGATCCAGAGATTTTGAAAAGAAATAAAAGAAAATGTATTTATTAAAAATGCACTGCCTTCTGAACAAGTGTGCACCGCCTCCTAACCGAGTGTGCACCACCTACTGACTGAGTGTGCACCGCCTACTGACCGAAGGTGCACTGCCTACTGACCCAGTGTGCACCACCTACTGACTGATTGTGCATTGCCTACTGACCGAGTATGCACCACCTACTGACTGAGTTTGCACTGCCTACTGACCCAGTGTGCACCGCATACTGACAAAGTGTGCACCACATACTGACTGAGTGTGGACTGACTAATGACCGAGTGCGTACGGAATACTGATCGAGTGTGCACCGCTTACTGACCAAGTGTGTGCTGCCTACTGACCGAGTGTGCACCGCATACTGACCAAGTGTACACCACCTACTGACCGAGTGTGCACAACCTTCTGACCAAGTGTGCACCGCAAACTGACCAAGAATGCACCGCCTACTGACTAACTGTTCACCTTCTACTGATTGAGTGTGCACCAACTACTGACAGAGTGTGCACCACATACTGGCCGAAGGTGCATCACCTACTGACTGAGTGTGCACCGCATACAGATCGAGTGTGCACCGCCTACTGACAGAGTGTGCACCGCCTACTGACCGAGTGTGCACCACCTACTGATGGAGTGTAGATTGCCTACTGAATGAGTGTGCACCGCCTACTGATGGAGTGTGGACTGCCAACTAATGGAGTGTGGACTGCTTACTGCATGAGTGTGCACTGCCTACTGACCGAGTGTGCATCGCCTACTGACCGAGTGTGCACTGCCTACCTGGACTGCCTACTGATGGAGTGTGGACTGCCTACTGATTGAGTGTGAACTGCCTACTGACCGAGTGTCCACCACCTACTAACCAAGTGTGTATTACCTACTTACAGAGTGTGCACTGCCTACTGACAGAGTGTGCACCGCCTTCTGATGGAGTGTGAACTGCCTACTGAATGAGTGTGCATCACCTACTGACGGAATGTGCACCACCTACTGACCGAGTGTGCACCACCTACTGACCGAGTGTGCACCACCTACTGACTGATTGTTTACCACCTACTGACCAAGTGTGCACTGCCTACTGACAGAGTTTGCACCGCCTACTGACCGAGTATGCACCACCTACTGACTGAGTGTGCGCCGCATACAGACCGAGTCTGCACAACCTACTTGCCGAGTGTGCACCGCCTACTGATTGAGTGTTCACCACCTACTGAATGGGTGTGAATTGCCTACTGACCGAGTGTGCACCACCTACTGACCAAGTGTGTACTGCCTACTGACAGAGTGTGCACTGTCCACTGACCAAGTGTGCACCACCTACTGACCAATTGTGCACCACCTACTGACCGAGTGTGCATTGCCCACTGACCGAGTGTCAAACAACTTTGGCCTGATGGGACACCAACTTCTGAACTTTTGCAATGAATGTCTGATCGCACTTATCAGGGTAATAATTGAGAATGTTGTTGCAATGGTTTTGTCCAAAATTTGATATCATTAGAAATTTCCTGTGTATCGTTGCATATTTGATTATGAGGAATTCCGGCTACAAGAACACGTTTGCAACAAGTTGGGAAGAAAGACAAGGCATTTCTCAACCAGAATTTTGTGGGGATGTTATCTACAAACTTAGGAAAATTCGGGGTCATATCCATTTTCATGATTTGTTTATAAAACGCATTAAAACATTTAAAAAGAAAGGTTATGATCCTATTATATTGCAACACACTGCATGTTTGGTTATCGACCCTTTTACAGTCGGTAGCTACGCTTCCCTCTTTGCTTGCGCGATGACAGGCCGAGGGTAGTACTCTATGATGGTATACTCTTAAACTTGGATACAGGAGGAGCTTACCAGACTCATGTATTACTTTTTCCCTGTCGTGCCCTTAACGGCTTACCTGCAGGTTCTCTGACTTCAGCAAAGTCATTGAGTACATATTTGACGGATTGTCACAGTTATTATGCTATGTTTTACATGTTGTCCTGTGTTCACCGTCGTCTATGTTGTGGGTAAGTCCAGCGGGGATACCTTTATTTACAATATTTGTAAAGCTAGGGTGACTTTGAGAGAAGTGTGAGGTTAGGACGTCCGTAAACCGGTTTAAACCCCCAGTGGTGTTTTTGCTGCTGACCGTGCCAAGGCGGTACTCTCTTTGTCATACTTCCTTTTGTTTGCCTTGCGTCTTTGTGCTTGTGGTTTGTTCATGTTGTGGAACGTTTGTCCCTGGTTCTTGTGTGTCTTTTGGTGTTTTCTGTGTTCATTTCGTGTGTGTGCGTCTGTGTGCGTTTGGGTGTGTGGTTGTGTGTGTGTATGTGTGTCATGCTGTCTATCGGTGTTTTGGTGGTGGTTGCGTCTTGCATGTGGCTTTGCCTGCTTGACTTTACTACTTTCCATTGGGATAGCTATTGAATATTGAACGAACACTTTACTCTATGAATACTCGCGTAAGAAATGATGACATCATGGTTTTGATTGGTCAGATTTGAGTTCTCAAGCTTTTGATTGGTCAGAATTGAGCCAAAGGCTCAAATCTGACCAATCAAAAACTTGAGAACGAACTCAGACTCAACTAAAAGTTTTATAAGCATGGACCCAGATCATCATATATTTGTATTGATTTGATTAATTTTTATAATGACACATCACCATAAGAATATTAGACCGTATTAGAAATTGTAGGATCACATTTAAGCAAACAGAACATATATTATAGGAGGCGTCTGCTCTGGGTCTACTCTATTTGTAAAGGCGTAGAAAGGCGTATTTATTGAGTAAATAGTTAAAAGTATTCTGTTTTCTTTAAGTTCTAGTAAAGACGACACCTTTGCCAGTTATAATGAAACATGAGTCACGTGCCAGTACCGAAGTGGAAATGACAGGTATGATAACATAATGGGCCAGTACATTGTTTAAAAGCCATTGCTAGGATCACACTATTAAGTTATTAACCCGTTCCCTCATAGGCTATTGTTAGACCCAACCTATTTGAATAAATCTACCAAAAAGGAGCATTTACTAGCGAAAAGGAAATTTTTAGAATTGTGTAGGATTGAAACCGTTGTGATAAACACAGCATTTGCTGCTGTAGGAACAAATGCTCTATTTATCACAGTGGTTTCAAAAAGGGACTCTTACAGGCGTCAATGTGAGGTAATGGGCGGTTAAAGGCAAATTTTGTGAAACTAGTTTGTTGTGCAGTAATAAATTGAAGTTTTTCAACACGTTGGCGATGAAAATTGTCCGAAGCCACTCACTGCTGCAATACGTAGCTGTGTAAAGATGTCTTCATTTGAACGTTTTTAAACAGTTAAAGCATGAACTACATGTAGTTAGAGTAAGTACAAAAGGCACACTTTTGTACAAGATTTCACTTCAAGTACGACTTTGAAAGACACATGATATTTCATCATATACGTTGTGTTACGAACAATATATTAAAGTAGAAAGGGCAATGTATTGATGTATAAATTGCAATATATTATGTATAAATTTGTTTATTTCTTAACCTGCTGAATAATTAAAACTGGAGCCTCCCTTTCTGAATATTAATTAAACAAACAAATGTATAAAAACATATCACTGAAGAAAATGTTTTTTATGACGAATGATGCAGACCCGGATCAAGGGGCTCTATCAAATGTCCTTTATCTTGGTCTACACTGTTACGCCTGTTAATTCACAAATGAAATTAGTCTTTTAAGTAGTTCATATGACATTAATTAAGTTAGTTTAAGTTACGTAAATAGTCTAATTAAGTCAGATAGTCATTGTTATAATCAGGGAATATTGTGTAAGATAGAACGTTTTTAACCATTTACTCCATAAATACGCCTTTCTACGTTTTTTCAAACCGGCAGAGTAGACCAAGATCAGACGGCTCCTATAGGAGCCGTCTGATCAGGGTCTGCCCTGTTTGCTTATGATATGGTATAGATCTAAATATTTCTGCCATTGCCAACATTTCCTTTGTTCATGCGTCATTAAAACATTGAATCTTTGGCTCAAATCTGACCAATCAAAAGCTTGAAAACTCAAATCTGACCAATCAAAAGCTTGAGAACGAACTCAGACTCAACTAAAAAGTTTTATAAGCATGGACCCTTTGTGTTGTTGTTTTTTCTCTCATTAGTGTTCATTGGGGACAGGGATAACCCATTACCTCACAGGCTATTTTTAGATCCAACCTCTTTGAATAAATCTACCGAAAAGGAGCATTAACTAGAGAAAGTGAAAAATTTAGAATTTTGTAGTTTGAAACCATTATGACAAATAGAGCATTTGCTCCTATAGGAGCAAATGCTCTATTTGTCACAATGGTTTCAAGAAGTGACTATAACTGAGGCGTATTTAGGGAGGAAAGGGTTAAGAAAGAGAATATGTTAGCTAGAAGAGAGACAATTATCCGAGTGAGATTTATTAGATGGATGTAGTCATAGTTAGGGAACGATTAGGCCCCGAGATTATGAACAGCATTGCTTGAGTCTGAGATCAATCTCAGGCATCTGACCAATCGGATACTTGAGAATGATCTCGGACTCAACTCAAAAGTTTTATAACCATCATTAGGGAATGATGGAGATATAAAAATACTAGCATTAGAGACATATTGTGTTAGCTACAAGAGACTAGTATTATAAGCACACAGCAAAGACCCAGATCAGACGGCTCATAGAGGAGCCGTCTGATCTGGATCTTTCCTGTTTGCAATGGCATGAAATTCGTTCATATGCAGGCGCGGATTTAGAGGGGCGGAGCCGGCATACGCCCCCCTAAAATTGCCAAAATAATTTTTTTAGTAGATCTAATATTTTAGATCTATATACAGTAAAACCTCTTTATAACGACCACTAAATTGTGTTATTAGTATTAGCATTTAGAGCAGGTGGCTGCTTAAAGCAAGGTGAAAGTAAAACAGAACGCTCCCATAGGAGCGTTCTGTTTTACTTTCACTTTGCATTAAGCAGCCACCTACCTTTTAAACAAAATAATTGATGTAATTTAGTGGTCATTATCAATAAAACAATGATTTAGTAGGAGTGTTTTATTTCCCTCACCCAATTAAGCTCTTTTTCAACACGTATTACAAACACATTGTTTATTTATGTCATCAAACATAAAATATCTAACCCCCCCCCCCCCCTTCAAAAAATGTCTAGAACCCCCCCGCCCCCCCCCCCCACCCCCACCCCACACAATCTGAAATCCTGGTTCCGCACCTGATATGACATAAAAGGGTTATGGATTAAAGTTGGAAACATGCACTAGTATACCGAGTTGCTTTATACGGACACTCGCTAGAAAATATTCCAGAGCCTCTTCCAAATACGTGTTCAGTGTCACTGTATATGTATTTATAAGCTTGACGTATATTTGCATTAAACTTATTATATTTTCCACTTAAATATTTTTCAGGAGCGGTGAGAAGATGGCAGTCATTTCTGGTCCTGGTGAAACAAGTTATTGCGTTAACGCGCCACTTCTTCGACTGAATTCCCATTGTACAGAGTCTACATTTCTTGTATCACGGACTCAGTACAAGCTATCTTCTTGTTTTTAGCTCGTCTGTTTCGAAGAAATCACGAGCTATTGTCGTAACTCCGGTGTCCGCGTCGTTGTCGTCGTCGTACATAATCTTAACATTGACCATAACTCAAAAAGTATAAGAGGTATCAACATGAAACTGTATTGGTTAGTAGATCTCATTGAGGGGAATGCCCCTATATAAGAACCATAACTCTTCATTTCAAAATTGTGTCGCCCTTTATTATGGCCCTTTATATGTTTTATCAATGACGACAGACTAGCGTTCGCATCCGCTTGCGGTGCTCTTGTTTATATATCATTATCTCAATAATTCTATGTATTCGTATTTTATATCATGTACTCAATAAATTTTATGTACTCGTATTAACACATTCCTTCATATTGACGCCTCTGTAAAAGTCGCTTTCTGAAACCATCGTGATAAATAGAGCATTTGCTCCTATGGAGCAAATGCTCCATTTTTCACAATGGTTTTAAAGCTACACGATTCTAAAATGTTCCTTTTCAAATGCTCCTTTCCGGTAGATTTATTCAAACAGGTTGGGTCTAAAAAATAGCCTATGATCAGCGATAGCTCTTGTGTACTAGAGTTAAATGTATCTGACAAACAAACATCACTTTTTACTAAACTAAACCCAACTCACTCACTCACTCATTTTACCGCTTATCGTAGTGATCGCGGCATGACGAAACATTATAAACAGTTCGCAATCTGATAAGACACGACAGGATTCCAAGTGTGTTGACTCTCTGTCAACAATATCTCAATATCCTTGAATCAAAAGTAAGTAATAACATGCAAAAGGTCAGAGTTTAAGCAGACATTGTTTTAACATCAAGATAAGGGTTATGGTTCTGTTGTTGTCAAAGGGTTACCTTAGGGTTATGGTTCTGTTGTTGTCTAAGGGTTATGGTTCTGTTGTTGTCTAAGGGTTATGATTCTGTTGTTGTCTAAGGGTCAATGTTCTGTTGTTGTCTAAGGGTTATGATTCTGTTGTTGTCTAAGGGTTATGATTATGGTTTGTCTAAGATGTTATGATTCCGTGTTGTTGTCTAAGGGTTATGATTATGGTTTGTCTAAGATGTTATGATTCCGTGTTGTTGTCTAAGGGTTATGATTATGGTTTGTCTAAGATGTTATGATTCCGTGTTGTTGTCTAAGGGTTATGATTATGTTGTTGTCTAAGGGTTATGATTCTATTATTGTCTAAGGGTTATGGTTCTGTTGTTGTCTAAGTGTTATGGTTCTGTTGTTGTCTAAGGGTTATGGTTCTGTTGTTGTCTAAGGGTTATGATTCTATTATTGTCTAAGGGTTATGGTTCTGTTGTTGTCTAAGGGTTATGATTCTATTATTGTCTAAGGGTTATGGTTCTGTTGTTGTCTAAGTGTTATGGTTCTGTTGTTGTCTAAGGGTTATGGTTCTGTTGTTGTCTAAGGGTTATGGTTCTGTTGTTGTCTAAGGGTTATGGTTCTGTTGTTGTCTAAGGGTTATGATTCTATTATTGTCTAAGGGTTATGGTTCTGTTGTTGTCTAAGTGTTATGGTTCTGTTGTTGTCTAAGGGTTATGGTTCTGTTGTTGTCTAAGGGTTATGGTTCTGTTGTTGTCTAAGGGTTATGATTCTATTATTGTCTAAGGGTTATGGTTCTGTTGTTGTCTAAGGGTTATGTCTAAGGGTTGTGCTGTTGTTGTCTCGGGGTCATGGTTCTGTTGTTTTCTAAGGGTCATGGTTCTATTGTTGTCTAAGTGTTATGTCTAAGGGATATAACACTGTTGTTGTTTAAGGGTTATGATTATGTTGGTGTCTGTCTAATTGCTTCCAGTTCCATAGCTTTTCAGTTTCTATGGGAGCGTCTTGTAATTCCAGAGCTCCATATAAGATGTATAAATTTAAACGTTTTAAAGAATAACTTCTTTATTTCTCCACCAATTCCAATCCGAGACGATTCTATTGAGTGGTCACGCCACAGGGTTTGGTTGAGAAATGACAATTTAACCCTTTTGGCGCCAAATTTCTAATTGCCGTCTGAAATCCAATTTTTGTTAAATCATTCGGTACAATGAGGAAATGAGCTAAATAAATGCAAGTTTCAAAGGAATAAAGCACATCTATAGAAATGCAGACTGAGACAAAAAGTGAAGTCCCTTATCTGGGATTGCACTATTTGTCGTGGTGCATTTATGCGACATCGGCGGTGAAAGGGTTAAGTACTTCAGTACTCACAGTTAGCTGTTGCTCTGAATGCTTTGGTCATGCGTAAATACCGCCTGTTTTACATCAGTTACCGCCTGTTTTACATTAGTTACCGCCTGTCTTACATTAGTTACCGCCTGTTTTACATCAGTTACCGCCTGTTTTACATTAGTTACCGCCTGTCTTACATTAGTTACCGCCTGTTTTACATCAGTTACCGCCTGTTTTACATCAGTTACCGCCTGTCTTACATTAGTTACCGCCTGTCTTACATTAGTTACCGCCTGTTTTACATTAGTTACCGCCTGTCTTACATAAGTTACCGCCTGTCTTACATTAGTTACCGCCTGTCTTACATGCCCAGCATTAGACGTGTTTGAAGTGGTCATTGTGTGGAGGATTAATTGTATAACTTTCATCCTGCTTTCAAGTACGGTCTGTCTTAGGTATATTCCATTCTATTCTAGATACCCCCTTCTGGTCTTTGTAGACAGGTGTTTATTGTATAACTTTAAATGCATTAAACTACCGTATGCCTTAAGCTTCCATTCTATTTTAGACGTCTTGGAGGTGGTCCTTGTAGAGAGACGTTTTACTGCATAACTTTCATTTGCACTAAGCTATGATGAGATATCGGGTAATTCAGTATCTATATGAGATATCAGGTAACTCAGTATCTATATAAGATATCGGGTAACCAAGGATGTAGATGAGATACTACGTTACCTGGGACCTATATGAGATACCAGGTGATACAATATCTATATAAGATACCGAGTAATTCAGAATTTAACTGAGATACCGGGTAACCCAGGATCTATAGGAGGCACAAGGTAATCCAGGGTATATATGAGATACTGGACAGTCCGTGGTCTATATGAGATACTGGTCAATCCATGATCTATATGAGATACTGAGTAGTCCGTGATTACATGTCAGGATCTACATGATATACCGGGTAATCCAATATCTACATGTATATGAGATACCGGGCAACTCTGGATTTATATAAAATACAGAGTAACCCAATATCTAGATGAGATACTAGGTTACCTGGGACCTATATGAGATACCAGATTATACAATATCTATATGAGATATCGGATAGCCCAGGATCTTTACGAGGCACAAGGTATTCCAGGGTCTATATGAGATACTTGACAATCCATGATCTATATGAGATACTGGGTAGTCAGTGGTCTATATAAAATACTGGGTAATCCAGGATCTATATGAGATACTGGACAGTCCGTGATCTATATGAGATACTGGATAGTCCGTGATCTATATGAGATACTAGGTATTCCAGGATCTGTATGAGATACCGGGTAATCCAGGATCTAAATCAGATATCGCGTAATCCGGGATATATACGATATATAATTATAATTATGATCTCGCCTAGTTCCTAAGCGACAATGTCAAGAATAGCTGCATCCTGCAGTACATAATATATTAGACGTCAGCTAAAAGTTCACTTCACTTATCCCGTAACCTAGTGGGTCGTAGGCGCATCTTAGCTGAGGTAGTGGAGGAAGCTGTCAAAGCACTGAAAAGGGAAAAGGCACCGAGGATTGATAATGTACCAGGTGAATTAGTACAGGCAGGTGGTGAGCGTACCATAGATGTACTGATGACAATCTGATAGTTCGATTGCTAAACCAAGTAGCATTATTCATCTTTTAAGACAGGTGGCAGGTTAAAGCAGGAGCTTTCAGCATGACTTTCACAGCCACCTGCTGACAATGTTAAGGGTCGTAATATTACGACCGGTGAACCGAAGTAGTTTGACTCACCGCCGTAATAGTATGACCGGATGGCAATATTATGACTATCCGGTCGTAATAATATTATGACGGAGGAGTCACTCCGACATAGAATACTTTCTTCTACTTCTTTCAAAGAATGCTGAAAAAGTCAAACAGTTTGGATTCTGATAAGTTATACGACTGCATGGATCGAAACGGTTTGATAAAGCTATCATAAATTCAGGGTTTGCTCTGTTTTCTTATGAAATAATACAGATCCGAGTCTACACTTTCTGTCTTGGACTAAATATGTATGTGTTTATTTGCTATTATAGCAAATACACTTAATTAAGATGTAATGATTTCATTACTTCTTACACTAATGTGTAAAGAACTCGCATACGTGAAATGAATCCCCTCTATTAATCAGTCCCTTCATTTATAAATACGCCTTACGCTCCTTTGCAAACAGAGTAGACCCAGATCAGACGGTTCCTATACAGGGTCTGCTCTGTTTGCTTATGAAAGTACAGTTGAACTTCGATATCTCGAATTCGGATAACTCGAACTTCGGGATAACTCGAACAAAACTTCAGTCCTTCCAAAACTTACAATACGGACTTGCTCTAAAATATATCGCTACATATATCTAGAAACACATGTGACAGCTTAATACAGGTCTAAAGTAATGCTGAAAGCTCCTGTAGGAGCTTTCAGCATTACTTTAGACCTGTATTAAGCTGTAGCCTTGAGAAATTGTTCAGACTCGAACAAAACTTCAGTCCTTCCAAAACTTACAATACGGACTTGCTCTAAAATATATCGCTACATATATCTAGAAACACATGTGACAGCTTAATACAGGTCTAAAGTAATGCTGAAAGCTCCTGTAGGAGCTTTCAGCATTACTTTAGACCTGTATTAAGCTGTAGCCTTGAGAAATTGTTCAGATTAGAAATCGGATGACTCGAACTTCTGTTATCTCGAACTAATTTGTATGGTCCCTTGAAGAACGAGTTATCGAAGTTCAACTGTTTACTATATATCTGACTCTACAGTTTCTATATGGTTATAACTCTGCATAGTCGCCCTTCTGCCACGCTCTGTTGTATGAGACTGATGCGTTATAAATTAGGGGAGATAACAATGACATCTGTTCGTTTTAGTTGTTGGTCCATTTACTCCCATATTACGATGTACAGTAAAACTCAACAAGTTGACTTTTGGAACCAATCCACTTCTCGTGTTGAATGGACATTGAAGTCTGAATAAACCATCGACATCGATTGACTAGCCCTTTGCTCCATGGACACGCCTTTCTACACCTTTGCAAACAGGGTTGACCCAGATCAAACGGCTCCTTTAGGATCCGTCTGATCAGGGTCTGCTCTGTTTGCTTATGTTATAATGAAGATATGATTCTACAGTTTCTGCCATGGCCTGTGCCCATGTGTTATTACAACAATTAATCTAATTAATGTCCATGTGGTCATTACTTCTTTCATGAATATTCATGGAGTAAATGGTTAAACAAATTATGTGCATATACCCTGATAAGAGGGTTCTTTATGTACCCTTTCTTTGGCATAGCTCTATAGACTGGTTGCCTATATACCCTTTGACATGGCTCTAGACTGGTTGTCTATATACATGCTCGTATATACCCTTTGACATGACCCTAGACCGGTATAACAATTACTCTAATAAATATCCATGTGGTCATTATTTCTTTAATGAATATTCATGGAGTAAATGGTTAAACAAATTATGTGCATATACCCTGATAAGAGAGGTTCTTCATGTACCCTTTGACATGGATCTAGAATGGTTGCCTATATACCCTTTGACATGGATCTAGAATGGTTGCCTATATACCCTTTGACATGGATCTAGAATGGTTGCCTATATACCCTTTGACATGGATCTAGAATGGTTGCTATATGTCCTATGTTTGGGAGTAAATGGTAAGGGTCTGACAGGCCAATACCCGTGCGAAAAGTCTAGGAATGGTAATTATTTTAGCTTGCGAAGTAAATTCTCGTCGGCAGAACATGTCGCCGATTTCAAATGGTAACAGCTAACCTTTTCAGATGATGATTATATTATATCCAATATTATATCTAAACCAGTCCACGGCAACATAAGTCACCGACTTTATTCTGAATTTACCCCCCCCCACCCCCACCCCCCCCCCCAACCCCTCCCCCACCCCCCCCCCCCCACCCCAAAAAAAAACCAGACCAAATTTACCCTTAAAGTGTAAAATGAACAAACACAAATTTAAACGCTTAATTGTGAAAAGAAATGCCCAAGAATATTACATATTATTTCGTAAAGATTCAACTTTTGCTTAAAAACAATACTAGATCTATGAAATGTCGTCCTCTGTATTAAAGCAGATTTTAAAAAAAATAGAAAGTTTGTTATGTAGTAAATATTTTGTTGATTTTTTTTTCACCATAATTTTTGTAAAAATTGTTGTTGCTGTTTTGTTTGATTTTGTGTGTGTGCATTAGTGCATGCTGGCGTGTGCACGTGAGAGTGTACGTGCGTGTGTTTTTGTGTTAATAAACTACAACGAAAACAATAGCCAAGCAAAAATAACAAGAACAAACATAAGGTTTTCAGACAAATCATTGATTGTAAATAGAAAAAACAACACATTAATTTTATCTTTGAATCTAGCTACTATTCACAATTGTTTCACCATGTTACACTTTCACATTTTAAAGGTGAAGTCCAATCTTTTAAAATGAAAGCACTATACTTCAACCACTTTAAATTATCTGTTCATTATTCAAGTAAGAAATAATGACCTCGTGAACATTATTTTTAATTACATATTAATTCTTAAAATGACAACTGGACAAAGAAAAGTTTGGCCATGGAAGACTCTGTTGAATCATATCTAAATCATGTCATAAGCAAACAGAGCAGGCCAGACGGCTCCTATGCAGGTGCGGATCCAGGATTTCAGATTAGGTGGGGGCGTAGACTTTTTTTTGGAGTGGGGGCGTAGATTTTTATGTTTGATGACATAAATAAATAGTGTGTTTGTAATACATATTGAAAAAGAGTTTAATTGGGTGAGGGAAATAAAACACTCCTAATTAATCATTGTTTTATTGATTTTAGTAGAACCTCTCTATAACGACCACTAAATGACATTAATTATTTTGTGTTAAAGGCAGGTGGCTGCTTAACCCTTTCCCTTATATAAACGTGTTTTCACGCATTTGCAAACAGAGAAGACCCAGATCAGATGGCTCCTAGAGGAGCCGTCTGTTCAGGGTCTGCTCTGTTTGCTAAAAGAATTTGATAGATATGTTCCTTTACTTTCTAAAATTCTACAATATTCCATCTTCCATATTTCTTTCCAACTATTTTGTTAATGAATATTCAGTAGGTATTGAAACTTTGCCTAAATACAGAACAGGGAAATAGGGTTAAAGCAAGTAGAAAGTAAAACAGAACGCTCCTATGGGGCGTTCTGTTTTACTTTCACCTTGCTTTAAGCAGCCACCTGCTCTAAATACCAACTAATTAACATAATTTAGTGGTCGTTATAGAGAGGTTTTACTGTAAATATATCTAAAACATTACTAAAAAATGTTTTGGCAATTTTAGGGGGAGCGTACGCCGGCTCCGCCCCTCTAAATCCGCGCCTGCAATGTCTACTTTGTCTGCAAATACATAGAAAGGTATAACGGAGTAATTTAAAAAGAAAGTTTGTGTCTTGGCAGGATTTTTAGAAGCAGGTGTATATTATAAACTACCTGAACAGCTGCCGATAAGACAGCTCCTATAGGAGTGCCCCTGTCTTGGTCTACTCTGTTTAAAAAAAAATGCGCAAAATTCGTCTCTGTCAGTACGTCAACATTGCATGTAAAACAAATGATTTTTCAACAAAAATAGCCTAAAAGAAATAGACACTAGTTTAGACAAATTTCTTTCAAGAAAGAATTATTCTCAAGTATTCTCTAAAAATGTTCAGTGAATTAATTATTCTCAAGTATTCTCTAAAAATGTTCAGTGAATTATTGCGCTCATGTAGAAAATGTGTAAAATAAAACAATCGCTTACTCTTGTGACAATTGTTTAATGTACGTCTTTCGCCTAATATTTTACATTGCGGACTATACAGCGATTCTTACAATAATGTAAATATTTCGACAACACATGCTAGGCATTACGTGACCTTCAGGAAAGAAAGCAAAAATGATCGGGCGAGTAGCTATCAGAAGCCTAGCCGCGGCCAGGTCCGCGAGACCATTTTCCACATCAACAGTAGCTAGACTGAAGGTTGATTACGGCCAGAAGCCACTGGAGGTAATTTACAGGACTTTAAATTCAGATTTGAGACGGTGCAGTGCCCTGCTCAAAGTTTCAAACAATTGACCCTAAACAGTAAAACACCTGTTTATTGGAAGTATTATCAAACTACATATATGCGACACGTCAAGTATGTTGAACAAATAGTTCCCATACTACCATAGGTCTACGTGCATCAATTTTAAAAGGTTCGCATCTGCCTATCAATTCTACATTGAGAACTAGTAGTCTAGTGATACCCCTCGGTCTGTCACGTAGCACATTTCCTTCAGTCTCAAAGGACTTCGACAAACTGTGACCCATTTCATTCCTGATTTATAACTTTTCGTTTTCTTCCATGAATTTATTGAACTGATCCCACTCTGACAGTGTCATGCAGTAGTTCATCCAAAAGACAGTCTGAAGAGCTTTAACTAAATTTATACCCGAACAACATGATGTGAACGTTTCTGTTTCATTAAAGTGAATAGCATGTCACTCTTTTTCTCAACAATGAGCTGTTAACCCATTCCCGCATATAAAAATGTTTTCATTCATTTGCAAATAGAGTAGACCCTGATCAAACGGCTCCTATAGGTTTGATCAGGGTCTGCTCAGTTTGCTTCAATGGAATATGAACGATTTCTTTAGTTTCTACAATGGCTACAATGTTCCACCTTTCATATTTCGTTATAACTATTTTGTCCATTAATATTCAGTAGGTATTGAAATTTTAAATAAACAATTTTAGTTACATAGAACAGGGAAAGGGTTAAGACAACATGCTAATTTTCTGATGGTTGCCATCTGGAGGGGATATCGTCCAAACCAAAAGTACCGGTAGCACATTCTGAGATATATGGACGTTTTGCTACCCTGACCATTTCGCTACCATGACCATTTCGCACCCCTACGGAAAGTCATTTCGCTACCAGTACCCTGCACACAATTAAATATAATTATTCCCAGTTAGTTATAATTGATTGGGCGTTAATAGTTTAACAGATGAAGCGTAGCAGCATAAGCAAACAGTTTGGATGCGAATGAGACGTCAACAATAAATAAGTTAATTCTCATATATAAGATATAGCTGTTCGGAAATATGTTCAACATAAGTATATCACTAAACTAACAATTAAATTCGACTCTCAAATCACTAACCACTGCCGCAACAATATTGTTTTTCCTATTAAATTCGATAGGTAGCGAAACGTACAGGTAGCGAAATGGTCAGGGTAGCGAAATGACTTCTCGGTGGGTAGCGAAATGACTAGTGAAAAGGCCAGGGTAGCAAAACGTCTGGCAGCCCACTCTGACACTCTAGTTCACGCGAGCTAATTCGGTTTTGTCAATATACACAGGCAACCATGACAAAATGAGCATGTCGTCTCGACTCATCTTAACAGCTCGTTGTCGATTCATGAGACTATCTGACGCTTATGAAGTGTCACAATCATTAGTCATGCAACGTTTTCATTTATCGTCGATGGGGCTCTTGAATAGGCAAAAACTTGTCTCAAGGGGGAAATAGGTTGAACAAATTAAACATAAACAAAGAAAATGTTCCATGTTTCGGTACTTACATGTACAGTATCAATAGTATGCATTGCTCCAGATGAGATATGGTTTGTATGTATGTTTTATACAAAAACGCATTTGAAACTCAAATTATGCAAACTGAAGCCAATAGATCCATAGGAAATTGCGTACATATTTTAGTGTTCAGACAGCGGTTCGCCTTTCTTATCTCCACTGAAGTTGATTTGAAAAAATGCGTAGACTGTGACTGTTAATAGACACTTGCACTGTCGAGTTCGATGTGGATGCACTTTGGCATCTACAGTAGCTCATACCATTCCGGTATTTGTTAGGTAGATGTTAGAAAATGTTCTTTTTGTTTTTGTCCATTTTTTTTTCTTCAAATTAAATTGCGATGAACTGACTCTAACATAATTGGGTCCAGTAATTTCATGGTCCGAAGCATTTGAAAATCATGATCAATTTCGAAGCTTTACATCAAAGGTAGGATACCTGAATCAGTCATGGTTGGTCTACACAGATTCAGACAGGTATTATACCAATTTAGTCACTATAATGCCATTTATGTAAAATTACTGCAGTATTATTTATTCTTAATTTGATTTGAAAGCCTATTTCTTTCATTTTAATACTCTTTGTTTCAGACTTTCCCCTTCATGGGTTCATCACCTGCCAAGTTCTCTGCGGCTTTCTTCGTTTTCTGCTTCTCAGGAATGGTATTCCCATACTTCATGGTGCGATACTCCCTTTTGATGAAGTAAACAATATCCCTGAAATTGTGATGGTAAGCTAACTGTGGATGATTTATATTTGTTGAAGAAGGAAAAGTAGCTTTTGATGAGCAGTATTCATAATCCACAAATATGCCTTTCTACGCCTTTGCAAGCAGAGTAGACCCAGATCAGACGGCTCCTGTAGGAGCCGTCTGATCATGGTCTGCTCTGTTGCTTATGAAATTATAAATTATTATATACAGTAAAATCTCTCTATAACGACCACTCAATTGTGTTAGTTAGTTGGTATTTAGAGCAGGTGGCTGCTTAAAGCAAGGTGAAAGTAAAACAGAACGCTCCCATAGGAGCGTTCTGTTTTACTTTCACCTTGCTTCAAGCAGCCACCTGCCTTTAACACAAAATAATTGATGTAATTTAGTTATAGAGAGGTTTTACTGTACATCATGATCTGATTCTACAGTTTTTGTCAAAGCAAACAATTCCCTAGAAAACTGTACAGTGTAACGATTCAGCTAATAAATCTTCAAAAAGCACTGAAGACCAGAATGAAATATCGAACAAACAGTCAAACTTTTCCTTGCTTAGCAAAAGTTCGCTGGTAAAAAAAAGTTTCTGATTTGATATTCTAGCTTTTCATAGAAGTTTACCTTAAGTATAAGGACACCTAATCCCCACTCTCCATTAGATTACCAGTGGTAGAGCGTCCGCCTGCGGTACGGAAGGTCGTGGGTTCGATCCCCGGCCGCGACAGACCAAAAGTCGTTAAAAGTTGGTACTAGTAGCTCCCTTGTCTGCGCTCGACATTAAAAGGTGTAGTTCTAGGACTGGTCGGCCCGGTGTCAGGGTGGGATGCCCTTGCCATGTGCCCGCGGCAGGGGTATTTCAGTGAGGCGGCACTATAACTTGTCTCATGCGGGTGCCGTCTGCAAATAACTGAAATACTGTTGGTCGGACGTTAAACCCAACTCACTCACTCACTCACAGAGTAGATCCAGATCAGGCGACTCCTGTAGAAGCGGTCTGATCAGGGTTTGCTCTGTTGCTTATGAAATTATATACAGTAAAACCTCTCTATAACGACCACTCAATTGTGTTAGTTAGTTGGTATTTAGAGCAGGTGGCTGCTTAAAGCTTCAAGCAGCCACCTGCCTTTAACACAAAATAATTGATGTAATTTAGTGGTGAGTCGTTATAGAGAGGTTTTACTGTACATCATGATCTGATTCTACAGTTTTTGTCAAAGCAAACAATTCCCTAGAAAACTACAGTGTAACGATTCAGCTAATAAATCTTCAAAAAGCATTGAAGACCAGAATGAAATATCGAACAAGCAGTCAAACTTTAACTTGCTTAGCAAAAGTTCGCTGGTAAAAAAAAAGTTTCTGATGTGATATTCTAGCTTTTCATTGAAGTTTACCTTAAGTATAAGGACACCTAATCCCCACTCTCCATTAGATTACATGTACATGTATATATGTCAAAGCTACATGGTTTTGACGAATCATCAGACAGCAAATAGTATCCAGGTATTAACTCTTTGCACGCTAAGTAATTTTTCGTCTGCAACAATTGTCGCCTGCTTCAATTCTTAGAATAAACTTTCTCTCATTGTTTTACCAAAATATGGTCAAGATGACAAACAGTTTGGATCCTGATGAGACGCCGCATTATGCGGCGTCTCATCTGGATCCAAACTGTTTGCATAGGTAATCACAGTTTCGCCGCTAGCGTGCAAAGAGTTAATCAAACTGTTTCTTTGGCTATTTGACTAAATTTGATAAAATGTTCATCCTTTTCCTTCATATAAATGCCTGTTCACATATTTGCAAACAGAGTAGACCAAGATCAGACAGCTCTTATAGGAGCCGTCTGATTGGGGTCTGCTGTGTTTACTAATAAAATTTGATAGATTTGTTTCTTTAGTTTCTAGACTGGCTTCAATGTTCCACTTTCCATATTTCATTTTAACTATTTTGTCCATGAATATTCAGTAGGTATTGAAATTTGGACTAATTATATAGAACAGGGAAAGGGTTGAAAAGAAATTAAAACCCCTTTGAGTGTGGGAAATGAATGTACTGGCATTTCAAACCATGTAGACTCAGATTAGAGGACTTCTAAAGAAGCCTTTATTATGGTCGGCACTGTTTGTCATTCAAAATCCTAATTAACCTTTAGCCTGCTGAGCAAATTATTTTTGCAATTGTTTTCACCTACATGTACTACATAATTAAAATACAAGCTATAATGAATGTGTCTACCAAAATGCAATCAGGGTATCAAACAGTTTGGATCCTGATGAGATGCTGAGTTACTCGGCGTCTCATCTGGATCCAAACTGTTTGCATAGGTATTTACTTATAGGCCCATAGCAGCCTTAGCAGGCTAAAGGTTAACAAACTTAATCCTTTTATTAGCTCGTCTGTTTCGAAGAAATGTCGAGCTATTGTGATCACTGGGTTGTAGGCGTTGGTGTCATCGGGCCATTTGGCATGCAAAAACTTTAATGTAGCTGATTAATAAAAAAGTATCAACATGAAACTTCATAGATTGGTAGATCTCTTTGAGATGAGGTGCATGCAGTGGACAGGCACCAAATCAGAGGAGCGTTGGCACCGCATGTGGCTCTTGTTATGAACTGCCTTGGCTATTAAACAAATAATGGACCATTTCACGAAGTTAGTGGGGTGTTATGGGAATACTATAGTGAGCGATATTGTCTAATGTTGTGTTACAGTCTACTATCTAACTATAGTACTTTTCTAGCTTGTCTGTTTCGAAGAAAAGTCAGAACTATTGTGATCGTCATCGGCATAGGTGGCGTGCAAAACTTTAATGTAGCTCATTACTCGAAAAGTATAAGAGGTATCAACATGAAACTTCATAGGTTGGTAGATCTCATTGAGGAGAAGGCCCCTACATAAGAACTATAACTCTTGATTTCAAAATTATTATTTTTTCAAAATGTGTTAATTTAGCTGACAAGCACCAAATCAGACGAGCATTGGCACTGTACGCGGCTCTTGTTTAGTAATTATCTTCACAATACCTAGACTTGCTGTCTAAAATTAAAAATAATCTTTTCATTAATCATTATAACATTCATTTGTGCAACTGTTTGAAATGCAGCTGTTGTTATGATGTACATGTATATATTATATACGGTTCAGATCAGTAAGAATCGTGTTGTAATCAAACTTAATGTTTATGACTCAGTGTTTGTTTATTTACAGTTTATTTCCATTTGAAGCTTAAATTTTTGGTCTGCTCAATTGTCATATGCAACGTATTTAAAACTATTGATCTCCTTTCCGATTTCTTTTGCTTAAGTTAACATTAGTGACAAACAGTTTGATCTCAAATCAGGCTCCACATTTTGTCCGAATTGTTTGCGTAAGTCATATATAGTGTTTAACCCTTTCCCTCATAGGCTATTTTTAGATACAACCTCCTTGAATTAAATCTACCAAAAAGGAGCATTAACTAGAGAAAAGGAAAATTTTAGAATTTTGTACTTTGAAACCATTGTGATAAATAGAGCATTTGCTCCTATAGGAGCAAATGCTCTATTTATTACAATGGTTTCACAAAGTGTCGTTTACAGAGTTATCAAAAGTCGTCAATATGAGGGAATGGGTTAAAACTGCCACTCGCATGCAGAAGAACTAATTGAGTATGTAACTACTATTTGACCTTTTACTCCATAAATATGTCTTTCTGTACTTTTGCAAACAGAGTAGACCCAGATCAGATGGATCCTACAAGGAGCCATCTGATCAGTGTCTGCTCTATTTGCTTATGTTATGATATTGATCTCATTCTAAAGTTTCCGCTTTTTCACATTATACTCATTAATGTTCGTGATGTCATTATTTCTTGCATTAATATTCATGATGTCATTATTTCTTGCATCAAGGACCACAATAAAAATAAGAGTATCTTTTACTCTTTTTTTGTGTCATCCTTGGCATATAATATAGGGTTAATCCTACTGTAATTTGAAATTTGCGACGGTATATGAGGTTTTTAACGGTCGCAAATTATTTTAATGGCGACGCCGAAGTCATATATGGTGTTTAACCCTTTCCCTCATAGGCTATTTTTAGATACAACCTCCTTGAATTAAATCTACCAAAAAGGAGCATTATCTAGAGAAAAGGAAAATTTTAGAATTTTGTAGTTTGAAACCATTGTGATAAATAGAGCATTTGCTCTATTTATTACAATGGTTTCACAAAGTGACTTTTAGAATGTCATCAAAAGTCGTCAATATGAGGGAATGGGTTAAAACTGCCACTCGCATGCAGAAGAACTAATTGAGTATGTAACTACTATTTGACCTTTTACTCCATAAATATGTCTTTCTATACTTTTGCAAACAGAGTAGACCCAGATCAGATGGCTCCTACAAGGAGTGGTCTGATCAGGGTCTACTCTATTTGCTTATGTTATGATATTGATCTCATTCTAAAGTTTCTACTATGGCCAAAGAATTCTACTCATTAATATTCGTGATGTCATTATTTCTTGCATTAATATTTATGGTGTCATTATTTCTTGCATTAATATTCATGGTGTCATATCTTGCATTAATATTCATGATGTCATTATTTCTTGCTTTAATATTCATGATGTCATTATTTCTTGCATTAATATGCATGATGTCATTATTTCTTGCTTTAATATTCATGTCATTATTTCTTGCATTAATATGCATGATGTCATTATTTCTTGCATTAATATCTATGGAGTGAAGGGTTAAGAGTAAGGAAGTACTATTTAAGAGTAATCAGTATGTAAGTACTATTAAAGAGTATGTATTAAAGAGTATGTAAGTACTATTTACTTATAGGTCCACTGGATCAGTTGCTGTCATAATGTGATTTGTAAATGTACATGTAGTTACTAGTATTGTCTCTAAAGCGACCACCAAAATGCGGTGTGATTCTTGGTATTAAAGGCAAGTGAGGTTAATGCAGGACAAATGATATGCAAAAAGCATCTGCAGGATTATATTTAGAACATATTTAGTCCTGTATTATTACCAGTAGTTGCTTTAGAGACATACTGTATTGGTCATGTGCATGTCACTTTTCTTACTTGTAGCTGTGATAGATCTTATTTTACTCTCTTTCAGGTCTGTGTGGGAAGTAACATTTTTGTGAATGGAGGAACAACAAGTGAAAGATGGACATTTTAAGTTTAAGACAAATCAACTGTGAAATGTAATTTGTATTTAAATCTACATGAAAATTAAAAAAAAATCTAAAATTATTGCATTCTGGGTTTTTTTTTGTAAAAATATGTATACATTGTACATGGGTTATAAATATTTAGGCCTTGCAGGATTTAAAATTAGACCAGCTAAATGTGAAATGTAATTATGCCCCCACAAAATGGTGGCATATAGGGTTGCTCTTGTCCGTACGCACATCTAGAAGAATTTGCCCGGGCACTTTCTTGAAAAGTTTTTGTCCAATCCACACCATACTTTACACACATGTTTGTGGCCATTATATCTTGGTCAAGTTTGATAGCTATGTAGATCGCTTCAGTCGTTTAGGAGTTGTGGCCCTTTATTTGCAAAAATGACTTTAAAAATATCTTGTCTGGACACTTTCTGGTATAGTAAGTAAACCCCCTCTAAACCAGAATTTTGATAAAGAACAATTTAGGTCTCTTTAGGCAGATGGCTGTTTAATGCAAGCTGAAATTTCAATCTGCATTAACCCTTTCCCTCATATAAACGTGTTTTCACGCATTTGCAAACAGAGAAGACCCAGATCAGACGGCTCCTAGAGGAGCCGTCTGATCAGGGTCTGCTCTGTTTGCTAATAGAATTTGATAGATCTGTTTCTTAGCTTTCTAAAATGTCTACAATGTTCCACCTTCCATATTTCTTTATAACTATTTTGTAAATGAATACTCAGTAGGTACTGGAATTTGAAATAAACATAGAACAGGGAAAGGGTAAAGCTGTCACCTGTCTAGAAGACCAGCACTAGTACTAATTATGTCTCCCCCCATATTTATATGGGGGAGACATATTGTTTTCGTGAGAGTTGTCCGTCTGTCCGTCTGTCTGTCTGTCACACTTTTTTGTCCGGACGATAACTCCTACATGCCTGATGCCATTGGATTGAAACTTCATATATGGAAAGAGCATAATGAGAGGAAGTGTCATGCACAAGGTCCATAACTCTGGCTTCACTAATATTGGAGTTATTGCCCTTTGTAAAAAATATAATTTTTTGTCCGGACAATAACTTCAATATGCCTGATGCCATTGGATTGAAACTTCATATATGGAAAGATCATAATGAGAGGAAGTGTCATGCAGAAGGTACATAACTCTGGCTTCACTAATATAGGAGTTATTGCCCTTTGTAAAAAAATCACACTTTTTTGTCCGGACGATAACTTCTATATGGCTCATGCCATTGGATTGAAATTTCATATATGGAAAGATCATAACGAGAGGAAGTGTCATGCACAAGATCCATAACTCTGGCTTCACTAATATTGGAGTTATTGCCCTTTTTAAAAACAATCACAATTTTTTGTCCGGATGATTACTCCTATGTGACACATGCCATTGGAGTGAAACTTCATACATGGAACAATCATAATAAGAGAAAGTGTCATGCATAAGATCCTTAACTCCAGCTTCAATAAATTTAGAGTTATTGCCCCTTGTACATTTGTTTAATTCTTTCTTGTCCGGACGATAACTCCTACATGGCTCTTGCCATCGTATTGAAACTTCATATATGGAAAGAGCATGATGAGAGAAAGTGTCATGAACAAGGGCCATAATTCTGGCTTCAATACTTTTGGAGTTATTGCCCTTTGTTACATTTTTTGGCCGATCAATAACTCCTATTGACTGATGCTATTGGAATGACATTTTATTTTTGGAAAGAGCATGATGAAAGTAAGTGTCATGCACAAGGGCCATAAATCTGGTATCAGTATTTTTGGAGTTATTAGCTGTTATCATTTTCTTCTTGAAAAATGTAGTGTGGAAAACGCATAATGAGGGGAAGTATCATTCATCAAGACCATAACATTTTTAGTGATTTCCCTTTACATATTGTTTTTATTAGAGGGGAGACATCCGTTTTTTTTGACAAAAACCTCTAGTTTTAATATGAGTACCAACAAGGTCAGGTTTGACTGAGACACGAGGGGAGAGAACAATACATTAATGGAATCATTGACAGAGCAACAGATAAATGTGCATACTCAAATACTAAAAACCAAACCCTATGTTGTGACCACTCTAGGATTGCCCACTGGTGTCCTTCGCATGCTTGTAACTTATTATATAGAGCAGAGTTGTTCACGATTTTTTTTTTTTTTAAAATTTGGTTGGGTCAGAAAACTGTTTTAGATACTTGTGACATGTGACTAAAACATAATGTATTTGTGATGGAGTTGTTGTTGTTTTTGTTGTTGAGACATAGTATGCGATGGGCATCTGTGGGATTGCCTTGAAGAGATGATTCTAAAGAGTGGTCAGAACATAGGGTTTGATGGAGAAATAAAGAAGCTATTATTGAAAATATTTTAATTTACAAATCTTATCTGATCCGCTGATCCAATTGTTCAAACAAATGCAGTTGATATAAGTCAATAAGCATTGTTTTGAAACTTATTCAGTGTTCTAGATAAAATGGATTGACTACATGTATGGTGGGCAATTGATAATATGCATTTTATGCCCCCCCAACGGCAGGCATATAGTAATCGCATTGTCCGTTCTTCCGTCTGTCCTTCCATCCGTCCATCCCAAACTCCGTGTCCCTTCCGTAACATGTTTATCTGTGAATGGATTTCAAAATAACCCCGCACAAATGTTCACCACACAAAGACGATGTGTCTCGTTCAACTCCCTGATCCATGGGTCAAAGGTCGGGGCATAATTGTTTCACAAACACTCTTGTTTAAGGCTATATCTTATGAGCCCCCCCCACCCCAACAAACACACACACACACACTATAATCTAATTTTAAGTCTAAAGAGTAGTCACAGCATAGGCTTTGTGGGAAAATGATACAGCTCAGTGAATGCTGCTGTCATCACTGTTCAACAAGTAGATCTTTTACTTGATAAGCTAACCTTTTTACTGTCTTGCACACACTATACCCAAATTAGACAGCTTCTGGCCAGGGTCTGCTCTATTTGCCTGTATGTTACTGATGATGATACATGTATCTAATTCTCTTCTCTTTGCAATGGCAATTTCTTCATTTTATATGTTTGTTGAAAGATTGAATTATCATTTTCCTTTCCTCATATAAGCGCATTTGCAGACAGAGTAGGCCCAGATCAGGCGGCTCCTGTAGGAGTCCTCTGCATTGTTTACTTATGATATAATATAGATGCGATTGTACAGTTTCTGCTTATCCATGTGCTATTATAACAATCTAATTAATATCCATGATCGTGTTACATATACTTCTTATATTAATTGTCATGGAGTAAAGGGTTAACCCTTTCCTCCATAAATCCTCTGTAAAAGTCACTTTTTGAAACCATTCTGATAAATAGAGCATTTGCTCCTATAGGAGCAAATGCTCTATCACAATGGTTTCAGAACTACGCAATTCTAAAATGTTCCTTTTCTCTAGTAAATGCTCCTTTTTGGTAGATTCATTCAAAGAGGTTGGATCTAAAAATAGCCTGAGGGAATGGGTTGAATGAAATTCATACAGGTCAAGCTTACAGTTCAATATTCAGGATTATTTTAAAAGAAAAAATGCAACATGACAAACAGTGCAGATCCCTCTCATCTTGGTCTACACCGTTTTCAAAGGAAATTAATGACTCGTTTCCTGAACTGAAAGGGTCTACATCTTCCTTTACCAGCTACCAAGTGAATCAATATGGCCATTATATGCATGTGAGTGCGACTCTTTATACTAAATACATAACAAACGTTAGGCAAAAAAAACTCGCGTAACCGTTGATTTAGTGCATATTCGTGTAACAATAGTTACACATAGAATACTAACTGCATTTTCTTAATAGTGTATAAACACGTGGAGTTTGTGGTTTTGGCATAAACTGGAGAATTTAAAAAGCAAACTGAGAAAACCAGATCGGACCGTTCCATTATCGGCCTTTTAGATCTGTGTCTTCTTTGTTTGCAAGGTGTGAAAAGAATTTTATATTAGAGAAGGAATAAGAGTTTTCTACATAATTTCCGTCCTGCATTAACACATTTGCTCCCACGATCCAATATATGGGACGTACATGTAGGCAAACAGTGTAGACTCTGATCAGACGCCGCATAATGCGGCGTCTGATCAGTCTACACTGTTTGCTGATAGGAAATTCAATATGAAACCAAACAAAACTGAAAATTTAGACCAGACATCCCTTAGGTAAAAGATAGATTAATCCAATATATAAGCATGGAAGAATCCACTTGGAGCAAATTGGTTAATATACCCTCTATTTGAAGCCCCACCCATCGCTAATAGATTTAGATTTCTTTAACCCTTTTCCTTCATCTAAACGCCTTTTCACGCATTTGCCAAATAGAGTAGACCCAGGCCAGACAGACGTCTTCTGATCAGGGTCTGCTCTGTTTGCTAATGGACTTTGATAGATATGTTTCTTTACTTTGTAAAATGGCTACACTAATGTGCTACGTCCTGCTTGCTTCAACAAGAGTAACCGTGCTTAACTAAACAATAAATAACTGAACGTAGCTATGACGTAACGACCGTAACATTCTTTTGCGTAGCTCGGTACAAATATACAGTATTCTCTTTCATATGGAATACTATTTGGAGCATGAATGCCCCCCCCCCCCCCCCCCCACACACACACACACACACATGCGCGCGCAACTAATGACGACTTTTGACACATTTGCAAGCAGATAGAGTAGACCAGGGTCCAAGCATGGATACTGATCAGATGACTCATATTGGAGTGTTTTGTTTGCGTAAGCAATTACATCTATCTGAGTGTACATTTTCAACCATAGCCAACAAATCTTGTGACAATTGGCCGTTGTGAAAATTCGGTGAGTTTACATGAATTATGGTATAAATATTCATGGGTTAACTCATTCTCTCCTTGGCTATTTTTAGACCCAACCTCTTTGAATAAATCTACCGAAAAGGAGCATTAACTATAGAAAAGGAGAGTTTTAGATGTGTGCGGTCTAGAAACCATAGTGATAAATAGAGCATTTGCTTCTATGGAGCAAATGCTCTATTTATCACAATGGTTTCAAAATGTGAGTTTTATAGAGGCGCAAAAGTGCGTCACTAGGGGGTACTGTGTTAAATAGTTATTAAATTGTAATTACAGTCAACTATAACACAAAGACGTCAAATGCTGGTTTTGGCGCTTTGATGACCTCTACTTGCAGTATGCCTACCTTCCATAAGAAATATATAGCTTATTGCAGACCAGTGAAAACAAAATGACTTCAATTCAGTAATGTATCTTGTATTTAATATAGATCACATTTCGTCGTGGAGATGTTAATTGGTAATTAGATTAAAGGCCCCGTCATTTGAATTACTTGAACAGTGATCTAATGCACGATAAATCACTTTAAAATGTAACAGTTGTTTTCAAAGGTTTGATATTTCGCCTACAGCTATAATATTTTACGATATATTGTAGAGCATAAAATATGATATGTAATAATTTTATTCGAAATTGGAACTGTAATTAAGATAAAAGCGCGCGGTACAGTTGTCGGGTGATCGGACGAGTGTCGGTAGTACCCCCTCAATGTTTTAGCTCACCTGGAACACGCACAGAGGTGAGCTTTTGGGATCGCCGTGTGTGCGTCAGGTGCGGATCCAGGATTTCAGATTGGGGGGGGGGGGGGGGGGCGTAGAAATTTGTTTGGAGGGGGGGGGTAGATTTTTATGTTTGATGGCATAAATAAATAGTGTGTTTGTAATACATGAAAAAGAGCTTAATTGGGTGAGGGAAATAAAGCACTCCTACTAAATCATTGTTTTATTGATTTATAGTATATACAACGACCATTAAATTACATCAATTATTTTGTGTTAAAGGCAGGTGACTGCTTAAAGTAAGGTGAAAGTAAAACAGAACGCTCCTATGGGAGCGTTCTGTTTTACTTTCACCTTGCTTTAAGCAGCCACCTGCTCTAAATACCAACTAATAAAACACAATTTAGTGGTCGTTATAGAGAGGTTTTACTACATATATAGATCTAAAATATTACTAAAAAATCGTTTTGGCAATTTTAGGGGGTGGGGAAGGGGCATACTAGCCCTCTAAATCCGCGCCTGTGCGTCGTCGGTTGAAATCTACTCCTAAACAACTGCGTGGATTTTCAGCACACAGGGACTAAATATAAATTGAAACAACAATTTATTTAAATTACATCTTTCCCCAAAACGCCACAATGACTGATCCATTATCAAACCTGCATAAACAATCGGTCGAAGTGGATTTGACCAAACCTAACATACTGTGGTGATCCTAAGTGATTTATAAATGGTTTCCATCGGCTATATTGTAAGTACGTCACATGCCCTAATACTGTATTTCAATGAACAATTTGTTTAAATCACCTCTTAAACTGCTGAATGGAAGTTGATGAAACTTGATAGGCCCTATATCAACGTTACATATATGGGTTTAGTCCGTTGCATTAGTAGATCATTGGAATTAAAACTAGATTTTAAAATTAATTCCTCAACATCATCTAGAGCGGTCTATCAAAGATGCAAATGATTTTATGCTGCTGCAAAATTAGGTGACATTTGAAAACCCCGCAGTCAACATGAACCATTTTGGTAGATGATAATAAAATTTTAATTGTTTCTGTCTATTCGCAAGGGATTTACGTCGGTCGCGAATTCAGTTCAAAAGCAAAAGTCGCTGTAGTTGATGTGCGCGGTTGACATTAGGCCGTTTGTACGACATAATTATGGCGGTCTCCCAATAGTGACCCCGATGCCGTTAGTTCTGCTAATGGTTGTTGCGGTCGTTGCTTACACACGACGTCATCCTGCACCGTGCATGCGGCGTCCGCACGAAACCTGTCCATATGCCCACTGTTCGGCTGTGATTGTAATACTGAGGTTATGAAACATTTTGTTTGAGAGGTCAGATACATGAGAAGGAATTTGAGAAGTTTGCTGCTCCTTGTATTGTCCGTAAATGTTGTAGCAGTGACACATGATCTGTTATTTAAATAAGTACAGTTGAACTTCGATAACTCGAACTCCAAGGAACCATGCAAATTAGTTCGAGATAACAGAAGTTCGAGTCATCGTATTTCTAATCTGAACAATTTCTCAAGGCACATCTTAATAAAGGTCTAAAGTAATGCTGAAAGCTCCTGTAGGAGCTTTCAGCATTACTTTAGACCTGTATTAAGCTGTCACATCTGTTTCTAGATATCTGTAGAGATACATTTAATTATTGGAGCAATTCTGTATTGTAAGTTTTGGAAGGACTGAACAATTTTGTTCGAGTTATCCCGAAGTTCGAGTTATCCGAGTTCGAGATATCGAAGTTCAACTGTATTGTATAACAAATACAGGATAATGCATCACGGGGCAAATTTACTTAATTTCCCAACTTCTAACCATTTTTGTGTCTACCTATTCCCTCATATTGACGCCTCTGTAAACGACACTTATTAAAACCAATGTGATGTTAACTACACACTTCAAAACATTCCTCGTTCTCTAGTAAATGACCCTTTTCGGTAGATTTATTCAAAGAGGTTGAATCTAAAAAATAGCCTATGGATTTAATTCTTCTAGCTTAAAATCTCTCCAATTTTATAAATGCGCAAATTGTTCCATGTTTCCAAAATTCGTTTTGCTCCACCTTCTATACCACCCAAATGTGCTTCCGTTAGCCATATTTTCTTTGCTGTCTCCATCTTCATTTTAATTGCCGTATGGTAATGTCCTAGTATTCTTATGTGTTCAGTGAATATATTCCAAATGTATAAGTTTGCAACATCAACCTCCGATGTCTGACTTTAACCCATTCCGTCATAGACTATATTTAGACCCAACCTTTGTGAATAATTCTACCGAAAAGGAGCATTTACTAGAGAAAAGGAATATGTTACAATTGTGTCGTATTGAAACCATTGTGGTAATGGTTTTAAAAGGCATCAATATGAGGGAATGGGTTAATAAGTTATGCTCCTGATAGAATATGCATTTTCATTACACCTCGTACTGTTTTAACCCATTCCCTCATAGGCTATTTTCAGATCCTACCTCTTTGAATAAATCTACTGATAAGGAGCATTAATTGGAGAAAAGGAATTTTTCAGAATTGTGTAGTTTTGAAACCATTGTGATAAATAGAGCATTTGCTCCTAGGGAACAAATGCTCTATTTATCACAATGGTTTCAAGAATTGACTATTATAGATGGGTAGAATGGCGTATTTATGAAGGAAAGGGTTAAATGGTGAATGGGTACACTACCTTTTTTATTTATCAAACATATTTGTTCTTCGGGGGTTGCAAGTATACCGAGCTTTCACTGTACATAGCGATAGATGCAGCTTGGTTTATTAAAATCTAATTCCACCTTGTTGGCTAAAATCTTTTTTCGTACACGAAATACCCAGGGTTTTCCCCATAACCGTGGCTGGGGGGGGGGGGGGGGGTTGGGGGGGGGGGGGGGTTAGCGCGGACGAGCCAAACGGGTAAATGTTTTCATTGAATGATGTATAACCTATTTGTGTTAAAATCTTAGATTAGCATGTTAATACAATGTGTGGCCAATTTAGCTATAAGTAGCTCAAATACAACCATTTACCTAATTAATAATTTATATTAGCTAAGTCTAACTAACTATCGCCCGGCAAGAGGGGAATTGAAGATGGGGGAAAACATACTTTTCAGAGGGGGGGGGGCTTATTTCTCCTACCAAGGCAAACAGTTTGGATCCAGACTAGACACCGAGCTACTCGGTATCTCTGATCTAAGCTGATTGCAAAGGTAATCATAGACCCGCCTCGGCAAGCTTTATTAACAAATTATCTACTAGTGACGCATTTTTGCGCCTCTGTAAAATTCACATTTTGAAACCATTGTGATAAATAGAGCATTTGCTCCACAAACACTACACAATTCTGAAAAATTCCTTTTCTCTGGTTAATGCTCCTTTTTGGTAGATTTAATCAAAGAGGTTAGGTCTAAAAATAGCCTAAGTGGGAATGAGATAATACACAGGTAGAAGTTCGTCGTTTCATCCAGATTCAAAGTGTTTGTCATTTTTTCTTGCGGACCCTACTAGTAAATATGGGAGCTTAAAAACAAGTGGTTGCATACCGCAGGGCAGTGCAACAGTAGCTTTCTGCTCTTAAGGCCTACTTTTGTCATGGCAATAGTAGCTTTTTGTGTTAGGTCTACTTTGTCCTGGCAATGGTAGCTTTCTGCGTAGGTCTACTTTTGTCCTGGCGATAGTAGCTTTCTGCGTTAGGTCTACTTTGTCCTGACAATGGTAGCTTTCTGCGTTAGGTCTCCTTTGTCCTGCCAATAGTAGCTTTCTGTGTTAGGTCTACTTTGTCCTGGCAATGGTAGGTTTCTGCGTTAGGTCTACTTTGTCCTAGCAATAGTAGCTTCCACGATAGCAAACATGTGTTGGGCCAAAGTTGGGTCAATGTGTTGCACTTCGTTGGCCCAACGTCGGAAACTTACGTTGACCCAACGTATTCTTGCTCGTTGGGCCTCCGTTTGCCCAACATGTTGGCAAAACGTTGGGCCAACGTCCAACGGCCAACTTAAATACCCAAAGCCAACACTCCGCCAACCATTTACCAACATTAATACGTTGGCCCAATGTTGGTCCAACATCAAATGACATATCGTTTGCCAACACTAATATGTTGGTCCATTGTTGGGCCAACGTCTTTTGTCAACTACTTGCCAACCTTTTGCCAAGATTGACCAGCATTTGGTTTTGTAAAACAAAATGTGTCTCAAGTGAATGCAAACAATTCAATGCCAAACTATGTAGCAGTTACTTAGAATGCACCACATGGTCCACCCTAAACAGTAAAAAAATAATGAAAATGTTATGTCAAATTGTGCAGACATTAATTAGACAAGTCTCCCATACATCTGTGGCACTCTGTATTTACACTGTTTGCAAACCTTCATGTCACATGTAAATGCAACGTATTAACATTGAAATGTTTTGTCTACAGTCTTTTGAAATAACCCTTAAGTTTTGTATGGGCTTACTACTGCCAATCTGAGAGTTCTATTCTTAAAATTATGTTTATTTCAGCATTGGCACTTCATATTAGATAATAAAAATACCAAGTACATGATATCAGAATATACACAAGTAACATCAATACATCCCTGAAGCCCAGAATAGATAGACCCATATCAGACAGTTTATATAGAAAACTGCCTAATATGGATGTGCTCTGTTTGCAAGAAGGACTGTGCACCGTAAGTTATTGTATTCCAGTTTATCACCTTATGTGCTGATTTCAAAATATATCTAATAAATTTTACATTTTGGTAGGAATTTTGCTTACTAGTAACCCTTTCTCTCATATTAAAGTGTTTTCACGCATTTGCAAACAGAGTAGACCCAGATCAGACGGCTCATAGAGGAGCCGTCTGATCAGGGTCTGCTCTGTTTGCTAATATAATTTGATAGAGCTGTTTCATTACCTTCTAAAATGGCTACACTGTTACACTTTCCGTACATCATTATACCTATTTTGTCCATGAATATTCAGTAGGTATTGAAATTTGAAATAAACATAGAACAGGGAAAGGGTTAACCTATTACCGAATACCGTCACCTATTGACGCCTCTGTAAAAGTCACTTTTTGAAACCATTGTGATAGAGTACATATATTTGCTCCATAGAAGAAAATACTCTATTTATCACAAGGGTTTCAAAACTATAAAACTATCAACTTAGGAAATTTTCCCTTTTTCTAGTAAATGCTCCTTTTCAGATGATTCATTTACAGAGGTTAGTCTAAAAACAGCCTCTGGGGTAATGGGTTAAATGTCCAGCATGGATAGGATTAAAGAAATCAACCCCTGTGTAAATTAGCCCTGCAGAAGCCACAATAAATTCTTAATTGGATTTTCAGAAGATGATGCATTTAGATTGAACAAGAAGTTCAGTCTTTCAATAGCACAATAATATTATAATTGTTTCAGACAACATTTATTTTTGATTTTCCCCTGTATCATGTCATCATGTTAAGTAAATATACTTGGACTGATATTTAGTTGTTCAAAATTCAATCCATGACGTCATTTCTTACAGAAATACTCACGAAGCAGGCCCTTAACCCTTTCCCTATTCTATGTGTTTATTGAATACCTACATGAATATTCACGGACAAAATAGTTATAATGAAGTATGGAAGGTGGAACATTGTATAGCCATTTTGGAAAGTAAAGAAACGGGTCTTTCAAATTCTATTGGCAAATAGACCAGACCCTGATAGGAGCCGTCTGATCTGGGTTTTCTCTGTTTGCAAGTGCGTGAAAACATGCTTATATGAGGAAAAGGGTTAAGGGTTGATTTTCTCCCATTTAGACGGCATTGGTACTTTTACAGAGTAGGCCCAGAAAAGACAGCTTAAAAGATTCACGATGTCATTAATTGTTTCTTACATGAATATTCATGAGGACAGGGGTTCAGTTGGCACCCTGCTTTAGAGACACAGTAGGTCATTTTTAACCCGTCACTCCATATAAATTCCTTTTTACGTGCCTTTGCAAAAAGAGCCGATCCAGAATAGACATTGAATCGGGGTATGCTCTGTTTTCTTGAGATATAAAACACATGTGTTCGGCGCGTGCTACCTTCCTACCCCCCCCCCCCCCCCCGCTCCCCCACACTTTTCCCTCCAATCGATCCCCTCTTAAACCCCTAAAATAAATAAAAGATACTGAAACACATACATAGGGCCTAAATCCCAGCAAACATGCATATATGGGTCCGGACAAGCCCATATGGCTTTGCCCATACAAGATACAAGGAGCTTTATTTAGAGTCGGCTATGTAGAACATAATAACATTAGCTTTATAGCTATTTTCCGACAAACAGAGCATTTAAAATAACAATTAATCAGTAATTAAAAGAACAATACATATACCACATGCTGAACATTTGAAGAATATTGATGGTACTGTATAGTCTCAAGATTTGAAGTAATTTTGTTTAGTGAAAACAAATGTATTATGGAAAAAAGATAAAGAGCATTTTCATCTGTAAATAAGTGTTCACAATCTTTTCCAAAATTTCCAAAAATTGAAAGTAGCGAAACACTTTACGAACAGTGGCCTCACAGCATGCAGTATATAAATTATCACATAAACTGATTATTTTGTAGTCCGTGTCTGGGTTTTTTTTTTTTAATAATCTAGCACATTTGAGATATACAATGAATAGAGAAAGTTATGACAAACCTTTTTAGGAACATGCAGGCCATTTACAGGTTTGACCGCACCAAGTCCGTACCAACCTCACAAGCTCATTATAGTTGTCTGTTTGTCTCAAGTGGTTTGGGAGGCTGTTCCAGACTTGGGTGGCCTGGAACCTGAAAGACTGTTTTCCATAGGTACTTGTTCTGACTTTTGGTTTGTTAAGCATGTGAGTATACCGAAAAGAGTAAGATGATGAATATGTCTTGAAGCTGACTAAATCATGCAGATAGGAAGGAGACAATTTGTAGAGACATTTGAATGTTTCGATAGCCATATACCTAATTCTGCTTAAATGCAGTGTTGGCATATTAGCTTTTTGTAGCAGATCTTCGTAATTTGATGTAAAATCGTTGAATACTATTCTGAGAGCTCTGTGTTAGAGTTTTTTTTACCATTTTCTCAGTGTTGCCTTTGAGCAGAAATGCCAAATAAGTGCACAAAAGTTAAAATTCGATCTCATAAATGACTTGTAGGTGAGAATTTTGAAATTCAATGGTAAAAACTTACTTATTCAAAATAGAACATTTAATTGACCAGCAGCTTTTATGCATATTTTAGTAACCTGATTGTTAAAATTGAGGAGACTATCTATCTCCACACCTAAAAGTTTCACATTGTCTTCACACTCAATAGATACATTATTTAATTCTTCTTTCAGTTGACCTTTTGTTTTCCTTCCAACAGAAATAGCTTGGAATTTGTCTGGGTTTACCTGCATCTGATTATCTCTAAACCAGTCAATCAAAATTTTACTTTCGGTTTCAAGGGTAGTTTGGAGTTCGATAATATTTGAATTGCTATATGAGATAGTGTTGTCATCAGCGTAAGTGTACAAACTGGATTTATCAATGAAGAAGAAGATATCATTCATGAAAATATTAAATATTAGCGGCCCAAAAACATATCCTTGTGGTACACCCTTAGTTATGTCAAACCACGAACTGTTAACTTGTCCAAGTTTCACGCATTGTTTTCTACATGACAGATGATTTTGAATTAAACAGCATGCGTTTTCAGACAAACCATTAGCTTTCAATTTGAGAATGATGAGGTCATGAGGCAAACAGTCAACTGCCTTTGATAGGTCCATGAGAATGGCTGCCACGTGCTCATTGTTGCCGAGGGCTATTTTCCAGTCTTCAACTAAACGTAGAAGTGTTGTCTGACATCCATACTTAGGCCTAAAAGCAGATAAAAACGTATTAAAAATGGCTTAAAAGCTGCTCATTTATGACTTTCTCAAACAGGCATATGAAAGTATACTAACAGGGCGATAGTTGGGTCATCTTTTTTAAAAAGTGGAGTTACCTGTGCCTTTTTAACTACTGGAAAGGAATGTGTGTCAAAAATCTTGTTCATGAGTGTTGATAAGGGGCCACAACCTACACTTGCCGAACACTTCAGGATTTTAGGTGGTATATGTTGTCGTTGCCAGTTGCCTTTTTAGCTCACCTGAGCCAAAGGCTCAATGTGAGCTATTGTGGCCGCCTGTCGTCCGTCTGTCCGTCCGTTCACTTTTATTTCAAATGACTTCTTCTTCTAAACCACTGGGAGGATTTCAACCAAATTTCACAGAAATGTACTTTAGGGTGTCCTCTATCAAGTTTGTTCAAAGCATGACCCCCGGGGCAGAAAATGGCCCGCCCCACTACTTTTAAAGGTTGTTTTTTTAAATCTTGAAAAATCTTCTTCTCTGAAACCACAATTTCTAGAGCTTTGGTATTTGGTATATAGCATCATCTAATGGTCCTTTACCAGGTTTATTCAAATGATGACACTCGGGCCAAAAATGGCTCTGCCCTGGGGCTTGTAATTTTTACATAGACTTATATAGGGAAACCTTTAAAAATCTCCTTGTCTGAAACCACATACTCTAGAGCTAAGATATTTGGTATGAAGCATCACCTAATATACCACTACCAAGTTTGGTCAAATAATGACCCCCTGGGCCAAAAATGGTCTCACCCTGGGGCTTTAGACTTCTTAACATCAGAAAGTACAGTTAAAAAGTTTTACCCCTTAACAATTTCCTCACAGTTATTTCCCTTGTCTCATCAGCATAGCCATAAGGGATAAAGGGAGATAACTGCATTGGAGTTCTAGTACTTCCTGAATAGTTATTCTATTTATAACTATTTATAATAAAATATGGAAGGTGGATCAGTATAGCTGTTTTAGAAGGCATAGAAACAGATCTATCAAATTCCATTAGCAAACAGCAGACCCTGATCCTATAGGAGCCACCTTATCTGAGTATACTCTGTTCGCAGATGCGTGAAAACACGTTTATATGAGGGAAAATAAGGGTTAAATAGACTTCTTCACATACAGCACTGGGCAGTAAAATCTCTCCAGGTCAATGCATGACTCTTAACTCTTTGCACGCTAGTGGTGAAACTGTGGTTACCTATGCAAACAGTTTGGATCCAGATGATAGGCCGCATAATGCGGCGTCTCATCAGGATCCAAACTGTTTGTCATCTTAACCATATTTTTGCAAAAAAAATATGAAAGTAAGTTTATTTTAAGAATTGAAGCAGATGACAATAACCTTTTGTTGCAGACGAAAATTTAAAGGCATTTTGAAAGGAATGTTGACCCATTAACCCCATAGTGTATAGTGTGAGTGATTTGTGGTGCTACACAAGGAACTTCACAGCTAGATGTTATCATAGGTCTTTGCACAATGTTATGTTTGTTTCTGCAGTTAATTTATGTGATTGGAATTTAGTTTCATTATGATCATTTATCTTAATAAATTTTATTAATGAGTCTTCATTAATTGCATTTAGTTGAAATTTAGGTGTTTAATAAATTCTGAAGGGAGATGTAATAAAGTCTTTTCTCCTTTCTACTAATTGTATTTATTTTAATTTGATTTTTAAAACAAATGATGTCTGAAGTTAATCAAAATTATTGTCAATCAATAATTAATGTTACTCAAAAAATGAGTAACTCTTCTCAATTTCAATCGTTAAAAAACTAATGACCCGTTTAATTGACTTATCATCAGATATTCACACCTAGAGCTTGAATTATTTCTAAACACCTATTAACCCATTACCTGTTTGCTTTCACAAAATTGATCTGGGTCTACTCTGTTTGCTAATTATGCGTAAATTTAAAACATGTTATTTGTATAAAGAGAAATTTTAGCTTTGATAAAAACTGTAAAATCAAATCTATATCTTGTCAAATGCAAACAGAACAGACCCTGATCAGACAGCTTCTATAGGAGCCGTCTGATCTGGGTCTACTCTTATTTTTAATGCGTAAAACACATTTCTGTGACAAAAACTGTAGAATCAGATCTACATTGTGTTAAAAGAAACAGAACAGACCCTGATCAGACAGCTTCCGTAGGAGTCGTCTGATCTGGGTCTACTCTGTTTGCTAATGCGTAAAAATAGGTTTATATGAGGGAAAGGGTTAAAAGATTTTTAAAGATATTTTTATTGGTCATTTCACACAAAAACTGGCATTATGTACTGCCTAGCACTTTATTTGCCTATATACCTGGATCAAGGTATAAGTACATAGCTTTATTGACGTCATTTGAATTTTTCAAAGACCAGTTTTATGCATTTTGACCTAAGGCAAAATTGGCACAAGTTGTAAACAGTTTAGATCTTGGTCAACCAGTCACTTGGTATTAGATCTGAAACCAGTTCAAGTTTATTCAGCAGTGAAAGGGTGAAAGCAGTGCACTAAGCTTCTATCATCTGCTAGAAATGTTGTCCACTGAAAAAATAACATTGTCAATATATTACTGTAACTCAGGTGAGCGATATAGGGCCAATTAATGGCCCTCTTGATTGGATTCAGACTTTCCAAATGTTTTAACATATGAGAGTTTTCAATGTGTTTTAAATGGAACTCGATCATTTACATAAGAGCAATTCTGTTCAATTAGCGCAATGCTAGGATGGTCTACATTTGCATTAGTTGGTGAATTAACTCCTATATTTTTTAGCTATGTTCACGTAGAAATTGTTTAAAAGTTCACACTTCCTTTTTGTCAGATACAAGTTTCTCATCATGCTTTAATATTATATCATTGCTGGATTTTGAAGTTGACTTTCGAGACAAAAAGGGTTTATATTTAATATCTAGTTGTCCAAAATATTTTGATTTAGGTCCACAACCACGTAGATCTACATCTCTCTAAAAAAACACTTCAATGATGGACTCGCGTTTAAGTTTAGTCTTCATATTTCTGAGCTGTCTGAATATTTCCCAGTTTCTGTTATTTTTATTTTTCAAGTAATTATTATGGGCTTGTCTAGTTTTATAGATAATTTTCCGGCATTGTGTATTCATATATGGAGGGGGTTTCCTTGGCTTCTTGTGTTTAATTGGGACATGTTCATCGAAAATTTCCTTGAACAGCGATTCGTATGCCCATGGTATGTATCATCTACATCATCAAAGATACCAACAACATTAAATGGTGTGTTTTTTTCTAAATCTGACAAAAACATTAAAAGTTTTATAGCTTCTAAATGTAACGTTTTGACGAGGAATATTGTTGATGGATTCCTTGAGACAATCATGTAAATATCATACTATGTCAGTATGACAATCGCTAATGAAAGAGTAGGGCAGTTTGTTAAAATCACATCAACTAACGTCTCTCTGTGCCCACGACTATGACATGTTGGCTTTTTGATTACGTTTGTTAAGGCAAAGGTATCCATAAATTTTATCATTACTTTTGATTTTGACTGCACTAACATGTCAGTTCATGTCGCCCAGCAGTACATCGACATCTTATCAGTGCATTTAGTAATTTCAGTATCAAAAAGGTTATCAGATTGAGATGGGGTCTGTACAGTAGACTATCCGTATGGGACCCATATAAACGACCCCATATGTATGTGCCCATAAGAGGCCCGTTAGATCTATATAAAATTTTGATAAAACAAAAACAAACACACATTTATATGTTCAATAAATCCACCCAAATGTATATGAGTTTGCCCATAACGTACACATTTGGGACCCATATAAAACCAAAACCATGTGTATTTGCCCATGTTGGGCCCATGAGGGCCCCATATGCATTTTATTTCCAAAAATGAAAACGTATCTATTAGATCTATTTATGTTTATGTTTAATTATGCCGTTTTAGTCATTCTTTTTTCCTCCTATTGGCTGAACCAAACTTGCATCCCAGTGGGGTCAGTACACAGGCATATATACAGCCTACCTCACGAAATACAGCGTCGACGTGGAAAATATTATGCTAGTAGGAATTGACTGTATTTGGTGACGTTGCGTGATAAAATAAATTACGTAATTATATATTATTTAAAACAACGCGCGCGTGCAACATTGGACGATCGTCATGGTATTGGGGAAAAAAAGGTTAAAGAAAATTTGGAGAAAATGTAAGTTTTGTGAATAAACTAACTTTTAGATAACGAATAACTTTTTAGATAAGGAGGTGTTGAAAGTGGTATATTCCGTTGTATATTTCTATTTTCATTTATTTAGAGCATTGAAATGTATTTGTCACATGTTTTCGTGATATAGATTTCATCCAAATATTGCTTGGCTATGGCGGAAAAACAAAAGCAGAACATTGGTGTTCGTACAGAAAAGTTCGCCCAAATGTCCAAGGACATTCATGTAGTTCATGTAGATTCGGAGCCAGATGCATCTGTGATTGCATAAGCTTTGCAGCTCCTTCGGCCCATTTGTATTTGTTCTATTCAGGTGAATTTCTATACACCGGTTCTATACACCGGTTCCAGGTAATGTCCTTTATGGGTCACTTCACTTGCATGAATACTGTTATATAGAGTGTTTATTTCATGTTAAAATTAACTACACTGTCAGTTCACTGGGAGTGAACTTGATTTTCACTTTCATTTCATATATACACATTGAAGTAATTCTAAGGGAGGAAAAGTTACTGGCCTCTACCGGGATTCGAACCCTGGACTCCTGGATAATATAGTCCGACAACACTGTTAGGGAGAGAGTTCCAGAGGTCTATTACTCTATGGCTAAAAGTACCCTTTCTCTGTTCGGTTCTAGCCCTTGGCTTATGGAGTTTCATATCAATACCCCTTGTTCTACTGTCATCTTTTACTAATAGTAGGGTGGCAGATGTTCTGTCCAAACCTTTTAGAAGTTTAAATGCCTGAATTACATCTGCTCTGTCCCTCCTGTACTCCAGGGTCAGAATGCCGAGTTGCTTTAACCTCTCACTGTAGCTTAAACCTCTCATACTTATGAGCATTCTCGTGGCTCTTCTCTGAACATTTTCAATAGCGATACTATACTTTTTGTAGAGTAGGGTCCATATTACTGATGCATATTCGAGATGCGGTCTTACTAATACCTTATACAAGTGGAGAAAAGCATCCTTTGAGACATAGGTAAAAGTTTCAGCTATCAAACCTAGAATACAGTTAGCTTTCTTTATTTTTGTGTAAATGTGATCATTGAATTTCAACTGGTTATCAAATAGGACTCCTAGGTCTTTTTCCGAAGTTACTTTTTCAATCCTATCCACCCTATTTTCATCGGTTATCAGAAAGAATTCACTGGTATATGTTTTACCTATGTGCATAGACTTACATTTCCTTGTATTGAAGATCATTTGCCATTTGTCTGACCAGTGACATGCTTCAAATAAACTATCTTGTAATTTTTCCACACTATTACTGTTCTCATTAATTGAATATAGCTTTGTATCATCTGCAAACAATTTGATTGTGCAGTCCACAGCATCAGGTAGATCGTTAATGTAAATAAGGAACAATAGCGGCCCCAATACGCTACCCTGAGGAACCCCACTAGTAACTCTTTGCCACGATGACTTCGTACCCCCAACAATTACTCTCTGCAATCTACTATCGAGGAAGTCTTCTAACCACTTATAAATATTCCCTTTTATTCCTATGCTTTTCACTTTTTCCAAGAGTCTTTTATGCGACACTTTATCAAAGGCTGCTTTAAAATCTAAATATATTATATTAATATCTTTATTCTCATCTATTGCTCTTGACCAATCCTCAATACACTCTAATAACTGAGTTACACAAGATCTCTGTTTCCTAAAGCCATGCAGGGTTGCCACGTGTCAGGGAAAAGTCAGGGAAATTAAAAAAAATTCAAGGTCAAGGAATTGTAAGGGAATTTTGAGAACTGTCAGGGAATTTTGAAAATATAGGCAAATGTCAGGGAATTGTCAGGGAATTTTGAAAACATGAGAATGGATGTGATATATTTTAAAAAATCCATTACGTATTACAGAAATTATGACAGATAGACCAAATTTCGCGATGAAATGTATCAGGGAAATTTGAAATTATGTTAGGGAAATGTCAGGGAATTGTCAGGGAATTTTTTTCCCTCTGGTTTGTGGCAACCCTGCCATGCTGATATATGGATAATAAATTATACTTTTCCAAAAAGTTCATTATTTCATTCCTTATGATCTTTAAAATCCCGCAGCAGATTGAAGTTACACACTTATCGGTCTATAATTTCCTACAATCTTTTTTTTTACCTGCCTTAAATATTGTACTATTACGTTTGCCTTATATTAATTGTCCATACAATTTACATTCAGTTTATTATTGGATCCATTCAACATTGCCAGATTAATTTCTTGTCAAACACAAGCAATTAAAACTCACACATTTTAAAAATGAAATCATTAAATGGAACTCATGCAGTGATCACAGATAAAGATACAAAATTTGATTTAAAGTTGGCATGGTATTATTATATATAATAAGTTAACATTTGGTACGAAGTAAATACACTCTGTATTTATTTCGTGCATTAGCTAACTTTCTAGACAAAGTTCACCTTTTTATACACATTACAGTCACAATTTCTAGTCAAAGTTAATTCACATTCTAACTGATTCTCATTACTTTTATATGTCAATAAACCATCTTCTAATTCATTAAACGGGTTTATAATAACAAAATATAACTTTTCTGAATCGATACATCTTGACCAGTTCCTTTAACATTACCTATGAATAGCTATTGACAGACACAACTTTCTGTGACTCACTGGAAATCCGCTGTTTCAATAACTGGACATGTTTAATGCTTTTCAGATGGTTCTTGAATGCTACACAGTTGCGTTTTCCGTAATTCATTTGTTTGAACTGAAGTTTACAATATTACACAAGGACCCCTAAATGTTGGAGAAGATTTACTTTCAGTTTCACGAAATCGTTGCCAATTATCACTTTTCTTGTTTCTTTACCAAATGTCAATGTAATTTCTTTCTCTAGCCATCTTTGGGTAGAACTTATTTTTCACAGTTATCGTAATCTCTGCCTGTGCATCTCTGACATTTTTGTCTTAAATTCAGATTAATTGACAGTACAGAATTTCATTACAGAGACGCAGATATTGGAAGATTGAACGAACACTGCATAATACAAGTGTTTTGATTGGCTGTAGGACAAGAGTCTCGTAATTCGATTAGCTGAACCGAAGTCTCGCTGTTAACGTGACAAACGTTACTAACGCGGATTTACTTGGAATAGCAACGTACAATAGTGAAAGAATATATCAGTGAATAATAATTTTTTCCTGAATACATCGACCCCCCCTTCCCCCCAAATCATGATAATGGAACACTAAAGATGCATATACAGTAAACCCCCGCTAATACGACCACCTAAAATATGTATATTTCTGGGTGGTAGAGGCAGGTGGTAGCTTAATGCAGGATAAAAGTAATGCAGAAAGCTCCTCTAGGAGCTTTCTGCATTACTTTTGTCCTGCATTAAGCACCCACCTGCTTATAAAGACAACCATGTTTATTCATTAAGTGGTCACATTAGAGGGGTTCTACTGTATATAGATCTACATCTATGATGATAATCATAAATGTGACCAGGTTAAATTTCGTCCTGAGGTTATGATATGACTTTAAAACTCCTAATAGCTCATAATAACTTAAGGTTTTACTTTTAGTTAGGGACTGGCTACCTAATCACAGTAGGACTCTTCAATGAAATTTTGCTCACGTTTCAACTGAATAGAGCTTACAAAATTCATAATATTCGGGATGTACCGGCAGGGGCGTAGCTTGGAAGAATTTTATGTGTAGGCCAAACATGCGGGGGATCTGGGGCCCTCCCCGTAGAAAAAAATTTGATCATAGAACGTCGGAAATATGTTTTGGCGTATATCTAGAACAAATAGAAATGTTTCTTTAATCACATATATATTGTCATTTTAAACGTTATAACAATCGTGTACTTGTGAACGGTCAATCAGTTCCATGTCACTTAACAAAACGAATTGATCATAGAAGTCGGAAATGCGTTTTGGCGTATATCTAGAACAAATAAGAATGTTTCTTTAATGACATATATATTGTCATTTTGAACGTTATAACAATTGTGTTACTTGTGAACGGTCAATCAGTTCCATGTCACTTAACAAAACGAATTGATCATTCATAGACGTTGATTCAAGGGTATAATTGTAAAGGAATAACCTCTTAGCTCACGTTTGAACATCTGAATACATTTCCAGACCACATTCACGGGGTCATAGCAAGTAGAATTGGGACAGCAAATAGTTCTGCATTCGTGCATGATACAAAGAATTTCTATTAGTATTTTAATATCGGCTGCAGATGAATTGTCTCGATTTCGATTCCAATTTTTTTTGCCTCGCCATCGAGTCCACAAAAGCGGGACTATTTGCAGTCCCGATCACTTGCTGTGGGACATAGCTATGACCCCATGACATAAATCTATCTATAAGTAAAACCTGTCTTTAGCGACCATGTTATGAAGATGAATAGTGAAAATAAAAGTCGGAAGTTGCAAGATGGAGGGTGAGATGGGGCATAATTGACGTGAAGCCTTCCGGACTCCAGGAAGTCCAACAGACGAACAAGGACTTGTACCTTTGCATGTGTGCTGTCATATACATGTGTCCTTTCGTCCATGCCGCCGACATCGGCATCTTGTGAACAGTCATTCAGTTCCATGAAACGAATTAAAAACTACTTGCGGATCACAATGACATCTGAAAGGCTTTCTGCGCTTGCACTGATTCATGTGCACAAGGACATGGACAATAGACGTTGACCGAGTTATCAACGTATTCGCTTTCACCTGAAAGATCATTCCTATGGATAGGCCTATAACATATTATTAAGTGAACGAGTCAAAGGTTAATTAAGTGAGAAAAGTATTAGCTGCAGATTAAATAAATTTCCAAAGCATTTTTTTAAATTCCAATAAAATTTAAAATAACAAAAAAAGAAAGAAGACGAACAGAAAAAATATATGTTTGGTCCTACTGGGGATCGAACCCACGATATCAGAATCTGAAAGCCAACACGCTAACCCCTATGCTACGGGGCTACTATTGCACACGAAGCCAATAATGCACAAATAAGAATAAAGAATTTTGAAATCCGTTTCTGTTTTTAGTTTTGCAATCTTGAAAGATATCCATTTTTGCAGTAGATCTACTTAACGTAAAATTAGGTAAACGACTAACCGTGTGGGGAATTTGTATTGAAGACATGATGACCAGGGTCCTTGTAGAAAGCTAACAACTTCTTGGTGTCTTTATCGATAGAGGATAATGTAAGACATCCGATGTCGGGATAATTAGGAATATTTTCGACTATTATATAATATTTTTTTTTGTATTTCAAAACAAATTTACACATCCACAAAACTTGTTTAACCCTTTCACCGCCGATGTTGCATTAATGCACCACGACAAATAGTGCAGTCCCAGATCAGGCGCCGCCTTGCCATGAAAAGGTGGTGTCTCAGATCAGGCACTTCACTATTTGTCTCAAACTCCTCTTCTATATCTGCGCTTTATTCCTTTGAAATCTGCATTCATTTATCTCATTTCCTTATTTTACCAAATGATTTAACAAAAATTGGATTGCAGATGACAATTAGAAATTTGGCACCGAAAGGGTTAAAATGACTGTGTAAAAACTGTCAGAGCATAACGATGTGACCCTATGCTGGCCGGAACGGTGGAAGGCTTCAAGTTTAGCGAGTGAAAATTGTTCGTGTTTCTCGAAATGCAATTCGATCAATTCAAAGCCTACACCACCCCTCTCTAGGCTGTGTTTTTATTGCATTTTTTATGTTTTTAGACTTTTTCATTTTTTGAACTTTCTGAAAATATGTGTAGGCCGTGGCCTACACGGCCTATAGGAAGCTACACCACTGAGCAAAGCTCAGGGTAAGCTTTTGGTATACATGTACTTGAATGTCCGTCGTGCGGCGTGTGTCGTGCGTCGTCAACAATTTGCTTGTGAACACAGTTTTAGTCTAATGTTCATGAAACACAATCATTGTCTTGATAAAATCTCGGACGAGTTCGAAAGTGGGTCATGTGGGGTTAAAAACTAGGTCAAATAGTATGAAAACCTTGTGAACACTCTAGAGGTCACATTTTAAGACCAATCTTCATGAAACTTGGTCAGAATGATTGTTTTAATAAAATCTTGGTCAAGTTTTGAAAGTGGGTCATGTGCGTTCATAAACTAGGTCACTTGGTCAAATGGTAGAAAAACCTTGTGAACACACTAGAGGTCACATTTTCAGCCTAATCTTCAAGAAAATCTATCAGAGTGATTGGTCTTGATAAAATATCGGACGAGTTCGAAAGTGGGTCATGTGGGGTTTAAAAGTAGGTCACTAGATCAAACAGTAGAAAACCTTGTGAACACTCTAGTGGTCACAATTTTAGTCCAATCTTCATGAAACTTGGTGAGAATGAATGTCTTGATAAAATATCGGACGAGTTCGAAAGTGGGTCAAGTGGAGTCAAAAACTAGGTCACTAGGTCAAACAGTAGAAAAAACTTGTGAAAACTCTAGTGGTCACATTTTGTTGTCCAATCTTCATGAAACTTAGTCATAATGATTGTCTTGATAAAATCTCAAACGAGTATGAAAATGTGTTATGTGGGGTTAAAAACTAGGTCACTAGGTCAAATAGTAGGAAAACCTTGTGAACACTCTAGAGGTCACATTTATAGCCAAATCTTCATGAAAATTGGCCAGAATGATTGTCCTAATAAAATCATAGACAAGTTGAAAGTGGGTCATGTGAGGTCAAAAAGTAGGTCACTGGGTCATATCTTAGAAAAATCTAGTTTACACTCCAGTGGTCACATTTTTAGCCAAGTCTTCTCTCAAACTTGTTCAGAGTGTTTGTCTTAGTGATATCAAGGTTAAGTGTGATCATGGGTTGGATGGGAATAAAAAGTAGGTCGCTGGGTCAAATTTTAGAAAAATTACTCTAGAAGGCACATTTTTAGCCCAATCTTCATTGGTCAGAATCATTGTCTTGATAAAATCAATATACTAAATCTTTTAAAACCTTGTTCTGTAGAACCACTGCTCATGATCCACTATCAACATTGTTCAAATATTGTCCCTAAGGTCAATATTGGCCCTACCCATGGGCTACCCAGCAAAAATCTTAAATCTATGGTAATCAGGTGAGCGATTAAGGGCCATCTTGGCCTTCTTGTTATGATTTGTTTGGCTTTCTTTAGTTGAAGCATGAGCAGAAATTTCAGTGAAGAATCATACTGTGATTAGGCAGCCATTCCCCAACTTAAACCTTAATTTATTACGCGTTATTAGGAGTTTTAAAGTCATATCCGGTGTTTCTCTCACTCAACGAATATGACTCATATCAGGTACATGCCGAATATTATGAATTTTATAAGCTCTGTTTAGTTGAAACGTGAGCAAAATTTCAGTGAAGAGTCATACTGAGATTAGGTAGCCATTCCCTAACTAAAACCTTCAGTTATTATGAGCTATTAGGAGTTTTAAAGTCATATCCGGTGTTTGCCCCTCACAACGAATATGGCTGTCATATCCGGTGGAGATAAATTCGATTATAACTACCTATTACGCACCGTATATTAAATTTTAAGTATTTCTAGTAATAAATATAGACAATATTAGTCAATCAGCTTGATAAAATGTTTTTCTAATAAAAAAAAATGTTTTTGTGGCCAATTTTAGACGATACCGGTTATTTAATTGCGTCATGCAGAAAGAAAACATGTTACTGTAATGATTTAATATTTTACTGGTGGTCATGATGGTTGTTGTACAGGGCAGCCCAAAGTTGGTAAGTTATTTTATTATTAAAAATATAAATTACTTAATTTCATTAGAAACTATTCAATAATAATTTATTTCAGTCAGGATGTAGTAAATTAATAAATATTATTATACATGTATTCACATACCCGTACTTCATTCTCAGTGTTGTTATACCTTCTGATCCTTCGAGATCATGAATTTCAGTACTTCTTGTTCTGAAAATTGAATACCGCTTAAGCCGGTGCTAGGGGGCGTGAGCAGTGTTGCACTTTCAATTACTGCTCATGAACAGAATCAATAAAACCGAGTCTGCAATTTTCTCTTTTTGTGTTGCAATTTTTGCTTTCGGGGGATCACCTCCCTTCAGAATTTAAATAATTGAAGCCATGACATTGACATTGTTTGATTATACTTGCGCATAATATAAATATATAAATAAATAAATAAATAATCTCAGTGAATAGATTATTTATTAGTCAAGTATCATGAATGAGAGAAAGTGATTATATGAGTTATGTTAATCCATTACCTCATTGGCTATTTTTAGATACAACCTCTTTGAATAAACCTACCGAAAAGGAGCATTAACTAGAAAAAAGGATTTTTTTTAGAAACCATTGTGATAAATATAGAGCATTTTCTCCTATAGGAGCAAATGTTCTACTTATCACAATGGTTTCACAAAGTGACTTTTACAGTCGTCAAAAGTCATCAATATGAGGGAAGGGGTTAAGAATGAAAGTTGAGTGTGAAAGAGTTAATAAGTTTTATACAAAAGATTAGATGTTGTTTTTTATTTATATCATTTCAGAACTGTTTTGTAATTACCTAAAAATATATAAAAGCACTGGTCAGAAGTAGAGAGAAGTGAACCCCACAAAGTTTCATTATCGATTCATCCCTATTTAATAAGAGAGATCGGTTACAATAATAAATAAATTATATTTAGCAAAATCCCAATTCAACTGCCTTTTTCGGTGCTAAAATTTCCAGTTTGAAACACTAGATTTTTAGCAGGTACTGCCTTTATTGTAGTGCAAGACGCAGACTGGCTGAATTGGATGAAAGTGAAGAGGAGTCTATCGATCGTAAAGCAACTTTCAACAACACCAACTCCACTGCCATTAGGCCACCATCAGCCTCGACGATACGCCAGACACAACAGCTGCCTACGCCACATCAAATCTTACCGGCAGCTTCCAGTCACTTCAGCAGGAGTCAGGATTAAGGTATACACTGATTAAATAATTAATATATTATCCGGTTTCATTTATTATACACCCGTTTGAAAAAACGGGACGTATTATGGAATGGTGCTGTCTGTCCATATGCCTGTCCGTCCGTCTGTCTGTCAGTCTGTAACATCTCTAACTCAAGTTCTGATGGGTGGATCCTTCTCAAATTTAAACACAATGTTTATTAGGACATGCTACAGTAGCATGTCCAGTCCCGGTACATATATATCCAAGGTCAAGGTCACACAATTGGACTTAGAATGTGTGTTTAGCATAAATTTGCGTTTAGCAAATATTTTAAATGTCTGTCTGTCTGTAACATCTCTAACTCAAGTTCTAGTTGGTGGAACCTTCTCAAATTTCACCACAATGTTTATATGGACATGCTTCAGTTGCATGGGTGTGTCCTGGTACGTCACATATCCAAGGTCAAGGTCGCACAAATGGACTTAGAATTTGCGTTTAGCATTTGCATTAAGCAAGTATGTTGATCTCAATTTATGTTATAAGTCCACCTATTTACATAACCCTTTGAGATAAAGTCTTGAAACTTGGAACACTTGTCTACCATCACAAGCTTTAAATTATCTGCTTAAAAAAAGGGATGTATTATGGAATGGCACTGTCTGTCTGTAACATCTCTAACTCAAATTCTGCTTGGTGGACCCTTCTCAAATTACACCGCAATGTTTATCTGGACATGATACAGTTAGCATGGATGTGTTCCGGTATGTATATCAAAGGTCAAGGTCACACAATTGGACTTAGAATTTGCGTTTAGCATTTATGTTTAGCAAATATGTTAACCTCAGTTTATGTTGAACAAAGCCTTGACGGGCGTATATTATGCCCACTGGTACTCTTGTTTTCTTTATCAAAGAAACAGTGTGTGATACTAATATCAAATACGCTTATTGATCGATATTTTGTTTCTGTTCAACAAAAGAAATGGCCCCCTTGCTATACTGTAACAGTATAGCCTATAGGTATTTTTAGTGTGATTTGTGACTTTGTTTTGCAGAAAAACTGGTAAATCTAACAATAAAAGCTTTTATATATGTGATACTTTGGAATTTTCGACCAGATAGAAGCATTTTTGACGAGTTTTCGGCCAAATATAAAGGCATGCCACTTTATTAACACCTGGTTAGTTGTTCAGATGCGTGTAATTTATTTGCTCCCTAATTATGTTGACTGTTCTTGGTTACAAAAATAAAGCTTTAATCCTTCTCTTGTTGAATTTTAAAATACATAATCTTCTTCTTTACCCATGCCCTGTGGTATATATAATTACATATATCGATCTTCACTGTTTACAATTATTTCTCTGTGAAATCACTACTGTGGAGTGCACTGGTTGCACAATCATTTGTAAATAGTGCAGACCCTGCAGGAGCTGTCTCATCTGGGTCTTCACTATTTACAGGTAGGTATATTGACGTGAACAGCAAGCGAAGGGTTAATAGGAAGCATAGTAAAAGGATCAAATTTCGGTTATAAAAACAGGGTCCGAATTTAAACTGGCATACTGGCAAAATGCAAGTAAAATTTCAAAATTGCAAGTACACATGTACCAAAATTTGGTACTTGCAATTTTTTGCAAGTGCAACTTTTAAGAAAAGGATCATAAATAATGCGTAGTAATATTGAAAATGCGAGTTGAAATTTGATTTTGCCAGTTTATTTTTTTGCAACTGGCAAAATAATGCCAGTAAGTTTTTAGCCTAAATTCGGACCGTGTTTTTAATTGACAGAAGCACGTGACACGAGAATTTTCACGCTGCTAGAGGCAATGGATGACACCCTCAAGGCCAACAACAGGCTGCTGAGATTGCCCCTGGCTCAGGGCCTGAGTGGGGTAGAGGCCGCTGCGCCCACTGAGCTATCAGAGGGAATAATCTCCCCACTGAAGACTGTGGAGGACATTGAGGCGTTCGTCACCAAATTGAACGATAACACAACTGCCTCCAGTTGTGAGTATATTTTGAAGTGACATGTCATCATGTTTTTTTAAGGTTTTTATTTATCCAGATTATTGGCATCCCTGATTAGTTATGAAAAAAATATATTTAGCGATGACATAATATAAGAATGTTTGTATCTATAAAATATTATTATTAATTTATTAGCTCGTTTCGTAGAACTCGCGAGCTATTGTCGTAACCCCTGTGTCCGCGTCGTCGTCGTCATCGTCGTCCAAAATCTTAACATTGATCATTATGGCAAAACTTCTTCAATTTTTCATTTACAACCTTCATTTTTGGTATGCATGTTCATCTTGACAATGATGACAGACGGGCATTGCACCCGCTTGCGGTGCTCTTGTTATTATCATTATTATTATACCACGGGATATATATGTGTGTTCCAACTAGTGATCATTTTACCTGTGCGTCCCGCGTCCCTGAAGCACATAATCTATTGTGGACGCATTGCTTTTAATTATGTGCATCCATATGGACGCAAAGATTTTACACCATGTTCATTTTTTCGATTGTTTTACTAGTTTGGTTGTAAAATGTTCATATATTTGTTTACTCTTTGTGTATTTAAATATACACAAAGATAAACTTTTTAAAAAGCTTGAACTTCAAAGAAGACGCGAACGAATATTTTTACCGTAGTTTTCGCAACACCTTGGCGTTCTAAAGCAGAAGGAATATAGCCGAGGTTTCCGATTGCATTTTTTATACACATTCGTAACTGATTAGCATTTAGGCCTACATTTTCAGCCAATCAAACTGCCTTTTGCGTCGCTTCAGTCATTTCCGTTTGATCCGTACTCAAATTAGAAAATGGGAAGTTTCATAAAGGACAAGGTCAAAAGAAATCTAAAATTATCAACCAATGAAATTCGGAATTCCAATATACACATGTATCACGCAACGAACAGGGTGTTTTGACAATAACACCCAACGTCAAGAGAAGTCTTAATTCTTACAAGAAGTAAAACCGTTAAAACACGGGGTTCGATCGGCTTATCAAAGTAAGTATTATCCATAGAAGGTTTTCAACACATAGTCAATCAAATTATATTCCAGGGTCAATAACAACTGTGAAAATAGAGCCTTTTATATTTATCATGTAACCGCCGACACTGTCATTTGCTCAAGACGTCTGTGTCGTGTAAAAGCGAAAGTAGGTTGCAATTTGTTGAAATGACTTTCCCAGATTACAACTACATGTACTTCAGACTGTAGTTCTGAATTTGAGTTTCACCAGGTTGCAAACAACTACCGTAATTATATGTATGGATCTACTTAGTAATTGAAAATAAAACCAGTCTACCTTCAATTTGTAAGCAGACTATACAGTTATTCAAATTTGCGTTTGTTTTTTGTTAAAAATTGTTGGGACTCATTGTGATCAGTTAGGACCCATTGTTTGAAATGTTGTGCATCCTATTGGACTCATAAATGTCAAAGGTAAAATGATCACTGAGTAGAAGACCAATATTGAACCTATATGGGCTGCCCATATGGGACCCAGCTCTTACCCGGTTGCACTTTCCGTGTGGGTCCCATATGGACAGCCCATATAGAAACCCACATTGGGCCCATATGGGTCCCATTTATAATGTTTGCTGGGATATGGTCAAATTATCATAACATAAAGCATAATAACCAGTTTCAGACAAACATGTACGTACACCCGAGGTGTCAAAGCACAGGTGCCAGGCGCATGACCATTTCATTAATACTACTGAAAAAAATTCTCAAAAATGTTTAGACATCATAACATGTTATCACAGGTCTTTGGTCAAATTATGATGTCTAAACGTATTTGAAGATGTCAGTAGTTTTTATAAAATCACACGCCTTTCACCTGTGTGTCAAAGAGGGGTGTTTTCTTTCTTTCTCTATATACTGCTATACGCCCTCACGGGCATCACTAAGCAGCTGCGCGCTCAGCACCAATGTTAATTGAAAAAGTATATACAATGTAGTCATTAAAAGTAAAAACAGTAGAAGGAAAATAAAACTGATAGCATTAAGGAAACAGATTAGTGAGTAAAGACACGAAAAAGAGAATAAAAGCAAGTTTAAAAACAGTAAACTGTTCTGATATTGTTTAAGGTTTGATGTGGTGAATCCAAGTCATGCAGCAGCGCAACATCTATAGGCAATGCATTCCACTGTACAATTGTTACGGGGAAGAATGAATACTTGTAGTAGTCCATCCGGGTGTGAATCTGACGGAATGATAGTGGGTGACAGAGTCTGGAGATTCTGTCACTTCTTTGTATGTAGTCAGGAACAGGAATGGCGACAAGTTTATGGACTGTTTTATAGAAGAGGCATAGACGCGCGTCCGATCGCGTTGCTCTAAGGATCTCCAACCCAACCTGTCCAACATGCTAGTAACACTTGAGTAGTGGGAGTAATCATTTAGGGTCCATTGTGCAGCCTGGTGTTGTATGTATTCAATTTTATTAGAGTTTAGCTTGGTATACGGATCCCAAATAGTGCCAGCATATTCCAGTTGAGGGTGAATGAGAGATTTGTAGGTCATTGATGTACAACAGGAACAATACTAGGCCAAGAACAGTGCCTTGGGGGAAGGCGGATGTTACTGGTACTGCGTCTGTGTCTGAAGTTTCACCGTCCAGTAGAACTGTCTGCAAATGGCCACTCCGGAATGCCCGCACCCAGTGTAAAGTTGGACCCCGGATTCGGTATAGGAGTGGTCCTGGAGCTTGAAGAGCAGCTTCTCATGGTTCACTTTGTCGAAGGCCTTGCTGAAATCAAGGAGAATCACATCTGTCTGTTTGCCCTGACTTGTATTTTTTGCAAGGTCCTCGATTAGCATTGCCAGTTGGGTCTCGCATGATTGACGCTCCCGAAAGCCATGTTGGAGGTCATACATTAGTTTGTTTGTATCCATGTGTCTGACTATGCCTGAGGCAACAGTGTGTTCTAGGACCTTGCAGGCAATACGCGTCAGGGATATTGGGTGGTAGTTTGCAGCGAGGGTTTTATCCCCTTTTTTGTAGATAGGGGTAACATTGGCTTTGGACCAGTCCTTTGGAACTTCGCCTGTCTGTAGGGAAAGCTGGAAAATTACCGAAAGCTGGAAAATTACCGTAAGAACTCGGTCTATTTGTTCCTTTAGCTCACGCAGAACCAACGGTTTAATGTGATCCGGTCCAGGAGATTTGCCAGGTTTCAACTTACTTAACTAAGTAGGTTAACGATACCATCAACCAAATGTTTAGATCATGTGCAGGCATAAGTTGGACTGGGTTTGGGATTAAACTATCACCACTATCTTTTGGTACATTTCCAGAATCAATGTTGTCTTGTAAGCGCTGTTCACATAGCTGTTTCAGACTGAGAGGGGACCGAGAGGTGTTTTTTCAGAAACTGGTTGTTATGCTTAGTTATGATGATTTGACCATACAATGTATATATGCCGAACAGCTGTGTTATAATCTGTTTAGAACTGCCGTTTCTGCCATGGCCAAACATTCCTCCTGTGTTCATCTAGATCTAAGCCATTATAAATATTCATGCAATCAATATTCATGATGTCATTATTTCTCACATGAATATTCATTAATAAAGGGTTAAAGCAAATAGATCTAGATCTACTATTTTTAGATCTACATTTTACATGCTTTAGACTTAGAAACACCTTAGATCTATTTGACATGCGAATGGTCGTTTTTAATAAGACATTTTTCGGCTGATGTCGCATCTGTTATTATATTAGATCTACGCCTATAGTCCAACAAGATTCACCTGACGTTGCTGACCTCTATTATCATAATTTCACACTACGCTGGGTTTCTGTATATATCTTCGGTAGTCTCCGTGAATTATTTATACATGAGAGCACTTGGTATATCCAGGTATACCAGATTAAAATACAGTATATCCTGACCTCTCTATAGCGGTCAATAAATTGTGTTAATTAGTTGTGGCTGCTTAAAGCAAGGTGAAAGTATTAGTAAAACCGAACCTTCACCTTCACCTTGCTTTAAGCAGCCACCTGCATTTAACACAAAATATGTGATGTGATTTAGTGGTCGTTATACAGAGGTTTTACTGTACCATTCACCATTGACAAATGTATCGCCAAGAATGTAGATGGATTATATCGTGTCACTCATGCATTTTTAGCTCACCAGAGCACAAAGTGCTCAGTGTGAGCTTTTGTAAACACCTGATGTTCTTCGTCCGTCGTCAACAATTTGAACCTTTAAAAATCTTCTCTGAATCTACAGGGTTCTCAGGTTTCATCTTTGGCACATAGCATTATCTGTAAACCCTCTACAAAAGTTATATAAATAATGGCCCTTGGGTAAAAATTGGCCCCGCCCCAGGGTTGCCTTGTTTTCAATAGAAACATATAGTGAAAATAAATTCTGAAGGGTGCATGGTGATCCCCCGAAAGCAAAAATTGCAACACTAAAAGAGAAAATTGCAGACTAGGTTTTATTGAGTCTGTTCATGAGCAGTAATTGAAAGTGCAACACTGCTCACGCCCCCTAGCACCTGCTTAAGCGGTATTCAATTTTCAGAACAAAAAGTACTGAAATTCATGATGTCGAGGGATCAGAAAGTATAACAGCACTGAGAATGAAGTACGGGGCGACGTATTACGGCCGCCACACTTTGAAAATCTTCTCCTGAAACTTGAAGGTGGCACAAAGCATCATGTTTAGGTCCTCTTCAAAAGTTATATAAATTATGGCCCTGGGGTCAAAATTGGCACCGCCCCAGGGATGGGTGGTTTTCAATAGAAATTAACATATAGTGAACTTTGAAAATCTTCTCCTGAAACTGAATGGTTCATAGCTTTCATTTTTGGCACATAGCATCATGTTCAGGTCTTCTACAAAAGTTATATAAATCATGCCCCTAGGGTAAAAATTGGCCCTACCCAGGGGTAGCAAGTTTTTCAAAGCTGACTTACAAGTGGCTATTTATAAACATGTGCTGGTGTCTATTTTAAGCATACATTTAAAGGTTGGTTATCTCCCTTTGCCCTTTTTGATAACAACTTGATTGCCTCCCTTGTTGGTAGTAAATCTGCAGTAATATTGCATCCCAAACAAAGAAAATAATTAAATTGTTATAGTTAGATCTGGCCTGTTGCACAGTAAATCGGACGATTAACCCTTTACTCCATAAATATGCCTTTCTACACCTTTGCAAACAGTAGACCCAGATCAGATGGCTCATGTAGTAGCCATCTGATCAATCTGCTGTTTTTTCTTATGATATAATATAGTGCAAATTGCATTACATTATTTTTATTTTGTGTACAATATACTTATAATATGTTTACTAACCCTTTCCCTCGTGTTAACACCTTTTCACACATTTGCAAACGGAGCAGACCCAGATCAGAAGGCTCCTTTAGCAGCTGCCTGATCAGGGTCCGCTCTGTCAATGGAATTTGAAAGATGTTTCTTTACTTTCAAAAATGGCTACTGCACTGTCCCACCTTCCATATTTCATTATAACTATTTTGTCCATGAATATTCAGTAGGTTTTTAAATTTTGAATAAACATAGAACTGGGGAAAGGTTGAAAATAAGATATGAAGGTCTAATGAAAATATCTGAAATTTCGAATATAAGTACATGTATAGATTAATTTATTCTTTCTGAAATTCAACCAATTAGCCCAGGGAGAGGGTATACATTTGTACATGCCCTTATTTATACACCCCCCCCCCCGTCACACACACACACACACAAACAACGAAGTGTAGGGGCGGTTTACTGGAATCTCTCCGTCTGTCCGTCCGTCTGTAAACGGAATTTTGTCCGGGGCTTTACTCTGCCATCCTTCAACAGAACATATTTAAATTATGCAGTATTGTAACGTTGATCACCATCTGAAGTTGTGCACCTGCGATTGCAGTTCTGATTCATCATTTCGTTATTGATTTATCTCCCTTTTCGTACTTTTAATAGACGAAATTTTGTCCGGAGCTTAGCTCTGCCATCCTTCAATGGAACATTTTTGCACAGCTTCAGATGGTGTTCAACAATACTTCAAAATTTAAAAAGGTTCTGTTGAAGTATGACAGAGTAAAGCTCCGGACCGCTAAAATTTAATTTGTTAAATTTAAAAAAGGGAGATAATTCATGAATGAAGAATCAAATTGCACAATTGCAGGTGCACAACCATTAATACTGCATAATTAATTTCTTCACTCGAGGTCCTCTAAAAAAGTTACATAAATTATGCCGCTTGGGTCAAAATTGGTCCTCGTCAGAGCTGGCTAGTTTTCTATAGAAACAAATAGTGAAGACTTTGAAAATCTCTGATTGTTTGGTGACCGATGTCAGTGCCTTTCAGGCTCTCTTGTATTATGTACGATGTTCTGCCGAGTATTGATATATACTGAGTCATCTCACTTTAATTTTTTCTTGCATAAAGGTCAATGTCAGGTGAATCTTGTTGGACTGTACCTATGCAAACAGTTTGTATACGATAAGTCGCCGAATCTGGCGGAATAAGAGTTGCGTCTACTGTTCCTAATTTGCATATTCGGAAACGTTCAAAACACAGTTTAAAATATATACGTCTTTTGATTGGACGGCATATATGACGTCAAATGCTATGAGCAGAAAAAACAAATGGATCCTATGTGATCTGGGTATCCCAGAAAAATCCAGTAATAATCGTAAACATCCGGAATATCCTTAACGTAAGTTCAATCCTTTTCGCATTTATATACCATTATTATACTAGTGAATATATACATTCAACCTGCGCATTGTTGTATCCATTGCTATTTTCATTTTACTGGAGAAACCCTCAAAAGAATGGGAAACCCCCGTTAACTTGACAGGTTTTGTCTCCAATTTATTATTCGGTAAGAAGGGCTTGATGTTTGAAAAAAGCTTAGATTTATTCCTGATTAGCTTCTTATACAATTTGCAAATCAATGTCCAGACGTATCCTCGCCTTCTTGTGACTAATCTGCAACTTGTCATCGTCGATATTTGTTTACAGAAATTATACACGATATATTGCCAGTTTATTCGTTTGTAAACAAACTATGAGAAAATGGAATGTCGGAATAAAATGAACTAGAACTGCGTCTCTCAGAGCTCTTCGACTTCAAAATACGCTTTATAGTATATAAGATTGAACTCCCTGGCACTTAAATGGCAGTGCTGTAGATAATTTGACAGATTGTACACTAAAGTGTAATCACTGTGTAAACTAAATTCGCATTCGGTCAGTTCGCGTGTCATATTTATGCACCCAGATGTGACATTCTGGTTAAATTATTGTCTTCTTACGGTAATTAAACAATTACCAAACGACATTACAAGCTTATTTCTTCATTAGTGTGAGAATTCAAGCATAATCAATATCGTTGATATGCAAAAATTAAGCGGGAACTTTCATGGCGGTGACATATTTGTGTATAAACAGGGCTAGTCCACTTTATTTGTTTGTAGGGGGAGCTGGACATTACACATTTGAATTGTGGCTGCATATACTTCAATATTCACAAATGCAGATCATATTTTCATATAGAAACAACTGTATTAAGAGTCTAGGGAATTAAAGAAATATAATTCATTGTGAAAATGAAAAGGAAAATGGTCTGTGTATTGAGGTCAGATGTTGTTCCTCCCCATTCGCTCGGTTACACGCGTGTGTATATTGGCAGCCATTTGTAAATTAAGAGCGTCGTGAAGTGTTGTTTGGTTTTCAAATCGGGAATATCCAGTGTTTTGAACATTAGAGTAAGTAGACTTATGGTCAAATTTAAGTGCAGAATATATTTTGATAATCATTAAGTACGTAAAACTGATGTTTATGCAATGAGAGACATGGGATTGTTTGATTTTAGATGGTGTGTAGGATGTGATGTTTCTTTGTGCATATAAAGGGTGGTTTATAATTTTGTGTAGGCAGGCTATATAGTATTATACAGTTTTAGATATAAGATTGTGTTTGTTCATTTAAACAGACCGTTCAGTCATAAATTAACATCTGCACTGACAATGTGTTAGAATACGGTGACGAAACCTACGACTACGTACCGCTACCGCGGCTCGCTGTGCGTGTACATAATTTCGCGTCATATGTGTGTATTATCATATGAAAAGCGTGATTTTGTGTAATATCGGTATTGGTTGTTTTGGCCATCATACATAAAATATAATCGGCCACTACTAGACATGATGATCATGTACATGTGTATTATTACTCACATGTAGTGTATAAAATTTGTGTTAGTTTGTTGACTTAACCCTTTCCCTGTTCTATATTTATTACAAATTTTAATACCTACTGAATATTCATGAACAAAGTAGTTAAAATAAAATATGGACGGTGGAACATTGTAGCCATTTTAGAAAGTAAGGAAACGTCTTTCAAATTCCATTAGCAAACAGAGCAGACCCTGATCAGACGGCTCCTATTGGAGCCGTCTGATCTGAGTCTACTCTGTTTGCAAATGTGTGAAAACACGTTTATATGAGGGAAAGGGTTAAGTGAATTACTGCTCATTTATTTGTATTGAACACCAAATCTGTTACTGTCAATTTCAATTTGTCACTGAATTTGAATCGAGATTCTTTTTCATTTCTTACCGGATTGAGATCAAATTTAAACCACTTGTATCATCGCTTTTCAGGAATTCTGTGTCTGTTTTCTTGAATCCATTTTTAATTAAAGATTCCAAGCATAATATTAATGATTTCCCATTGTAAACATGTTCATTTCAAATTGCAAATGGGGAACAGTTGACGTCCAGTTGACGTCAAGTGGAACGTTCGATTTTAACTGAGGGTGATTATAGCTCTTAAATGTTGACGTCACACATGAAATTATGTCATTTATTTCACATCAGTAAGCAATTCACCCCTGTTGAAAAGTGATACGTTCCAAAATCCTACATACGACAGCCATTTACAAAGAAACAGCTGATCAAATTAGCATACATGTAGAAAATTCATTTTCGGCATTTTCTTCCTTGTTATGCCTAGCTTACATTTGCCCTGCGATGAGTTTACGGCGCCTGTAGACTCTTGGTAAGGTCATTTCTGCATGGTCTCCGTACAGAGGCATACGGTCACCATACGATTTTCTTACGGATTCCCGGGCTCCGAAGCCTCTGCGATTTGTCATAAAAAAATGTTATACATATTTTCAAAAATCCCAAGGCCCGCATCCTGTAAACATGTGGTTACAGGCATCGTACAACCTCCGCACGAGCATCGTGCGGAGGTCGCACGAGGATTGTGCCGAAAACGAAGACATTCGGTGGACATGTAGCAAAAACAAATAGTTTGGTGACCGTACGGTAATTGCAAGATCAACGCAAGGCTGCCGCTCAGTGTCCTTGTTAGATTTTATTTATTTAGATAATATTTAGAAATCTTCTGATGAAACTGTTAGGCCTTGATCTTTGATATTTGGTATGTAGCATCATCTAATGGCCCTCTACAAAGATTGTTCAAATTATTACCCCTAGATTAAAAATGGCCCCTCTCCGGTGCTTATCAGTTTTTCATAAGAAGATCTTTAAAAATCCTCTACTCCGAAACTAAGGCTTTTGTATGTAGCATCATCTAATGATTTCTACCAAGATTGTTCAAATTGTGACCCCAGGGACAAAAGTGGCCCGCCCCATGGCTAATCAGTTTTTTTATAGGTAAGTCTTCAAAAATCTTCTCCTACATTGTAAGGCCTAGACCTTTGAAATTTGGTATGTAGTATCATCTAATGGTTTTCTACCAAGATTGTTCAAATTATGACCCCTGGACTGAAATGACCCCGCCCTGGGCTTATCAGTTTTTCATAGGAAAATCTTTAAAAATCTCCTTCTGTGAAATTGTAAGGCCCAGACCTTTGAAATTTATATGAAGCATCACCTAATGTTTCTTTTTTAAGATTGTTCAAATTTTAACCTCCAGGCCTAAAATTAGGGCCCTTGGTTTCATATTGGCCTCAATCTGAAGCTGACTTATTTTTACATAGAAATACATTGTATGCATAAGTCTATAGTAACCAGGTGAGCGATTTAGGGCCATCATGGCCCTCTTGTTTTATTTGTCAGAATGGTGAATCATTGTTATAGGAAGCTTCGTTTTTATCGTGTTTACAATTTGAATTATTCAGAAATAGATTAAGATTCAGATTGATTCGTATTAAATATGGATTTGAAGTCCGTAATGTTATTGTACTTCCCATGATGTGGTGGTCAATGTTCATCTTCACACAAATAATAAAGTGCTTTCCGCATTCGTTTAGCACTTGGGTGATTCAATAAAAATGAACATAGTTACGTTTCGCACCGTATAGTCATAGAATTGGTTGATAAACCCCGAGTTAACTTAACCGAGTATAGTGTTTAACCCTTTCCCTCATATAAACGTGTTTTCACGCATTTGCAAACAGAGAAGACCCAGATCAGACGGCTCCTAGAGGAGCCGTCTGATCAGGGTCTGCTCTGTTTGCTAAAAGAATTTGATATATATGTTCCCTTACTTTCTAAAATTTCTACAATATTCCATCTTCCATTTTTCTTTCTAACTATTTTGTTAATGAATATTCAGTAGGTATTGAAAGTTGGACTAAACTTAGAACAGGGAAAGGGTTAACCCTTTCCCTGTTCTGTATTAAGGTCAAATTTCTATACCTACTGAATATTCATTAACAAACTAGTTATAAAAAATATTGAAGATGGTACATTGTAGACATTTTAGAAAGCAAAGAAACGGATCTATCAATTTCTATTGGCAAACAGAGCAGACCCAGATCAAATAGCTCCTCTAGGAACCGTCTGATCTGGGTCTTCTCTGTTTGCAAATGCGTGAAAACATGTTTATAATAGGGAAAGGGTTAATTTGTTGAGTCAAATCTGTGGTGTCTACAATATTTATAACTTGAGGAATGGGGGGCTGGCAAATGTCCGTCCAAGCTAAAACAGTAGGGGGCAATTGTCCGCCCAACCCCAACTAAGTGAGTATGTGACAATTGTCAGAGGGCAAGCGTCTGCCCAAGCCCAAATAAGGGTGCATATGTCAGGTGGAGGCATCTGTGTGTGTGTGGGTGGGGATTTGTCCGTAAGTCGGACGAGCCAAAAGGGGTATTTTCATGATTGATTTATAATCTATTTGTGTCAAAATCTTAGCTTACTATGGTCAATCAGTTATAAATATATTATGTCTAACGAACTATCATCTGGCAAGAGGGAAATCTTTTTCAAGATGGGGGGGGGGGGGGGGGGGGAATACTTTTCAGAGAGGGGAATGGGGCCTAATTTCTCCAAATATTTCAGTGAAAAAACGCTCTGATTTTGAAGTGCTTAATGTCCAAACGATGAAAAAGAAACAACAAAACTTACAATGAAGCACTGTAAACAACATACCAATAGTTTAGAAAAGTCTTATTTAAAAATATAAAAATCTTTGTCCTGGTACCATAATGCAGTCTTGAAGTTTCCTGTTTACTTTTTTTTTCAATCGGAATCAGGTATACAGAGCTCCAGATAAGATGTGTAAATTTAACATTTTCAAGCATAGCTCCTTTATTTCTCCACCAAACCCTATACTGTAGCCACTCTTTAGAATTGTCTCAGAGAGACGATTCTAAAGAGTGGTTACAGTATAGGGTTTGGTGGAGAAATGACGATTTTAGTATTTGGTTACGCATCATTATCTGTAGCTCTGGGTATATATTGAGAACAAATTGCTGCTGAATCAGTTTCGACACAGACAGGGTCTAAAATTTCTTAATGGAGTCAGGTCTGCTATAAGGTATGTTTACTTATTTCAGATGTAAAGATATGCAGAGGCCTCATCTTGAAGATCCGCAGCGGCGTGTTGTACCAGGGGAGGGAACTCCTTTTACTGGTAGTCGTATGATTGGACCTGTGACAGGGCCAAGGTTTGAAGGCGAGACAATGTCAGGAGGGCTTCAGTACCCTCTACAGGCTTTTCCGTAAGTTATATACACTACAGGGTTGAGAATTTTCCGCAGATTTTGTTTCAGTCAGGGCCATTTTTGAAATTGATGTAAAATAAGTTCAACCTAAGATGTCTAGAGGAAGAAATGGCGCTGACATTCGGTAAAGAAATGAGAAAAGTGATAATAGACGACGATTTCGCAAAACCGAAAGTAAACCTTCCCGGGCGAGGAGTAGATAGTTTTTTTTCGTGAATTTAATATAATATATGTCAAGGTTACAACAAATATCACAGATTAAACTTTTATAATATCACAGAATCAAGCGTTTATGTCTATAAATACAATTAACAAACTATCCCATTGCTTATGATTTAAATACGGATAACATAATTATAATACTGGAAACTTTGTTCCAAACAAATGGATTGCAGAAAAAGCAGCTGTGTAGCCTTCGAAAAACATAAAAAAAACCGCTATGTACATGTGTATATCGTTAGTTTTTGAAACAGCCGTTTCCAGTCAGGTAAAAAGCAGTAATGTCAAGTATTATTCACCAGAAAGTGGTGTCTGTCAATACCTATTCATAGCTATTAATGTTAAAGGAATTGGTCAAGATGTACCGATTCACAAAATTTATATTTTGTTGTTATAATGCAGTTTAATGAATTAGAAGACATTTTATAATGATATAAAAAATAATAGTTTGAGTGTGAACTTTGACTATAAATGAGTATAAAAAGGTGAACTTTGGCTAAAAAGTTATTAAATCATTATAATACCATAACAACTTTAAATCAAAGTTTGTATCTTTGCCATAGATCACAGAGTTCTATTTGATTTCTCAAAACATGTGAGGTTATTTATTTGCTTGTGTTGGACATGAAAATCAAATTAATCTTGCAATGTTGAATGGCTCCAAGAATTAAATAAATGTAAATTGTAAGGACATGTTATGCAACAGGTTTGTTTGAAACAAAGCTAAAGTATGACATACAACTCAAGTATAATTGTTAAAAAACATGAATGAAGTGAAAATGCAGGAGAAGGCTCCTGAAGTGCTCAGAAAAGCAATATTTCATTTTGCTTCGGGGGGCTTTCAGGGGTGAGAATTTTCCGCGGATTTCGTTTCACTCAGGGCCATTTTTGAGATCGATGTAAATCCGGTGAGAAATTTGGAGGGGGGTGGGTATGGCGATTCATTCAGGAAATTATTATTATTCGCCGATATATTCTTTCGCTATTCCAAGTAAATCCGCGTTAATAACGTTTATCACGTTAACAGCGAGATTTCGGTTCAGCTAATCGAATAACGAGACTCTTGCCCTACAGCCAATCAAAACGCTCGTATTATGCAGTGTTCGTTCAACATTTCCAATATGGCGTCCGTGATATGAAATTCTGTATCTGTACTGTCAATTAATCTGAATTTAAGACAAAACTGAGAAGCATAGGCAGAGATTACGGTAACAGTGTGAAAAACAAGTTCTACCCAAGATGACAAGAGAAAGAAATTACGTTGACATTTGGTAAAGAAACAAGAAAAGTGATAATTGGCGACGATTTCGTGAAACTGAAAGTAAAAAATTCTCGGAAGAGGTGGCCTTGTGTAATACTGTAAACTTCTTTCCAAACAAATGAATTACAGAAAATGCGACTGCGTAGCATTCAAGAACCATTTGAAAATCATTAAACATGCCCAGTTATTGAAACAGCGGATTTTCAATCACAGGTAAAAAACTGTAATGTCAAGTATTCACCAGAAAGTTGTCTGTCAATAGCTATTCATAGGTAATGTTAAAGGAACTGGTCAAGATGAATCGATTCAGAAAAGTTATATTTTGTTATAATAAACCTGTTTAATGAATTAGAAAATGGTTTGACATAAAAAGTAATGAGAATCAGAGTTTGAATGTGAACTTTGACTAGAAATTGTGACTGTAATGTGAACTTTGGTGAATTTTGTCTAGAAAGTTAACTGTTACAATCCCATGCCAACTTTAAATCAAAATTTGTATCTTTATCTGTGGTTACCGAGTTCCATTTGATTTCATTTTTAAAACGTGCGAGTTTTAATTGCTTGTGTTTGACAAGAAATTAATCTAGCAATGTTGATTGGATCCAATAATAAACTGAATGTAAATTGTATGGACATGTTCTACAACTGGTTTGTTTGAAATATAGCTCATCATGTATGACATACAACTCAAGTATAATTGTAAAAAACACATGAATGACAGCCCCAAGTGAAAATGCAGGAGAAGGCTCCTGAAGTGCTCAGGAAAGCTATATTTCATTTTGCGTCAGGGGGCTTTGCCCCCCTGAACCCCCCACATGGACACTGCCCATGTCCCGCATGGGGCCTAGGCGGCCCCCTTGACCCCCGCCAATTTTCCTCGTTTTTCACAAACAGCCATTCTCACCCCTGGGCTTTGCCCCCCTGAACCCCACACATACTCTGCCCGTGACTCTCAAGGGGCCTAGGCGCCCCCCTTGACCTGCCAATTTTCCTCTTTCTTCATTAACAGCCATTCTCTCTCCCTGCATATAGTTATACCTTTAGATTATAGACCTTGAGTATTCTACCCAAACCAGAGGGTCTACTCTGTTTGCAAATACAGTACGTGAAAACATGTTTATATGACAGAATGGGTTAATATAAGAAATAAAGAAAATTAATACTTATTAGCTGAACTTTTATAATAGCATAATTATGTACACAAGAATTTTTCGTAATTGGTAGAAAATGTACATTGTATAGGTCTAATATTATTCCATAACGCATAAGCACAGAATGAGATCCTGATCAGACATTTCCCATATTTGATATGGGTCTACTTTGCAATGACAATCACAGAAAAAGGTGTTTAACCCTTTCCCTCATGACACCTTTTGACGCTTCGTTAAAAGTCACTTTGTGAAACCATTGTGATAAATAGAGCATTTTGCTCCTAAGGAGCAAATGCTCTATTTATCACAATGGTTTCAGAACTACAAAATTTTTAAAATTTCCTTTTCTCTAATGGATGCTCCTTTTTGGTAGATTAATTCAAAGAGCATTGTATCTAAAAATAGCCTATGAGGTAATGGGTTAACCTATTTCCTCACTTTGACACCTCTGTGAAGGTCAATTTTTGAAACCATTGTTATAAATAGAGCATTTGCTCCATAGGAGCAAAAACTCCATTTATCACAATGGTTTCAAAACCATATACAATTCTAAGATTTTCCTTTTCTCTAGTAAATGATCCTTTTAAGTAGATTTATTCAAAGAGTCCTGGTCTAAAAATAGCCTTTTAAGGAATGGGTTAATATAAGGGATAGGGTTCAATACACACCATGATCGAATGTTCTGAATATAAATGGAACACAATGACTGAATGGGAGAAAATTGGGTGTTCAGGAACATACCTCATTATTTCATGAATGACAATCTCCTGTATAAAAGGTTAATATGGACTTGAATTAGTGTTGTTCCAATAATCGATTATTAATCGAAAAAGTATTTTTGATTTACTATCGATAGTAATTTTGTCATAATTGATTACGGATTGTATAATCAGTACAGCAGCATCAGTAATTTTCGTAGGCATTTTAATGGGAATATAATAGGGCTGTCATCATCTCATGATACACTACATGTAACGTATTCGAATTATTTGAATATCGTTTCTGGCGGTGAGTGTATCATATTCGCTACCCAAAGAACCGAATATTGACGAATACAATTAGACATATAGGAAATTAACAAAATTAAAAGAAAAAACAACATATTTTCGCCAGAAATAATTGAAATCTGAGCGAAACATTCAAACTGCGAGACGTCTTTTTGCAGTGAAACCAAGGGAGATGACTCTTGATGACTTATGTTTACAAATCATGACACCGGACGTTGGTCCTGTTGGATTCAACAGGCTTAATAATTGTACTTTTGCATTCACTTTTTGCAGAAAAGTAGTCAAATGATTCAAATACACGAAACAATTACCGAGAACAAGTTTGTTTTGATAGGACTAATTCTTAGTTTTTACGACAACCGCAAACTGTTGTTTAATAACAATGTCGGGGCCGAAAGAGATTTTCAGACTCCAACCAAATATATAAGCGCCGTCTGGAATCATTTAGGGTTTCTGACAGGATCAGAAGGAAAAACCAACAATGAAATCACTGTTTGTAAAGTGTGCCACCACGAAATGAAGTAATACTGCCAGTTGTTGGCTCTAGCAGTTGGTTTTCGGAGCGCCCCAATGTCTGAACGTACCCAAAATTTATTGACCACATTTGTTTGAGTTCGTTCACGATTCACCAGAAATGGACGAAATCAGCAGTCTATATTCAATTAGATACAGTGTAATGCACTGTATTTTGATGGTGCTTGAAAGGTGCTTGAATTTGAATTATTATTAGTTTTATGCATATTGCCTAAAGACTACAATAGGACTGGATCAGTTTACTTTTGAACAAGTTTCTATTCAGTGTTTCTAGTTTATGTGACTTTGCCAATTAAATATTTAAACTCATACTTTTCCCTTGCTCTTCGGCACATGTCCAGTAGCATTTTCATTATAAGCTTAAAGATTCCTAATCCTGATATGGACTCAGTCTGGACATGCTTTGGCTTAAGTAACTCTTATTAGCTTATGGAAGCCTTATGCCATAGCATGTTTATGTACAACTGTATTCGTATTCGTGAATATTTATTCGTATTCGTTATACTGTATCGTGATACGTATTCGCTACATGATTGATCGTTGCAGCCCTAGAATATAACTGAATGAAGTATTTTACCTTTATAATAAGCCTCTACCAAGCTGTATTCTGTGACCATTCATTAAAATCGTCCCTTCGAGATGATTCTAATGAATGGTCACAGCATACTGTTTGGTTGACACAAAAACTTAGGTATTAGCTTGTTACATCAAGCTTTACATGCACAGAATCACAAGAGTATTTTCGATTAATTATCGATTTTAATCGATAATAAATGTTCGATTCAATTCGATAATCAATTATGATTTTGGACCGATTCTCCATCCCTAACTTGAATTTTGATAGGGTTTGCACATATTTATGTATTGCAGAGTAGCCCAAGCAGGCCACCCAAGTGCACCCGCAATGCAACTACCCTCAGCTATACACAGTAGTGCGTCTGGGGCTCCAGCCCCGCATATCACTCCAGCAGCTGTACATCCTACACCAGCAGGGCAGGTCAGTACATTAAAGCCTCTCTAAAGCTACTGCTTACAGTCAGGGAATTGAAATTTTTTCAAGGTCATGGAATTGTCAGGGAATTTTGAGAACTGTCGGGGACATTTGAAAATATAGGCAACTGTCAGGGAATTTTGAAAACATTAGAATGAAGGTTATATATTTTAAAAAATCCATAACGTATTACAGAAATCATGACAGAAAGACCAAATTTCGCTATGAAATATGTCGGGGAAATTTGAAATTATGTCGGGGAATAACTCCTTGATTTCTCTACGAATCCCTAGGTTGTGACCTCTTTAGAATCCTCCCGAAGTATAGACTAGGGTTCGCACAGACCTGGAAAAGTCATGGAAAATGAGGTCTGCCTGGAAAAGTCATGGAAAACTGAATTTTCAAATTTATCATGAAAAAATCGGGGGAATTCAGAAAAAAATCATGGAAATTAATAAATACACCCTTGAATAATTCCTTTAGTTGTAGATTTACCAACACACAACTTTTCTCTGCATGAAATTAAAAAAAGAAGAGTTCATAACCGAAAGTAGATCTGGTCGGCGTTATGAGTAACATGAATTTTCTACTATGACAACAGTACCGAACAGTCATTGGTCGGAAAATAGATTTCCTGTGCGCCGGGTTAAATTTTTCGGAAGTCCTCTGCTCTTTTTGTTAATTTATTGTTAATCGCATGGTGAAAATCTGCCCTGCGTTCGGTAATGGCTTACGTGAGAAACTGGTTGCAACAAGGGAGTTACCATAGTCCACTAGTCTGTATGCTTTGTTTTATACACACCTTGAGTGTGTAACACACTGTAAGATTATGTGATTCCCTCTCGACCTAGTAGCTAAACACTGGTTGCATACGGTCGCCATTAATGAACGCACCGCCGATTCGTCGAGGTAAAACAAGCATGAAAATTTTGCGGCCTGACAAAGGACTGTGTTGGTATAATCCACAATCTGTACAACAAACTGTAGAAAGACTGAAGAACAGCTAAGGAAAAGGGGCAAGATGTAGAAAAAATTGAACTGGCATACTCGCTATACCTGTAGACATAAACACACATAAATAATTGTTCTTGATGTTTAGCATTAATTTCTAACACAGTATTCAGTTTGCAAGCTTAAAATCATTGCCAAGGGATGGGGGGGGGGGGGTATATATATCATGGAAAATATGTTTTTGTCATGGAAAAATCATGGAATTTGAGTGTCAAAAGTCTGTATGAACCCTGATAGACCCTTTATTGTTTCAATCTCTCATAGGCCCACGCCGCACAAGTTCAAGGTCAGCAACAACAGTTCCAGAGGTTAAAGGTTGAGGATGCTCTCTCATACTTGGACCAGGTGAAGCTGCAGTTTGGGAACCAGCCACAGGTGTACAATGACTTCCTGGACATTATGAAGGAGTTCAAATCTCAGACGTAAGTCTCCCCAAAGGTGTACTTTGCTTCGGTTTTAATGTCCCAGCCTTAATGATGGCAAGATTATATAGTATTGAGCTCGTCTGTCTATATATTTGTTCAAAAAGTGTAACTATATGTCCAGACTTCAATGTTGTTATCAGAGTTCTAGATAAAGTATATTAACCCTTTCGCTGCCAAACTCTGTCGTCTGCTAACTTTGTCGTCTGCTACAAATTTTCATTTTTTTGATTTTCTTCATTTTTGTTTCAAAAACATAGTAACAGTAACAAACAGTTTGGATCCTGATGAGACGCCGAGTTACTCGGCATCTCATCTGGATCCAAACTGTTTGCATAGGTAATCACAGATCCGGCATTGGCAGCGAAAGGTTAAATTGAAACATTTTCATGAGTTACTCCTTTATTTCTCCATCAAACCCAATCAAACCCTACAACCCTCTTTGTGTTATGACAAATCATCCGGGAAATTACTATTCGTCGGTATATTCTTTTACTCTTCCAAGTAAACTGAAATACTGTTGGTCGGACGTTAAACCCAACTCACTCACTCACTCTTCCAAGTAAATCTGCGTTAATCATGTCAACAGCGAGATTTCATTTCAGCTAATCGAATTACGAGACTCTTGTCCTACAGCCAATCAAAACGCTTGTATAATGCAGCATTCGTTCTAAACTTCCAGTATGGCGTCTGTGTTATGAATTCCATATCTGGTTCTGCCAGTTATTCTGAATTTAACCCAAAAAATGAGAAGCATAGACAGAGATTGCGATAAAAGTGTGAAAAATAAGTTAAACCTAAGATGTCTAGAGAAAAAAATGATATGACATTCGGTAAAGAAATGAGAAAAGTGATAATTGACGACGATTTCGTGAAACCGATTTCGCACCTTCCCGGGCGAGGGGTCCATGTATAATAGTGAAAACTTTGTTCCAAACAAATAGACTGCGGAAAACGTGGCTGTGTAGTCTTGGCGGAAAACGTGGCTGTGTAGACTTCGAGAAACATATAAAAACCACTAAACATGTATATAGTTATTGAAGCAGCCGTTTCCAGTCACAGGTAAAAAGCTGTAATGTCAAGTATTATTCACCAGAAAGTGGTGTCTGTCAATACCTATTCATAGCTATTAATGTTAAAGGAATTGGTCAAGATGTACCGATTCACAAAACTTATATATTATTATTATAATGCAGTTTAATGAATTAGAAGATATTTTTATAATGATATAAAAAATAATAGTGAACTTTGACTAGAAATTGTGACTGTAATTGAGTATAAAAAGGTGAACTTTGGCTAGAAAGTTATTGAATCATTATAATAACCATAACAACTTTAAATCAAATGTATCATTGTCATAGATCACTGAGTTCTATTTGATTTCTCAAAACATGTGAGTTTTTTGCTCACCAGAGCACTTTTGTGCTCAGGGTGAGCTTTTGTGATCGCCTGATGTCCGTCGTCGGGTGTCAACAATTTGAACCTTTAGAAATATTCTCCTCTGAATCTACAGGGTTCTCAGCTTTCATCTTTGGCTCATTGCATCATCTTTAGGTCCTCTACAAAAGTTATATCAATTATGCCCCTGGGGTCAAAATTGGGCCCACCCCAGGGGTAGCCAGTTCTCAATAGAAACATATAGTGACAACTTCAGGGTCCGAATTTAGGTTAAAAACTTACTGGCATTATTTTGCCAGTTGCAAAAAAATAAACTGGCAAAATCAAATTTCAACCCGCATTTTCAATATTACTATGCATTATTTACAACTCTTTTCTTAAAAGTTGCTCTGGCAAAAAATTGCAAGTGCCAAATTTTGGTACTTGCAATTTTGAAATTTTACTTGCATTTTGCCAGTATGCCAGTTTAAATTCGGACCCTGAACTTTGAAAATATTCTCCTGAAACTGGAAGGTTCTCAGCTTTCATTTTTGGCACATAGCATTATGTTCAGGTCCTCTACAAATGTTGTATAAATTATGCCCCGTCCCAGGGGTGGCTAGTTTTCTTTAGAAACATATAGTGAAAACTTTGAAAATCTTCTCCTGATTGCCTGGTGAGCGATATCTTTAAGACTCAATATGTTCAATAAATGAATCAGGGTTACAGATAAGGCTGGTATTGGGGTATTTACCCAATTAAGGTTGTGGAAAAAGCAATTGTTTTTCACAATAAGGAGTAACAAAAAATAAAGAAATCTAGCCAAAAGCAAAGAAATTTTTGAATACCTAATCAGAATATGAATAATACCCAATTACGAAAACTGCCAATACCCAATTCTGTAAAAATCGAGGGGTAAAGACCCAATTGCATCAAAACCTTATCTGTAACCCTGATGAATGGCCACTTAGGACAAAGTGTAAATCTGATCTTTTGACTGACCGCACTCATACAAAGCCCATTGATAATCATCTTATCTGACTTACTTAGCTGCTAAGCATAATATCTGCATCCAAACCATTTGCATAGGTTATCACAAACAACAACTCTGATTTTTAGCTCACCTGAGCAAAGCTCAGGGTGAGCTTTTGGGATACTTGAATGTCCGGCGTCCGTCGTCCGTCGTGCGTCGTCCGTCGTCCGTCGTCCGTCGTCAACAATTTGCTTGTGAACACTCTAGTGGTCACAATTGTAGTCCAATCTTCATGAAACTTGGTCAGAATGAATGTCTTGATAAAATCTCGGACAAGTTCGAAAGTAGGTCAAGTTGGGTTAAAAACTAGGTCACTAGGTCAAATAGTAGGAAAACCTTGTGAACCCTCTACAGGTCACATTTTTAGCCCAATTTTCATGAAACTTGGTCAGAATGAATGTCTTGATAAAATCTCGGAGGAGTTTGAAAAATGGGTCATGTGGGGTAAAAAACTAGGTCACTAGGTCAAACAGTAGAAAAACCTTGTGAACACTCTAGTGGTCACAATTTTAGTCCAATCTTCATGAAACTTGGTCAGAATGAATGTCTTGATAAAATCTTGGACGAGTTCGAAAGTGGGTCAAGTGGAGTTAAAAACTAGGTCACTAGGTCAAACAGTAGAAAAACCTTGTGAACACTCTAGTGGTCACAATTTTAGTCCAATCTTCATGAAACTTGGTCAGAATGAATGTCTTGATAAAATCTTGGACGAGTTCGAAAGTGGGTCAAGTGGAGTTAAAAACTAGGTCACTAGGTCAAACAGTAGAAAAACCTTGTGAACACTCTAGTGGTCACATTTTTTGTCCAATCTTCATGAAACATAGTCATAATGATTGTCTTGATAAAATCTTGGACGAGTTTGAAAGTGGGTTATGTGGGGTTAAAAACTAGGTCACTAGGTCAAATAGTTGGAAAACCTTGTGAACACTCTAGAGGTTACATTTATAGCCAAATCTTCATGAAAATTGGTCAGAATGATTGTCCTTATAAAATTCTTGGACAAGTTTGAAAGTGGGTTATGTGAGGTCAAAAAGTAGGTCACTGGGTCATATCTTAGAGAAATCTAGTTTACACTTCAGTGGCCACATTTTTAGCCCAGTCTTCCTCAAACTTTCTCAGAGTGCTTGTCTTGATGATATCAAGGTTGAGTGTGATCATGGGTTGGGTGGGAATAAAAAGTAGGTCACTAGGTTAAATCTTTGAAAAAATACTTTAGAGGGCACATTTTAGCACAATCTTCATTGGTCAGAATCATTGTCTTGATCAAATCAATAGACTAAATTTTTGAAACTCTTGTTCTGCAGAACCACTACTCATGATTCACTGCTCATGATCCACTATCAACATTGTTCATATATTGCCCCTAAGGTCAATATTGACCCTAACCATGGGCTTCCCAGCAAAAATCTTAAATCTATGGTAATCAGGTGAGCGATTAAGGGCCATCTTGGCCCTCTTGTCTTTAAAATCATGCAGTTTTCTCCAAATAATGGGTTTATCTTAGGTTTTTAGTTCGACTATTCGAAGAATAGTGGAGCTATCCTACTTGCCCCGGCGTCGGCGTCACACTTTGGTTAAGCCCCGTTCCCACTGTCCCGGATTGGCCCCCTGTACGTCCCGGATGTGTGGTCCTGGGGAAACCGTGTCAAACCGGGAGTACATCCCTGGCGGCATCGTTAACATCCGGGAAGATCCCTGATGAACCGTATTGATCCGGCAGACAGCCCCGGATGTTTTAGAATGTTTAAAACAACCGGGAGTCACCGGGAAAGATATCCAAAACCAGCTTCATCCTGGCAATTCCAGGACAAAGCCGGTATATTCCTGTGCAGGTCCGGGTCTCTACCCTGGCTTTACCGTGATAGTCCCTAGTAATCCGAGATGTTGGCGAGCACCTCATCCACGATATACCTTTGGTGAACCCGCGACATTGGGCCAGTATAGCTCCGGTGTACAACGATATAGTCCCGTTTTGTACCGGTGGAGTTAGGGACTGGCAAGGTATGAGCTGGTTTGTCTGCCGGTCAACCCCAGTTTATACCCAGGTAACGCCGGCTTGTGACCGGCACACACCTGGCATATGACGGGGTGATACCAGCGGCCACCGCGACACTACCAACGACGACCGGGTTCACACCGGATTGTATCGTGCTCAACCGGGAAAACGCCAGCCCTACACCGTAAATACACCGTGCCAAACCGGAAACTAACCGGGATAGTCCAGGGTCAAACTGGACGATCCTGCTTCTAAATCGGGGGAACACCGAGGCAACGTCGGGAATGTACATTTATTTTTTAAGAAATAAGGTCCCGTATCATCCCGGACGCCGGCTATTTCCAGGGGTGCGAATTTTCTGCGGATCCGCGGATTTCGTTTCACTCAGGGCCGGTTTTTGAGGTCGATGTGAACTTCGATGATTTGAGAGGGGGGGGGGGATTATGGCGATTAATTCAGGAAATTATTATTTGCCGATATATTCTTTCACTATTCCAAGTAAATCCGCGTTAACAACGTTTATATCACGTTAACAGCGAGATTTCGGTTCAGCTAATCGAATAACGAGACTCTTGTCCTTTAGCCAATCAAAACGCTCGTATTATGCAGTGTTCGTTCAACATTTCCAAGATGGCGTCCGTGATATGAAATTCTGTATCTGTACTGTCAATTAATCTGAATTTAAGACAAAAATGAGAAGCATAGGCAGAGATTACGATGACAGTGTGGAAAACAAGTTCTACCCAAGATGGCTAGAGAAAGAAATTACGTTGACATTTGGTAAAGAAACAAGAAAAGTGATAATTGGCGACGATTTCGTTAATTTGAAAGTAAACCTTCTCGGACGAGGGGATCTTGTATAATACTGTAAACTTTGTTCCAAACAAATGAATTACGAAAAATGCCACTGCGTAGCATTCAAGAACAATCTGAATAGCATTAAACATGTCCAGTTATTGAAACAGCAGATTTCCAGTCACAGGTAAAAACCTGTAATGTCAAGTATTCACCAGAAATTTGTCTGTCAATAGCTATTCATAGGTAATGTTAAAGGAACTGGTCAAGATGTATTGACTCAGAAAAGTTATATTTTGTTTTTTAATAAACCAGTTTAATGAATTAGAAGATGGTTTATTGACATAAAAAAGTAATGAGAATCAGAGTTTGAATGTGAACTTTGACTAGAAATTTGACTGTAATGTGAACTTTGGTGAATTTTGTCTAGAAAGGGGTTGCCAGTATACAGAGATAGATAGATAGAAAGTTAACTGTTACAATACCATGCCAACTTTAAATCAAATTTTGTATCTTTGTCTGTGATGACCGAGTTCCATTTGATTTGATTTGATTTTTAAAACGTGTGAGTTTTAATTGCTTGTGTTTGACAAGCAAATTAATCTGGCAATGTTGAATGGATCCAATAATAAACTGAATGTAAATTGTATGGACATGTTCTACAACTGGTTTGTTTGAAACACAGCTCATCATGTATGACATGCAGTGTTCTGCCAAGAAATTTACTAGGTGGGGACATTGGCCCATTGAGCTGAAAAAAAGGGGGTCATCTTTGAAAAATAATGGGGCCGCATGTCTAAAAGTTTAATTTCACCTACATTTTCATCACAAATGACTTTGCTTGATAATATGCAGTCCTTTTATCAACTGTTAACTTGTGAACAACATGGTTTCCAATGATTATGAACGTAACTGTATAACAAGGAAATGTACATCAGGCATGTTATCTTACTGAAGTTTGTTTGTCTCTGATTTAGAAACAAAGATTTCGATTCACCCGATTTATCCGTGATTTCGCTGCTCTGTTCATTGCTAGACGTTGATGGAGCATTTTCTGATTGATTTGGGTCGCTGTCAGAGGAAGACGGTTTTGAAAAGTAACTCAAAATAGTTCGCTTCCGATTTGATTTTTCTGGACCGCTCGTGTCCGCCATGACTAATAGTAACGTGTGATTTAAACAGCGTTCATTGGTTCACATATTAATGAGCGTCGGTAACAACCAATGAAAATCATCCTTTTACCCGCAGTATGACATATTTAGGTTTGGAATGTCTCGGTAAGCATCGTTGACAGTTGAATCGGCGATTCTGTAAATATCAAATTTCCATGAAAATTGTGCGCCCGTTGGCCCGATTCTGGTAAGTTCTACGCGACATTTGGAAATTTTATGCGGGAATGCCGCGAGGCCGCGCTCTTGGCAGAACACTGGACATGCAACTCAAGTATAATTGTAAAAAAAACATGAATGATAGACCCAAGTGAAAATGCAGGAGAAGGCTCCTGAAGTGCTCAAGAAAGCTATATTTCATTTTGCGTCCTCTACCAAAGTTATATAAATTATGCCCCTGGGGTCAAAATTGGCCCCGCCCCAGTGGTAGCCAGTTTTCAATAGAAACATATAGTGAAAACTTTAAAAATCTTCTCTTGAAACTAGAAGGTTCTCAGCTTTCATAATTAGCACATAGCATCATGTTCATGTCCTCTACAAAAGTTAATAAATTATGCCCCTGCGGTCAAAAATGGCCCGCCCCAGGGGTGCCTTGTTTTCTAAACTCTATAACGACCACTAAATTACATCAAATATTTTGTGTTAAAGGCAGGTGGATGCTTAAAGCAAGGTGAAAGTAAAACAACGCTCCTATAGGAGCGTTCTGTTTTACTTTCACCTTGCTTTAAGCAACCACCTGCCCAAAATACCAACTAATTAACACAATTAAGTGGTCATTATAGAGATGATTTACTGTATAAGTATAGATTAATTTATTCTTTCTGAATTAAAATTAGCCCCAACCCAGGGCCGGCTAGTTTTCTATAGAAACATATAGTGAAATCTTTGAAAACCTTCTCCTCTGATTGTCTGGTGAGCCGTGTCAGCGCCATTCTGGCCCTCTTGTTTTTCATTATCAGTTCACTTTCTAAAAGTAGCCAGAACTTCCCTATCCTCCCACTCAGGTAAGGGCTTTTTTTCCTTCAATAGTAGGGGCTGTTTAAAGGCCCCTTCCCCTCAGAAAAATTCTTTAAAATCATGCACTTTTCCCCAAACACTGACTTTACATTGGAAAGTTGTTTCCCCTATATAAAAATATTGTACTATTTTTTCCCCCAAAATAGAATGAAAAAGCCCCTAAAGGTAGTAGAGTGCAGTCGTGTTACTGTTTGATTTCTTTCGGTATGTTCTACATTCTGCTCCATCTTATAGTTACTCTTTGATTTAAAATTGAAGTGTTTAGCCTTTTACCAGTTGCAGATGCTTTTGCAAACAGAGTAGACCCAGATCAGATGTCTCCTATGGGTTTGCTCTATTTGCTTATGGAACTTTATACCATATTCTCAATCTCTAATAAATGCCCCTCTCTAATAAATGCATCCTTACTTCAGGGGGAGAAACTAACAGTGAATAAAACAACTAAAACTTTGTGTAATAACCATTACAAAGGAATATAGATTTTTCAAAATACAGGTGCTAGATTGATGCAGAGTGAAAGCAATGTAAGAAATCTCCCTATGAGCTTTCTACATTGTTAGCTCCACTTTTTCAAAAAGTGGAGCTATTGTCATGACCCTCTTGTCGGCGTCGGCGTTGGTTAACCTTTTTGTTAAGGTCCTTTTCTCAGAAACCATCAAAGATAATTGGATCATATTTGGTATGCATGTTTACTATCACAAGGGGGACCCATTTCACAAGGGTAGGTAACCCTAAAATTAATATTGCCATAGTTATGCCCCTTTTTCAACTTAGAATTTTCATTGTTGGTTAAGTTTTATGTTCAGGTTCATGTCTCAGAAACTGTCCAAGATATTTGGTTCAAATTTAGTATGCATGTTAACTATTACAAGGGGGATCCATTCCACAAGGGCAGGTAACCCTAAAATTAATTTTGCTATAGTTATCTGCCGTTTCTGACTTAGACTTCCAGTACACTATCCAGCACTAAAGAAAGTGGAGCGCGCTGTCTGCGGACAGCTCTTGTTTTCATTCTGCATTAACCCTTTCCCTCATATAAATGTGGTTTCACGCATTTGCAAACAGAGAAGACCCAGATCAGACGGCTCCTAGAGGAGCCGTCTGATCAGGGTCTGCTCTGTTTGCTAATACAATTTGATAGATCTGTTTCTTTACTTTCTAAAATGTCTACAATGTTCCACCTTCCATATTTCTTTATAACTGTTTTGTTAATGAATATTCAATAGGTATTGACATTTGTAATAAATATAGAACAGAGAAAGGGTTAAGGAACCAACTGTTTACAAAAATACATGAAGCTTGTTACACCCTGGGAGCATTTATTAGAGATAGTGCAGTAGATTGGATTCTACAATCTATGCCATGGAAAGATAGTCTATGTTCATATACCATTACAGGGTTGCCACGCGTCGGGGGAAATTAAATTTTTTTCAAAAGTCAGGGAATTTTGAGAACTGTCTGGGATATTTGAAAATATAGGCAACTGTCAGGGAGTTTTGAAAACATGAGAATGAAGGTTAAATATTTTTAAAAATCCACAACATATTACAGAAATCATGACAGAAAGACCGAATTTCGCGATGAAATGTGTCAGGGAAATTTGAAATTATGTCAAGGAAATGTCAGGGAATTTTGTTTCCTCTGGTTTGTGGCAACCCTGTAAATAAGAATGTCATGAATTTCCCTACATATATAATCATAAGGTACAATGATAAATAAGATAAATGATTTTCTTCCGTAACAAAGTGCTGGTGAATGTTACTATGGTTACACATTTATTCCTTTCCCTGTTCTATGTTTATTGCAAATATTGATACCTACTGAATATTCATGGTCAAAATAGTTATAATGAAATATGGAATGTGGAGCATTGTAGCCATTTTAGAAAGTAAAGACACAGATCTATCAATTTCCATAGGCAAACAGAGCAGACCCTGATCAGACGGCTCCTATAGGAGCCGTCTGATCTGGGTCTTCTCTGTTTGCAAATGCGTGAAAACACGTTTGTATGAGGGAAAGGGTTAACCCTTTACTCCATAAATACGCCTTTCTACACATTTGCAAACAGAGTAGACCAAGATCACAGGGCTTTTTCTCTCTTAATTGGGAAGGGGCCTTAGCCTGCTGATTTTGGGAAGATTTATCGCTAAAATTGCTGATTTGGGAAACAAAAAAGCTGGTATAAGTTTGGATTTTGGGGAAAACTGCATGATTTTAAAGAAATTTTCAATTGGGAAGGGGCCTTTTACAGGCCTCTGTTATAGAAGGTGAAAACCCCCTGGATCAGATGGCTCCTGTATGAGCCATCTGATCAGGGTCAGCTCTGTTTGCTTATGATATAATATAGATAATTAAGGTTCTACAGCTTCTGCCATAGCCAAAATTTCTTGAATTCATGATTGTGCCATTATGAAAAATATAATCTAATTAATATTCATGGAGCCATTATTTCTTTCATGAATATTCATTGAGTAAAGGGTTAGGTTTTCGGTGAATTGATTAATCCTTTATTTGAGTATTAACCCATTCCCGCATATAGGCGCCTTTTGACGCTGAAACTGTAAGTCCTAGACCTTTGATATTTGGTGTGTAGCATGATCTTATGGTCCTCTACAAAGATTGTTCAAATTATGACCCCGGACCAAAAATGGCCCTGCCCAAGGGCTTACCAGTTTTTCATAGGAAAATCTTTAAAAATCTTCTGATGAAATTGTAAGGCCTAGACCTTTGATATTTGGTATGTATCATCATCTAATGATCCTCTACAAAGATAGTTCGATTTATGACCCCTGGGCCAAAAATGGCCTCGTCCAAGAGCTTATCAGTTTTTCATAGGAAAATCTTTAAAAATCTGCATCTCTGAAAGTTAGAAACTGTAAGGCCTAGACCTTTGATATTTGGTGTGTAGCATGATCTTATGGTCCTCTACAAAGATTGTTCAAATTATGACCCCAGACCAAAAATGGCCCCGCCCAAGGGCTTACCAGTTTTTCATAGGAAAATACTTAAAAATCTTCTTCTCTGAAATTGTAAGGCCTAGACCTTTGATGTTTGGTATGTATCATCATCTAATGATCCTCTACAAAGATTGTTCAAATTATGACCCCCAGGGCCAAAAATGGCCCTGCTCAAGAGCTTATCAGTTTTTCATAGGAAAATCTTTAAAAATCTTCTTCTCTGAATCTTTAAGGCCTAGACCTTTGATATTTGGTATGTAGCATCATCTAATGGTCCTCTACAAAGATTGTTCAAATTATAACCCTGGGACCAAAAATGGCCCTGCCTAAGGGCTTATCAGTTCTTCATATTGGAACATCTTTAAAAATCTTCTTCTCTGAAACTGTAAGGCCTAGACCTTTGATGTTTGGTGTGTAGCATGATCTAATGGTCCTCTACAAAGATTGTTCAAATTATGACCTGGGCCAAAAATGACCCTGCCCAAGGGCTTACCAGCTTTTCATAGGAAAATCTTTAAAAATCTTCTGAAACTGTAAGGCCAAGACCTTTGATGTTTGGTATATAACATGATCTATTGGTCCTCTACAAATATGTAGCTTTGGCTTTTGGTCCTCTGCCAAGAATGTTAAACTTACGACCCTGACCTCTGGGCGAAACTTGGCCCTGCCTTGGGGCTTATCAGTTTTTCATGGGAACAATATAAAATATTATTTTTCTCTGAAATCATAAGGCTTAGACCTTTAATTAATGGCATACTGCTTTGCCTTGTGGTACTCTACCACGATTATACAAATGATGACTTCTTGTTTAAAAATGGCCCTGCCCCTGGGGTTATATATCTAAGGTGAGCGCTTCAGGGCCTCATGGCCCTCTTATTTCATTATCCCATTCCTGCATAGGCTATATTTAGATCCAACCACTTTGTATAAATCTACCGAAAAGGAGCATTAACTAGAGAAAAGGATTTTTTTTAATTTTGTAGTTTGAAACCATTGTGATAAATAGAGCATTTGCTCCTATAGGAGCAAATGCTCTATTTATCACAATGGTTTCACAAAGTGACATTTACAGAAGCGTCAAAAGGCGTCAATATGCGGGAATGGGTTAACAGCCATTCTCACCCCTGAGTATAGTCTAAGGGTTTGATGGAGAAATGGCCATTTTAGTATCTGACTATGCAGCTTTATCGATTGCTTTGTATATGTTGTTAGAGGTCACAGGTGTCATTGATGGACATTTCTGCATCAATATATCGATGGCAAGATATCGATGAAACATCGATTTTTATACACGAACAAATTTATGCTTTGTAGTTACATACATCTAAGTGTAAAAAGTCGAACGCAGTTAAAATCAGTCGTTTATAAAATAACAGTAAAAAGTTTCAAGGGTTCCGTTTTGGAAATATCTAGACAATGTCGCTGAATTGGGTCTAACCCACCGAGTAAACATCGGAAAATGGCTGTAATAAAAGTATACGTGGATATTCTTCGGAAGAATTTCACTGCAAGTAAGAAGTTGCCAACCTGTAAGAAATATAGCCAGTGGAAAGGTGTTTAGTTGTCCTCCATTGGTATCGATATTTTGAAACCAGTATCGATATTGTATCGAATGCCATGTATCGATGATATATCGGTTTCGTTCCTATCAATGACACTTCTAATTATTGCTGTTTTAGAATAGACACACCAGGTGTAATTAACCGTGTGTCCAACCTGTTCAAGGGCCATCCAGATCTGATTGTGGGATTCAACACGTTTCTACCGCCAGGGTACAAGATCGAGGTGCAGGCTAACGAGATTAGTGTCCATCAGCCTGGTCAGCAGACCGTGTCCATCTCCACACTAAACCAGATGGCCCAGGCAGCATCAGCAGCTAACCAGCAGCATGTAAGTCCAGTGTACATCGGGCTGTGTTTTGGCCAGATCGGAGGCCAAAATATAGACGAATTCATAATCGAACTAATCCGAAAATCGATGAGTTTGGATTCTTATGAGATGTGTCCAAAACTCTCATCTGAAACGACTGTATGCTGACTGTTTCCTTCATATAAACCGTAAACGTGATTTCACACATTTGCAAACAGAGTAGACCCAGATCAGAAGGCTCCTATAATAGCCGTCTGATCAGGGTCTGCTCTGTTTGCTAATATAATTTGAAAGGAGTTATCTATTCAAATATTTTAGATATTGGAAAATTCAATGGCTTGGATCAAAGTTGGAGAAAACGCCCATTAGGCCTATGTATAAGGGATATTTGAGAATGGCAGCATCTCTGGTATTTATGTTCAAAATGTAAGAAATTTTAAAATCATTTTGTTGATCAATCTTATCATGAATAAATTCAGGAAACACATACAATGGCGATCGATAAAATCAGAAGTTATCTGGATGTGGGACCTACTTGGTGCGCGGGCTACCTATAAATTGAATTTGGGGAGATAACCCACAAAAGACGCCCATTAAATTCAAGAATATTAATTATTGTAACATAATGCTTTGCCTTTCCTCACCCAGAAGTCTGTGAGCCAGAGTCATGTGACCACACCCCCTAGTCACACAACCCCGCCTTCCCAGCATTCCTATCATCAGCCCCCACGACAGACCCAGGAGCCACCTGTTCCTCATAATCAACAGAACAGTTCTCAACAGGGCCAGCAACCAGTGGAGTTCAACCATGCCATCAACTATGTTAATAAAATCAAGGTTAGTTTCTTACTTAGAGGTCCAGATAAGATGTGTAAATAGAAATGTTTTCAAGAATAACTTTCTCCACCAAACCCTATACTGTGACCACTCCTTAGAATCGTCTCTTCAAGAGTAAAGGGTTTGTTGGAGAAATGACGATTTTAGTATTTGGGTATGCACCTTTGTAGCTTTGCTTACCAGGTTACTTGTCTAAAGTTTGAAAGAAGTTGGGAGGGAAAAAAATTCTATACTTACTGAATATGCATTAACAAAATAGTTATAAAGAAACATGGAAGGCGGAACATTGTAGACATTTTAAAAAGCAAAGAAACAGATCTATCAAATTCCATTTAAAAGTAAACAGAGCAGACCCTGATCAGACGGCTCCTCTAGGAGCCGTCTGATCTGGGTCTACTCTGTTTGAAAATGCGTGAAAACACATTTTTATTAGGGAAAGGGTTAAATACAGAGGGAAAAGGGGGGGGGGATGTCAGGGAATTCTGTTTCCTCCGGGAGTTGGCAACCCTGTTTTAGATTCTGCAATGACCAGATCTTCCTGTGTTCACGTGCCATGATCAGGGTTGCCATGTGTCAGAGAAAAGTCAGGGAAATTTAAATTTTCCAAGGTCAGGGAATTTTTAGAACTCAGGGAATTTTGAAAATATAGGCAAATGTCAGGGCATTGTCAGGGAATTTTGAAAACATAAGGATGAATGTTATATATTTTAAAAGACTTATAATGTGTACAGAAATTATGATAGAAAGACCAAATTTCGTGATGAAATGTGTCAGGGAAATTTGAAATTATGTCAGGGAAATGTCAGCGAATTGTAAGGGAATTTTGTTTCCTCTGGTTTGTGGCAACCCTGATTATAGAAAATATTCTAAATTAATATTGATGATGTCATCATTTGTTACATTTTTAGCTCACCAGAGCACAAAGTGCTCAGGGTGAGCTTTTGTGATCGCCCGTTGTCCGTCGGTGTGCGTCGTTCGTCGTTCATCTTTCGTCGTCCGTTGTCAACAATTTGAACCTTTAAAAATCTTCTCCTCTGAATCTACAGGGATCTCAACTTTCATCTTTGGCACATAGCATCATATTCAGGTCCTCTACAAAAGTTATATAAATTATGGCCCTGGGGTCAAAATTGACCATGCCCCAGGGGTGCCTTGTTTTCAATAGAAACATAAGGCCTAGAGCAAATAAGGAATATTTTCACTGAAGCCAATGTTGTACATTATATAAATTAAACTACAGAGCACAGTAATATATAATCCTCCAAGTTTATGCTCAGTCAATCTGAAGCAATGCATGTTTCAAATTTCAGGCAAATCGGTTGATTTGTTGTAAAGATATGAAAATTTGAAAATTCAGAATTTCTGAAAAAATAGCTGTTTTTGCGTGACATTCACTTTTTTAAAAAATGTTTTATAGAGATACAATTTTGCTATCAGTTCTTTTCATAATGTTAAATGTTTTAACAACAAAATGAACATAAATATTCAAATGTAAACCATTAAAATATTCATTAGAACCATTATATTTTTTTTCTATAATGTTTTGAAAAGTACCAAAATGAAGCCAAATACCCTTAACTACACCTGTTATAAGGATGTGTGCTTTAATGAAAAAGAAAAAGGCTTGGAAGTATGAAATGTGGTATCTTTATTGGCAAACACAATGCACTTTTAGATTTTCATCTATGAATTTACATACAAAAACATGTCACAAAATGGCATGTTTCCTTTAAAGATGATTTTTTGTCCCAACCCTAATGGCTTAAAAGTTAGCTTGATCATTTGTATGCAGCTTGTAATTGAAGTTAGTTTGGCAAGTCTAACCACTTTGATTATGTTCCTTTATCCTCATTTTAGATACTTGTCTAAAAGGAATAGCTTTACTTCTAACCTTCTTTCTGCTATTGTATCATAAATTCTTGTCCCAACCCTAACGGTATTTGTCCCAACCCTAACGGTCTTTTTAACACTAGCCCATAATTATGAACATTGGTATTTAAGTATTCCAAAGGTTTATTCATAGCTTCATACGAAAGTACTTTCATTTCGAATTAACTCTAGTATAGACTTCATGTGTCAGTCTATTTTTTTAGCAGATCTAATTATAGCTGTGAGTACTTGGAATGGTAATGCCTTCAAGGGACATAATTTTTGTCCAGCTGATGGCACCGTTGTTTCTTTCATCATTCTTGTTACAAAATTGTTTGGGTTTAATGTAACTTGGACATTATTTCAGTAGTTTTGAGTTAATAAAACCTCTTATTTTCAATTATTGGTTTACTATTTCTGTCAATGTCCCAACCCTAACGCAAAGGTAGGTAGTGGAAAATTCAAACAAATACAGAAATATTTAATTGCTGGTGTTCAAAATAATATTGGAAGTCAAACTACATTATCATTGCAACATTTGTTAATAATGTATGTGAGGAAATGCACTTGTGCTGAAGTAATTTTTTATGAGATATAATTATGATGAGGAAAAAATACAAGTAATAAAAGTACAAGTTTCTGAACAGTAATAAGAACCCATCCAGGGGCATTGAATTTCATCAGAAATTAAGAATAGCCAACCAAATTTAACAAAATAGTAGTGTTTTTTATACGCCCACCTAATAAAGGTGGTCGTATATTGTCGTGGCCCTGTCCGTCCGTCCGTCCGTCCGTTCGTTCGTTCGTTCGTTCGTTCGTCCGTCAACATTTTGTTTGTCCGCTGTTTTCTGGGAAAACTATTTGACAGATGTTAATGAAACTTCACAGAAATGTTAAATGCATCAAGATCTGAAGCCGAGTTGATTCTGAGGTTCATTTCATTTTTCATTTCAGAGTTATGGCCCTTGTCCTTAAAAAATATGCAAATAGTTTGTCCGCTGTTTTCTGGGAAAACTATTTGAGAGATATTAATGAAACTTCACACAAATGTTTAATGCATCAAGATCTGAAGCTGAGTCGATTCTGAGGTTCATTTGATTTGTCGTTTCGGAGTTATGGCCCTTTTACTTAAAAAATAATGCAAATAGTTTGTCCGCTGTTTTCTGGGAAAACTATTTGAGAGATATTAATGAAACTTGACACAAATGTTAAATGCATCAAGATCTGATGCTGAGTTGATTCTAAGGTTCATTTGATTTGTCGTTTCGGAGTTATGGCCCTTATCCTTAAAAAATATGCAAATAGTTTGTCCGCTGTTTTCTGGGAAAACTATTTGAGAGATATTAATGAAACTTCACACAAATGTTTAATGCATCAAGGTCTGAAGCTGAGTCGATTCTGAGGTTCATTTGATTTGTCGTTTCGGAGTTATGGCCCTTTTACTTAAAAAATAATGCAAATACATGCAAATAGTTTGTCCGCTGTTTTCTGGGAAAACTATTTGAGAGATATTAATGAAACTTCACACAAATGTTTAATGCATCAAGATCTGAAGCTGAGTTGATTCTGAGGTTCATTTGATTTTTCATTTTAGAGTTATGGCCCTTGTCCTTAAAAAATATGCAAATAGTTTGTCCGCTGTTTTCTGGGAAAACTATTTGAGAGATATTAATGAAACTTCACACAAATATTTAATGCATCAATTAAGATCTGAAACTGAATTGATTCTGAGGATCATTTGATTTTTCGTTTCAGAGTTATGGCCCTTGTCCTTAAAAAATAATGCAAATAGTTTGTCTGTTGTTTTCTGGGAAAACTATTAAAATGAAATAAATGAAACTTAACACAAATGTTTTAAGCAACAAAATTTGAAGCTGAGTTTATTTTGAGGTTCATTCAGTTTGTCTTTACAGAGTTATGGCCGTTGCACTTTACAAGAATCTGCAAAAATGAGGATTAGCTGTAACTTTTTTATTTAATAAGATATTCACTTCATTTTTTAAAAAAATAGTATCACCTTAATATGGAAATCAAGATCTGAAGCACAGATTAGAAAATGTCAACACTTATAAGGCATGTTGAATCAGAGAAAGTTTGCAAGTTGGCGTATTATGTACCGTATGCGGTACTCTTGTTGTATGTAGTTGAAGAACATCAACAATTTTATCTGAACCTTAGAAGTGTCCCAACCCTAACGGTTTTGAGGTTAAACATGTGTCAGCTTGTTTTATTGCAAAATGCAAATAAGTTTATATCATTATACATTTTTACTCTTCCCTCATTCACCAGTATCATGGAATAGGGTGTAAAATATTAGGAATGATGTTTTAAGCCTTTAGGAAAATCAAGTTTCCAACATTTAAGCCTCTCTCTAGTCAAACAAGCCATATAATGAGTCTTGATTAAGGCCAATACAGTAATTGTTCATCGTTATATTTATTAAAAAAGCTTCCCTTAATCATATTAATACTTTCTGAGGATATTTAGGTACAAATAACAACTTACTCTTAATAATATGACATGAACATTTTATGTCCCAACCCTAACGGTTAGGTTTAACAGCTTACTTAAGATGTTAATATCTTTTTAGAAGTAAATGTAAAAGAAATAAAATTTGGCATATCACTTAACAGTGTATTGTTTTATTTGCTAAAATATGATTTGGCTGTCTAAATGGTCTCTGATGTTAAAAATAGAAATTCTTTGTGTCAATATTGATATTTTTCTGCCAATTTTCTTGAATAACATCAGAAAAAATTACCGATTAGCTATTTTGCTCCATGTAAAATGCACAAACGTGTCTACTTAGACCTTGTGTAACTATGAATATGTTAGTTAAGTATCATATTACTATTGCAGTACTATTGCATGCTACTCAAATTAACCATGTCCGAGAAATATTTTGCAGCTAAATGGGTAATTTAAAGAACATTTTCTGAAAAATGTCCACACATTTCTTCAAAATCTATTGATTTGTATTAATTTTGATGGTTTTACAATATAATGCAGCTAGAGAAAATAAGTTTTAAGAAAAAATATTTTTTACAAAATGTCACACCTTATTTGCTTTAGGCCATATAGTAAAACTTTGAAAATATTCTCCTCTGCAACCAGAAGATTCTCAGCTTTCATAATTGGCACATAGCATCATGTTCAGGTCCTCTACAAAATTTGTATGAATTATGGCCCTGGGGTCAAAATTGACCCCGCCCCAGGGGTGGGCAGTTTTCAATAGAATCATATAGTGCAAACTTTGAAAATCTTCTCCTGAAACTGGAAGGTTCTCAGCTTTGACATTCTCTGAAACTGGAAGGCTCTTTAGCTTTCATATTTGGCACATAGCATCATGTTCAGGTCCTCTACAAATTTTTTATAAATTATGGCCCATGGGTCAAAATTGGCCCCGCCCCAGGAGTGAGCAGTTTTCAATAGAAACAAATAGTGAGATCTTTGAAAATCTGGAAGGTTCTCAGCTTTCATATTTGGCACATAGCATCATGTTCAGGTCTTCTACAAAAGTTATATAAAGTATGGTCCCGGGGTCAAAATTGGCCCCGCCCCAGGGGTGGGCAGTTTTCAATAGAAACAAATAGTGAAATCCTTGAAAATCTTCTTCGCTGAAACTGGAAGGCTCTCAGCTTTCATATATGGCACATAGCATCATGTTCAGGTCCTCTACTAAAGTTAAATAAATTATGGTCTCAGGGTCATAATTGGCCCCGCCCCAGGGGTGGACAGTTATCAACAGAAACAAATAGTGATATCTTTGAAAATCTTCTCCTCTGAAACTGGAAGGCTCTCTGCTTTCATATTTGGCACAGAGCATTATGTTCAGGTCCTCTACAAAAGTTATATAAATTATGACCCTGGGGTCAAAATTGGCCCTGCCACAGGGGTGGACAGTTTTCAATAGAAACATATTGAGAAAACTTTGAAAATCTTCTCCTCTGAAACTGGAAGGTTAATCTCATCTTTCATATTTGGCTCATAGCATCATGTTCAGGTCCCCTACAAAATTTTCTAAATTATTCCCCTGGGGTCAAAATTGGCCCGCCACAGGGCCGGCTAGTTTTCTATAGAAACATATAGTTGAAATTTTGAAAATCTTCTCTTGGTTGTCTGGTGAGCGCTTCAGGGCCATTCTGGCCCTCTTGTTATCCATTGGGGAAAGCGTTAAACTATAGGATGGTTAACCATTCGCTTGCTATTCACATCAGTATACCTACCTGTAAATAGTGAAGACCCAGATGAGACAGCTCCTGCAGGAGGAGCTGTCTCATCAGGGTCTGCACTATTTACAAGTTGATTGTGCAACCAGTGCACTCCGCAGCAGTGATTGCACAGCGAATACTTGTACACAGTGAAGAGATATGTAATCGTACAACAGGGCATGGGTAAAGAAGGAGAAATGTATTTTAAAATTCAGCAAGAGATGGGTTAATAGATTAATGTGAACTTGCACACCATGATTAACCAAGTTCTGAAGTGAGTTCTATAAACTTTGGTCTCTTTAAAATAGGAAAAGGTTAATGTAGTGCCCATAGTTATCTTGTAAAACATGCTTGTGTTTCAGAATCGTTTCCAAGGGCAACCGGAGATATACAAGGCGTTCCTGGAAATTCTTCACACATATCAGAAAGAGCAAAGAACTATTAAAGAGGGAGGAATGGTGAGTTGAAGACTGCTAGAGTGGTCTCCCTTGACACTAGTCAATAAATAAGAATTATCTGTACATGTTCCTTTGCATACTGAATTTTCAGACCAGAATGGTCAATCAATGCCATCATTACCAGTAGAGCACATTTAAAGTTAACCCTTTCCCTGTATTTAGGCCAAATTTCAATACCTACTGAATATTCATTAAGAAAATAGTTATAAAGAAATATGGTAAGTGGAACATTGTAGACATTTATGAAAGTAAAGAAACGGATCTATCAGATTCTTTAAGCAAACAGAGCAGACCCTGATCAGACGGCTCCTCTAGGAGCCGTCTGATCTGGGTCTACCCTGTTTCCAAATGCGTAAAAACATGTATGCTTAAAGTGATTTAGAATTGCAAATATTGCAGACCTGGATCTGTTCATAGAAGATTTAGGTCTTCACTGTTTTTCAAAGATCAGTTAACCCTACATATAAGAGAGGTGTATTTTAACCCTTTTCTCCATAAATACGCCTTTATGCCTCTGGAAAAATCACCTGTTGAAACCATTGTGATAAATAGAGCAATTGCTCCTATAGGAGCAAATGCTCTATTTATCACAATGGTTTCAGAACTAAATTATTAAAAAAAAATCCCTTTATGTAGGAAATGCTCCTTTTTGGTAGATTTATCTAAAGAGGTGGGGTCTTAAAATAGCTTACGGAGGAATAGGGTTATCAAAGATCAGACAACTGTACACTTGAATGATAGAGGTGTATTTTAAGGCTGGAGCGGTCTGATCAAGGTCTGCATTGTTTGCGTATTGAGCACTACATGTTTTGCTATGGCCAAAATTCCTTTCTGCCTATTCTTCTATGCGTGTCAGTGATTGTGTTTGGCTTTGACAGTATGGGGGTAAACATTCAGTATAGCAGGGTTGCCACGCGTCGGGGAAAAGTCGGAAATTAAAAAAAATTCAAGGTCAGGGAATTTTGAAATATGTCATGGAAATTTGAAAATATAGGCAACTGTCAGGGAATTTTGAAAAAATGAGAATGAAAGTTATATACATTTGTATTTGAAAAAATCCATAACGTATTACAGAAATTATGACAAAAAGACAAAATTTCGCGATGTAATGTGTCAGGGAAATTTGAAATTATGTCAGGGAATTTTGCTTCCTCTGGTTTGTGGCAACCCTGTATAGAAATGTCCCCCCTCCCTCCCCCCAGATACTTGCAAATTTAATGGATATTGCAGGGAAAAAGTCAAATGAGATTAATTTCAAACAGGTTATTGAGACTTGAATAATCAGGGACTTCCCTCTGAATTTTGAATTGGGGGTCCTAGGACCCCCTACTTTTTCAATTTGAGAGTCCCTTGGATTTTTTGAAAGTCCCAAGTATTTGAGACCTTTATCATTGATTATACTACCTTGGAAAATGAGGGGTAAACAGAAACTTTACTGATTTTATGCTTTAACCCTTTCCCTCAATCATATAAACGTGTTTTCAAGCATTTGCAAACAGAGTAGACTCAGATAAGACGGCTCCTATAGGAGCCGTCTGATCAGGGTCTACTCTGTTTGCTAATGGAATTTGAAAGAACTGTTTCTTTACTTTCTGAAATGGCTACAATGTTCCACCTTCAATATTTTATTATGACATTTTTGTAGGTATTGAAATTTGAATTTAACATAGAACAGGGAAAGGGTTAACTCATTACCACATACTGCCAAACTCGGCAGAAAAACGAGTTTAATTTCAGGATGAATTTAGCCTTTTGCGAGTCTCAAGAATGCACAGCTGCATGCAACAGGGAGTCCCACTTGTAAAAATTGCGTTCCTGACGCAGAAAAGTTGCATCCGGGAAATCCCTGAATAATATATTTTCATTGCATACCTGGTGAAAAATGACAGAAAGGATTTCTGTTATTATAGTTATACATTGGTGAAACAATGTCAGATCTACAAACCCAATGAATCAGATGAAAGTTTCTGACATTCATTTAATCCTATGGACAGCTTATTGTGTAGGGTGGGCTGTTGTTTCCATTTCAGAGTTCGGTCCCGCCGGGCCACAAGCCTCTAACGGAAGCAGAGGTCTATTCTCAGGTGGCCAAGCTTTTCCAGAACCAAGAAGATCTTTTGAGGGAGTTTGGACAGTTTTTGCCGGATGCCAATGGCTCATCCACTTATCAGGGATATGTCAGCGTGAGTGGTTTTCATTATCAAAGTCGAGCTGATAAACAAATAAAATTTCACCCTTTCCTTCATATAAATGCCGTTTCACGCATTTGCAAACAGGGTAGACCCCGTGGCCAGATCAGATGGCTCCTATTGGAGCCGTCTGCTCAGCCTTCTCTTTTACTTATGGTATAATATAGATCTGATTTTACAGTTTCATGATGTGACTGATGCGATATAAAAACCAAAAATAACCAAACAAAAGCTAAGCCGTCTATTGTCCATTGTTCCTTTATTGCAGTCACTGTTCGGAGCAGACTCTGTGCTGGGTGTCAGGAATGATCACTCATCCACAGTGAAGAAACCAGGATTTGGTAGCAAGAACCAGAATACAAAACATCAGAGCCAGCTGAGGCGGTCCATATCCTCAAACTCCGCCCACTCTCAGCCAATCATAAGGGTAAGCACATACAGGAATAATTTTATACCCCAACAACAATTATATACCCCCTTACAAGTTTGAAGGTGTAGGTATATGAGAATCTGAAAATTAGAAATACAGTAAAACCCTGGAAATGCGACCACCTAAAAGAGGTATATTTTTGTGTGCTAGATGGAGGTGGAGGTGGTAGCTTAATACAGGACAGAGGAGCTTTCTGCATTACTTTTGTCCTGCATTAAGCAACCACCTGCTTATAAAGACACCCATGTTTATTCATTAAGTGGTCACATTAGAGGGTTTCTAGCTATTGTGATACCCCTGTGTCCGTCTATATCCGTCAACAATTTTAATCCTTTCCCTGTTCTTGTAAGAAATAATGACAACATGAGTATCTAATGCCTATAAGCTCAATTTTTATAAAATAAAGGGAATTTTTTGCCTTGACAAAAACTATACAGAGTTATATCTATATCATGTAAAAAGCAACCCATCGCTTGCTGAATTTTGAAATACATTTCTCCTTCTTTACCCATGGCCTGTTGTCTAATTACATATATCTTCACTGTGTACAAGTATTTCGCTGTGCAATTACTGCTGTTGAGTGCATTGGTTGCATAATTAACTTGTAAGTAGTGCAGACCCTGATGAGACAGCTCCTGCAGGAGCTGTCTCATCTGGGTCTTCACTATTTACAGGAAGGTATATTGACGTGAATAGCAAGCGAAGGGTTAATATGTAGGAAAGGTTTAAGCCTTCAGTGTTAGTAGAGTTTGTTTTCTTTTCAGAAGCCGAGGATGGGCACTCTGAAAGACGTTTCTTTGGCAGAGGCAGGGAAATGGGGAACCTTGAATGAATATGCATTCTTTGATAAGGTAACATTTATGACATTGTCTGTGAAATACATTGCCTGGTAAATAACTAAATGAATATAACTTGTCAGGCAGCTGAGCTATACCATGAGTTACAGTAGTTTTGAGTTTAAACACAGCTGAGCTATACCATGAGTTCGAGTAGTTTTGAGTTTACAGACAGGCTATACCATGAGTTTCAGTAGTTTTGAATTTACAGACAGCAGAGCTATACCATGAGTTACAGTAGTATTGAGTTTACAGACAGCTGAGCTATACCATGAGTTTGAGTAGTTTTGAGTTTACACATAGCTAAGCTATACCATGAGTTACAGTAGTTTTGAATTTACAGACAGGCTATACCATGAGGTACAGTAGTTTTGAGTTTACAGACAGCTAAGCTATACCATGAGTTACAGTAGTTTTGAGTTTACACATAGCTGAGCTATACCATGAGGTACAGTAGTATTGAGTTTACAGACAGGCTATACCATGAGGTACAGTAGTATTGAGTTTACAGACAGCTGAGCTATACCATGAGGTACAGTAGTATTGAGTTTACAGACAGCTGAGCTATACCATGAGTTACAGTAGTTTTGAGTTTACACATAGCTGAGCTATACCATGAGTTACAGTAGTTTTGAGTTTACAGACAGGTTATACCATGAGTTGGAAAGGTTAGAGTTGACAGACAGCTGAGCTTTACTATATGCTATGGTAGTTTGGACTTTACAGACAGCTAATAAGTTACTGTAGTTTAGAGTTTACAGGTAGCTGAGCTTTACTATGAGATACAGTTGTTTGGAGTTTACAGACAGCTGAGCTTCACTGTGAGTAACAGTGTTTTGGAGTTTACAGACAGCTGGGCTTAAACCGAGGGCTTGGTGCAAAACTATTCTAACTCCTTCACTTTGTGAAGGAGTTAGAATAGTTTTGTACCAAGCCCTCGAAATGAGATACAATGGTTTAGTCATGAGAAGTCACTGGTCTCCATGTCTCACCTGGATACAGAAATTGTTACATATTCCTCTATGGATGACCAATAGTTTTATTCTTAATAGTTGTTTAAAGGTCCAGATAATACAATGAACCCTCGTTATACCGGCATTCGTTACAATGGTACCCTCGTTATACGGGCAGTATGCATTGAAAATAAATAACCGTTAACTCTTTGAAACAACCACTTAATAAATAGGTGCAATGCCAATAGCACAGGTGATTGCTTTTTGCAGAACACAAGAAGTGCAAAAAGCTCCCTAAGGGAGCTTTTTGCACTTGTGTTCTGCATTAAGCAATCACCTGTTGGTACTAGTTTAAAACTGGCCAAATGGTTCTTTTCATATTTAAACTCGTTATAACGGCAACCTCGTTATACCAGCACAATGTCTGGAAACAAACACCTCCGTTGTAACGAGAGTTCACTGTACATGTATGCTGTAAAGTATTCTCCAGTAAAGCTCCTTTATTTCACTACCAAACTCAATGATGTGACCACTCTTTACAGTCACCTCTTTGAGACAATTCTAAGGAGTGGCCACAACAGAGTTTGGTGGACAAATGGCCATTTTAATATTGAATACTAAACCAATATAATTGGGTGGTAGTGTTGATTTTAGCTATACAAGCTATTGTAACTCTGGTGTACACGTTTTTGCCATTCAGAAACTTTAATATTGGCTATTACTTCTTTACTGTTCATGCCAATCTTGGGCAATTTCACACATTTGTTCACTGTCACAAGGGCTACAATCGAACAGATAAGCATATGTTTGTTTTTACAGAGTACAATGATAGGATTAGTAGGCATTTAACTGTTTCTTACCTAAGCCTTTTTGTTAACCGTTCAAGTTTTGTTTCAGGTTCGGAAGGCATTGCGGCACCAAGAAGTGTATGAAAATTTTCTACGGTGTCTCGTTCTGTTCAACCAAGAGGTGGTGTCTCGCTCAGAGTTAGTGCAGCTGGTCCAGACATTTCTGGGGTAAGCTTGTTGTCAGTACAGTCCACACATGCTGAAGCTATAAATATGCACTGATTATTTTTCAGCTAGACCCTATCTTGCTGCTACGTATTATAATTGCCTCAAGGAGGTGCTGCTACGTATTATAATTGCCTCATTGTCAAGGAGGTGCTGCTACGTATTATAATTGCCTCATTGTCAAGGAGGTGCTGCTACGTATTATAATTGCCTCATTGTCAAGGAGGTGCTGCTGCGTATTATAAGTGCCTCAAGGAGGTGCTGCTATTTATTATAATTGCCTCATGGAGGCGCTGCTAAGTATTATAATTGACTCATTGTCAATGAGGTGCTGCTACGTATTATAATTGCCTCAAGGAGGCGCTGCTATGTATTATAATAATTGCCTCAAGGAGGCACTGCTACGTATTATAATTGCCTCATTGTCAAGGAGGTGCTGCTACTTATAATTGCCTCAAGAAGGTGCTGCTACGTATTATAATTGCCTCAAGGAGGTGCTGCTATGTATTATAATTGCCTCAAGGAGGTGCAGCTATGTATTATAATTGACTCATTGTCAAGGAGGTGCTACTACGTATTACAATTGCCTCAAGGAGGTGCAGCTATGTATTATAATTGACTCATTGTCAAGGAGGTGCTGCTATGTATCATAATTGCCTCAAGTAGGTGCTGCTACGTATAATAATTGACTCGAGGAATTAATTCTAATAGGTAGAGAGCAAGATACAGTAAAACCTCTCTATAACAGCCACTAAAATGTGTAAATTATTCTATTGGAGTGTTCTGTTTTACTTTCACCTTGCTTTGAGCAGCAACCTGCCTTTAACACAAAATACTTTGTGTAAGCTTACCATTAATATTCAAGGATTTTGTAAAAGAAAAGTGCAACATGACAAACAGTGCAGATCGCGTTGTGAAGACTCCTCTAGGAGATGTCTCATGAGGGTCTGAAAAGGTTAAAATGGGTTTACTTGTTTATCGGATAAAAAATGATTACCTGAATGTTTTATAAATATTTCAGGAAATTCCCAGAATTATTTAAATGGTTCAAGGATTTCCTTGGTTACAAGGAGTCAGGAGGATCTGTGGAGTCCATTCCTCAGAACGCTACTGGGAAGGAAAGAATCAGTGGTGAACTGGCAATGGAAATAGGTATGTCGACTTTCATACACAAGATAATTTGACTGATCCATCAAATTTCTTACCAGTTAAACGGGTCACCAGGGTGTCAAAATGCCGAAAGTGGAGCTATATGTAAAGGGGCGTGTTCAAATACTGAAATTGTCATTTCTCTGCCAAATCTGATGTTATGACTACTCATTGAGGGACGTATTCTTACCCCATTCCCTCATAGGCTATTTTTATGCCCCCAACGGTGGGCATATAGTAGTCGCATTGTCCGTCTTTCCGTCTGTCCGTCCTTCCGTCCGTCCGTGTTGACGAGGGTCTACTTGTGCTGCGAATTCCTTGAAAAAATGGGTACTTGTGCTGCAATTTTGTCTTCTGTGACAGTCACACAAGAAAATGTGTCCAAACTGGCTTAAATTTACTTCTGTGACAAATCCTTGGTGTCCATACAAACTGCAGCACAAGATAGCTGGACACATTGATCAACGTTGGACAGAGTTGGGTTCCATGGGGATTGGACAAGACCACAGTTTTCATTAAGTTGACTGGTGTCTTATTTCATTTGATCAGGGTGGTTGAGACGCATTCCATTTTTCTATGTGTTTTGTTGTATGCGCCTGAGTAATAGAGATCACACTTGGACCAGTCTAGGAAAACAGTCAAATAGTGTACCCTGTTGGTAATTTGAAAGGCCAATTTAAACTTGGGTTAAAGTATTTCTCAACAATTTATAGTACAGGAGAGAATAGCTAAAATATCATAAGCTGATCAAACAGAACACTCCTGGTACAGGATTAATTGTCTTGCAACGATGAAACTCCCATGAAAACGGATGATAAAACGTGTACCCCACCCACTTCAAAATTACGCATCTACGATCACTGATACTTCGATTACGTGAGTATCCAATCTTTAAAACAGATTTTCTATTACAGAAATCCTATTTAACGAGTATTTGGATTGTTTTTAAATACACAATACCATGCAATTGAATTTACAATCTGTATAATTGGAGAAAATATTATTCATATGTCATACATGGTTTTTCACGTCATGGCATTTTGTTTCAGCCAGTGCATTTCTGACATTAGTAACTAATAACAGATGCGACATGGCTAACTCGCTAAATGCCAGTTGATTTTTCTGATTGCCAGTGCCAAAATAACCACATGCTAAAAATGAAAGATGAATTTCAAGGTTAGAGGCTTTATACAAAGGATAAAACTTTCTTTAACAAGGTGAGTGAAATTTTGCCATTCTCTATCCTTGTTATTCTGCGAGTAGGTATGATTCCATATTAAGATGTATAAATGGAATCTGTCCCAGCCTACTCGTCTTTATAAAATCTCTGTCTTGTCCAACCATCTTGGGAGGGTCTTTTACAAGGGGTGTATACATTGTGGCACTGCCTAGGGGGAACCCCTGCCCATTTTTTTCAATTTTGACCCGTTTTGTTTGTTCAAAAGTGGGTGATTTATCAAGTACAGATTTTATTCTTTTATAATCAAAGATTGAAACAAAATTTAACATCCGATGCCTCAAAATTGCACCATTCGAAGTGTTATTTACTGCCGAGAAATTTTACCTTAAATTGCCTATTAGAAATTAAGATTTCCATATGTACATGGATTTTATTTACACAAGTGTGATTTAAATTAAAAGTTAACAGTATAAATATATCTCAATACCAGTTTGGAGATTCTAAAGTAGATATCTAAAACAGCCTTTTGTCATTCTTAATTTTTTTGTCTGCTTGAATCAATTAAAGGTGGTTTTTTTCTTCAGGAAGGCGAGCTTATGCGAGATTGCATCAAAACTACACAATTGCTTTAAATGACATTTCCTCCCAAACCGCTGACCAGATTTCAAAATAACTTCATATAAATGTTCACCATATTTCCCTCTTCTGCTGTCCATGTCTTGTGTGACTCCCAAGTCATTCTTTTACTTATGTGACAGTGTTGTCCATGTCTTGTGTGACTCCCAAGTTATATTCCTTTACTTCTGTGACAGTTGTCCATGTCTTGTGTGACTCCCAAGTTATATTCCTTTACTTCTGTGACAGTGTTGTCCATGTCTTGTGTAACACCCAAGTTATATTCCTTTACTTCTGTGACAGTGTTGTCCATGTCTTGTGTGACTCCCAAGTTATATTCCTTTACTTCTGTGACAGTGTTGTCCATGTCTTGTCACTTGTGTGACTCCCAAGTCATATTCTTTTACTTCTGTGACAGTGTTGTCCATGTCTTGTGTGACACCCAAGTCATATTATTTACTTCTGTGACAGTGTTGTCCATGTTTTGTCTCTTGTGTGACTCCCAAATCATATTATTATATTTCTGTGGCAGCTGTCCTATGCAAACAGTGTAGACACTGATCAGAGGGCTCCTTATCCATTTTTTGCTAAAAAAGTACTGCAGCTACAGTTGCTCAGCTTCACATGCTCATGCATCTTGATGAGTACAGCATGTTGCATTGGAGTTTAGTGACCTGTGACCTTGGCTAAAGTTATAGAAAAAAGTACTGCAGCTTCAACTTCATGTGCTGATGTGCCTCATTGAGTATAGCATGTTGCATCATAGTTTGCTGACCTCTGACCTTGACCTCTGTGACCTACATTTACCTTGAGCATTAGCTTTTTTGCTAGCTCTGCTACCCATAAGGTACAAGTGCTTCACACACCAGACATACTTTGGCTACAGATGTATGTGGAATCGTGGGTATGCAAGACATTTAATTCTGCAGAATTCTTGTGTTGGGTCACCTATTTTAATAGGATTACCAGGATACTGATTGATCCTTATTAAAAAAATATATACTAAAATACTGAGGTTAAAAAAAAGATATGCTAAAATACTGAGGTAATTCATATGGAATTCATATGGACTTTGGTAATAAAACTTGCTTCTGTGACTGATGTCTAAAAATACTTCTGTGACTGCTGCATAAGTGTGGTGCAGTGCGTACACTTTTTGAGTTGTCACATAAGTAAATTTTGTTGTCACACAGGCATCGCAGTCACACAACTACCCGCCAGTAGGTCCGTCCGTCCGTCCGTCCTTCCTTCCGTCCCAAATTCGTGTCCGGTCTGTAACTTCTTCATCAATAAATCGATTTCAATATAACTTGCCACAAATGTTCACCAGACAGAGACGATGTGTCGCGTTCAACTCCCTGGTCCATGGGTCAAAGGTCAAGGTCACAGGGTACAATTACTTTGTCACAAATTTCGTGTCCGGTCTGTAACTTCTTCATCTATCAATGGATTTCAATATAACTTGCCACAAATGTTCACCAGACAGAGACGATGTGTCGCGTTCAACTCCCAGGTCCATGGGTCAAAGGTCAAGGTCACAGGGTACAATTACTTTGTTACAAATTTCGTGTCCAGTCTGTAACTTCTTCATCTATCGATGGATTTCAATATAACTTGACACAAATGTTCAACACACAGAGACAATGTGTCGCGTTCAACTCCCAGATCCATGGGTCAAAGGTCAAGGTCACAGGGTACAATTACTTTGTTACAAATTTGGTGTCCGGTCTGTAACTTCTTCATCTATCGATGGATTTCAATATAACTTGCCACAAATGTTCAACACAGAGAGTCGATGTGTCGCGTTCAACTCCAAGGTCCATGGGTCAAAGGTCAAGGTCACAGGGTACAATTACTTTGTCACAAATTTCGTGTCCGGTCTGTAACTTCTTCATCTATCAATGGATTTCAATATTACTTGGCACAAATGTTCACCAGGCAGAGACGATGTGTCACGTTCAACTCCCAGGTCCATGGGTCAAAGGTCAAGGTCACAGGGTACAATTACTTTGTCACAAATTTCGTGTCCAGTCTGTAACTTCTTTATATATCAATGGATTTCAATATGATTTGGCACAAATGTTCACCAGACAAAGATGATGTGTCGCTTTCAACTCCTTGGTCCATGTGTCAAAGGTCAAGGTCACAGGGTACAATTACTTTGTCACAAATTTGGTGTCCGGTCTGTAACATCTTTATCTATCAATGGATTTCAATATAACTGCGCACAGATGTTCACCAGACAAAGACGATGTGTCGCGTTCAGCTCCCCGGTCCATATGTCAAAGGTCAAGGTCTCAGGGTACAATTACTTGTTTATCTGTGAATGGATTTCAAAGGAACCTGGCACAAATGTTCACCACACAAAGACGATGTGTCAACTCCCTGGTCCATGGGTCAAAGGTCAAGGTCACAGGGTACAATTTTTGGGGGCATTTGTCACATGACTGTGACATCTCTTGTTAGATCTAACCTCTTTGAGTATTTACTAGAGAAAAGGACTGTTTTAGATTTGCGTAGTATTGAAACCATTGTGACGAATAGAGCATTTGCTCCTATGGAGCAAATGCTCTATTTGTCACAATGGTTTCACAAAGTGACTTCAACAGAGGCGTCAAAAGGCGTCTATATGTGGGAATGGGTTAAAATGGGTGTCTAAATGCTCATGTGTACACCTTGTATTTCTCATGAGCAACTGTCTAACAATACAAGGTGTACAGGTCATGAACAACTGTCTAGCAATACAAGGTGTACACATGAGCAACTGTCTAACAATACAAGGTGTACACATGAGTACTGTCTACCAGCACAAGGTGTACACATAAGCAACTGTCTATCAGTACAAGGTGTACACATGAGCAACTGTCTACCAGTACAAGGTGTACACATGAGCAACTGTCTATCAGTACAAGGTGTACACATGAGCAACTGTCTACCAGTACAAGGTGTACACATGAGCAACTGTCTACCAGTACAAGGTGTACACATAAGCAACTGTCTAGCAATACAAGTTGCATACATGAAGGTTAGTCAAGGACAAATCTGCATAAGTTTTACTTAAGTGAAAACCAGAGGAATAATGATTTTTACCAGGGCATAGATATATTTTCATTCCAGCTGTGATTTATTTTGTCACAATGCAGTTTTATATGATTTTCTCTTGTTGTAGATTATGCTACCTGCAAGAAGTATGGAGCCAGCTATAGAGCACTGCCAAAATCCTACCCCCAGCCTAAGTGTTCAGGAAGGACTGCCTTGTGTAAAGAGGTAATTGTTTACAAGAGTCTCAAATACAAAACCAAAAGATTGTACTACAAATACTGAACTTGTCAATTTTTCACCTAACTCAGTGTTGTGACCACTTTTGAGAATTGTCTTAACCCTTTCCCTGTTCTGTATTTCGGCCAAATTTCAACATTTACTGAATATTCATTGACAAGAAATATGGAAGGTGAAACATTGTAGACATTTTAGAAAGTAAAGAAACAGATCTATCAAATTTTATTAGCAAACAGAGCAGACCCTGATCTTGGTCTACTCTGTTTGCAAATGCGTGTAAACACGTTTACATGAGGGAAAGGGTTAAAGTTGAAAGGTTGTCACAACATAGGGTTTGAAGGAGAATAAAAGGAGCAAAATATTTAACCCGGTCCCTCATACAAACACTTTTTCACGCATTCATGTAGAGAGTAGCCCCAGATCAGACGGCTCCTGTAGGAGTATTCTGTTAACCCTTTCCTCTATAAATACGCCTTTCTACACCTGTAATAGTCACTTCTGGAAACCATTGTGATAAATAGAGCATTTGCTCCATAGGAAATCTCTAGTAAATGCTCCTTTTGGGTAGATTCATTCAAAGGGGTTGGGTCTAAAAATAGCCTATGGAGGAAAGGGTTAAGGGTCTGATCTGTTTGCTTATGAAAAAAACTTATATATCTGGTCACAGTTTCTATTAGTATTGAAAATGTTTAAATGATACATTGATCTTACATAAATGTTTCAATGATACTTTACTTTCTGTAGGTGTTGAATGATACTTTACTTTCTGTAGGTGTTGAATGATACTTTACTTTCTGTAGGTGTTGAATGATACTTTGCTTTCTGTAGATGTTAAATGATACTTTACTTTCTGTAGGTGTTGAATGATACTTTACTTTCTGTAGGTGTTGAATGATACTTTACTTTCTGTAGGTGTTGAATGATACTTTGCTTTCTGTAGATGTTAAATGATACTTTACTTTCTGTAGGTGTTGAATGATACTTGGGTATCGTTCCCCTCATGGTCAGAAGATTCTACATTTGTAACATCACGCAAAACACAATTTGAAGAACATATCTACAGATGCGAGGATGAGCGATTTGAGGTAATTAGTAGCAATCTTGACAGAAGCAATGGAATATTAAACTTGAAGAGATTTTTTTTTTCTAAATTCATCACCTATCTACAGTGCTATTAATTTATTTCATTTGTTACACATACATAGTTTAGTCCCTGTCAACTATGAACACAGTGCTTTATGTCCTATCAACTATGAACACGTAATTGGTTTATGTCTTGTCAGCTATGAACACAATCATAATTGGTTTATGTCCTGTTAACTATATTGGCTTATTATTCATGTTAGAACAAATTCGAACAATTGAAATTTCACAGCGCTGCTTAGAATCAAGAATTTTTATTCGCCACCTTTTATCAGTTGCAAAGAAAAGGAATATGAAAGCACTTTACTTTAAAGTCTGTGAGATGTTTTCCATAAAATGTTGTTCCTTGTTTCTTCAGCTTGATGTAGTCATAGAAACAAACTTGTCTACGATACGTGTATTGGAATCTGTACAGAAAAAATTGACTAGAATGGCCCCAGAAGATGCAGCAAAGTTTAAACTGGATAATTGCCTTGGTGGAACGTCAGAGGTGTTACATCGGAAAGCTATACAGAGGTGAGCAGATTTGTAAATTAAACATTTTCAAGTATAAATTCTATATTAGGGCCCTGCATTGAAAATACAGGAGCCCTATATAGGAATAACATTTTCTGTCCGTCTGTCTGTCCGTCCGTCCGTCAACAATTTTGATGTGATGCGATAACTCAAACAGTACTTTACATTTTGGTTTCATAATAAGGGCATATGCTTAGTATAATAAGAGGAAGACACATAGTTTTTGGGTTGAATCAGATCACTATGTCTAGAGTTATCTGCCCTTGATTTATCAAAAATGCAATATTCAACAAAAGATCATCTGCAGGGCCCTCTCTGACTGAGTCAGTTTTCTAGATTCTCCACCAAACCCTATGTTGTGACCATTCTATAAAACCATCTCAAAGAGACTGTTATTAACACTTGTAAGTACAAACTTACCTTGACCTTGCTTGAAGGTGTTAACTGAGCATGGCAGTTGTAAAAAAAGAGTTCGCAAAGGTCCCAGTACTACATTTTTGTGATGTGGCATCTTAATTCGGTGGTTTTTCAACATTGATTTTAACTCCCAGTCTGCTAGAATTGGTGATTGCTTAATGTAGACATTTAGGTCTGAATAGTTACTGCCGTGGTCAAAATATCCTAAATATATCCCTTTCCTCCATGAATATTTATGTTGGAAATAATGATGTCATGAACACTTTGTGAAGGAGTTAGAATAGTTTTGCACCAAGCCCTCGAATATGAACACAGAAAGATTGGGTCATGGCAGAATCTGTAGAATCAAATCTATATTTTGTCATCAGCAAACAGAGTAGACCCTGATCAGAAGGAACCATCTGATCTGGGTCTACTCTGTTTGCAAAGGCGTAGACAGACATAGACATGCCATTAACAAATAGGAAATAAATATTCATGTCATTAATTTTTACATGAATATTCATCAGATAAAGGGATAAACTTCTTTACTATTACTGAAATCTGAACTCTTAACCCTTTACTCCATAAATACGCCTTTGCAAACAGAGTAGACCCAGATCAGGTGGCTCCTGTAGGAGTCGTTGGATCATTCAGAGTCTGCTTATGAATATGATATGATAGATCTGTATGATTAATTGATTATACAGTTTCTGACATGGCCAAAACTTCCAGAGTCCATGTACTATTATAACAACTGATCTGATTAATATTCATGATGTAATTATTTCTTTCATGAATATTTATGGAGTCAACAGGGTTGCCACGCGTCAGGGAAAGTCAGGGAAATTAAAAAAAAATTAGGTCAGGGAGTTTTGTAATCTGTCAGGGAAATTTGAAAATATAGACAAATGTCAGGGAATTTTGAAAAAAATGAAATTCAGTGCTATATATTTTTTTACTTCCTCAAAAATATTTACAGAAATCCTGACAGAAAGACCAAACTTCATGATGTTACATGTCAGGGAAATTAGAAATTATATCAGGGAATTGTCAGGGATTTTTTGTTTCCTCAGGTTTGTGGCAACCTTGGTCAAGGGTTATGGTTTGTTAGGATTAGACTGCACAAACAAGTTATTGCCAGTTTAGTTTCTTTTGACTGGATCCAAAGATCCCAATTGTTATTTGATAGCCTTTGGCTTGGCAGTTCAATTCTTTTCTAGTGTTATTTTCTCATCTTTAATTACAGAATATATGGTGACAAGGCTCCAGATATTGTCGATGGTCTCAAGAAAAACCCAGTTGTCGCTGTTCCCTTAGTGCTAAGAAGGTGAGAAAAGTCCCTTGCTTTGTTCCCACTTTAACTCTCTACTCCAGGAATATGCTTGTTAACTCTTTGCGCACTAGCAGCGAAACTGTGATTACCTATTGAAACAGTTTGGATCCAGATGAGACGCCGTATAATGCGGCGTCTCATCCGGATCCAAACTGTTTGTCACTTTGACCATATTTTTTTTGCGAAGAAATGAGAGAAATTTTATTTTTAGAATTTAAGCAGACGACAATTGTTGCAGACGAGAAAATTACTTAGCGTGCAAAGAGTTAATGCTGTCGCAAACAGTAAACCCAGATCAGATGGCTCCTGTAGGAGCTGTGTAATCAGGGTTTTCTCTGTTTGCTTATATAGAATTTGCTTGGAACAAAATATGATTCTACAGTTTCAGCCAAAGCCAAAATCTCCTGTTTACTAACAAATCATGATGTCATTATTTCTTAACCCTTTCCTCCATAGGCTATTTTTAGATCCAACCTCTTTAAATAAATCTACCGAAAAGGAGCATTAACTAGAGAAAAGGATTTTTTTTAAAGAATTTTGTAGTTTGAAACCATTGTGATAAATAGAGCATTTGCTCCTATAGAAGCAAATACTCTGTTTATCACAATGGTTTCAAGAGGTGTAAAGGCGTAGAAAGGCGTATTTTTGGAGGAAAGGGTTAAGCAAATATTCAGGGAATGAAGGATTAATTCATAGGAAGCATTTAATGCCTTGTTCTTCTGGAACCCTTTTATCTGCTCTGTACAAGCTTTTGTTGTTGTTTTTTATTTCTCAGTCATGCATGGCCACAGATTAGGGGCGTCATTCAAATAATAAAATTCTCCTTTTCTCCACCATAGCCTATGTTATCACCACTGTAAACACTGCACCATAGCCTATGTTATCACCACTTTTACAGTCATCATGAAGAGACGATTCTGAAGATTGATCACAACATAGGCTTTGGTTTAGAAGTACAGAAAATACTCTTAACCCTTTGCTTGCTATTCACGTCAATATACCTACCTGTAAATAGTGAAGACCCAGATGAGACAGCTCCTGCAGGAGCTGTCTCATCAGGGTCTGCACTATTTACAAGTTGATTGTGCAACCAGTGCACTCCACAGCAGTGATTGCACAGTGAAATACTTGTACACAGTGAAGATATATGTACTTATACAACAGGGCATGGGTAAAGAAGGAGAAATGTATTTTAAAATTCAGCAAGCGAAGGGTTAACAAATGTGTAGTTTACTCATCCCATATAGGGCTGTATTATATGTTAACATTTATAGATTGAAGGCCAAAGAGGAGGAATGGCGAGAAGCTCAGCGGAACTTCAACAGAATCTGGCGGGAGCAGAATGAGAAGTACTATCTAAAGTCCCTCGACCATCAAGGCATCAACTTCAAACAGAACGATATTAAGGCAATACGATCAAAGGCCCTCCTCAACGAAATCGAAACAATATATGACGAGGTATGTAGGAATTCTGAACTATATTAAACTTCAGTGATGGCCATTTGTCGTTTCCCCAACAAACTTAACATACTGTTGGAACTTTGTTCACCCCTATGTCCGAAGTTAGGGGTCAGAGCCATTTTCATGGAAAAGCCCTGCATTCAGTTATAAAAGACTTATTCTTGTTTTTAGCTCGTCTGTTTCGAAGAAAAGTCAAGCTGTTGTGATCACTGGATCGTAGTTGTCGTTGTTGGTGTGCAAAAACTTTAATGTAGCTCACTACTCGAAAAGTTATGAGGTATCAACATGAAACTTCATAGGTTAGTAGATCTCATTGAGGGGAAGGCCCCTACATAAGAACCATAACTCTTGATTTCAAGAGTTATAGCCCTTTGTGGATTTCAATTTTTTTTTATTTAGCTGGACAAGTACCAAATCAGACAAGCGTTGGCGCGTCATGCGGCTCTTGTTTAAGTACAAAAAGCAACAGCCCATATCAATCTGTTCACATATTTTACAAATGTCACTTAACCCTTTACTCCATAAGTATGCCTTTCTACAACTTTGCAAACATAGTAGACCTTGATCAGATGGTTCCTGTAGGAGCGGTCTAATCAGGATCTGCTCTATTTGCTTCTGATACAAGATAGATATATAGATATGATTTCTGCAGATTCTGCATTGGCCAGACATCTTGTGCCTAGGTCATCAATAAAATTAAATCTTAACCCTTTCCTCCATGAATACGCCTCTGTAATAACCACTTCTTGAAACCATTGTGATAAATAGAGCATTTGCTCCTAATAGGAGCAAATGCTCTATTTATCACAATGGTTTCAAACTAGAAAATTCTAAAATTTTACTTTTCTCTAGTAAATGCTCCTTTTGGGTAGATTCATTCAATGAGGTTGGGTCTAAAAATAGCCTATGGACTCAGGAGGAAAGGGTTAACTAATATCCATGATGTTATAATTTCTTGCATGAATATTACATGTAAAGGGTTTACTCCTACACGCTTTGACCATTTCCCTGTTAACCCATTACCTCATAGGCTATTTTTAGATCCAACCTCTTTGAATAAATCTACCGAAAAGGAGCATAAACTAGAGAAAATGAAAATTTTTGAATTTTGTAGTTTGAAACCATTGTGATAAATAGAGCATTTGCTCCTATAAGGAGCAAATTCTCTGTTTATCAAAATGGTTTCAAGAAGTGGTTATTACAGAGGCATAGAAAGGCGTATTTATGGAGGAAAGGGTTAAATAGGTATGTAATAAAATATGACATTACGAAAATCTGTTAAAGGCATATGTACACAGGATTTTTTTTATATTGGTAGAAACTGTAGTTAGATTTGTTATAATTGCATATATAAGCAAACAGAGTAGACCCAGAACAGATGACTTGTGCTGGAGCCATCTGTTCTGAGACCCAGAACAGATGACTTGTGCTGGAGCCATCTGTTCTGAGACCCTGAACAGATGACTTGTACCGGAGCCATCTGTTCTGAGACCCTGAACAGATGACTTGTACCGGAGCCATCTGTTCTGAGACCCTGAACAGATGACTTGTGCCGGAGCCATCTGTTCTGAGACCCTGAACAGATGACTTGTGCTGGAGCCATCTGTTCTGAGACCCTGAACAGATGACTTGTGCTGGAGCCATCTGTTCTGAGACCCTGAACTACCCTGAACAGATGACTTGTGCTGGAGCCATCTGTTCTGAGACCCTGAACAGATGACTTGTGCTGGAGCCATCTGTTCTGATACCCTGAACAGATGACTTGTGCTGGAGCCATCTGTTCTGAGACCCTGAACAGATGACTTGTGCTGGAGCCATCTGTTCTGAGACCCTGAACAGATGACTTGTGCTGGAGCCATCTGTTCTGAGACCCTGAACAGATGACTTGTGCTGGAGCCATCTGTTCTGAGACCCAGAACAGATGACTTGTGCTGGAGCCATCTGTTCTGAGACCCTGAACAGATGACTTGTACCGGAGCCATCTGTTCTGAGACCCTGAACAGATGACTTGTGCTGGAGCCATCTGTTCTGAGTCTACTCTGTTTGCAAAGGAGTGAAAAAAGCATTTATATGAGGGAAAGAGTTCAACAAAGAAGGGACAGAACAATGGAATGGCGATAGATTTGCTAAGTAAGAGTTTTCTCCCTTGTATTGAAGAAAACCCATTGCTGTTTTCAAGTTCTATTTATATGCATGCAGTGCAGTGCAGCATAAATGTGTGTAATTCACCTTTTACTAAGTACTTCAAGATTGTAGGAGATCACTGAGTGTCTCTTTTATCACAGCGGCAGGACAACAGTCAGGATGGTGGTATGGAGAGTTGCGGGCCTCATCTGTTCTTTATGTACAAAGATAAGTCCATCATAGAGGATGCCGCTCAGTTGATCATCCATCACATGAAAAGACAGACCAGTAAGTGTAGATGAAATTGGAAAATAGTTGAGCCAATGTCGATACTCCGATTAACAAACTTATTTAACCCATTCCCACATATTGACGACTTTCGACGACTGTAAAAGTCACTTTGTGAAACCATTGTGATAAATAGAGCATTTGCTCCTATAGGAGCAAATGCTCTATTTATCACAATGGTTTCAAAATTCTAAACTTTTCCTTTTCTCTAGTTAATGCTCCTTTTCGGTAGATTTATTAAAAGAGGTATCTAAAAATAGCCTATGAGGTAATGGGTTAAGAATTATATTACAAATATTTTGTATGTTTTTCCTCCAAAACCAGATTGTGTCACAGTCAGTGTTCAATAGGATTCTGCTTTGATAAAAAAACGAAATGGCCTCTTGAATTTATACTGCTCCAGATAAAATGCATATTTAGCAGCATTTCTGCTTTGAAATGGCCTTTTGAATTGATATTGCTTCAGATAAAAGGCATATTTAGCAAAGCCATTTTATTCCTGTTGGAACATTTTCATGAGTTATGACCATTCATCTTTCCATCATTATTTAGTTTCCAGTGCTTGCAGATCTATATTAAGTTACAGTTAAGATGAATGCAGTTACAGATCAAGTTTGGTTTTTATTCTGGTAGATATATTTTCAACATAGAAAGTTGTGTCCTTCAACTATCAAAATGATATTTCAACCCTTTACTCTATAGACACACCAGCTATTGTCTTTGTTGCATATTACAGCAGTTCCATAGTTAATTGTATTTGTAACTACTACAGCCAATCATACTCCATATTACAATCTGCTTCAACCAATCATGCTCCATGTTACAATCTGCTTCAACCAATCATTCTCCATGTTACAATCTGCTGCAGGTATACACAAAGAGGAGAAACATAAGATCAAAGTTTTATTGAAACACACAATACCTGACCTCTTCTTTACCTCACGTATGGACCTCAGCGATGACGAGATGGAGCGAGATGAAGGTGAGTTATCTCCCTTGCATTTGCAAAAGGGAAATCAATAAAACTGTTCTACCTTTAACACTCTATTGGCAACTTTGTAGGAATTTCCCTGATTCCCTATTTCTAATAAATGACCCTTTTATTTTACAGATGACCCTCAAAATTAACCCTTTCCCTGTTCTATAATTAATCCAAATTCCAGTACCAACTGAATATTCATAGACAAAATAGTTATAATGGAAGGTGAAACATTGCAGCTATTATAGAAACTAAAGAAACAGATCTATCAAATTCTGTTAGCAAAGAGAATGCATTTGCAAATAGAGCAGACCCAGATCAGACAGCTCTTGTAGGAGTCTTCTGATCAGGGCCTGCTCTATAAGACAAGGCGCTTATAATATATGAAGGAAAGGGTTAACCCATTACCTCATAGGCTATTTTTAGATGCTACCTCTTTGAATTAATCCAACGAAAAGGAGCATTAACTAGATGAATAAATCCAATGAAAAGGAGCATTAACTAGAGAAAAGGAAAATTTTAGAATTTTGTAGTTTGAAACCATTGTGATAAATAGAGCATTTGCTCCTATAGGAGCAAATGCTCTATTTATCACAATGGTTTCATGAAGCGACTATTACAGAGGCGTCAAAAGTCGTCAATATGAGGGAAAGGGTTAAGGGTTCTTTTCTTTACTTTATAATGACGGAGTCATGAGGACTCTCAAATTGTACTTCTTGAAGGGGTCAATGGAAAACCCTGCTTTGTGATAGAACCTTAGCAACAGTTTGGATCCAGATGAGAGATCAAGTAAATTGGCCTTTCATTAGGCTCCTAACCGTTTGTCACCCTGAAAAAGAAATAGAAAAATGCACTTTTAGAATTGAAGCAGACCATAATATCTGCAGACGACAATAGCTCAGAGTGCAGAAGGTTAATCTATTCCCGCATATTGACACCTTTTGACGCTTCTGTAAAAGTCACTTTGTGAAACCTTTGTGATAAAATGCTCTATTTATCACAATGGTTTATAAACTACACAATTCTGAAATTTTGCTTTTCTCTAGTTAACCCTTTCCCTGTTCTATGTTTATTACAAATTTAAATACCTACTGAATATTCATGGACAAAAAGGTTATTATGAAATATGGAAGGTGGAGCATTGTAGCCATTTTAGAAAGTAAAGACACAGATCTTTGAAATTCTGTTAGCAAACAGAGTAGACCCTGATCAGACAGCTCCTCTAGGAGCCGTCTGATCTGGGTCTACTCTGTTTGCAGATGCGTGAAAACAGGTTTATATGCGGGAAAGGGTTAATGCTCCTTATTGGTAGATTTAATCAAAGAGGTTGGATCTAAAAATAGCCTATGCGGGAATGGGTTAACACCCTATTTTTCAACTCTTCTCTCTTTTAACCCTTTCCTTCATATACATGCGTTTTCACGCATTTACAATCAGAGTATCAGTAGACCAAGGTCAGATGGTTCCTGTAGGAGAATTCTCTTTTCCATGTTCTTTTAAAATAATACTTGATATGAAAAGTTGAAATACAAATCTTGAAATATGAAAAGTTGAAATGCAAATCTTGAAATTGCAGAAGAAATGGACACAGATGAAGGAGGAGAAAAGGATAATAAATCATCACGATCATCAGCAGAATTAACAGTAAAGATGGAAGCTTCGACCACTACTGCAGTGAAAACTGAGCAGTCAGAATCCAAACCTGAGAGCATGGAGGTGGACAAGGAAGAAGACGGTGAGAAAACTACTGACGAGTCGGACACAGCGCAGCAAGAGCAGGACGAGAAGGAACTGGAAGACGTGAGTTACATACTTCATTATTACAATATTATAACCCTCCCACTGTTCTATATTTATTTGAAATTCAATATGCACTGAATATTCATGGACAAAATAGTTATAAGGAAATATGGAAGGCGGAACATTGTAGCCATTTTAGAAACTAAAGAAACATGTCTATCAACAGTGCTACAGATAAGGGTACGTACTCAAATACTAAAATCATCATTTCTCCACCAAACCCTATACTGTGACCACTCTTTAGAATCGTCTCGAAGAGAGTGGTCACAGTACAGGGTTTGGTGGATAAAATAAAAGAGTTATTCTTGTATATATGTCAATTTACGCATCTTATCTGGAGCTTTGTATCAAGTTCCATTAGCAAACAAAGCAGACCCTGACATACTGCTTAAGCTAATACTAGGGGGCGTGAGTAGTGTTGCACTTTTAATTACTACTCATGAACAGACTATATAAAACCGAGTCTGCAATTTTTATGCCCCCAACGGTGGGCATATAGTAGTCGCATTGTCCGTCCTTCCGTCTGTCCGTCCTTCCGCACTCACCAAAGGGTAGTTGTGTGACTTTTTCTAACTAGTCGCACAAGTAAAATCATTAACCTGGCCATCTCTTGTGACATTAACCTGGCCATTTCTTGTGACATTAACCTGGCCAGTTGTGGGACATAGGGTTAGGGTAAGGGTTAGCTTCCAGATCATTCTATTCCAAAGTTAGAGCCAAAAATAGTTTTACTTGTGGGACTAGTCACACAAGAAAAGATCAAAGGAAAAAGTCACACAACTACCCATTTGTTAGTATGTCCGTCTGTCTGTCCGTCCGTCTGTCCTTCCGTCCGTCCCAAATTCGTGTCCGGTCTGTAACTTCTTCATCAATCAATCGATTTCAATATAACTTGCCACAAATGTTCACCAGACAGAGACGATGTGTCGCGTTCAACTCCCTGGTCCATGGGTCAAAGGTCAAGGTCACAGGGTTCAATTACTTTGTCACAAATTTCGTGTCCGGTCTGTAACTTCTTCATCTATCAATGGATTTCAATATAACTTCACACAAATGTTCACCAGACAGAGACGATGTGTCGCGTTCAACCCCCAGGGTCAAAGGTCAAGGTCACATTGTACAATTACTTTGTTACAAATTTCGTGTCCGGTCAGTAACTTCTTCATCTATCGATGGATTTCAATATTACTTGACACAAATGTTCACCAGACAGAGACGATGTGTCGCGTTTAACTCCCAGGTCCATGGGTCAAAGGTCAAGGTCACAGGGTACAATTACTTTGTTACAAATTTCGTGTCCGGTCTGTAACTTCTTCATCTATCGATGGATTTCAATATAACTTGCCACAAATGTTCAACACACAGAGTCGATGTGTCGCGTTCAACTCCCAGGTCCATGGGTCAAAGGTCAAGGTCACAGGGTACAATTACTGTGTCACAAATTTCGTGTCCGGTCTGTAACTTCTTCATCTATCAATGGATTTCAATATAACTTCACACAAATGTTCACCAGACAGAGACGATGTGTCACGTTCAACTCCCAGGTCCATGGGTCAAAGGTCAAGGTCACAGGGTACAATTACTTTGTCACAAATTTCGTGTCCGGTCTGTAACTTCTTTATATATCAATGGATTTCAATATGATTTGGCACAAATGTTCACCAGACAAAGATGATGTGTCGCTTTCAACTCCTTGGTCCATGGGTCAAAGGTCAAGGTCACAGGGTACAATTACTTTGTCACAAATTTGGTGTCCGGTCTGTAACATCTTTATCTATCAATGGATTTCAATATAACTGCGCACAGATGTTCACCAGACAAAGACGATGTGTCACGTTCAGCTCCTGGTCCATGGGTCAAAGGTCACAGGGTACAATTTTTGGGGGCATTTGTCACGTGACTGTGACATCTCTTGTCTCTTTTTGCATTTCTACTTTTGCTTTCGAAGGATCACCCATTTTCAGAATATTAGAAAAATTTCCTGACAAAAATTATTTTAATAGTGTTGAAAGGTCTAGGCCATACCTATGAAACATAACAAGAATTATTTTAACCCTTTCCTCCATTAAACGCCTTTCTACACCCCTGTAAAAATCACCTGTAACAGGCTAATATGAGAGGCTACAGCTATGAAACATTTATAACCCTTCCCTTGTTCTGTGTTGTTTCAGGATGATTTGTACTCCCTGTTCTTTGTCAACAATAACTGGTACCTGTTTTTCCGGCTTCATCAGTTACTAGTGGAGCGTCTACACACCATCTATCTGCACTCGCAAAAAGTTGCAGAGGAGGAGGCACAGTGTCGCAAAGACAGGAAGGAATCAACAGCTGTTGCCTTACGGTTAAAAGCTCCAAGTAAGTGTCTTAATATGAAGCTGATTTCATCATAAATAGACACTCAAGAATTATCTCCCCTTACTTTATGAATTTGGTTAATTTCGCTTGTCCACTCTCTAACTCAAACAATCGTAATCCAATCCTTTTTAATTTGGTCAGCATGTATATCACCATAATGTCTTGGTCAAAAGCAATAGATTGCTCTTGACACTCCACAATTATCTCCCCTTACTTTATGCCACCTTATATGGAGTAAATGGGCTTTCAACTTCCAGACATTTGACAGGCGTATATTGTGACATTTTGGCACTCTTGTATCAGGTCTTGTGAGCCTGGTTTTTATACTCCCACTTTTGTCAGGTCTTATGAGATTGGTGTTTATGCCTACACTTTTGCTATAGCTATATATGGTACACAGGTGTGGAGGCAGTGCCTTAGCTATATGGTACACAGGTGTGGAGGCAATGTCATAGCTATATGACACACACGTGTGGTGGCAATGCCTTAGCTATATGACACACAAGTGTGGTGGCAATGCCATAGCTGTATGACACACAAGTGTGGTGGCACTGCCATAGCTGTATGACACACAAGTGTGGTGGCACTGCCATAGCAATGTGGTACACAAGTGTGGTGGCAATGCCTTAGCTATAGCTATATGACACACAAATCCATGTCTGAAGGACACAATTCTCATTCCATTACAATGTGGCAACATTTGTTCTGCAGGTGAGGTGGAACCCGATGAATATTTTCCATACTTTCTGGACATGGTAAAGAACTTGTTAGATGGGAACCTGGAGAGCTCATCCTACGAAGATCAGCTGCGCGAGATGTTTGGAATACATGCCTATATTGCCTTCACTATGGACAAACTTGTTCAAAACCTAGTGCGGCAGGTAAGGTCATGATAAACGATTACAGATAAACAATTCCAAGCTACAGATAAATGTGCGTACCCAGTTGCTAAAATCGTCATCTCTCCACCATGCCCTATTATACTGTGACCACTCTTTACAATCGTCTCTTTGAGACAATTCTAAAGAGTAGTCACAGAATTGGGCTAGGCGGAGAAATAAAGGAGTTACTCTTGAAAATCTTAAAATTTACGCTTCTTATCTGAACCTTAGAGCTATCCTCAAAATTAACCCTTTCCCTGTTCCATGTTTATTTCAAATTTCAATACCCAAAGAATATTCATTAACAAAAAAGTTATAAAGAAATATGCAAGGTCGAATATTGTAGACATTTTAGAAAGCAAAGAAACAGATCTATCAATTTCTATTAGCAAACAGCGTAGACCGTGATCAGACGGCTCCTATAGGAGTCGTCTGATCTGGGTCTACTCTGTTTGCAAATGCGTGAAATCACGTTTATATGAGGGAAAGGGTTAAGAGGGTCTGTTCTTTACTTTATAGCTCTAGAGGGAGTCAAGAAGACCCTCAAATTGGTCTTTTTTTAAGTGGACAAGGGAAAACCCTGATTTCAGTTTAGATTGAGTTATCTTACATGCCTTATATTCACCCAGTACAATAAAACCTCTCTATAATGGCCAATTAGTTGGTGTTTAGGGCAGGTGGCTGCTTAAAGCAAGGTGAAAGTAAAACAGAACGCTCCCACTGGAGCGTTTTGTTTTATTTTCACCTTGCTTTAAGCAGCCACCTGCCTTTAACACAAAATATTTGATGTAATTTAGTGGCCGTTATAAAGAGGGTTTACTGTATTGAAATGTGTAAAGACTGACTGACTTAGGTATAGTGATATGTATTTTCAGTATTATGCCGTTTATATTTTCCAGCTGCAGCACATTGTAATAGAGGAGAACTGCTCGAAAGTAACAGAGCTTTATGAGGAGGAGAAGAAGAACGGTGCAACAGGGGGTCGCGTGGCCACTATACAGCAGCGACAGCAGGCCGAGAGCTGCTACCAGAGGAAGGCAGAGTCTTTACTAGTGGACGAGAATTGCTTCAGAATAAGTGTTGTAAGTAAAGTGCCACACTTTAAAGCAGCTTAACTCTCTCAACCAGCTTAACTCTCAACCAGCTTATCTCACTCTCTCAACCACTCCACTCTTAACCGATTCCCTCATATAAACGCATTTTCACGCATTTGCAAACAGAGTAGACCCAGATCAGACAGCTCCTAGAGGAGCTGTCTGATCAGGGTCTGCTCTGTTTGCTTATTGAATTTAAAAAATCTTGTTTCTCCACTTTCTAAAAAGGCTACTATTTTCCACTTTCTATATTACATAACAAGAATCTCTCCATGAATATTCATTAGGTATTAACCCTTTCCCTCATATAAATGTGTTTTCACGCATCTGCAAACAGTAGACCCAGATCAGACGGCCCCTAGAGGAGCCGTCTGATCAGGGTCTGCTCTGTTTGCCGATCTAAATTGAAAGATCACTTTCTTTAGTTTCTTAATGGCTACAATATTCCACCTTCCATGTTTCATTATAACTATTTTGTCCATGAATATTCAATAAGTATTGAAATTTTGAATAAACATAGAACAGGGAAAGGGTTAAAACATGGAATAAAAGCAGAACAGGGAAAGGGTTAATTAATGCACCTATTTCTCAACTGCGTGGCCCTGGTTCAGTTCAAGGTTGGGGACAGTGTCTGAGAGTGCAGAGGTTGTCTGTCTGGACACCAGGTTTTCTACAGTTTCTCTAGTTTCCTACCACATTTTTAGTACACTCCTGGTTTATCAGGCATGTTTGTTATTACTGATATAATGTGTCAGACTGTAATAATTGTCTTTTTGAATATCTCTAAACCCTTTACCTCATAGATTTGCCATTTACAGCCTTTGTATACAGAGTAGACCAAGATAAGTTGACTCCTGTTGCATATGAAATCATTTAGATAAGATTTTGCAGTTTCTGCCATGGTCAAAATTTCCATTGTTTGTGTACCGTTATAAACATTCATCTACCTTATGTTAATGATGTTCATGTATTTTCAGTTGAAAAAAGATTGCAAGCTGACAATAGAACTGCTTGACACAGATCGAGAACCCGCTGAGGATCCAGTCGAAGTAGAACGCTGGTCCGAATACGTTGAGAAATATGTGAATAATGAAGAATCTGTCACTGACGAATTGAAGGATCTTCTCTCCCGCAAACCAGTCTTCTTACCAAGGTAGATATCTAAACCCAAGAAATTATAGAATAGGGAGCATCTACTGGTGGCCCTTTTAAGACTATGAACCAGTTTTTTAGCTTTTTTTTTTGTTTTCGAAAAAAAGAATACGAGCTATTGTTGTCATCTGGAAATTTAACATTGGCTATTAGCCTATTACTTCTTTACTATTCATGCAAATATTGTGAAACTTCACACATTTATTCATCATCACAAGCATTACAATCGAATAGATGAGTGTTGGCCATTGCATGTAGTGTTCTTGTTATGACCTTTAGAAAGAGTTGGATCCAGAGGAATATCAGTGCCTCGTGAGGATCTAAAGTGTTAGACATCTACTGTTCTTGTGTGTCCTGCTATAGCATGGTGACCTCCCTGTCGCCTGTCTATCTGTTTATGTTATATTTGTGCGTCTTACTTCTCCCTACAGGTGACATGTGAACCTGGACACTAAGGCTTGAAAAGATCTTGGAAGAAATATTTAAAATTTTAGAAAGGAATGAGGTGACATCTTTTGCAAATGAAAATTAATGTTAAAATGGTTCAATCCATATGTTTGGAAAATTGATTTCAATCAGTAATTTCTTGGAGGAATCAAACACTAAAATCGTCATTTCTTTACCAAACCTGATGTTGTGACCAACGTCCGCTTGGGTGTCCAAATGAGTTCAAAGATCACTGTTACTTTACATAGACAATTGGTTTCCTGACAAAAATGTCAGTGGAACTTGGTATGTAAATAGCTTGCTTGTAGACAAAAGTTGGATTGTGTTTGGGGTTAATTGGTTTAAGGTCAAGGTCACAGTCACTGAATAGAAAAATTGTATTCTGGACAGTAACATAAGTAAGGAAAGAGATATTCTAATGAAACTCAGTATATACTAAGTTAATTTGCATGGCGACAAAGGTCACAGTGATGAAAAACAGAAAAAACATTCCACTAAATATTATAACTTAGTTTGCAAATGGAGTATGCCAAGCCAATTCCATTATAGATATGGCTTACATCAAGACAAACTGTGGGTTTGTGTTTCAGGTTAATTTGATCTAAGGTCTAATGTCAGTGTTGCTAAAAACAGACATAGATTCCTGTCAAAAGTGATGGCAACAAGAACATCCTCAGTGACAATTCACTGTGTTCTCTGGTAGTGAAATGATGCACCAGTTGGACTCCAGATGAGAATCAGTCATTTGCCACTGACTTTTTTTTTTTAGGAGAAATGGATGAAAGATTAACCCTTTCCTCCATAGGCTATATTTAGATCCAACTACTTTGAATAAATCTACCGAAAAAGGAGCATTAACTAGAGAAAGGAATTTTTTTTAGAATTTTGTAGTTAGACACCATTGTGATAAATAGAGCATAGGAGCAAATGCTCTGTTTATCACAATAGTTTCATAAAGTATCTTTTACAGAGGTGTAGAAAGGCGTATTTATGTAGAAAAGGGTTTACTATGAAAATTGCAGATGAAATTTTTTTTGCAGACGATACCCAATGTCAAGCAATTAACCCTTTACTCCATGAATATTTATGTAAGAAATAATGACATCTGATCATGAATATTAATTAGATCAATTGATATAATTGCACATGAAATCAGGGATATTTGGTCAGAGCTCCAGATAAGATGCGTAACTTGATACATTTTCAAGTATAACTCCTTTATTTCTCCACCAAACCCTGTACTGTGACCACTCTTTAGGATCGTCTCGAAGAGACGATTCTAAAGAGTGGTCACAGTATAGGGGTTTGGTGGAGAAATGACGATTTTAGTATTTTGGTACGCATCCTTATCTGTAGCTCTGATATTTGGTCATGGCAGAAACTGTAGAATTATACCCTATTACATCATAAGCAGTCAGAGCAGACCCAGATCTTGGTCTACTCTGTTTTCATAGTCATATCATAGTCATATAGAGTAAAGGGTTAAATTGCATCACAGTAGGAAGATGTACCGGATATTTTTATCATTAATGATTGTCTTTTTTCCATTCAGAAATGTGAGACAGTGGCGTCAAAGAAATCAAGAACAAAAGAATAAGACAGAGACAGAGGAAAAACAGGAAGTGAGTGATGAACAGAGGGAGAAAAACGCTGACAGTAGTGACAACAACAACGACACTGAAAAAGAGCAAGACACAAAGCCTGCTGATGTTGACATCATCGACAACACTGAGTGCAAGTTCAACGTCAACTCGTTCAAGCTTGTTTACGTGGTGAATAGTGAGAGCTACTTATACAAAAGGATGGCATTGAAGAGAGCTCGTGAGGTTAGTTCTGAATGCAGTTTACCTGATATAAATCCCTCTTGACTCTTGCAACAGATGAGATCCAGATCAGACAGTTCTTGTAGAAGCGGTCTGATCAGGGTCTACTCTGTTTGCTGATGACAATATATAGATTGGATTTTATATTTTCTGTCTTGGCAAAAATATCAAGCGTTTATATGCCGTTGTGAAAATTTAATTTATTAATATTCATGATGTCATTATTTCTTACATCAATATTCGTGAAGGAATGTGTTAACCCTTTTCTCCATAAATACGCCTTTCTACGCCTCTGTAAAAACCACTTCTTGAAACCATTGTGATAAATAGAGCATTTGCTCCTATAAATTTAGCCTTGAGTAAAGTAAAACATTAAATACCAGCTGTGTTCTTGCTTTTTAGACAGGTAGTTTGTTAATACAGTTAATGAAGAAATCTTGAAAAGCTTTCTGCTTTATTTTGGCCCTTCATTAACCCTTTCATCCATAGGCTATTTTTAGATACGACCTCTTTGAATAAATCTACTGAAAAGGAGTAGTAACTAGAGAAAAGGAAACTTTTAGAATTTTGTAGTTTGAAACCATTGTGATAAATAGAGCATTTGCTCCTATAGGAATTACATATCTTAACCCTTTCCCTGTTCTATATTTTAGTCCAAATTTCAATTCCTACTGTCAGAATATTTTTGGCAAGATAGTTATAATGGAAGGTGGAACATTGTAGCCATTTTAGAAAGTAAAGAAACAGATCAGACCCTAATTAGACGGCTCCTGTAGGTGCCATCTGATCTAGGTCTACCCTGTTTTCAAATGTGTGAAAAGCATTTATATGAGGAAAAGGTTATATGACTTTGGCTTACAAATCTTGATTGTTCATTTCAGTCACACAAGAGGATCTCCCTGAAGCTACATGAGAAGTTTACCCAGTGGGTTTCACAGTGGAAAAAAGGTACATGCCTAATTGTTTAACCCTTTCACTGCCGATGTCACATAAATGCACCACAACAAATAGTGCAGTCCCAGATCAGACGCCCCCTTTTCAAGGCGGCGTCTGATCAGGGACTTCACTTTTTGTCTCAATTACTACTTCTATATACATGTATATGTGCTTGATTCCTTTGACATTTGCATTTATTTATCTCATTTCCTTATATTATCAATGATTTAACAAAAAATAGTTTGCAGACGACAATTAGAAATTTGACGCCTTTAACCCATTGATAGCCATGTTGCTCCTATATGAGTCGTCTGATCAGCCTTCGCTCTTTTTAGCTCACCAGAGCACTTTTGTGCTCAGGGTGAGCTTTTGTGATCGCTTGATGTCCGGCATCAACAATTTGAACCTTTAAAAATCTTATCCTCTGAATCTATAGGGTTCTCAGCTTTCATCTTTGGTACATAGCATCATCTGTAGGCCCTCTACAAAAGTTATATAAATTATACCCTTGGGCAGGGTTGCCACACGTCAGGGAAGTTGAAATTTTTTCAAGGTCAGGGAATTGTCAGGGAAATTTGAAAATATAGGCAAATGTCAGGGAATTTTAAAAAAAACATGAGAATGAAGGTCATATATTTTAAATTTTCGTAATACATTACGGAAATTATGACAGAAACACCTAATTTCGCGATGTAATGTGTCAGGGAAATTTGATATTATGTTAGGGAATTGTCAGGGAATTTTGTTTCCTTGTTTGTGGCAACCCTGCTGGGTCAAAATTGGCCCGCCCCAAGGGTGCTTTGTTTTCTATAGAAATATATAGTAAAACTTTGAAAATCTTCTCTCCTGAAACTGGAAGGTTCTTAGCTTTCATATTTGGCACATAGCATAATGTTCATGTCCTCTACAAAAGTTATATAAATTATGCCCCTGGGGTTAAAATTGGCCCCGCCCCAGGGGTGGCTTGTTTTCTATAGATACACAGTGAAAATCTTCTCCTCTGAAACTGGAAGGTTCTCAGCTTTCATATTCGGCACAAAGCATCATGTTCAGATCCTCTACAGAAGTTATATAAATTGTGCCCCTGGGGTCAAAATTTGCCCCGTTCCAGGGGTAGCCAGTTTTAAATAAAAACATATAGTGAAAGCTTTGAAAATCTTCTCCTCAGAAACTGGAAGGTTCTTAGCTTTCTTATTTGGCATATAGCATCATGATCTGGTCCTCTACAAAAGTTACATAAATTATGCCTCTGGGGTTAAAATTGGCCCTGCCCCAGGGGGTGGTCAGTTTTCAATAGAAACATATACATGTAGTGAAAGTCTTCTCTGAAACTGGAAGGTTTTCAGCTTTCATATTTGGCACATAGCATGATGCTGCATCATGTTCAGGTCCTCTACAAAAATTGTGAAAACTTTGAAAATCTTCTCCTCTGATTGTCTGGTGAGCAATGTCAGTGCCATTCTGGCCCTCTTGTTGCTTATGTCATGATAAGGTCTAATTTTACAGTTTGAATTATGATTAGAAATAGTTTTACCTTTGTTGATAGTGCCATTATCATAATTCAATTAACCCTTTCCCGTATACAAACGCTTTTTCACGCATTTGCAAAAAGAGTAGACCCAGATCAGACAGCTCCTATAGGAGCTGTCTGATCGGGGTCTGCTCTGTTTGCTAATGGAATTTGATAAATCTGATTCTTTACTTTCTAAAATGGCTACCATGTTCCACCTTCCATATTTCATTATAACTATTTGTCCATGAACTTTTAGTAGGTATTGAAATTTGGAATACATAAAGAACAGGGATAAGGTTAAACATAAAACAGGGAAAGGGTTAAACATAGAGCAGGGAAAGGGTTAAACATAGAACAGGGAAACAGTTAAACAAAACAGGGAAACGGTTAAACATAGAACAGGGAAAGGTTAAACATAGAACAGGGAAAGGGTTAAACAGAACATGGAAAGGGTTAAACATAGAACAGGGAAACGGTCAAACATAGAACAGGGAAAAGCTTAAACATAGAACAGGGAAAAGCTTAAACATAGAACAGGGAAACGGTAAACTAATATTGATACTCCTATGTATACAGTAAAACCTCTCTATAACGGACACTAAATCAGTGCTCCAGATAGTATCCGTACATCCGTACTGTACGGATAAATATTTTGCCGGTACGGATAGAAATTCCAATCCATAAGTACTTGTTACGTATCATTTTTTGCCCGTACGGATCCAATACCAAAACGATCCGTACAAGATCTACACATCGTAAAATGAACATCTAAAATCTCGCTAGTTGCTCTAGACGCCTTTTATAAAAGCAACGAAAAAAGACTCGCAGGTCAATGTTGCTCGGGCGCTTATTAAATGTGAACAAATCAAGTGTTTCATCATACACGATATCAACTTCCAACACAGTGATCTCCCCTAATCGCTACGATATGGAGAGACAAGGGAGATCACTGTGGGGAGTTTGACGCCGGCTACCAACGGCCTCGTAGTGGAAGCGGAAACCAGAACCGCGCAAAAATGTCAACGAAATAATGTGATTTTCTCGCGCTTAGACCATGGGAAAAAAACAGACCCCATTTCCACAAGTAACTTCATTATATCAGGCATATTTTATGGCATAACAAAATACGTTGGTGAAAAATCGTCGAGGCATTCAGGTGGGTTACGTACTAACGTGTGTTTTGCGGCCTTGAGGCACTTCGTACCAAACATCAATATTAAAAAAAAAAACGCTTGCGGAAAATTGCATGGCTTTCAGACCAGACGTTCCCATCAACTTTTATTAAATTTCAACACGCATGATAGAAACTAACTGAATGCGTGAGATGGGTCTAAACAGGGTTGTATCATAAAGTAGATCTTTTGGAATATTCCTCCATGATTCATTTGTTCTAAAGATGCCTTGGTAAGGTTGTATTATGCCAACTTTCTTATTTCTGACCAACAATGTTTTGTATAACCATCTATAAGAATCATCTACCCAATACACTTCTAAAAAGTAGTCAAGCATAGCTGGTTTTCAACCTTTTTTCATGAATAAGACCTAACTTAAAATAGTCTTCTCTAAGCAGTTAGTTTCACCCTTACCTTCAAGACTATTCATCTGGAGCTCCACCAACTATGCATTCTTAATGAAGTTTGTATTTAAGTATTGGCACATATACAATGTATGTATTTGTCTTACCTTTGGTACAAGAGAAATGTCATACATGTAATATGTCATAAACAGAGTAGATTTTGATATGGCTGCTCCAGGATCTGCCTTATCCGAGTCTACACTGTTTGTATAGGTGATGAAATGTTTATGTATGGATGAAAGGGTTAAATATAATATATAAGTAATATATAATGGGATTTTGGCCATAAATTGATGATACATAGTTTTTAGAATCAGATACACCATATTCTCTTATCTCTAAGCAAACACAATAGGCTGAGTCAAATGACACAGCTCCTGTTCTGCAATGTGACCTCTCAATTTAACCCTTTACTTCATGAGTATGCATATTATCTGAATGAAACTTCATTAGGCACTGTTGGTTATTTCTATTGAGTAATCAGGCCCGGAATACTGGTTAGTGGTTACCTGTACTGGCCGGAAATAGCCTGTACTGATGAAGTTCAATTTGGATCAGTACTGTACTGATGGTAGCCAAAAATTATCTGGAGCACTGCTAAATTACAAGTATTTTGTGTTCCTATAAGAGCGTTCTGTTTTACTTTCACCTTTCTTTAAGCAACCACCTGCCCTAATAACCAACTAATTAACCCTTTCCCTGTTCTGTGTTTATTTCAAATTTCAATACCTACTGAATATTCATGGGCAAAATAGTTATAATGAAATAAGGAAGGATGGATAGTGTAGCCATTTTGGAAACTAAAGAACCAGATCTATCAAATTCAATTAGAAAACAGAGCAGACCCTGATCAGATGGCTCCTCTAGGAGCCGTCTGATCTGGGTCTACTCTGTTTGCAGATGCTTGAAAACACGTTGGAAAGGGTTAACACAATTAAGTGGTCGTTATAGAGAGGTTTTACTGTAGTTAACGCTGTACCTGTGTGTTGTAGGGAACGTAACGAAGGAGATGGAATGTGAATGCCAAGACTGGCTGATGGGTGAGACTGGCGACAATAAGCCATGTGAAACATCAATTCAGGATATTGATAACCCGCAGAAATCTCCATACTACAAGTTCCACAAGTATCGTGTTCAGATGTTCAAAGAGGAGCTGGACCAAGACTGAGCAGGTGTAAATGTGTTGATGAACCGGTAATTAACATGTGTTCACAGACCTGTAGCGTTAGTTTGGGCAGTGACAGGAAACCTTACATAAAAGAACTTAACGGTTCTGTAAGGGACGTAGCGATGGTTTGAAAGACAAACAGTCTGAATACATGGTGTTGTAAATGCGCAAACATGGTGGGAGAGTTTAGGAATCACGTGACTTTCAATAAAGATGTGATGATAAACAGTCCTATGGTGCTCCTCACTAAATGTGTGTCCATTGTATATGTGGTATACATGAGAGGGTTGAGAAGTGGACAGTTAATATGCAACAGAACAGAAGCTGAGTCAAGGAGGACACAAGACTTGTATCGGCAAAGAGGAGTGTTTCATATGCAATATTACTTAATACTTCTCCACCAAATCCTAGGATGTTGCTACTGAATAGAATTTGCCTTGAAGAGACAACATAGGGTTTGGTGGAGAAATCAAAGAGTATATTGCTTGCAGAATGCTTAGTTTATAATTGGTACCTGGAGTAGTGATATTATTGGAGAGGTGCAGAAGTGGGAGTCAAATATACGCAAGCATCAGATATGTAGTTTACAGAGATGGATGAATTATATGGACAATTAAATGCCACTGGGTTATCTGAGCTATGACAGAGGAGTGCACAGTAGAACCTCTCCTGAGCGGCCATTCATTTATTAAACATAAGCGTCTTAAAAAGCAGGTGGTATCTTAATGCTGGGCAAAAGTAATGCAGAAAGCTCCTGTATGAGCTTTCTGCATTACTTTTGCCCTGTATTAAGCTACCACCTGCCTTACAGACCCATAATTAAACCGTTTTAATGGCTTTAGACAGGTTTTACTGCAGTTAAAATGAAGTCATGATTTCTTCACCAAACCCTATGTTGTCACCGGAGCCATAAAGCTTGACACGTACTAACTTGTGTCCACAAACCCCAATATTTTGAGGAATCTTTAGAGTCGTCATAAATAGATGATTCTAAAGATGGGTCACAGCATAGGGTTTGGTTGAGAAGTTAAGAAACTATAGTAAAATCTCAAATTTTCGATTTTTTTTGCATAGGAATATTTACACCATATTAGGCAGGTGGCTGCCTTAATGTATGGTGAAAGTTTTGCATGACTTGAATCATGCATTAAGCTGCCACCTGTCTTAACCCTTTCCCTCATATAAACGTGTTTTCACGCACTTGCAGAGTAGACCCAGATCAGACGGCTCCTAGAGGAGCCGTCTGATCAGGGTCTGCTCTGTTTGCTAATATAATTGGATATATCTGTTTCTTTGCTTTCCTAGAGGAGCCGTCTGATCAGGGTCTGCTCTGTTTGCTAATATAATTGGATAGATCTGTTTCTTTGCTTTCTAAAATGTCTACAATATTCCTTCTTCCATATTTCGGTATAACTATTTTGTCCGTGAATATTCAGTAGGTAATGCCATTTGGAATAAATGTAGAGCAAGGAAAGGGTTAAAGATCGATAATGACACATATTTTAGTGTTTGAATAGTCGAGATTTTGCTGTATTCTTGAAAAATGTTTACTTTATTGGTCTTTATCTGTGCTTCTGATTTTGACCACTCAGTAGAATGATCTCTTTGAGATGCTTCTAATGAGTAGGAACAAATATGGGCTTGACGGGGAAAATTAGTATAATTTATATGAAATGTTTGGCTTACTGATATCTATAGCCCCAGTTATTTATAATATAATGAGAGGTGAGATGTGTATGTTATTTTTGAAATTTGGGGTAGTTTGGTAAATAGTTCAACATGCTTTTCAGTACGACTTCAGTAGAAGGATGTGTTTAATATTGAAACTTAATTTAAAAAGAAAATTATGTTTTTTTAGAAATTTAAAAATGTTTGTATTTGTTTACAGCAGCCCATGTGCAATTCCACAAGGGCATAGGGACCAAGTAGATGAATTGGATGAATATAAGAAGAATACATATACATAAAACTACTTGTAAAAGCGGTTGACTAGTAGAGGGGAGTATAATCCCACAAGGGCTTGAGGTTAAGTAAATTTGAATGCCGTTAGGGTTATAGTGCATTATTAGGAGTATTTAGTACAGTAAAACCTCTCTTAACCGGCAGTTAAATTTAGTATGAATATCGGTCTTGGAGACAGGTGGCAGCTTAATGCAGAGTGAAAGTCATGCAGAAAGCTCCTAGAGGAGCTTTCTGCATGACTTTCACCCTGCATTAAGCAGCCACCTGCCTAAAAGTATCTAAATTATTATCTAATAGAATTCCGGTTAAGAGAGGTTATACTGTACATGCACAAGAGCACAGGGGCATAAGAATAAAAATCTTTACCACTCTGGGGGACCTTGTGATTACCTTCACTGGCTTCACAAACAGTTTGTACCCAGATGAAATGTTGAGGAGTTAGACTTTTCATTATTCAAAATCTCGTAAGAATCCTTGTTGACACTCAGTTTAACCCTTTCCCTGATATAAATATGTGTTCATAATTTTGCAAACAGAGTAGACCCAGATCAGACGGGTCCTATAGGAGCCGTCTGATCAGGGTCTGCTGTGTTTGCTAGTGGAATTCGAAATGTCAATTTCTTTACATTCTGAAATGGCCCAATGTTCCATCTTCCATGTCATTTTATCTACTTTGTCCAGTAGGTATTGGCATTTGTAATAAACACAGAACAGGGAAAAGGTTAACAGATGGAAACTGAGTATGCAAGACCTTTGCAAGCAATGTACAGAGCTCCAGATAAGATGCGTAAATTAAAATATTTTCAAGTATAACTTCTTTAATTCTCCATGAAACCCTATGTCGTGACCACTCTTTAGAATCGTCTATTCGAGACGATTCTAAAGAGTGGTCACAACATAGGGTTTGGTGGGGAAATGACGATTTTAGTATTTGAGTACGCACTGTTATCTGTAGCTCTGGTGTAGACCCATATTATAGGGCTCCTAGGTGAGCCCACTTATCAAGGTATGCACTGCTTGTCATAAGAATCATTTCTTCTATGACAAGTTTTGAAGCTATATTTTGGTTTATTTAGTATTCAAAAATGGAGGAGACAAATTTAATTATTCATCAGGTTACGGCTTAAACAGAACTGGAAGAAAAAGCTATATCAGTGGGTGTAGACAACACTATATCAGTTGGTGTAGATAACACTATATAAGTGGGTGTAGACAACACTATATCAGTGGGTGTAGACAACGCTATATCAGTGGGTGTAGGCAACGCTATATCAGTGGGTGTAGACAACACTATCAGTGGGTGTAGACAATGCTATATCAGTGGGTGTAGACAACGCTATATCAGTGGGTGTAGGCAACGCTATATCAGTGGGTGTAGACAACACTATCAGTGGGTGTAGACAACGCTATATCAGTGGGTGTAGACAACGCTATATCAGTGGGTGTAGACACCACTATATCAGTAGGTGTAGACAATGCTATATCAGTGGGTGTAGACAACACTTTGCCAATGACATTTTGCTTGACGGACTCTAGATTGAAGCTCTTATGAACATGATATAGGAGCCATCAGATTCTATGGTTTTTGCCTAGGCCCAAAATTCCTGTGTTCATATGCCACTATGAAAAATCAGTGTCATTACTTCTTTAACTCTTTGCACGTTAAGAAATATTTCGTCTGCAACAATTGTCGTCTGCTTCAATTCTTAGAATAAACTTTCTCTCATTTCTTTGCAAAAATACGGTCAAGGTGACAAACAGTTTGGATCCTGATGAGACGCTGCATCGTGCGGCGTCTTATCTGGATCCAAATTGTTTGCATAGGAAATCACCGTTTCACCTCTAGCGTGCAAAGAGTTAATGAATAATTATGAAATAAAAAGTTTAGCTGTAGAATGAAATTAGCTGTTAACGTTTGCTGATTAATTGGAAATAATTTCAACTCTTTTGATCAACTCTGTACATACTATACAGAGGAGCAGATAAAATGCATAAACTAAAAACATTTTCAAGAATAATTTCTTTATTTCTCTGCCAAACCCTTTGTTGTGACCACTCTTTAGAATTGTCTTTTCGAGACGATTCTAAAGAGTGGTCACAATATAAGGTTTGGTGGATAAATGTCGATATAAGATGCATCTGTATCAGTGGCTCTGACTACAATAGTGCTATTACAACCCATTGGAAACTAGTGAATCACCTTCCCAAGCTGTATTGGTCTAGAGTTAAGGCTACAAATAACGTGGTGTTACATCTGGATCCAAACTGTTTGACACTGATAGCGTTTCATGGAGAAAAAAATAGACTTTCCTGTCTGAATAATGTTAGCCCATGAGCTTGCTCTTGATAATTTAATCCCTCTACTGTAGGCCTATACAAACTGAGTCGACCCAGATCAGACATGGGGTCTGATAATGATCTATTCTGCTTGCTTATCCCTGTCCCTGTTCTATGTTTATTCCAAATTTCAATACCTACTGAATATTAGTAGACAAAATAGTTCTAATGACATATGGATGGAGGAACAGTATAGCCATTTTAGAAAGTAAAGAAACATCTATCAAATTCCATTAGCAAACGGAGCAGACCCTAATCAGACGGCTCCTATAGGAGCCATCTGATCTGGGTCTTCTCTGTTTGCAGATGCATGAAAACACATTTATATGAGGGAAAGGGTTATATACAGATGTGTTTCTCTACTGTTCTTGTTTGAATTGTTTAATACACGAATTGAATTAATTAATATTCGTAATGGACACAGTCTCACATGAATATTACTAGTTAAGGGTTAGATGTTTTGAAGCATAGGGACTTCAGATAAAAGGTTACAAAGGGACTTCAGATAAAGGGGCACAAAGGGACTTCAAATAAAAAGGTACAAAGGGACTTCAGATAAAAGGGCACAAAGGGACTTCAGATAAAAGGGCACAAAGGGACTTCAGATAAAGAGTATAAAAGAGCTTCAGATAAAAGGCCACAAAGGGACTTCAAATAAAAGAGACAAGGGACTTCAGATAAGAGTGACCAAAAAGGGAGAGACAAAAAGGGACTTCAGGTATTAAGATAGTACAACGGGACTTGAGATAAGAGGGTATAAAGGGACTTCAGACAAGAGTGTACAAAAGTGACTTCCCTACTTAGGGTATGATGGAGAATGAAGGACTTGGGACAGCTTAACCCTTTCCCTCATAAACGTGTTTTCACGCATTTGCAAACAGAGTAGACCCAATCAGACGGCTCCTAAAGGAGCCGTCTAATCAGGGTCTACTCTGTTTGCTAGTGAAGTTTGAAAGATCTGTTTCTTTTCTTTCTAAAATGGCTATAATGTACCACCTTCCACATTTCATTATAATTATTTTGGACATGAATATTCAGAAAGGGTTAAATGCTCTCGTGCACTGCAGCTAGCAATTTGTAGCATGAATGAGATTTTAACCCTTTGAAATGGGAAACGAAAGCACTGGCCTTTGTAAACAATGTAGACCCAGATCAGAGGGCCTAACTAGGAGTGCTGTAATCAGGGTCTACGCTGAGTGTCGTTCAGAATCGTCTCGCCAATTATACCCTTGTATACTGAATGGACTAAACCACCAAACAATGCTGGACCATTCCATTATGATGGGGGTTACAATGAAATTTACCCAAGTTGTACAGAATTTTCTTAAAATGGTAGATATTGTCATGACTGCATTTATGTGTAAAAACTTCGGTTTATGGTAAAATATTTTGTAACGAAAATCTGCTAAACTTAATTATCACTTGATGAATTAGTTTTGTCAGATTTGTTTTATTGCATAATGAAATAAAATGTTCACGAGTGATGGCTGTTGTGTATTAGTTATTTGTCATCACTAAGCTTGACTAAATATTTAACTCTTAATATACTGAATAATTAAATATGACTTCGCCCTTTCTAGTCTCCAAACGAATTTTTTATGCCAGGCCTTTAGGCGAGGGGTCATTAACCCTTCTCTTGCTGAATTTTAAAATACATTTCTCCTTCGTTTCTCCTTCTTTACAGGTAGGTATATTGACGTGAATAGCAAGCGAGGGGTCATTAAATTTGACCTTGTCCATAATTAGTATTAATCACGTACAGTACGTACGTCCGTCCTGTAAAATTTTCATCACAAATTTCTTGGCTTATGTATGCGGGAATTGTTTCATATATGGTCTGAAACATACTCGTAGTGAGTTGTACCATGTCTCCCCTTTTCAGGTCTGTCGTCCGTCTAATTCCTGTTTGCCGACACTCTGATTGAATTTTGGTGCTTGTTTAATGACAAAAAAAATCATCAAATATTTCTTCGCTTGTGTATGCTGGAATGATTTGATACTTGATCTAAATGGAAAAGTAGTAAAGTCAAGCAGACAAAGCCACATTCAAGACGCAACCACCACCCAAACACCGATAGCATGACACACACAACCACACACCCAAACGCACACTCACACACGAAATGAACACAGAAAACACCAAAAGACACACAAGAACCAGAGACAAACGTTCCACACATGAACAAAATCACAAGCACAAAGACGCAAGGCAAACAAAAGGAAGGGTGACAAAGAGAGTACCGCCTTGGCACGGTCAGTAGCAAAAACACCACTGGGGTTTAAACCGGTTTACGGACGTCCTAACCTCCCACTTCTCTCAAAGTCACCCTAGCATAATCAGTGAGTTGTACCGTGTCTCCCATTTTCAGGTCAGTCGTCCATCTACTTCCTGTTTGCCGACACTTTGATTGAATTTTGGTGATTGTCTAATGACACAAATATTCGTCAAAGATTTCTTCACTTGTGTAAGCTGGAGTGATTTGGTATGAAGCATGATCATAGTGAGTTGTACCGTGTCTCCCCTTTTAATGTCCGCCGTTCATCGACTTCTTGTTTGCTGAGATTGATTGAATTTCGAGGATTGTTAATGACACAAATTTGGTGAACCCTGTATGCCACTGTGAACCCAGGCGGCACCAAATAATTTCTGTCGGATTTTCCTCAGGAACCACACGGGCCAACTTACTGAGCATTAGAATGGAGAATGGTATGGTGTAAGACGGTTACGAATCTGCCACATAACCACTTCCTGAAAAAGATTTTCTGTTGCCTGCGAAGCATGGCAGACACATGGGGATCACTTTTTATGCCCCCATAGACGATAGTCGGGGAGCATATTGTTTTTGCCCTGTCTGTTTGTTTGTCTGTTTGTTTGTCAGCAACTTTAACATTGGTCATAACTTTTGAACCAGTATAGATAGAGACTTGATATTTGGCATACATATGTATCTCATGAAGCCGCACATTTTGAGGGGTGACGTGTCAAGGTCAAGGTCATCCTTCAAGGTCAGAGGTCAAATATATGGGTCAAATCGCCGACTTTAACATTGGCCATAACTTTTGGACCAGTAGAGATAGAGACTTGATATTTGGCATGCTTGTGTATCTCATGAGGCTGCACATTTTGAGGGGTGACATGTCAAGGTCAAGGTCAGAGGTCAAATATATGAGGGGGCATAGTGTTTCACAAACACATCTTGTTAGGAGTTGGCGTTGTCGTCGTCGCACTTCTTGTCCGGCCTGCATCTCCTATTCTACTGATACCATTGAATTCAAACTTCACAAATGGAACAAGCCAAATGAGGGAAGTGTCATGTACAAGGTCAATAACTCCAGTTTTAGTTTTTTAGCTCACCTGAGCGAAAGGCTCAGGATGAGCTATTGTGACCGCGATCCGTCCGGCGTCCGTCCACATTTTCAAACGACATCTCTGATGAAACTGCTGACCCGATTTTAACCAAATTTTGTCAGAAGCATCAGTGGTTAGGGGGAACGAAATGTTCACATTATGACCCGGGCCAAAAATGGCCCCGCCCTATGGCTTATCAGTTTTTCAAAGGATTTTTTTTTAAAATCTTCTTCTCTGAAGCTGTAAGGCCTAGACCATTGATATTTGGCATGTAGCATGATCTAATGATCCTCTACAAAAGTTGTTCAAATTGTGACCCCCGGGCCAAAAATGGCCCCGTCCAAGGGCTTATCAGTTTTTCATAGGAAACTCTTTAAAACTCTTCTTCTCTGAAACTGTAAGGCCTAGACATTTGATATTTGGCATGTAGCATGATCTTATGGTCCTCTACAAAGCTTGTTCAAATTATGACCCCTGGGCCCGCCAAAGGACATGTCAGTTTTTCATAGCAAATTTAAAATTCTTCTTCTCTGAAACTGTAAGGCCTAGGCCTTTGATATTTGGTTTGTAGCATGATCTAATGGTCCTCTACATAAATTCTGAAAGGGGGTGATCCCCCGAGAGCAAAAATCGCAACACAAAACGAGAAAATTGCAGACTCGGTTTTATTGAGTCTGTTCATGAACAGTAATTGAAAGTGCAACACTGCTCACGCCCCCTAGCACCGGCTTAAGCGGTATTCAATTTTCAGAACAAGAAGTACTGAAATTCATGATCTCGAAGGATCAGAAGGTATAACAACACTGAGAATGAAGTACGGGGCGACGTTTTACGGCCGCCACACAAGCACTTAACACCTGCTGTTGTGAAGAAGTCAGTTCACTTATCTTTTCTATTTGCAAATGCAATATACTCTTATAAGTAAGCCTGGTATTAAGTAATTACTTAAGAATATTCGTGAAACGGGGGCCTATTCTACTCAAACTTCACAAGTGCCATTCAATGTCATAACATAAAGCCCACATGCATTTATATGCTGGCGGATTTGTCTTTTTTGTTTCCGTTTACCCCGACACTGTTTTGTGTTTGAATAACACAAAACGTGTTACAATATAATTAGATTATTGCTTTTTCAATTAATGATACTATTTGAAGCAGGGGTGATAATAGTTTAAACACACCTATTTAATCGCGACCGTTGTACCATATGCAAACAACTTTGATCTTGATGAGGGTCTGAAGCATGAGTAATCTGGATCCAGGTCGACAAGAAAGGTTTAGTTCTCTATGAAGGCGACCTCTTAAATCCAGAAACGGAAGGAGAACGTCGGATATCTGTACTATTTCGTTTTTGGCGTACCATTTATTACTTTTCTACAGTTACTCTGTAGCTTTTCGTTATACATGCACTTTACCACTGTATTTGCCATCGCGGTTGTTGCAGATTAGTCGGAGAGGTGATACGTTTATTTACACTGTTTGTCTTTTAGGGTGGGGATGGAATAAGCGTGAGGTTTAGCGCCCAAAAACCGGTTTAACCCCCGAGTGACTTTTGTCACTGACCGTTCCAATGCGGTACTTCCATCTTCCCCCTATTGTATGTTTGTTTTGTCTTTGTGCGTCTCTTGATGTTTTTATAGCTATGCACATTTGCTGTTTCCTTGTGTTGCTGTTCGGGCGACTGTTTGTTCTGTAGGTAGTGTTTCCTGCATGACTCATTTTTATACGCCCACCTAATAAAGGTGGTCGTATATTGTCGTGGCCCTGTCCGTCCGTCCGTTCGTTCGTCCGTTCGTTCGTTTGTTCGTTCGTCCTTCAACATTTTGTTTGTCCGCTGTTTACTGGGAAAACCATTTGACAGATATTAATGAAACTTCATACAAATGTTTAGCGCATCAAGATCTGAAGCTGAGTTGATTCTGAGGTTCATTTGATTTTTCATTTCAGAGTTATGGCACTTGTCCTAAAAAATATGCAAATAGTTTGTCCGCTGTTTTCTGGGAAAACTATTTGAGAGATATTAATGAAACTTAACAAAAATGTTTAATGCATCAAGATCTGAAGCTGAGTAGATTTTGAGGTTTATTTGATTTGTCCTTTCGGAGTTATGGCCCTTTTACTTAAAAAATAATGCAAATATATGCATATAGTTTGTCCGCTGTTTTCTAAACTGTTTGACAGATATTAATGAAACTTCATACACATGTTTAATGCATCAAGACCTGAAGCTAAGTCGATTCTGAGAATCATTTGATTTGTTGTTTAGGAGTTATGGCCCTTGCACTTAAAAAATAATGCAAATCTATGCAAATATGAGGATGGCCATAACTTTTCATTTGAAATGTTATTTACTTCAATTTTTTTAAAAAATAGTATCACCTTAATATGGAAATCAAGATCTGAAGCACAGATTAGAAAATGTCAACACTTATAAGGCATGTTGAATCGGAGAACATTTGCAAGTGGGCGTATTATGTACCGTATGCGGTACTCTTGTTGTACTTTTGAAATTTACTAATCCTGCAAAACAGTTCATTTCGCTGATTAAACGTACTGCTCATTCGATTGGATTTATTTCTTAATTTTCCATGTACTGAAGCAGGTTCGGTAAATTCACTATGTCATGCATTGATAATTGGACTTGCAAATAGTTGGCATCCTGTCGAGACCGCGATTGATTATGCGTCTCAGCAATGTTCTAAAACGACCATACACATGTGAAATGAACCGGTACCAATTCGGTTCCAATTTGGTTGTCAAGTTAGTTATAGCTCGAACAATTTGAACTGGGCCCTTAACTACTTAATTAGCATAAATCAAAACTGTTAACATCCTATTTTTCAGTTTGCATTAATTTGTTAATTACTGAGCGGATCCGGCTTTAATTTGTGAGTACATTTGTATTTGTTACCTATGGAAAAACCGCCGTCGGGCTTTAATTGGTCGTCGATTGAGTAATTGTTACATACAAAGAAAACCGCCATTTTCAGTTTGCATTTAATTTTGTATTTTTCATGCACGCCAGTTATAGATTTACGTCTGTAAACTGTAGATTGATTTTTTTTAAAAAAAAAAAACTATCACCAAATGACGTTAAAAATGTTAACCGAATGTAAATGCTAATAAACCATTCATTTAAAGAAGATATTGATACTTTTACACAAACAGAGTTGCCTCCCTTTTATAAAGTGAGCGCCATTTCCTGTAAAGTTCAATGGGAAATGCTGTGTGTATCCAAACACAACGCAGTGAGTAAACAGAATCAATATTGTTTTAATTATGACGGAAAGGCTGTTCTCAGCCTGTTAAAATGCAACAAAGGGACACTTTTGTTATGACATTGAAGTGCACTTCTCCTTCCCTTCAATTATGACGGAAGGGCAGTTCTCCACCCCTTCAAATACAACGGAAGGACAGTTCTCCGCCCTGTAAGAAATAAAGGGCACTTCTCCTGAAGGGCACTTCTCCTGATGAGAACTTGAGTAATTAAGGTGCTAGTGCCATCTATGTATGAAATACGTAAAATACACACTAAAATTATATTTATAATAAATATATATATAAAAAATCATTTTCTTATTTTTTCATATTTCTCAAAATGTAAATAATCAAGCATTATTCATACCTCTGAAACATATTTTGATAAAAATTCTTAAATGAGATAGAAGTAACAAATTTGATTCTGATTTTTTTTATTTTTAGAATTAGAATTTTGGAAAGGGTATTGGTTTTACAGAAACAGAATAGATCCGTATCTAAACTTTAAAAACTGAGAAAAACAACAACACACAAGATCTAGCAGTATACCAGAACATATAGCATCATTGTTACTTGAATTATCAATCATGAAAAAGCAGTTTGAATCCAGTTGCATTGCCCTGGTTAGGGGTTGCAATGCTAGCTGATGAGTGTACATGTCTCAATAATTTGTTGACGTACCATTACTGACACTTGTTTTAATGACAAAAGTAGATTCCAATCAGAGGGTAGTGACAATTTGGGTCCCAATTTGGGTTCATGCTTTGCCTAATCTTACTACATGTCACTGGAAATACTGATTTCGTGGTAACAGCTGCATTTATAATTGACAGATGATTGTTCAATAGATGCATGTTCCCAATCAGAATAGTTCTAATTGAAATTCAAATGACATTTATTTTATCTTGATATGTTTATATCAAATTCTACCAAAAGGCTATTAATCCTTTCCTCTATGAATGTTTATGTAAGAATTAATGCAATCATTAATATTAATTAGAATAATTTGTTATAATAGCACATGCACATAGGATATTTTAGGCATGACACAAACTGTAGAATCGTATCTATATTATATCATAAGCAAACAGAGCAGACCCTGGTCAGACTGCTCCTCTTTTAGACAAAATTCCGTCTGAACTGATTTCACACCTTTTCAGGCACCATTCCCATTTTGTCTACCAAGGGATTTGCCATAGGACGTGAGTGGAGAAGTTGAGTAATTGAGGTGTGAGTGTGAGTGTCATCTAGGTGTGAAATACACAAATAAAATAATATTTTCATAATCTATACTACTAAAAGAACGAGCTCGACTTTTGGTCGGATTTGCCGTAAATACGACACAACGTACATACTGGGTAATGTTATGTGCGGGTAGCTTACACATTGAAGTTGTGTTATTTGACATCGAAAAGTATTAATATCAGCAGTTTGGATACAGACAGAGAAATTCCCCTACCTACAGAAATATAAAAATAGACGGGAAAAGACCTTCAAAGGTGAGTGACGATTGGTGAATATTCCGATACGGACACTAGTTGTGTTAACGTTTTATGTTTTGTTGGTTTTGTTTCTCTTTTAGTATTTGTTGACAGAACAGACGGTTTGTGACTGTTTATACAGATGTATAGTCAAACAACTATAGTTCGATTTTGACCCGTGAGCTGTGACACGGAGAAGCGCCCTTCAGGAGAAGTGCCCTTCACTTCTTACAGGGTGGAGAACTGCCCTTCCGTTGTATTTGAAGTGCCCTTCCGTCAAAATTGAAGGATAGGAGAAGTGCCCTTCAATGTCATAACAAAAAGCCCACATACATTTATATGCTGGTGATTTGGTGTTTGCTTCCACGTACTGTTACACTGTTTTGTGTTTGAATAACACACAACGTGTTAAAATATAATTAGATTATTGCTTTTTCAATTAATGCTACTATTTGAAGCAGGGGTGATACTAGTTTAATGACACCTATTTAATCGCGACCGTAGTGCCATATGCAAACAACTTTGATCTTGACGAGGCCCTGAAGTATGCGTAATCTGGATCTAAACTTGAACTGTACTAATCCTGCAAAACAGTTCATTTAGCCGATTAAATGTAATGCTCATTCGATTGGATTTAATTCTTAATTTTCATGCACTGAAGCAGGTTCAGTATATTCACCATGTCATGCATTTATAATTGGACTTGCAAATAGTTTTCATCCTGTCGAGACCCCGATTGATTATGCATCTCAGCAGGATCGAAACTACATGTACTTGCAATGTTCTAAAACGACCATACACATATGAAATGAATCCGTTCCAGTTCGGTTCCAATTTCGTTGTCAATTTAAGTACAGCTCGAACAATTTGACGTGGACCCTAACCTACTTAATTAGCATAAATCAAAACTGCTAACATTTCTATTTTTACCCTCGGCACGCATTTGCAAGCAAAAAAGATCCATATTGCGTATCACAATTGGCGTTCCAAGCTTTAATTTGTGGTCGATTGAGTATTTGTTACATATATAGGTTTTCAGTTTGCATCAATTTGTTAATTACTCAGCGGATCCGGCTTTAATTGCTGAGTATTTGTTACCTATGAACAGTCGTCGGGCCTTAATTGGTCGTCGATTGAGAATTGTTACATACAAAGAAAGCTTTAATTATGACGGTAGGGCTATTAAAATGCTAGGGTTTTGTTAGGACAATGAAGGGCACTTCCTCTTCCCTTCAATTATGAAGGAAGGACACTTCTCCATCCCTTCAAATACAACGGAAGGGCAGTTCTCCACCCTGTAAGAAATGAAGGGCACTTATCCGTATACCTTTAGGACCAGTCCACCCGTAGAGGTAAAACAAGTTACAAACCATGTATTTGTTCCGGAGTTACCCGTAGTTATACAGACAAGTAATAAGCATATACAGTAAACCCTCTCTGTAACGGCCACTAAATTGTGTTAATCAGTTGGTATTTAGGGCAGGTGGCTGCTTTAAGCAAGGTGAAAGTAAAACAGAACGCTCCTAAAGGAACGTTCTGTTTTACTTTCACCTTGCTTTAAGGAGCATTCTGTTTTACTTTCACCTTGCTTTAAGCAGCCACCTGCCTTTAACACAATATACTTGATGCAATTTAGTAGCCGTTATAGAGAGGTTTTACTGTATAAACTAATACTGCACGATTACTACGAGCTTCTTGTGACAACCATTGTCCACTTGCCCATAAATTAGAATGGTTGCAACTTCTATAAATAGAAAAAAGTGCAGTAATGGCTCAGCACTCGAAATTGAACTATAGGTCTGACGGGTTACGGCTTCGCCGAGTGCATTTATAAGGGAGATCAGAATATCGAATATACACGTGTCATTTTTTAAAGAAAATGTTTAGTTATAGACACAAACAATAAGCGGATGGAAACACAGCGTAGTGGATAAGTCGTAGGACAATGAGAAAGTTTATGATCGGTGAACATTTTATTACGCGGGTTTCGAGTCTCGCATTAAACAATTTTTGTTGCTAAAAATATTAAGGAATCTATAATTACTTATAATTTTTTGATTGATGTTCACCCTTTTGTTTTGTTTTCAGGGGTTTTATTCTTTTATTTCCAATTTCATTTCAACCAGCACATATTTTTATTGGTATATATCTACCAAGAAACATACAATTGGATATTGCCCAAAAATAAGTCATTGTTGGCCATTAAGGCAGGCGACGGCTTAATTTAAGAACCAAATAATACAGAAAGCTCCCTTGAGAGCATTAAGCAGCCACCTGACTAAATGGCTCACTGAGTGACTAAAGTCCTTACTGAGTGATGGGTTCATAGATGTTCATAGAAGTTTTACTGCAATTCATTTTATTTCAATACAATTAATTTTCTCCCTCACTGGCAGTGTCAGTCTCGAATTCATCAACTCTATTATCACCAGCGTCAGATGTCAGGTCTATTTTGAAGTTTTGAAATATTTCATCTATAGTAATGTCTGATGCCCAAAATGTCCGCTCAATGTCCTCAGCGTGAGAAATACAGTGACGAACATGTGTATGTATAAATGGTCAGCATAATTATACAGTATGAAATAAAGTAATGCATTACTATTCATTCAAGATGAAAAAAAGTTTAAGGTCGATGCGGGATTCGGACACACGCTTTACAAAAAGTCCACTATCGCAATGCCTTGTGCGTACCTAGATTTTACCTACTGCACTAAACTGCTGACAACAATGTTTCCTTCATTTTTATCTAATATACTAAACTCGGTTGTTTAAAAACTGGTCCGAGAACATGCGGAATGCTGTTCTCCCTAAAAAATGAACTCGGCTGACCTTTGACACGTTTGACCTAGTTGTTTGACTATACCAACTCATGACCTACTCTAATGTAAACAAAACGAAGTGACTATGTACTGCACTTCTTTATTTTTAAAAGCCTTAGCCAGCCGCAATGTTTCCAACATAGTTGTTTTGGTGCAATGGATATGTACCTGGGCTTGTATGTGGCGGGTCTTGAGTTCGATTATGTTGCCTGGCCCTGTATTTGTGTGCTGTTATGCAAACAACAAAATAACAACAAGTCTCAATAATAAAGTAATCTACGTGCTCACAGTCCCCCCCTTTCGTGTCGAACCACAAGGCACCGTCACAATGAATTATGAACCTCGACAGAAAAAAAAATGTATGAACACTAGATATATAGACAAGGGGTCGAACTTCCTATTTACAAATTTTACCCCTCTCCCAAGTTATGCCTCTGTTGAAATTCAATCAAACGGTATATCGGGTAAAGCTTTTTGCCAATAAGTAGTCTAATGTATAGCCTATGTAACTGCAAAGCGAAACGCTCCTAGTTGAAACGGTTCTCAGAAGCCACCAGCGGAGAATCTCGAGAAACACGGTAATTTTGACAGGTCGGAAACGACCTCGCAACCACCCGCTTACCGACTAAACCGGCTATTTGAACGCTTGCTAGCGCTGAACCAGGGCTGCGTACACTAGCTATTAAGCAACTGTGACACTTACTGCATGCAAAAACTGCGTTCGATTAACTTTATGTACACTGTTTGACAGATGATAGTGTCTCCAAACTATTTGTTTTAGCTTTCAGCATCCATTTTACGTCAAGTGATCAGTAATGAAAGCTGCAAGCTGATTGGACCAGGGCACAGTTTCGACCAATGGAAGTTGCCACTACAATATTACTCACGTGATACAAACATGGTGTGGAGTTTGAATAAACTGGAAAATGTTCATTTGAACGCCCAAATTATACTTCTTAGAAGTTAATCGAACGCGGTTTTCGCAGTAAGTGTCACAGTTGCTTACTAGCTATTGCATACAGTCCTGATTCGGCGCTGGCAAACGTTCAAATAGCCGTTTTAGTCGGTAAGCGGGTAGTTACGAGGTCGTTTCCTACCTTTCAAAATTACCGTAGGTAATATATACAATGCAATAAAGACGAAGAGCAAAACAGCTGATGCGTCATCGGCCAAATCGCCCCAAGGCCTAAATACGTGTGCAGTTCTCACAGAATGGCATTGTACCATTTATTCGCATACCCCGTATGCATATGTTACCGTAATTGTTTCTTTACTTTTTTAATGCAATCAATTCTATATTTTTCCTTACAAACGTGTACTAACGAGAATGACAGATAGAGAGCAGAAGTTGCTGAAACGCCCCTTGGCCAAATCACCCATACTGGCCATAATGTTGTCTCTATCTTCAGACAGTGAGACTGAGACTGGCACAGTACCATTTTTGAACATGTTAACAACACTGCTTCATTTAGACGGCTTGTATTCTTTAGACGGACTTCGACGTGTTTGCATAATATATACTTTACAGAGTCTCTGATATAAGTGCATGACTTTCGAATGCTATTTAAAGCATATTATAATCTGGAAAATGTGGTATACGGGTGTACCGTTCTGAAAGAGAAACTCTTAGTGATTTTGAAGCTTTTTGTTGAAACAAGATTGTTACTTGCCTACAAAATTGTATTTAAATTCATTCATTTTCACAATATCATTATATCAATTACATTTATAAGGAACTACATTAGCTGAAACGAGGACGCTGCCGTGTAGCTGTAACCAGAAAGGATATTTCATGAAATGAAATAAACATCTTTATCATCTTTACAGTTATGTTCAGCTGCTCCAGATTTTAAATGAATCTGTTTTTGAGGTATTGATTACAATCATCTATTTCATCACAAACCAAACACCTCGGATTTAGCTGTTACTCTTTACCAAGTAGTATTTTAAGAAATCATAACTGCTGTTATTGATTATGTTATGCTAATAATGATTACAATAATTACCTGGATGCTGATAGTGAGTGATATGGTTCTTCGCACAAGAAATGTCACAGATGTTCAAACTCCAAACACATGTACATCTGCCTTTGTTTACAGCTATTAGCTGAGAATACAGTACAGTTTTCATAGCCAGTTATGCATTTTGCAACCAGTTAATCGCTATTTTGTAATCAGCAAACGTTAACCCTTTCGTTGCCAAATTCTGTCGTCTGCTAACTTTGTCGCCTGCTACAAATTTTTTCTTTCTTTTGATTTTCTTCATTTTTGTTTCAAAAACATAGTAACAGTAACAAACAGTTTGAATCCTGATAAGACGCCGAGTTACTCGGCGTCTCATCTCGATCCAAACTGTATGCATAGGTAATCACAGATCCGGCATTGGCAGCGAAAGGGTTAAGCACAACTATGTTGTGACCACTCTTTAGAATCGTCTCGAAAAAGTTGTCACAACATAGGGTTTGGTGGAGAAATAACGATATAAGTATTTGAGTATACACCTGTATCAGTCACTTTGACTACACTAGTGCTATTACGACCCTTTGGAAACTAGTGATCGCCTTTGCAAGCTGTATGGGTCTGGAGTAGGCTAGAAGTGAGTTTGTGTTACATCACGATCCAAACTGTTTGACACTGATAGCGTTTCTTGAAAAAAATAGACTTTCCTATCTAAATATTTTCAAGAATAACTTCTTTATTTCTCCGCCAAACCCTATGTTGTGACCACTCTTTAGAATTGTCTTTTCGACACAATATAAGGTTTGGTGGAGAAATGTCGGTATAAGTATAAATTTGAGAATGCACCTGTACCAGTGGCTCTAACTACAGTAGTCCTGGTACAACCCATTGGAAACTAGAAAATCACCTTCACAAGCTATAAATTGGTCTAGTTAGGGCTACAAATAACGTGGTGTTACACCTGGATCCAAACTGTTTGACACTAATAGCATTTCTTGGGAAAAATAGACTTTCCTGTCTGAATAATGTTAGCCCATGAGGTTGTTCTTGATAATTGTGTAGACCTATGCAAACTCAGACATGATGTCTGGTAATGATCTATTCTGCTTGCTTATATACTGATCTGTTTCTCTACTGTCCTTGTATGGGTTAGATGTTTTGAAGCCAAGGGACTATGGATAAGAGGGACAAATGGACTTCAGATAAAAGAGCACAAAGGGGACTTCATATAAGAGTGACTTAAGATAAGAGAGTACTAAATGACATCAGATAAGAGTATAAATTAAGTGGGTGTTTCAGATAAGATAGTACAAAGGGACTTCAGTTAGGAGAGTACAAAGGACTTCAGATAAAGGAGTACAAATGGACTGATGGAGAACGCAGGATTTGAGACATCTTAAATACTCCCCTCATCTGGTATACTGCAGCTAGCTCTTTGCAGCATGGATTAGAGGTTAATCCTTTGAAATGGGAAACAAGAGCACATACCTTTGCAAACAATGTAGACCCAGATCAGAGGGCCATACTATGAGTGCTGTAATCAGGGTGTGCACTGATTGTCGTTTAGAATTATCTCGCCAGTTCAACCCTTGTATACTGAATGGACTAAACCACCAAACAATGCTGGACCGTTCCATTATGATGGGGGTTACAGTGGTTATGAAGTTGTACAGAATTTTCTTAAAATAGTAGGTATTGTCATGTCTGCATTTTAAAGTCATTTTTATGACTTCATTTTAAGATAAAATATTTTGTAACGAAAATCTGCTACTTGATGAATTAGTTTCGTCAGATTTGCATAATGAAATAAAATGTTCATGAGTGATAGCTGTTGTGTATTAGTTATTTGTCTCCACTAAGCTTGACTAAATGTTTAACCCTTAAAATGCTGAATAATTATTTCTCCCCCATTTATAATGGGGAGACATGTTGTTATTGGTCGAGTTGTCCGTCCGTCTGTCTGTCACATTCGTGTCCGCTCCATATCTCTCACAAATATGGAAGGATTTCAAAATGCTTTGGCACAAATGTTCGACTTAACAAGACAATTTGCAGAGCGTTCGAATCAGGCACGTGGGTCAACGGTCAATGTAACAGTTCAAGGTCAAATGTTTTTAGCCACACTCTTCGTGTCCGCTCAATATCTCTACAATCCTTGGAAGGATTCAAAATGCTGTGGCACAAATGTTCTCTATAACAAGGCAATGTGCAGACAATAGGTTTCATGCACATTCTTCAAAGGTCAAGGTCACAATTCAAGGTCAAATGTTTAAGCCTTAATTTTCCTGTCTGCTACACATGTGTATAACCCTTGGGAGGATTCAAAAATGCTGTGGCACAAATGTTCTCCTTAACAAGCCAATGTGTAGACAGCAGGATTCAGGCACGTGGGTCAAAGGTCAAGGTCACAATTCAAGGTCATTGTCACAATTCAAGGTCAAATTTAAGTTCCCCACCAGCGATCTATAGGTGTGCTCGATTCCGTCTGTCTGTCCGCCCGTCACGCTTCGTAACCGTGCCATATTTCCTACAAAGTTAGGCCAATTTCATTAAAACCCCACACATTGAACAATTTTCTTGTGAGTACTCTATTTGTCACATTTTTTGTCCAATCTTCATGAAACTTACTCGCACGAGTTTGAAAGTGAGTCACTGGGGGTTAAAAACTAGGTCCTAGGTCAAATAGTAGGAAAGCCTTGTCAACACTTTAGAGGTCACATGTGTAGCCCAATCTTCATGAATCTTGGTCAGAATGATTTCCCTAATAAAAGCTCGGACGAGTTTTAAAGGAGGCATGTGCTGTTAAAAACCAGGTCACTAGGTCATATAGTAGAAAACCCCTGTGAACACTCTAAAGGTCACAATTGTGGCCAAATCTTCATGAAACTTTATCAGAATGATTGGTTTTATAAAATCTCGGAGGAGTTTGTAAGTGGGTCACCTGACGTAAAAAATTAGGTCACTATGTCAAATTGTAGAAAAACCTTGTGAACACTCTAGGTGTCACATATTTTGTCCAGTCTCCATGCAACTTGATCACAGAGTAATTGTCTTGATAACATCTGGGGCAAATCTGAAAGTGGATCATGTGAGATAAAAAAAACTAGGTCACTAAAAGTACAAAAATGAGTCATGCAGGAAACACCACATACAGAACAAACAGTCGCCCGAACAGCAACACCAGGAAACAGAGAAAAACATCAAGAGAGGCACAAAGACAAAACAAACACACAATAGGGGAAGATGGAAGTACCGCCTTGGAACGGTCATTGACATAATTCACTAGGGAGGGGGGTTAAACCGGTATATGGGCGCCCAACCTCACACTTATTCCATCCCCACCCTAAAAGACATACAGTGTAAATAAACGTATCCCCTCTCCGACTAATTAACAACAACCGCGATGGCAAATACAGTGGTAAAGTGCATGTATAACGAAAACATTTAAGTGAACAAACTGTATCCACCTATCGCTAGTGTACTCAATGATTGAGCTGCAAACAGAGTAACTGTAGAAAAGTAATAAAGGGTGCGACAAAAACGAAATAGTACAGATATCCGACGTTCTCCTTCCGTTTCTGGATTTAAGAGGTCGCCTTCATAGAGTACTAAACCTTTCTTGTCGGCGTACATGCAAAGAGGCCAGTGTGATTGCCAACTGTAAAAGGGTTGACAACCAAACATGCAGTATGTAATAGATACAGTACGAGTCTTACTACCAAAGTGTCTTCTTACAACCGTTATCAGGACAGTTTGTTCGCATGACCGAAGACGTGCCCGAGGCGTAGCCGAGGACACTTGTCTGAGGTCATGCGAACAAACTGTCCTGATAACGGTTGTAAGAAGACACTTTGGTAGTAAGATGAGTACATGTATCTTACTTGTACGACAGGACGTTGTAGACTTTTAATTTTGATTAAAAATGAATAAAAATGAATATTTCACAAATGAGAAAAAAATGTTTTCCCCTTGGTTCACCCAATTCAAATCCTAGGTAGATAGGCTTTAACCACAAGAATCACGTGCGTACAAAAGTGTCCACTTACAGCCGTTATCAGGACACTTTTTCAATAGCATTGCTGGGGGTCTGTCGTACAGGTTGTAGTACTACAGGATCATATCCCTTTTTAATGAATTTTTTAACATATTTGATGAACAAAGTGAGAAATGGGTATGTCCAATACTTTTACGAAGTCAAACAGTAGAAAAACCTTATGAACACTCTAGTACGAACTCCCTGTGGTGACATTCTAAGATCCTTTTTCATAGTTCCGAGTTCCAAGTTCCAAGTTCCGACTTCCAAGCTCTTACTTCTTTCTTCAAAGATAATTTGCTATATTATTATTGTATATTGTTTATGCCCGATTTCAAAGTTCCTTCTTCTTAGATCCGACTTCCAAGTTCGAAGTTCCGACTTCCATGTTCCTACTTCCAACTTCCATGTCCCAAGTTCCGACTTCCAAGTTCCAGGTTCCGACTTCTATATGTTCTAAGTTCCGACTTCCAGGTTTCAAGTTCCTACTTCCATGTTCCAACTTCCAACGTCCATGTTCCAAGTTCCGACTTCCAAGTTCCAACGTCCATGTTCCCTGTTCCAACTTCCATCTTCAAACTTCCGACTTCCATGTTCCAAGTTCCGACTTCCAAATTCCAACTTCCAAGTTCCAAGTTCTGACTTCCACGTTTAGTGTGTTTACATCCAATGACTCCAGTCGCATCACGTAAAACATAGCATCATACTATTTATATCAGATTTTCTACTTTTGGTTTGTTACAGTTTTAAAGGACCAGTTTTAGTGATTTAAGCCTGTTATTAACATTTCAAAGATCGGTTTGCCTCATAATAATGTTCAAACATTACTTGTATTTCATACATTTTAAAGAAGGTCTGATTACGACACACGATGGCCACAGGGTAAAACAGATATGCGTGAAGTAACCGGTGCGAAAATATGACGTCACGAGAAAACTTAGAACTTTGAAGTCGGAAGGTGGAAGTTGGGAGTCGGAACTTGGAACTCGGAAGTCGGAACATGGAACTTGGAAGTCGAAACATGGAACTTGGAAGTCGGAATATGGAAGCCGGAACATGAAACATGGAATTTGGAAGTCGGAACATGGAACTTGGAAGTCGGAACTTGGAATTTAGAACTTGGAAGTCGGAACATGGCACTTGGAAGTCGAAACATGAAAGTCGGAACATGGAATTTGGAAGTCGGAACATGGAACGTGGAATTTGGAACTTGGAAATCGGAACATGGAACTTGGAACTCGGAAGTAGGAACTTAGAATGTCACCATCGGGCTTTCGTACTCTAGGGGTCACATGTTTTGTCCAGTCTTCATGAAACTTTATCAGAATTATTGTCTTGATAAAATCTGGGACAAATCTGAAAGTGGATCATGTGGGAAAAAAAATAGGTCAATAGGACAAATGGTTGGAAAACCTTGTGAACACTCTATAGGTCACATTTGTAGCCGAATTGCATGAAAGTTTATCAGAATGATTGTTTTGATAAAATATGGGACGAGTTTGAAATTGGTCACATGGTCAAAAAATAGGTGACTAGATCAACCAGTTGAAAAACATTATGAACAATCTAGTAGTCATATTTTGGTCAAATCTTCATGAAACTTGTTCAGAATTATAGTTTTGATAAAATATCGGAAAAGTTTGAAAAATGGGCATGCTGGGTAATAAACTAGGTCACTAGGTCAAATAGTAGGAAAACCTTTTGAACACTTTAGAGGCCACATTTATAGCCAAGTATTCGTGAATATCGGTCAGAATGATTGTCCCGATAAAATCTTGGATGGGTTTGAAAGTGGGTTACGTGGGCACAAAAAGTAGGTCACTTGGTCATATCTTAGAAAATCTTGTTTACACTCCAGAGCCACATCTTTAGCCCAATCTTCCTCAAACCTGCTCAGAATGTTTGTATTGGTGACTCAAAGTTGAGTGTGATCATGGGTGGGGTGAGATCAAAAAGTAGGTCACAAGGTCAAATCTTAGAAAAATCACTCTAGAGGGCACATTTTTGCCAATTTTTCATTAGTCAGAATGATTGTCTTGATAAAATCAATATTCTAAATCTTTGAAAATCTTGTTCTCCAGAACCACTGCTCATGATCCACTATCAACATTGTTCAAATATTTCCCTTATGCCAATGTTGGCCCCACCCAGGGGCTACCCAGCTGTAATCTTAAATCTATGGTAATCAGGTGAGCGATAAAGGGCCATCTTGTCACATTTTCTTGTCCGGACAATTACTCTTTTTATCTTCTGGTTCAATTGATTTGATACTTCACATATGGAACACGCATAATGAGAGGAAGTGTCATGCACAAGGGTCATAACTCTATTCCCCTTTTTCATATGTTCTTGACCGGACAATAACTCTTTATCTACTGGTTCAATTGATTGGAAACTACACGTGGAACAGGCATGAAGAGAGAAAGTGTCATGCACAAGGGCCATAACTCTAGCATCAGTACTTTTGGAGCTATTCCCCTTTTCATATTGTTTTTCTTATTTTACAAATACCATTCAGGTTGGTTATGTATATACCATGGTCAACTACACCATGGATGTGTGGGTCGGATGAGGTGTTTTCTTTAATCCAGTGGGGGACTCGTATTGCATAGCAATACAACATTAACTTGTTCACACTTGTACGAACGATAAATCATACATGGATAATGCCATTCGATTGAAACTTCATACATTGACTGAGCATGATGAGAGAAAGTGTCATGCACAAGGGTCATAACTCTGGCTTCAATACTTTTGGAGTTATTGTCCTTTGTTACGCTTTTGTCCGATCAATAACTCCTGCTCTACTGATGATATTGGAAGGAAGTGTTACGCATAAAGATCATGACTCTGGCTTCAATAATATTGGGAGTGATTGTCTCCACTTTTTCTGCAGAGTTATGGGGAATTTTTACATGGATTTATCCGCAGGATTTCTCCGAAACCCTTGATTCGGTATTCATCAGATTTCATAGGATTGATTAGCATCATGCCTAGGTGTGCATATCTAATTCCTGTTCCGGTTTGATGGTTTTCTACAGAGTTAAGGGAATTTGAAATTTTTACATGGAAATGTTTTCCTAAGGGTTTCCCAAAAATCTATTATCTGATTTTCATGAAACTTTATAGGATTAATCAGCGCCATGCCTAGTTGTGCATAGTTTATTCCTTTTTTCCGGTTCAGTGATCTTTTGCAGAGTTTTTTTTATCAAAAACAATTCTAGTTAAAAATTGGCTTCGCCCTTTCTTATCTCCAAACGAAATTCTTATGCCACGCCTTTAGGCTATGGCTGCATTAAGTTTTATACTTCTCCATACGTACGTACAGTACGTACCTCCGTCCTGTAAAAGTTTCGTCATAAATGTATTGGCTTGTGTATGCGGGAATCTTTTCATATATAGTCTAAAACATACTCATAGTGAGTTGTACCGTGTCTCCCCTTTTCAGGTCTGTCGTCCATCTACTTCCTGTTTGCCGAGACTTTTGAATTTAGGTGATTGTTTAATGATAAACATTTTCGTCCAAGAGTTTTTCGCTTGTGTAAGCTGGAGTGATTTGATATTTGGTACGAAGCATATTTATAGTTGGTTGTACAGTGTCCCCACTTTTCAGGTCCGTCGTTTATCGACTTCTTGTTTGCCGAGACTTTGATTGAATTTTAATGATTGTAAATGACAAAACATTTCGCCCCAGATTTCTTCGCTTGTGTCTGCAGGAATAATTTGATAGTTTGTTTGAAGTATAATCGTAGTGTGTTGTACCGTGTCTCCCCTTTTCAGGTCTGTTGTTCATGTACTTTATCTTTGCCGACACTTTGGTTGAATTTTGGCGATTGTTTAACTATATTCTTCCTGTTAATGATTATATTATTATTAACTTGTAATTGTAGTACATGTATATTCAGAATTATAAAAATATTAGCTTATATAAAGCATTGTGTCACTAGCGTTTCACAGAGGCATACAGGGTTTACTATCTCTTTTGCATCGTCATCGTCACCAAATAACTTTTGTCAAATTTTCCTCAGGAACCACACAGGCCAATTTCGTACTTCATTCTCAGTGTTGTTATACCTTCTGGTCCTTCAAGATCATGAATGTCAGTACTTCTTGTTCTGAAAATTGAATACCGCTTAAGCCGGTGCTAGGGGGCGTGAGCAGTGTTGCACTTTCAATTACTGCTCATAAACAGACCCAATAAAACCGAGTCTGCAATTTTCTCTTTTTGTGTTGCAATGTTTGCTTTCGGGGGATCACCTCCCTTCAGAATCTACTTATTTTTTGCACATAGCATTATAATGGAGAACTGCATGGTGTAAGACAGTTACGAATCTGCCACATGTCCACTTCTTGAAAAAAGATTGTGTGTCGCCTGCAAAGCATGGCAGACACATAGGGATCACTTTGTCCGGCGTCTGAGTTGTCGTTGTCGTCGACACACTTCTTGTCCGACCTGAATATCCCATTCTACTGATAATATTGAATTCAAACTTCACACATGGAACAGGCGAAATGAGAGGAAGTGTCATGCATAAGTTCCATAACTCTAGCTTTAGTATTTTTGAGTTATTTCCCTTTTCCATTTTTTTGTCCGGCCAATAAGTTCTGACCCCAGTTTCACGAACATTCTTAAATAATTACTTAGTTAAGCCTGTTATCTAAAATACACAAGAACATATATTTTTTCATAAAGTTGTGTTTATTTTGCCAAAAAAGGTAAGATGTTTACTCAATTTTCATTTTAAGAACACATGTTGTAATTATTAATAACTGAAAGTGACCTAAATCAAAAACAATATATAAGAATTTGTAACAGACTTAAGAATTTTACCAAATTCATTTTGGGTTGAATTAAATATTTCATGCATACCCGTCATTTTCTTTTATAAACTTTAACAGAATATCTTTAAGGATTGTGTTTAGATAAAATCAGTTCACTTATCTTCTCTATTTGCAAATGCAAAATACTCTTATAAGTTAAGCCTGGTATTAAGTAATTACTTAAGAATGTTCGCAAAACGGGGGCCTGTTCTACTGATGCCGTTGAATTCAAAGTTCACACATGGAACATGCCTGATGAGAGGAAGTGTCTTGCACAAGGTCCATAACTCTAACATCAGTATTTATGTGAGTTATTCCTCTTTATTCACTTTTTTGTCAGGCCAAAACGTCCTGTCCTACTGATGTCATTGAATTCAAACATCATATATGGTAGATGATAAGAGGAATTGTCATGCACAATGTCCATAACACTAGTTTCAGTATTTTTGGAGTTATTCCCCTTTTTCATGTTTGAGGGCATATCATTTTGACAATTTTAACCAGGAATAATACAGTATGACTAAGTTTTTAACTAGTAGAGATACAGGTGTCATATTTGGTGGGCACATGCTTCTCATGAAGCTGCAACATGTTTGTGGTATCAGATTAGGATCATGTCTCAATGTCAAATGTCATAATTTTATGTCAGTGGAGACGCTAAGGGCATGGAGTCTCACAATTTTTGTCTGCTCTGTTGGTACATTTTGGTCATTATTCTCATTATTATTTTGTTTCAGTTTCACCCTTCTTACATATAGATCATGCTCCAAGTCACATAGCACCGTAACTGGATTTATGTTATACCCATATAAATGTATACAGTGCTCCCTCTCTACAACGACACCCTTTGGGATACGAACATTGTATGTGTTGTTTAGAGGGAGTTGTTATAGGGAGGGAAAATCAAACATAATTAGCTTGTTTGCAGATCGCCAGATAAGGTATATTTCGAGAACTAAAACCGTTATGCCTCAATCAAACCCTATGTTGTGACCACTCTTTAGAATCGTCACTTTGTGACAATTCTAAAGAGTGGTCATAACATAGGGTTTGATGAAGGCATAAAGAAAATACGATGGAAAATGTTGTTTCTGGAGCCGTGTTGTTTCGGAAACAGTGACATGCGTTGATGTAAGGGGGGAATCGTTATTAAGAGGGCCGTTGTAGGGAGGGAGCACTGTACATGTACTGCGACTGTGTCGAGTCTTAAATTGGGAAGAGGGTCAATACGCATAAAGGCGAAACGAGTGTTCCGAGGAACACCTTTCTAGTTATGACAAAAGGTGCAGGATCCATTTGATCTGGAACTACACTGCAAATAATTTCACATTAAGGGTTCAGCTTATCTCTGTGCGTGCATGAATGTGATTTGTGAATGTATTGGAAACAGTTATATATGGATGGACATTGCAAATAGTTAGAGATATATTGATTTCGGTAAAAAGTGTACATGGCAAAACATAATTAAGGCAACATATAAAAGCCATGTAATTATGATAATTTGTATTTTAAGCTCTTTGTAAATCCATTTGAGCAGCAAAGGATTCATGTCTACTGCCTATATACTAGTATTTGTTTGTTATAAGCATATGTATATGTAGTTAATGCAATGCATTATTTGAATTGAACTGAATTGAATTTATTAGCTTAATTTTTATGATGGCATATAATTATACAGAAGATGTTTTGGCTCAGGCAGAAACTGTAGAATCAGATCTACATATATATTATAACATAAGCAAACATATCAGTCCCTAATCAAACGGCTCTTATAGGAGCAGTCTGATCTGGGTCTACTCTGGTTACAAAATGCATGAAAAGGTGTTCATATAAAAGAAAGGGTAAATCAATCATCTTTCATCCAAGCACACATTTCATATCAGACCGACATTGGCCCGATACAGATTTGTATATCAGGCTGATGTTGGCTTTATCATCGGCCCAATATCAGATATGCACACACGTTTTGATATCGGCCGATATTAGCTACTTGTCAATCAAGGGACAGTCTGCCTGCATTTAGCATATATTATATGCTAATTAAAGGATACTCTCCATTCATTTTGATGTTTAAGACTTATTTGAGCTTTTTGTTCTACATTAAAAGCTGCTACAAGTAACACAATAAATCTCCATTATTGTTTTATGTATAGGTTCAGACAGGTGGTCTAATTTGAGCTTTACTGTTATATATATATTATTTATAATATATGAATTAAACCTTTCACCGCCAATGTCGCCTTTATGCACCACGACAAATAGTGCAGTCCCAGATCAGACGCCACCTGTTCAAGGCGGCGTCTGATCAGGGACTTCACTTTTTGTCTCAATCTCTATTTCTATGCATGTGCTTTATTCCTTTGACTTTTGCATTTATTTATCTCATTTCCTTATTGTACCAAATTATTTAACAAAATTGGAATGCAGACGACAATTAGAAATTTGGCGCCAAAAGAGTTAAATAAATTAAGTTCAAGAAACCAGCTCTTGCAAGTAACAGCCTCATAAACTATCTGAAAATAAATACTAAGAATAAATACCGATAATATCTGCTTGTTGGAGACAGCTGTAAGACACGGAGCGATTTATCTTTACCCCATAGTTACACCTTTCTACGACTTTGCAAACAGAGCAGATCCAAATCACATGGATTCTGTACTGTTTGCTTATGGACTAATATAGATCCACTGTGACCGAATTTGTGTCCATTAGCTATTATAAATAATTATCTTATTAATATTCATGATTTCATTATTTCTTACACGAATATTTATAAGGTAAGAGTTAAAGCAGGGCGTGAGGTATAAGTTTGTATACGCAAGAGAGTCGGCAGTACCAATGCTCACCTCGGATACATAAATGACGAGTCTGAATTATGTGATTCAATTATGTTTTAAGACACTGCTGAGGTTTATGATGCTGATGGTATAATAATGATGTATATGATGAAGATGATGTTATAATGGTGGTGTTTATGATGAAGATGATGTTATAATGGTGATGTTTATGATGATGTTTTTCATGATGGTGTTTATGAGATAATTATTTTTATGATGATATAAATGAGTCATGCAGGAAACACAACATATAAAACACACAATCAACCTAAAAAACACAACGACATGAATGAATAGCAAATGTTTATGTATATTAATAGACAACACAAAGACATAAATGGAAAAGTAGTAAAGTCAAGCAGGCAAAGTCACATGCAAGACACAACCACCACCAAAACACCGATAGACAGCATCACACACACACACAACCACACACCCAAACGCACAAACTAAAATTAAGAGGGGATAAGAGAGTACTGTCTTAGAACGGAGAGTAGCAATTGTCACGTGGGGGTTTAAACCGGTTTAGGGCCGATGTTTTACATGCTTTTGATGGTGATGTTTATGATGATGATGTAATGATGATGTTTATGATGATGATAGTTATGATGATGCTGATTATGATGAGGATATTTATGATGATGATATTTTTGATGGTATTTTAGGTTTATAGGAGAAAAGCTTATATCCTGCTATATGGCACCCAAACCACATAACCTACCGTTACAGGGGGGTGGACCCGAGTCTGCAATTTTCTCTGTTTGCATGGTAGTTTTTTCTTTCGAACGATCTCCTACTATTAGAATTAAACCAAAAGGACAAAACAATCTGAAACTGAAATTATGCCCATAACAACAACAAGGTAGGAAGGAATCGTGAGATTTGATTTGAATAGGTATACACATATATGCTATTTATTGTAGACCTGGGTCCATGCTTATAAAAAGTTTAGTTGAGTCTGAGTTCGTTCCAAAGTTTGTGATTGGTCAGATTTGAGTCAAAGGCTCAAATCTGACCAATAAAAAGCTTGTGAACTCAAATCTGACCAATCAAAAGCTTGAGATCGGAACTCAGACTCAACTAAAAGCTTTATAAGCATGGACCCTGATTTGACGCATGATTATGCACCGTCGATAAGTTCCCCTTAGGTTCCGCTTTTGATATTCTCGGCTAATGAACGAAGTAGGTAGTTGGCGGTTAAAATAAATATAAATTACTACTGTTTCAATTTGAAAATGGAATTCTCTTGAGTTTCAGTTTATTTGCAAACAATACTTAGATGATTCGACAACAGTTTGGATTCAGATAAGACGCATAGTTGCCCAGTGTATGATCTGGATCCAAGGTGTCATCTTTGTTTCATTCATTTAACCCTTTGGTGCCAAATTTCTTATTGTCGTCTGCAACCCAGTTTTGTTAAAACATTTTGGTAAAATAAGGAAATTATATATATAAAGTTAAATTTCAAAGTAATAAATCAAAGATATAGAACTTGAGACTGAGACAAAAAGTGAAGTCTCAGATCATACACCGCCTTGAAAAGGCGGCGTCTGATCTGGGACTGCACTATTTGGCGTGGTACATTTATGCGACATTGGCAGTGAAAGGGTTAAAGTAAATTGTATCAGTGTCACTGAAATCAGAGTAAGTATTCAACTCAAATAGTCGAACCTCGTACGTATCTTAATGCGCTTTGAACGTAATGATTCAGCTTTAGGTCTAGTAGCAGGTGAGCTGTCTAAGTATTACAAATGGCAAGCCACAGTTGGTATTTAAGCAACAACTAACTTGAACCGTACATGAATTACAAAGATGTTTTCCCTTGTTAAGTTGTTGTTCTTAGCTGGTGTTGTGGCCTACAGTTTTGCCAAATCATGCTCGATTAGTGAGTTTCGTCAGTTGATATCAGAATTGTCTGAGAAGGAAGATAAACAACATTCTCTTGAAGGGAACTTACTGAAAAATGATTCTGAACTAAAGGCGTCCACTGGTAAGTCGGAGCAATATTTCTGCTTTAACCGATTACTTCATATAAAAGCATTTTCACACACCTTTGCAAACATAGTAGACTTAGACCACTGATTCCCACATGCGCCGTCTGATCAGGGTCAGCTCTGTTTGCTATGAAATCATATCAATCTGTTTCTTTAGTTTGTGCCATGGTCACGATTTCTCTTGGTCGTAATGCAATTAATATGAACTAAGGCACTGCCTCTACCGGGAATCGACCATCGACATTTTACATGCAATGAAGTAAAAAATAAGTAATGAAATTTAAAGAAAGTAGATGCATGTCAATTCATGTAATTCATGTAATGCATGTAATTCATTTAACAAGTGTTGGGAATCTCGCACATTATGCACTGTCTTAATATGATTAAGATGCGTGACAAATTAAATCTGAAAATTGTTAGTGAAGAAAGCCGCAACCACGACAAAACCTAAGCAATAATAATGACAGTGTCCATTATCGTTCATCTAAGACAATAGGTCACAAAGTACATAGTGTTACATAAGAATATACATTAATGAATGTCAATTTATTGTCGAAATTTAGCCAAACAAGAAATGTGTTGCAGTAGGTGACAAATGCCCCCCAAAGAAAAGCACTGGCAATGAAAGGTGATTTGTAAGCAGGTCTGCATATGCACTACAAAATGAAAGTAAAGATTGCATAGTAATACTGTGTGAGAAGAATTTGAACTCAAGCTATCACAAAAGACAAGCTTTTTTGTAATTAATTTCAAATGTCAAGGTCATGGCCACATAACCTACAAAAAGTATCTGACATTCCGCCATCTGGAGATGAACTCACACATCATATTTAGTGATGATCCTAGCTGATTTGGTGCAGGGATATGCTGTGGACAAGCTTTTTTGTAAATGAAGCCCAAGGTCAAGGTCACATTGACCTATGAATAGTATGTGAGACATCCCAATATGTACTCACACACCATATTTGGTGATCCTAGCTGAAGTAGTGTAGGAGATATGCTCCGGACAGGCATGTTTGTAAATGAGGTCAAGGTCAAGGTCACATTGACCTAAAACTAGTAATACTGTATGCGACACTCTACCATCCAAAGATGAACTCACATGCCATATCTGTGATCCTAGCTGATTCGGTATATGAGGTTTGCTCCGCACAAGTTTATTTTGTAAATGAAGACCAAGGTCAAGGTCACATTGACCTATAAATAAAACGTCACGCTTAGCCATATGCCCCATTTTTTTATTTTTAGGAAACAAAATGAATACTTGGCAAATGTTCACCGATTATTCTTACAAAAATACTGGTACATAAAAATCTGTTCAATGGTTTAATGCTCCCTTTAGCCATAGATGGGATTTAGCCCAATCTATGGTGGCCATTTTTAGTGCTTTTTGAAGAAAAAAGAGAGCTATGTTGTAGCTCCACCATCTGCATTTTCGTTGTCACTGTTCGAAAACTTTAATATTGGAACCGCCAAGTGGTGCTCCTGTATTTTATGGGTTACAACTTTGTAAATGGTCACCTAAGGAACATTCCTGCCATTTTTTAAATTTTAAATCTGATCAGTGATGTCAGAGAAAATATTTATTTGTTTATTCAATTTTCACTACAGCAATTAAAGTAAAATCAGCCCAGCCTCTAGTGGAGTGAACCTTGAGTTATAATTCTTATACATGGTACACTGTCTACTAGTGACTAAGCCATTTATAAAATTAAATTTTGTTTGACCCATTGAATGAATTAGAAAATTAAATCAAGGATAAATTTCAAAATGTGTGATGCGAGAGTTAAGGCCCTTGTACCTGGTACACTATCTACTAAAGATATGGGCCAAGTTATATGGAGATTTGTTGATGCAAAATAATGGCTTGACTGTGACAAAATCAAATGGACAAACAGACAGACATACATTGTATGTATGTGCATACACAACTGCCACTTTGGCAACTGTTGAGCTGACAATAAGCAGGCTAGACAAAAATCAGGTCAATCACTATAAAAGTAAATTAACAATCAGTAATAAAAACTCATACATATTATGTTTATGTGTGCAATTTTGAAATGAGAAGATGAGTTGTTATTGGTTGATAATGAAATGTTGATAATGCATACAAAATAAACTCAATTAGCTATCCCCTGTCCATGAATTAAGATCCAGTTTGAATTATATTAATCTATTTTAAGATACACATGGATTGAAGAAAGTGAGAAATATGACAAGAATTAGAACAAAAGTGTTCAAAGGAACATGTGTCACATGCCAGCAGAAATGTGACCAAATAAAAGATGCCATGCAAAAAATAAACCCTGTCACTCTGCTAAAGCAATTGACACAAAAAGTAGACATTGTACTGTACATGTATCATGAAAATTGTTCGGGACATTTTAACCCTTTCGTTCATACATGTACAAACGACTTTTATGTAACTGCAAACACAGTAGACTCAGATCAGAAGGCTCCCATAGGCTCTGTTTGTTAATGGAATTTGATAGATCTGTATCTGTAGTTTTTAAATGGCTATAATGTTCCATCTTCCATATTTCATTAATCTATTTTGTCCATGAATACTCAGTAAGTAGTCGAATTTGGAATAAACATAGAACAGGGAAAGGGTTAAAGGTTGTCTATAGCAAATAACTGATTCCAAAAAGCCTTTCCAATAGACAGTGCTAGGATTTGAACCTAGACTTCCCTCTATGGCTAAGCCAAGAAGGTGTTCTTCCATTAAACTACACTGATAGCATTTATGGAAAATGGCAATTTGGAGCAGAAGCTAACTTAGACCTTGATATTAATATCTATTTTTCAGTATGTTTATAGAGATCTACATGGTTTTTAGACAGGAATCTATGAGTATGTCATGTCTGATAGATTCCCTACCACATCCCACTCCCCCAAAACGTTTGACTATATCAGAACAGCCAAATTTAGATTTATTGTTGAAGTACATCTTGTTACTTTTAAATATACATGTACATAGATTGCATAGTTGCAAAACTTGTGTTTAAAATTTGCAAAAAATAAACAACTTGAAATCTGATTCTCCAAACCTTCGGTATTTGAAACACAATAATGCCTAACCTACTAAATAGCCACATTATAAGTGCTGGTATACTCAATGTGACATCACGCCTCAGGATGGATAATGCAGCTGTTGAATGCTTACTGGCAAAAGGTTTGTTCTTTTAATCCCTACCTCATGAATATTCATGCAGGAAATAAAGCACTGTATGAACATTAACTAGCTGAATTCTTATAACGGTACAACTACATGTAATGTATTATAAACTGAGGAGTTTTTGGCCATGGCAGAAATTTTAGTATACTCTGTTAGCAAAGGCATACTGAGTTCAGAGTAAAGTGTTAACATGTAGTTCTACCTGACATATCCTAATTGTAACATAATCTGTGCTGAATGGAAAGCAGTATACATATTCCTTGCAAGCCGGCCCACTATTCCTACCAAATGCCATTCAAATTCTCTGGAGGAGAAGATTTTTAAAGGTTTTCCATATATATAGTTATAATCTTATATATTCATAAGGAAATCAAGCCCTGCCCCTGACAGGCATTTTTTTTTAAATATGAACATACATGTAGCTTTAACAATTTTCGTAGAGGACTATTTCTATCAAATATCATTCAATTGTGACCATTGTTTTTGGATAACATGTTAACCCTTTACTCAATAAATACGCCTTTGCAAACAGAGTAGATCCAAAGTTGAAAGGAGCCATCTGATCAGGATCTGCTGTGTTTGTCTGTGAAACTACAATAGATCTGACTCTGTATTCTACAAAGCTATCTAAATGATGTAAAAATAGTAAAATACGCTTTACTTCTCGCAAGCCGCTTGACACCACAACCTCTGAGTAATGACCTTTGGATTATTCCATTTCAATAGGTTGATGCGAAACATGCGACATATTTCTTTCGAATTTAATTGTTTGAATTTATAATTTCATCATCAATAATTATGTATATATATACAATCTATCGTGGCGCAATGGGTAGCACGGAGGACTAATAATCAAAGCGGCTCCCTAATCTTTAAAAATAATTTGAATGATGTGAGTTTGAGGCCGACCGTATGCATATATTTTTTGTTGACCAATATTTTGCTGCTATTTTCTATTGTAAATATACGAGTTTCAAAACAGTTTAGTGGTGTTTATAATATTTTCATTTCCATCATTTTATTACAATTATTTCGTTTCATAACAATACTTCTATAACATTTTCAATTATTTGTCTAGCATTCTCGCTATACTTCCATACTGGAGCCATTTTATTTCACAGTCATGTAACTAGCACACTGTGAAATACTTCAAAATCATGGTTATTTCGTGCAAATGAACAGAAATGTCACAGTGTGTAGGTTTACATCACTTGTACAGCTATACAAACGCTTTTATGGCGAGGTGGTTGTGCTCATGACTGTGAACCTGGCGATCCAGGGTCTGAGCGGGTATGTTTCTTTATAAATAAGAACACCCGGTTACATTTGGCACCCATCAGGGGACTGTGACTGTTACACTGCATGAGCTCTGAGTTCGATTTCCAGTCGTTCTCATACCCATAGAAATTTGGGACGAATTTCAACTTGCTTCCAGGGGGAGTATGTCACAGTGTGTAGGTTTATAATCACTTGTACGGCCTTGCTGTACAAGAGTACTTTTATGGCGACGTGGGACAGTGCATGACTGCGATCTAGGTTCGATCCCGGGTCTGAGCGGGTATGTTTCTTTCTAAGGACACCTGGTTACAGAAAAAATAAAATTACATGTTACTAACGGGACTCTAACGCATGACCCACAACTCATTGGTAAAACAATTTGATTACTTCGACCTAACTGACTTAGCTAGTCGTGCTGGAACATATGTAAGTGTCAAAAATATGATCTTAAATTGTCAGTAAACACCGGTCACCCCAATTTCGAGGACTAGTTCAATATTGTAAATGCCCTCACACCTCAAATCTTTTTGTTTATCTGTATCCATTGTACCCCAACATTGTTGTTTTCGGGAATTTAGTTTCGTGACAGAAAATCAAGGTGTCTCTGTATACATGAGCTGTCTGATCTGGGTAAACTCTGCAAAAGTGAAGTTAAAGTGTACTTGAGTAAATGTTAACGAAGTCCAACCAGTCATATCCATGACTATAGCTGAGCAACTAGTCTCATCAATGAACTGTAAGACAGCATTCTTTTTTTGTGATGGTTGCCGTCTGCCAGGATATTGTTAAAACCGAAAGTAGCTCGATAGAGTCGTACGCAAAGGTGGACTAGCTGAGCATTATGAAAGTTGTGCGTCGTAAAAAAAGCAATATGTTCCTCGCAAGCCTCGCGGCTTGCTCGTCATAAAAAAGGAATGATTATCATAATGTAACATAGTCCTACCTGTCGCGTGCCAACATACTGGAACCTCAACCATTGTAAGTTTACAACTTATCTCTTGCACCCTCTCAAATGCATTTATAGGCATTATCTGTAATGTTTGTTTGATGAAGACATGTTTTATTTACAGTAATTCGTCGAATCGAGTCAATTTCAAGATGGCGGCAACTGTCAGAAGAAAATTGAAGAATGTCCGAAATGTAGCGATAAGAATTTTCTAAAAAAATGACTGTACCACGATTTATTATCCCATTTACGGCCTCGCCGAATCATGTGAATTTCTCAGAAAATTACATGTCAAATTCGGATTTTCGGCGCTGGTCAATGCTTTCCAATGAAAACTCCCGAAATAACCTAATTCACTTTTGACACGCAGTTTTTTTGGGCTTAACCATCTACCGTAGAGCAAATCGACGGCGCCTTTGGCGCCCGGTCGATTCCCTATTAACAAATCAGTTAAATAATATGCACCATGTCATTACATGAATATTTAGGAAAGTTTTAATTTGCTATATGCAGGAAACTTACATTGCTCTTCAAAATAATTGTTAACCCTTAAACTACGCCTCGTATGCATTCAGTCGATCCAGCCATTTTTCAGTCGATCTAGCCATTTTTCAGTCAATCCAGCCATTTTGATTACGTGTATAACATTTAGCACTCTACCGTCGACCCTGTGATAACATTTACAACCAGTTTGGATCCAGATGAGACACATAGTAACTCAACGTCTCATCGGCATCCACATTGTGATTCTGATGTTTCTTTTTGAAAAGATATTGAAGGAAAATGTCTTGTTGTCAGTATCTACAGACAATAGTTTAGACTGTAGAAGGTTAACCATTTCACCGCAAAACAAGTTGCAAAAAAATCACTGCCACAAATAGTGCAGTCCCAGATCAAACGCCGCCTTTTCAAGGCGGCGTCTGATTAGGAACTTCACTTTTTGTCTAAAACTCTAATTCTATATATGTGCCCTATTCCTTTGAAATTTGCATTTATTTATCTTATTCCCTTATTGTACCGAATTATTTAACAGAATTTGATTGCAGTTAACCCTTTCACCGCCAAAGTTGCAAAAAAATCACTGCGACAAATAATGTAATCCCAGATCAGACATATGTTTTCACTACCATGCCATGCATCTCATCAGAATCCAAACTATTTGACAATATGAGGATGTTTGACGCACGAAAGGGAAGCAAATTCAATAATAAACAAAATGAAGAAGCCTAAACATTCTGTAGACAGCGAATAAATATAATCATAAAGTAATGAACTATTTCACTTCCGTTGGCAACTCTGGTATTACCTTTGCTGACATTTTGGATCCAGATGAGACGATGAGTCCAAACTATTTGATACATTGATGATACGTGACAAACGAAATGGGAAAACAAATTCAACAATTTAAATAAAAATAGCCGTGCATTTCTCTGATAAGATGCGTTAATAAAAACATTTTCAAAACTAGTTTCTTTATTATGTCTCCCCCCCCTTTAGGGGAGGGAGACATATTGCTGTTGTGCTTTCTTTCTGTCTGTCTGTCCGTCCGTCCGTCTGTCTGTTAAAATTCTTGTGCAGCTAACTCCCCCTACACTATTAGAGGGATTTCCTTCAAAATTTACATATGAACCAGCTATATGTGAGGATGGTCATGTGATTTGGAATTTTGGCTGCAACAAGTTTGACAGAAGTTATGGCCCTTTGTAATTTTTCCTTATATAGAATACATGTATATAGCAAAACAATTTTGTGCAGCTAACTCCTCCTACACTATTTGAGGGATTTACTTTAAACTGTTACATATGAACCAGCTATATGTGAGGATGGTCATGTGGTTTGGAATTTTGGCTGCAACAATTGTGAGTTGAAGTTATGGCCCTTTGTAGTTTTTCCTTATAGCGAAAGACTCTTGTGCAACTAACTCCTCCAACACTATTTTCCTTATATAGAATAACAAACTTTTACATATGAACCAGCTATATGTGAGGAATCTTGTGCAGCTAACTCCTCCTATACTATTTGAGGGATTTACTTCAAACTTTTACATATAAACCAGCTATATGTGAGGATGGGCATGTGGTTTGAAATTTTGGCTGCAACAATTTTGACAGAAGTTATGACCCTTTGGAGTTTTTCCTTATATAGAGTAATAGCGAAAATGTCTTGTGAAGCTAACTCCTATACTATGTAAGAATATTCATTCAAACTTTTACATATGAACTAGCTATGTGTGAGGATGGTGATGTGGATTGGAATATGGGCTGCAACAATTTTGACAGAAGTTTGGATTTTTTCAAATATGAAATTTATAGGGAAAACTAGTGTTTATAGATGTCTACAAAAAATTACAGATAACCAATCTATATGTGATGCACAACCAACCTATATGTATCTATAAGTGACACACAACCAATCTATATCTATATGTGAAATCTATATGTGAAGGTGGTCATGTGATTTTGAATTAAGCTTGATTATCATAATAGTTGTTAAAACGCAACTCTTGGTTACAACGTTCATTCCTCTTATGGGTGCGGGGGCGGGGTACCAGGGGGAGACATGTGTTTTTCTCAATAACAAACTCTAGTTTCTATATGATACAACCCCTATGTTGTGATCACTTTTTGTAATCGTTTTGAAGTCTCCGCTGATCCCATGTTGCAACCACTCTTCAGCATTCTCTGGAATTGTCTCGATTAGACGTGTCTAGGGAGTGGACACAACATAAGTTTTGATGGAGAAATGACGAAATGAGTACTTGAATACGCACCACATTCCAATAAGGTTCGGATCTTAACGACAACATTGCTACATTTCAGAGGCCCATGGAACACCCACAGTCAAGTTTGAAGCTAACACAATTGCGGACGAAGATGTCGTTTGTGGAGAAGTGATAAAGTTTACAACAGTGGTCAGCAACATTGGTAATGGGTATGACATCAGTACCGGAGAGTTTACGGTACCTTATGGTGGTTTATATGCGTTCAATGTTTCACTCTGTTCCAATAGATATAAAGTGTTATCTTATAAAATGATCGGTGGGGGTAACGTCATTTTAAGTGTATACCATCATGACTCACTTCCAAATAGAATCTGTAACTCCTACGAAAGGTATTTAACACTCAACAAGGGTGATAAAGTTTGGGTTGAAGGCGGGTACACAGTGGATCGCGCACTATTTCGTGGAGACGATTCCAGACGGCCTACGTTTTCTGGAGAGCTGATTCCTGAAATTTAGCATGATCTTATTATGAGCAAAGTATTAGCCATTATCCCGCTATGAACAAACACTATCTGCTCAATGTTGGATGTGATGCAATGTTCTAGCCATTATCCCGCTACGAACAAACACTATCTGCTCAATGTTGGATGTGATGCAATGTTCTATCGGTTATTATGTCAATCCAGAACTGTGTTAACTCTAAAAGATTTTAAAACAGCCATACAGGAATGGTTACAAACTGGAGAGACTGTTTTTATTCATTTCCATCCATTATGTCCTATTTTAACCCTTTACTCCATATACGTGTATACCCATTTCTACCCTTTTGCAAATAGAGTAGACACTGTTCAGAGGGTTACTACAGAAGCCATCTGATCAGGTCTGTTCTGTTTGCTTGTGATATAACATGGATATGATTCTACAGTTTCAGACATGGCCGAAAATACCTGTGCCCATATGGTATTATAACAATTAATCTAATTAATATTCATGATGGCATTATTTCTTACAACATTAACCCTTCCGCTGCCAATGCCAGATCGGTGATTACCTATGCAAACAGTTTGGATCCAGACACATGACATCCCATTTGACTTTTAAATACGGTCCCATCTAATACCGCTTTACACGTGACATACCATTTGACTTATAAATACAGTCCCATCTTATACCGCTATACACTTGACATTTTATTTGATTTATAAATACAGTCCCATCTAATACCGCTATACACTTCCATTTAAACCATAACGTCCCATGCATGAGCGATATACAAACAGTGCAGACTCTTTTAATCGAGGTCTGCATTGTTTGGTTTACCGGTCAATTGCAAAGTTAGGAGCTAAAATGTATGTGTAAGAACCCCGTTTTATGACATAAATCAATTTGGATGAGTTTACCTTTTATAATATGGAAGATAAGAGGTAAAACTGTTTTACCATTTACGTGTTTGCATGTTTCAGCTTAAACACGGAATTACGGACTAATGTTCTATTATTTAAAATTATTTAGTAATTCAGTGAGCAACTACAGTGCTCCCACCCTACAACTACCCTCTCAATAACGATTCCCTCCATACAACAACGCATGTCACTGTTTCCGAAACAACAAGGCTCCAGAAACAATTTCTGCAAAGCTCTAGATGAAGGAAAAGAAGTAAGGGCCATCTTTTTCGATATCAGTAAAGCTTTTGACCGTGTATGGCATATTGGTCTGTTAGAAAAACTTAAAGCTGCTGGACTCTCAGAAAGTCTTGTCACGTGGTTTTCAAATTACCTAGATAGTAGACGGCAGTGTGTGATCATTCCTGGCGCGAAATCTGAATGGTTACCCATGCATTCAGGTGTACCAAAGGGGTAAATTCTTGGACCAATACTCTTCTTAATTTATATCAATGACATCGTTGATGACGTACAATCTAATATTCGTCTGTTCGCTGACGACACTAGTCTTTATCTCATTGTAGAACATGCAGAAGCGGCTGCCTACACTTTAAATACTGATGTCGATAGAATTACTAAATGGGCGGAAACCTGGCTCGTTACATTCAACCCTACAAAAACCGAGTCCATGTTAATTTCAAGAAAAACAAAAAACCCTGACCATCCTCCTTTACACATGCTTGACGAACAGATCACTGAGGTTAGCGTACATAAACATCTTGGTATTCATTTGTCACGTGACGGGACATGGCATACATATACAGATTACATAATATTAAAGGCCTGGCAGAGAATAAATATCATGCGTAAATTAAAATATGTTTTGGATAGAAAATCGCTTGAAATAATCTACCTTAGCTTTGTGAGACCCTTACTCGAATACGCAGATGTCGTCTTGGACAACTGTACATCGAATGAAAAACATAACCTAAATAAAATCCAACATGAGGCCGCAAGGATAGTTACTGGTGCAACTAAATTTATCTCTATTGAAAATCTTGAAAAGGAAACTGGTTGGGAATCTCTAGAGAGCAGAAGAAGAAAACATAAGCTCATTATATTCTACAAAATGATCCAACAAGGCTCCAGAAACAATTTTTTTCCATCGTCTTTTCTTCATGCCTCCATCAAACCCTATGTTGTGACCACTCTTTAGAATCGTCACGAAGAGTGGTCACAACATAGGTTTTGATTGAGGCATAGCGGTTTTAGTTCTAGAAATACACCTGATCTGGGGATCTGCTTTCAAGCTAATTGTGTTTGAATTTCCCTTCCGATAACAACTCCCTCTGAACAACACATACAATCTTCGTATCCCAAAGGGTGTCGTTGTAGAGAGGGATCACTGTATCCCAAAGGGTGTCGTTGTTGAGAGGGAGCACTGTATCCCAAAGGGTGTCGTTGTAGAGAGGGAGCACTGTAATGCCTCTGTCACATTTGCCACGAACACCGTACGGTCTAACATTTCTACGGTCAATAACATTTCTACGGGCGCCGTACGGTCTAACATTTCTACGGTCAACAACATTTCTACGGGCGCCGTACGGTCTAATATTTCTACGGTCAACAACATTTCTACGGGCAATAACATTTCTACGGGCGCCGTACGGTCTAACATTTCTACGGTCAATAACATTTCTACGGGCGCCGCACAATTACTACGGCTATATACGTCAGTGGTCACATATGCTACGGCCACAGTACGGCGTATTTTGAATGTGTGGAGACCGAAAAAATATGGCTGGCGTACAGACTTTAAGGGATTAGCTGTGTGCAGCCACTGTGCGGTCATCACAGTTTTTATAAAATTCCACGGCAGCCGCAAGGAAGTCGCACGGCTCCCGTATGGATGCCGTACAGTGTCCGAACGGTCAGTCATGCGCAACTGCTACAAAACTTGGTTGTAAAAAGCTACGACAAGATATTATAAGTCCTTGGTTAAAATTTTCCTGCGACCGTACGACCTGTAAAAAGTAGGAACATGCTGCACAGCAGCCGTGCGGACGCTGCTGATTTTCTACGGCCGCCGAAGAAATAATTCGATTTTAGCAATCTACAGTCACTGTACCGCCGCCGTAGAGCGAATGTGACTGTAGTGTAAGATAAAAACAAAACTTGAAACCCCTTTTCTGCTAAAGTCTGGATCTGGTACAAGTTTGACTTCTTCAAAATTGATCAAGATGTTGAGAAAATATTGCCCGCTCATCAAACACCTTGGATCCTGGTGAGAATTCTCATCTAGATAAAAAACTGTTTGAAATAAGTGAGTAGGGATATCAGCATTTATCTCTATGAGACTGCGTGATTTAGGGTCTCAGTATCCATCACATTGAGTGATTCTGGGTTTCCATATCCATCTCTATGAGACACTGAGTGACTTTGGGTCTCAGTATCCATCTATCTCTTTGAGATAATGAGTGACTCGTGGTCTCAGTATCCATCTCTATTAGACACTGGGTGACTTTGGGTCTCATCAGCATCTATCTATATGAGACATTGAGTGACTCGGGGTCCCAGTATCTATCTCTATGAGACACTGAGTGACTTTGGGTCTCATCAGCATCTATCTCTATGAGACACTGAGTGACTCGTGGTCTTAGTGTCTATCTATATGAGACACTGAGTGACTCGGGGTCTCGGTATCCATCTATATGAGACACTGAGTGACTCGGGTCTCAGTATCCATCTATATGAGACACTGAGTCACCCGCGGTCTCAGTATCTATCTCTATGAGACACTGAGTGACTCGGGGTCTCAGTATCCATCTCTATGAAGCATTATTGTTACATGAATTATCAATCAAGAAAAAGCAGTTTGAATCCAGTTCTGTTGCTCTGGTTAGGGTCTTTGCCTTATCTTACTATTTGTATATGCATACCATGAATAAGTGACATCACTGACTAAATACGTAAGGCATGTGTTCATTTGTTAAACTGGTTACGTGGTAACAGCTGCATTTATAATTGACAGATGATTGTTCTATACGGTCATTGCCCGTTTCCAATCATCAATCTTAATAAGCAAACAGAGCATACCCTGATCAGATGACTTCAATAGGAGCCATCTGATCTGGGTCTACTCTGTTTGCAATGGCGTGTAAAGGCGTATTTATGGAGTAAAGGGTTTCAGTTGATCCTGTCATTTTTATTATAAACTTTAGCACTCTACCGGCAACTCTGTGATAACCTTTGCAAACAGTCTGGATCCAGATGAGACACAGAGTACCTCAACGTGTCATCGGCATCCAAACTGTTTGTAACTCCGATGTTCCTTTTAAAAAGATATGGAAGGAAAACGTATTTTTAGTATCGAAGCAGACGGCACTATTTTCAGACAATTGTTTAGCATACAGAAGGTTAACCCTTTCACCGCCGCAGTTGCATAAAGGCACCACGACAAATAGTGCAGTCACAGATCAGACGCCGCCTTTTCGTCGTGGGAGGTAACATGTTCCATAACTTGCATCCTAAGTAGGAAAAATACTTTTTAACCAAAACCGTTGACCTTTAGGGGCACAAATGAATCATGCTGGCTGGATCTAGCTCCATATGCATGAACTGAATTCTGTAATCAGGACATATGCCATTTTTAATTTTAAAAACATGACAGTGTTTAATTTGGTCCACTCGTTTAGAAACCGGTAACCAGTCAAGTGAAATAAAATGCTTATTATCAACATGAGGCCTGTATTCCAAATTGTGTACAATCTGGTCATAAACGTCATTCTTTTTATAGAAGGGAACAACTTTTGCAGATTTCAAGTCATCTTGGACCACTCCCTGTATTAGAGACAAGTTAATAATGTGATTGAGAAGAGGAGCGATGCTAGCAGTACTATCTCTTACAGACCTAGGAATATCATCCAGCGCAGTGGATTTATCAAAATTAAGACTATTAAGATAATATAAGATCTGATTCTCAGACATAATAGAAAATAAGATTTGTGTAGGAATTACGCTGTAGGAAATACGCCTTTCTGTGAACAAAAATAATAAACACAAGTCCTTCCATACAGGTATTGAGGCAATTTTTCAACCAGTTTAGAAGCAACTGTTGTGTAAAAATATTAAATTTCTCAGATACTTTCTGTTTATCAATGGAAAAGTAGTAAAGTCAAGCAGACAAAGCCACATGCAAGACGCAACCATCACCAAAACACCGATAGACAGCATCACACACACACACACAACCACACACACACACACACACACACACACACACACACACACACACACACACACACACACACACACACACACACACACACACACACACACACACACACACGAAATGAACACACAAGAACCAGGGACAAACGTTCCACACATGAACAAATCACAAGCACAAAGACGCAAGGCAAACAAAAGGAAAACATATATCATTGTTATCACCCATTTTAAGACCCATATTAGAACAAGATGATGATTTCATCTTTTTGGAAGACAGGCCAAGGTTCTAGAGGTCATCCCAGAGAGACTTATAATCAGATTTGTTTTCTTCTAACTTATCTTTAACCCTTCCGGTGCCAGCATTGTCGTCTGCTGGACATAGTTTCGTTTATTTTTAGTGTTAGTGTGTGCACTTCTTCCATTTCTTTTATAAAACAGTAAACAGAGTGTCAAACAGTTTGGAACCTGATGAGACGCCGAGTTACTCGGCGTCTCATCTAGATCGAAACTGTTTGCATGTGATATCATAAACCCGTCATTGTGGCACGGAAGGGATTAAAAAGTCCTGTTTTGTCGAGCTACTACTTAGCCTGCTAAATTGTCCATATTTGCACCAGTTTGTTTCTTCTTTCTACATATTAAAACATTATGTCTCTCGTTATTACTATGTAGAATATCTTGGATCATTCAGGGCTTATTGCGTTGTTTTATTCTGATCTCCTTAATAGGTGTTATTTTGTTCACAGCTGTCAAAAATATTGATTGTCGTTTCTAATTACGTTATAGTTGTCAAAATGGATTTCAGAATCAAAACTAGTGTCGTCTAGCCAGGTTTCAGATATAGATAAACATGATGCAGTGTTTTTACGTGCTATTAATCGAATATCGTTTAGTTTCGGTAGGAGATTTCTTACGTTGATATGAATAAAATGAAGACCACGTTTGCTGAAAAGTTGTGTTCTGTAGAGTGAGTGAGTGAGTGAGTTGGGTTTAACGTCCGACCAACAGTATTTCAGTATTTGCAGACGGCACCCGCATGAGACAAGTTATAGTGCTGTAGAGGTTGATAGAGGTCCAGGATGACTATGTATGTCACCACATAAAAGAAGACTCACTGGCAGCCAGTTTGTAGATTTACATAAGCATAAATATGATTTCTGCTTCTTATCCATATTGATGTAGCTGGTAATAAACCTGTTGTAAAAATTCAGGTTGTTATAGAGTACAGTGGTAGGGTTATGCGAATTCAATGCACTGTCCGGTGAAATGTAATGTTCTGTTACCTGGTGGGGTAGCGGTAGACATATCCAGCAAAACTTTCTGTGGTACGTAAAATATGTAAAAACAGTATTAAAAAGATTCTCACCGACTCCATTTCCCAGTAGTATTACTCAAGTTTCGATAGGATAACTAATAGTTTATAGAATATGTTCTCCGGAAGTAAATAAATGCCTACCTTGGTCAGAGGTCATCAAAGTGAAATAATTGGTAGAGGTTACATATCGATAATTCATATAAACTCATTTTAAAATCTTGCAAGTGGTTTCAGAGAAGAGAATTTCTTGAAATATTTAACTACACTTGTAGCCATATAAAGACAATTAGCTCTGCTTCTGATACCCATGTTTGTAAACGAATCCCAACAATCTGGACATTTTGGAAGAGGGTAACCTAATCAACATTCCGGTAAACATATATTCAGAGCTATAGATAAAAGTGCGTACCCAATTACTAAAATCGTCATTTCTTCACCAAATCCCATGCTATGACTATGGGGCAATCGTCCGTACCCCCATTACTTATAGCTACGAAACAGACTTTGATACAAATTCACAAACAATGAGATAGAAGTAATATATTTGATTCTGAGTTAAGTTTGTAAAATTAGAATTTTGGAAAGGGTGTGGGTTTTACAGAAACAGAATAGATCCATATCTAAACTTTCAAAACTTAAATAAACCACAAGAACTAACAATATACCAACAAAATGTAGCATCATTGTTACTTGAAATATAAACCATGAGTAAGCAGTGTGAATCCAGTTGTTTACCTCTGGGTCCATGCTTATAAAACTTTTGCTTGAGTCCGAATTCGTTTTCAAGTTTTCTCAAGCTTGAGAACTCTAATTCTGGTTATAGTCTACACTGCTAGCTGACTGTAATGCTTAATGATTTAATAAGTCTCAATAATTTGTAGAAGTAAAGAAAAGGTACCTAGTTATAGTCTACTTTCAGTCCGAATGACCGCTCAGCCGACTGTGCATTTACTCCCCTGGTCATTGAGTCATTGGCCTACAATATTGAGCACTGCTAACATATGGCGCAATCATGCAGCCGAAGTACCGACGAGTGACCCTCACATGTACCTATTTTAACCCCTGGGTGGAGAGGAGGTGCGGGTGGAAGACACGGAAAAGCGTCTCTTAAATTTCCGGGAGGGACCGGGATTTGAACCCCGGACCTCCGGACTGATAGTCAAGCGCGTTACCACTAGACCACTGCGCACCACACCAACAGACGATCCACCCCGGACGACTGCAACTACCAACTGTAGCCACCGCGTACCATTTTTGACACTTGTTTAATGAAAAATGTTATTTAATCAGATTGGGATCCATTCTTTGCCTAATCTTACTATTTGTACAAGCACCCCATGGATAAATGACATCACTGACAACTAAATACATGTGTGTAAAAGATATGTTCATTTTCTTGCAGTGATTACGTGGTAACAACTGCATTTATTTATTTAAGGACGAAATGGCAATTTGACTTGTAGACGAAAACTGTTTTTACATTTTCTGTGATTATAACTGTGCACTTTATGTGCAGTTTATTTTTGGTTTGTAGGGAAATAATAGTAAACATAGCCATTTGACAATCTTTATGATCATTCTAATTGTATGCATAAATGAGTAAAATAATGACTGAATGACTCGACCAATTCTTTTTGAATCCAAGAGGTTTGCGTTTACATTGCCCACTGTTTGGTATTTGATGAAGGACCACTACTTGATCTTTAACCAATTACCTGACATGGTTTTTCTTGTTCATAATGCAAATATAAAATAAATGAGTTAATTAATATGCACCATGTCACTACATGAATATCTATCAGGGAAAGTGTTAATCTGCTTTATGTAGGAAACTTGGGGCTGCTTAATATAAAAAAATGGTGATACCTACTTTTCTAATATTGCTGTTGAATTTAACTGCATTTCGAAAGGAACCCCATGCTGTGTACTTTTGGATGCTAAGTCCCTGGCATCTAATACACAGATTGATAGGGCGGGCTACTATCACAGAGGATCAAGGTATACTTGCATAGGTTTATCTTTTACGGCCATTGACCCTTACTGGACACTGCAGGAACACTCCAGGGAATCAATAATCAGCACAGCTAGCCACTGTGTATTTAGTGGGGTGTGGCGGCATTTATAAAAGAGATTTAAGATGCCTTTAAACTACGCATCATATCCATTAATTGTTAACCCTTAAATTACGCATCGTATCCATTCAGTTGATCTTTTTTATAACCATTAGCACTCTACCGGCAACTCTGTGATAACATTAGCAAACAGTTTGGATCCAGATGAGACACAGAGTCATGTCTCATCGGGATCCAAACTGTCTGCCACTCTGATATCCAATTTTGAAAAGATATGGAAGGAATGTGTGTTTTTAGTACAGAAGCAGAGGACACTATTTGAAGACAATTGTTTAGAATACAGAAGGTTAACCATTTCACCGCCGCAGTCGCATAAATGCACCACGACAAATAGTGCAGCCCCAGATTTAGGCGGCGTCTGACCAGGGACTTCACTATTTGTCTCAATATCTATTTCTATATATGTGCTTTATTTCTTTGAAATTTGCATTTATTTGTCTCATTTCGTTATTTTACTGAATGATTTACAAACTTGGATTGCATACGAAAATTAGAAATATGGCGCCTAAAGGGATAAATGTGCAGAAGAACTAGGAGCAATTTGTATGCAAACATATCCATATTATTTCATCAGTAATCAGAGCATACCTTTATTGCTCCTGCAGGATCCATCTGCTCTGGGTCTACTGTATTTGCAAAGATTTACAAACTTGGATTGCGAACGACAATTAGAAATTTGGAGCCGAAAGGGTAAAACATAAATAACAAAAGTACAAAAATGAGTCATGCAGGAAACACCACATACAGAACAAACAGTCGCCCGAACAGCAACACAAGGAAACAGCAAATGTACATAACTATAAAAACATCAAGAGACGCACAAAGACAAAACAAACATACACTAGGGGGAAGATGGAAGTACCGCCTTGGAACGGTCAGTGACAAAAGTCACTTGGGGATTATACCGGTTTATGGGCGCCCAACCTCACACTTATTCCATCCCCACCCTAAAAGACAAACAGTGTAAATAAACGTATCCCCTCTCCGACTAATCTACAACAACCGCGACGGCAAATACAGTGGTAAAGTGCATGTATAACGAAAACATTAAGTGAACAAACTGTATCCACCTATCGCTAGTGTACTCAATGATTGAGCTGCAAACAGGGTAACTGTAGAAAAGTAATAAAGGGTACGACAAAAACTAAATACATGTAGTACAGATATCCGACGTTCTCCTTCCATTTCTGGATCTAAGAGGTCGCCTTCGTAGCGTACTAAACCTTTAATGTCGGCGTACATGCAAAGAAGCCAGCGTGATTGTCAACTGTAAAAGGGTTGACAACCAAACATGCAGTATGTTGTAGTACTACAGGATCATATCCCTTTTTAATGATTTTTTTAACATATTTGATGAACAAAGTGAGAAAATAGGTATGTCCAATAATTTTACGAAGTTTGTAAATCACATCACCATAAAATTCAGGATATGAAATACCATGTCGCAGAAGCTCCTTGAGATTACATTGGTACTTGCTAATAAGTGAGAGATTTCGATAGTAAAATGTAGAGAAAGTTTTTCTTAGCTAATGGTATCTATATCCTTGCTTAAGCAGTTTTTCAGTTAAAATGAGATTTCGAGTGTTAAAATCGTCAAAAGATGAAAAAGCTCTAGCAAAACGAATAAGTTGAGATATATAAACCCCGTAAGATGGAGCACGGGGAACATCCCCGTCAAGATGAGGAAAATTTACAATATTAAAATCAAAATCATCTCTTTTGTCATATATTTTAGATGAAATAATTCCATTATCAAGAAACGCTGCATAATTGTCGGACGGGTTAGCTTTATTCAATTTGAGTTCTTTAGGATAAATTGTAGGTATCAGAACATCAAAGAAAGGGTTATCTAAGTTAAAAATATCATCCAAATATCGACAAGTTTCATTGAAGGCTTTCATAACATCTTCTTGTGATTGAGGATTCAAACGCAACATGAAATCTCTCTCATAGCAGTACAAAGACAAATCTGCGACAAGTGGTGCACAATTCGTACCCATAGAAATACCAATTACCTGACGGTATATAGCATTCCCATAACGTACAAATATGTTATCCAAAAGAAAGGTTAGTGATTCGCAAACTTCTGAGCAAGTCCAATTGGTGTAATATTTCATTTGCTCGTCAGTAAAGAAAGCTTTTTCAGCACTACATGGAAAAGTAGTAAAGTCAAGCAGGCAAAGCCACATGCAAAACGCAACCACCACCAAAACACCGATAGACAGCATGACACACACACACACAACCACACACCCAAGCGCACACACACACACACACACACACACACACGAAATGAACACAGAAAACACCAAAAGACACACAAGAACCAGGGACAAACGTTCCACACATGAGCAAATCACAAGGACAAAGACGCAAGGCAAACAAAAGGAAGGGTGACAAAGAGAGTACCGCCTTGGCACGGTCAGTAGCAAAAACACCACTGGGGGTTTAAACCGGTTTACGGACGTCCTAACCTCACACTTCTCTCAAAGTCACCCTAGCTTTACAAATATTGTAAATAAAGGTATCCCCGCTGGACTTACCCACAACATAGACGACGGTGAACACAGGACAACATGTAAAACATAGCATAATAACTGTGACAATCCGTCAAATATGTACTCAATGGCTTTGCTGAAGTCAGAGCACCTGCAGGTAAGCCGTTAAGGGCACGACAGGGAAAAAATAATACATGAGTCTGGTAAGCTCCTCCTGTATCCAAGTTTAAGAGTATACCATCATAGAGTACTACCCTCGGCCTGTCATCGCGCAAGCAAAGAGGGAAGCGTAGCTACCGACTGTAAAAGGATCGATAACCAAACATGCAGTGTGTTGCAATATAATAGGATCATAACCTTTCTTTTTAAATTTTTTAATGCGTTTTATAAACAAATCATGAAAATGGATATGACCCCGAATTTTCCTAAGTTTGTAGATAACATCCCCATAAAATTCTGGTTGAGAAATGCCTTGTCGCAGTAACGTCCGTAGATTGCAATTATATTTACTAATGAGAGGTAAATTTCGATAATAAAATTTAGAAAAGGTTTTCCGAAGTTTGTGATATCTGTAACCTTGCTTAAGAAGTTTATCAGTTATAACTAAATTACGTCTGTTAAAATCTTCAAGCAAAGAACAGGCTCGGGCAAACCTAATAAGTTGAGAAATATAAACACCATAAGATGTAGAACGTGGCACATCCCCATCTAGAAAAGGATAATTAACAATTTTAAAATTAAAATCTTCTCTTTTATCGTATACTTTGGACGAAACTTTATCATTTGTAATTGAAAGATTCAAATCTAAAAATGAAGCATTAATGTCAGATTGATTAGCTTTGTTTAAAGACAGTTCTTTTGGGTAGATTGAAGAAACCATAGTATCAAAATAAGGATTATCTAAATTCAAAATATCGTCTAAATACCTTGAAGTTTTATTAAAAGCATTAACAATATCGGTCTGTGTATCAGGTTTTAAGCTAAGCATAAAATCCCTCTCGTAGCAATACAAAAACAAATCTGCAACAAGAGGGGCACAATTTGTACCCATGGGTATACCAACAACTTGACGATATATGGTATCTCCATAACGCACAAATATATGATCTAAAAGAAAGGTAAGAGATCTACAAACATCAAGGCAAGTCCACATTGTGTAATGTTCAACTTCTGAATTCGAAAAGAATGAACGTTGAACATTACAAGCAATGAACATTTTGTTTTCTCTGGCAAAGGTTTTTTCTATTAATTTAATAAGTCTATCCTTTATAAGATGGTGAGGTAGAGTAGTATAGAGTGTAGAGAAATCATAAGAGCTCAGTAAAGAAATGTTATACTGTTCATTTTCAAGTTTTGTTAAAACATCATTTGAATTTTTTATGGACCAAAAAACATTAATACCAGAATTTTCATATATTTTATCACAGTAGCGTTTAACATGTTCTTTGATCGTAGTAAGACAGGACGTCAAAAGTATAGATAATTTAGTAGTGGTACAACAGCTAGAGTTGGCAATAAAACGCGACTTATAAGGTTTTTTATGTAGTTTCGGAATCCAGTACAAAGTAGAAAGTTTATGTTGTTTTATGTTAGGACCAGACTTAAAATCATTGCACATTTTTACATGTTCCGAGACTATATCTTTTTCAGGTGTTTGATCTGTTATATAAGTTTTTGAATCAGTTAGCTCCTTCTTTAAAACATCAACATAATACAATCTTCAAATAATGATTACATTGTTTGATGCCTTGTCAGCAGGAACAAGAACATAATCTGAATTAAAATTAGAAATGTTTTTCTTCAAGTAGCGAAATTTAACTCTAGGTCGAGGTGGTAAAAGATGGTTATTTGATTTGTAAAACGTTATTCGTGTATCAATAATATCGAAAATACATTTCTTCCAATCCGAAAGGGCATTAACATCAGCATGTTCTCGTCGACACCATTTGATGCAGAAATCTTGAATAGCTTCCGCAATATGAGTTCGACAAGCGTCAAAATCAATAAGGGAAGGTAATCTATATTTAGGTCCTTTATTTAGGAGGGTCCTGAGACGTTTATCCTTAATGATATCAAAATTACCAGTAATGACATGACCAACTGGTTTATAGCAAAAGCTAGAAATGCTACAATCTCAAGAAATAGGGGTATTAACATCAATATTTAAGTCAGAGACAATTTTATTGTAGTTCAAAATAACATTTCTAATAGGTTTATTATATTTATAACAGATGATAGGTGATTCAGAGTTGATGAAATATTTGGGAATAGCCTCGATTACATTCTTATCACGAAATATACTTTGAATATCAATAAAATTTATTTAGGAACTGAAGTTTCAGAAAATGTCTTTTATGTTCAGATTCTTTATCAATACGTGGACGAAGAACATGCTGTGTGTAACTTTGTATAAGTGAGGCAGTATTAATTAACGGATCTGTACGCATATAGATTTTATCAGCCTCTTCGTCTATTGACTTAAGACAGGAAAAGGGTAAAGACGATAAACAAGATAACATAGAATGTTTACCAGTTTGTTTTAGAATAGTATGTAAATCATGAATAGACATATTACGACGTAATTTACGCTTAATATTACCATTTCTACGTCTGCCATGTGATCTACTTTTACGTTTTCGAATAGAAAATATAGAGAAAATATCGATACTTGGATCTTTAGAAATATTGCCGCTTTGGAAAATGTTATCATTAAGGCCTAAAGGAAAAGGTGTTTGTAATTTCTTTATCCAGTCTAGCTCTGTGATGAAACGAGCTTTAGATTTTAAACTACCAGTAGTTTTAGAATCATAATAAATTTGTTCTACTGGTTGAACCGAAACATATTTGAAAGAATGTCCTGTATGACGAAAATGCTGGTAAAGAAAATTGCGTACTTTTTTGATCCGGCAATGGTAACTGTGTTCACGAAACCTAGTTTTTAAAGATCGTCCTGTCTGACCTACATATTGAATGCCACAACGTGGCGCATTTCATGTAAGAACATATATAATATTAGATGAGTTTCAGTCTAAATCAGAATTAATCTTCACACTAAACACTCTACCATTAACAAGAGATTTAATTGTTGATCTAGTAGAAATGAAATTGCAACACATACACCTCTTACTATTGCACTTAGTAATTATTGGATACACCCTATGTCTTTTGTTCAAATAATGTGAATTTAGATGGACTTTACTATAACGAATGATAGATTGCTTTAAAGGAGACAAAACGATTTTAGGTCCATTATGAAAAATGTTACTAATAGCCGAAGAGGGAACATGAAAAGATGAAGCAGAAGACAATTTTAGAGGTTTAATACAAACTGACGGCTGTAGTGATTGGAAATTAGCCAGGTTATGAGGAATCTGAACGGAAGATACAGAGTGTAAGTTTAAGTTATTAATTTTGAGTTTAGGGAGACTATTCATATTTTGTGTAGTAATTGTAGCACCCTTCTGTAAAAAGCGACATACGTATGTAACGAAAAGTGGTGTAAAATAATAGAAAACATACCAGAGATTATAAGAAAAATAAAGAAGACTAAGAATATGAATGAAACATTGAATAGTGAAACATTGAATGGGTAAAAAGTAAGAAGAAACACAAATAAGGTAAAGTCGCACTAGAGAAAACGCAAACGGCACAAATCTTAAAAGGGAAATTAAAATAGTCACACAATATGTCGGTGAGTACGGAAGCCACCATGAAGTGCAAAGTACGGTGTAAAGGTATGAGGAAACACATTGAATGTAGAGCAATTCCTGCAAGAGGAAGACAACAATATTGATTGGATGTACGGGGAGACGTTTCACCGCCGCCACACTGCACAAACAACACTATTGTGCTTATAAATGGAAAAGTAGTAAAGTCAAGCAGGCAAAGCCACATGCAAAATGCAACCACCACCAAAACACCGATAGACAGCATGACACACACACACAACCACACACCCAAACGCACACACACACACACACACGAAATGAACACAGAAAACACCAAAAGACACACAAGAACCAGGGACAAACGTTCCACACATGAACAAATCACAAGGACAAAGACGCAAGGCAAACAAAAGGAAGGGTGACAAAGAGAGTACCGCCTTGGCACGGTCAGTAGCAAAAACACCACTGGGGGTTTAAACCGGTTTACGGACGTCCTAACCTCACACTTCTCTCAAAGTCACCCTAGCTTTACAAATATTGTAAATAAAGGTATCCCCGCTGGACTTACCCACAACATAGACGACGGTGAACACAGGACAACATGTAAAACATAGCATAATAACTGTGACAATCCGTCAAATATGTACTCAATGGCTTTGCTGAAGTCAGAGCACCTGCAGGTAAGCCGTTAAGGGCACGACAGGGAAAAAATAATACATGAGTCTGGTAAGCTCCTCCTGTATCCAAGTTTAAGAGTATACCATCATAGAGTACTACCCTCGGCCTGTCATCGCGCAAGCAAAGAGGGAAGCGTAGCTACCGACTGTAAAAGGATCGATAACCAAACATGCAGTGTGTTGCAATATAATAGGATCATAACCTTTCTTTTTAAATTTTTTAATGCGTTTTATAAACAAATCATGAAAATGGATATGACCCCGAATTTTCCTAAGTTTGTAGATAACATCCCCATAAAATTCTGGTTGAGAAATGCCTTGTCGCAGTAACGTCCGTAGATTGCAATTATATTTACTAATGAGAGGTAAATTTCGATAATAAAATTTAGAAAAGGTTTTCCGAAGTTTGTGATATCTGTAACCTTGCTTAAGAAGTTTATCAGTTATAACTAAATTACGTCTGTTAAAATCTTCAAGCAAAGAACAGGCTCGGGCAAACCTAATAAGTTGAGAAATATAAACACCATAAGATGTAGAACGTGGCACATCCCCATCTAGAAAAGGATAATTAACAATTTTAAAATTAAAATCTTCTCTTTTATCGTATACTTTGGACGAAATTTTATCATTTGTAATTGAAAGATTCAAATCTAAAAATGAAGCATTAATGTCAGATTGTTTAGCTTTGTTTAAAGACAGTTCTTTTGGGTAGATTGAAGAAACCATAGTATCAAAATAAGGATTATCTAAATTCAAAATATCGTCTAAATACCTTCTTTGGTGTCAAGTCAAGGTCACATGATTGTGACAAATATTTCATTACATGCAAGAGATGCCATTTGATATCAAAACTTGGATGAAAGGGTTTAATGAATATTTATGAAATAAAGATTTTAGCTGCAGAATGAACATAGATGGTTACTGATGAATGGGATAGAATGCCAACTCTTTATGTGCTTACAGTGAGGTTTTGATAAACTCTATACATACATAGATAGATAGATAGATTTATTTCGGCAAACAGAAAACATAATATGTTCGCAAACATGCATCACATCATAATAAATAGTAATTCGTAAAATGATGCATAGTGAAAAACCATGGCATGCTTTCTATACCAAGGATAACACAATAAAGAGCATGCTCTTATTTCCATTGTGGTCCTTACTTATTTCCATTTGGATAGTATTTCAACTCTTTATGTGCTTACAGTGAGGTTTTGATCAATTCTGTACATACTATAGTTCGATTTCGAGTGCTAAGCCGTGACTGCACTTTTCTATCTATAGAAGCAACCATTCTAATCTACGGGTAGGTGGACAATGGTTGTCACAAGAAGTTCGTAGTAATCGTGCAGTATTAGTATATACAGTAACACCTCTCTGTAACGGCCACTAAATTACATCAAATATTTTGTGTTTATGACAGATGGCTGCTTAAAGCAAGGTGAAAGTAAAACAGAACACTCCTATAGGAGCGTTCTCTTTTACTTTCACCATGCTTTAAGTAGCCACCTGCCCTAAATACCACACAATTAACATAATTTAGTGGCCGTTATAGAGAGGTTTTATTGCATATGCTTCTTACATGTCTGTATTACCACAGGTAACTCAGGAACAATGCAAGGTTTGTGACGCTTTTTACTACGGGTGGGCTGGTCCTAAAGGTCACAGCTCACGGGTCAAAATTGAACTATACACAGAGGTGCCGATAAGATACATAAACTAAACATTTTCAAGAATAACTTCTTCATTTCACAACCAAAACCTAACTTGTAGTGCTGAAACGGTTACTGGAAATTTTGTAACCGGTTTATCGCAATTATTAGCCCTTTCCCCTCATATAAACGTCTTTTTAGATATTTGCAAACAGAGAAGACCCAGATCAGACGGCTCCTGAAGGAGTCGTCTGATAATGATCTGCTCTGTTTGCTAATCGAATTTGATAGATCTGATTCTTTAGTGTCTGAAATGGCTACAAGATGTCACATTCCATATTGCATTATAATTATTTCATCCATGAATTTTCATTAAGTATTGTAATTTGGAATAAATCTAGAACGGGGAAAACCGCGGTTAATCGGAGACCTGTCACACAATCATTCAAACTGGATGCACCATGAATCTTTGTATTAACTGCGTCGTTTGCAGCTGAATATATCAACATATGATGAAAAAGCAATGAGAATGACCATTGTTATTATTGATAATATTATGCTAATAATAATTACCTGGGTGCTGATATTGATATGTTTCTGCACACAATAAATGTCACAGATGTTTAAACTACTTGTACATGTGCCTATGTTTACAACTATTAGCTGAGAATACAGTACAGTTTTCATAGCTGCAGATACCTTCTCCAAATACTATATTGCGGGAAGCGCTCAAGCTTGTGTTAAGCATAAACCGATCGTGACTTCAAACTTTAGAAAAGAAATTGAAATTTGATGATATATTTTATCATTATAACGTCTTATTCCTTTCACCGCCGCAGTCGCATAAATGCATCACGACACATAGTGCAGTCCCAGATCAGACACCGCCTTTTCAAAGCGGCGTCTGATCAGGGACTTCACTATTTGTCTCAATCTCTATGTCTATATATGTGCTTTGTTCCTTTAAAATTTGCATTTATTTATCTCATTTCTTTGTTTTACTGAATGATTTAACAAACTTGGATTGCAGACGACAATTAGAAATTTGGCGGCGAGGGGGTTAATCAAGTTGAGCTGATATTTTCATAAGAATACTTTGGAAATATTTCAGACCAATGGAAATCGATCGGTTTGATGTGCTAAATAGAACAACCAACAAATGAAATAGTTTTGAAACAAATACATATACTTCAACAGTTTTATGGAACATGAAAATGAACTTAAAAGTTGTAACCTTTAGCACTCTCCTGAGGAACTAAGGGAAGTAACCAATCTGGTTAACCAGTTACGGATTTTGGAACCAGTTAATGGCCATCTTGTAATCAGCAACCGTTAACCTGCTAAACATTTAAGCACTACTATGTTGTGACCACTCTTTAGAATCGTCTCGAAAAAGTTGTCACAACATAGGGTTTGGTGGAGAAATAACGATATAAGTATATGAGTATACACCTGTATCAGTCACTCTGACTACAATAGTGCTGTTACGACCCTGTGGAAACTAGTGATCGCCTTTGCAAGCTATATGGGTCTGGAGTAGGCTAGAAATGAGTTTGTGTTACATCACGATCAAAACTGATTGACACTGATAGCGTTTCTTGGAAAAATAGACTTTCCTATCTAAATATTTTCAAGAATAACTTCTTTATTTCTCCGCCAAACCCTATGTTGTGACCACTCTTTAGAATTGTCTTTTCGAGACGATTCTAAAGAGTGGTCACAATATAGGGTTTGGTGGAGAAATGTCGGTATAAATATAAATTTGGGAATGCACCTGTACCAGTGGCTCTAACTACAGTAGTGCTAGTACAACCCATTGGAAACTAGTTAATCACCTTCGCAAGCTGTATTGGTCTAGTTAAGGCTACACATAACTTGGTGTTACACCTGGATCCAAACTGTTTGACACTGATAGCATTTCATGGAAAAAATAGACTTTCCTGTCTGAATAATGTTAGCCAATGAGCTTGTTCTTGATAATTGCGTAGACCTATGCAAACTCAGACATGATGTCTGATAATGATATATTCTGCTTGCTTATATACTGATCTGTTTCTCTACTGTCCTTGTATGGGTTAGATGTTTTGAAGCCAAGGGACTATGGATAAGAGGGACAAATGGACTTCAGATAAAAGAGCACAAAGGGGACTTCATATAAGAGTGACTTAAGATAAGAGAGTACTAAATGACATCAGATAAGAGTATAAATTAAGTGGGTGTTTCAGATAAGATAGTATAAAGGGACTTCAGTTAGGAGAGTACAAAGGACTTCAGATAAAGGAGTACAAATGGACTGATGGAGAACGCAGGACTTGAGACATCTTAAATACACCCCTCATCTGGTACACTGCAGCTAGCTCTTTGCAGCATGGATTAGAGGTTAATCCTTTGAAATGGGAAACAAGAGCACAGACCTTTGCAAACAATGTAGACCCAGATCAGAGGGCCATACTATGAGTGCTGTAATCAGGGTGTGCACTGATTGTCGTTTAGAATTATCTCGCCAGTTCAACCCTTGTATACTGAATGGACTAAACCACCAAACAATGCTGGACCGTTCCATTATGATGGGGGTTACAGTGGTTATGAAGTTGTACAGAATTTTCTTAAAATAGTAGGTATTGTCATGTCTGCATTTTAAAGTCATTTTTATGACTTCATTTTTAGATAAAATATTTTGTAACGAAAATCTGCTACTTGATGAATTAGTTTCGTCAGATTTGCATAATGAAATAAAATGTTCATGAGTGATAGCTGTTGTGTATTAGTTATTTGTCTCCACTAAGCTTGACTAAATGTTTAACCCTTAAAATGCTGAATAATTATTTCTTCCCCATTTATAATGGGGAGACATGTTGTTATTGGTCGAGTTGTCCGTCCGTCTGTCTGTCACATTCGTGTCCGCTCCATATCTCTCACAAATATGGAAGGATTTCAAAATGCTTTGGCACAAATGTTCGACTTAACAAGACAATTTGCAGAGCGTTCGAATCAGGCACGTGGGTCAACGGTCAATGTAACAGTTCAAGGTCAAATGTTTTTAGCCACACTCTTCGTGTCCGCTCAATATCTCTACAATCCTTGGAAGGATTCAAAATGCTGCGGCACAAATGTTCTCTATAACAAGGCAATGTGCAGACAATAGGTTTCATGCACATTCTTCAAAGGTCAAGGTCACAATTCAAGGTCAAATGTTTAAGCCTTAATTTTCCTGTCTGCTACACATGTGTATAACCCTTGGAAGGATTCAAAAATGCTGTGGCACAAATGTTCTCCTTAACACGCCAATGTGTAGACAGTAGGATTCAGGCACGTGGGTCAAAGGTCAAGGTCACAATTCAAGGTCATTGTCACAATTCAAGGTCAAATTTAAGTTCCCCACCAGCGATCTATAGGTGTGCTCGATTCCGTCTGTCTGTCCGCCCGTCACGCTTCGTAACCGTGCCATATTTCCTACAAAGTTAGGCCAATTTCATTAAAACCCCACACATTGAACAATTTTCTTGTGAGTACTATATTTGTCACATTTTTTGTCCAATCTTCATGAAACTTACTCGCACGAGTTTGAAAGTGAGTCACTGGGGGTTAAAAACTAGGTCCTAGGTCAAATAGTAGGAAAGCCTTGTCAACACTTTGGAGGTCACATTTGTAGCCCAATCTTCATGAATCTTGGTCAGAATGATTTCCCTTATAAAAGCTCGGACGAGTTTTAAAGGAGGCATGTGCTGTTAAAAACCAGGTCACTAGGTCAAATAGTAGAAAACCCCTGTGAACACTCTAAAGGTCACAATTGTGGCCAAATCTTCATGAAACTTTATCAGAATGATTGGTTTTGTAAAATCTCGGATGAGTTTGTAAGTGGGTCACCTGACGTAAATAATTAGATCACTATGTCAAATTGTAGAAAAACCTTGTGATCACTCTAGGTGTCACATATTTTGTCCAGTCTTCATGAAACTTGATCACAGAGTAATTGTCTTGATAACATCTGGGCCAAATCTGAAAGTGGATCATGTGAGGTAAAAAACTAGGTCACTAAAAGTACAAAAATGAGTCATGCAGGAAATACCACATACAGAACAAACAGTCGCCCGAACAGCAACACCAGGAAACAGAGAAAAACATCAAGAGAGGCACAAAGACAAAACAAACACACAGTAGGGGAAGATGGAAGTACCGCCTTGGAACGGTCATTGACATAATTCACTAGGGAGGGGGGGTTAAACCGGTATATGGGCGCCCAACCTCACACTTATTCCATCCCCACCCTAAAAGACATACAGTGTAAATAAACGTATCTCCTCTCCGACTAATTAACAACAACCGCGTACCCAGAAAGTGTCATGCACAAGGGCCATAACTCTAGCATCAGTACTTTTGGAGCTATTCCCCTTTTCATATTGTTTTTCTTATTTTACAAATACCATTCAGGTTGGTTATGTATATACCATGGTCAACTACACCATGGATGTGTGGGTCGGATGAGCTGTTTTCTTTAATCCAGTGGGGGACTCGTATTGCATAGCAATACAACATTAACTTGTTCACACTTGTACGAACGATAAATCATACATGGCTAATGCCATTCGATTGAAACTTCATACATTGACTGAGCATGATGAGAGAAAGTGTCATGCACAAGGGCCATAACTCTGACTTCAATACTTTTGGAGTTATTGTCCTTTGTTACGTTGTTGTCCGATCAATAACTCCTGCTCTACTGGTGATATTGGAAGGAAGTGTTACGCATAAAGATCATGACTCTGGCTTCAATAATATTGGGAGTGATTGTCTCCACTTTTTCTGCAGAGTTATGGGAATTTTTACATGGATTTATCCGTAGGATTTCTCCGAAACCCTTGATTCGGTATTCATCAGATTTCATCGGATTGATTAGCATCATGCCTAGGTGTGCATATCTAATTCCTGTTCCGGTTTGATGGTTTTCTACAGAGTTAAGGGAATTTGAAATTTTTACATGGAAATGTTTTCCTAAGGGTTTCCCAAAAATCTATTATCTGATTTTCATGAAACTTTATAGGATTAATCAGCGCCATGCCTAGTTGTGCATAGTTTATTCCTTTTTTCCGGTTCAGTGATCTTTTGCAGAGTTTTTTTTATCAAAAACAATTCTAGTTAAAAATTGGCTTCGCCCTTTCTTATCTCCAAACGAAATTCTTATGCCATGCCTTTAGGCTAGGGCGGTATTAAGTTTTATCCTTCTCCATACGTACGTACAGTACGTACCTCCGTCCTGTAAAAGTTTCGTCATAAATGTCTTGGCTTGTGTATGCCGGAATCTTTTCATATATGGTCTAAAACATACCCATAGTGAGTTGTACCGTATCTCCCCTTTTCAGGTCTGTCGTCCATCTACTTCCTGTTAGCCGAGACTTTTGAATTTAGGTGATTGTTTAATGACAAACATTTTCGTCCAAGAGTTCTTCGCTTGTGTAAGCTGGATTGATTTGATATTTGGTATGAAACATATTTATAGTTGGTTGTACAGTGTCCCCACTTTTCAGGTCCGTTGTTTATCGACTTCTTGTTTGCCGAGACTTTGATTGAATTTTAATGATTGTAAATGACAAAACATTTCTTCCCAGATTTCTTCGCTTGTGTTTGCAGGAATAATTTGATAGTTTGTTTGAAGTATAATCATAGTGTGTTGTACCGTGTCTCCCCTTTTCAGGTCTGTTGTTCATTTACTTTATATTTATCGACACTTTGGTTGAATTTTGGTGATTGTTTAACTATATTCTTCCTGTTAATGGTTATATTACTTTTTTTGGTCCATAAAAAATTCAAATGATATTTTAACAAAACTTGAAAATGAACAGTATAACATTTCTTTACTGAGCTCTTATGATTTCTCTACACTCTATACTACTCTACCTCACCATCTTATAAAGGATAAACTTATTAAATTAATAGAAAAAAACCTTTGCCAGAGAAAACAAAATGTTCATTGCTTGTAATGTTCAACGTTCATTCTTTTCGAATTCAGAAGTTGAGCATTACACAATGTGGACTTGCCTTGATGTTTGTAGATCTCTTACCTTTCTTTTAGATAATATATTTGTGCGTTATGGGGATACACATGTACCATATATTGTCAAGTTGTTGGTATACCCATGGGTACAAATTGTGCCCCTCTTGTTGCAGATTTGTTTTTGTATTGCTACGAGAGGGATTTTATGCTTAGCTTAAAACTTGATACACAGACCGATATTGTTAATGCTTTTAATAAAACTTCAAGGTATTTAGACGATATTTTGAATTTAGATAATCCTTATTTTGATACTATGGTTTCTTCAATCTACCCAAAAGAACTGTATTTAAACTAAGTTAATCAATCTGACATTAATGCTTCATTTTTAGATTTGAATCTTTCAATTACAAATGATAAAGTTTCGTCCAAAGTATACGATAAAAGAGAAGATTTTAATTTTAGAATTGTTAATTATCCTTTTCTAGATGGGGATGTGCCACGTTCTACAGCTTATGGGGTTTATATTTCTCCACTTATTAGGTTTGCCCGAGCCTGTTCTTTGCTTGAAGATTTTAACAGACGTAATTTAGTTATAACTGATAAACCTCTTAAGCAAGGTTACATATATCACAAACTTCGGAAAACCTTTTCTAAATTTTATTATCGAAATTTACCTCTCATTAGTAAATATAATTGCAATCTACGGACGTTACTGCGACAAGGCATTTCTCAACCAGAATTTTATGGGGATGTTATCTACAAACTTAGGAAAATTCGGGGTCATATCCATTTTCATGATTTGTTTATAAAACGCATTAAAACATTTAAAAAGAAAGGTTATGATCCTATTATATTGCAACACACTGCATGTTTGGTTATCGACCCTTTTACAGTCGGTAGCTACGCTTCCCTCTTTGCTTGCGCGATGACAGACCGAGGGTAGTGCTCTATGATGGTATACTCTTAAACTTGGATACAGGAAGAGCACCTGCAGGTGCTCTGACTTCAGCAAAGTCATTGAGTACATATTTGACGGATTGTCACAGTTATTATGCTATGTTTTACATGTTGTCCTGTGTTCACCGTCGTCTATGTTGTGGGTAAGTCCAGCGGTGATACCTTTATTTATAATATTTGTAAAGCTATGGTGACTTTGAGAGAAGTGTGAGGTTAGGACGTCCGTAAACCGGTTTAAACCCCCAGTGGTGTTTTTGCTGCTGACCGTGCCAAGGCGGTACTCTCTTTGTCACCATTCCTTTTGTTTGCCTTGCGTCTTTGTGCTTGTGGTTTGTTCATGTTGTGGAACGTTTTTCCCTGGTTCTTGTGTGTCTTTCGGTGTTTTCTGTGTTCATTTCGTGTGTATGTGTGTGTGTGTGTGTGCGTTTGGGTGTGTTTGTTGTGTGTGTGTGTGTCATGCTGTCTATCGGTGTTTTGGTGGTGGTTGCTTCTTGCATGTGGCTTTGCCTTCTTGACTTTACTACTTTTCCATTGGTAATTATAGTACATGCATATTCAGAATTATCAAAATATTAGCTGATACAAATCATTGTGTCACTTGCGTTTCACAGAGGCATACAGGGTTCACTATCTCTTTTGCATCGTCATCGTCACCAAATAATTTCTGTCAAATTTTCCCCAGAAACCACACCGGCCAACTTCGTACTTCATTTTCAGTGTTGTTATACCTTCTGGTCCTTCGAGATCATGAATTTCAGTACTTCTTGTTCTGAAAATTGAATACCGATTAAGCCGGTGCTAGGGGGTGTGAGCAGTGTTGCACTTTCAATTACTTCTCATGAACAGACTCAATAAAACCGAGTCTGCAATGATCTCCTTTTGTGTTGCAAGTTTTGCTTTCGCGGGATCACCTCCCTTCAGAATTTACTGATATTTAGCACAGAGCATTATTATGAAGAACTGTATGGTGTAAGACAGTTACGAATCTGCCACATGTCCACTTCTTGAAAAAAGATTTTGTGTCGCCTGCAAAGCATGGCAGACACATAGGGATCATTTTGTCCGGCGTCTGAGTTGTCGTTGTCGTCACCACACTTCTTGTCAGGCCTGAATATCCCATTCTACTGATAATATTGATTTAAAACTTCACACATGGAACAGGTGAAATGAGAGAAAGTGTCATGCATAAGGTCCATAACTCTAGCTTTAGTACTTTTGAGTTATTTCCCTTTTTCATTTTTTTGTCCGGCCAATAAGTTCTGACCCAAGTTTCACGGACATTCTTAAGTAATTACTTAGCTAAACCTGTTATCTAAAATACACAAAAACATATATATTTTTTATAAAGTAGTGTTTATTTTGCCAAAAACGGTAAGATGTTTACTCAATGTTCATTTTAAGAACACATATTGTACTTATTAATAACTGAAGGTGACCTAAATCAAAAACAATATATAAGAATTTGTAACAGACTTGAAGTTTACCAAATTCATTTAAGGTTTTTTTCATTTTTTTCTCTTTTTTGCATTTCTACTTTTGCTTTCGAGGGATCACCCATTATCAGAATATATGTACTTCACAACAGCAGGTGTTAAGTGCTTGTGTGGCGGCCGTAAAAAGTCGCCCCGTACTTCATTCTCAGTGTTGTTATATTTTCCGGTCCTTCGGGATCATTAGTTTTCATGTTATTAGTTTTGAAAATTGAATACTGCTTAAGCCGGTGCTAGGGGGCGTGAGTAGTGTTGCACTCTTAATTACTACTCATGAACAGACTCAATAAAACCGAGTCTGCAATTTTCTCTTTTTGCATTTCTACTTTTGCTTTCGAGCGATCACCCATTTTCAGAATATAATTAATTAAATATTTCATGCAAAGCCGTCATTTTCTTTTATAAACTATAACAGAATGTCTTTAAGGATTGTGTTTAGATAAAATCTGTTCACATATCTTCTCTATTTGCAAATGCAACATACTCTTATAAGTTAAGCCTGATATTTAGTAATTACTTAAGAATATTCGGGAAACGGGGGCCTGTTCTACTGATGCCATTGAATTCAAACTTCACACATGAAACAGGCCTGATGAGAGGAAGCGTCTTGCACAGGTCCATAACTCTAACATCAGTATTTATGTGAGTTATTCCTCTTTATTCACTTTTTTGTCGGGCCAATAAGTCCTGTTCTACTGATGTCATTGAATTCAAACATCATATATGGTAGATGATAAGAGGAATTGTCATGCACAATGTCCATAACACTAGCTTCAGTATTTTTTGGAGTTATTCTCCTTTTTCATGTTTGAGGGCATATCATTTTGACAATTTTAACCAGGAATAATACAGTATGACTAAGTTTTTAACTAGTAGAGATACAAGTGTCATATTTGGTGGGCACATGCTACTCATGAAGCTGCAACATTTTTGTGGTATCAGATTAGGATCAAGTCTCAATGTCAAATGTCATATTTTGATGTCAGTGGATACGCTAGGGGCATGGAGTCTCATACTTTTTGTCTGCTCTGTTGGTACATTTTGGTCATTATTCTCATTATTATTTTGTCTCAGTTCCACGCTTCTTACATATAGATCATGCTCCAAGTCACATAGCACCGTAGCTGGATTTATGTTATACCCATATAAATGTATACAGTGCTCCCTCTCTACAACGACACCCTTTGGGATACGAACATTGTATGTGTTATTTAGAGGGAGTTATTATAGGGAGGGAAAATCAAACATAATTATATTATTTGCAGATCCCCAGATAAGGTGTATTTCGAGAACTCAAACCGTTATGCCTCAATCAAACCCTATGTTGTGACCACTCTTTAGAATCGTCACAAAGTGACAATTCTAAAGAGTGGTCACAACATAGGGTTTGATGGAGGCATAAAGAAAATACGATGCAAAAAAGTTGTTTCTGGAGCCGTGTTGTTTCGGAAACAGTGACATGCGTTGTTGTAAGGGGGGGGTCGTTATCGTTGTAGGGAGGGAGCACTGTACATGTACTGCGACTGTGTCGAGTCTTAAATTGGGAAGAAGGTCAATACACATAAAGGCGAAACAGTGTTCCGAGGAACACCTTTCTAGTTATGACAAAACGTGCAGGATCCATTTGATCTGGAACTACACTGCAAATATTTTCACATTAAGGGTTCAGCTTATCTCTGTGCGTGCATGAAATGTGATTTTTTATATGTATCGGAAACAGTTATATATGGATGGACATTGCAAATAATTATAGATATATTGATTTCGGTAAAAAGTGTACATGGCAAAACATAATTAAGGCAACATATAAAAGCCATGTAATCATGATAATTTGTATTTTAAGCTCTTTGTAAATCCATTTGAGCAGCAAAGGATTCATGTCTACTGCCTACATACTAGTATTTGTTTGTTATAAGCATATGTATATGTAGTTAATGCAATGCATTATTTGAATTGAACTGAATTGAATTTATTAGCTTAATTTTTATGATGGCATATAATTATACAGAAGATGTTTTGGCTCAGGCAGAAACTGTAGAATCAGATCTACATAAATATTATAACATAAGCAAACATAGCAGTCCCTAATCAAACGGCTCTTATAGGAGCAGTCTAATCTGGGTCTACTCTGTTTACAAAATGCATGAAAAGGTGTTCATATAAAAGAAAGGGTAAATCAATCATCTTTCATCCCAGCAAACATTTCATATCGGACCGAGATTGGTCCGGTACAGATTTGTATATCAGGCTGATGTCGGCTTTAACATCGGCCCAATATCAGATATGCACACACTTCTTGATATCGGCCGATATGTCTGCCTGCATTTAGCATATATTATATGCTAATTAAAGGATACTCTCCATTCATTTTGATGTTTAAGACTTATATGAGCTTTTTGTTCTACATTAATTAAACCCAGTTCAGAAAAAAGCTGCTATAAGTAACACAATATCTCTCCATTATTGTTTTATGTATAGGATTCAGACAGGTGGTCTAATTTGAGCTTTATTGTTATATATGCATTATTTATAATATATGAATTAATCCTTTCACCGCCAATGTCGCATTTGTGCACCACGACAAATAGTGCGATCCCAGATCAGACGCCACCTGTTCAAGGTGGCGTATGATCAGGGACTTCACTTTTTGTCTCAATCTCTTTTTCTATGCATGTGCCTTATTCCTTTGACTTTTGCATTTATTTATCTTTTTCCTTATTGTACCAAATTATTTAACAAAATTGGATTGCAGACGACAATTAAAAATTTGGCGCCAAAAGAGTTAAACGAATCAAGTTCAAGAAACCAGCTCTTGCAAGTAACAGCCTCATAAACTATCTGAAAATAAATACTAAGAATAAATACCGATAATATCTGCTTGTTGGAGACAGCTGTAAGACAGGGAGCGATTTATCTTTACCCCATAGTTACACTTTTCTACGACTTAGCAAACAGAGCAGATCCAAATCATGTGGATTCTGTACTGTTTACTTATGGAATAATATAGATCCACTGTGACCGAATTTGTGTCCATTAGCTATTATAAATAATTATCTTATTAATATTCATGATATCATTATTTCTTACACGAATATTCATAAGGTAAGAGTTAAACCACAGCGTGAGGTATAAGTGTGTATACGCAAGAGAGTCGGTAGTACCAATGCTCACCTCGGATACATAAATGACGAGTCTGAATTATGTGATTCAATTATGTTTTAAGACACTGCTGAGGTTTATGATGCTGATGTTATATAAAATGATGTATATGATGAAGATGATGTTATAATGGTGGTGTTTATGATAATGTTTTTCATGATGGTGTTTATGAGATCATTATTTTTATGATGATATAAATGAGTCATGCAGGAAACACAACATATAAAACACAATCAACCTAAAAGATACAACGACATAAGTGAATAGCAAATGTTTATGTATATTAAAAGACAAAACAAAGACATAAAGGTATGACAAACTAAAATTAAGAGGGGATGAGAGAGTACTGCCTTAGAACGGAGAGCAGCAAGTGTCACGTGGGGTTTAGACCGGTTTAGGGCCGATGTTTTATATGCTTTTGATGGTGATGTTTATGATGGAGATGCTGGGTGATACCCCAATGACAAGACCCAGCTTCAGACCTTTTTAAATATTTCGGGCGTTCCGTGAGGTGACAATGTCTTGAGCCAAACACACCACAAGGCTTAAAACTATAAAATTGATGTGGCTAGGCTATGCTAGCCGCTGATGAACATATGGTATTCTGAGGCTACTTTGCCTGAGACGAACACTATGAAAACATGAAATTATATACAAAAAACCTATGTTATGGTGATCTACAATACCTCAGCTTTGGGGCCAACAATTAAACAATAAACTATAACTGTGAACAAACTACTACAGCTCCAAGCCAGCGAGACGGCTGGTCGATGCCTCAACTTCCAAATGGTGCTTGGAACAAAATCCTCAAGCTATGTCATGAAACTGTATAAATGTGAGCTATATAACCCTAGACTATGCGAGTTGAGACCCTATGTATCAAAGCATGTATGTAACCCTACGCTCTGAAACCTATCTTGAGCAGTGTATGAAACCTGCTTCAAGAAGCTTATAAAACTAACGCTTTGAAGCCTGCCTGCAGTATGTTCCGAGCCCGGCTCGAAAACACTGCCTCAAAAATACGGCTTCAAAAGTATAGCCTCAAAAAGACGGCTTCAAAAAGACAGCCTCAAAAAGACGGCCTCAGGCAGACGGTTCAGCAACGCTCCGAACCCTGAGCAAGGTCTACAGCAAACCTGCTTCAAACCGAATATAACCCCAGGCTATATCAGTCTGAGCCACACTATCTCAATGCCTCAGCTAGTCTGAGGCCGCTATGAAATAGCAGTATATTATTAAAAGCTGGTTGGACTGTCTAAACGTGCAATTTTCATGCCCAAAGAGAGAACTCAGAGGACAGTTACTTAGCCCATTCAAAGAACAGGTAACTGCACAATTACGTAGCTCAAGCAGACAATATATTCGCCAGTCTTTAACCTTAATGAGTGCAATACTCTATCAGTCAAAAACCAACGATATAGCTTCTATACATGAGTATATAAAGCCGTCACTGAAAGTTCTATGAATATTCAGTGCCCTGATCACATTATAACCAGCAGTGATCGTTGTATAAGCTTGCGCCAGTCTCAGCATTTGTATACAGCTTCCATTAGTTTGAGGTACTTCAGAAAACTAGCATATAAACATTTTATTCATATTAATTATTTCGATTGACCAACCGCCTCACTCATTTGAATATATACACAGTACTAATTTTTATAAGGTATAAAACAAACAAAATGAAGTTTAAAAGTGAACTTACTTTTATAAACAACAAATCAATGAAATCTAACTAACAATTAAAAAAGGGAGATAATCCTGTATATACAAAACTACAGTTAACTCAAATAGCTTACCTAGCGATATACTACAGGTTTTCTTGACATAAGGATGACTATGTTTATGATTGTGATTATGATGATATATGATTTTTATGATGATGATGTAATGATGATGTTTATGATGATGATGATAGTTATGATGATGATGATTATGATGATGATATGTTTGATGGTGATTTAGGTTTATAGGAGAAAAGCTTATATCCTGCTATATGGCACCCAAATCACAACCTACCGTTAAGGTATTGAACAAGGGGGGAAACCCGAGTCTGCAATTTTCTCTGTGTGCATGGTAGTTTTTGCTTTTGAACGATCTCCTACTATTAGAATTTAACCAAAAGGACAAAACAATCTGAAACTGGAATTATGCCCATAACAACAACAAGGTAGGAAGGAATCGTGAAGTTTGATTTGAATAGGTATACACATATATGCTATTTATTGTAGACCTGATCTGAAGCATGATTTCTCTGATTATGCACCATCGATAAGTTCCCCTTAGGTTCCGCTTTTGATATTCTCGGCGGCTAATGAACGAAGAAGGTATTTGACGGTTAAAATAAATATAAATTAACACTGTTTCAATTTTGAAAATTGAATTCTCTGGAGTTTCAGTTTATTTGCAAACAATACTTAGATGATTCGACAACAGTTTGGATTCAGATAAGACGCAGAGTTGCCCAGTGTATGATCTGGATCCAAACTGTTTACAAAGTGTCATCTTTATTTCACTCATTTAACCCTTTTGGCGCCAAATTTCTTATTGTCGTCTGCAACAAGTTTTGTTAAAACATTTCGGTAAAATAAGCAAATTATATAAATAAAGTCAAATCTCAAAGGAATAAATCAAAGATATAGAACTTGAGACTGAGACAAAAAGTGAAGTCTCAGATCAGACATCGCCTTGAAAAGGCGGCGTCTGATCTGGCACTGCACTATTTGGCTTATTACATTTATGCGACATTGGCAGTGAAAGGGTTCACCACCCTTCAGAATTCATAATCTTCACAACAGCAGGTGTTAAGTGCTTGTGTGGCGGCTGTAAAACGTCGCCCCGTACTTCATTCTCAGTGTTGTTATACCTTCTGATCCTTCGAGATCATGAATTTCAGTACTTCTTGTTCTGAAAATTGAATACCGCTTAAGCCGGTGCTAGGGGGCGTGATCAGTGTTGCACTTTCAATTACTGCTCATGAACAGACTCAATAAAACCGAGTCTGCAATTTTCTCTTTTTTTTGTTGCAATTTTTAAAGTAAATTGTATCAATGTCTCTGAAATCAGAGTAAGTATTCAACTCAAATGGTGGAAGCTCGTACGTATCCTAATGAGCTTTGAAGTACGTAATGATTTAGCTTTAGGTCTAGTAGCAGGTGAGCTGTCTAAGTATAACAAATGGCAAGCCACAGTTGGTATTTAAGCAACTACTAACTTGAACCGTACGTGAATTACAAAGATGTTTTCCGTTGTTAATTTGATGTTCTTAGCTGGTGTTGTGGCCTACAGTTTTGCCAAACCACAAGGTTGCTCGGAAAGTTTTGCCAGACCGCATGGAAGCTCGGATACTGAGAAGGAAGATAACTTGCTGAAAAATGATTCTGAACTAAAGGCATCCACTGGTAAGTCCGAGCAATATTTCTGCTTTAACCGATTACTCCATATAAAAGCATTTTCACACACCTTTGCAAACATAGTAGACTTAGACCACTGATTCCCACATGCGCCGTCTGATCAGGGTCAGCTCTGTTTGCTTATATCAATCAGTTTCTTTAGTCGTAATGCAGTTATAAAAAATCAGTTAATTAATATGCACCATGTCATTACATGAATATTCTTTGAGGAAAGTGTTAATTTCCTATATGTAGGAAATTTGGGACTACTTTATCTAAAATGCAATTTATGATAACTCCTTTTCTAACATTGCTCTACCGGCGACCTTGTGATAACCGTTGTAGACAATTTGGATCCAGATGAGACACAGAGTACCTCAACGTCTCATCGGGATCCAAACTTTTTGTCACTCTGATATTCCTTTTTGAAAAGATATGGAAGGAATACGTGTTTGTAGTATTGAAGCAGACGACACTATTTGCAGACAGTTTTTCAGAATGCAGAAGGTTAACCCTTTCACCGCCAAAGTTGCGAAAAAATCCCTGCGACAAATATTGCAATCCCAGTTCAGACGCCGCCTTTTCAAGGGACTATGTAACCAGATAGTTGAACATAGAAATCCCAGAAGAACTATGTGACCAGATAGTTGATCAATACGACGAAGACATAGTTGAAATAGAAATCCCATGGTACGATTAACCTTTAATACAGTTGTCCCCACATGCGCGTGCTTAGCCGAGTTTTATAAATACGACGAAGACATTCTGGCAACGTAATTTAGATTATATCCATTCAAATATCTTTATACAAATTTCAAAAAGAATCAGGAACGACTAAATGTAATCAAACAAGGTGGTAAATTGCAACAGGCTTTCTTTGTTTGCTTTTTATGTCTATCTTAAGTATGTTTACGTTCCCATGCCATGCAAATACATGTGGCTGGGATGGAGACTCCGAGAAACTTGACCTCTCATCAGAATCCAAAATATTTGACAATATGAGGATGTTTTACACGCGAAAGGGATGCAAGTTCAATAATAAAAAACGAAGAAGCCTAAATATTCTTGAATTGTCTTGATGAGACGATTCTAGGGAGTGGTCACAACATAGGGTTTGGTTCAGAAATGACGATTTGAGCACCAAAATCTATTTCTTTGGACTAACTAAAGACTTATGAAATATTCTAACGAGTTTCGGGTCTTAACGACACCATTGCTACATTTCAGATGCCTATATAACACCAACAGTCAACTTTACGGCTAACACAATTGCAGACGAAGATGTTTTTGCTGGAGAAGTGATAAAGTTTACAACAGTGATCAGCAACATTGGTAATGGTTATGACAACATTACCGGAAAGTTTACGGCACCTTATAGTGGTTTATACGATTTTCATATCTTATTCTGCTCCAATAAAGGTACACTGCTAGAAGCATTTCTGTTCATGGGTGGTAACGTCTATCGACATATATTTTTGATGACATTACAAAACAGATTATGTTCATCAATCGACATGGAGAAAGGTCTCAAGAAGGGAGACGAGGTCTTTCTTTAATGCGTTCGCACAGAGCCAGGCGCAATATTTGGTGGAGACGATTCAATCCGGCCTACGTTTTCTGGTTGGCTGATTGAAGTATAACATGATCTTATTATGATCAGAGTATTAGCCCTTGTCACTTATTCCATCCCCATCCTAAAAGACAAACAGTGTAAATAAACGTATCCCCTCTCCGACTAATCTACAACAACCGCGATGGCAAATACAGTGGTAAAGTGTATGTATAACGAAAAAACATTTAAGTGAACATACTGTATCCACCTATCGCTAGTGTACTCAATGATTGAGCTGCAAACAGAGTAACTGTAGAAAAGTAATAAAGGGTACGACAAAAATGAAATAGTACAGATATCCGACGTTCTCCTTCCATTTCTGGATTTAAAGGGGATGTCCCTACATTTGAAGCGTTTCATAAACACTTAAAATATACAAAACTCATTTGTTTATATGCTGAAAAGTAGTATATCACAAAAATCCCCATCCAATTACCGTTTATAATGACAAGACATCCATGTGTTTGATATGGCCGATCCCGGTTTTACACCCCGATGTTTCAGTTTTATTCGGGTTGAGTTTTAGTTTCGTAACTGTTCGCCCTATTCGCGGTTCTCCGACCACTTCCGAGAAAGCTATAACGTAAACAATGGAGGGATCGGGTGATCATCGGCAAAACGCGGAAGAATCTACGGGAAAGGCAGATAATATTGTGTTGTAGAACAAAAATTATCAGTTATTGATGAAATCGGTTTGTTTGTATCACATGGGCACTTTTCGATATAAGTTCAAATTAGGAACCTTCATAATAATGATAGAACATAACAAATACCAAGTTTTATGGTATTATTGAAAATATGCGATCATTGTAGGGACCTCCTCTTTAAGAGGTCGCCTTCATAGAGTACTAAACCTTTCTTGTCGGCGTACATGCAAAAAGGCCAGCGTGATTGCCAACTGTAAAAGGGTTCACAACCAAACATGCAGTATGTTGCAGTACTACAGGATCATATCCCTTTTTAATGAATTGTTTTATACATTTGATGAACTATGTACTTGTATATATTTGTGTAAAGTTTTACTATATGGTCGTATTTTAATTATTTGAACGTTCAGTTTTACTATATAGTCGTATGTAATTTATGTGAGTGTTCAGTTTTACTATATAGTCGTATGTTATTTGTGTTCAGTTTTACTATATAGTCGTATATTATTTATTTGTGTGTTCAGTTTTACTATATAGTCGTTTGTTATTTGTGTTCAGTTTTACTATATAGTTGTATGTTATTTGTGTTCAGTTTTACTATATAGTCGAATGTTATTTATTTGAGTGTTCAGTTTTACTATATAGTCGTATGTTATTTGCGTTCAGTTTTACTATATAGTCGTATGTTATTTGTGTTCAGTTTTACTACATAGTTGTATGTTATTTGTTTTCAGTTTTATTATATAGTCGTGTGTTATATTTGAGTGTTTGACTTTATTGTATTATATTACTAGGAAATACGATTTATGTAACTTCCTGGGATACAAAAACGGGATATACATGAATACCCTATAAAAATTGCCAATCTCGGATCGGATCCGTCTAAGGACAGATCGTACGACTGATAATAGTCAGTTCTAAAAAACGACTTCAAATTGCGATCATCGTATCAGAAATTCCAGTACAGGTGTACATATTTTGGCCAAATTCGTTGCACGCCTAACCCTTTCCCTGTTGAATGTTCATGTCAGAAATAATGATATCATGACTATTTGTTGCCTGTGTATGTATAATGATATTATGTACATATTTTGGTAATGGTAAAAACTGAAGGGGTTATCTGTTCATAAACAACCACAGCAGACCCTGGTCAGACGGCCTCTACATGAGTGGCCTGGTCTGGGTCTACTCTGTTTGCAAAGGCGTGACAAAAACATCTGCAAGCAGAAAATGGTTAACTATGCTAGAGTGTCTGCCGTGCGAGTAAGGGCTATTGTCAAAAATTAGGACTCGTACGATCGTTAATAAAGTCAAGACCCTAATCAAAACATAAATCTCTAATGGGAGAGGTAATATTCACCTTTAATATGGACTGGGATAATTCGTGATTGTATGAATAAACAGTTGGGTGTACAGTAATACGTCTCTAGACAGTACATTAAATTTAGTATACAATGTAAATATCGGTCTTGGAGACAGGTGGTAGATTAATTAATGCAGGGTGAATTTCATGCAAAAAACTCCTCTAGCAATCAAAATTCATAATACTTGACACTTAAATCGTTTATTCAAAAATGAAATTTACAAGAAAACGTTACCCTAACAAATTACGTAGACGAAATCTTCAAATAACGACATTTTCCTCAGGAAGTCTTATGGTCTTTGGTTCCATTGATGGATTCAGATCACCATACCGAGTAACTCCACGTCGCAACATCCAAAAAGTATGTTCCTGTGTTGGTTTTAAATAAAAATGAAGAAATTTCGTTTAAAAATTGAAACAGACGACAAATGATCCAGACCACAATACGTGCCAGATAACATTCTGAACAAATGTACGTGAATAAACAAATGCAGCACGACTCCCGAGGTTATATCGTATTGTCTCTCATAAACGCTCCAGAGGCGTTGCATTTGTTTGTACATAGGTTACTGCTTTCTAAATTGCTTGCAGTCTTCATTTAGCTTCACATGCACTTTGAAAATACTGTTTCTTTATTTAACGGTTATTATATTGTATTGTTATGTTGTTGTATTCATCGTCCCCCTTCCCCCGGTCCCCTACATACCCAACACAGAAACCAACAACACACACAAACACAAAACACACACGCAACTACACACATGAATACTACATTCGGGCGCGCACTCAACCACACACACATACCAGAAGTAAGAGGTGTTTATTAGAGCGAGCTGTTATTAGCGGGGATAAAGTGTATGGCGGTATAAGATGTTACTGTATTTATAAGCCAAATGGAATGTCAAGTGTATAGCGGTATTAGATGGGGCTCTATTTATACGTCAAATGGAATGCCAAGTGTATAGCGGTATTAGATGGGACTGTATTTATAAGCCAAATGGAATGTCAAGTGTATAACGGTATTAAATCGGACTGTATTTATAAATTCTGAAGGGAGGTAAAAGTCAAATGGAATGTCATGTGTATAGCGGTATTAGATTAGAGTATACTTGTACGTGAAATGGATAGTCAAGTGTATAGCGGTTGTTGTAGATTAGTCGGAGAGGGGATACGTTTATTTACACTGTTTGTCTTTTAGGATGGGGATGGAATAAGTGTGAGGTTGGGCGCCCATAAACCGGTTTAACCCCCCAGTGACTTTTGTCACTGACCGTTCCAAGGCGGTACTTCCATCTTCCTCCTATTGTATGTTTGTTTTGTCTTTGTGCGTCTCTTGTTGTTTTTTTCTACTTATGTACATTGCTGTTCGGGCGAGTGTTTGTTCTGTATGTGTTGTTTCCTGCATGACTCATTTTTGTACTTTTAACACTCAAGCGGTTTACAAATGCCAAGTAAGTCGCAATTAGCAGCTGGAGAAAGTTTTAACATTTATCCCTTATATAAGAAATACTATTCTAGTAGTTTGGAAGTTCAGCTGTATTTTTGCGAGTTAGAAACAAATGTTTAATGCGAGTCTTGGCGAGCATTTAACTACTTTTCTGACCAGCCAAAATACAGCTGAACTTCCAAACTACTAGCATAGTAATTCTCTTATCATGCAACACCAAGACAAATGGAGAAAATGACGAAAGATTACTAAAGCGGTTTCGTCCAATGAATGAAAATACATGCAAGTACGAATTACGTGACGTCATATTGGCATGCAGTGACGTCATCGACTTTTACAACATAACACATATTCTGAAAATGGGTGATCCTTCGAAAGCAAAGGTAGAAATGCAAAAAGAGAAAATTGCAGACTCGATTTTATTGAGTCTGCTCATGGGTAGTAATTAAAAGTGCAACACTACTCACCCTCCCTAGCACCGGCTTAGGTAGTATTCAATTTTCAAAACTAATAACATGAAAACTAATGATCCCGAAGGACCAGAAATTATAACAGCACTGAGAATGAAGAACGGGGCGACTTTTTACGGCCGCCACACAAGCACTTATCACCTGCTGTTGTGAAGTACATATATTCTGAAAATGGAAATATAAAAGTAGAAATGCAAAAAGAGAAAATTGCAGACTCGGTTTTATTGAGTCTGTTCACGGGTAGTAATTAAAAGTACAACACTACACACGCCCCTAGCACCGACTTTTAAAAGCAGTATTCAATTTTCAAAACTAATAACATGAAAACTAATGATCCCGAAGGACCTGAAAGTATAACAGCACTGAGAATGAAAAACGTGCTTTAATACTTTTATATGGACACATAGTTGAGACAAAGGTGAGCAAATGTGTTAATTTGATGTTTATGTTTAATTATGCCTTTTTCGTCCTTCTGTTTTCTTCCTATTGGTTGAACCAAACTTGCATTCCAGTGGGGTCAGTACACATGCACTATACCTCACAAAATACAGCGTAGACGTGGAAAATATTATGCTAGTAGGAAGTGACTGTAGTTCGTGTCGTTGCATGATAAATACACATTTCTATGAATTTGTAGAGTAGATCGAGAACATGGAGTTTCCGTTCTGTTTGCTTATGAAATAATACAGATCTGCCGTGGGCCAAATTTGTTTCCATTAGCCATTTGAATAATTATCTAATTAATATTCATGATTTTATTAATTCTTACAAAAATATTAATAAGGTAAGAGTTAAACCACAGCGTGAGGTATAACTTTGTATACATGATATCATTAATTCGTGAATTAAAATTCATGGAGTATTTTTGATGATGTTCATAATAATGATGTTTATGATGATGAAGTTTATGATGATGTTCATAATGATCATGGTTATGATGGTGATGATTATGATGATGTTCATGATAATGATATTTATTATTGCGATGTTTATGATGATGTTCATAATGATCATGTTTATGATGGTGATGGCGATATTGTTTATGATGATGTTTATTATGATGATGATGGCGATGTTTCTGATGATATATATATTGATGCTGATTTCAAGATGATGTTTCCGATGATGTTGTATTTGATGATTATGGCGGCGATATATATGATGATGGTAGAGATGATTATAATTGTTATGTGTATGATGATATTTACAATTACGAAGACTTTAATGATGAGGTTTATAATGACGATGTTATAATGATGATGTTTATGATGATGATAATGACGTATATGATGATGGTGATGATGTTTATGATGATGTTTTTATGAGGGTAATAAGTCTGAGCCAAAATGAGGTTGACAAATCCGTCCAATGCTTAACTAAGATACTTTGTAATTCTGCTAAAGAAAGTTTTGAAGGAAAAATTCTCAGGACATCTAACCGATGTAAATCCATCAAAACGATACACAGAAACCTCAAACTTGGTATGGTAATAAGTGTAAACAGGCCAGAAAACGATTCCACAAAGCAAAATCGCAATATAATATGCACAATAGTAACCAGAATTAGCGTGAGTTAAAATTGCAAAGTAAACAATATAAATCAGTCATGCGGACATTTTATAACAAATTCAAACAGTCAAATATTGCAAAACTAAAGAAACTTAAAACAGCTGATCCAAGATTGTACTGGAAAGCTTTGGGTGGCAATAAGAAGCAGAACGTACAGGCATCATTAAATGCTCTGTATGAGCACTATAAAAATATAAATTATGATGATTCTGCAGAGGAGTCTGATGAGACAGACTTTCATCCTATTATTATAAGTGATGACATCACAAACATCTTGAATACAGAAATTTCATTAGAAGAAATAGAAGCAGCAGTTAAGAAGTTAAAAACAATAAAGCGTACGGCATAGATCCAATAGTAAACGAACAAATAAAAACCTCCTTTCCCTTAATGAGGCATGTTCTTGTTAAATTGTTCAATGTAGTTTTTGATAACGGTATAATCCCTCAAGCATGGACTACTGGTATTATCAATCCTATTTTCAAAAACAAAGGTACCCTACTAAAGCTGAAAATTACCGACCAATCACATTGCTCAGCTGTCTAGGCAAATTGTTCACATCTGTATTAAACAACAGGCTTACACAATTTGTTGAAAATAATAATATAATCAACGACTATCAAGCAGGCTTTCGAAGTGGATTTTCTACAATAGACAACATTTTTATTTTACATTCGCTGATACAGCTCTTACATAACAGCAAGCAAAAACTATTCTGTGCTTTCATAGATTTGAAGCAAGCGTTCGATACTGTATGGAGATCTGGCCTCTGGCAGAAATTATTGTCGTATAACATAAATGGTAAATTCTTTACACTGGTAAAAAATATGTACGCTGGCATTAAATCGTGTGTTAAGGTCAATGGCATGCGCTCAAATTTTTTCCCGTGCAATATTGGCGTCAGACAGGGTGAGAATTTATCGCCTCTAATTTTTTCTCTTTACCTGAATGATTTGCATGATTTTCTAAATAACGATGACAGTATTAATGGGGTATCACTTGAGAACAGAGCCGACGACTCAAATCTACACACTTTCTTAAAGTTATTCATACTACTATATGCAGATGACACAATAATCATAAGCAAGACTTCAGATGACCTCAGACATGCACTTAAAGCATATGAAGAATACTGCGATCTTTGGAGATTATCAGTTAATATTTCCAAATCAAAAGTTGTTGTTTTCTCCAAAGGTCGATCAACTCAAGCTGATTTTATTTTTAAAGGCCAGCCTTTGGATGTTGTTTCAGAGTATAAATATCTATGCGTACTATCCTGCAAGTCTGGTCCATTCTATTTGACTAAACGCCACGTTGCTGCACGAGGCCCCCGTGTATTGTATAGTTTACTGAAAAAACTGAGACCATTATCATTACCACTTGATATGCAAATTGTTATCTTTAACAAAACAGTTAAACCGGTCTTACTATATGGATGCGAGATTTGGGGGTCCGGGAACATTGACTGTATAGAGCGAGTGCAGTTAAAGTTTTTAAAACACATAATGAATATAATGTTCATTTCACTTAATGTTTATACTTACCTTAGGTCCAAATATGACGCATGTCCCCCTGGAATACAAACTAAGAATTTTACATGGCTTAATAATATAAAAAATATATTTACCTCTACTGGCCTCAGCGAAATCTGGCGTACAAAGATATTCCATAATCCAAAATGGTTAAAACATTCAATCAACCGAAAACTTCAAGATCTCTTATTGGTGAATGGTCTCGTACCGTAGACGAATCCAGCAGCTGCATCACTTACAAATTGATTAAAAAGAAAATTGAATTCGAAACTTACCTCCTACAAACCCCCGCCTGTTATTTGAAACAAATGATCCAGTTCAGAACAAGAAATCATAAGCTACCCATTGAGACTGGCAGATGGTTCAGTATACCTCATGCAGACAGAATATGTTATATGTGTCACCGAGAAATAAGAGACGAGTTTCACTATATCTTCTCATGTACACATTTTACACGATATCGTAAGCAATTTATTCATAAAAATACTATAGAAGACCAAACATTATGGTGTTTGAAAAACTTATCAACACACGGAACACCAGTGAATACCTGAAGCTGTGTACATTTATAAAACTAATAGTCGATCATTTCAAAAAATGATATAATAGCCGAAGTGCGACACACACGCTGGTCTTAAATTAGTCCTAAAGTGTTTACTGTTGTTTTGTTATTATTTATTCTTTATTGTTAGAATTATACAGTCGGCCTTGTTTGGAACGACTACTCAGGGATCTCTAATATTTTACCTTGTTTCAACTGGTATGGGCGCTTTATACAGGATAGTCTATAACATAGTCGGGGATAGTTTGATAAGAATTTAAGTCGATGATTAAGATTTACCAGTTATAGTTTTGTAATATAGTTACCTGTTTACATATTTGTATGCTTGCAAGCTTGTTTTCGAAACATTCATATCTCTCTCTCTATCTATCTCTTCTCTCTCTCTCTCTCTCTCTCTTATCCCTCTCCTTCAAGCTCATACAGACACTCACACCCTAATTACGTTAAACGCATATTGGGTCTCTGTATTCGTTTCGACAGAGGTCTAATTAACGCGTGCAGCTCTCTCCACCATCCCCCCCTCTCTCTCTCTCTCTCTCTCTCTTTTCTCTCTCTCTCTCCCTTATCCCTCTCCTTCAAGCTCATACAGACACTCACACCCTAATTACGCTCTCGCATATTGGGACTCTGTATTTCGTTTCGAGAGAGGTCTAATTTAAGCGTGCAGTTGACCCGTTGTTAGCTAGATGTTTTATTCAGATGGATAGAAAGATATATATGTGAACATTTTATTATGCCGTTTACATCGCAAATCGTTTTCAATAGCATATAAAACAGTATCAACACATGTGCTGCCTATAGATCTATCTACAGCTGTTCATTCAGACTGCTCTCCTAATTAAATTAGGAAGCAATCTTAACTTGATCTGCATTGATTGCATATTTCTCGCTTATGTGGATAAACTAAATCCTTTTACATATATCCCCTTAATGATCAGCGTAGAATATATCATTTATTATTTTGATGCCATTATTTTTTACATACAGTGTGGTTATCAGCAGACTGAATAGCGGTCACGGCCTATTGATCGCAACACTCTCATCTGACTTATTTATGCAACGCTGCATAGCTCCCAAAAACAAAAAAATCAATCGAATTTCAAACCAAATACAATTGAATATGTACATGTATATTATATGTATCTGCAAATGAAACTGGGTTTTGAACTTACCTTATCGTCGTGAGTCTTACAACGTTCTATCTCACATCGGGGTTGTTTTGAGAAAATCGACTTTAAAGTTTTTGACCCACTGAACAACAAGATTTTCATGGATTTTAAAAATTCTTTTGACTTTACCCGATGCATTATGAAGGCAATAGGTTTTAATTCAAGTTTTATGTGGATTGTAAGCATGGTTTTTTATATATATTTTACTTTCGGTTTGAGATAGATCATTTTACAAACTCTTCCTTCTCTTTCACTTATTATAACAATGTTCTATGTCCATTCCCTGGACATAGAACATTATCAGAATTGCAGTCCACTCTATGGACATAGAACATATTTCAGTCTTGAAAAAAAGTATTTTCTTTACCAAAGCTGGAGATAAACCATTCCAACAAACCTCTTTGAGTAACCTTTATTACGTAAACTTGAAATTGAAACTTTACCACGGTGTATCAAAATGTACGATTAACCAAGACTGAATAGGTATAATTTGAGTAACAATTCTATCCCTATTATCGTACAGCATTATACACTGTCGTTATGCAACAGTAACATTTATGAAACTATTTCAATTAACACTTTTCTATGCCACATGTACCAAAGGTATGGTCAATGTTAGAAATTCACATAATTCACCTTTAAAAATGTCACTGGCAGACATACAAATAGTATGCCCCATAAGCGTGTTGTGAAGACATAAAACGTCTACTTTCAGAAAACACTTTCAAAAACCAAAAGCCACCTTTGACAACGCTTTTAATACGAGTGTAAAGATACGTCTTATAGACAACAGTATAGACAAAATATATAGACAAAAGTCATAAAAGAAGTCTATTTATGGTGACAGCTTAAAGCAAGATGAAAGTAAGCACTAAATAAGAATGCTTCTAAAGGATTGAGCTTGGTTTTTGTGGCTGGTAAAGCACTGATACATCTAGCTTTGGTTTCATCTCATCTGAAACAAATAAGCGACACTGTTAGTTTCCTGTAAATATCCTTTTAAACACTTCAACCCTAACGACAAGTCGGGGAGACTAGGGCTAGTTGATGCATTGGGCTAGATGGTACAGCACACATGCTAATGAATGAATGAACGTAGTAGACACTAGCTGATCGTAGCTGACCCTACTTGGCTGTAGTTTACCATACTTACATGTAGTTCTCCCTAGTTAACCTTGATCATTTTGTATATAGTTAACATGACCCTAATTAACGGTTAACTACATACAAATGAACTACGGTCAACTACGTGCGTGACCGTAAATGTGACCGCGGCGTTATCTTCAGCTTACTTTAATTCTTGCAATGCCACACTGGCGTATTTAACCGCCTATCTCATTATATTACTGCCATATTCGCGTAATCTTTAACTTTGCTTCCCTTTTTAAACAAAATTTAAATATTTGTTTGCTTTTTTGACTTGTGAAACATTTTTTTACATCTCTAAATTGTGAAACACTGATATGGTTGCAAATCATCTTGGACGCCATGCTACGCTGTGTTTGATCTTGGTCTGTTTGTAAATGCGAATGTAGTCTGGATGGGAAATGAAGGGTTTAAACAGACACTCTGAATTTAACAACAAAGTTTCTGATTCACCTAGTCCCAAATTTATAAAGGTTTTAAGTTGACTTTTGATGTCGTTCTCTGGCTTTTGAGGGGTTAGATTTGAGACAAATACTCAAATCTGAATTCTCAATTTTACCAATCAAACAATTGAGAACGATCTGAGACATAATTCTCAAAAGTTTCTATCTAAAGCGTGTTTAGTACTCTCAGAATTGTACCATTGTTTTTTCTGTATTTTCCAAGTTAGATGAAAAAATGCACAAAATGTAAAACAAGTACCAACTAGCCCCGGTCTCCCATTTCTCGTCATTTAGAAACGGTGTATCTGTTACGAATATGATTGCCCTATGCAAACAGTGCATAAACCGATCAGAGGCCTCCCTAAGAAGCCCTCTGACCAGGGTCTGCATCGTTTGTCATGTTATAATTATATTGTTTTAACACCCCTAACTACTTGAAAATGGATAGGTCCGACTTAACTTGAAAATTAGAACTGTCATTAAAAGTAACAGGGACGTTAATAAATCAATCCGCAATTTAATGTAATTGGTGTTAGTTTGATGCAATGTCAAGTAGGCGAATTAAAATAACATCACTTGCATCTTTTCTCGACTAGATCTTGTTGAATAAATACAGTCCTGTTGAATGGAGAGCAGCCACAGTAGTATATTACTTGTTCCTCATGTATTCATGTATATCATAAACTGAGAGTAATAAAGAATTTGTATTGTATTGTATATTATACCTACCCTTCAATCATGACGGAAGGGCAGTTCTCCACCCCTTCAAATACAACGGAAAGACAGTTCTCCGCCCTGTAAGAAATGAAGGGCACTTCTACTGAAGGGCACTTCTCCTGATGAGAACTTGAGTAATTAAGGTGCTAGTGCTATCTATGTATGACATACGCAAAATACACACTAAAATAATGTTTGATATATATTTATATATATAATCATTTTCTTATTTTTTCATATTTCTCAAAATGTAAATAATCATGCATTATTCATACCTCTGAAACATATTTTGATAAAAAATCTCAAATGAGATAGAAGTAACAAATTTGATTCTGATTTTGTTTTATTTTTAGAAATAGAATTTTGGAAAGGGTGTGTGTTTTACAGAAACAGTATATATCCATATCTAAACTTTAAAAACTGAGAAAAACAACAACACACAAGATCTAACAGTACACCAGAACATATAGCATCATTGTTACTTGAATTATCAATCATGAAAAAGCAGTTTGAATCCAGTTGCATTGCCCTGGTTAGGGGTTGCAATGCTAGCTGATGAGTGTACATGTCTCAATAATTTGTTGACGTACCATTACTGACACTTGTTTTAATGACAAAAGTAGATTCAAATCAGAGGGTAGTGACAATTTGGGTCCCAATTTGGGTTCATGCTTTGCCTAATCTTACTACATGTCACTGGAAATACTGATTTCGTGGTAACAGCTGCATTTATAATTGACAGATGATTGTTCAATAGATGCATGTTCCCAATCAGAATAGTTCTAATTGAAATTCAAATGACATTTATTTTATCTTGATATGTTTATATCAAATTCTACCAAAAGGCTATTAATCATTTCCTCTATGAATGTTTATGTAAGAATTAATGCAATCATTAATATTAATTAGAATAATTTGTTATAATAGCACATAGACATAGGATATTTTAGGCATGACACAAACTGTAGAATCGTATCTATATTATATCATAAGCAAACAGAGCAGACCCTGGTCAGACTGCTCCTCTTTTAGACAAAATTCCGTCTGAACTGATTTCACACCTTTTCAGGCACCATTCCCATTTTGTCTACCAAGGGATTTGCCATAGGACGTGAGTGGAGAAGTTGAGTAATTGAGGTGTGAGCGTGAGTGTCATCTAGGTGTGAAATACACAAATAAAATAATATTTTCATAATCTATACTACTAAAAGAACGAGCTCGACTTTTGGTCGGATTTGCCGTAAATACGACACAACGTACATACTGGGTAATGTTATGTGCGGGTAGCTTACACATTGAAGTTGTGTTATTTGACATCGAAAAGTATTAATATCAGCAGTTTGGATACAGACAGAGAAATTCCCCTACCTACAGAAATATAAAAATAGACGGGAAAAGACCTTCAAAGGTGAGTGACGATTGTTGAATATTCCGATACGGACACTAGTTGTGTTAACGTTTTATGTTTTGTTGGTTTTGTTTCTCTTTTAGTATTTGTTGACAGAACAATAGACGGTTAGCGACTGTTTATATATGCATCTCAGCAGGATCGAAACTACATGTACTTGCAATGTTCTAAAACGACCATACACATATGAAATGAATCCGTTCCAGTTCGGTTCCAATTTCGTTGTCAATTTAAGTACAGCTCGAACAATTTGACGTGGACCCTAACCTACTTAATTAGCATAAATCAAAACTGCTAACATTTCTATTTTTACCCTCGGCACGCATTTGCAAGCAGAAAAGATCCATATTGCGTATTACAATTTGCGTTCCAAGCTTTAATTTGTGGTCGATTGAGTATTTGTTACATATATAGGTTTTCAGTTTGCATCAATTGTTAATTACTCAGCGGATCCGGCTTTAATTGCTGAGTACGAGGCTTGTTCGGAAATTATTGAGACACTGGCTATTTTTCCAGATCTATTGAACGTACATCTCTAAAATTCTATACACATAGATATATAACATTCATAATTCATGCGAAACAAAAAAAATATCATCTATTTACTACAATGCGAATTTAATATTTCCTAAACTTGTCCCGGGTGTAGATACCCGGAGCACGACACCAGCACATGTATTTATGAACATACCTCTTTTATACGATTTGCCAGTTCTTATAGAAAAGGCGGGTGAACGTCGTTGTAACTAACTCGAATAAACAGTCAAAATTAGGACGTCACTTTGTCAACGTTATGCGCAGTTTGAACGATTTATAAAGAAGTTTAGTGCTTTTACGCGAAATCGCAGACATCAAAGTTGCGCCAGAGATATGAAATCTGACGTCAAGGCGGAGCAGGGGAGCTACATCAAAATCTGTGTATAGCTCGGAAAGACACCTGTGGAAACGAAGAAAATCCTTGAAAAGACTAGATGCGGTAACAAAGTTTCGCATGCATTAGTGTATCGCTGGCACAGAAAACTTGCGCAAGATCCATCAACTCCACTAAAGTCCAAAGGTGCAGGACGGCCGACAATCGTCTGTGAAAGCTTAACGTCAAACATAGCCAGTTACATAAAACAAGATGCGCGTCATACTGTGCCGAATATTGCACTGAAAAATGATATCGGAGTAGCAACAGCTCATAATATTTTGACCGAACATTTAAACATGTGTGTACGATAAATGGGTACAGCGACACATGAAGTGCATCAATGTAGACGGTATTTACTTCGAGAAAGAGTAGTATGGACAGGTAATGTGCAGGCGTAAATAACGCACAGACGACGTCGTGTTCATAACGTCGCTTTGCGCCGGGTCTTATTGGGTCATGCACTTCCAATAGACACTGTAGTAAAACCAGAGGTGCTAGATCACACCTTTTTTCGCCCGCTGATAGTAAAATCATGCATCTGTTCCACTGGAAAAAACAAAACGTCTGTCTCTTTTCTTGCGTTCAATATCTAGAGTGTCTCGATAATTTCCGAACAAACCTCGTATTTGTTACCTATAAACAGTCATCGGGCCTTGGTCGTCGATTGAGAATTGTTACATACAAAGAAAGCTTTAATTATGACGGTAGGGCTGTTAAAATGCTAGGGTTTTGTTAGGACAATGAAGGGCACTTCCTCTTCCCTTCAATTATGAAGGAAGGACACTTCTCCATCCCTTCAAATACAACGGAAGGGCAGTTCTCCACCCTGTAAGAAATAAAGGGCACTTCTCCTGAAGGGCACTTCTCCGTATACCTTTAGGACCAGTCCACCCGTAGAGGTAAAACAAGTTACAAACCATGTATTTGTTCCGGAGTTACCCGTGGTTATACAGACAAGTAATAAGCATATACAGTAAACCCTCTCTGTAACGGCCACTAAATTGTGTTCATCAGTTGGTATTTAGGGCAGGTGGCTGCTTTAAGCAAGGTGAAAGTAAAACAGAACGCTCCTAAAGGAAGCGTCCCTTGGCCAAATCACCCATACTGGTCATAATGTTGTCCCTATTTTCAGACATTGAGACTGAGACTGGCACAGTACCATTTTTGAACATGTTAACAACAATGCTTCATTTAGACGGATTTATTCTTTAGACGGACTTCGACGTGTTTGCATAATATATACTTTACAGAGTCTCTGATAAAAGTGCATGCCTGTCGAATGCTATTTAAAGCATATTATCATCTGGAAATTGTGGTATACGGGTGTACCGTTCTGAAAAAGAAACTCTTAATAATTAGAAGCTTTTTGCTGAAACAAGATTGTTACTTGCCTACAAAATTGGATTTAAATTCATTCATTTTCACAATATCATAATATCAATTACATTTATAAGGAACTACATTAGCTGAAACGACGACGTTCCCCGTGTAGCTGTAACAAAAACCAGAAAGGATATTTCACGAAATGAAATAAACATCTTTATCATCTTTACAGTTATGCTCAGCTGCTCCAGGTTTTATATGCATCTGTTTTAGGTATTGATTACAATCATCTATTACATCACAAACCAAACACATCGAATTTAGCTGTTAGTCTTTATCAAGTAATATTTTAAGAAATCATAACTGTTATTATTGATAATATTATGCTAATAATAATTACCTGGGTGCTGATAGTGATATGGTTCTTCGCACAAGAAATGTCACAGATGTTCAAACTCCAAACACATGTACATCTGCCTTTTTTAACAACTATTAGCTGAGAATACAGTACAGTTTTCACAGCCAGTTATGGATTTTGTAACCAGTTAATCGCCATTTTGTAATCAGCAATAGTTAACCCTTTCGTTGCCAAATTCTGTCGTCTGCTAAGTTGGTCGTCTGCTACAAATTTTTATTCTTTTGATTTTCTTCATTTTCACATTCGTGTCCGCTCCATATCTCTCACAAATATTGAAGGATTTCAAAATGCTTTGGCACAAATGTTCGACTTAACAAAACGATTTGCAGAGCGTTCGAATCAGGCACGTGGGTCAACGGTCAAGGTCACAGTTCAATGTCAAATGTTTTTATCCACACTATTCGTGTCCGCTCGATATCTCTAAAACCCTTGGAAGGATTCAAAATGCTGTGACACAAATGTTCTCTATAGCAAGGCAATGTGCAGACAATAGGATTCAGGCACATTCTTCAAAGGTCAAGGTCATAATTCAAAGTCAAATATTTAAGCCTTAACTTTACTGTCTGCTACACATGTGTATAACCATTGGAAGGATTCAAAAATGCTGTGGCACAAATGTTCTCCTAAACAAGCCAATGTGCAGACAGCAGGATTCAGGCACGTGGGACAAAGGTCAAGGTCACCGTTCAAGGTCATTGTCACAATTCAAGGTCAACTATAAGTTCCCCACTGGGGATCTATAGGTGTGCTCGATTCCGTCTGTCTGTCCGCCCGTCACGCTTCGTAACCGGGCCATATCTCCTACAAAGTTAGGCCAATTTCATTATAACTTCAAACATTGAACAAGCATGACGATGGCTTTTGGTGAGACTTGAATGTCCGCCGTTGGTCGTGCGTCGTCAACAATTTTCTTGTGAGCACTCTATTGGTCACATTTTTTGTCCAATCTTCATGAAACTTGCTCGCACGAGTTTGAAAGTGGTTCACGAGGGGTTAAAACTAGGTCCCTAGGTCAAATAGTAGGAAAACCTTGTCAACACTTTGGAGGTCACATTTGTAGCCCAGTCTTGATGAATCTTGGCTGAATGATTTTCCTAATAAAAGCTCGGACGAGTTTTAAAGGAGGCAATGTGCTGTTAAAAACTAGGTCACTAGGTCAAATAGTAGGAAACCCCTGTGAACACTCTAAAGGTCACAATTGTGGCCAAATCTTCATGAAACTTTATCAGAATGATTGGTTTTATAAAATCTCGAAGGAGTTTATAAGTGGGTCACCTGACGTAAAAAACTAGGTCACTAGGTCAAACTGTAGAAAAACCTTGTGAACACTCTAGGTGCACATGTTTTGTCCAGTCTTCATGAAACTTGATCACAGAGTAGTTGTCTTGATAACATCTGGGACAAATCTGAAAGTGGATCATGTGGGATAAAAAACTAGGTCACTAAAAGTACAAAAATGAGTCATGCAGGAAACACAACATACAGAACTAACAGTCACCCGAACAGCAACACGAGGAAACAGCAAATATACATAACTATTAAAACATCAAGAGACACACAAAGACAAAACAAACATACAATAGGGGAAGATGGCAGTACCGCATTGGAACCGTCAGTGGCAAAATTCACTAGGGGGGGGGGTTAAACCGACCCAACCTCACACTTATTCCATCCCCACTCTTAAAGACATACAATGTAAATAAACGTATCACCTCTCCGACTAACCTACAACAACCTCGATGGCAAATACAGTGGTAAAGTGCATGTATAACGAAAGCATTTAAGTGAACAAACTGTATCCACCTATCGCTAGTGTACTCAATGATTGAGCTGCAAACAGAGTAATAGTAGAAAAGTAATAAAGGGTACGACAAAAACGAAATAGTACAGATATCCGACGTTCTCCTTCCGTTTCTGGATTTAAGAGATCGCCTTCATAGAGTATGTTGTAGTACTACAGGATCATATCCCTTTTTAATGAAATCTTTAACATATTTGATGAACAAAGTGAGAAATGGGTATGTCCAATAATTTTACGACGTCAAACAGTAGAAAAACCTTATTAACACTCTAGTACGAACTCCCGGTAGAGACATTCTAAGATCTTTTTTCATAGTTCCGAGTTTTAAGTTCCAAGTTCCGACTTCCAAGTTCTTACTACTTTCTTCCAAGATAATTTGCTATATTATTATTGTATATTGCTTACGCCCGATTTCAAAGTTCCTTTTTCTTATTTTCTTAGATCCGACTTCCAAGTTCCAAGTTCCAATTTCCATGTTCCTACTTCCAACTTCCATGTTCCAAGGTCAGACTTCCAAGTTCCAGGTTTCGACTTCTATATGTTCTAAGTTCCGACTTCCAAGTTCCATCGTCCAATTTCCAGCTTCCAACTTCCAGGTTTCAAGTTCCTACTTCCATGTTCCAATGTCCATGTTCCAAGTTACGACTTCCAAGTTTCGACTTCCATGTTCCAAGTTCCGACTTCCAAGTTCCAACGTCCATGTTCCCTGTTCGAACTTCCATCTTCAAACTTCCGACTTCCGTGTTCCAAGTTCCGACTTCCAAATTCCGACTTCCAAGTTCTGACTTCCACGTTTCGTGTGTTTACATCCAATGACTCAAGTCGCATCACGTGACACATAGCATCGTGCTATTTATATCAGATTTTCTACTTTTGGTTTGTTACAGTTTTAAAGGACCAGTTTTAGTGATTTAAGCCCGTTTTCAACATTTCAAAGATCAGTATGCCTCATAATAATGTTCAAACATTACTTGTATTTCATACATTTTAAAGAAGGTCTGATTATGACTCACGATGGCCACAGGGTAAAACAGATATGCATGAAGTAAACGGAAAATATGACGTCACGAGATAACTTAGAACTTTGAAGTCGAAAGGTGGAAGTTGGAAGTCGGAACTTGGAAGTTGGAAGTCGGAACATGGAACTTAGAAGTCGAAACATGGAACTTGGAAGTCGGAATATGGAAGTCGGAACATGGAACATGGAATTTGGAAGTCGGAACATGGAACTTGGAAGTCGAAACTTGGAAGTCGGAACATGGAATTTGGAATTCGGAACATGGAAGTAGGAACTTAGAATGTCACCATCGGGCTTTCGTACTCTAGGGGTCACATGTTTTGTCCAGTCTTCAGAATACAAACTTTATCAGAATAGTTGTCTTGATAAAATCTGGAACAAATCTGAAAGTAGATCATGTGGGATAAAAAATAGGTAAATAGGACAAATGGTAGCCTTGTGAACACTCTATAGGTCACATTTGTAGCCGAATTGCATGAATGTTTATTAGAAGAATTGTTTCGATAGAATCTGGGACGAGTTTGAAATTGGTAACATGGTCAAAAACTAGGTGACTAGATCAACCAGTTAAAAAACTTTATGAACAATCTAGTGGTCACATTTTTGTCCAATCTTCATGACACTTTCTGTTCATGAACAGACTCAATAAAACCGCAATTTTCTCTTTTTGTGTTGCATTTTTTTTGCTCTCGGGGGATCACCTCCTTTCAGAATTTATAATCTTCACAACAGCAGGTATTAAGTGCTTGTGTGGCGGCCGTAAAACGTCGCCCCGTACTTCATTCTCAGTGTTGTTATAACTTCTGATTCTTCGAGATCATGAATTTCAGTACTTCTTGTTCTGAAAATTGATCACCGCTTCAGCCGGTGCTAGGGGGCTTGAACAGTGTTGCACTTTCAATTACTGTTCATGAACAGACTCAATAAAACCGAGTCTGCAATTTTCTCTTTTTGTGTTGCAATTTTTGCTCTGGGGATCACCTCCTTTCAGAATTTATAATCTTCACAACAGCAGGTGTTAAGTGCTTGTGTGACGGCCGTAACACGTCGCCCCGTACTTCATTCTCAGTGTTGTTATACCTTCTGATCCTTTGAGATCATGAATTTCAGTACTCCCTGTTCTGAAAATTGAATACCACTTAAGCCGGTGCTAGGGGGCGTGAACAGTGTTGCACTTTCAATTACTGTTCATGAACAGACTCAATAAATCCGAGTCTGTAATTTTCTCTTTTTGTGTTGCAATGTTTTCTCTCGGGGGATCTTTTCTTTCAGAACTTGTTTAGAATTATTGTTTCGATAAAATCTCGGAGAAGTTTGAAAAATGGTCATGCTGGGTAATAAACTAGGTCACTAGGTAAAATAGTAGGAAAACTTTTCGAACACTTTAGAGGCCACATTTACAGCCAAGTCTTCGTGAATATCGGTCAGAATGATTGTCCTGATAAAATTTTGGATGAGTTTGAAAGTGGGTTACGTGGGCACAAAAAGTAGGTCACTTGTTCATATCTTAGAAAAATCTTGTTTACACTACAGCAGCCACATCTTTAGCCCAATCTTCCTCAAACCTGCTCAGAATGTTTGTATTAGTGACTCAAGGTTGAGTGTGATCATGGGTGGGGTGAGATAAAACAGTAGGTCACAAGGTCAAATCTTAGAAAAATCACTCTAGAGGGCACATTTTTGCCCAATTTTCATTAGTCAGAATGATTGTCTTAATAAAATCAATATTCTGAATCTTTGAAAATCTTGTTCTCCAGAACCACTGCTCATGATCCACTATCAACATTGTTCAAATATTTCCCTTATGCCAATGTTAGCCCCACCCAGGGGCTACCCAGCTGTAATCTTAAATCGATGGTAATCAGGTGAGCGATTAAGGATCATCTTGTCACATAACTCTTTTTATCTTCTGGTTCAATTGATTTGATACTTCACATATGGAACAAGCATGATGAGAGGAAGTGTCATGCACAAGGATCATAACTCTATTCCCCTTTTTCATATGTTCTTGTCCGGACAATAACTCTTTATCTACTGGTTCAATAGATTGGACACTACACGTGGAACAAGCATGATGAGAGGAAGTGTCATGCACAAGGGCCATAATTCTAGCATCAGTACTTTTGGATCTATTTCCCTTTTCATATTGTTTTTCTTATTTTTTTTTTACAAATACCATTCAGGTTGGTTATGTATATTACATGGTCAACTACATCATGGATCTGTGGGTAGGATGAGGTGTTTTCTTTAATCCGGTGGGGTTCATTAACTTTATTACTTTTCTACAGTTACTCTGTTTGCAGCTCATTCATTGAGTACACTAGCGATAGGTGGATACAGTATGTTCAATTAAATGTTTGTTTGTTATACATGCACTTTACCACTGTATTTGCTGTTGCGGTTGTTGTAGATTAGTCGGAGAGGGGATACGTTTATTTACGCTGTTTGTCTTTTAGGATGGGGATGGAATAATGGTGAGGTTGGGCGCCCATAAACCGGTTTAAACCCCCGGTGACTTTTGTCACTGACCGTTACAAGGCGGTACTTCCATCTTCCTCCTATTGTATGTTTGTTTTGTCTTTGTGCGTCTTTTGTTGTTTTTCTACCTATGTACATTTGCTGTTTCCTTGTGTTGCTGTTCGGGCGAGTGTTTGTTCTGTATGTGGTGTTTCCTGCATGACTCATTTTTGTACTTTTGTTCACACTTGTACGGACGATAACTCATACATGGCTAATGCCATTCGATTGAATCTTCATACACTGACTGAGCATGATGAGAGAAAGTGTCATGCACAAGGGTCATAACTCTGGCTTAAATACCTTTGGAGTTATTGTCCTTTGTTACATTTTTGTCCGATCAATAACTCCTGCTCTACCGATGCTATCGGAAGGAAGTGTTACGCATAAACATCATGATTCTGGCTTCAATAATATTGGGAGTGATTGTCTCTCATTTTTCTGCAGAGTTATGGGAATTTTTATATGGATTTATCCGCAGGATTTCTCCGAAACCCTTGATTCGATAGTCATTAGATTTCATAGGATTGATAAGCATCATGCCTAGGTGTGCGTATCAAATTATTCCGGTTTGATGGTTTTTTTACAGAGTTAAGAAAATTTGAAAATTTTACATAGACATTTTTTCCTAAGGGTTTCTCAAAAATATACATTACCTGATTTTCATGAAGCTTTATAGGATTGATCAGCGCCATGCCTAGTTGGGAGTGATTGTCTCTCATTTTTCTGCAGAGTTATGGGAATTTTTACATGGATTTATCCGCAGGATTTCTCCGAAACCCTTGATTCGATAGTCATTAGATTTCATAGGATTGATAAGCATCATGCCTAGGTGTGCGTATCAAATTATTCCGGTTTGATGTTTTTTTTACAGAGTTAAGAAAATTTGAAAATTTTACATAGACATTTTTTCCTAAGGGTTTCTCAAAAATATACATTACCTGATTTTCATGAAGCTTTATAGGATTGATCAGCGCCATGCCTAGTTGTGCATAGTTTATTCCTTTTTCCGGTTCGGTGATCTTTTGCAGAGTTATGGGACTGAGCGAGACATCATTTTTTTTTATCAAAAACAATTCCAGTTTAAAATTGTCTTCGCCCTTTCTTATCCCCAAACGAAATTCTTATGCCACGCCTTTAGGCTAGGGCGGCATTAAGTGTTATCCTTCTCCGTACGTACGTACTGTACGTACCTTCGTCCTGTAAAAGTTTTGTCATAAATGTCTTGGCTTGAGTGTGCGGGAATCTTTTCATATATGGTCTAAAATATACTCATAGTGAGTTGTACCGTGTCTCCCCTTTTCAGGTATGTCGTCCATCTACTTCCTGTTTACCGAGACTATATTCTTCCTGTTAATGGTATGTTATTAGTAACATGTAATTGTATTACATGTATATTCAGAATTATCAAAATATTAGCTTGTATAAATCATTGTGTCGCTTGCGTTTCACAGAGGCATACAGGGTTCACTATCTCTTTTGTATAGTCATCGTCACCAAATAATTTCTGTCACATTTTCCTCAGGAACCACACAGGCTAACTTCGTACTTCATTCTCAGTGTTGTTATTCCTTCTGGTCCTTCGAGGTCATGAATTTCAGTACTTCTTGTTTTGAAAATTGAATACCGCTTAAGCCGGTGCTAGGGGGGCGTGAGCAGTGTTGCACTTTCAATTACTGCTCATGAACAGACTCAATAAAACCGAGTCTGCAATTTTCTCTTTTTGTGTTGCAATGTTTGCTTTCGGGGGATCGCCTCCCTTCAGAATTTACTGATATTTAGCACAGAGCGTTATTATGGAGAACTGTATGGTGTAAGACAGTTACGAATCCGCCACATGTCCACTTCTTGAAAAAAGATTTTGTGTCGCCTGCAAAGCATGGCACACACATAGGGATCACTTTGTCCGGAGTCCGAGTTGTCGTTGTCGTCGCCACACTTCTTGTCCGGCCTGAATATCCCATTCAACTGATAATATTGAATTCAAACTTCACACATGGAACAGGCGAAATGAGAGGAAGTGTCATGCATAGGGTCCATAACTCTAGCTTTAGTATGTTTGAGTTATTTCCCTTTTTCATTTTTTTGTCCGTCCAATAAGTTCTGACCCCAGTTTCACAAACAGTCTTAAGTAATTACATAGCTAAGCCTGTTATCTAAAATACACAATAACATATATTTTTTCATAAAGTAGTGTTTGTTTTGCTAAAAAATACCTTCTGGTCCTTCGAGATCATGAATTTCAGTACTTCTTGTTTTGAAAATTGAATACCGCTTAAGCCGGTGCTAGGGGGCGTGAGCAGTGTTGCACTTTCAATTAATGTTCATGAACAGACTCAATAAAACCGAGTCTGCAATTTTCTCTTTTTGTGTTGCAATATTTGCTCTCGGGGGATCACCTCCCTTCAGAATTTACTCAATTTTCATTTTAAGAACACATATTGTACTTATTAATAACTGAAAGTGACCTAAATCATAAACAATATATAAGAATTTGTAACAGACTTAAGAATTTTACCAAATTCATTTTGGGTTTAATTAAATATTTCATGCAAAACCGTCATTTTCTTTTATAAACTATAACAGAATGTCTTTAAGGATTGTGTTTTGATAAAATCAGTTCACTTATCTTCTCTATTTGCAAATGCAACATACTCTTATAAGTTAAGCCAGGTATTAAGTAATTACTTTAGAATATTCGGGAAACGGGGGCCTGTTCTACTGATGCCATTGAATTCAAACTTCACACATGGAACAGGCCTGATGAGAGGAAGTGTCTTGCACAAGGTTCATAACTCTAACATCAGTATTTATGTGAGTTATTCCTCTTTATTCACTTTTTCGTCGGGCCAATAAGTCCTGTTCTACTGATGTCATTGAATTCAAACATCATATATGGTAGTGGTAGATGTCCATAACACTAGTTTCAGTATTTTTGGAGTTTTTCCCCTTTTTCATGTTTGAGGGCATATCATTTTGACAATTTAACCAGGAATAATACAGTATGACTAAGTTTTTAACTAGTAGAGATACAGGTGTCATATTTAGTGGGCAAATTCTCATGAAGCTGCACCATTTTTGTAGTACGGGATTAGGATCATGTCTCAATGTCAAATGTCATAATTTGATGTCAGTGGAGACGTTAGGGGCATGGAGTTTCATACTTTTTGTCTGCTCTGTTGATACATTTTGGTCACTATTCTCATTATTATTTTGTCTCAGTTTCACCCTTCTTACATATAGATCATGCTCCAAGTCACATAGCACCGTAGCTGGATTTATGTTATATCCATATAAATGTATACAGTGTTCCCTCTCTACAACGAAACCCTTTGGGATACGAACATTGTATGTGTTGTTCAGACGGAGTGGTTATAGGGAGGGAAATTCAAACATAATTAGCTTGTTAGCAGATCCCCAGATACGATGTATTTCGAGAACTAAAACCGTTATGCCTCAATCAAACCCTATACTGCGACCATTCTTTAGAATTGTCACTTTGTGACGGTTCTAAAGAGTGGTCACAACATAGGGTTTGATGGAGGCATAAAGAAAATACGATGGTAAAAGTTGTTTCTGGGGCCGTGTTGTTTCGGAAACAGTGACATGCGTTATTAAGAGGGCCGTTGTAGGGAGGGAGCACTGTACATGTACTGCGACTGTGTCGAGTCATAAATTGGGAAGAGGGTCAATACGCATAAAGGCGAAACGAGTGTTCCGAGGAACACCTTTCTAGTTATGACAAAAGGTGCAGGATCCATTTGAACTGGAACTACACTGCAAATATTTTCACATTAAGGGTTCAGCTTATTTCTGTGCGTGCATGAATGTGATTTGTGAATGTATTGGAAACAGTTATATATGGATGGACATTGCAAATAGATATATTGATTTCGGTAAAAAGTGTACATGGCAAAACATAATTAAGGCAACATATAAAGGCCATGTAATCATGATAATTTGTATTTTAAGCTCTTTGTAAATCCATTTGGGCAGCAAAGGATTCATGTCTACTGCATATATACTAGTATTTGTTTGTTATAAGCATATGTATATGTAGTTAATGCAATGCATTATTTGAATTGAACTGAATTGAATTTATTAGCTTAATTTTTATGATGGCATATAATTATGCAGAAGATGTTTTGGCTCAGGCAGAAACTGTAGAATCAGATCTACATAAATATTATAACATAAGCAAACATAGCAGTCCCTAATAAAACGGCTCTTATAGGAGCAGTCTGATCTGGGTCTACTCTGTTTACAAAATGCATGAAAGGTGTTCATATAAAAGAAAGGGTAAATCAATCATCTTTCATCCCAGCAAACATTTCATATCGGACCGACATTGGTCCGATACAGATTTGTATATCAGGCTTTAACATCGGCCCAATATCAGATATGCACACACTTATTGATATCGTCTGATATTAGCTACTTGTCAATCAAGGGACTGTCTGCCTGCATTTAGCATATATTATATGCTAATTAAAGGATACTCTCCATTCATTTTGATACTTAAGACTTATTTGAGCTTTTTGTTCTACATTAATTAAACCCAGTTCAGAAAAAAGCTGCTACAAGTAACACATTAACTCTCCATTATTGTTTTATGTATAGGATTCAGACAGGTGGTCTAATTTGAGCTTTATTGTTATATATACATTATTTATAATATATGAATTAACCCTTTCACCGCCAATGTCGCCTTTATGCACCACGACAGATAGTGCAGTCCCAGATCAGACGCCACCTGTTCAAGGCGGCTCTGATCAGGGACTTCACTTTTTGTCTCAATCTCTATTTCTATGCACGTGCTTTATTCCTTTGACTTTTGCATTTATTTATCTCATTTCCTTATTGTACCAAATTATTTAACAAAATTGGATTGCAGACGACAATTAGAAATTTGGCGCCAAAAGAGTTAAATAAATCAAGTTCAAGAAACCAGCTCTTGCAAGTAACAGCCTCATAAACTATCTGAAAATAAATACTAAGAATAAATACCGATACTATCTGCTTGTTGGAGACAGCTGTAAGACATTGAGCGATTAATCTTTACCCCATAGTTACACCTTTCTACGACTTTGCAAACAGAGCAGATCCAAATCACGTGGTTTCTGTACTGTTTGCTTATGGACTGATATAGATCCACTGTGACCGAATTTGTGTCCATTAGCTATTATAAATAATTATGTTATTAATATTCATGATTTCATTATTTCTTACACGAATATTTATAAGGTAAGAGTTAAACAACAGCGTAAGGTATAAGTTTACGCAAGAGAGTCGGCAGTACCAATGCTCACCTCGGATACATAAATGACGAGTCTGAATTATGTGATTCAATTATGTTTTAAGACACTGCTGAGGTTTATTATGCTGATGTTATAATAATGATGTATATGATGAAGATGATGTTATAATGGTGGTGTTTATGATGAAGATGATGTTATAATGGTGATGTTTATGATGATGTTTTTCATGATGGTGTTTATGAGATAATTATTTTTATGATGATATAAATGAGTCATGCAGGAAACACAACATATAAAACACACAATCAACCTAAAAGACACAACGACATGAATGAATAGCAAATGTTTATGTATATTAATAGACAACACAAAGACATAAATGGAAAAGTAGTAAAGTCAAGCAGGCAAAGTCACATGCAAGACGCAACCACCACCAAAACACCGATAGACAGCATGACACACACACACAACCACACACCCAAACGCACAAACTAAAATTAAGAGGGGATAAGAGAGTACTGTCTTAGAACGGAGAGTAGCAATTGTCACGTGGGGGTTTAAACCGGTTTAGGGCCGATGTTTTACATGCTTTTGATGGTGATGTTTATGATGATGATGTAATGATGATGTTTATGATGATGATAGTTATGATGATGCTGATTATGATGAGGATATTTATGATGATGATATTTTTGATGGTATTTTAGGTTTATAGGAGAAAAGCTTATATCCTGCTATATGGCACCCAAACCACATAACCTACCGTTACAGGGGGGTGGACCCGAGTCTGCAATTTTCTCTGTTTGCATGGTAGTTTTTTCTTTCGAACGATCTCCTACTATTAGAATTAAACCAAAAGGACAAAACAATCTGAAACTGAAATTATGCCCATAACAACAACAAGGTAGGAAGGAATCGTGAGATTTGATTTGAATAGGTATACACATATATGCTATTTATTGTAGACCTGGGTCCATGCTTATAAAAAGTTTAGTTGAGTCTGAGTTCGTTCTAAAGTTTGTGATTGGTCAGATTTGAGTCAAAGGCTCAAATCTGACCAATAAAAAGCTTGTGAACTCAAATCTGACCAATCAAAAGCTTGAGATCGGAACTCAGACTCAACTAAAAGCTTTATAAGCATGGACCCTGATTTGACGCATGATTATGCACCGTCGATAAGTTCCCCTTAGGTTCCGCTTTTGATATTCTCGGCTAATGAACGAAGTAGGTAGTTGGCGGTTAAAATAAATATAAATTACTACTGTTTCAATTTGAAAATGGACTTCTCTTGAGTTTCAGTTTATTTGCAAACAATACTTAGATGATTCGACAACAGTTTGGATTCAGATAAGACGCATAGTTGCCCAGTGTATGATCTGGATCCAAGGTGTCATCTTTGTTTCATTCATTTAACCCTTTGGTGCCAAATTTCTTATTGTCGTCTGCAACCCAGTTTTGTTAAAACATTTTGGTAAAATAAGGAAATTATATATATAAAGTTAAATTTCAAAGTAATAAATCAAAGATATAGAACTTGAGACTGAGACAAAAAGTGAAGTCTCAGATCATACACCGCCTTGAAAAGGCGGCGTCTGATCTGGGACTGCACTATTTGGCGTGGTACATTTATGCGACATTGGCAGTGAAAGGGTTAAAGTAAATTGTATCAATGTCACTGAAATCAGAGTAAGTATTCAACTCAAATAGTCGAACCTCGTACGTATCTTAATGAGCTTTGAACGTAATGATTCAGCTTTAGGTCTAGTAGCAGGTGAGCTGTCTAAGTATTACAAATGGCAAGCCACAGTTGGTATTTAAGCAACAACTAACTTGAACCGTACATGAATTACAAAGATGTTTTCCCTTGTTAAGTTGTTGTTCTTAGCTGGTGTTGTGGCCTACAGTTTTGCCAAATCATGCTCGATTAGTGAGTTTCGTCAGTTGATATCAGAATTGTCTGAGAAGGAAGATAAACAACATTCTCTTGAAGGGAACTTACTGAAAAATGATTCTGAACTAAAGGCGTCCACTGGTAAGTCGGAGCAATATTTCTGCTTTAACCGATTACTTCATATAAAAGCATTTTCACACACCTTTGCAAACATAGTAGACTTAGACCACTGATTCCCACATGCGCCGTCTGATCAGGGTCAGCTCTGTTTGCTATGAAATCATATCAATCTGTTTCTTTAGTTTGTGCCATGGTCACGATTTCTCTTGGTCGTAATGCAATTAATATGAACTAAGGCACTGCCTCTACCGGGAATCGACCATCGACATTTTACATGCAATGAAGTAAAAAATAAGTAATGAAATTTAAAGAAAGTAGATGCATGTCAATTCATGTAATTCATGTAATGCATGTAATTCATTTAACAAGTGTTGGGAATCTTAATATCTTAAGTCTTAATATGATTAAGATGCGTGACAAATTAAATCTGAAAATTGTTAGTGAAGAAAGCCGCAACCACGACAAAACCTAAGCAATAATAATGACAGTGTCCATTATCGTTCATCTAAGACAATAGGTCACAAAGTACATAGTGTTACATAAGAATATACATTAATGAATGTCAATTTATTGTCGAAATTTAGCCAAACAAGAAATGTGTTGCAGTAGGTGACAAATGCCCCCAAAGAAAAGCACTGGCAATGAAAGGTGATTTGTAAGCAGGTCTGCATATGCACTACAAAATGAAAGTAAAGATTGCATAGTAATACTGTGTGAGAAGAATTTGAACTCAAGCTATCACAAAAGACAAGCTTTTTTGTAATTAATTTCAAATGTCAAGGTCATGGCCACATAACCTACAAAAAGTATGTGACATTCCGCCATCTGGAGATGAACTCACACATCATATTTAGTGATGATCCTAGCTGATTTGGTGCAGGGATATGCTGTGGACAAGCTTTTTTGTAAATGAAGCCCAAGGTCAAGGTCACATTGACCTATGAATAGTATGTGAGACATCCCAATATGTACTCACACACCATATTTGGTGATCCTAGCTGAAGTAGTGTAGGAGATATGCTCCGGACAGGCATGTTTGTAAATGAGGTCAAGGTCAAGGTCACATTGACCTAAAACTAGTAATACTGTATGCGACACTCTACCATCCAAAGATGAACTCACATGCCATATCTGTGATCCTAGCTGATTCGGTATATGAGGTTTGCTCCGCACAAGTTTATTTTGTAAATGAAGACCAAGGTCAAGGTCACATTGACCTATAAATAAAACGTCACGCTTAGCCATATGCCCCATTTTTTTATTTTTAGGAAACAAAATGAATACTTGGCAAATGTTCACCGATTATTCTTACAAAAATACTGGTACATAAAAATCTGTTCAATGGTTTAATGCTCCCTTTAGCCATAGATGGGATTTAGCCCAATCTATGGTGGCCATTTTTAGTGCTTTTTGAAGAAAAAAGAGAGCTATGTTGTAGCTCCACCATCTGCATTTTCGTTGTCACTGTTCGAAAACTTTAATATTGGAACCGCCAAGTGGTGCTCCTGTATTTTATGGGTTACAACTTTGTAAATGGTCACCTAAGGAACATTCCTGCCATTTTTTAAATTTTAAATCTGATCAGTGATGTCAGAGAAAATATTTATTTGTTTATTAAATTTTCACTACAGCAATTAAAGTAAAATCAGCCCAGCCTCTAGTGGAGTGAACCTTGAGTTATAATTCTTATACATGGTACACTGTCTACTAGTGACTAAGCCATTTATAAAATTAAATTTTGTTTGACCCATTGAATGAATTAGAAAATTAAATCAAGGATAAATTTCAAAATGTGTGATGCGAGAGTTAAGGCCCTTGTACCTGGTACACTATCTACTAAAGATATGGGCCAAGTTATATGGAGATTTGTTGATGCAAAATAATGGCTTGACTGTGACAAAATCAAATGGACAAACAGACAGACATACATTGTATGTATGTGCATACACAACTGCCACTTTGGCAACTGTTGAGCTGACAATAAGCAGGCTAGACAAAAATCAGGTCAATCACTATAAAAGTAAATTAACAATCAGTAATAAAAACTCATACATATTATGTTTATGTGTGCAATTTTGAAATGAGAAGATGAGTTGTTATTGGTTGATAATGAAATGTTGATAATGCATACAAAATAAACTCAATTAGCTATCCCCTGTCCATGAATTAAGATCCAGTTTGAATTATATTAATCTATTTTAAGATACACATGGATTGAAGAAAGTGAGAAATATGACAGGAATTAGAACAAAAGTGTTCAAAGGAACATGTGTCACCTGCCAGCAGAAATGTGACCAAATAAAAGATGCCATGCAAAAAATAAACCCTGTCACTCTGCTAAAGCAATTGACACAAAAAGTAGACATTGTACTGTACATGTATCATGAAAATTGTTCGGGACATTTTAACCCTTTCGTTCATACATGTACAAACGACTTTTATGTAACTGCAAACACAGTAGACTCAGATCAGAAGGCTCCCATAGGCTCTGTTTGTTAATGGAATTTGATAGATCTGTATCTGTAGTTTTTAAATGGCTATAATGTTCCATCTTCCATATTTCATTAATCTATTTTGTCCATGAATACTCAGTAAGTAGTCGAATTTGGAATAAACATAGAACAGGGAAAGGGTTAAAGGTTGTCTATAGCAAATAACTGATTCCAAAAAGCCTTTCCAATAGACAGTGCTAGGATTTGAACCTAGACTTCCCTCTATGGCTAAGCCAAGAAGGTGTTCTTCCATTAAACTACACTGATAGCATTTATGGAAAATGGCAATTTGGAGCAGAAGCTAACTTAGACCTTGATATTAATATCTATTTTTCAGTATGTTTATAGAGATCTACATGGTTTTTAGACAGGAATCTATGAGTATGTCATGTCTGATAGATTCCCTACCACATCCCACTCCCCCAAAACGTTTGACTATATCAGAACAGCCAAATTTAGATTTATTGTTGAAGTACATCTTGTTACTTTTAAATATACATGTACATAGATTGCATAGTTGCAAAACTTGTGTTTAAAATTTGCAAAAAATAAACAACTTGAAATCTGATTCTCCAAACCTTCGGTATTTGAAACACAATAATGCCTAACCTACTAAATAGCCACATTATAAGTGCTGGTATACTCAATGTGACATCACGCCTCAGGATGGATAATGCAGCTGTTGAATGCTTACTGGCAAAAGGTTTGTTCTTTTAATCCCTACCTCATGAATATTCATGCAGGAAATAAAGCACTGTATGAACATTAACTAGCTGAATTCTTATAACGGTACAACTACATGTAATGTATTATAAACTGAGGAGTTTTTGGCCATGGCAGAAATTTTAGTATACTCTGTTAGCAAAGGCATACTGAGTTCAGAGTAAAGTGTTAACATGTAGTTCTACCTGACATATCCTAATTGTAACATAATCTGTGCTGAATGGAAAGCAGTATACATATTCCTTGCAAGCCGGCCCACTATTCCTACCAAATGCCATTCAAATTCTCTGGAGGAGAAGATTTTTAAAGGTTTTCCATATATATAGTTATAATCTTAAATAATGTTGAGATATATATACATTCACAGATGACCACGTAATACTCTAACAATTCAACCAGTAGAATACGGCAACTCCGCCTAGCAAACTTGCAGACTGTAAATATAGAACAAGGAAATCCAGATCCCCAATAGGAAAGCTTTCAATCCTTGCTTATATAGACAGTCTATCAGAGCTTACACTTCTACTGGTTGAATTAATTTGCATCTTTCTGTATGTTCTCTTGACAAGGCCTTATTTAAGGTTTCCTTTTAATATCAATGACATACCATCACTTAGATCGATCAGAAAGTCGCTGGATCACGAATGATACACGAATTGTAGAAGGTATAGTTTTTAAAGGGAGATAATTAGATACAATTCTACAGCGCACTTTCAACGTGGGATCTCCGAGGAGATGCTACTGTGATAAGATTAGATTGATAATGTTGAGATATATATACATTCACAGATGACCACGTAATACTCTAACAATTCAACCAGTAGAATACGGCAACTCCGCCTAGCAAACTTGCAGACTGTAAATATAGAACAAGGAAATCCAGATCCCCAATAGGAAAGCTTTCAATCCTTGCTTATATAGACAGTCTATCAGAGCTTACACTTCTACTGGTTGAATTAATTTGCATCTTTCTGTATGTTCTCTTGACAAGGCCTTATTTAAGGTTTCCTTTTAATATCAATGACATACCATCACTTAGATCGATCAGAAAGTCGCTGGATCACGAATGATACACGAATTGTAGAAGGTATAGTTTTTTTATAGTTATAATCTTATATATTCATAAGGAAATCAAGCCCTGCCCCTGACAGGCATTTTTTTTTAAATATGAACATACATGTAGCTTTAACAATTTTCGTAGAGGACTATTTCTATCAAATATCATTCAATTGTAACCATTGTTTTTGGATAACATGTTAACCCTTTACTCAATAAATACGCCTTTGCAAACAGAGTAGATCCAAAGTTGAAAGGAGCCATCTGATCAGGATCTGCTGTGTTTGTCTGTGAAACTACAATAGATCTGACTCTGTATTCTACAAAGCTATCTAAATGATGTAAAAATAGTAAAATACGCTTTACTTCTCGCAAGCCGCTTGACACCACAACCTCTGAGTAATGACCTTTGGATTATTCCATTTCAATAGGTTGATGCGAAACATGCGACATATTTCTTTCGAATTTAATTGTTTGAATTTATAATTTCATCATCAATAATTATGTATATATATACGATCTATCGTGGCGCAATGGGTAGCACGGAGGACTAATAATCAAAGCGGCTCCCTAATCTTTAAAAATAATTTGAATGATGTGAGTTTGAGGCCGACCGTATGCATATATTTTTTGTTGACCAATATTTTGCTGCTATTTTCTATTGTAAATATACGAGTTTCAAAACAGTTTAGTGGTGTTTATAATATTTTCATTTCCATCATTTTATTACAATTATTTCGTTTCATAACAATACTTCTATAACATTTTCAATTATTTGTCTAGCATTCTCGCTATACTTCCATACTGGAGCCATTTTATTTCACAGTCATGTAACTAGCACACTGTGAAATACTTCAAAATCATGGTTATTTCGTGCAAATGAACAGAAATGTCACAGTGTGTAGGTTTACATCACTTGTACAGCTATACAAACGCTTTTATGGCGAGGTGGTTGTGCTCATGACTGTGAACCTGGCGATCCAGGGTCTGAGCGGGTATGTTTCTTTATAAATAAGAACACCCGGTTACATTTGGCACCCATCAGGGGACTGTGACTGTTACACTGCATGAGCTCTGAGTTCAATTTCCAGTCGTTCTCATACCCATAGAAATTTGGGACGAATTTCAACTTGCTTCCAGGGGGAGTATGTCACAGTGTGTAGGTTTATAATCACTTGTACGGCCTTGCTGTACAAGAGTACTTTTATGGCGACGTGGGACAGTGCATGACTGCGATCTAGGTTCGATCCCTGGTCTGAGCGGGTATGTTTCTTTCTAAGGACACCTGGTTACAGAAAAAATAAAATTACATGTTACTAACGGGACTCTAACGCATGACCCACAACTCATTGGTAAAACAATTTGATTACTTCGACCTAACTGACTTAGCTAGTCGTGCTGGAACATATGTAAGTGTCAAAAATATGATCTTAAATTGTCAGTAAACACCGGTCACCCCAATTTCGAGGACTAGTTCAATATTGTAAATGCCCTCACACCTCAAATCTTTTTGTTTATCTGTATCCATTGTACCCCAACATTGTTGTTTTCGGGAATTTAGTTTCGTGACAGAAAATCAAGGTGTCTCTGTATACATGAGCTGTCTGATCTGGGTAAACTCTGCAAAAGTGAAGTTAAAGTGTACTTGAGTAAATGTTAACGAAGTCCAACCAGTCATATCCATGACTATAGCTGAGCAACTAGTCTCATCAATGAACTGTAAGACAGCATTCTTTTTTTGTGATGGTTGCCGTCTGCCAGGATATTGTTAAAACCGAAAGTAGCTCGATAGAGTCGTACGCAAAGGTGGACTAGCTGAGCATTATGAAAGTTGTGCGTCGTAAAAAAAGCAATATGTTCCTCGCAAGCCTCGCGGCTTGCTCGTCATAAAAAAGGAATGATTATCATAATGTAACATAGTCCTACCTGTCGCGTGCCAACATACTGGAACCTCAACCATTGTAAGTTTTACAACTTATCTCTTGCACCCTCTCAAATGCATTTATAGGCATTATCTGTAATGTTTGTTTGATGAAGACATGTTTTATTTACAGTAATTCGTCGAATCGAGTCAATTTCAAGATGGCGGCAACTGTCAGAAGAAAATTGAAGAATGTCCGAAATGTAGCGATAAGAATTTTCTAAAAAAATGACTGTACCACGATTTATTATCCCATTTACGGCCTCGCCGAATCATGTGAATTTCTCAGAAAATTACATGTCAAATTCGGATTTTCGGCGCTGGTCAATGCTTTCCAATGAAAACTCCCGAAATAGCCTAATTCACTTTTGACACGCAGTTTTTTTGGGCTTAACCATCTACCGTAGAGCAAATCGACGGCGCCTTTGGCGCCCGGTCGATTCCCTATTAACAAATCAGTTAAATAATATGCACCATGTCATTACATGAATATGTAGGAAAGTTTTAATTTGCTATATGCAGGAAACTTACATTGCTCTTCAAAATAATTGTTAACCCTTAAACTACGCCTCGTATGCATTCAGTCGATCCAGCCATTTTTCAGTCGATCTAGCCATTTTCAGTCAATCCAGCCATTTTGATTACGTGTATAACATTTAGCACTCTACCGTCGACCCTGTGATAACATTTACAACCAGTTTGGATCCAGATGAGACACATAGTAACTCAACGTCTCATCGGCATCCACATTGTGATTCTGATGTTTCTTTTTGAAAAGATATTGAAGGAAAATGTCTTGTTGTATCGAGGTCGACGTCAGTATCTACAGACAATAGTTTAGACTGTAGAAGGTTAACCATTTCACCGCAAAAAAAGTTGCAAAAAAATCACTGCCACAAATAGTGCAGTCCCAGATCAAACGCCGCCTTTTCAAGGCGGCGTCTGATTAGGAACTTCACTTTTTGTCTAAAACTCTAATTCTATATATGTGCCCTATTCCTTTGAAATTTGCATTTATTTATCTTATTCCCTTATTGTACCGAATTATTTAACAGAATTTGATTGCAGTTAACCCTTTCACCGCCAAAGTTGCAAAAAAATCACTGCGACAAATAATGTAATCCCAGATCAGACATATGTTTTCACTACCATGCCATGCATCTCATCAGAATCCAAACTATTTGACAATATGAGGATGTTTGACGCACGAAAGGGAAGCAAATTCAATAATAAACAAAATGAAGAAGCCTAAACATTCTGTAGACAGCGAATAAATATAATCATAAAGTAATGAACTATTTCACTTCCGTTGGCAACTCTGGTATTACCTTTGCTGACATTTTGGATCCAGATGAGACGATGAGTCCAAACTATTTGATACATTGATGATACGTGACAAACGAAATGGGAAAACAAATTCAACAATTTAAATAAAAATAGCCGTGCATTTCTCTGATAAGATGCGTTAATAAAAACATTTTCAAAACTAGTTTCTTTATTATGTCTCCCCCCCCCTTTAGGGGAGGGAGACATATTGCTGTTGTGCTTTCTTTCTGTCTGTCTGTCCGTCCGTCCGTCTGTCTGTTAAAATTCTTGTGCAGCTAACTCCCCCTACACTATTAGAGGGATTTCCTTCAAAATTTACATATGAACCAGCTATATGTGAGGATGGTCATGTGATTTGGAATTTTGGCTGCAACAAGTTTGACAGAAGTTATGGCCCTTTGTAATTTTTCCTTATATAGAATACATGTATATAGCAAAACAATTTTGTGCAGCTAACTCCTCCTACACTATTTGAGGGATTTACTTTAAACTGTTACATATGAACCAGCTATATGTGAGGATGGTCATGTGGTTTGGAATTTTGGCTGCAACAATTGTGAGTTGAAGTTATGGCCCTTTGTAGTTTTTCCTTATAGCGAAATACTCTTGTGCAACTAACTCCTCCAACACTATTTTCCTTATATAGAATAACAAACTTTTACATATGAACCAGCTATATGTGAGGAATCTTGTGCAGCTAACTCCTCCTATACTATTTGAGGGATTTACTTCAAACTTTTACATATAAACCAGCTATATGTGAGGATGGGCATGTGGTTTGAAATTTTGGCTGCAACAATTTTGACAGAAGTTATGACCCTTTGGAGTTTTTCCTTATATAGAGTAATAGCGAAAATGTCTCGTGAAGCTAACTCCTATACTATGTAAGAATATTCATTCAAACTTTTACATATGAACTAGCTATGTGTGAGGATGGTGATGTGGATTGGAATATGGGCTGCAACAATTTTGACAGAAGTTTGGATTTTTTCAAATATGAAATTTATAGGGAAAACTAGTGTTTATAGATGTCTACAAAAAATTACAGATAACCAATCTATATGTGATGCACAACCAACCTATATGTATCTATAAGTGACACACAACCAATCTATATCTATATGTGAAATCTATATGTGAAGGTGGTCATGTGATTTTGAATTAAGCTTGATTATCATAATAGTTGTTAAAACGCAACTCTTGGTTACAACGTTCATTCCTCTTATGGGTGCGGGGGCGGGGTACCAGGGGGAGACATGTGTTTTTCTCAATAACAAACTCTAGTTTCTATATGATACAACCTCTATGTTGTGATCACTTTTTGTAATCGTTTTGAAGTCTCCGCTGATCCCATGTTGCAACCACTCTTCAGCATTCTCTGGAATTGTCTCGATTAGACGTGTCTAGGGAGTGGACACAACATAAGTTTTGATGGAGAAATGACGAAATGAGTACTTGAATACGCACCACATTCCAATAAGGTTCGGATCTTAACGACAACATTGCTACATTTCAGAGGCCCATGGAACACCCACAGTCAAGTTTGAAGCTAACACAATTGCGGACGAAGATATCGTTTGTGGAGAAGTGATAAAGTTTACAACAGTGGTCAGCAACATTGGTAATGGGTATGACATCAGTACCGGAGAGTTTACGGTACCTTATGGTGGTTTATATACGTTCAATGTTTCACTCTGTTCCAATAGATATAAAGTGTTATCTTATTATCTGATCGGTGGGGGTAACATGTTTTTAAGACGATTCCATTATGACACACTTCCAAATAGAATCTGTTCCTCCTACGAAAGGTATTTAACACTCAACAAGGGTGATAAAGTTTGGGTTGGAGGCGGGTGGACAGTGGATCGCGCACTATTTCGTGGAGACGATTCCAGACGGCCTACGTTTTCTGGAGAGCTGATTCCTGAAATTTAGCATGATCTTATTATGAGCAAAGTATTAGCCATTATCCCGCTACGAACAAACACTATCTGCTCAATGTTGGATGTGATGCAATGTTCTAGCCATTATCCCGCTACGAACAAACACTATCTGCTCAATGTTGGATGTGATGCAATGTTCTGTCGGTTATTATGTCAATCCAGAACTGTGTTAACTCTAAAAGATTTTAAAACAGCCATACATGAATGGTTACAAACTGGAGAGACTTTTTTTATTCATTTCCATCCATTATGTCCTATTTTAACCCTTTACTCCATATACGTGTATACCCATTTCTACCCTTTTGCAAATAGAGTAGACACTGTTCAGAGGGTTACTACAGGAGCCATCTGATCAGGTCTGTTCTGTTTGCTTGTGATATAACATGGATATGATTCTACAGTTTCAGACATGGCCGAAAATACCTGTGCCCATATGGTAATATGAACTAAGGCACTGCCTCTACCGGGAATCGACCATCGACATTTTACATGCAATGAAGTAAAACATAACTAATGAAATTTAAAGAAAGTAGATGTATGTCAATCCATGTAATTCACGTAATTCAAAACAAATGTTGCGAATCTCACACATTATGCACTGTCTACATATGATTAAGATGTGTGACAAATTAAATCTGAAAATTGTTAGTGAAGAAAGCCACAACCACGACAAAACCTAAGCAATATTATAATAATGATAGTGTCCATTATCGTTCATCTGAGACAATAGGTCACGAAGTACATAGTGTTACGTAAGAACATACATTTATGTATGTCAATTTATTGTCAAAATATAGCCAAACAAGAAATGTGTCGCAGTAGTTGGCAAATGCCCCCAAAGCAAAGCACTGGCAATGAAAGGTGATTTGTAAGCAGGTCTGTATATGCATTGCAAAATGAAAGTAAAGATTGCATAGTATGAGCAGAATTTGAACTCAAACTACCACAAAAGACAAGCTTTTTTGTAATTGAGGTCAAATGTCAAGGTCATGGCCACATGACCTACAAAAAGTATGCGACATTTCGCCATCTGGAGATGAACTCACACACCATATTTAGTAATGATCCTAGCTGACCTGGTGTAGGGATATGCTGTAAATAAGCTTTTTTTGTAAATGAAGCCCAAGGTCAAGGTCACATTGACCTATGAATAGTATGTGACACCCCGCCATCCCAAGATGTACTCACACACCATATTTGGTGATCCTAGCTGAAGTAGTGTAGGAGATATGCTCCGGGCGGGCTTGTTTGTAAATGAGGTCAAGGTCACATTGACCTAAAACTAATATGCGACACTCTACCATCCTAAGATGAACTCACATGCCATATCTGTGATCCTAACTGATTCGGTATATGAGGTTTGCTCCGCACAAGTTTATTTTGTAAAGAAGACCAAGGTCAAGGTCACATTGACCTATAAATAAAATGTGACGCTTAGCCATATGCCCCATTTTTTATTTTTAGGAAACAAAATGAATACTTGGCAAATGCTCACCAATTATTCTTACAAAAAATACTGGTACAAAAATATCTGTTCAATGGTTTAATGCTCCCTTTAGCCATAGAAGGGATTTAGCCCAATCTATGGTGGCCATTTTTAGCTTGTCTGCTTTTCGAAGAAAAAAAGAGCTATGTCATAACTCCACCATCTGCATTTTCATTGTCACTGTTCGAAAACTTTAACATTGGAACCCCCAAGTGGTGCTCTTGTATTTTATGGGTTACAACTTTGTAAATGGTCACCTACGGAACATTCCTGCCATTGTTTGAATTTTAAATCTGATCAATGATGTCAGAGAAAATATTTATTTGTTTATTAAATTTTCACTACAGCAATTAAAGTAAAATCAGCCCAGCCTCTGGTGGAGTGAACCTTGAGTCATAATTCTTATACATGGTACACTGTCTACTAGTGACTAAGCCATTTATAAAATTAATTTTTTTGTTTGACCCAGTGAATGAAAAAAATAAATCAAGGATAAATTTCAAAATGTGTGATGCGAGAGTTAAGGCCCTTGTACCTGGTACACTGTCTAGTGTCTACTCAAGATATGGGCCATGTTATAGGGAGATCTGTTGATCAATACAAAATAATGGATTTGCTGTTACAAAATCAAATGGACAAACAGACAGACATATGTATGTGCCTACACAACTGCCACTTTGGCAACTGTTGAGCTGACAACAAGCAGGCTTGACAAAAATCAGGTCAATCACTGTAAAAGTAAATTAACAATCAGTAACAAAAACTCATACTTATGTTTGTGTGTGCAATTTTAAAATGAGAAGATGAGTAGTTATTGGTTGGTATTTTTGATAATGCATACAAAATAAACTCAATTAGCTATCCCCTGTCCATGAATTAAGATCCAGTTTAAATTATTATATCTATTTTAAGATACACATGGACAAGAAAGTGAGAAATATGACAGGAATTAGAACAAAAGTGTTCAAAGGAACATGTGTCACCTGCCGGCAGAAATGTGACAAAATAAAAGATGCCACGCAAAAAATAAACCCTAGCTGTCACCCTGCCAAAGCAATGGACACAAACAGTGGACATTGTACTGTACATGTATCATAAAAATTGTTCGGGACATTATTATTTCTGTTTAACCCTTTCGCTCATACATGTACAAACAACTTTTATGTAACTGCAAACACAGTAGACCCTGATCAGAAGGCTCCTATAGGTTCTGTTTGCTAAAAGAATTTGATAGAACTGTTTCTGTAGTTTTTAAATGGCTATAATGTTCCATCTTCCATATTTCATTAATCTATTTTGTCCATGAATATTCAGTAGGTATTCAAAAAATGAAATTTGGAATAAACATAGAACATGGAAAGGGTTAAAGGTTGTCTATAGCAAATAACTGACTCCAAAAAGCCTTTCCAATAGACAGTGCTAGGATTTGAACCTAGACTTCCCTCTATGGCTAAATGGAAAAGTAGTAAAGTCAAGCAGGCAAAGCCACATGCAAGACGCAACCACCACCAAAACACCGATAGACAGCATGACACACACACACACACACACACAACCACACACCCAAGAAGGTGTTCTTCCATTAAACTACACTGATAGCATTTATGGAAAATGGCAATTTGGAGCAGAAGCTAACTTAGACCTTGACATTCATACCTATTTTTCAGTATGTTTAAAGAGATCTGGCCCCCGTTTCACGAACATTCTTAAGTAATTACTTAGCTAAGCCTGTTATTTAAAAAATTCACAAGAGCATAACTTTTCATAAATTAGTGTTTATTTTGCCACAAAGGGGTAAGAGGTTTGCTCCGTTATCATTTTAAGAACACCTATTGTACTTGATACTAACTAAAGGTGATCTAAAGCAAGAACAATATTTAAGAATTTGTAACAGACTTAAGAATTTTATCAAATTCATTTTGGGTTGAACTAGCTGTTCCTTGCAAAAACCGGTATTTTCTATTAAAATATATAACAGAATATCTCTAAGGTTTCTGTTGAGATAAAATTATTTGAGATATCTTCTCTAAATATAAATGTACTACCTCTAATAAGTTAAGCCTGATACTAAGTAATTACTTAAGAATGTTCGTGAAACGGGGACCCGAGGTTTTTAGACAGGAATCTATGAGCATGTCATGTCTGATAGATTCTCTACCACATCCCACTCCCCCAAAACGTTTGACTATATCAGAACAGCCAAATTTAGATTTATTGTTGAAGTACATTCTCTATGCTTCTCGATTAACTTGTTACTTTAAATATACATAGATTGCATAGTTGTAAATTTGTGTTTAAAATTTGCAAAAAATAAACAACATGAAATCTGATTCTCCAAACCTTTAGTATTTGAAACATACAATCATGCATAACCTACTAAATAGCCACATTATAAGTGCTGGTATATTCAATGTGACATCACACATCAGGATGGATAATGCAGCTGTTGAATGCTTACTGGCAAAAGGTTTGTTCTTTTAACCCTTTACCTCATGAATATTCATGCAGGAAATAAAGCACTGTATGAACATTAATTAGCTGAATTCTTATAACGGTACAACTACATCATGTAATGTATTATAAACTGAGGAGTTTTTGGCCATGGCAGAAATTGTAGTATACTCTGTTTGCAAAGGCATACTGAGTTCAGAGTAAGGTGTTAACATGTAGTTCTACCTGACATATCCTAACTGTAACATAATCTGTGCTGAATGGAAAGCAGTATACATATTCCTTGCAAGGCGGCCCACTATTCCTACCAAATGCCATTCAAATTCAACTCCAGTCTCTGGAGTAGAAGATTTATAGTTATAATCTTATATTTTCTTATATAATATAGTTATAATCTTATATATTCATAAGGAAATCTAGCCCTGCCCCTGACAGGCATGTTTGTTGAGATATGAACATACATGTAGCTTTTACATGTTGCCAGCGTGTGATTGTCTTAGGCTGTTAACAAAAATGCTGACAGCTTGTAATTATCTCAGGATGTTAAAAAAACTATGTGAAACGTGTAACTCTTAACCCTTTCCCTGTTCTGTGTTTATTCCAAATTTCAATACCTAATAGTTATAAAGAAATATGGAAGATGGGACATTGTAGACATTTTAGAAAGCAAATAATCAGAGCTATCAAATTCTACTAGCAAACAGAGCAGACCCCGATCCTCTAGGAGCTGTCTGATCTGGGTCTACTCTGTTTGCAAATGCGTGAAAACACGTTTATATGAGGGAAAGGGTTAATTAATGCAAAGAGTATGTATGTTGACAGCTTGTAATTATCTCAGGTTATTAACAAACCATGTCACACGTGTAACTCTTAATTAATGTAAAGAGTATATATACTGGAGTTACACTTATACTGATACCAGAAGACTCGTAGTAACCTTTTCCCTGTTCTTAACCCTTTCCCTGATATGAACGTGTTTCATGCATTTGCAAACAGAGTAGACCCAGATCAGACAATTCTGAAACTCTACAAAATGGGACTTTTCTGAGATTTAAAGTATTGGAAAATTGCATTTCGTAAGTATTATTTTTGTAGGGGGCCATACAACCAGGGTAGGGGGGGGGCGAAACGACTGGAACCTCAATCATTGTAAGTTTTCGGCGGCATAAAGTCCGAATCATGTTAAAATACACTTTACGCTTAGCGGCTTGCTCGTCATTTCATTATAAAAGTTCACCTTTTTACACTACAACTTATCTGTTGCACCCTCTCAAGTGTATCTATAAGCATTATCTGTAATGTTTGTTTGATGAAGTCATGTTTTATTTACAGTATTTCGTCGAATCGAGTCAATTTCAAGATGGCGGCAACTGTCAGAAGAACATTGAAGAATGTCCGAAATGTAGCGATAAGAATTTTCTAAAAAAATGACTGTACCACGATTTATTACCCGATTTACGGCGTCGCCGAATCATCTGATTTTCTCAGAAAATTACATGTCAAATTCGGATTTTCGGCGCTGGTCAATGCTTTCCAATGAAAACTCCCGAAATAGCCTAATTCACTTTTGACACGCAGTTTTTTTGGGCTTAACCATCTACCGTAGAGCGAATCGACGGCGCCTTCGGCGCCCGGTCGATTCCCTATTATAACAATTCATTTAATTAATATGCATGATGGCATTATTTCTTACAACATTAACCCTTCCGCTGCCAATGCCAGATCGGTGATTACCTATGCAAACAGTTTGGATCCAGACACATGACATCCCATTTGACTTTTAAATACGGTCCCATCTAATACCGCTTTACACTTGACATACCATTTGACTTATAAATACAGTCCCATCTTATACCGCTATACACTTGACATTTTATTTTATTTATAAATACAGTCCCATCTAATACCGCTATACACTTCCATTTAAACCATAACGTCCCATGCATGAGCGATATACAAACAGTGCAGACTCTTTTAATCGAGGTCTGCATTGTTTGGTTTACCGGTCAATTGCAAAGTTAGGAGCTAAAATATATGTGTAAGAACCCCGTTTTATGACATAAATCAATTTGGATGAGTTTACTTTTTATAATATGGAAGATAAGAGGTAAAACTGTTTTACCATTTACGTGTTTGCATGTTTCAGCTTAAACACGGAATTACGGACTAATGTTCTATTATTTAAAATTATTTAGTAATTCAGTGAGCAACTACAGTGCTCCCACCCTACAACGACCCTCTCAATAACGATTCCCTCCATACAACAACGCATGTCACTGTTTCCGAAACAACAAGGCTCCAGAAACAATTTCTGCAAAGCTCTAGATGAAGGAAAAGAAGTAAGGGCCATCTTTTTCGATATCAGTAAAGCTTTTGACCGTGTATGGCATATTGGTCTGTTAGAAAAACTTAAAGCTGCTGGACTCTCAGAAAGTCTTGTCACGTGGTTTTCAAATTACCTAGATAGTAGACGGCAGTGTGTGATCATTCCTGGCGCGAAATCTGAATGGTTACCCATGCATTCAGGTGTACCAAAGGGGTAAATTCTTGGACCAATACTCTTCTTAATTTATATCAATGACATCGTTGATGACGTACAATCTAATATTCGTCTGTTCGCTGACGACACTAGTCTTTATCTCATTGTAGAACATGCAGAAGCGGCTGCCTACACTTTAAATACTGATGTCGATAGAATTACTAAATGGGCGGAAACCTGGCTCGTTACATTCAACCCTACAAAAACCGAGTCCATGTTAATTTCAAGAAAAACAAAAAACCCTGACCATCCTCCTTTACACATGCTTGACGAACAGATCACTGAGGTTAGCGTACATAAACATCTTGGTATTCATTTGTCACGTGACGGGACATGGCATACATATACAGATTACATAATATTAAAGGCCTGGCAGAGAATAAATATCATGCGTAAATTAAAATATGTTTTGGATAGAAAATCGCTTGAAATAATCTACCTTAGCTTTGTGAGACCCTTACTCGAATACGCAGATGTCGTCTTGGACAACTGTACATCGAATGAAAAACATAACCTAAATAAAATCCAACATGAGGCCGCAAGGATAGTTACTGGTGCAACTAAATTTATCTCTATTGCAAATCTTGAAAAGGAAACTGGTTGGGAATCTCTAGAGAGCAGAAGAAGAAAACATAAGCTCATTATATTCTACAAAATGATCCAGAAACAATTTTTTTCCATCGTCTTTTCTTCATGCCTCCATCAAACCCTATGTTGTGACCACTCTTTAGAATCGTCACGAAGAGTGGTCACAACATAGGTTTTGATTGAGGCATAGCGGTTTTAGTTCTAGAAATACACCTGATCTGGGGATCTGCTTACAAGCTAATTGTGTTTGAATTTCCCTCCCGATAACAACTCCCTCTGAACAACACATACAATCTTCGTATCCCAAAGGGTGTCGTTGTAGAGAGGGATCACTGTATCCCAAAGGGTGTCGTTGTTGAGAGGGAGCACTGTATCCCAAAGGGTGTCGTTGTAGAGAGGGAGCACTGTAATGCCTCTGTCACATTTGCCACGAACACCGTACGGTCTAACATTTCTACGGTCAATAACATTTCTACGGGCGCCGTACGGTCTAACATTTCTACGGTCAACAACATTTCTACGGGCGCCGTACGGTCTAATATTTCTACGGTCAACAACATTTCTACGGGCAATAACATTTCTACGGGCGCCGTACGGTCTAACATTTCTACGGTCAATAACATTTCTACGGGCGCCGCACAATTACTACGGCTATATACGTCAGTGGTCACATATGCTACGGCCACAGTACGGCGTATTTTGAATGTGTGGAGACCGAAAAAATATGGCTGGCGTACAGACTTTAAGGGATTAGCTGTGTGCAGCCACTGTGCGGTCATCACAGTTTTTATAAAATTCCACGGCAGCCGCAAGGAAGTCGCACGGCTCCCGTATGGATGCCGTACAGTGTCCGAACGGTCAGTCATGCGCAACTGCTACAAAACTTGGTTGTAAAAAGCTACGACAAGATATTATAAGTCCTTGGTTAAAATTTTCCTGCGACCGTACGACCTGTAAAAAGTAGGAACATGCTGCACAGCAGCCGTGCGGACGCTGCTGATTTTCTACGGCCGCCGAAGAAATAATTCGATTTTAGCAATCTACAGTCACTGTACCGCCGCCGTAGAGCGAATGTGACTGTAGTGTAAGATAAAAACAAAACTTGAAACCCCTTTTCTGCTAAAGTCTGGATCTGGTACAAGTTTGACTTCTTCAAAATTGATCAAGATGTTGAGAAAATATTGCCCGCTCATCAAACACCTTGGATCCTGGTGAGAATTCTCATCTAGATAAAAAACTGTTTGAAATGAGTAAGTAGGGATATCAGCATTTATCTCTATGAGACGGCGTGATTTAGGGTCTCAGTATCCATCACATTGAGTGATTCTGGGTTTCCATATCCATCTCTATGAGACACTGAGTGACTTTGGGTCTCAGTATCCATCTATATGAGACGCTGAGTGACTTTGGGTCTCAGTATCGATCTCTATGAGGCACTGAGTGACTTTAGGTCTCAGCATCTATCTCTTTGAGATAATGAGTGACTCGTGGTCTCAGTATCCATCTCTATTAGACACTGGGTGACTTTGGGTCTCATCAGCATCTATCTATATGAGACATTGAGTGACTCGGGGTCCCAGTATCTATCTCTATGAGACACTGAGTGACTTTGGGTCTCATCAGCATCTATCTCTATGAGACACTGAGTGACTCGTGGTCTTAGTGTCTATCTATATGAGACACTGAGTGACTCGGGGTCTCAGTATCCATCTATATGAGACACTGAGTGACTCGGGTCTCAGTATCCATCTATATGAGACACTGAGTCACCCGCGGTCTCAGTATCTATCTCTATGAGACACTGAGTGACTCGGGGTCTCAGTATCCATCTCTATGAAGCATTATTGTTACATGAATTATCAATCAAGAAAAAGCAGTTTGAATCCAGTTCTGTTGCTCTGGTTAGGGTCTTTGCCTTATCTTACTATTTGTATATGCATACCATGAATAAGTGACATCACTGACTAAATACGTAAGGCATGTGTTCATTTGTTAAACTGGTTACGTGGTAACAGCTGCATTTATAATTGACAGATGATTGTTCTATACGGTCATTGCCCGTGTCCAATCATCAATCTTAATAAGCAAACAGAGCATACCCTGATCAGATGACTTCAATAGGAGCCATCTGATCTGGGTCTACTCTGTTTGCAATGGCGTGTAAAGGCGTATTTATGGAGTAAAGGGTTTCAGTTGATCCTGTCATTTTTATTATAAACTTTAGCACTCTACCGGCAACTCTGTGATAACCTTTGCAAACAGTCTGGATCCAGATGAGACACAGAGTACCTCAACGTGTCATCGGCATCCAAACTGTTTGTAACTCCGATGTTCCTTTTAAAAAGATATGGAAGGAAAACGTATTTTTAGTATCGAAGCAGACGGCACTATTTTCAGACAATTTTTTAGCATACAGAAGGTTAACCCTTTCACCGCCGCAGTTGCATAAAGGCACCACGACAAATAGTGCAGTCACAGATCAGACGCCGCCTTTTCGTCGCGGCGTCTGATCAAGGACTTCACTATTTGTCTCAATCTCTATTTCTATATATGTGCTTTATTCCTGTAAAATTTGCATTTATTTATCTTATTCACTTATTTTACCTAATTATTCAACAGAATTGGATTGCAGACGACAATTTGTCGCCGAAAGAGAAAAAATGTGCAGAACACTAGGGGCATTTTGTATGTAACCAGATAGTTGTACTATATTGGTATAGTTGATATTATAAATTTAAAAAGTGATATTTAACTGCCGTTTTAAAGTAAGATAGGTTGGATATATCTGTAATTTTGGGAGGTAACATGTTCCATAACTTGCATCCTAAGTAGGAAAAATACTTTTTAACCAAAACCGTTGACCTTTAGGGGCACAAATGAATCATGCTGGCTGGATCTAGCTCCATATGCATGAACTGAATTCTGTAATCAGGACATATGCCATTTTTAATTTTAAAAACATGACAGTGTTTAATTTGGTCCACTCGTTTAGAAACCGGTAACCAGTCAAGTGAAATAAAATGCTTATTATCAACATGAGGCCTGTATTCCAAATTGTGTACAATCTGGTCATAAACGTCATTCTTTTTATAGAAGGGAACAACTTTTGCAGATTTCAAGTCATCTGGGACCACTCCCTGTATTAGAGACAAGTTAATAATGTGATTGAGAAGAGGAGCGATGCTAGCAGTACTATCTCTTACAGACCTAGGAATATCATCCAGCGCAGTGGATTTATCAAAATTAAGACTATTAAGATAATATAAGATCTGATTCTCAGACATAATAGAAAATAAGATTTGTGTAGGAATTACGCTGTAGGAAATACGCCTTTCTGTGAACAAAAATAATAAACACAAGTCCTTCCATACAGGTATTGAGGCAATTTTTCAACCAGTTTAGAAGCAACTGTTGTGTAAAAATATTAAATTTCTCAGATACCTTCTGTTTATCAATGGAAAAGTAGTAAAGTCAAGCAGACAAAGCCACATGCAAGACGCAACCATCACCAAAACACCGATAGACAGCATCACACACACACACACACACACACAACCACACACACACACACACACACACACACACACACACACACACACACACACACACACACACACACACACACACACACACACACACACACACACACACACACACACACACACACACACACACACGAAATGAACACACAAGAACCAGGGACAAACGTTCCACACATGAACAAATCACAAGCACAAAGACGCAAGGCAAACAAAAGGAAAACATATATCATTGTTATCACCCATTTTAAGACCCATATTAGAACAAGATGATGATTTCATCTTTTTGGAAGACAGGCCAAGGTTCTAGAGGTCATCCCAGAGAGACTTATAATCAGATTTGTTTTCTTCTAACTTATCTTTAACCCTTCCGGTGCCAGCATTGTCGTCTGCTGGACATAGTTTCGTTTATTTTTAGTGTTAGTGTGTGCACTTCTTCCATTTCTTTTATAAAACAGTAAACAGAGTGTCAAACAGTTTGGAACCTGATGAGACGCCGAGTTACTCGGCGTCTCATCTAGATCGAAACTGTTTGCATGTGATATCATAAACCCGTCATTGTGGCACGGAAGGGATTAAAAAGTCCTGTTTTGTCGAGCTACTACTTAGCCTGCTAAATTGTCCATATTTGCACCAGTTTGTTTCTTCTTTCTACATATTAAAACATTATGTCTCTCGTTATTACTATGTAGAATATCTTGGATCATTCAGGGCTTATTGCGTTGTTTTATTCTGATCTCCTTAATAGGTGTTATTTTGTTCACAGCTGTCAAAAATATTGATTGTCGTTTCTAATTACGTTATAGTTGTCAAAATGGATTTCAGAATCAAAACTAGTGTCGTCTAGCCAGGTTTCAGATATAGATAAACATGATGCAGTGTTTTTACGTGCTATTAATCGAATATCGTTTAGTTTCGGTAGGAGACTTCTTACGTTGATATGAATAAAATGAAGACCACGTTTGCTGAAAAGTTGTGTTCTGTAGAGTGAGTGAGTGAGTGAGTTGGGTTTAACGTCCGACCAACAGTATTTCAGTTATTTGCAGACGGCACCCGCATGAGACAAGTTATAGTGCTGTAGAGGTTGATAGAGGTCCAGGATGACTATGTATGTCACCACATAAAAGAAGACTCACTGGCAGCCAGTTTGTAGATTTACATAAGCATAAATATGATTTCTGCTTCTTATCCATATTGATGTAGCTGGTAATAAACCTGTTGTAAAAATTCAGGTTGTTGTAGAGTACAGTGGTAGGTTATGCGAATTCAATGCACTGTCCGGTGAAATGTAATGTTCTGTTACCTGGTGGGGTAGCGGTAGACATATCCAGCAAAACTTTCTGTGGTACGTAAAATATGTAAAAACAGTATTAAAAAGATTCTCACCGACTCCATTTCCCAGTAGTATTACTCAAGTTTCGATAGGATAACTAATAGTTTATAGAATATGTTCTCCGGAAGTAAATAAATGCCTACCTTGGTCAGAGGTCATCAAAGTGAAATAATTGGTAGAGGTTACATATCGATAATTCATATAAACTCATTTTAAAATCTTGCAAGTGGTTTCAGAGAAGAGAATTTCTTGAAATATTTAACTACACTTGTAGCCATATAAAGACAATTAGCTCTGCTTCTGATACCCATGTTTGTAAACGAATCCCAACAATCTGGACATTTTGGAAGAGGGTAACCTAATCAACATTCCGGTAAACATATATTCAGAGCTATAGATAAAAGTGCGTACCCAATTACTAAAATCGTCATTTCTTCACCAAATCCCATGCTATGACTATGGGGCAATCGTCCGTACCCCCATTACTTATAGCTACGAAACAGACTTTGATACAAATTCACAAACAATGAGATAGAAGTAATATATTTGATTCTGAGTTAAGTTTGTAAAATTAGAATTTTGGAAAGGGTGTGGGTTTTACAGAAACAGAATAGATCCATATCTAAACTTTCAAAACTTAAATAAACCACAAGAACTAACAATATACCAACAAAATGTAGCATCATTGTTACTTGAAATATAAACCATGAGTAAGCAGTGTGAATCCAGTTGTTTACCTCTGGGTCCATGCTTATAAAACTTTTGCTTGAGTCCGAATTCGTTTTCAAGTTTTCTCAAGCTTGAGAACTCTAATTCTGGTTATTGTCTACACTGCTAGCTGACTGTAATGCTTAATGATTTAATAAGTCTCAATAATTTGTAGAAGTAAAGAAAAGGTACCTAGTTATAGTCTACTTTCAGTCCGAATGACCGCTCAGCCGACTGTGCATTTACTCCCCTGGTCATTGAGTCATTGGCCTACAATATTGAGCACTGCTAACATATGGCGCAATCATGCAGCCGAAGTACCGACGAGTGACCCTCACATGTACCTATTTTAACCCCTGGGTGGAGAGGAGGTGCGGGTGGAAGACACGGAAAAGCGTCTCTTAAATTTCCGGGAGGGACCGGGATTTGAACCCCGGACCTCCGGACTGATAGTCAAGCGCGTTACCACTAGACCACTGCGCACCACACCAACAGACGATCCACCCCGGACGACTGCAACTACCAACTGTAGCCACCGCGTACCATTTTTGACACTTGTTTAATGAAAAATGTTATTTAATCAGATTGGGATCCATTCTTTGCCTAATCTTACTATTTGTACAAGCACCCCATGGATAAATGACATCACTGACAACTAAATACATGTGTGTAAAAGATATGTTCATTTTCTTGCAGTGATTACGTGGTAACAACTGCATTTATTTATTTAAGGACGAAATGGCAATTTGACTTGTAGACGAAAACTGTTTTTACATTTTCTGTGATTATAACTGTGCACTTTATGTGCAGTTTATTTTTGGTTTGTAGGGAAATAATAGTAAACATAGCCATTTGACAATCTTTATGATCATTCTAATTGTATGCATAAATGAGTAAAATAATGACTGAATGACTCGACCAATTCTTTTTGAATCCAAGAGGTTTGCGTTTACATTGCCCACTGTTTGGTATTTGATGAAGGACCACTACTTGATCTTTAACCAATTACCTGACATGGTTTTTCTTGTTCATAATGCAAATATAAAATAAATGAGTTAATTAATATGCACCATGTCACTACATGAATATCTATCAGGGAAAGTGTTAATCTGCTTTATGTAGGAAACTTGGGGCTGCTTAATATAAAAAAATGGTGATACCTACTTTTCTAATATTGCTGTTGAATTTAACTGCATTTCGAAAGGAACCCCATGCTGTGTACTTTTGGATGCTAAGTCCCTGGCATCTAATACACAGATTGATAGGGCGGGCTACTATCACAGAGGATCAAGGTATACTTGCATAGGTTTATCTTTTACGGCCATTGACCCTTACTGGACACTGCAGGAACACTCCAGGGAATCAATAATCAGCACAGCTAGCCACTGTGTATTTAGTGGGGTGTGGCGGCATTTATAAAAGAGATTTGAGATGCCTTTAAACTACGCATCATATCCATTAATTGTTAACCCTTAAATTACGCATCGTATCCATTCAGTTGATCTTTTTTATAACCATTAGCACTCTACCGGCAACTCTGTGATAACATTAGCAAACAGTTTGGATCCAGATGAGACACAGAGTCATGTCTCATCGGGATCCAAACTGTCTGCCACTCTGATATCCAATTTTGAAAAGATATGGAAGGAATGTGTGTTTTTAGTACAGAAGCAGAGGACACTATTTGAAGACAATTGTTTAGAATACAGAAGGTTAACCCTTTCACCGCCGCAGTCGCATAAATGCACCACGACAAATAGTGCAGCCCCAGATTTAGGCGGCGTCTGACCAGGGACTTCACTATTTGTCTCAATATCTATTTCTATATATGTGCTTTATTTCTTTGAAATTTGCATTTATTTGTCTCATTTCGTTATTTTACTGAATGATTTACAAACTTGGATTGCATACGAAAATTAGAAATATGGCGCCTAAAGGGATAAATGTGCAGAAGAACTAGGAGCAATTTGTATGCAAACATATCCATATTATTTCATCAGTAATCAGAGCATACCTTTATTGCTCCTGCAGGATCCATCTGCTCTGGGTCTACTGTATTTGCAAAGATTTACAAACTTGGATTGCGAACGACAATTAGAAATTTGGAGCCGAAAGGGTAAAACATAAATAACAAAAGTACAAAAATGAGTCATGCAGGAAACACCACATACAGAACAAACAGTCGCCCGAACAGCAACACAAGGAAACAGCAAATGTACATAACTATAAAAACATCAAGAGACGCACAAAGACAAAACAAACATACACTAGGGGGAAGATGGAAGTACCGCCTTGGAACGGTCAGTGACAAAAGTCACTTGGGGATTATACCGGTTTATGGGCGCCCAACCTCACACTTATTCCATCCCCACCCTAAAAGACAAACAGTGTAAATAAACGTATCCCCTCTCCGACTAATCTACAACAACCGCGACGGCAAATACAGTGGTAAAGTGCATGTATAACGAAAACATTAAGTGAACAAACTGTATCCACCTATCGCTAGTGTACTCAATGATTGAGCTGCAAACAGGGTAACTGTAGAAAAGTAATAAAGGGTACGACAAAAACTAAATACATGTAGTACAGATATCCGACGTTCTCCTTCCATTTCTGGATCTAAGAGGTCGCCTTCGTAGCGTACTAAACCTTTAATGTCGGCGTACATGCAAAGAAGCCAGCGTGATTGTCAACTGTAAAAGGGTTGACAACCAAACATGCAGTATGTTGTAGTACTACAGGATCATATCCCTTTTTAATGATTTTTTTAACATATTTGATGAACAAAGTGAGAAAATAGGTATGTCCAATAATTTTACGAAGTTTGTAAATCACATCACCATAAAATTCAGGATATGAAATACCATGTCGCAGAAGCTCCTTGAGATTACATTGGTACTTGCTAATAAGTGAGAGATTTCGATAGTAAAATGTAGAGAAAGTTTTTCTTAGCTAATGGTATCTATATCCTTGCTTAAGCAGTTTTTCAGTTAAAATGAGATTTCGAGTGTTAAAATCGTCAAAAGATGAAAAAGCTCTAGCAAAACGAATAAGTTGAGATATATAAACCCCGTAAGATGGAGCACGGGGAACATCCCCGTCAAGATGAGGAAAATTTACAATATTAAAATCAAAATCATCTCTTTTGTCATATATTTTAGATGAAATAATTCCATTATCAAGAAACGCTGCATAATTGTCGGACGGGTTAGCTTTATTCAATTTGAGTTCTTTAGGATAAATTGTAGGTATCAGAACATCAAAGAAAGGGTTATCTAAGTTAAAAATATCATCCAAATATCGACAAGTTTCATTGAAGGCTTTCATAACATCTTCTTGTGATTGAGGATTCAAACGCAACATGAAATCTCTCTCATAGCAGTACAAAGACAAATCTGCGACAAGTGGTGCACAATTCGTACCCATAGAAATACCAATTACCTGACGGTATATAGCATTCCCATAACGTACAAATATGTTATCCAAAAGAAAGGTTAGTGATTCGCAAACTTCTGAGCAAGTCCAATTGGTGTAATATTTCATTTGCTCGTCAGTAAAGAAAGCTTTTTCAGCACTACATGGAAAAGTAGTAAAGTCAAGCAGGCAAAGCCACATGCAAAACGCAACCACCACCAAAACACCGATAGACAGCATGACACACACACACACACACACACAACCACACACCCAAACGCACACACACACACACACACACACACACACACACGAAATGAACACAGAAAACACCAAAAGACACACAAGAACCAGGGACAAACGTTCCACACATGAGCAAATCACAAGGACAAAGACGCAAGGCAAACAAAAGGAAGGGTGACAAAGAGAGTACCGCCTTGGCACGGTCAGTAGCAAAAACACCACTGGGGGTTTAAACCGGTTTACGGACGTCCTAACCTCACACTTCTCTCAAAGTCACCCTAGCTTTACAAATATTGTAAATAAAGGTATCCCCGCTGGACTTACCCACAACATAGACGACGGTGAACACAGGACAACATGTAAAACATAGCATAATAACTGTGACAATCCGTCAAATATGTACTCAATGGCTTTGCTGAAGTCAGAGCACCTGCAGGTAAGCCGTTAAGGGCACGACAGGGAAAAAATAATACATGAGTCTGGTAAGCTCCTCCTGTATCCAAGTTTAAGAGTATACCATCATAGAGTACTACCCTCGGCCTGTCATCGCGCAAGCAAAGAGGGAAGCGTAGCTACCGACTGTAAAAGGATCGATAACCAAACATGCAGTGTGTTGCAATATAATAGGATCATAACCTTTCTTTTTAAATTTTTTAATGCGTTTTATAAACAAATCATGAAAATGGATATGACCCCGAATTTTCCTAAGTTTGTAGATAACATCCCCATAAAATTCTGGTTGAGAAATGCCTTGTCGCAGTAACGTCCGTAGATTGCAATTATATTTACTAATGAGAGGTAAATTTCGATAATAAAATTTAGAAAAGGTTTTCCGAAGTTTGTGATATCTGTAACCTTGCTTAAGAAGTTTATCAGTTATAACTAAATTACGTCTGTTAAAATCTTCAAGCAAAGAACAGGCTCGGGCAAACCTAATAAGTTGAGAAATATAAACACCATAAGATGTAGAACGTGGCACATCCCCATCTAGAAAAGGATAATTAACAATTTTAAAATTAAAATCCTCTCTTTTATCGTATACTTTGGACGAAACTTTATCATTTGTAATTGAAAGATTCAAATCTAAAAATGAAGCATTAATGTCAGATTGATTAGCTTTGTTTAAAGACAGTTCTTTTGGGTAGATTGAAGAAACCATAGTATCAAAATAAGGATTATCTAAATTCAAAATATCGTCTAAATACCTTGAAGTTTTATTAAAAGCATTAACAATATCGGTCTGTGTATCAGGTTTTAAGCTAAGCATAAAATCCCTCTCGTAGCAATACAAAAACAAATCTGCAACAAGAGGGGCACAATTTGTACCCATGGGTATACCAACAACTTGACGATATATGGTATCTCCATAACGCACAAATATATGATCTAAAAGAAAGGTAAGAGATCTACAAACATCAAGGCAAGTCCACATTGTGTAATGTTCAACTTCTGAATTCGAAAAGAATGAACGTTGAACATTACAAGCAATGAACATTTTGTTTTCTCTGGCAAAGGTTTTTTCTATTAATTTAATAAGTCTATCCTTTATAAGATGGTGAGGTAGAGTAGTATAGAGTGTAGAGAAATCATAAGAGCTCAGTAAAGAAATGTTATACTGTTCATTTTCAAGTTTTGTTAAAACATCATTTGAATTTTTTATGGACCAAAACACATTAATACCAGAATTTTCATATATTTTATCACAGTAGCGTTTAACATGTTCTTTGATCGTAGTAAGACAGGACGTCAAAAGTATAGATAATTTAGTAGTGGTACAACAGCTAGAGTTGGCAATAAAACGCGACTTATAAGGTTTTTTATGTAGTTTCGGAATCCAGTACAAAGTAGAAAGTTTATGTTGTTTTATGTTAGGACCAGACTTAAAATCATTGCACATTTTTACACGTTCCGAGACTATATCTTTTTCAGGTGTTTGATCTGTTATATAAGTTTTTGAATCAGTTAGCTCCTTCTTTAAAACATCAACATAATACAATCTTCAAATAATGATTACATTGTTTGATGCCTTGTCAGCAGGAACAAGAACATAATCTGAATGAAAATTAGAAATGTTTTTCTTCAAGTAGCGAAATTTAACTCTAGGTCGAGGTGGTAAAAGATGGTTATTTGATTTGTAAAAAGTTATTCGTGTATCAATAATATCGAAAATACATTTCTTCCAATCCGAAAGGGCATTAACATCAGCATGTTCTCGTCGACACCATTTGATGCAGAAATCTTGAATAGCTTCCGCAATATGAGTTCGACAAGCGTCAAAATCAATAAGGGAAGGTAATCTATATTTAGGTCCTTTAGTTAGGAGGGTCCTGAGACGTTTATCCTTAATGATATCAAAATTACCAGTAATGACATGACCAACTGGTTTATAGCAAAAGCTAGAAATGCTACAATCTCAAGAAATAGGGGTATTAACATCAATATTTAAGTCAGAGACAATTTTATTGTAGTTCAAAATAACATTTCTAATAGGTTTATTATATTTATAACAGATGATAGGTGATTCAGAGTTGATGAAATATTTGGGAATAGCCTCGATTACATTCTTATCACGAAATATACTTTGAATATCAATAAAATCGATACCTTTATTTAGGAACTGAAGTTTCAGAAAATGTCTTTTATGTTCAGATTCTTTATCAATACGTGGACGAAGAACATGCTGTGTGTAACTTTGTATAAGTGAGGCAGTATTAATTAACGGATCTGTACGCATATAGATTTTATCAGCCTCTTCGTCTATTGACTTAAGACAGGAAAAGGGTAAAGACGATAAACAAGATAACATAGAATGTTTACCAGTTTGTTTTAGAATAGTATGTAAATCATGAATAGACATATTACGACGTAATTTACGCTTAATATTACCATTTCTACGTCTGCCATGTGATCTACTTTTACGTTTTCGAATAGAAAATATAGAGAAAATATCGATACTTGGATCTTTAGAAATATTGCCGCTTTGGAAAATGTTATCATTAAGGCCTAAAGGAAAATGTGTTTGTAATTTATTTATCCAGTCTAGCTCTGTGATGAAACGAGCTTTAGATTTTAAACTACCAGTAGTTTTAGAATCATAATAAATTTGTTCTATTGGTTGAACCGAAACATATTTGAAAGAATGTCCTGTATGACGAAAATGCTGGTAAAGAAAATTGCGTACTTTTTTGATCCGGCAATGGTAACTGTGTTCACGAAACCTAGTTTTTAAAGAACGTCCTGTCTGACCTACATATTGAATGCCACAACGTGGCGCATTTCATGTAAGAACATATATAATATTAGATGAGTTTCAGTCTAAATCAGAATTAATCTTCACACTAAACACTCTACCATTAACAAGAGATTTAATTGTTGATCTAGTAGAAATGAAATTGCAACACATACACCTCTTACTATTGCACTTAGTAATTATTGGATACACCCTATGTCTTTTGTTCAAATAATGTGAATTTAGATGGACTTTACTATAACGAATGATAGATTGCTTTAAAGGAGACAAAACGATTTTAGGTCCATTATGAAAAATGTTACTAATAGCCGAAGAGGGAACATGAAAAGATGAAGCAGAAGACAATTTTAGAGGTTTAATACAAACTGACGGCTGTAGTGATTGGAAATTAGCCAGGTTATGAGGAATCTGAACGGAAGACACAGAGTGTAAGTTTAAGTTATTAATTTTGAGTTTAGGGAGACTATTCATATTTTGTGTAGTAATTGTAGCACCCTTCTGTAAAAAGCGACATACGTATGTAACGAAAAGTGGTGTAAAATAATAGAAAACATACCAGAGATTATAAGAAAAATAAAGAAGACTAAGAATATGAATGAAACATTGAATAGTGAAACATTGAATGGGTAAAAAGTAAGAAGAAACACTAATAAGGTAAAGTCGCACTAGAGAAAACGCAAACGGCACAAATCTTAAAAGGGAAATTAAAATAGTCACACAATATGTCGGTGAGTACGGAAGCCACCATGAAGTGCAAAGTACGGTGTAAAGGTATGAGGAAACACATTGAATGTAGAGCAATTCCTGCAAGAGGAAGAAAACAATATTGATTGGATGTACGGGGAGACGTTTCACCGCCGCCACACTGCACAAACAACACTATTGTGCTTATAAATGGAAAAGTAGTAAAGTCAAGCAGGCAAAGCCACATGCAAAATGCAACCACCACCAAAACACCGATAGACAGCATGACACACACACACACAACCACACACCCAAACGCACACACACACACACACGAAATGAACACAGAAAACACCAAAAGACACACAAGAACCAGGGACAAACGTTCCACACATGAACAAATCACAAGGACAAAGACGCAAGGCAAACAAAAGGAAGGGTGACAAAGAGAGTACCGCCTTGGCACGGTCAGTAGCAAAAACACCACTGGGGGTTTAAACCGGTTTACGGACGTCCTAACCTCACACTTCTCTCAAAGTCACCCTAGCTTTACAAATATTGTAAATAAAGGTATCCCCGCTGGACTTACCCACAACATAGACGACGGTGAACACAGGACAACATGTAAAACATAGCATAATAACTGTGACAATCCGTCAAATATGTACTCAATGGCTTTGCTGAAGTCAGAGCACCTGCAGGTAAGCCGTTAAGGGCACGACAGGGAAAAAATAATACATGAGTCTGGTAAGCTCCTCCTGTATCCAAGTTTAAGAGTATACCATCATAGAGTACTACCCTCGGCCTGTCATCGCGCAAGCAAAGAGGGAAGCGTAGCTACCGACTGTAAAAGGATCGATAACCAAACATGCAGTGTGTTGCAATATAATAGGATCATAACCTTTCTTTTTAAAATTTTTAATGCGTTTTATAAACAAATCATGAAAATGGATATGACCCCGAATTTTCCTAAGTTTGTAGATAACATCCCCATAAAATTCTGGTTGAGAAATGCCTTGTCGCAGTAACGTCCGTAGATTGCAATTATATTTACTAATGAGAGGTAAATTTCGATAATAAAATTTAGAAAAGGTTTTCCGAAGTTTGTGATATCTGTAACCTTGCTTAAGAAGTTTATCAGTTATAACTAAATTACGTCTGTTAAAATCTTCAAGCAAAGAACAGGCTCGGGCAAACCTAATAAGTGGAGAAATATAAACCCCATAAGATGTAGAACGTGGCACATCCCCATCTAGAAAAGGATAATTAACAATTCTAAAATTAAAATCTTCTCTTTTATCGTATACTTTGGACGAAACTTTATCATTTGTAATTGAAAGATTCAAATCTAAAAATGAAGCATTAATGTCAGATTGATTAACTTAGTTTAAATACAGTTCTTTTGGGTAGATTGAAGAAACCATAGTATCAAAATAAGGATTATCTAAATTCAAAATATCGTCTAAATACCTTGAAGTTTTATTAAAAGCATTAACAATATCGGTCTGTGTATCAAGTTTTAAGCTAAGCATAAAATCCCTCTCGTAGCAATACAAAAACAAATCTGCAACAAGAGGGGCACAATTTGTACCCATGGGTATACCAACAACTTGACAATATATGGTACATGTGTATCCCCATAACGCACAAATATATTATCTAAAAGAAAGGTAAGATATCTACAAACATCAAGGCAAGTCCACATTGTGTAATGCTCAACTTCTGAATTCGAAAAGAATGAACGTTGAACATTACAAGCAATGAACATTTTGTTTTCTCTGGCAAAGGTTTTTTTCTATTAATTTAATAAGTTTATCCTTTATAAGATGGTGAGGTAGAGTAGTATAGAGTGTAGAGAAATCATAAGAGCTCAGTAAAGAAATGTTATACTGTTCATTTTCAAGTTTTGTTAAAATATCATTTGAATTTTTTATGGACCAAAAAAAGTAATATAACCATTAACAGGAAGAATATAGTTAAACAATCACCAAAATTCAACCAAAGTGTCGATAAATATAAAGTAAATGAACAACAGACCTGAAAAGGGGAGACACGGTACAACACACTATGATTATACTTCAAACAAACTATCAAATTATTCCTGCAAACACAAGCGAAAAAATCTGGGAAGAAATGTTTTGTCATTTACAATCATTAAAATTCAATCAAAGTCTCGGCAAACAAGACGTCGATAAACAACGGACCTGAAAAGTGGGGACACTGTACAACCAACTATAAATATGTTTCATACCAAATATCAAATCAATCCAGCTTACACAAGCGAAGAACTCTTGGACGAAAATGTTTGTCATTAAACAATCACCTAAATTCAAAAGTCTCGGCTAACAGGAAGTAGATGGACGACAGACCTGAAAAGGGGAGATACGGTACAACTCACTATGAGTATGTTTTAGACCATATATGAAAAGATTCCGGCATACACAAGCCAAGACATTTATGACGAAACTTTTACAGGACGGAGGTACGTACTGTACGTACGTATGGAGAAGGATAAAACTTAATGCCGCCCTAGCCTAAAGGCATGGCATAAGAATTTCGTTTGGAGATAAGAAAGGGCGAAGCCAATTTTTAACTAGAATTGTTTTTGATAAAAAAAACTCTGCAAAAGATCACTGAACCGGAAAAAAGGAATAAACTATGCACAACTAGGCATGGCGCTGATTAATCCTATAAAGTTTCATGAAAATCAGATAATAGATTTTTGGGAAACCCTTAGGAAAACATTTCCATGTAAAAATTTCAAATTCCCTTAACTCTGTAGAAAACCATCAAACCGGAACAGGAATTAGATATGCACACCTAGGCATGATGCTAATCAATCCTATGAAATCTGATGAATACCGAATCAAGGGTTTCGGAGAAATCCTACGGATAAATCCATGTAAAAATTCCCATAACTCTGCAGAAAAAGTGGAGACAATCACTCCCAATATTATTGAAGCCAGAGTCATGATCTTTATGCGTAACACTTCCTTCCAATATCACCAGTAGAGCAGGAGTTATTGATCGGACAACAACGTAACAAAGGACAATAACTCCAAAAGTATTGAAGCCAGAGTTATGGCCCTTGTGCATGACACTTTCTCTCATCATGCTCAGTCAATGTATGAAGTTTCAATCGAATGGCATTAGCCATGTATGATTTATCGTTCGTACAAGTGTGAACAAGTTAATGTTGTATTGCTATGCAATACGAGTCCCCCACTGGATTAAAGAAAACAGCTCATCCGACCCACACATCCATGGTGTAGTTGACCATGGTATATACATAACCAACCTGAATGGTATTTGTAAAATAAGAAAAACAATATGAAAAGGGGAATAGCTCCAAAAGTACTGATGCTAGAGTTATGGCCCTTGTGCATGCCACTTTCTGGGTACGCGGTTGTTGTTAATTAGTCGGAGAGGAGATACGTTTATTTACACTGTATGTCTTTTAGGGTGGGGATGGAATAAGTGTGAGGTTGGGCGCCCATATACCGGTTTAACCCCCCTCCCTAGTGAATTATGTCAATGACCGTTCCAAGGCGGTACTTCCATCTTCCCCTACTGTGTGTTTGTTTTGTCTTTGTGCCTCTCTTGATGTTTTTCTCTGTTTCCTGGTGTTGCTGTTCGGGCGACTGTTTGTTCTGTATGTGGTATTTCCTGCATGACTCATTTTTGTACTTTTAGTGACCTAGTTTTTTATCTCACATGATCCACTTTCAGATTTGCCCCAGATGTTATCAAGACAATTACTCTGTGATCAAGTTTCATGAAGACTGGACAAAATATGTGACACCTAGAGTGATCACAAGGTTTTTCTACAATTTGACATAGTGATCTAATTATTTACGTCAGGTGACCCACTTACAAACTCATCCGAGATTTTACAAAACCAATCATTCTGATAAAGTTTCATGAAGATTTGGCCACAATTGTGACCTTTAGAGTGTTCACAGGGGTTTTCTACTATTTGACCTAGTGACCTGGTTTTTAACAGCACATGCCTCCTTTAAAACTCGTCCGAGCTTTTATAAGGGAAATCATTCTGACCAAGATTCATGAAGATTGGGCTACAAATGTGACCTCCAAAGTGTTGACAAGGCTTTCCTACTATTTGACCTAGGACCTAGTTTTTAACCCCCAGTGACTCACTTTCAAACTCGTGCGAGTAAGTTTCATGAAGATTGGACAAAAAATGTGACAAATAGAGTACTCACAAGAAAATTGTTCAATGTGTGGGGTTTTAATGAAATTGGCCTAACTTTGTAGGAAATATGGCACGGTTACGAAGCGTGACGGGCGGACAGACAGACGGAATCGAGCACACCTATAGATCGCTGGTGGGGAACTTAAATTTGACCTTGAATTGTGACAATGACCTTGAATTGTGACCTTGACCTTTGACCCACGTGCCTGAATCCTGCTGTCTACACATTGGCGTGTTAAGGAGAACATTTGTGCCACAGCATTTTTGAATCCTCCCAAGGGTTATACACATGTGTAGCAGACAGGAAAATTAAGGCTTAAACATTTGACCTTGAATTGTGACCTTGACCTTTGAAGAATGTGCATGAAACCTATTGTCTGCACATTGCCTTGTTATAGAGAACATTTGTGCCACAGCATTTTGAATCCTTCCAAGGATTGTAGAGATATTGAGCGGACACGAAGAGTGTGGCTAAAAACATTTGACCTTGAACTGTTACATTGACCGTTGACCCACGTGCCTGATTCGAACGCTCTGCAAATTGTCTTGTTAAGTCGAACATTTGTGCCAAAGCATTTTGAAATCCTTCCATATTTGTGAGAGATATGGAGCGGACACGAATGTGACAGACAGACGGACGGACAACTCGACCAATAACAACATGTTCCGAGACTATATCTTTTTAGAATGATGTTTTTTCCCGGGCAAATACTTTCTGGATTAAGTTAGTAAGCTTATCCTTAATTATAATATGAGGAAGAGTTGTGTACAGAGTAGAAAAATTGTACGTGCTTACAGTGGATGCAAGATACCTTTTGTTCTTAAGTTTGTTTAAGACTTCTGAAGAGTTCTTAATAGACCAGAAGAGATTTATTCCAGAATTTTCATAAGTCTTATCACAGTAGCATTTTACAAGCTCCTTTACCTTCGATAAGCAAGAAGTCAAAAGTATAGACAATTTAGTAGTTGTACATGAACTAGAATTTGCAATGAAACGCGCTTTATATGTTTTTTATGTAGTTTTGGTAACCAATACATTGTAGGAAGTTTATGTTGTGTAATTTTAATATCGGTTCCAAGTTGTTCACACTTTTTGACATGGTCTGAAACGATGGTCTTTTCGTCAGTAGTAACTGAAATGTATGACTTGGTATTAATAATTTCCAGCTTCAAGACGTCGATATAATGTAATCGCCAAATAATAATCACATTATTCGATGCCTTATCAGCAGGAACAAAAACGTATTTTGAATGGAAATCCTGTAAACCCTTTTTAAGATGTCTAAAAGAAATTCTAGGTTTGGGTGGAAGAAGGTGTTTATTAGAGCTATAAAAGGAAATGCGTGTATCAATTATATCAAAAATTAGTTTTTTCCAACTAGAAAGAGCATTGGACTCAACATGTTCTCTTCGACACCATTTAATACTAAAATGTTGTATATCCTCCGCAATCTGAACTCGACAAGAGTTAATATCTATCAAGGATGGTATTCTATATTTGGGACCTTTATTCAAAAGAGATCGTAGACGTTTATCTTTAATTATCTCAAAATTACCAGTAATCACATGACCAGCCTGAGAATAGCAAAATTTTGAAGTGGCACAATCTCAATTATCAGGAATATTATCATTCATATTAAGGTCGGCCACAATTTTATTATAGTTGAAAATTGTATTTCTGATGGGTTTGTTATATTTGTAGCAGATGATAGGTGGTTCTGTATTTTTAAAGTATTTAGGAATAGTGTCAATTACATTTTTGTCTCTAAAAATACTTTGGAGGTCAATAAAATCAATACCTTTATTAATAAAAGGAATTTTCAAGAAGAATCTTTGGTGTCAAGTCAAGGTCACATGATTGTGACAAATATTTCATTACATGCAAGAGATGCCATTTGATATCAAAACTTGGATGAAAGGGTTTAATGAATATTTATGAAATAAAGATTTTAGCTGCAGAATGAACATAGATGGTTACTGATGAATGGGATAGAATGCCAACTCTTTATGTGCTTACAGTGAGGTTTTGATAAACTCTATACATACATAGATAGATAGATAGATTTATTTCGGCAAACAGAAAACATAATATGTTCGCAAACATGCATCACATCATAATAAATAGTAATTCGTAAAATGATGCATAGTGAAAAACCATGGCATGCTCTCTATACCAAGGATAACACAATAAAGAGCATGCTCTTATTTCAATTGTGGTCCTTACTTATTTCCATTTGGATAGTATTTCAACTCTTTATGTGCTTACAGTGAGGTTTTGATCAATTCTGTACATACTATAGTTCGATTTCGAGTGCTAAGCCGTGACTGCACTTTTCTATCTATAGAAGCAACCATTCTAATCTACGGGTAGGTGGACAATGGTTGTCACAAGAAGTTCGTAGTAATCGTGCAGTATTAGTATATACAGTAACACCTCTCTGTAACGGCCACTAAATTACATCAAATATTTTGTGTTTATGACAGATGGCTGCTTAAAGCAAGGTGAAAGTAAAACAGAACACTCCTATAGGAGCGTTCTCTTTTACTTTCACCATGCTTTAAGTAGCCACCTGCCCTAAATACCACACAATTAACATAATTTAGTGGCCGTTATAGAGAGGTTTTATTGCATATGCTTCTTACATGTCTGTATTACCACAGGTAACTCAGGAACAATGCAAGGTTTGTGACGCTTTTTACTACGGGTGGGCTGGTCCTAAAGGTCACAGCTCACGGGTCAAAATTGAACTATACACAGAGGTGCCGATAAGATACATAAACTAAACATTTTCAAGAATAACTTCTTCATTTCACAACCAAAACCTAAGTTGTAGTGCTGAAACGGTTACTGGAAATTTTGTAACCGGTTTATCGCAATTATTAGCCCTTTCCCCTCATATAAACGTCTTTTTAGATATTTGCAAACAGAGAAGACCCAGATCAGACGGCTCCTGAAGGAGTCGTCTGATAATGATCTGCTCTGCTTGCTAATGGAATTTGATAGATCTGATTCTTTAGTGTCTGAAATGGCTACAAGATGTCACGTTCCATATTGCATTATAATTATTTCATCCATGAATTTTCATTAAGTATTGTAATTTGGAATAAATATAGAACGGGGAAAACCGCGGTTAATCGGAGACCTGTCACACAATCATTCAAACTGGATGCACCATGAATCTTTGTATTAACTGCGTCGTTTGCAGCTGAATATATCAACATATGATGAAAAAGCAACGAGAAGGACCATTGTTATTATTGATAATATTATGCTAATAATAATTACCTGGGTGCTGATATTGATATGTTTCTGCACACAATAAATGTCACAGATGTTTAAACTACTTGTACATGTGCCTATGTTTACAACTATTAGCTGAGAATACAGTACAGTTTTCATAGCTGCAGATACCTTCTCCAAATACTATATTGCGGGAAGCGCTCAAGCTTGTGTTAAGCATAAACCGATCGTGACTTCAAACTTTAGAAAAGAAATTGAAAGTTGATGATATATTTTATCATTATAACGTCTTATTCCTTTCACCGCCGCAGTCGCATAAATGCATCACGACACATAGTGCAGTCCCAGATCAGACACCGCCTTTTCAAAGCGGCGTCTGATCAGGGACTTCACTATTTGTCTCAATCTCTATGTCTATATATGTGCTTTGTTCCTTTAAAATTTGCATTTATTTATCTCATTTCTTTGTTTTACTGAATGATTTAACAAACTTGGATTGCAGACGACAATTAGAAATTTGGCGGCGAGGGGGTTAATCAAGTTGAGCTGATATTTTCATAAGAATACTTTGGAAATATTTCAGACCAATGGAAATCGATCGGTTTGATGTGCTAAATAGAACAACCAACAAATGAAATAGTTTTGAAACAAATACATATACTTCAACAGTTTTATGGAACATGAAAATGAACTTAAAAGTTGTAACCTTTAGCACTCTCCTGATGAACTAAGGGAAGTAACCAATCTGGTTAACCAGTTACGGATTTTGGAACCAGTTAATGGCCATCTTGTAATCAGCAACCGTTAACCTGCTAAACATTTAAGCACTACTATGTTGTGACCACTCTTTAGAATCGTCTCGAGAAAGTTGTCACAACATAGGGTTTGGTGGAGAAATAACGATATAAGTATATGAGTATACACCTGTATCAGTCACTCTGACTACAATAGTGCTGTTACGACCCTGTGGAAACTAGTGATCGCCTTTGCAAGCTATATGGGTCTGGAGTAGGCTAGAAATGAGTTTGTGTTACATCACGATCAAAACTGATTGACACTGATAGCGTTTCTTGGAAAAATAGACTTTCCTATCTAAATATTTTCAAGAATAACTTCTTTATTTCTCCGCCAAACCCTATGTTGTGACCACTCTTTAGAATTGTCTTTTCGAGACGATTCTAAAGAGTGGTCACAATATAGGGTTTGGTAGAGAAATGTCGGAATAAGTATAAATTTGGGAATGCACCTGTACCAGTGGCTCTAACTACAGTAGTGCTAGTACAACCCATTGGAAACTAGTTAATCACCTTCACAAGCTGTATTGGTCTAGTTAAGGCTACACATAACTTGGTGTTACACCTGGATCCAAACTGTTTGACACTGATAGCATTTCATGGAAAAAATAGACTTTCCTGTCTGAATAATGTTAGCCAATGAGCTTGTTCTTGATAATTGCGTAGACCTATGCAAACTCAGACATGATGTCTGGTAATGATCTATTCTGCTTGCTTATATACTGATCTGTTTCTCTACTGTCCTTGTATGGGTTAGATGTTTTGAAGCCAAGGGACTATGGATAAGAGGGACAAATGGACTTCAGATAAAAGAGCACAAAGGGGACTTCATATAAGAGTGACTTAAGATAAGAGAGTACTAAATGACATCAGATAAGAGTATAAATTAAGTGGGTGTTTCAGATAAGATAGTACAAAGGGACTTCAGTTAGGAGAGTACAAAGGACTTCAGATAAAGGAGTACAAATGGACTGATGGAGAACGCAGGATTTGAGACATCTTAAATACTCCCCTCATCTGGTATACTGCAGCTAGCTCTTTGCAGCATGGATTAGATGTTAATCCTTTGAAATGGGAAACAAGAGCACATACCTTTGCAAACAATGTAGACCCAGATCAGAGGGCCATACTATGAGTGCTGTAATCAGGGTGTGCACTGATTGTCGTTTAGAATTATCTCGCCAGTTCAACCCTTGTATACTGAATGGACTAAACCACCAAACAATGCTGGACCGTTCCATTATGATGGGGGTTACAGTGGTTATGAAGTTGTACAGAATTTTCTTAAAATAGTAGGTATTGTCATGTCTGCATTTTAAAGTCATTTTTATGACTTCATTTTAAGATAAAATATTTTGTAACGAAAATCTGCTACTTGATGAATTAGTTTCGTCAGATTTGCATAATGAAATAAAATGTTCATGAGTGATAGCTGTTGTGTATTAGTTATTTGTCTCCACTAAGCTTGACTAAATGTTTAACCCTTAAAATGCTGAATAATTATTTCTCCCCCATTTATAATGGGGAGACATGTTGTTATTGGTCGAGTTGTCCGTCCGTCTGTCTGTCACATTCGTGTCCGCTCCATATCTCTCACAAATATGGAAGGATTTCAAAATGCTTTGGCACAAATGTTCGACTTAACAAGACAATTTGCAGAGCGTTCGAATCAGGCACGTGGGTCAACGGTCAATGTAACAGTTCAAGGTCAAATGTTTTTAGCCACACTCTTCGTGTCCGCTCAATATCTCTACAATCCTTGGAAGGATTCAAAATGCTGTGGCACAAATGTTCTCTATAACAAGGCAATGTGCAGACAATAGGTTTCATGCACATTCTTCAAAGGTCAAGGTCACAATTCAAGGTCAAATGTTTAAGCCTTAATTTTCCTGTCTGCTACACATGTGTATAACCCTTGGGAGGATTCAAAAATGCTGTGGCACAAATGTTCTCCTTAACACGCCAATGTGTAGACAGCAGGATTCAGGCACGTGGGTCAAAGGTCAAGGTCACAATTCAAGGTCATTGTCACAATTCAAGGTCAAATTTAAGTTCCCCACCAGCGATCTATAGGTGTGCTCGATTCCGTCTGTCTGTCCGCCCGTCACGCTTCGTAACCGTGCCATATTTCCTACAAAGTTAGGCCAATTTCATTAAAACCCCACACATTGAACAATTTTCTTGTGAGTACTCTATTTGTCACATTTTTTGTCCAATCTTCATGAAACTTACTCGCACGAGTTTGAAAGTGAGTCACTGGGGGTTAAAAACTAGGTCCTAGGTCAAATAGTAGGAAAGCCTTGTCAACACTTTGGAGGTCACATTTGTAGCCCAATCTTCATGAATCTTGGTCAGAATGATTTCCCTTATAAAAGCTCGGACGAGTTTTAAAGGAGGCATGTGCTGTTAAAAACCAGGTCACTAGGTCAAATAGTAGAAAACCCCTGTGAACACTCTAAAGGTCACAATTGTGGCCAAATCTTCATGAAACTTTATCAGAATGATTGGTTTTGTAAAATCTCGGATGAGTTTGTAAGTGGGTCACCTGACGTAAATAATTAGATCACTATGTCAAATTGTAGAAAAACCTTGTGATCACTCTAGGTGTCACATATTTTGTCCAGTCTTCATGAAACTTGATCACAGAGTAATTGTCTTGATAACATCTGGGGCAAATCTGAAAGTGGATCATGTGAGATAAAAAACTAGGTCACTAAAAGTACAAAAATGAGTCATGCAGGAAATACCACATACAGAACAAACAGTCGCCCGAACAGCAACACCAGGAAACAGAGAAAAACATCAAGAGAGGCACAAAGACAAAACAAACACACAGTAGGGGAAGATGGAAGTACCGCCTTGGAACGGTCATTGACATAATTCACTAGGGAGGGGGGTTAAACCGGTATATGGGCGCCCAACCTCACACTTATTCCATCCCCACCCTAAAAGACATACAGTGTAAATAAACGTATCTCCTCTCCGACTAATTAACAACAACCGCGTACCCAGAAAGTGTCATGCACAAGGGCCATAACTCTAGCATCAGTACTTTTGGAGCTATTCCCCTTTTCATATTGTTTTTCTTATTTTACAAATACCATTCAGGTTGGTTATGTATATACCATGGTCAACTACACCATGGATGTGTGGGTCGGATGAGCTGTTTTCTTTAATCCAGTGGGGGACTCGTATTGCATAGCAATACAACATTAACTTGTTCACACTTGTACGAACGATAAATCATACATGGCTAATGCCATTCGATTGAAACTTCATACATTGACTGAGCATGATGAGAGAAAGTGTCATGCACAAGGGCCATAACTCTGGCTTCAATACTTTTGGAGTTATTGTCCTTTGTTACGTTGTTGTCCGATCAATAACTCCTGCTCTACTGGTGATATTGGAAGGAAGTGTTACGCATAAAGATCATGACTCTGGCTTCAATAATATTGGGAGTGCTTGTCTCCACTTTTTCTGCAGAGTTATGGGAATTTTTACATGGATTTATCCGTAGGATTTCTCCGAAACCCTTGATTCGGTATTCATCAGATTTCATAGGATTGATTAGCATCATGCCTAGGTGTGCATATCTAATTCCTGTTCCGGTTTGATGGTTTTCTACAGAGTTAAGGGAATTTGAAATTTTTACATGGAAATGTTTTCCTAAGGGTTTCCCAAAAATCTATTATCTGATTTTCATGAAACTTTATAGGATTAATCAGCGCCATGCCTAGTTGTGCATAGTTTATTCCTTTTTTCCGGTTCAGTGATCTTTTGCAGAGTTTTTTTTATCAAAAACAATTCTAGTTAAAAATTGGCTTCGCCCTTTCTTATCTCCAAACGAAATTCTTATGCCATGCCTTTAGGCTAGGGCGGCATTAAGTTTTATCCTTCTCCATACGTACGTACAGTACGTACCTCCGTCCTGTAAAAGTTTCGTCATAAATGTCTTGGCTTGTGTATGCCGGAATCTTTTCATATATGGTCTAAAACATACTCATAGTGAGTTGTACCGTATCTCCCCTTTTCAGGTCTGTCGTCCATCTACTTCCTGTTAGCCGAGACTTTTGAATTTAGGTGATTGTTTAATGACAAACATTTTCGTCCAAGAGTTCTTCGCTTGTGTAAGCTGGATTGATTTGATATTTGGTATGAAACATATTTATAGTTGGTTGTACAGTGTCCCCACTTTTCAGGTCCGTTGTTTATCGACGTCTTGTTTGCCGAGACTTTGATTGAATTTTAATGATTGTAAATGACAAAACATTTCTTCCCAGATTTTTTCGCTTGTGTTTGCAGGAATAATTTGATAGTTTGTTTGAAGTATAATCATAGTGTGTTGTACCGTGTCTCCCCTTTTCAGGTCTGTTGTTCATTTACTTTATATTTATCGACACTTTGGTTGAATTTTGGTGATTGTTTAACTATATTCTTCCTGTTAATGGTTATATTACTTTTTTTGGTCCATAAAAAATTCAAATGATATTTTAACAAAACTTGAAAATGAACAGTATAACATTTCTTTACTGAGCTCTTATGATTTCTCTACACTCTATACTACTCTACCTCACCATCTTATAAAGGATAAACTTATTAAATTAATAGAAAAAAACCTTTGCCAGAGAAAACAAAATGTTCATTGCTTGTAATGTTCAACGTTCATTCTTTTCGAATTCAGAAGTTGAGCATTACACAATGTGGACTTGCCTTGATGTTTGTAGATATCTTACCTTTCTTTTAGATAATATATTTGTGCGTTATGGGGATACACATGTACCATATATTGTCAAGTTGTTGGTATACCCATGGGTACAAATTGTGCCCCTCTTGTTGCAGATTTGTTTTTGTATTGCTACGAGAGGGATTTTATGCTTAGCTTAAAACTTGATACACAGACCGATATTGTTAATGCTTTTAATAAAACTTCAAGGTATTTAGACGATATTTTGAATTTAGATAATCCTTATTTTGATACTATGGTTTCTTCAATCTACCCAAAAGAACTGTATTTAAACTAAGTTAATCAATCTGACATTAATGCTTCATTTTTAGATTTGAATCTTTCAATTACAAATGATAAAGTTTCGTCCAAAGTATACGATAAAAGAGAAGATTTTAATTTTAGAATTGTTAATTATCCTTTTCTAGATGGGGATGTGCCACGTTCTACATCTTATGGGGTTTATATTTCTCCACTTATTAGGTTTGCCCGAGCCTGTTCTTTGCTTGAAGATTTTAACAGACGTAATTTAGTTATAACTGATAAACCTCTTAAGCAAGGTTACATATATCACAAACTTCGGAAAACCTTTTCTAAATTTTATTATCGAAATTTACCTCTCATTAGTAAATATAATTGCAATCTACGGACGTTACTGCGACAAGGCATTTCTCAACCAGAATTTTATGGGGATGTTATCTACAAACTTAGGAAAATTCGGGGTCATATCCATTTTCATGATTTGTTTATAAAACGCATTAAAACATTTAAAAAGAAAGGTTATGATCCTATTATATTGCAACACACTGCATGTTTGGTTATCGACCCTTTTACAGTCGGTAGCTACGCTTCCCTCTTTGCTTGCGCGATGACAGGCCGAGGGTAGTGCTCTATGATGGTATACTCTTAAACTTGGATACAGGAAGAGCACCTGCAGGTGCTCTGACTTCAGCAAAGTCATTGAGTACATATTTGACGGATTGTCACAGTTATTATGCTATGTTTTACATGTTGTCCTGTGTTCACCGTCGTCTATGTTGTGGGTAAGTCCAGCGGTGATACCTTTATTTATAATATTTGTAAAGCTATGGTGACTTTGAGAGAAGTGTGAGGTTAGGACGTCCGTAAACCGGTTTAAACCCCCAGTGGTGTTTTTGCTGCTGACCGTGCCAAGGCGGTACTCTCTTTGTCACCATTCCTTTTGTTTGCCTTGCGTCTTTGTGCTTGTGGTTTGTTCATGTTGTGGAACGTTTTTCCCTGGTTCTTGTGTGTCTTTCGGTGTTTTCTGTGTTCATTTCGTGTGTATGTGTGTGTGTGTGTGTGCGTTTGGGTGTGTTGGTTGTGTGTGTGTGTGTCATGCTGTCTATCGGTGTTTTGGTGGTGGTTGCTTCTTGCATGTGGCTTTGCCTTCTTGACTTTACTACTTTTCCATTGGTAATTATAGTACATGCATATTCAGAATTATCAAAATATTAGCTGATACAAATCATTGTGTCACTTGCGTTTCACAGAGGCATACAGGGTTCACTATCTCTTTTGCATCGTCATCGTCACCAAATAATTTCTGTCAAATTTTCCCCAGAAACCACACCGGCCAACTTCGTACTTCATTCTCAGTGTTGTTATACCTTCTGGTCCTTCGAGATCATGAATTTCAGTACTTCTTGTTCTGAAAATTGAATACCGATTAAGCCGGTGCTAGGGGGTGTGAGCAGTGTTGCACTTTCAATTACTTCTCATGAACAGACTCAATAAAACCGAGTCTGCAATGATCTCCTTTTGTGTTGCAAGTTTTGCTTTCGCGGGATCACCTCCCTTCAGAATTTACTGATATTTAGCACAGAGCATTATTATGAAGAACTGTATGGTGTAAGACAGTTACGAATCTGCCACATGTCCACTTCTTGAAAAAAGATTTTGTGTCGCCTGCAAAGCATGGCAGACACATAGGGATCATTTTGTTCGGCGTCTGAGTTGTCGTTGTCGTCACCACACTTCTTGTCAGGCCTGAATATCCCATTCTACTGATAATATTGATTTAAAACTTCACACATGGAACAGGTGAAATGAGAGAAAGTGTCATGCATAAAGTCCATAACTCTAGCTTTAGTACTTTTGAGTTATTTCCCTTTTTCATTTTTTTGTCCGGCCAATAAGTTCTGACCCAAGTTTCACGGACATTCTTAAGTAATTACTTAGCTAAACCTGTTATCTAAAATACACAAGAACATATATATTTTTTATAAAGTAGTGTTTATTTTGCCAAAAACGGTAAGATGTTTACTCAATGTTCATTTTAAGAACACATATTGTACTTATTAATAACTGAAGGTGACCTAAATCAAAAACAATATATAAGAATTTGTAACAGACTTAAGAAGTTTACCAAATTCATTTAAGGTTTTTTTTCATTTTTTTCTCTTTTTTGCATTTCTACTTTTGCTTTCGAGGGATCACCCATTATCAGAATATATGTACTTCACAACAGCAGGTGTTAAGTGCTTGTGTGGCGGCCGTAAAAAGTCGCCCCGTACTTCATTCTCAGTGTTGTTATATTTTCCGGTCCTTCGGGATCATTAGTTTTCATGTTATTAGTTTTGAAAATTGAATACTGCTTAAGCCGGTGCTAGGGGGCGTGAGTAGTGTTGCACTCTTAATTACTACTCATGAACAGACTCAATAAAACCGAGTCTGCAATTTTCTCTTTTTGCATTTCTACTTTTGCTTTCGAGCGATCACCCATTTTCAGAATATAATTAATTAAATATTTCATGCAAAGCCGTCATTTTCTTTTATAAACTATAACAGAATGTCTTTAAGGATTGTGTTTAGATAAAATCTGTTCACATATCTTCTCTATTTGCAAATGCAACATACTCTTATAAGTTAAGCCTGATATTTAGTAATTACTTAAGAATATTCGGGAAACGGGGGCCTGTTCTACTGATGCCATTGAATTCAAACTTCACACATGAAACAGGCCTGATGAGAGGAAGCGTCTTGCACAGGTCCATAACTCTAACATCAGTATTTATGTGAGTTATTCCTCTTTATTCACTTTTTTGTCGGGCCAATAAGTCCTGTTCTACTGATGTCATTGAATTCAAACATCATATATGGTAGATGATAAGAGGAATTGTCATGCACAATGTCCATAACACTAGCTTCAGTATTTTTTGGAGTTATTCTCCTTTTTCATGTTTGAGGGCATATCATTTTGACAATTTTAACCAGGAATAATACAGTATGACTAAGTTTTTAACTAGTAGAGATACAAGTGTCATATTTGGTGGGCACATGCTACTCATGAAGCTGCAACATTTTTGTGGTATCAGATTAGGATCAAGTCTCAATGTCAAATGTCATATTTTGATGTCAGTGGATACGCTAGGGGCATGGAGTCTCATACTTTTTGTCTGCTCTGTTGGTACATTTTGGTCATTATTCTCATTATTATTTTGTCTCAGTTCCACGCTTCTTACATATAGATCATGCTCCAAGTCACATAGCACCGTAGCTGGATTTATGTTATACCCATATAAATGTATACAGTGCTCCCTCTCTACAACGACACCCTTTGGGATACGAACATTGTATGTGTTATTTAGAGGGAGTTGTTATAGGGAGGGAAAATCAAACATAATTAGATTATTTGCAGATCCCCAGATAAGGTGTATTTCGAGAACTCAAACCGTTATGCCTCAATCAAACCCTATGTTGTGACCACTCTTTAGAATCGTCACAAAGTGACAATTCTAAAGAGTGGTCACAACATAGGGTTTGATGGAGGCATAAAGAAAATACGATGCAAAAAAGTTGTTTCTGGAGCCGTGTTGTTTCGGAAACAGTGACATGCGTTGTTGTAAGGGGGGGGTCGTTATCGTTGTAGGGAGGGAGCACTGTACATGTACTGCGACTGTGTCGAGTCTTAAATTGGGAAGAAGGTCAATACACATAAAGGCGAAACAGTGTTCCGAGGAACACCTTTCTAGTTATGACAAAACGTGCAGGATCCATTTGATCTGGAACTACACTGCAAATATTTTCACATTAAGGGTTCAGCTTATCTCTGTGCGTGCATGAAATGTGATTTTTTATATGTATCGGAAACAGTTATATATGGATGGACATTGCAAATAATTATAGATATATTGATTTCGGTAAAAAGTGTACATGGCAAAACATAATTAAGGCAACATATAAAAGCCATGTAATCATGATAATTTGTATTTTAAGCTCTTTGTAAATCCATTTGAGCAGCAAAGGATTCATGTCTACTGCCTACATACTAGTATTTGTTTGTTATAAGCATATGTATATGTAGTTAATGCAATGCATTATTTGAATTGAACTGAATTGAATTTATTAGCTTAATTTTTATGATGGCATATAATTATACAGAAGATGTTTTGGCTCAGGCAGAAACTGTAGAATCAGATCTACATAAATATTATAACATAAGCAAACATAGCAGTCCCTAATCAAACGGCTCTTATAGGAGCAGTCTAATCTGGGTCTACTCTGTTTACAAAATGCATGAAAAGGTGTTCATATAAAAGAAAGGGTAAATCAATCATCTTTCATCCCAGCAAACATTTCATATCGGACCGAGATTGGTCCGGTACAGATTTGTATATCAGGCTGATGTCGGCTTTAACATCGGCCCAATATCAGATATGCACACACTTTTTGATATCGGCCGATATGTCTGCCTGCATTTAGCATATATTATATGCTAATTAAAGGATACTCTCCATTCATTTTGATGTTTAAGACTTATATGAGCTTTTTGTTCTACATTAATTAAACCCAGTTCAGAAAAAAGCTGCTATAAGTAACACAATATCTCTCCATTATTGTTTTATGTATAGGATTCAGACAGGTGGTCTAATTTGAGCTTTATTGTTATATATGCATTATTTATAATATATGAATTAATCCTTTCACCGCCAATGTCGCATTTGTGCACCACGACAAATAGTGCGATCCCAGATCAGACGCCACCTGTTCAAGGTGGCGTCTGATCAGGGACTTCACTTTTTGTCTCAATCTCTTTTTCTATGCATGTGCCTTATTCCTTTGACTTTTGCATTTATTTATCTTTTTCCTTATTGTACCAAATTATTTAACAAAATTGGATTGCAGACGACAATTAGAAATTTGGCGCCAAAAGAGTTAAACGAATCAAGTTCAAGAAACCAGCTCTTGCAAGTAACAGCCTCATAAACTATCTGAAAATAAATACTAAGAATAAATACCGATAATATCTGCTTGTTGGAGACAGCTGTAAGACAGGGAGCGATTTATCTTTACCCCATAGTTACACTTTTCTACGACTTAGCAAACAGAGCAGATCCAAATCATGTGGATTCTGTACTGTTTACTTATGGAATAATATAGATCCACTGTGACCGAATTTGTGTCCATTAGCTATTATAAATAATTATCTTATTAATATTCATGATATCATTATTTCTTACACGAATATTCATAAGGTAAGAGTTAAACCACAGCGTGAGGTATAAGTGTGTATACGCAAGAGAGTCGGTAGTACCAATGCTCACCTCGGATACATAAATGACGAGTCTGAATTATGTGATTCAATTATGTTTTAAGACACTGCTGAGGTTTATGATGCTGATGTTAAATAAAATGATGTATATGATGAAGATGATGTTATAATGGTGGTGTTTATGATAATGTTTTTCATGATGGTGTTTATGAGATCATTATTTTTATGATGATATAAATGAGTCATGCAGGAAACACAACATATAAAACACAATCAACCTAAAAGATACAACGACATAAGTGAATAGCAAATGTTTATGTATATTAAAAGACAAAACAAAGACATAAAGGTATGACAAACTAAAATTAAGAGGGGATGAGAGAGTACTGCCTTAGAACGGAGAGCAGCAAGTGTCACGTGGGGTTTAGACCGGTTTAGGGCCGATGTTTTATATGCTTTTGATGGTGATGTTTATGATGGAGATGCTGGGTGATACCCCAATGACAAGACCCAGCTTCAGACCTTTTTAAATATTTCGGGCGTTCCGTGAGGTGACAATGTCTTGAGCCAAACACACCACAAGGCTTAAAACTATAAAATTGATGTGGCTAGGCTATGCTAGCCGCTGATGAACATATGGTGTTCTGAGGCTACTTTGCCTGAGACGAACACTATGAAAACATGAAATTATATACAAAAAACCTATGTTATGGTGATCTACAATACCTCAGCTTTGGGGCCAACAATTAAACAATAAACTATAACTGTGAACAAACTACTACAGCTCCAAGCCAGCGAGACGGCTGGTCGATGCCTCAACTTCCAAATGGTGCTTGGAACAAAATCCTCAAGCTATGTCATGAAACTGTATAAATGTGAGCTATATAACCCTAGACTATGCGAGTTGAGACCCTATGTATCAAAGCATGTATGTAACCCTACGCTCTGAAACCTATCTTGAGCAGTGTATGAAACCTGCTTCAAGAAGCTTATAAAACTAACGCTTTGAAGCCTGCCTGCAGTATGTTCCGAGCCCGGCTCGAAAACACTGCCTCAAAAATACGGCTTCAAAAGTATAGCCTAAAAAAGACGGCTTCAAAAAGACAGCCTCAAAAAGACGGCCTCAGGCAGACGGTTCAGCAACGCTCCGAACCCTGAGCAAGGTCTACAGCAAACCTGCTTCAAACCGAATATAACCCCAGGCTATATCAGTCTGAGCCACACTATCTCAATGCCTCAGCTAGTCTGAGGCCGCTATGAAATAGCAGTATATTATTAAAAGCTGGTTGGACTGTCTAAACGTGCAATTTTCATGCCCAAAGAGAGAACTCAGAGGACAGTTACTTAGCCCATTATAAGAACAGGTAACTGCACAATTACGTAGCTCAAGCAGACAATATATTCGCCAGTCTTTAACCTTAATGAGTGCAATACTCTATCAGTCAAAAACCAACGATATAGCTTCTATACATGAGTATATAAAGCCGTCACTGAAAGTTCTATGAATATTCAGTGCCCTGATCACATTATAACCAGCAGTGATCGTTGTATAAGCTTGCGCCAGTCTCAGCATTTGTATACAGCTTCCATTAGTTTGAGGTACTTCAGAAAACTAGCATATAAACATTTTATTCATATTAATTATTTCGATTGACCAACCGCCTCACTCATTTGAATATATACACAGTACTAATTTTTATAAGGTATAAAACAAACAAAATGAAGTTTAAAAGTGAACTTACTTTTATAAACAACAAATCAATGAAATCTAACTAACAATTAAAAAAGGGAGATAATCCTGTATATACAAAACTACAGTTAACTCAAATAGCTTACCTAGCGATATACTACAGGTTTTCTTGACATAAGGATGACTATGTTTATGATTGTGATTATGATGATATATGATTTTTATGATGATGATGTAATGATGATGTTTATGATGATGATGATAGTTATGATGATGATGATTATGATGATGATATGTTTGATGGTGATTTAGGTTTATAGGAGAAAAGCTTATATCCTGCTATATGGCACCCAAATCACAACCTACCGTTAAGGTATTGAACAAGGGGGGAAACCCGAGTCTGCAATTTTCTCTGTGTGCATGGTAGTTTTTGCTTTTGAACGATCTCCTACTATTAGAATTTAACCAAAAGGACAAAACAATCTGAAACTGGAATTATGCCCATAAGAACAACAAGGTAGGAAGGAATCGTGAAGTTTGATTTGAATAGGTATACACATATATGCTATTTATTGTAGACCTGATCTGAAGCATGATTTCTCTGATTATGCACCATCGATAAGTTCCCCTTAGGTTCCGCTTTTGATATTCTCGGCGGCTAATGAACGAAGAAGGTATTTGACGGTTAAAATAAATATAAATTAACACTGTTTCAATTTTGAAAATTGAATTCTCTGGAGTTTCAGTTTATTTGCAAACAATACTTAGATGATTCGACAACAGTTTGGATTCAGATAAGACGCAGAGTTGCCCAGTGTATGATCTGGATCCAAACTGTTTACAAAGTGTCATCTTTATTTCACTCATTTAACCCTTTTGGCGCCAAATTTCTTATTGTCGTCTGCAACAAGTTTTGTTAAAACATTTCGGTAAAATAAGCAAATTATATAAATAAAGTCAAATCTCAAAGGAATAAATCAAAGATATAGAACTTGAGACTGAGACAAAAAGAGAAGTCTCAGATCAGACATCGCCTTGAAAAGGCGGCGTCTGATCTGGCACTGCACTATTTGGCGTATTACATTTATGCGACATTGGCAGTGAAAGGGTTCACCACCCTTCAGAATTCATAATCTTCACAACAGCAGGTGTTAAGTGCTTGTGTGGCGGCTGTAAAACGTCGCCCCGTACTTCATTCTCAGTGTTGTTATACCTTCTGATCCTTCGAGATCATGAATTTCAGTACTTCTTGTTCTGAAAATTGAATACCGCTTAAGCCGGTGCTAGGGGGCGTGATCAGTGTTGCACTTTCAATTACTGCTCATGAACAGACTCAATAAAACCGAGTCTGCAATTTTCTCTTTTTTTTGTTGCAATTTTTAAAGTAAATTGTATCAATGTCTCTGAAATCAGAGTAAGTATTCAACTCAAATGGTGGAAGCTCGTACGTATCCTAATGAGCTTTGAAGTACGTAATGATTTAGCTTTAGGTCTAGTAGCAGGTGAGCTGTCTAAGTATAACAAATGGCAAGCCACAGTTGGTATTTAAGCAACTACTAACTTGAACCGTACGTGAATTACAAAGATGTTTTCCGTTGTTAATTTGATGTTCTTAGCTGGTGTTGTGGCCTACAGTTTTGCCAAACCACAAGGTTGCTCGGAAAGTTTTGCCAGACCGCATGGAAGCTCGGATACTGAGAAGGAAGATAACTTGCTGAAAAATGATTCTGAACTAAAGGCATCCACTGGTAAGTCCGAGCAATATTTCTGCTTTAACCGATTACTCCATATAAAAGCATTTTCACACACCTTTGCAAACATAGTAGACTTAGACCACTGATTCCCACATGCGCCGTCTGATCAGGGTCAGCTCTGTTTGCCTATATCAATCAGTTTCTTTAGTCGTAATGCAGTTATAAAAAATCAGTTAATTAATATGCACCATGTCATTACATGAATATTCTTTGAGGAAAGTGTTAATTTCCTATATGTAGGAAATTTGGGACTACTTTATCTAAAATGCAATTTATGATAACTCCTTTTCTAACATTGCTCTACCGGCGACCTTGTGATAACCGTTGTAGACAATTTGGATCCAGATGAGACACAGAGTACCTCAACGTCTCATCGGGATCCAAACTTTTTGTCACTCTGATATTCCTTTTTGAAAAGATATGGAAGGAATACGTGTTTGTAGTATTGAAGCAGACGACACTATTTGCAGACAGTTTTTCAGAATGCAGAAGGTTAACCCTTTCACCGCCAAAGTTGCGAAAAAATCCCTGCGACAAATATTGCAATCCCAGTTCAGACGCCGCCTTTTCAAGGGACTATGTAACCAGATAGTTGAACATAGAAATCCCAGAAGAACTATGTGACCAGATAGTTGATCAATACGACGAAGACATAGTTGAAATAGAAATCCCATGGTACGATTAACCTTTAATACAGTTGTCCCCACATGCGCGTGCTTAGCCGAGTTTTATAAATACGACGAAGACATTCTGGCAACGTAATTTAGATTATATCCATTCAAATATCTTTATACAAATTTCAAAAAGAATCAGGAACGACTAAATGTAATCAAACAAGGTGGTAAATTGCAACAGGCTTTCTTTGTTTGCTTTTTATGTCTATCTTAAGTATGTTTACGTTCCCATGCCATGCAAATACATGTGGCTGGGATGGAGACTCCGAGAAACTTGACCTCTCATCAGAATCCAAAATATTTGACAATATGAGGATGTTTTACACGCGAAAGGGATGCAAGTTCAATAATAAAAAACGAAGAAGCCTAAATATTCTTGAATTGTCTTGATGAGACGATTCTAGGGAGTGGTCACAACATAGGGTTTGGTTCAGAAATGACGATTTGAGCACCAAAATCTATTTCTTTGGACTAACTAAAGACTTATGAAATATTCTAACGAGTTTCGGGTCTTAACGACACCATTGCTACATTTCAGATGCCTATATAACACCAACAGTCAACTTTACGGCTAACACAATTGCAGACGAAGATGTTTTTGCTGGAGAAGTGATAAAGTTTACAACAGTGGTCAGCAACATTGGTAATGGTTATGACAACATTACCGGAAAGTTTACGGCACCTTATAGTGGTTTATACGATTTTCATATCTTATTCTGCTCCAATAAAGGTACACTGCTAGAAGCATTTCTGTTCATGGGTGGTAACGTCTATCGACATATATTTTTGATGACATTACAAAACAGATTATGTTCATCAATCGACATGGAGAAAGGTCTCAAGAAGGGAGACGAGGTCTTTCTTTAATGCGTTCGCACAGAGCCAGGCGCAATATTTGGTGGAGACGATTCAATCCGGCCTACGTTTTCTGGTTGGCTGATTGAAGTATAACATGATCTTATTATGATCAGAGTATTAGCCCTTGTCACTTATTCCATCCCCATCCTAAAAGACAAACAGTGTAAATAAACGTATCCCCTCTCCGACTAATCTACAACAACCGCGATGGCAAATACAGTGGTAAAGTGTATGTATAACGAAAAAACATTTAAGTGAACATACTGTATCCACCTATCGCTAGTGTACTCAATGATTGAGCTGCAAACAGAGTAACTGTAGAAAAGTAATAAAGGGTACGACAAAAATGAAATAGTACAGATATCCGACGTTCTCCTTCCATTTCTGGATTTAAAGGGGATGTCCCTACATTTGAAGCGTTTCATAAACACTTAAAATATACAAAACTCATTTGTTTATATGCTGAAAAGTAGTATATCACAAAAATCCCCATCCAATTACCGTTTATAATGACAAGACATCCATGTGTTTGATATGGCCGATCCCGGTTTTACACCCCGATGTTTCAGTTTTATTCGGGTTGAGTTTTAGTTTCGTAACTGTTCGCCCTATTCGCGGTTCTCCGATCACTTCCGAGAAAGCTATAACGTAAACAATGGAGGGATCGGGTGATTATCGGCAAAACGCGGAAGAATCTACGGGAAAGGCAGATAATATTGTGTTGTAGAACAAAAATTATCAGTTATTGATGAAATCGGTTTGTTTGTATCACATGGGCATTTTTCGATATAAGTTCAAATTAGGAACCTTCATAATAATGATAGAACATAACAAATACCAAGTTTTATGGTATTATTGAAAATATGCGATCATTGTAGGGACCTCCTCTTTAAGAGGTCGCCTTCATAGAGTACTAAACCTTTCTTGTCGGCGTACATGCAAAAAGGCCAGCGTGATTGCCAACTGTAAAAGGGTTCACAACCAAACATGCAGTATGTTGCAGTACTACAGGATCATATCCCTTTTTAATGAATTGTTTTATACATTTGATGAACTATGTACTTGTATATATTTGTGTAAAGTTTTACTATATGGTCGTATTTTAATTATTTGAACGTTCAGTTTTACTATATAGTCGTATGTAATTTATGTGAGTGTTCAGTTTTACTATATAGTCGTATGTTATTTGTGTTCAGTTTTACTATATAGTCGTATATTATTTATTTGTGTGTTCAGTTTTACTATATAGTCGTTTGTTATTTGTGTTCAGTTTTACTATATAGTTGTATGTTATTTGTGTTCAGTTTTACTATATAGTCGAATGTTATTTATTTGAGTGTTCAGTTTTATAATATAGTCGTATGTTATTTGCGTTCAGTTTTACTATATAGTCGTATGTTATTTGTGTTCAGTTTTACTACATAGTTGTATGTTATTTGTTTTCAGTTTTATTATATAGTCGTGTGTTATATTTGAGTGTTTGACTTTATTGTATTATATTACTAGGAAATACGATTTATGTAACTTCCTGGGATACAAAAACGGGATATACATGAATACCCTATAAAAATTGCCAATCTCGGATCGGATCCGTCTAAGGACAGATCGTACGACTGATAATTGTCAGTTCTAAAAAACGACTTCAAATTGCGATCGTCGTATCAGAAATTCCAGTACAGGTGTACATATTTTGGCCAAATTCGTTGCACGCCTAACCCTTTCCCTGTTGAATGTTCATGTCAGAAATAATGATATCATGACTATTTGTTGCCTGTGTATGTATAATGATATTATGTACATATTTTGGTAATGGTAAAAACTGAAGGGGTTATCTGTTCATAAACAACCACAGCAGACCCTGGTCAGACGGCCTCTACATGAGTGGCCTGGTCTGGGTCTACTCTGTTTGCAAAGGCGTGACAAAAACATCTGCAAGCAGAAAATGGTTAACTATGCTAGAGTGTCTGCCGTGCGAGTAAGGGCTATTGTCAAAAATAAGGACTCGTACGATCGTTAATAAAGTCAAGACCCTAATCAAAACATAAATCTCTAATGGGAGAGGTAATATTCACCTTTAATATGGACTGGGATAATTCGTGATTGTATGAATAAACAGTTGGGTGTACAGTAATACGTCTCTAGACAGTACATTAAATTTAGTATACAATGTAAATATCGGTCTTGGAGACAGGTGGTAGATTAATTAATGCAGGGTGAATTTCATGCAAAAAACTCCTCTAGCAATCAAAATTCATAATACTTGACACTTAAATCGTTTATTCAAAAATGAAATTTACAAGAAAACGTTACCCTAACAAATTACGTAGACGAAATCTTCAAATAACGACATTTTCCTCAGGAAGTCTTATGGTCTTTGGTTCCATTGATGGATTCAGATCACCATACCGAGTAACTCCACGTCGCAACATCCAAAAAGTATGTTCCTGTGTTGGTTTTAAATAAAAATGAAGAAATTTCGTTTAAAAATTGAAACAGACGACAAATGATCCAGACCACAATACGTGCCAGATAACATTCTGAACAAATGTACGTGAATAAACAAATGCAGCACGACTCCCGAGGTTATATCGTATTGTCTCTCATAAACGCTCCAGAGGCGTTGCATTTGTTTGTACATAGGTTACTGCTTTCTAAATTGCTTGCAGTCTTCATTTAGCTTCACATGCACTTTGAAAATACTGTTTCTTTATTTAACGGTTGTTATATTGTATTGTTATGTTGTTGTATTCATCGTCCCCCTTCCCCCGGTCCCCTACATACCCAACACAGAAACTAACAACACACACAAACACAAAACACACACGCAACTACACACATGAATACTACATTCGGGCGCGCACTCAACCACACACACATACCAGAAGTAAGAGGTGTTTATTAGAGCGAGCTGTTATTAGCGGGGATAAAGTGTATGGCGGTATAAGATGTTACTGTATTTATAAGCCAAATGGAATGTCAAGTGTATAGCGGTATTAGATGGGGCTCTATTTATACGTCAAATGGAATGCCAAGTGTATAGCGGTATTAGATGGGACTGTATTTATAAGCCAAATGGAATGTCAAGTGTATAACGGTATTAAATCGGACTGTATTTATAAATTCTGAAGGGAGGTAAAAGTCAAATGGAATGTCATGTGTATAGCGGTATTAGATTAGAGTATACTTGTACGTGAAATGGATAGTCAAGTGTATAGCGGTTGTTGTAGATTAGTCGGAGAGGGGATACGTTTATTTACACTGTTTGTCTTTTAGGATGGGGATGGAATAAGTGTGAGGTTGGGCGCCCATAAACCGGTTTAACCCCCCAGTGACTTTTGTCACTGACCGTTCCAAGGCGGTACTTCCATCTTCCTCCTATTGTATGTTTGTTTTGTCTTTGTGCGTCTCTTGTTGTTTTTTCTACTTATGTACATTGCTGTTCGGGCGAGTGTTTGTTCTGTATGTGTTGTTTCCTGCATGACTCATTTTTGTACTTTTAACACTCAAGCGGTTTACAAATGCCAAGTAAGTCGCAATTAGCAGCTGGAGAAAGTTTTAACATTTATCCCTTATATAAGAAATACTATTCTAGTAGTTTGGAAGTTCAGCTGTATTTTTGCGAGTTAGAAACAAATGTTTAATGCGAGTCTTGGCGAGCATTTAACTACTTTTCTGACCAGCCAAAATACAGCTGAACTTCCAAACTACTAGCATAGTAATTCTCTTATCATGCAACACCAAGAAAAATGGAGAAAATGACGAAAGATTACTAAAGCGGTTTCGTCCAATGAATGAAAATACATGCAAGTACGAATTACGTGACGTCATATTGGCATGCAGTGACGTCATCGACTTTTACAACATAACACATATTCTGAAAATGGGTGATCCTTCGAAAGCAAAGGTAGAAATGCATAAAGAGAAAATTGCAGACTCGATTTTATTGAGTCTGCTCATGGGTAGTAATTAAAAGTGCAACACTACTCACCCTCCCTAGCACCGGCTTAGGTAGTATTCAATTTTCAAAACTAATAACATGAAAACTAATGATCCCGAAGGACCAGAAATTATAACAGCACTGAGAATGAAGAACGGGGCGACTTTTTACGGCCGCCACACAAGCACTTATCACCTGCTGTTGTGAAGTACATATATTCTGAAAATGGAAATATAAAAGTAGAAATGCAAAAAGAGAAAATTGCAGACTCGGTTTTATTGAGTCTGTTCACGGGTAGTAATTAAAAGTACAACACTACACACGCCCCTAGCACCGACTTTTAAAAGCAGTATTCAATTTTCAAAACTAATAACATGAAAACTAATGATCCCGAAGGACCTGAAAGTATAACAGCACTGAGAATGAAAAACGTGCTTTAATACTTTTATATGGACACATAGTTGAGACAAATGTGAGCAAATGTGTTAATTTGATGTTTATGTTTAATTATGCCTTTTTCGTCCTTCTGTTTTCTTCCTATTGGTTGAACCAAACTTGCATTCCAGTGGGGTCAGTACACATGCACTATACCTCACAAAATACAGCGTAGACGTGGAAAATATTATGCTAGTAGGAAGTGACTGTAGTTCGTGTCGTTGCATGATAAATACACATTTCTATGAATTTGTAGAGTAGATCGAGAACATGGAGTTTCCGTTCTGTTTGCTTATGAAATAATACAGATCTGCCGTGGGCCAAATTTGTTTCCATTAGCCATTTGAATAATTATCTAATTAATATTCATGATTTTATTAATTCTTACAAAAATATTAATAAGGTAAGAGTTAAACCACAGCGTGAGGTATAACTTTGTATACATGATATCATTAATTCGTGAATTAAAATTCATGGAGTATTTTTGATGATGTTCATAATAATGATGTTTATGATGATGACGTTTATGATGATGTTCATAATGATCATGGTTATGATGGTGATGATTATGATGATGTTCATGATAATGATATTTATTATTGCGATGTTTATGATGATGTTCATAATGATCATGTTTATGATGGTGATGGCGATATTGTTTATGATGATGTTTATTATGATGATGATGGCGATGTTTCTGATGATATATATATTGATGCTGATTTCAAGATGATGTTTCCGATGATGTTGTATTTGATGATTATGGCGGCGATATATATGATGATGGTAGAGATGATTATAATTGTTATGTGTATGATGATATTTACAATTACGAAGACTTTAATGATGAGGTTTATAATGACGATGTTATAATGATGATGTTTATGATGATGATAATGACGTATATGATGATGGTGATGATGTTTATGATGATGTTTTTATGAGGGTAATAAGTCTGAGCCAAAATGAGGTTGACAAATCCGTCCAATGCTTAACTAAGATACTTTGTAATTCTGCTAAAGAAAGTTTTGAAGGAAAAATTCTCAGGACATCTAACCGATGTAAATCCATCAAAACGATACACAGAAACCTCAAACTTGGTATGGTAATAAGTGTAAACAGGCCAGAAAACGATTCCACAAAGCAAAATCGCAATATAATATGCACAATAGTAACCAGAATTAGCGTGAGTTAAAATTGCAAAGTAAACAATATAAATCAGTCATGCGGACATTTTATAACAAATTCAAACAGTCAAATATTGCAAAACTAAAGAAACTTAAAACAGCTGATCCAAGATTGTACTGGAAAGCTTTGGGTGGCAATAAGAAGCAGAACGTACAGGCATCATTAAATGCTCTGTATGAGCACTACAAAAATATAAATTATGATGATTCTGCAGAGGAGTCTGATGAGACAGACTTTCATCCTATTATTATAAGTGATGACATCACAAACATCTTGAATACAGAAATTTCATTAGAAGAAATAGAAGCAGCAGTTAAGAAGTTAAAAACAATAAAGCGTACGGCATAGATCCAATAGTAAACGAACAAATAAAAACCTCCTTTCCCTTAATGAGGCATGTTCTTGTTAAATTGTTCAATGTAGTTTTTGATAACGGTATAATCCCTCAAGCATGGACTACTGGTATTATCAATCCTATTTTCAAAAACAAAGGTACCCTACTAAAGCTGAAAATTACCGACCAATCACATTGCTCAGCTGTCTAGGCAAATTGTTCACATCTGTATTAAACAACAGGCTTACACAATTTGTTGAAAATAATAATATAATCAACGACTATCAAGCAGGCTTTCGAAGTGGATTTTCTACAATAGACAACATTTTTATTTTACATTCGCTGATACAGCTCTTACATAACAGCAAGCAAAAACTATTCTGTGCTTTCATAGATTTGAAGCAAGCGTTCGATACTGTATGGAGATCTGGCCTCTGGCAGAAATTATTGTCGTATAACATAAATGGTAAATTCTTTACACTGGTAAAAAATATGTACGCTGGCATTAAATCGTGTGTTAAGGTCAATGGCATGCGCTCAAATTTTTTCCCGTGCAATATTGGCGTCAGACAGGGTGAGAATTTATCGCCTCTAATTTTTTCTCTTTACCTGAATGATTTGCATGATTTTCTAAATAACGATGACAGTATTAATGGGGTATCACTTGAGAACAGAGCCGACGACTCAAATCTACACACTTTCTTAAAGTTATTCATACTACTATATCCAGATGACACAATAATCATAAGCAAGACTTCAGATGACCTCAGACATGCACTTAAAGCATATGAAGAATACTGCGATCTTTGGAGATTATCAGTTAATATTTCCAAATCAAAAGTTGTTGTTTTCTCCAAAGGTCGATCAACTCAAGCTGATTTTATTTTTAAAGGCCAGCCTTTGGATGTTGTTTCAGAGTATAAATATCTATGCGTACTATCCTGCAAGTCTGGTCCATTCTATTTGACTAAACGCCACGTTGCTGCACGAGGCCCCCGTGTATTGTATAGTTTACTGAAAAAACTGAGACCATTATCATTACCACTTGATATGCAAATTGTTATCTTTAACAAAACAGTTAAACCGGTCTTACTATATGGATGCGAGATTTGGGGGTCCGGGAACATTGACTGTATAGAGCGAGTGCAGTTAAAGTTTTTAAAACACATAATGAATATAATGTTCATTTCACTTAATGTTTATACTTACCTTAGGTCCAAATATGACGCATGTCCCCCTGGAATACAAACTAAGAATTTTACATGGCTTAATAATATAAAAAATATATTTACCTCTACTGGCCTCAGCGAAATCTGGCGTACAAAGATATTCCATAATCCAAAATGGTTAAAACATTCAATCAACCGAAAACTTCAAGATCTCTTATTGGTGAATGGTCTCGTACCGTAGACGAATCCAGCAGCTGCATCACTTACAAATTGATTAAAAAGAAATTTGAATTCGAAACTTACCTCCTACAAACCCCCGCCTGTTATTTGAAACAAATGATCCAGTTCAGAACAAGAAATCATAAGCTACCCATTGAGACTGGCAGATGGTTCAGTATACCTCATGCAGACAGAATATGTTATATGTGTCACCGAGAAATAAGAGACGAGTTTCACTATATCTTCTCATGTACACATTTTACACGATATCGTAAGCAATTTATTCATGAAAAATACTATAGAAGACCAAACACTATGGTGTTTGAAAAACTTATCAACACACGGAACACTAGTGAATACCTGAAGCTGTGTACATTTATAAAACTAATAGTCGATCATTTCAAAAAATGATATAATAGCCGAAGTGCGACACACACGCTGGTCTTAAATTAGTCCTAAAGTGTTTACTGTTGTTTTGTTATTATTTATTCTTTATTGTTAGAATTATACAGTCGGCCTTGTTTGGAACGACCACTCAGGGATCTCTAATATTTCACCTTGTTTCAACTGGTATGGGCGCTTTATACAGGATAGTCTATAACATAGTCGGGGATAGTTTGATAAGAATTTAAGTCGATGATTAAGATTTACCAGTTATAGTTTTGTAATATAGTTACCTGTTTATATATTTGTATGCTTGCAAGCTTGTTTTCGAAACATTCATATCTCTCTCTCTATCTCTCTCTCTCTCTCTCTCTCTCTCTCTCTCTTATCCCTCTCCTTCAAGCTCATACAGACACTCACACCCTAATTACGTTAAACGCATATTGGGTCTCTGTATTCGTTTCGACAGAGGTCTAATTTACGCGTGCAGCTCTCTCCACCACCCCCCTCTCTCTCTCTCTCTCTCTCTCTCTCTCTCTTTTTTTCTCTCTCTCTCTCTTATCCCTCTCCTTCAAGCTCATACAGACACTCACACCCTAATTACGCTCTCGCATATTGGGACTCTGTATTTCGTTTCGAGAGAGGTCTAATTTAAGCGTGCAGTTGACCCGTTGTTAGCTAGATGTTTTATTCAGATGGATAGATAGATATATATGTGAACATTTTATTATGCCGTTTACATCGCAAATCGTTTTTAATAGCATATAAAACAGTATCAACACATGTGCTGCCTACAGATCTATCTACAGCTGTTCATTCAGACTGCTCTCCTAATTAAATTAGGAAGCAATCTTAACTTGATCTGCATTGATTGCATATTTCTCGCTTATGTGGATAAACTAAATCCTTTTACATATATCCCCTTAATGATCAGCGTAGAATATATCATTTATTATTTTGATGCCATCAGTAGACTGAATAGCGGTCACGGCCTATTGATCGCAACACTGTCATGTGACTTATTAATGCAACGCTGCATAGCTCCCAAAAACAAAAAAATCAATCGAATTTCAAACCAAATACAATTGAATATGTACATGTATATTATATGTATCTGCAAATGAAACTGGGTTTTGTACTTACCTTAATATGTCTGTTGTTGAAATCCTACAAATATGCTGTTTACTGCTGATATCACGTGATTTTATTTACTATTTAATGAAGTTAATGAAGCCTTTCTAATCCGGAACCGAAAACATCTTTCTCTTACTTGGTGCAGTTACGCAGCCTGTATCAGGATCCAAGCAGGGAGAACATTATTGTTTTACTATACTCTCTTCATGATTTTTGGCTCGCAATAATTTTGACAAATATACCTTGACCGATTGCCGAGGGCTTCACTGTATTCTCTTCGGTCAGTTTAAGAATCTACTTTCAGATTACATCAGTCAAATTCTGCACGAAATTATCATGATAGTAAACCATGGATGAGAAAAGTACAAAAATGAGTCATGCAGGAAACACCACATACTGAACAAACAGTCGCCCGAACAGCAACACAAGTCTGATTGGTTGCTGTCCGACAGAAAAAAAACAGCGTTCGCAGTTTGACTATGGGCGACCCAGTTCGCTCTGATTTCGAAAGAACTGGTGTTCATAGTCAATATGCACCATTGGCTTGTTAATTTAAAATTATTATTCATTGATTGTAAGAAGATAATCTACTAATTTAACATTATATTATTACACCCCCAACCACCACCATAACAGGAACTATCTTACATGTTATTACGAATTGTTTATTCTGTAATCTTTAAATACACAGTAGTATATTACTTGTTCCTCATGTATTCATGTATATCATAAACTGAGAGTAATAAAGAATTTGTATTGTATTGTATATTGTACCTACCCTTCAATCATGACGGAAGGGCAGTTCTCCACCCCTTCAAATACAACGGAAAGACAGTTCTCCGCCCTATAAGAAATGAAGGGCACTTCTCCTGATGAGAACTTGAGTAATTAAGGTGCTAGTGCCATCTATGTATGAAATACGCAAAATACACACTAAAATAATGTTTGATATATATTTATATATATAATCATTTTCTTATTTTTTCATATTTCTCAAAATGTAAATAATCATGCATTATTCATACCTCTGAAACATATTTTGATAAACATTCTCAAATGAGATAGAAGTAACAAATTTGATTCTGATTTTTTTTATTTTTAGAAATAGAATTTTGGAAAGGGTGTGGGTTTTACAGAAACAGTATATATCCATATCTAAACTTTAAAAACTGAGAAAAACAACAACACACAAGATCTAACAGTACACCAGAACATATAGCATCATTGTTACTTGAATTATCAATCATGAAAAAGCAGTTTGAATCCAGTTGCATTGCCCTGGTTAGGGGTTGCAATGCTAGCTGATGAGTGTACATGTCTCAATAATTTGTTGACGTACCATTACTGACACTTGTTTTAATGACAAAAGTAGATTCCAATCAGAGGGTAGTGACAATTTGGGTCCCAATTTGGGTTCATGCTTTGTCTAATCTTACTACATGTCACTGGAAATACTGATTTCGTGGTAACAGCTGCATTTATAATTGACAGATGATTGTTCAATAGATGCATGTTCCCAATCAGAATAGTTCTAATTGAAATTCAAATGACATTTATTTTATCTTGATATGTTTATATCAAATTCTACCAAAAGGCTATTAATCCTTTCCTCTATGAATGTTTATGTAAGAATTAATGCAATCATTAATATTAATTAGAATAATTTGTTATAATAGCACATGGACATGGGATATTTTAGGCATGACACAAACTGTAGAATCGTATCTATATTATATCATAAGCAAACAGAGCAGACCCTGGTCAGACTGCTCCTCTTTTAGACAAAATTCCGTCTGAACTGATTTCACACCTTTTCAGGCACCCTTCCCATTTTGTCTACCAAGGGATTTGCCATAGGACGTGAGTGGAGAAGTTGAGTAATTGAGGTGTGAGTGAGAGTGTCATCTAGGTGTGAAATACACAAATAAAATAATATTTTCATAATCTATACTACTAAAAGAACGAGCTCGACTTTTAGTCGGATTTGCCGTAAATACGACACAACGTACATACTGGGTAATGTTATGTGCGGGTAGCTTACACATTGAAGTTGTGTTATTTGACATCGAAAAGTATTAATATCAGCAGTTTGGATACAGACAGAGAAATTCCCCTACCTACAGAAATATAAAAATAGACGGGAAAAGACCTTCAAAGGTGAGTGACGATTGGTGAATATTCCGATACGGACACTAGTTGTGTTAACGTTTTATGTTTTGTTGGTTTTGTTTCTCTTTTAGTATTTGTTGACAGAACAGACGGTTTGTGACTGTTTATACAGATGTATAGTCAAACAACTATAGTTCGATTTTGACCCGTGAGCTGTGACACGGAGAAGCGCCCTTCAGGAGAAGTGCCCTTCACTTCTTACAGGGTGGAGAACTGCCCTTCCGTTGTATTTGAAGTGCCCGTCCGTCAAAATTGAAGGATAGGAGAAGTGCCCTTCAATGTCATAACAAAAAGCCCACATACATTTATATGCTGGTGATTTGGTTTTTGCTTCCACGTACTGTTACACTGTTTTGTGTTTGAATAACACACAACGTGTTAAAATATAATTAGATTATTGCTTTTTCAATTAATGCTACTATTTGAAGCAGGGGTGATACTAGTTTAATGACACCTATTTAATCGCGACCGTAGTGCCATATGCAAACAACTTTGATCTTGACGAGGCCCTGAAGTATGCGTAATCTGGATCTAAACTTGAACTGTACTAATCCTGCAAAACAGTTCATTTCGCCGATTAAATGTAATGCTCATTCGATTGGATTTAATTCTTAATTTTCATGCACTGAAGCAGGTTCAGTATATTCACCATGTCATGCATTTATAATTGGACTTGCAAATAGTTTTCATCCTGTCGAGACCCCGATTGATTATGCATCTCAGCAGGATCGAAACTACATGTACTTGCAATGTTCTAAAACGACCATACACATATGAAATGAATCCGTTCCAGTTTGGTTCCAATTTCGTTGTCAATTTAAGTACAGCTCGAACAATTTGACGTGGACCCTAACCTACTTAATTAGCATAAATCAAAACTGCTAACATTTCTATTTTTACCCTCGGCACGCATTTGCAAGCAAAAAAGATCCATATTGCGTATCACAATTGGCGTTCCAAGCTTTAATTTGTGGTCGATTGAGTATTTGTTACATATATAGGTTTTCAGTTTGCATCAATTTGTTAATTACTCAGCGGATCCGGCTTTAATTGCTGAGTATTTGTTACCTATGAACAGTCGTCGGGCCTTAATTGGTCGTCGATTGAGAATTGTTACATACAAAGAAAGCTTTAATTATGACGGTAGGGCTATGAAAATGCTAGGGTTTTGTTAGGACAATGAAGGGCACTTCCTCTTCCCTTCAATTATGAAGGAAGGACACTTCTCCATCCCTTCAAATACAACGGAAGGGCAGTTCTCCACCCTGTAAGAAATGAAGGGCACTTATCCGTATACCTTTAGGACCAGTCCACCCGTAGAGGTAAAACAACACCTGCCTTTAACACAATATACTTGATGCAATTTAGTAGCCGTTATAGAGAGGTTTTACTGTATAAACTAATACTGCACGATTACTACGAGCTTCTTGTGACAACCATTGTCCACTTGCCCATAAATTAGAATGGTTGCAACTTCTATAAATAGAAAAAAGTGCAGTAATGGCTCAGCACTCGAAATTGAAATATAGGTCTGACGGGTTACGGCTTCGCCGAGTGCATTTATAAGGGAGATCAGAATATCGAATATACACGTGTCATTTTTTAAAGAAAATGTTTAGTTATAGACACAAACAATAAGCGGATAGAAACACAGCGTAGTGGATAAGTCGTAGGACAATGAGAAAGTTTATGATCGGTGAACATTTTATTACGCGGGTTTCGAGTCTCGCATTAAACAATTTTTGATGCTAAAAAATATTAAGGAATCTATAATTACTTATAATTTTTTGATTGATGTTCACCCTTTTGTTTTGTTTTCAGGGGTTTTATTCTTTTATTTCCAATTTCATTTCAACCAGCACATATTTTTATTGGTATATATCTACCAAGAAACATACAATTGGATATTGCCCAAAAATAAGTCATTGTTGGCCATTAAGGCAGGCGACGGCTTAATTTAAGAACCAAATAATACAGAAAGCTCCCTTGAGAGCATTAAGCAGCCACCTGACTAAATGGCTCACTGAGTGACTAAAGTCCTTACTGAGTGATGGGTTCATAGATGTTCATAGAAGTTTTACTGCAATTCATTTTATTTCAATACAATTAATTTTCTCTCTCACTGGCAGTGTCAGTCTCGAATTCATCAACTCTATTATCACCAGCGTAAGCTGTCAGGTCTATTATGAAGTTTTGAAATATTTCATCTATAGTAATGTCTGATGCCCAAAATGTCCGTTCAATATCCTCAGCGTGAGAAATACAGTGACGAACATGTGTATGTATAAATGGTCAGCATAATTATACAGTATGAAATAAAGTAATGCATTACTATTCATTCAAGATGAAAAAAACGTTTAAGGTCGACGCGGGATTCGAACACACGCTTAACAAAAAGTCCACTATCGCAATGCCGTGTGCGTTCCTAGATTTTACCTACTGCACTAAACTGCTGACAACAATGTTTCCTTCATTTGTATCTAATATACTAAACTCGGTTGTTTAAAAACTGGTCCGAGAACATGCGGAATGCTGTTCTCCCTAAAAAATGGACTCGGCTGACCTTTGACACGTTAGACCTAGTTGTTTGACTATACCAACTCATGACCTACTCTAATGGAAACAAAACGAATTGACTATGCACAGCACTTCTTTATTTTTGAAAGCCTTAGCCAGTCGCAATGTTTCCAACATAGTTGTCTTGGTGCAATGGATATGTACCTGGGCTTGTATGTGGCGGGTCTTGAGTTCGATTATGTTGCCTGGCCCTGTATTTGTGTGCTGTTATGCAAACAACAAAATAACAACAAGTCTCAATAATAAAGTAATCTACGTGCTCACAGTTTCCCCCACCCGTTTCGGGTCGAACCACAGGGCACCGTCACAATGAATTATGAACCTCGACAGAACAAAATGTATGAACACTAGATATATAGACAAGGGGTCGAATTTCCTATTTACGAATTTTACCCCTCTCCCAAGTTATGCCTCTGTTGAAATTCAATCAAACGGTATATCGGGTAAAGCTTTTTGCCAATAAGTAGTCTAATGTATAGCCTACGTAACTGCAAAGCGAAAAGCTCCTAGTTGAAACGGTTCTTAGAAGCCAAAAGCGGAGAATCTCGAGAAACACGGTACTTTTGACAGGTCGGAAACGACGACCTCGCAACCACCCGCTTACCGACTAAACCGGCTATTTGAACGCTTGCTAGCGCTGATCCAGGGCTGCATACACTAGCTAGTAAGCAACTGTGACACTTACTGCGTGCGAAAACTGCGTTCGATTAACTTTATGTACACTGTTGGACAGATGATAGTGTCTCCAAACTATTTGTTTTAGCTTTCAGCATCCATTTACGTCAAGTGATCAGTAATGAAAGCTGCAAGCCTATTGGACCAGGGCACAGTCTCGACCAATGAAATTTGCCATTACAATATTAGTCACGTGATACAAACATGGTGTGGAGTTTGAATAAACTGGAAAATGTTCATTTGAACGCCCAAATTATACTCCTTAGAAGTTAATCGAACGCGGTTTTCGCAGAAAGTGTCACAGTTGCTTACTAGCTAGTGCATACAGTCCTGATTCGGCGCTGGCAAACTTTCAAATAGCTGTTTTAGTCGGTAAGCGGGTAGTTACGAGGTCGTTTCCTACCTGTCAAAATTACCGTAGGTAATATATACAATGCAATAAAGACGAAGAGCAAAACAGCTGATGCGTCATCGGCCAAATTGCCCCAAGGCCTTAATACGTGTGCAGTTCTCACAGAATGGCATTGTACCATTTATTTGCATACCCCGTATGCATATGTTACCGTAATTGTTTCTTTACTTTTTTGATGCAATCAATTCTATATTTTTCCTTACAAACGTACGTGTACTAACGAGAATGACAGATAGAGAGCAGAAGTTGCTGAAGCGTCCCTTGGCCAAATCACCCATACTGGTCATAATGTTGTCTCTATTTTCAGACAGTGAGACTGAGACTGGCACAGTACCATTTTTGAACATGTTAACAACAATGCTTCATTTAGACGGATTTTATTCTTTAGACGGACTTCGACGTGTTTGCATAATATATACTTTACAGAGTCTCTGATAAAAGTGCATGACTGTCGAATGCTATCTAAAGCATATTATAATCTGGAAATTGTGGTATACGGGTGTATCGTTCTGAAAGAGAGACTCTTAGTGATTAGAAGCTTTTTGTTGAAACAAGATTGTTACTTGCCTACAAAATTGTATTTAAATTCATTCATTTACACAATATCATAATATCAATTACATTTATAAGGAACTACATTAGCTGAAACGACGACGTTCCCCGTGTAGCTGTAACAAAAACCAGAAAGGATATTTCATGAAATGAAATAAACATCTTTATCATCTTTACAGTTATGTTCAGCTGCTCCAGATTTTAAATGAATCTGTTTTAGGTATTGATTACAATCATCTATTTCATCACAATCCAAACACCTCGGATTTAGCTGTTAATCTTTACCAAGTAGTATTTTAAGAAATCATAAGTGTTGTTATTGATTATGTTATGCTAATAATAATTGTACGACAGACCCCCAGCAAAGCTATTGAAAAAGTGTCCTGATAACGGTTGTAAGTGGACACTTTTGTACGCACGTGATTCTTGTGGTTAAAACTTATCTACCTAGGATTTGAATTGGGTGAACCAAGGGGAAAACATTTTGTACGCCTCGGACACGTCTTCGGTCATGCTAACAAACTGTCCTGATAACGGTTGTAAGAAGATACTTTGGTAGTAAGACTCGTACTGTATCTATTACTTACAATAATTACCTGGATGCTGATAGTGAGTGATATGGTTCTTCGCACAAGAAATGTCACAGATGTTCAAACTCCAAACACATGTACATCTGCCTTTGTTTACAACTATTAGCTGAGCATACAGTACAGTTTTCATAGCCAGTTATGCATTTTGCAACCAGTTAATCGCCATTTTGTAATCAGCAAACGTTAACCCTTTCGTTGCCAAACTCTGTCGTCTGCTAACTTTGTCGTCTGCTACACATTTTCATTCTTTTGATTTTCTTCATTTTTGTTTCAAAAACATAGTAACAGTAACAAACAGTTTGGATCCTGATGAGACGCCGAGTTACTCTGCGTCTCATCTCGATCCAAACTGTATGCACAGGTAATCACAGATCCGGCATTGGCAGCGAAAGGGTTAAGCACAACTATGTTGTGACCACTCTTTAGAATCGTCTCGAAAAAGTTGTCACAACATAGGGTTTGGTGGAGAAATAACGATATAAGTATTTGAGTATACACCTGTATCAGTCACTTTGACTACAATAGTGCTATCACGACCCTTTGGAAACTAGTGATCGCCTTTGCAAGCTGTATGGGTCTGGAGTAGGCTAGAAATGAGTTTGTGTTACATCACGATCCAAACTGTTTTTACACTGATAGCGTTTCTTGGAAAAAAATAGACTTTCCTATGTAAATATTTTCAAGAATAACTTCTTTATTTCTCCGCCAAACCCTATGTTGTGACCACTCTTTAGAATTGTCTTTTCGAGACGATACTAAAGAGTGGTCACAATATAAGGTTTGGTGGAGAAATGTCGATGTAAGTGTAAATTTGAGTATGCACCTGTATCAATGACTCTGACTACAATAGTGCTAGTACAACCCATTGGAAACTAGAGAATCACCTTCACAAGCTATAAATTGGTCTAGAGTTAAGGCTACAAATAAACGTGGTGTTACACCTGGATCCAAACTGTTGACACTGATAGCATTTCATGGAGAAAAACAATAGACTTTCCTATCTGAATAATGTTAGCCCATGAGCTTGTTCTTGATAATGGCGTAGATCTATGCAAACTCAGACATGAGGTCTGATAATGATCTATTCTGCTTGCTTATATACTGATCTGTTTCTCTACTGTCCTTGTATGGGTTAGGTGTTTTGAAGCAAAGGGACTACGGATAAGAGGGACAAAAGAACTTCAGATAAAATAGCACAAAGGGGACTTCATATAAGAGTGACTTAAGATAAGAGAGTACAAAAGGACATCAGACAAGAGTATAAATTGAGGGGGTGTTTCAAATAAGATAGTACAAATGGACTTCAGTTAGGAGAGTACAAAGGACTTCAGATAAAGGAGTACAAAGGGACTTAAAATAAGAGAGTACAAATGGACTTTAAATAAGAGAGTACAAAAGAGCTTCAGACAAGAATGTACAAAAGTGACTTCTCAACTTCGGGTATGATGGAGAACGCAGGACTTGAGACATCTTAAATACTCCCCTCATCTGGTACACTGCAGCTAGCTCTTTGCAGCATGGATTAGATGTTAATCCTTTGAAATGGGAAACGAGAGCACAGACCTTTGCAAACAGTGTAGACCCAGATCAGAGGGCCATCATATGAGTGCTGTAATCAGGGTGTGCACTGATTGTCGTTTAGAATTCTCTCGCCAGTTAAACCATTGTATACTGAATGGACTAAACCACAAAACAATGCTGGACCGTTCCATTATGATGGGGGTTACAGTGGGCATGAAGTTGTACAGAATTTTCTTAAAATAGTAGGTATTGTCATGACTGCATTTTAAAGTCATTTTTATGACTTCATTTTAAGATAAAATATTTAGTAACGAAAATCTGCTACTTGATGAATTAGTTTCGTCAGATTTTTTTCTATTGCATAATGAAATAAAATGTTCATGAGTGATAGCTGTTGGGTATTAGTTATTTGTCTCCACTAAGCTTGACTAAATGTTTAACCCTTAATATGCTGAATAATTATGTCTCCCCCATTTATAATGGGGAGACATATTGTTTTTGGTCGAGTTGTCCGTCCGTCTGTCTGTCACATTCGTGTCCGCTCCATATCTCTCACAAATATGGAAGGATTTCAAAATACTTAGGCACAAATGTTCGACTTAACAAGACGATTTGCAGAGCGTTCGAATCAGGCACGTGGGTCAACGGTCAAGGTCACAGTTCAAGGTGTAATGTTTTAAGCCACACTCTTCGTGTCCGCTCAATATCTCTAAAACCCTTGGAAGGATTTCAAAATGCTGTGGCATAAATATTCTCTATAACAAGGCAATGTGCAGACAATAGGATTCAGGCACATTCTTCAAAGGTCAAGGTCACAATTCAAAGTCAAATGTTTAAGCCTTAATTTTCCTGTCTGCTACACATGTGTATAACCTTGGAAGGATTCAAAAATGCTGTGGCACAAATGTTCTCCTTAACAAGCCAATGTGCAGACAGCAGGATTCAGGCACGTGGGTCAAAGGTCAATGTCACAATTCAAGATCATTGCCACAATTCAAGGTCAACTATAAGTTCCCCACCGGGGATCTATAGGTGTGCTCGATTCCGTCTGTCTGTCCGCCCGTCACGCTTCGTAACCGGGCCATATCTCCTACAAAGTTATGCCAATTTCATTTTAACTTCACACATTGAACAAGCATGACGATGGCTTTTGGTGAGACATGAATGTCCGGCGTTGGTCGTGCGTCGTCAACAATTTTCTTGTGAGCACTCTATTGGTCACATTGTTTGTCCAATCTTCATGAAACTTGCTCGCACGAGTTGAAAGTGAGTCACGAGGGGTTAAAAACTAGGTCCCTAGGTCAAATAGTAGGAAAACCTTGTGAACACTTCGGAGGTCACATTTGTAGCCCAATCTTCATTAATCTTGGTCAGAACGATTTTCCTAATAAAAGTTCGGACGAGTTTTAAGGGAGGTCATGTGCTGTTAAATACTAGGTCACTCTGTCAAATAGTAGGAAACCCCTGTGAACACTCTAAAGGTCACAATTGTGGCCAAATCTTCATGAAACTTTATCAGAATGATTGGTTTTATAAAATCTCGGAGGAGTAAGTGGATCACCTGACGTAAAAAGCTAGGTCACTAGGTCAAACTGTAGAAAAACCTTGTGAACACTCTAGGTGTCACATGTTTGTCCAGTCTTCATGAAACTTGATCACAGAGTAATTGTCTTGATAAAATCTGGGACAAATCTGAAAGTGGATCATGTGGGATAAAAAAAACTAGATCACTAAAAGTACAAAAATGAGTCATGCAGGAAACACCACATACAGAACAAACAGTCGCCCTAACAGCAACACGAGGAAACAGCAAATGTACATAACTATAAAAACATCAAGAGACGCACAAAGACAAAACAAACACACAATAGGGGAAGATGGAAGTACCGCCTTGGAACGGTCAGTGACAAAATTCACTAGGGGGGTTAAACCGCTATATGGGCGCCAACCTCACACTTATTCCATCCTCACCCTAAAAGACAAACAGTGTAAATAAACGTACCCCCTCTCCGACTAAGCTACAACAACCGCGATGGCAAATACAGTGGTAAAGTGCATGTATAACGAAAACATTTAAGTGAACAAACTGATCCACCTGTCGCTAATGTACTCAATGATTGAGCTGCAAACAGAGTAACTGTAGAAAAGTAATAAAGGGTACGACAAAAACGAAATAGTACAGATATCCGACGTTCTCCTTCCGTTTCTGGATTTAAGAGGTCGCCTTCATAGAGTACTAAACCTTTCTTGTCGACGTACATGCAAAGAGGTCAGTGTGATTGCCAACTGTAAAAGGGTTGACAACCAAACATACAGTTTGTTGTAGTACTACAGGATCATATCCCTTTTTAATGATTTGTTTTAACATATTTGATGAACAAAGTGAGAAATGGGTATGTCCAATAATTTTACGAAGTCAAACAGTAGACAAACCTTATGAACACTCTAGTACGAACTCCCGGTGGTGACATTCTCTAAGATCCTTTTTCATAGTTCCGAGTTCCAAGTTCCAAGTTCCGACTTGCAAGTTCTTTCTTCTTTCTTCAAAGATAATTTGCTATATTATTATTGTATATTGTTTACACCCGATTTCAAAGTTCCTTCTTCTTAGATCCGACTTCCAAGTTCCGACTTCAATGTTCCTACTTCCAACTTCCATGTCCCAAGTTCCGACTTCCAAGTTCCAGGTTCCGACTTCTATATGTTCTAAGTTCACACTTCCAAGTTCCGGCTTCCAATTTCCAACTTCCAGGTTTCAAGTTCCTACTTCCATGTTCCAACTTCCAACGTCCATGTTCCAAGTTACGACTTCAAACTTCCGACTTCCATGTTCCAAGTTCCGACTTCCAAATTCCGACTTCCAAGTTCCAAGTTCTGACTTCCACGTTTCATGTGGTTACATTCAATGACTCCAGTCGCATCACGTGACGCATAGCATCATGCTATTTATATCAGATTTTCTACTTTTGGTTTGTTACAGTTTTAAAGGACCAGTTTTAATGATTTAAACCTGTTTTCAACATTTCAAAAATTACTTGTATTTCATACATTTTAAAGAAGGTCGTATTACGACACACGATGGCCACAGGGTAAAACAGATATGCGTGAAGTAAACGGTGCGAAAATATGACGTCACGAGATAACTTAGAACTTTGAAGTCGGAAGGTGGAAGTTGGAAGTCGGAACTTGGAACTTGGAAGTCGGAACATGGAACTTGGAAGTCGAAACATGGAACTTGGAAGTCGGAATATGGAAGTCGGAACATGGAACATGGAATTTGGAAGTCGGAACATGGAACTTGGAAGTCGGAACTTGGAACTTAGAACTTGGAAGTCGGAACATGGCACTTGGAAGTCGGAACATGAAAGTCGGAACATGGAATTTGGAAGTCGGAACATGGAACTTGGAAGTTGGAACATGGAAATTGGAAGTCGTAACATGGAAGTCGGAACATGGAACTTGGAATTCGGAACATGGAAGTAGGAACTTAGAATGTCTCCACCGGGCTTTCGTAGTCTAGGGGTCACATGTTTGTCCACTCTTCATGAAACTTTATCAGAATGATTTTCTTGATAAAATCTGGGACAAATCTAAAAGTGGATCATGTGGGATAAAAAAAATAGGTCAATAGGACAAATGGTAGGAAAACCTTGTGAACACTCTATAGGTCACATTTGTAGCCGAATTGCATGAAAGTTTATCAGAATGATTGTTTTGATAGAATCTGGGACGAGTTTGAAATTGGTCACGTGGTCAAAAATAGGTGACTAGATCAACCAGTTGAAAAGCTTTATGAACAATCTAGCGGTCACATTTTGGTCCAATCTTCATGAAACTTGTTCAGAATTATTGTTTTGATAAAATCTCGGAGAAATTTGAAAAATGGGCATGCTGGGTAATAAACTAGGTCACTAGGTCAAATAGTAGGAAAAACTTTTGAACACTTTAGAGGCCACATTTATAGCCAAGTCTTCGTGAATATCAGTCAGAATGATTGTCCTGATAAAATCTTGGATGAGTTTGAAAGTGGGTTACGTGGGCACAACAAGTAGGTCACTTGGTCATATCTTAGAAAAATCTTGTTTACACTCCAGCAGCCACATCTTTAGCCCAATCTTCCTCAAACCTGCTCAGAATGTTTGTATTGGTTACTCAAGGTTGAGTGTGATCATGGGTGGGGTGAGATCAAAAAGTAGGTCACAAGGTCAAATCTTAGAAAAATCACCCTAGAGGGCACATTTTTGCCCAATTTTCAATAGTCAGAATGATTGTCTTGATAAAATCAATATTCTAAATCTTTGAAAATCGTGTTCTCCAGAACCACTGCTCAAGATCCACTATCAACATTGTTCAAATATTTCCCTTATGCCAATGTTGGCCCCACCTAGGGGCTACCCAGTTGTAATCTTAAATCTATGGTAATCAGGTGAGCGATTAAGGGCCATCTTGTCACATCTTCTTGTCCGGACAATAACTCTTTTTATCGTCTGGTTCAATTGATTTGATACTTCACTTATGGAACAAGCATGATGAGAGGAAGTGTCATGCACAAGGATCATAAATCTTTTTCATATGTTCTTGTCCGGACAATAACTCTTTATCTACTGGTTCAATTGATTGGAAACTACACGTGGAACAGGCATGATGAGAGGAAGTGTCATGCACAAGGGCCATAACTCTAGCATCAGTACTTTTGGAGCTATTCCCCTTTTCATATTGTTTTTCTTATTTTTTTTTACAAATACCATTCAGGTTGGTTATGTATATACCATGGTCAACTACACCATGGATGTGTGGGTCGGATGAGGTGTTTTCTTTAATCCGGTGGGGGACTCGTATTGCATAGCAATACAACATTAACTTGTTCACACTTGTACGGAAGATAACTCATACATGGCTAATGCCATTCGATTGAAACTTCATACATTGACTGACCATGATGAGAAAAAGTGTCATGCACAAGGGTCATAACTCTGGCTTCAATACTTTTGGAGTTATTGCCCTTTGTTACATTTTTGTCCGATCAATAACTCCTGCTCTACTGATGCTATTGGAAGGAAGTGTTACGCATAAAGATCATGTCTCTGGCTTCAATAATATTGGGAGTGATTGTCTCCCATTTTTCTGCAGAATTATTGGAATTTTTACATGGATTTATCCGCAGGATTTCTCCGAAACCCTTGATTCGATATTCATTAGATTTCATAGGATTGATTAGCATCATGCCTAGGTGTGCATATCTAATTCATGTTCCGGTTTGATGGTTTTATACAGAGTTAAGGGAATTTGAAATATTTACATGGAAATATTTTCCTAAGGGTTTCCCCAAAAATCTATTATCTGATCTTCACGAAGCTTTATAGGATTGATCAGCGCCATGCCTAGTTGTGCATAGTTTATTCCTTTTTCCCGTTCGGTGATCTTTTGCAGAGTTATGGGACTGAGCGAGACATCATTTTTTTTATCAAAAACAATTCTAGTTAAAGATTGGCTTCGCCCTTTCTTATCTCCAAACGAAATTCTTATGCCACGCCTTTAGGCTAGGGCGGCATTAAGTTTTATCCTTCTCCGTACGTACGTACCTCCGTCCTGTAAAAGTTTCGTCATAAATGTCTTGGCTTGTGTATGCGGGAATCTTTTCATATATGGTCTAAAACATACTCATAGTGAGTTGTACCGTGTCTCCCTTTTTCAGGTCTGTCGTCCATCTACTTCCTGTTTGCCGAGACTATATTCTTCCTGTTAATGGTATATTATTAGTAACTTGTAATTGTATTACATGTATATTCAGAATTATCAAAATATTAGCTTGTATAAATCATTGTGTCACTTGCGTTTCACAGAGACATACAGGGTTCACTATCTCTTTTGCATCGTCATCGTCACCAAATAATTTCTGTTAAATTTTCCTCAGGAACCACACAGGCCAACTTCGTACTTCATTCTCAGTGTTGTTATTCCTTCTGGTCCTTCGAGGTCATGAATTTCAGTACTTCTTGTTTTGAAAATTGAATACCGCTTAAGCCGGTGCTAGGGGGCGTAAGCAGTGTTGCACTTTCAATTACTGCTCATGAACAGACTCAATAAAACCGAGTCTGCAATTTTCTCTTTTTGTGTTGCAATTTTTGCTTTCGGGGGATCACCTCCCTTCAGAATTTACTGATATTTAACACAGAGCGTTATTATGGAGAACTGTATGGTGTAAGACAGTTACGAATCTGCCACATGTCCACTTCTTGAAAAAAGATTTTGTGTCGCCTGCAAAGCATGGCACACACATAGGGATCACTTTGTCCGGCGTCTGAGTTGTCGTTGTCGTCGCCACACTTCTTGTCCGGCCTGAATATCCCATTCTACTGATAATATTGAATTCAAACTTCACACATGGAACAGGCGAAATGAGAGGAAGTGTCATGCATAAGGTCCATAACTCTAGCTTTAGTATTTTTGAGTTATTTCCCTTTTTCATTTTTTTTGTCCGGCCAATAAGTTCTGACCCCAGTTTCACGAACAGTCTTAAGTAATTACTTAGCTAAGCCTGTTATCTAAAATACACAAGAACATATATTTTTTCATAAAGTAGTGTTTATTTTGCTAAAAAAAAGGTAAGATGTTTACTCAATTTTCATTTTAAGAACACATATTGTACTTATTAATAACTGAAAGTGACCTAAATCATAAACAATATATAAGAATTTGTAACAGACTTAAGAATTTTACCAAATTCATTTTGGGTTGAATTAAATATTTCATGCAAAACCGTCATTTTCTTTTATAAACTATAACAGAATGTCTTTAAGGATTGTGTTTAGATAAAATCAGTTCACTTATCTTCTCTATTTGCAAAAGCAACATACTCTTATAAGTTAAGCCTGGTATTAAGTAATTACTTAAGAATATTCGGGAAACGGGGGCCTGTTCTACTGATGCCATTGAATTCAAACTTCACACATGGAACAGGCCTGATGAGAGGAAGTGTCTTGCACAAGGTTCAGAACTCTAACATCAGTATTTATGTGAGTTATTCCTCTTTATTCACTTTTTTGTCGGGCCAATAAGTCCTGTTCTACTGATGTCATTGAATTCAAACATCATATATGGTAGTGGTAGATGATAAGAGGAATTGTCATGCACAATGTCCATAACACTAGCTTCAGTATTTTTGGAGTTATTCCCCTTTTTCATGTTTGAGGGCATATCATTTTGACAATTTTAACCAGGAAAAAATACAGTATGACTAAGTTTTTAACTAGTAGAGATACAGGTGTCATATTTAGTGGGCAAATGCTTCTCATGAAGCTGCACCATTTTTGTAGTACGAGATTAGGATCATGTCTCAATGTCAAATGTCATAATTTGATGTCAGTGGAGACGCTAGGGGCATGGAGTTTCACACTTTTTGTCTGCTCTGTTGGTACATTTTGGTCATTATTCTCATTATTATTTTGTCTCAGTTTCACCCTTCTTACATATAGATCATGCTCCAAGTCACATAGCACCGTAGCTGGATTTATGTTATACCCATATAAATGTATACAGTGCTCCCTCTCTACAACGACACCCTTTGGGATACGAACATTGTATGTGTTGTTTAGAGGGAGTTGTTATAGGGAGGGAAAATCAAACATAATTAGCTTGTTTGCAGATCGCCAGATAAGGTATATTTCGAGAACTAAAACCGTTATGCCTCAATCAAACCCTATGTTGTGACCACTCTTTAGAATCGTCACTTTGTGACGATTCTAAAGAGTGGTCACAACATAGGGTTTGATGGAGGCATAAAGAAAATACGATGGTAAAAGTTGTTTCTGGATTCGTGATGTTTCGGAAACAGTGACATGCGTTGTTGTAAGGGGGGAATCGTTATTAAGAGGGCCGTTGTAGGGAGGGAGCACTGTACATGTACTGCGACTGTGTCGAGTCATAAATTGGGAAGAGGGTCAATACGCATAAAGGCGAAACGAGTGTTCCGAGGAACACCTTTCTAGTTATGACAAAAGGTGCAGGATCCATTTGAACTGGAAATACACTGCAAATATTTTCACATTAAGGGTTCAGCTTATCTCTGTGCGTGCATGAATGTGATTTGTGAATGTATTGGAAACAGTTATATATGGATGGACATTGCAAATAGATATATTGATTTCGGTAAAAAGTGTACATGGCAAAACATAATTAAGGCAACATATAAAAGCCATGTAATCATGATAATTTGTATTTTAAGCTCTTTGTAAATCCATTTGAGCAGCAAAGGATTCATGTCTACTGCCTATATACTAGTATTTGTTTGTTATAAGCATATGTATATGTAGTTAATGCAATGCATTATTTGAATTGAACTGAATTGAATTTATTAGCTTAATTTTTATGATGGCATATAATTATACAGAAGATGTTTTGGCTCAGGCAGAAACTCTAGAATCAGATCTACATATATATTATAACATAAGCAAACATAACAGTCCCTAATCAAACGGCTGTTATAGGAGCAGTCTGATCTGGGTCTACTCTGTTTACAAAATGCATGAAAAGTGTTCATATAAAAGAAAGGGTAAATCAATCATCTTTCATCCCAGCAAACATTTCATATCGGACCGACATTGGTCCGATACAGATTTGTATATCAGGTTTTAAAATCGGCCCAATATCAGATATGCACACACTTATTGATATCGTCCGATATTAGCTACTTGTCAATCAAGGGACTGTCTGTCTGCATTTAGCATATATTATATGATAATTAAAGCATACTCTCCATTCATTTTGATACTTAAGACTTATTTGACCTTTTTGTTCTACATTAATTAAACCCAGTTCAGAAAAAAAGCTGCTACAAGTAACACATTAACTCTCCATTATTGTTTTATGTATAGGATTCAGACAGGTGGTCTAATTTGAGCTTTATTGTTATATATACATTATTTATAATATATGAATTAACCCTTTCACCGCCAATGTCGCCTTTATGCACCACGACAGATAGTGCAGTCCCAGATCAGACGCCACCTGTTCAAGGCGGCTCTGATCAGGGACTTCACTTTTTGTCTCAATCTCTATTTCTATGCATGTGCTTTATTCCTTTGACTTTTGCATTTATTTATCTCATTTCCTTATTGTACCAAATTATTTAACAAAATTGGATTGCAGACGACAATTAGAAATTTGGCGCCAAAAGAGTTAAATAAATCAAGTTCAAGAAACCAGCTCTTGCAAGTAACAGCCTCATAAACTATCTGAAAATAAATACTAAGAATAAATACCGATAATATCTGCTTGTTGGAGACAGCTATAAGACATGGAGCGATTAATCTTTACCCCATAGTTACACCTTTCTACGACTTTGCAAACAGAGCAGATCCAAATCACATGGATTCTGTACTGTTTGCTTATGGACTAATATAGATCCACTGTAACCGAATTTGTGTCCATTAGCTATTATAAATAATTATCTTATTAATATTCATGATTTCATTATTTCTTATACGAATATTTATAAGGTAAGAGTTAAACAACAGCGTGAGGTATAAGTTTACGCAAGAGAGTCGGCAGTACCAATGCTCACCTCGGATACATAAATGACGAGTCTGAATTATGTGATTCAATTATGTTTTAAGACACTGCTGAGGTTTATTATGCTGATGTTATAATAATGATGTATATGATGAAGATGATGTTATAATGGTGATGTTTATAATGAAGATGATGTTATAATGATGATGTATATAATGAAGATGATGTTATAATGGTGATGTATATGATGAAGATGATGTTTTAATGGTGATGTTTATGATGTTATAATGATGATGTATATGATGAAGATGATGTTATACGTAATGATGATGTATATGATGAAGATGATGTTATAATGGTGATGTTTATGATGATGTTTTTCATGATGGTGTTTATGAGATAATTATTTTTATGATCATATAAATGAGTCATGCAGGAAACACAACAAATAAAACACACAATCAACCTAAAAGACACAACGACATAAAAGAACAGCAACTGTTTATGTATATTAAAAGACAAAACAAAGACATAAAGACATGACAAACTAAAATTAAGAGGAGATAAGAGAGTACTGCCTTAGAACGGAGAGCAGCAAGTGTCACGTGGGGTTTAGACCGGTTTAGGGCCGATGTTTTACATGCTTTTGATGGTGATGTTTATGATGGAGATGTTAAGGATGACTATGTTTATGACTGTGATTATGATGATATATGATTTTTATGATGATGATGTAATGATGATGTTTATGATGATGATGATAGTTATGATGATGATGATTATGATGATGATATGTTTGATGGTGATTTAGGTTCATAGGAGAAAAGCTTATATCCTGTTATATGGCACCCAAATCACATAACCTACCGTTAAGGTATTGAACAAGGGGGGAAACCCGAGTCTGCAATTTTCTCTGTGTGCATGGTAGCTTTTGCTTTCGAACGATCTCCTACTATTAGAATTTAACCAAAAGGACAAAACAATCTGAAACTGAAATTATGCCCATAACAACAACAAGGTAGGAAGGAATCCTGAAGTTTGATTTGAATAGGTATACACATATATGCTATTTATTGTAGACCTGATCTGAAGCATGATTTCTCTGATTATGCACCATCGATAAGTTCCCCTTAGGTTCCGCTTTTGATATTCTCGGCTAATGAACGAAGAAGGTAGTTGGCGGTTAAAATAAATATAAATTACCACTGTTTCAATTTTGAAAATTGGATTCTCTGGAGTTTCAGTTTATTTGCAAACAATACTTAGATGATTCGACAACAGTTTGGATTCAGATAAGACGCAGAGTTGCCCAGTGTATGATCTGGATCCAAACTGTTTACAAAGTGTCATCTTTATTTCACTCATTTAACCCTTTTGGCGCCAAATTTCTTATTGTCGTCTGCAACCCAGTTTTGTTAAAACATTTCGGTAAAATAAGCAAATTATATAAATAAAGTTCAATTTCAAAGGAATAAATCAAAGATATAGAACTTGAGACTGAGACAAAAAGTGAAGTCTCAGATCAGACATCGCCTTGAAAAGGCGGCGTCTGATCTGGGACTGCACTATTTGGCGTATTACATTTATGCGACATTGGCAGTGAAAGGGTTCACCACCCTTCAGAATTTATAATCTTCACAACAGCAGGTGTTAAGTGCTTGTGTGGCGGCTGTAAAACGTCACCCCGTACTTCATTCTCAGTGTTGTTATACCTTCTGATCCTTCGAGATCATGAAATTCAGTACTTCTTGTTCTGAAAATTGAATACCGCTTAAGCCGGTGCTAGGGGGCGTGATCAGTGTTGCACTTTCAATTACTGCTCATGAACAGACTCAATAAAACCGAGTCTGCAAATTTTCTCTTTTTTTTGTTGCAATTTTTAAAGTAAATTGTATCAATGTCTCTGAAATCAGAGTAAGTATTCAACTCAAATAGTGGAAGCTCGTACGTATCCTAATGAGCTTTGAAGTACGTAATGATTTAGCTTTAGGTCTAGTAGCAGGTGAGCTGTCTAAGTATAACAAATGGCAAGCCACAGTTGGTATTTAAGCAACTACTAACTTGAACCGTACGTGAATTACAAAGATGTTTTCCGTTGTTAATTTGATGTTCTTAGCTGGTGTTGTGGCCTACAGTTTTGCCAAACCACAAGGTTGCTCGGAAAGTTTTGCCAGACCGCATGGAAGCTCGGATACTGAGAAGGAAGAGAACTTGCTGAAAAATGATTCTGAACTAAAGGCGTCCACTGGTAAGTCGGAGCAATATTTCTGCTTTAACCGATTACTCCATATAAATGCATTTTCACACACCTTTGCAAACATAGTAGACTTAGACCACTGATTCCCACATGCGCCGTCTGATCAGGGTCAGCTCTGTTTGCTTATGAAATCATATCAATCAGTTTCTTTAGTTTGTGCCATGGTCACGATTGCAATTTATGATAACTCATTTTCTAACATTGCTCTACCGGCGACCTTGTGATAACCGTTGTAGACAATTTGGATCCAGATGAGACACAGAGTACCTCAACGTCTCATCGGGATCCAAACTTTTTGTCACTCTGATATTCCTTTTTGAAAAGATATGGAAGGAATACGTGTTTGTAGTATTGAAGCAGACGACACTATTTGCAGACAATTGTTCAGAATGCAGAAGGTTAACCCTTTCACCGCCAAAGTTGCGAAAAAATCCATGCGACAAATATTGCAATCCCAGATCAGACGCCGCCTTTTCAATGTGGTGCCTGATTAGGGACTTCACTTTTTGTCTTAAACTCTATTTCTATATATGTGCTTTATTCCTGTGAAATTTGCATTTATTTATCTTATTAGGAGCAATTTGTGTGTAACCAGATAATTGAACATAGAAATCCCAGAAGAAATAGGAGCAGTTTATATGTAACCAGATAGTTGAACATAGAAATCCCAGAAGAACTAGGAGCAATTTGTATGTGACCAGATAGTTGATCAATACGACGAAGACATAGTTGAACATAGAAATCCCATGGTACGATTAACCTTTAATATATTTGTCCCCACATGCTCGTGCTTAGCCGAGTTTTATAAATACGACGAAGACATTCTGGCAACGTAATTTAGATTATATCCATTCAAATATCTTTATACAAATTTCAAAAAGAATCAGGAACGACTGAATGTAATCAAACAAGGTGGTAAATTGCAACAGGCTTTCTTTGTTTGCTTTTCATGTCTATCTTACGTATGTTTACGTTCCCATGCCATGCAAATTCATGTGGCTGGGATGGAGACTCCGAGAAACTTGACCTCTCATCAGAATCCAAACTATTTGACAATATGAGGATGTTTTACACGCGAAAGGGATGCAAGTTCAATAATAAAAAACGAAGAAGCCTAAATATTCTGGAATTGTCTTGATGAGACGATTCTAGGGAGTGGTCACAACATAGGGTTTGGTTCAGAAATGACGATTTGAGCACCAAAATCTTTTTCTTTGGACTAACTAAAGACTTATGAAATATTCTAACGAGTTTCGGGTCTTAACAACACCATTGCTACATTTCAGAGGCCTATATAACACCAACAGTCAACTTTACGGCTAACACAATTGCGGACGAAGATGTCTTTGCTGGAGAAGTGATAAAGTTTACAACAGTGGTCAGCAACATTGGTAATGGTTATGACAACACTACCGGAAAGTTTACGGCACCTTATAGTGGTTTATACGATTTTCATATCTTATTCTGCTCCAATAATGGTACACTGCTAGAAGCATTTCTGTTCATGGGTGGTAACGTCTATCGACATATATTTTTGATGACATTACAAAACAGATTATGTTCATCAATCGACATGGAGAAAGGTCTCAAGAAGGGAGACGAGGTCTTTCTTCAATGCGTTCGCACAGAGCCAGGCGCAATATTTGGTGGAGACGATTCAATCCGGCCTACGTTTTCTGGTTGGCTGATTGAAGTATAACATGATCTTATTATGATCAGAGTATTAGCCCTTGTCAAGCAACAAGTGACATCTTCTCAATGTTGGATGTGGTGCAATGTTCTATCAGTTCTTATGTCAATATACTGAAGAAAAGTACAAAAATGAGTCATGCAGGAAACACCACATACAGAACAAACACTCGCCCGAACAGCAACACAAGGAAACAGCAAATGTACATAAGTAGAAAAAACAACAAGAGGCGCACAAAGACAAAACAAACATACAATAGGAGGTAGATGGAATTACCGCCTTGGAACGGTCAGTGACAAAAGTCGCTGGGGGGTTAAACCGGTTTATGGGCGCCCAACCTCACACTTATTCCATCCCCATCCTAAAAGACAAACAGTGTAAATAAACGTATCCCCTCTCCGACTAATCTACAACAACCGCGATGGCAAATACAGTGGTAAAGTGCATGTATAACGAAAAAACACTTAATTGAACATACTGTATCCACCTATCGCTAGTGTACTCAATGATTGAGCTGCAAACAGAGTAACTGTAGAAAAGTAATAAAGGGTACGACAAAATGAAATAGTACAGATATCCGACGTTCTCCTTCCATTTCTGGATTGAAGAGGTCGCTTTCATAGAGTACTAAACCTTTCTTGTCGGCGTACATGAAAAAAGAGGCCAGCGTGATTGCCAACTGTAAAAGGGTTCACAACCAAACATGCAGTATGTTGTAGTACTACAGGATCATATCCCTTTTTAATGAATTGTTTTATACATTTGATGAACAAAGTGAGAAAATGGGTATGTCCAATAATTTTACGAAGTTTGTAAATCACATCACCATAAAATTCAGGATGTGAAATACTGTGTCGCAGAAGCACCTTGAGATTACATTTCGACTTGCCAATAAGAGAAAGATTTCGATAGTAAAATTTAGAGAAAGTTTTTCTTAGTTTATAGTATCTATATTCTTGCTTAAGCATTTTTTCAGTTAAAATGAGATTTCGACTGTTAAAATCGTCAATAGGTGTACAAGCTCTAGCAAAACGAATAAGTTGAGATATATAAACCCCGTAAGATGGAGCACGGGGAACATCCCCGTCAAGATGAGGAAAATTTACAATATTAAAATCAAAATCATCTCTTTTGTCATATATTTTAGAAGAAATCATTCCATTATTAATTTTAAGGTCTAGATAAAAAAAACGCTGCATAATTGTCGGACGGGTTAGCTTTATTCAATTTGAGTTCTTTAGGATAAATTGTAGGAATCAGAGCATCGAAGAAAGGGTTATCTAAGTTAAAAATATCATCCAAATATCGACAAGTTTCATTGAAGGCTTTTATAACATCTTCTTGTGATTGAGGATTCAAACGCAACATGAAATCTCTCTCATAGCAGTACAAAAACAAATCTGCGACAAGTGACGCACATTTCGTACCCATAGGAATACCAATTACCTGACGGTATATAGCATTCCCATAACGTACAAATATGTTATCCAAAAGAAAGGTTAGTGCTTCGCAAACTTCTGAGCAAGTCCAATTGGTGTAATATTTCATTTGCTCGTCAGTAAAGAAAGCTTTTTCAGCATTACATGCCATGAATGATGTTTTTTCTCGGGCAAATACTTTCTGGATCAAGTTAGTAAGCTTATCCTTAATTAAAATATGAGGAAGAGTTGTATACAGAGTAGAAAAATCGTACGTGCTTACAGTGGATGCAAGATACCTTTTGTTCTTAAGTTTGTTTAAGACTTCTGAAGAGTTCTTAATAGACCAGAAGAGATTTATTCCAGAATTTTCATAAGTCTTATCACAGTAGAATTTTACATGTTCCTTTACCTTCTTTAAACAAGAAGTCAAAAGTATAGACAATTTAGTAGTTGTACATGAACTAGAATTTGTAATGAAACGCGCTTTAGATGGTTTTTATGTAGTTTTGGTAACCAATACATTGTAGGAAGTTGTTGTGTAATTTTAATATCGGTTTCAAATTGTTCACACTTTTTGACATGGTCTGAAATGATGCGTTACCTCTAAACGTTTATAAAACAGCCATACAGGAACGGTTGCAAACTGGAGATACTCAATTTTGTTTTCTATTTCCATCCACTATGTCCCATTGTAACCCCTTACTCCGTACATACGCCTTTGCAAACAGAGTAGACCCAGATCAGACGACTCCGGTATGTGTCGTCTGATCAGATCTGCTTTGTTTGCTTATGGTATAACACGGGTATGATTCTACAGTTTCAGACGTGGCCGAAAATGCCTGCGTCCATGTGCTATTATTACAATTAATCTAATCAATATTCATGATGGCATTATGTCTTACAACATTAATTATCATGGAGTAAAGGGTTAACCAGTAAGGTACCATTTATACACTTGACATTACATTTAACTGATAAATACAGTCCCATCTAATACCGCTATACATTTGAAATCCCATTTGACTTATAAATATAGTCCCATCTAATACCGCCTTACACTTGACATTCCATTTGACGTATACATACAGTCCCACCTAATACCGCTATACACTTTGCATTCCATATGGCTTATAAAACCAGTCCCATCTAATACCGCTATACACTTGGCATTCCATTTGATTTATAAATACAGTCCCATCTAATACCGCCTTACACTTTATCCCCGCTAATAACAGCTCGCTCTAATAAACATCTCTTACTTCTGGTATGTGTGTGTGATTGTGTGCGCGCCCGAGTGTAGTATTCATGTGTGTATTTGCGTGTGTGTGTTTTGTGTTTGTGTGTGTTGTTGGTTTCTGTGTTGGGTATGTAAGGGGGGGGGGGGAGGGAGACGATGAATACAACAACAGAAACAATACAATATAATAATCGTTAAATAAAGAAACAGTATTTTCAAAGTACATGTGAAACTAAATGCAGACTGAAAGCAATTTAGAAAGCAGTAACCTATGTACAAACAAATGCAACGCCTCTGGAGCGTTTATGAGAGACAATACAATATAACCTCGGGACTCGTGCTGCATTTTTTATTCATGTACATTTGTTCAGAATGTTATCTGGCACGTATTGTGGTCTGGATCATTTGTCGTCTGTTTCAATTTTTAAACGAAATTTCTTCATTTTTATTTAAAACCAGCACAGGAACATACTTTTTGGATGTTGCGACGTGGAGTTACTCGGTGTGGTGATCTGAATCCATCAATGGAACCAATGACCATAAGACCTCCTGAGGAAAATGTCGTTATTTGAAGATTTCGTCTACGTAATTTGTTAGGGTAACGTTTTCTTGTAAATTTCATTTTTGAATAAACGATTTAAGTGTCAAGTATTATGGATTTTGATTGCTAGAGGAGCTTTTTGCATGAAATTCACCCTGCATTAATTAATCTACCACCTGTCTCCAAGACCGATATTTACATTGTATACTAAATTTAATGTACTGTCTAGAGACGTATTACTGTACACCCAACTGTTTATTCATACAATCACGAATTATCCCAGTCCATATTAAAGGTGAATATTACCTCTCCCATTAGAGATTTATGTTTTGATTAGGGTCTTGACTTTATTAACGATCGTACGAGTCCTTATTTTTGACAATAGCCCTTACTCGCACGGCAGACACTCTAGCATAGTTAACCATTTTCTGCTTGCAGATGTTTTTGTCACGCCTTTGCAAACAGAGTAGACCCAGACCAGGCCACTCATGTAGAGGCCGTCTGACCAGGGTCTGCTTTGGTTGTTTATGAACAGATAACCCCTACAGTTTTTACCATTACCAAAATATGTACATAATATCATTATACATACACAGGCAACAAATAGTCATGATATCATTATTTCTGACATGAACATTCAACAGGGAAAGGGTTAGGCGTGCAACGAATTTGGCCAAAATATGTACAACTGTACTGGAATTTCTAATACGACGATCGCAATTTGAAGTCGTTTTTTAGAACTGACTATTATCAGTCGTACGATCTGTCCTTAGACGGATCCGATCCGAGATTGGCAATTTTTATAGGGTAGTCATGTATATCCCGTTTTTGTATCCCAGGAAGTTACATAAACCGTATTTCCTAGTAATATAATACAATAAAGTCAAACACTCAAATATAACACACGACTATATAATAAAACTGAAAACAAATAACATACAACTATGTAGTAAAACTGAACACAAATAACATGCGACTATATAGTAAAACTGAACACAAATAACATACGACTATATAGTAAAACTAAACACTCAAATAAATAACATACGACTATATAGTAAAACTGAACACTCAAATAAGTAACATTCGACTATATAGTAAAACTGAACACAAATAACATACACCTATATAGTAAAACTGAACAAAAATAACAAACGACTATATAGTAAAACTGAACATACAAATAAATAACATACGACTATATAGTAAAACTGAACACAAATAACATACGACTATATAGTAAAACTGAACACTCACATAAATTACATACGACTATATAGTAAAACTGAGCGTTCAAATAAATAAAATGCAACTATATAGTGAAACTGAACACTCAAATAATTAAAATACGACCATATAGTAAAACTTTACACAAATATATACAAGTACATAGTTCATCAAATGTATAAAATAATTCATTAAAAAGGGATATGATCCTGTAGTACTGCAACATACTGCATGTTTGGTTGTGAACCCTTTTACAGTTGGCAATCACGCTGGTCTCTTTGCATGTACGCCGACAAGAAAGGTTTAGTACTCTATGAAGGCGACCTCTTAAATCCAGAAATGGAAGGAGAACGTCGGATATCTGTACTATTTCATTTTTGTCGTACCCTTTATTACTTTTCTACAGTTACTCTGTTTGCAGCTCAATCATTGAGTACACTAGCGATAGGTGGATACAGTATGTTCACTTAAATGTTTTTTCGTTATACATGCACTTTACCACTGTATTTGCTGTCGCGGTTGTTGTAGATTAGTCGGAGAGGGGATACGTTTATTTACACTGTTTGTCTTTTAGGATGGGGAAGGAATAAGTGTGAGGTTGGGCGCCCATAAACCGGTTTAACCCCCCAGTGACTTTTGTCACTGACCGTTCCAAGGCGGTACTTCCATCTTCCTCCTATTGTATGTTTGTTTTGTCTTTGTGTGTCTCTTGTTGTTTTTTCTACTTATGTACATTTGCTGTTCGGGCGAGTGTTTGTTCTGTATGTGGTGTTTCCTGCATGACTCATTTTTGTACTTTTAACACTCAAGCGGTTTACAAATGCCAAGTAAGTCGCAATTAGCAGCTGGAGAAAGTTTAAACATTTATCCCTTATATAAGAAATACTATTCTAGTAGTTTGGAAGTTCAGCTGTATTTTTGCGAGTTAGAAAAAAATGTTAAATGCGAGTCTTGGCTAGCATTTAACTTCTTTTCTGACAAGCCAAAATACAGCTGAACTTCCAAACTACTAGCATAGTAATTCTCTTATCATGCAACTCCAAGAAAAATGGAGAAAATGACGAAAGATGATTAAAGCGGTTTCGTCCCCTGAATGAAAATACATGCAAGTACGAATTACGTGACGTCATATTGGCATGCAGTGACGTCATCGACTTTTACAACATAACACATATTCTGAAAATGGGTGATCCTTCGAAAGCAAAGGTAGAAATGCAAAAAGAGAAAATTGCAGACTCGATTTTATTGAGTCTGCTCATGGGTAGTAATTAAAAGTGCAACACTACTCACCCTCCCTAGCACCGGCTTAGGCAGTATTCAATTTCAAAACTAATAACATGAAAACTAATGATCCCGAAGGACCAGAAATTATAACAGCACTGAGAATGAAGTACGGGGCGACTTTTTACGGCCGCCACACAAATGCAAAAAGAGAAAATTGCAGACTCGGTTTTATTGAGTCTGTTCACGGGTAGTAATTAAAAGTGCAACACTACACACGCCCCCTAGCACCGGCTTTTAAAAGCAGTATTCAATTTTCAAAACTAATAACATGAAAACTAATGATCCCGAAGGACCAGAAATTATAACAGCACTGAGAATGAAAAACGTGATTTAATACTTTTATATGGACACATAGTTGAGACAAAGGTGAGCAAATGTGTTAATTTGATGTTTATGTTTAATTATGCCTTTTTCGTCCTTCTGTTTTCTTCCTATTGGTTGAACCAAACTTGCATTCCAGTGGGGTCAGTACACATGCACTATACCTCACAAAATACAGCGTAGACGTGGAAAATATTATGCTAGTAGGAAGTGTTTTCTATGAATTTGTAGAGTAGATCGAGAACATGGGGTTTCCGTTCTGTTTGCTTATGGAATAATACAGATCTGCCGTGGGCCAAATTTGTTTCCATTAGCCATTTGAATAATTATCTAATTAATATTCATGATTTTATTATTTCTTACAAGAATATTAATAAGGTAAGAGTTAAACCACAGCGTGAGGTATAAGTTTGTATACATGATATCATTAATTCGTGAATTAAAATTCATGGAGTATTTTTGATGATGTTCATAATAATGATGTTTATGATGGTGAAGTTTATGATGATGTTCATAATGATCATGGTTATGATGGTGATGATTATGATGATGTTCATAATAATGATATTTATTATTGCGATGTTTATGATGATGTTCATAATGATCATGTTTATGATGGTGATGGCGATATTGTTTATGATGATGTTTATTATGATGATGATGGCGATGTTTCTGATGATATATATATTGATGATGATTTCAAGATGATGTTTCCGATGATGTTGTAATTGATGATTATGGCGGCGATATATATGATGATGGTAGAGATGATTATAATTGTTATGTGTATGATGATATTTACAATGACGAAGACTTTAATGATGAGGTTTATAATGACGATGTTATAATGATGATGTTTATGATGATGATAATGACGTATATGATGATGGTGATGATGTTTATGATGATGTTTTTATGAGGCTAATAAGTCTGAGCCAAAATGAGGTTGACAAATCCGTCCAATGCTTAACTAAGATACTTTGTAATTCTGCTAAAGAAAGTTTTGAAGGAAAAATTCTCAGGACATCTAACCGATGTAAATCCATCAAAACGATACACAGAAACCTCAAACTTGGTATGGTAATAAGTGTAAACAGGCCAGAAAACGATTCCACAAAGCAAAATCGCAATATAATATGCACAAAAGTAACCAGAATTAGCGTGAGTTAAAATTGCAAAGTAAACAATATAAATCAGTCATGCGGACATTTTATAACAAATTCAAACAGTCAAATATTGCAAAACTAAAGAAACTTAAAACAGCTGATCCAAGATTGTACTGGAAAGCTTTGGGTGGCAATAAGAAGCAGAACGTACAGGCATCATTAAATGCTCTGTATGAGCACTACAAAAATATAAATTATGATGATTCTGCAGAGGAGTCTGATGAGACAGACGTTCATCCTATTATTATAAATGATGACAGCACAAACATCTTGAATACAGAAATTTCATTAGAAGAAATAGAAGCAGCAGTTAAGAAGTTAAAAAACAATAAAGCGTACGGCATAAATCAAATAGTAAACGAACAAATAAAAACCTCCTTTCCCTTAATAAGGCATGTTCTTGTTAAATTGTTCAATGTAGTTTTTGATAACGGTATAATCCCTCAAGCATGGACTACTGGTATTATCAATCCTATTTTCAAAAACAAAGGTACCCTACTAAAGCTGAACATTACCGACCAATCACATTGCTCAGCTGTCTAGGCAAATTGTTCACATCTGTATTAAACAACAGGCTTACACAATTTGTTGAAAATAATAATATAATCAACGACTATCAAGCAGGCTTTCGAAGTGGATTTTCTACAATAGACAACATTTTTATTTTACATTCGCTGATACAGCTCTTACATAACAACAAGCAAAAACTATTCTGTGCTTTCATAGATTTGAAGCAAGCGTTCGATACTGTATGGAGATCTGGCCTCTGGTAGAAATTATTGTCGTATAACATAAATGGTAAATTCTTTACACTGGTAAAAAATATGTACGCTGGCATTAAATCGTGTGTTAAGGTCAATGGCACGCGCTCAAATTTTTTCCCGTGCAATATTGGCGTCAGACAGGGTGAGAATTTATCGCCTCTAATTTTTTCTCTTTACCTGAATGATTTGCATGATTTTCTAAATAACGATGACAGTATTAATGGGGTATCACTTGAGAACAGAGCCGACGACTCAAATCTACACACTTTCTTAAAGTTATTCATACTACTATATGCAGATGACACAATAATCATAAGCAAGACTTCAGATGACCTCAGACATGCACTTAAAGCATATGAAGAATACTGCGATCTTTGGAGATTATCAGTTAATATTTCCAAATCAAAAGTTGTTGTTTTCTCCAAAGGTCGATCAACTCAAGCTGATTTTATTTTTAAAGGCCAGCCTTTGGATGTTGTTTCAGAGTATAAATATCTATGCGTACTATCCTGCAAGTCTGGTTCATTCTATTTGACTAAACGCCACGTTGCTGCACGAGGCCCCCGTGCATTGTATAGTTTACTGAAAAAACTGAGACCATTATCATTACCACTTGATATGCAAATTGTTATCTTTAACAAAACAGTTAAACCGGTCTTACTATATGGATGCGAGATTTGGGGGTCCGGGAACATTGACTGTATAGAGCGATTGCAGTTAAAGTTTTCAAAACACATAATGAATATAAAACGTTCAACTCCCAACTGTATAGTATATGACGAAACTGGAATATTTCCGATATCGATTGATATCAAAACAAGAATTATATCATACTGGTCGAAACTGATACAAACAGGTACAAATCACCTTTCACTTAATGTTTATACTTACCTTAGGTCCAAATATGACACATGTCCCCCTGGAATACAAACTAAGAATTTTACATGGCTTAATAATATAAAAAATATATTTACCTCTACTGGCCTCAGCGAAATCTGGCGTACAAAGATATTCCATAATCCAAAATGGTTAAAACATTCAATCAACCGAAAACTTCAAGATCTCTTATTGGTGAATGGTCTCGTACCGTAGACGAATCCAGCAGCTGCATCACTTACAAATTGATTAAAAAGAAATTTGAATTCGAAACTTACCTCCTACAAACCCCCGCCTGTTATTTGAAACAAATGATCCAGTTCAGAACAAGAAATCATAAGCTATCCATTGAGATTGGCAGATGATTTATACATGAAAAATACTATAGAAGACCAAACACTATGGTGTTTGAAAAACTTATCAACACACGGAACACTAGTGAATACCTGAAGCTGTGTACATTTATATAACTAATAGTCGATCATTTCAAAAAATGATATAATAGCCGAAGTGCGACACACACGCTGGTCTTAAATTAGTCCTAAAGTGTTTACTGTTGTTTTGTTATTATTTATTCTTTATTGTTAGAATTATACAGTCGGTCTTGTTTGGAACGACCACTCAGGGATCTCTAATATTTCACCTTGTTTCAACTGGTATGGGCGCTTTATACAGGATAGTCTATAACATAGTCGGGGATAGTTTGATAAGAATTTAAGTCGATGATTAAGATTTACCAGTTATAGTTTTGTAATATAGTTACCTGTTTATATATTTGTATGCTTGCAAGCTTGTTTTCGAAACATTCATATCTCTCTCTCTATCTATCTCTTCTCTCTCTCTCTCTCTCTCTCTCTCTCTCTCTCTTATCCCTCTCCTTCAAGCTCATACAGACACTCACACCCTAATTACGTTAAACGCATATTGGGTCTCTGTATTCGTTTCGACAGAGGTCTAATTTACGCGTGCAACTCTCTCCACCACCCCCCCCCTCTCTCTCTCTCTCTCTCTCTCTCTCTCTCTCTCTTTTTTCTCTCTCTCTCTCTCTCTTATCCCTCTCCTTCAAGCTCATACAGACACTCACACCCTAATTACGCTCTCGCATATTGGGACTCTGTATTTCGTTTCGAGAGAGGTCTAATTTAAGCGTGCAGTTGACCCGTTGTTAGCTAGATGTTTTATTCAGATGGATAGATAGATATATATGTGAACATTTTATTATGCCGTTTACATCGCAAATCGTTTTTAATAGCATATAAAACAGTATCAACACATGTGCTGCCTACAGATCTATCTACAGCTGTTCATTCAGACTGCTCTCCTAATTAAATTAGGAAGCAATCTTAACTTGATCTGCATTGATTGCATATTTCTCGCTTATGTGGATAAACTAAATCCTTTTACATATATCCCCTTAATGATCAGCGTAGAATATATCATTTATTATTTTGATGCCATCAGTAGACTGAATAGCGGTCACGGCCTATTGATCGCAACACTGTCATGTGACTTATTAATGCAACGCTGCATAGCTCCCAAAAACAAAAAAATCAATCGAATTTCAAACCAAATACAATTGAATATGTACATGTATATTATATGTATCTGCAAATGAAACTGGGTTTTGTACTTATCTTAATATGTCTGTTGTTGAAATCCTACAAATATGCTGTTTACTGCTGATATCACGTGATTTTATTTACTATTTAATGAAGTTAATGAAGCCTTTCTAATCCGGAACCGAAAACATCTTTCTCTTACTTGGTGCAGTTACGCAGCCTGTATCAGGATCCAAGCAGGGAGAAAATTATTGTTTTACTATACTCTCTTCATGATTTTTGGCTCGCAATAATTTTGACAACTATACCTTGACCGATTGCCGAGGGCTTCACTGTATTCTCTTCGGTCAGTTTAAGAATCTACTTTCAGATTACATCAGTCAAATTCTGCACGAACTTATCATGATAGTAAACCATGGATGAGAAAAGTACAAAAATGAGTCATGCAGGAAACACCACATACTGAACAAACAGTCGCCCGAACAGCAACACAAGTCTGATTGGTTGCTGTCCGACAGAAAGAAAACAGCGTTCGCAGTTTGACTATGGGCGACCCAGTTCGCTCTGATTTCGAAAGAACTGGTGTTCATAGTCAATATGCACCATTGGCTTGTTAATTTAAAATTATTATTCATTGATTGTAAGAAGATAATCTACTAATTTAACATTATATTATTACACCCCCAACCACCACCATAACAGGAACTACCTTACATGTTATTACGAATTGTTTATTCTGTAATCTTTAAATACACAGTAGTATATTACTTATTCCTCATGTATTCATGTATATCATAAACTGAGAGTAATAAAGAATTTGTATTGTATTGTATATTGTACCTACCCTTCAATCATGACGGAAGGGCAGTTCTCCACCCCTTCAAATACAACGGAAAGACAGTTCTCCGCCCTATAAGAAATGAAGGGCACTTCTCCTGATGAGAACTTGAGTAATTAAGGTGCTAGTGCCATCTATGTATGAAATACGCAAAATACACACTAAAATAATGTTTGATATATATTTATATATATAATCATTTTCTTATTTTTTCATATTTCTCAAAATGTAAATAATCATGCATTATTCATACCTCTGAAACATATTTTGATAAACATTCTCAAATGAGATAGAAGTAACAAATTTGATTCTGATTTTTTTTTATTTTTAGAAATAGAATTTTGGAAAGGGTGTGGGTTTTACAGAAACAGTATATATCCATATCTAAACTTTAAAAACTGAGAAAAACAACAACACACAAGATCTAACAGTACACCAGAACATATAGCATCATTGTTACTTGAATTATCAATCATGAAAAAGCAGTTTGAATCCAGTTGCATTGCCCTGGTTAGGGGTTGCAATGCTAGCTGATGAGTGTACACGTCTCAATAATTTGTTGACGTACCATTACTGACACTTGTTTTAATGACAAAAGTAGATTCAAATCAGAGGGTAGTGACAATTTGGGTCCCAATTGGGGTTCATGCTTTGCCTAATCTTACTACATGTCACTGGAAATACTGATTTCGTGGTAACAGCTGCATTTATAATTGACAGATGATTGTTCAATAGATGCATGTTCCCAATCAGAATAGTTCTAATTGAAATTCAAATGACATTTATTTTATCTTGATATGTTTATATCAAATTCTACCAAAAGGCTATTAATCCTTTCCTCTATGAATGTTTATGTAAGAATTAATGCAATCATTAATATTAATTAGAATAATTTGTTATAATAGCACATGGACATAGGATATTTTAGGCATGACACAAACTGTAGAATCGTATCTATATTATATCATAAGCAAACAGAGCAGACCCTGGTCAGACTGCTCCTCTTTTAGACAAAAGTCCGTCTGAACTGATTTCACACCTTTTCAGGCACCATTCCCATTTTGTCTACCAAGGGATTTGCCATAGGACGTGAGTGGAGAAGTTGAGTAATTGAGGTGTGAGTGTGAGTGTCATCTAGGTGTGAAATACACAAATAAAATAATATTTTCATAATCTATACTACTAAAAGAACGAGCTCGACTTTTGGTCGGATTTGCCGTAAATACGACACAACGTACATACTGGGTAATGTTATGTGCGGGTAGCTTACACATTAAAGTTGTGTTATTTGACATCGAAAAGTATTAATATCAGCAGTTTGGATACAGACAGAGAAATTCCCCTACCTACAGAAATATAAAAATAGACGGGAAAAGACCTTCAAAGGTGAGTGACGATTGTTGAATATTCCGATACGGACACTAGTTGTGTTAACGTTTTATGTTTTGTTGGTTTTGTTTCTCTTTTAGTATTTGTTGACAGAACAATAGACGGTTAGCGACTGTTTATATATGCATCTCAGCAGGATCGAAACTACATGTACTTGCAATGTTCTAAAACGACCATACACATATGAAATGAATCCGTTCCAGTTCGGTTCCAATTTCGTTGTCAATTTAAGTACAGCTCGAACAATTTGACGTGGACCCTAACCTACTTAATTAGCATAAATCAAAACTGCTAACATTTCTATTTTTACCCTCGGCACGCATTTGCAAGCAGAAAAGATCCATATTGCGTATTACAATTTGCGTTCCAAGCTTTAATTTGTGGTCGATTGAGTATTTGTTACATATATAGGTTTTCAGTTTGCATCAATTGTTAATTACTCAGCGGATCCGGCTTTAATTGCTGAGTATTTGTTACCTATAAACAGTCATCGGGCCTTGGTCGTCGATTGAGAATTGTTACATACAAAGAAAGCTTTAATTATGACGGTAGGGCTGTTAAAATGCTAGGGTTTTGTTAGGACAATGAAGGGCACTTCCTCTTCCCTTCAATTATGAAGGAAGGACACTTCTCCATCCCTTCAAATACAACGGAAGGGCAGTTCTCCACCCTGTAAGAAATAAAGGGCACTTCTCCTGAAGGGCACTTCTCCGTATACCTTTAGGACCAGTCCACCCGTAGAGGTAAAACAAGTTACAAACCATGTATTTGTTCCGGAGTTACCCGTGGTTATACAGACAAGTAATAAGCATATACAGTAAACCCTCTCTGTAACGGCCACTAAATTGTGTTCATCAGTTGGTATTTAGGGCAGGTGGCTGCTTTAAGCAAGGTGAAAGTAAAACAGAACGCTCCTAAAGGAAGCGTCCCTTGGCCAAATCACCCATACTGGTCATAATGTTGTCCCTATTTTCAGACATTGAGACTGAGACTGGCACAGTACCATTTTTGAACATGTTAACAACAATGCTTCATTTAGACGGATTTATTCTTTAGACGGACTTCGACGTGTTTGCATAATATATACTTTACAGAGTCTCTGATAAAAGTGCATGCCTGTCGAATGCTATTTAAAGCATATTATCATCTGGAAATTGTGGTATACGGGTGTACCGTTCTGAAAAAGAAACTCTTAATAATTAGAAGCTTTTTGCTGAAACAAGATTGTTACTTGCCTACAAAATTGGATTTAAATTCATTCATTTTCACAATATCATAATATCAATTACATTTATAAGGAACTACATTAGCTGAAACGACGACGTTCCCCGTGTAGCTGTAACAAAAACCAGAAAGGATATTTCACGAAATGAAATAAACATCTTTATCATCTTTACAGTTATGCTCAGCTGCTCCAGGTTTTATATGCATCTGTTTTAGGTATTGATTACAATCATCTATTACATCACAAACCAAACACATCGAATTTAGCTGTTAGTCTTTATCAAGTAATATTTTAAGAAATCATAACTGTTATTATTGATAATATTATGCTAATAATAATTACCTGGGTGCTGATAGTGATATGGTTCTTCGCACAAGAAATGTCACAGATGTTCAAACTCCAAACACATGTACATCTGCCTTTTTTAACAACTATTAGCTGAGAATACAGTACAGTTTTCACAGCCAGTTATGGATTTTGTAACCAGTTAATCGCCATTTTGTAATCAGCAATAGTTAACCCTTTCGTTGCCAAATTCTGTCGTCTGCTAAGTTGGTCGTCTGCTACACATTTTTATTCTTTTGATTTTCTTCATTTTCACATTCGTGTCCGCTCCATATCTCTCACAAATATTGAAGGATTTCAAAATGCTTTGGCACAAATGTTCGACTTAACAAAACGATTTGCAGAGCGTTCGAATCAGGCACGTGGGTCAACGGTCAAGGTCACAGTTCAATGTCAAATGTTTTTATCCACACTATTCGTGTCCGCTCGATATCTCTAAAACCCTTGGAAGGATTCAAAATGCTGTGACACAAATGTTCTCTATAGCAAGGCAATGTGCAGACAATAGGATTCAGGCACATTCTTCAAAGGTCAAGGTCATAATTCAAAGTCAAATATTTAAGCCTTAACTTTACTGTCTGCTACACATGTGTATAACCATTGGAAGGATTCAAAAATGCTGTGGCACAAATGTTCTCCTAAACAAGCCAATGTGCAGACAGCAGGATTCAGGCACATGGGACAAAGGTCAAGGTCACCGTTCAAGGTCATTGTCACAATTCAAGGTCAACTATAAGTTCCCCACTGGGGATCTATAGGTGTGCTCGATTCCGTCTGTCTGTCCGCCCGTCACGCTTCGTAACCGGGCCATATCTCCTACAAAGTTAGGCCAATTTCATTATAACTTCAAACATTGAACAAGCATGACGATGGCTTTTGGTGAGACTTGAATGTCCGCCGTTGGTCGTGCGTCGTCAACAATTTTCTTGTGAGCACTCTATTGGTCACATTTTTTGTCCAATCTTCATGAAACTTGCTCGCACGAGTTTGAAAGTGGTTCACGAGGGGTTAAAACTAGGTCCCTAGGTCAAATAGTAGGAAAACCTTGTCAACACTTTGGAGGTCACATTTGTAGCCCAGTCTTGATGAATCTTGGCTGAATGATTTTCCTAATAAAAGCTCGGACGAGTTTTAAAGGAGGCAATGTGCTGTTAAAAACTAGGTCACTAGGTCAAATAGTAGGAAACCCCTGTGAACACTCTAAAGGTCACAATTGTGGCCAAATCTTCATGAAACTTTATCAGAATGATTGGTTTTATAAAATCTCGAAGGAGTTTATAAGTGGGTCACCTGACGTAAAAAACTAGGTCACTAGGTCAAACTGTAGAAAAACCTTGTGAACACTCTAGGTGCACATGTTTTGTCCAGTCTTCATGAAACTTGATCACAGAGTAGTTGTCTTGATAACATCTGGGACAAATCTGAAAGTGGATCATGTGGGATAAAAAACTAGGTCACTAAAAGTACAAAAATGAGTCATGCAGGAAACACAACATACAGAACTAACAGTCACCCGAACAGCAACACGAGGAAACAGCAAATATACATAACTATTAAAACATCAAGAGACACACAAAGACAAAACAAACATACAATAGGGGAAGATGGCAGTACCGCATTGGAACCGTCAGTGGCAAAATTCACTAGGGGGGGGGGGTAAACCGACCCAACCTCACACTTATTCCATCCCCACTCTTAAAGACATACAATGTAAATAAACGTATCACCTCTCCGACTAACCTACAACAACCTCGATGGCAAATACAGTGGTAAAGTGCATGTATAACGAAAGCATTTAAGTGAACAAACTGTATCCACCTATCGCTAGTGTACTCAATGATTGAGCTGCAAACAGAGTAATAGTAGAAAAGTAATAAAGGGTACGACAAAAACGAAATAGTACAGATATCCGACGTTCTCCTTCCGTTTCTGGATTTAAGAGATCGCCTTCATAGAGTACTAAACCTTTCTTGTCGGCGTACATGCAAAGAGGCCAGCGTGATTGCCAACTGTAAAAGGGTTGACAACCAAACAGGCAGTATGTTGTAGTACTACAGGATCATATCCCTTTTTAATGAAATCTTTAACATATTTGATGAACAAAGTGAGAAATGGGTATGTCCAATAATTTTACGACGTCAAACAGTAGAAAAACCTTATTAACACTCTAGTACGAACTCCCGGTAGAGACATTCTAAGATCTTTTTTCATAGTTCCGAGTTTTAAGTTCCAAGTTCCGACTTCCAAGTTCTTACTACTTTCTTCCAAGATAATTTGCTATATTATTATTGTATATTGCTTACGCCCGATTTCAAAGTTCCTTTTTCTTATTTTCTTAGATCCGACTTCCAAGTTCCAAGTTCCAATTTCCATGTTCCTACTTCCAACTTCCATGTTCCAAGGTCAGACTTCCAAGTTCCAGGTTTCGACTTCTATATGTTCTAAGTTCCGACTTCCAAGTTCCATCGTCCAATTTCCAGCTTCCAACTTCCAGGTTTCAAGTTCCTACTTCCATGTTCCAATGTCCATGTTCCAAGTTACGACTTCCAAGTTTCGACTTCCATGTTCCAAGTTCCGACTTCCAAGTTCCAACGTCCATGTTCCCTGTTCGAACTTCCATCTTCAAACTTCCGACTTCCGTGTTCCAAGTTCCGACTTCCAAATTCCGACTTCCAAGTTCTGACTTCCACGTTTCGTGTGTTTACATCCAATGTCTCAAGTCGCATCACGTGACACATAGCATCGTGCTATTTATATCAGATTTTCTACTTTTGGTTTGTTACAGTTTTAAAGGACCAGTTTTAGTGATTTAAGCCCGTTTTCAACATTTCAAAGATCAGTATGCCTCATAATAATGTTCAAACATTACTTGTATTTCATACATTTTAAAGAAGGTCTGATTATGACTCACGATGGCCACAGGGTAAAACAGATATGCATGAAGTAAACGGAAAATATGACGTCACGAGATAACTTAGAACTTTGAAGTCGAAAGGTGGAAGTTGGAAGTCGGAACTTGGAACTTGGAAGTCGGAACATGGAACTTAGAAGTCGAAACATGGAACTTGGAAGTCGGAATATGGAAGTCGGAACATGGAACATGGAATTTGGAAGTCGGAACATGGAACTTGGAAGTCGAAACTTGGAAGTCGGAACATGGAATTTGGAATTCGGAACATGGAAGTAGGAACTTAGAATGTCACCATCGGGCTTTCGTACTCTAGGGGTCACATGTTTTGTCCAGTCTTCAGAATACAAACTTTATCAGAATAGTTGTCTTGATAAAATCTGGAACAAATCTGAAAGTAGATCATGTGGGATAAAAAATAGGTAAATAGGACAAATGGTAGCCTTGTGAACACTCTATAGGTCACATTTGTAGCCGAATTGCATGAATGTTTATTAGAAGAATTGTTTCGATAGAATCTGGGACGAGTTTGAAATTGGTAACATGGTCAAAAACTAGGTGACTAGATCAACCAGTTAAAAAACTTTATGAACAATCTAGTGGTCACATTTTTGTCCAATCTTCATGACACTTTCTGTTCATGAACAGACTCAATAAAACCGCAATTTTCTCTTTTTGTGTTGCATTTTTTTTGCTCTCGGGGGATCACCTCCTTTCAGAATTTATAATCTTCACAACAGCAGGTATTAAGTGCTTGTGTGGCGGCCGTAAAACGTCGCCCCGTACTTCATTCTCAGTGTTGTTATAACTTCTGATTCTTCGAGATCATGAATTTCAGTACTTCTTGTTCTGAAAATTGATCACCGCTTCAGCCGGTGCTAGGGGGCTTGAACAGTGTTGCACTTTCAATTACTGTTCATGAACAGACTCAATAAAACCGAGTCTGCAATTTTCTCTTTTTGTGTTGCAATTTTTGCTCGGGGGATCACCTCCTTTCAGAATTTATAATCTTCACAACAGCAGGTGTTAAGTGCTTGTGTGACGGCCGTAACACGTCGCACCGTACTTCATTCTCAGTGTTGTTATACCTTCTGATCCTTTGAGATCATGAATTTCAGTACTCCCTGTTCTGAAAATTGAATACCACTTAAGCCGGTGCTAGGGGGCTTGAACAGTGTTGCACTTTCAATTACTGTTCATGAACAGACTCAATAAAACCGAGCCTGCAATTTCCTCTTTTTGTGTTGCATTTTTTGCTCTCGGGGGATCACCTCCTTTCAGAAAATATAATCTTCACAACAGCAGGTGTTAAGTGCTTGTGTGGCGGCCTTAAACGTCGCCCCGTACTTCATTCTCAGTGTTGTTATACCTTCTGATCCTTCGAGATCATGAATTTCAGTACTTCTTGTTCTGAAAATTGAACACCGCTTAAGCCGGTGCTAGGGGCGTGAACAGTGTTGCACTTTCAATTACTGTTCATGAACAGACTCAATAAATCCGAGTCTGTAATTTTCTCTTTTTGTGTTGCAATGTTTTCTCTCGGGGGATCTTTTCTTTCAGAACTTGTTTAGAATTATTGTTTCGATAAAATCCCGGAGAAGTTTGAAAAATGGTCATGCTGGGTAATAAACTAGGTCACTAGGTAAAATAGTAGGAAAACTTTTCGAACACTTTAGAGGCCACATTTACAGCCAAGTCTTCGTGAATATCGGTCAGAATGATTGTCCTGATAAAATTTTGGATGAGTTTGAAAGTGGGTTACGTGGGCACAAAAAGTAGGTCACTTGTTCATATCTTAGAAAAATCTTGTTTACACTACAGCAGCCACATCTTTAGCCCAATCTTCCTCAAACCTGCTCAGAATGTTTGTATTAGTGACTCAAGGTTGAGTGTGATCATGGGTGGGGTGAGATAAAACAGTAGGTCACAAGGTCAAATCTTAGAAAAATCACTCTAGAGGGCACATTTTTGCCCAATTTTCATTAGTCAGAATGATTGTCTTAATAAAATCAATATTCTGAATCTTTGAAAATCTTGTTCTCCAGAACCACTGCTCATGATCCACTATCAACATTGTTCAAATATTTCCCTTATGCCAATGTTAGCCCCACCCAGGGGCTACCCAGCTGTAATCTTAAATCGATGGTAATCAGGTGAGCGATTAAGGATCATCTTGTCACATAACTCTTTTTATCTTCTGGTTCAATTGATTTGATACTTCACATATGGAACAAGCATGATGAGAGGAAGTGTCATGCACAAGGATCATAACTCTATTCCCCTTTTTCATATGTTCTTGTCCGGACAATAACTCTTTATCTACTGGTTCAATAGATTGGACACTACACGTGGAACAAGCATGATGAGAGGAAGTGTCATGCACAAGGGCCATAATTCTAGCATCAGTACTTTTGGATCTATTTCCCTTTTCATATTGTTTTTCTTATTTTTTTTTACAAATACCATTCAGGTTGGTTATGTATATTACATGGTCAACTACATCATGGATCTGTGGGTAGGATGAGGTGTTTTCTTTAATCCGGTGGGGTTCATTAACTTTATTACTTTTCTACAGTTACTCTGTTTGCAGCTCATTCATTGAGTACACTAGCGATAGGTGGATACAGTATGTTCAATTAAATGTTTGTTTGTTATACATGCACTTTACCACTGTATTTGCTGTTGCGGTTGTTGTAGATTAGTCGGAGAGGGGATACGTTTATTTACGCTGTTTGTCTTTTAGGATGGGGATGGAATAATGGTGAGGTTGGGCGCCCATAAACCGGTTTAAACCCCCGGTGACTTTTGTCACTGACCGTTACAAGGCGGTACTTCCATCTTCCTCCTATTGTATGTTTATTTTGTCTTTGTGCGTCTTTTGTTGTTTTTCTACCTATGTACATTTGCTGTTTCCTTGTGTTGCTGTTCGGGCGAGTGTTTGTTCTGTATGTGGTGTTTCCTGCATGACTCATTTTTGTACTTTTGTTCACACTTGTACGGACGATAACTCATACATGGCTAATGCCATTCGATTGAATCTTCATACACTGACTGAGCATGATGAGAGAAAGTGTCATGCACAAGGGTCATAACTCTGGCTTAAATACCTTTGGAGTTATTGTCCTTTGTTACATTTTTGTCCGATCAATAACTCCTGCTCTACCGATGCTATCGGAAGGAAGTGTTACGCATAAACATCATGATTCTGGCTTCAATAATATTGGGAGTGATTGTCTCTCATTTTTCTGCAGAGTTATGGGAATTTTTATATGGATTTATCCGCAGGATTTCTCCGAAACCCTTGATTCGATAGTCATTAGATTTCATAGGATTGATAAGCATCATGCCTAGGTGTGCGTATCAAATTATTCCGGTTTGATGGTTTTTTTACAGAGTTAAGAAAATTTGAAAATTTTACATAGACATTTTTTCCTAAGGGTTTCTCAAAAATATACATTACCTGATTTTCATGAAGCTTTATAGGATTGATCAGCGCCATGCCTAGTTGTGCATAGTTTATTCCTTTTTCCGGTTCGGTGATCTTTTGCAGAGTTATGGGACTGAGCGAGACATCATTTTTTTTATCAAAAACAATTCCAGTTTAAAATTGTCTTCGCCCTTTCTTATCCCCAAACGAAATTCTTATGCCACGCCTTTAGGCTAGGGCGGCATTAAGTGTTATCCTTCTCCGTACGTACGTACTGTACGTACCTTCGTCCTGTAAAAGTTTTGTCATAAATGTCTTGGCTTGAGTGTGCGGGAATCTTTTCATATATGGTCTAAAATATACTCATAGTGAGTTGTACCGTGTCTCCCCTTTTCAGGTATGTCGTCCATCTACTTCCTGTTTACCGAGACTATATTCTTCCTGTTAATGGTATGTTATTAGTAACATGTAATTGTATTACATGTATATTCAGAATTATCAAAATATTAGCTTGTATAAATCATTGTGTCGCTTGCGTTTCACAGAGGCATACAGGGTTCACTATCTCTTTTGTATAGTCATCGTCACCAAATAATTTCTGTCACATTTTCCTCAGGAACCACACAGGCTAACTTCGTACTTCATTCTCAGTGTTGTTATTCCTTCTGGTCCTTCGAGGTCATGAATTTCAGTACTTCTTGTTTTGAAAATTGAATACCGCTTAAGCCGGTGCTAGGGGGGCGTGAGCAGTGTTGCACTTTCAATTACTGCTCATGAACAGACTCAATAAAACCGAGTCTGCAATTTTCTCTTTTTGTGTTGCAATGTTTGCTTTCGGGGGATCGCCTCCCTTCAGAATTTACTGATATTTAGCACAGAGCGTTATTATGGAGAACTGTATGGTGTAAGACAGTTACGAATCCGCCACATGTCCACTTCTTGAAAAAAGATTTTGTGTCGCCTGCAAAGCATGGCACACACATAGGGATCACTTTGTCCGGAGTCCGAGTTGTCGTTGTCGTCGCCACACTTCTTGTCCGGCCTGAATATCCCATTCAACTGATAATATTGAATTCAAACTTCACACATGGAACAGGCGAAATGAGAGGAAGTGTCATGCATAGGGTCCATAACTCTAGCTTTAGTATGTTTGAGTTATTTCCCTTTTTCATTTTTTTGTCCGTCCAATAAGTTCTGACCCCAGTTTCACAAACAGTCTTAAGTAATTACATAGCTAAGCCTGTTATCTAAAATACACAATAACATATATTTTTTCATAAAGTAGTGTTTGTTTTGCTAAAAAATACCTTCTGGTCCTTCGAGATCATGAATTTCAGTACTTCTTGTTTTGAAAATTGAATACCGCTTAAGCCGGTGCTAGGGGGCGTGAGCAGTGTTGCACTTTCAATTAATGTTCATGAACAGACTCAATAAAACCGAGTCTGCAATTTTCTCTTTTTGTGTTGCAATATTTGCTCTCGGGGGATCACCTCCCTTCAGAATTTACTCAATTTTCATTTTAAGAACACATATTGTACTTATTAATAACTGAAAGTGACCTAAATCATAAACAATATATAAGAATTTGTAACAGACTTAAGAATTTTACCAAATTCATTTTGGGTTTAATTAAATATTTCATGCAAAACCGTCATTTTCTTTTATAAACTATAACAGAATGTCTTTAAGGATTGTGTTTTGATAAAATCAGTTCACTTATCTTCTCTATTTGCAAATGCAACATACTCTTATAAGTTAAGCCAGGTATTAAGTAATTACTTAAGAATATTCGGGAAACGGGGGCCTGTTCTACTGATGCCATTGAATTCAAACTTCACACATGGAACAGGCCTGATGAGAGGAAGTGTCTTGCACAAGGTTCATAACTCTAACATCAGTATTTATGTGAGTTATTCCTCTTTATTCACTTTTTCGTCGGGCCAATAAGTCCTGTTCTACTGATGTCATTGAATTCAAACATCATATATGGTAGTGGTAGATGTCCATAACACTAGTTTCAGTATTTTTGGAGTTTTTCCCCTTTTTCATGTTTGAGGGCATATCATTTTGACAATTTAACCAGGAATAATACAGTATGACTAAGTTTTTAACTAGTAGAGATACAGGTGTCATATTTAGTGGGCAAATTCTCATGAAGCTGCACCATTTTTGTAGTACGGGATTAGGATCATGTCTCAATGTCAAATGTCATAATTTGATGTCAGTGGAGACGTTAGGGGCATGGAGTTTCATACTTTTTGTCTGCTCTGTTGATACATTTTGGTCACTATTCTCATTATTATTTTGTCTCAGTTTCACCCTTCTTACATATAGATCATGCTCCAAGTCACATAGCACCGTAGCTGGATTTATGTTATATCCATATAAATGTATACAGTGTTCCCTCTCTACAACGAAACCCTTTGGGATACGAACATTGTATGTGTTGTTCAGACGGAGTGGTTATAGGGAGGGAAATTCAAACATAATTAGCTTGTTAGCAGATCCCCAGATACGATGTATTTCGAGAACTAAAACCGTTATGCCTCAATCAAACCCTATACTGCGACCATTCTTTAGAATTGTCACTTTGTGACGGTTCTAAAGAGTGGTCACAACATAGGGTTTGATGGAGGCATAAAGAAAATACGATGGTAAAAGTTGTTTCTGGGGCCGTGTTGTTTCGGAAACAGTGACATGCGTTATTAAGAGGGCCGTTGTAGGGAGGGAGCACTGTACATGTACTGCGACTGTGTCGAGTCATAAATTGGGAAGAGGGTCAATACGCATAAAGGCGAAACGAGTGTTCCGAGGAACACCTTTCTAGTTATGACAAAAGGTGCAGGATCCATTTGAACTGGAACTACACTGCAAATATTTTCACATTAAGGGTTCAGCTTATTTCTGTGCGTGCATGAATGTGATTTGTGAATGTATTGGAAACAGTTATATATGGATGGACATTGCAAATAGATATATTGATTTCGGTAAAAAGTGTACATGGCAAAACATAATTAAGGCAACATATAAAAGCCATGTAATCATGATAATTTGTATTTTAAGCTCTTTGTAAATCCATTTGGGCAGCAAAGGATTCATGTCTACTGCATATATACTAGTATTTGTTTGTTATAAGCATATGTATATGTAGTTAATGCAATGCATTATTTGAATTGAACTGAATTGAATTTATTAGCTTAATTTTTATGATGGCATATAATTATGCAGAAGATGTTTTGGCTCAGGCAGAAACTGTAGAATCAGATCTACATAAATATTATAACATAAGCAAACATAGCAGTCCCTAATAAAACGGCTCTTATAGGAGCAGTCTGATCTGGGTCTACTCTGTTTACAAAATGCATGAAAGGTGTTCATATAAAAGAAAGGGTAAATCAATCATCTTTCATCCCAGCAAACATTTCATATCGGACCGACATTGGTCCGATACAGATTTGTATATCAGGCTTTAACATCGGCCCAATATCAGATATGCACACACTTATTGATATCGTCTGATATTAGCTACTTGTCAATCAAGGGACTGTCTGCCTGCATTTAGCATATATTATATGCTAATTAAAGGATACTCTCCATTCATTTTGATACTTAAGACTTATTTGAGCTTTTTGTTCTACATTAATTAAACCCAGTTCAGAAAAAAGCTGCTACAAGTAACACATTAACTCTCCATTATTGTTTTATGTATAGGATTCAGACAGGTGGTCTAATTTGAGCTTTATTGTTATATATACATTATTTATAATATATGAATTAACCCTTTCACCGCCAATGTCGCCTTTATGCACCACGACAGATAGTGCAGTCCCAGATCAGACGCCACCTGTTCAAGGCGGCTCTGATCAGGGACTTCACTTTTTGTCTCAATCTCTATTTCTATGCATGTGCTTTATTCCTTTGACTTTTGCATTTATTTATCTCATTTCCTTATTGTACCAAATTATTTAACAAAATTTGATTGCAGACGACAATTAGAAATTTGGCGCCAAAAGAGTTAAATAAATCAAGTTCAAGAAACCAGCTCTTGCAAGTAACAGCCTCATAAACTATCTGAAAATAAATACTAAGAATAAATACCGATACTATCTGCTTGTTGGAGACAGCTGTAAGACATTGAGCGATTAATCTTTACCCCATAGTTACACCTTTCTACGACTTTGCAAACAGAGCAGATCCAAATCACGTGGTTTCTGTACTGTTTGCTTATGGACTGATATAGATCCACTGTGACCGAATTTGTGTCCATTAGCTATTATAAATAATTATGTTATTAATATTCATGATTTCATTATTTCTTACACGAATATTTATAAGGTAAGAGTTAAACAACAGCGTAAGGTATAAGTTTACGCAAGAGAGTCGGCAGTACCAATGCTCACCTCGGATACATAAATGACGAGTCTGAATTATGTGATTCAATTATGTTTTAAGACACTGCTGAGGTTTATTATGCTGATGTTATAATAATGATGTATATGATGAAGATGATGTTATAATGGTGGTGTTTATGATGAAGATGATGTTATAATGGTGATGTTTATGATGATGTTTTTCATGATGGTGTTTATGAGATAATTATTTTTATGATGATATAAATGAGTCATGCAGGAAACACAACATATAAAACACACAATCAACCTAAAAGACACAACGACATGAATGAATAGCAAATGTTTATGTATATTAATAGACAACACAAAGACATAAATGGAAAAGTAGTAAAGTCAAGCAGGCAAAGTCACATGCAAGACGCAACCACCACCAAAACACCGATAGACAGCATGACACACACACACAACCACACACCCAAACGCACAAACTAAAATTAAGAGGGGATAAGAGAGTACTGTCTTAGAACGGAGAGTAGCAATTGTCACGTGGGGGTTTAAACCGGTTTAGGGCCGATGTTTTACATGCTTTTGATGGTGATGTTTATGATGATGATGTAATGATGATGTTTATGATGATGATAGTTATGATGATGCTGATTATGATGAGGATATTTATGATGATGATATTTTTGATGGTATTTTAGGTTTATAGGAGAAAAGCTTATATCCTGCTATATGGCACCCAAACCACGTAACCTACCGTTACAGGGGGGTGGACCCGAGTCTGCAATTTTCTCTGTTTGCATGGTAGTTTTTTCTTTCGAACGATCTCCTACTATTAGAATTAAACCAAAAGGACAAAACAATCTGAAACTGAAATTATGCCCATAACAACAACAAGGTAGGAAGGAATCGTGAGATTTGATTTGAATAGGTATACACATATATGCTATTTATTGTAGACCTGGGTCCATGCTTATACAAAGTTTAGTTGAGTCTGAGTTCGTTCTAAAGTTTGTGATTGGTCAGATTTGAGTCAAAGGCTCAAATCTGACCAATAAAAAGCTTGTGAACTCAAATCTGACCAATCAAAAGCTTGAGATCGGAACTCAGACTCAACTAAAAGCTTTATAAGCATGGACCCTGATTTGACGCATGATTATGCACCGTCGATAAGTTCCCCTTAGGTTCCGCTTTTGATATTCTCGGCTAATGAACGAAGTAGGTAGTTGGCGGTTAAAATAAATATAAATTACTACTGTTTCAATTTGAAAATGGAATTCTCTTGAGTTTCAGTTTATTTGCAAACAATACTTAGATGATTCGACAACAGTTTGGATTCAGATAAGACGCATAGTTGCCCAGTGTATGATCTGGATCCAAGGTGTCATCTTTGTTTCATTCATTTAACCCTTTGGTGCCAAATTTCTTATTGTCGTCTGCAACCCAGTTTTGTTAAAACATTTTGGTAAAATAAGGAAATTATATATATAAAGTTAAATTTCAAAGTAATAAATCAAAGATATAGAACTTGAGACTGAGACAAAAAGTGAAGTCTCAGATCATACACCGCCTTGAAAAGGCGGCGTCTGATCTGGGACTGCACTATTTGGCGTGGTACATTTATGCGACATTGGCAGTGAAAGGGTTAAAGTAAATTGTATCAATGTCACTGAAATCAGAGTAAGTATTCAACTCAAATAGTCGAACCTCGTACGTATCTTAATGAGCTTTGAACGTAATGATTCAGCTTTAGGTCTAGTAGCAGGTGAGCTGTCTAAGTATTACAAATGGCAAGCCACAGTTGGTATTTAAGCAACAACTAACTTGAACCGTACATGAATTACAAAGATGTTTTCCCTTGTTAAGTTGTTGTTCTTAGCTGGTGTTGTGGCCTACAGTTTTGCCAAATCATGCTCGATTAGTGAGTTTCGTCAGTTGATATCAGAATTGTCTGAGAAGGAAGATAAACAACATTCTCTTGAAGGGAACTTACTGAAAAATGATTCTGAACTAAAGGCGTCCACTGGTAAGTCGGAGCAATATTTCTGCTTTAACCGATTACTTCATATAAAAGCATTTTCACACACCTTTGCAAACATAGTAGACTTAGACCACTGATTCCCACATGCGCCGTCTGATCAGGGTCAGCTCTGTTTGCTATGAAATCATATCAATCTGTTTCTTTAGTTTGTGCCATGGTCACGATTTCTCTTGGTCGTAATGCAATTAATATGAACTAAGGCACTGCCTCTACCGGGAATCGACCATCGACATTTTACATGCAATGAAGTAAAAAATAAGTAATGAAATTTAAAGAAAGTAGATGCATGTCAATTCATGTAATTCATGTAATGCATGTAATTCATTTAACAAGTGTTGGGAATCTCGCACATTATGCACTGTCTTAATATGATTAAGATGCGTGACAAATTAAATCTGAAAATTGTTAGTGAAGAAAGCCGCAACCACGACAAAACCTAAGCAATAATAATGACAGTGTCCATTATCGTTCATCTAAGACAATAGGTCACAAAGTACATAGTGTTACATAAGAATATACATTAATGAATGTCAATTTATTGTCGAAATTTAGCCAAACAAGAAATGTGTTGCAGTAGGTGACAAATGCCCCCCAAAGAAAAGCACTGGCAATGAAAGGTGATTTGTAAGCAGGTCTGCATATGCACTACAAAATGAAAGTAAAGATTGCATAGTAATACTGTGTGAGAAGAATTTGAACTCAAGCTATCACAAAAGACAAGCTTTTTTGTAATTAATTTCAAATGTCAAGGTCATGGCCACATAACCTACAAAAAGTATGTGACATTCCGCCATCTGGAGATGAACTCACACATCATATTTAGTGATGATCCTAGCTGATTTGGTGCAGGGATATGCTGTGGACAAGCTTTTTTGTAAATGAAGCCCAAGGTCAAGGTCACATTGACCTATGAATAGTATGTGAGACATCCCAATATGTACTCACACACCATATTTGGTGATCCTAGCTGAAGTAGTGTAGGAGATATGCTCCGGACAGGCATGTTTGTAAATGAGGTCAAGGTCAAGGTCACATTGACCTAAAACTAGTAATACTGTATGCGACACTCTACCATCCAAAGATGAACTCACATGCCATATCTGTGATCCTAGCTGATTCGGTATATGAGGTTTGCTCCGCACAAGTTTATTTTGTAAATGAAGACCAAGGTCAAGGTCACATTGACCTATAAATAAAACGTCACGCTTAGCCATATGCCCCATTTTTTTATTTTTAGGAAACAAAATGAATACTTGGCAAATGTTCACCGATTATTCTTACAAAAATACTGGTACATAAAAATCTGTTCAATGGTTTAATGCTCCCTTTAGCCATAGATGGGATTTAGCCCAATCTATGGTGGCCATTTTTAGTGCTTTTTGAAGAAAAAAGAGAGCTATGTTGTAGCTCCACCATCTGCATTTTCGTTGTCACTGTTCGAAAACTTTAATATTGGAACCGCCAAGTGGTGCTCCTGTATTTTATGGGTTACAACTTTGTAAATGGTCACCTAAGGAACATTCCTGCCATTTTTTAAATTTTAAATCTGATCAGTGATGTCAGAGAAAATATTTATTTGTTTATTATATTTTCACTACAGCAATTAAAGTAAAATCAGCCCAGCCTCTAGTGGAGTGAACCTTGAGTTATAATTCTTATACATGGTACACTGTCTACTAGTGACTAAGCCATTTATAAAATTAAATTTTGTTTGACCCATTGAATGAATTAGAAAATTAAATCAAGGATAAATTTCAAAATGTGTGATGCGAGAGTTAAGGCCCTTGTACCTGGTACACTATCTACTAAAGATATGGGCCAAGTTATATGGAGATTTGTTGATGCAAAATAATGGCTTGACTGTGACAAAATCAAATGGACAAACAGACAGACATACATTGTATGTATGTGCATACACAACTGCCACTTTGGCAACTGTTGAGCTGACAATAAGCAGGCTAGACAAAAATCAGGTCAATCACTATAAAAGTAAATTAACAATCAGTAATAAAAACTCATACATATTATGTTTATGTGTGCAATTTTGAAATGAGAAGATGAGTTGTTATTGGTTGATAATGAAATGTTGATAATGCATACAAAATAAACTCAATTAGCTATCCCCTGTCCATGAATTAAGATCCAGTTTGAATTATATTAATCTATTTTAAGATACACATGGATTGAAGAAAGTGAGAAATATGACAGGAATTAGAACAAAAGTGTTCAAAGGAACATGTGTCACCTGCCAGCAGAAATGTGACCAAATAAAAGATGCCATGCAAAAAATAAACCCTGTCACTCTGCTAAAGCAATTGACACAATAAGTAGACATTGTACTGTACATGTATCATGAAAATTGTTCGGGACATTTTAACCCTTTCGTTCATACATGTACAAACGACTTTTATGTAACTGCAAACACAGTAGACTCAGATCAGAAGGCTCCCATAGGCTCTGTTTGTTAATGGAATTTGATAGATCTGTATCTGTAGTTTTTAAATGGCTATAATGTTCCATCTTCCATATTTCATTAATCTATTTTGTCCATGAATACTCAGTAAGTAGTCGAATTTGGAATAAACATAGAACAGGGAAAGGGTTAAAGGTTGTCTATAGCAAATAACTGATTCCAAAAAGCCTTTCCAATAGACAGTGCTAGGATTTGAACCTAGACTTCCCTCTATGGCTAAGCCAAGAAGGTGTTCTTCCATTAAACTACACTGATAGCATTTATGGAAAATGGCAATTTGGAGCAGAAGCTAACTTAGACCTTGATATTAATATCTATTTTTCAGTATGTTTATAGAGATCTACATGGTTTTTAGACAGGAATCTATGAGTATGTCATGTCTGATAGATTCCCTACCACATCCCACTCCCCCAAAACGTTTGACTATATCAGAACAGCCAAATTTAGATTTATTGTTGAAGTACATCTTGTTACTTTTAAATATACATGTACATAGATTGCATAGTTGCAAAACTTGTGTTTAAAATTTGCAAAAAATAAACAACTTGAAATCTGATTCTCCAAACCTTCGGTATTTGAAACACAATAATGCCTAACCTACTAAATAGCCACATTATAAGTGCTGGTATACTCAATGTGACATCACGCCTCAGGATGGATAATGCAGCTGTTGAATGCTTACTGGCAAAAGGTTTGTTCTTTTAATCCCTACCTCATGAATATTCATGCAGGAAATAAAGCACTGTATGAACATTAACTAGCTGAATTCTTATAACGGTACAACTACATGTAATGTATTATAAACTGAGGAGTTTTTGGCCATGGCAGAAATTTTAGTATACTCTGTTAGCAAAGGCATACTGAGTTCAGAGTAAAGTGTTAACATGTAGTTCTACCTGACATATCCTAATTGTAACATAATCTGTGCTGAATGGAAAGCAGTATACATATTCCTTGCAAGCCGGCCCACTATTCCTACCAAATGCCATTCAAATTCTCTGGAGGAGAAGATTTTTAAAGGTTTTCCATATATATAGTTATAATCTTAAATAATGTTGAGATATATATACATTCACAGATGACCACGTAATACTCTAACAATTCAACCAGTAGAATACGGCAACTCCGCCTAGCAAACTTGCAGACTGTAAATATAGAACAAGGAAATCCAGATCCCCAATAGGAAAGCTTTCAATCCTTGCTTATATAGACAGTCTATCAGAGCTTACACTTCTACTGGTTGAATTAATTTGCATCTTTCTGTATGTTCTCTTGACAAGGCCTTATTTAAGGTTTCCTTTTAATATCAATGACATACCATCACTTAGATCGATCAGAAAGTCGCTGGATCACGAATGATACACGAATTGTAGAAGGTATAGTTTTTAAAGGGAGATAATTAGATACAATTCTACAGCGCACTTTCAACGTGGGATCTCCGAGGAGATGCTACTGTGATAAGATTAGATTGATAATGTTGAGATATATATACATTCACAGATGACCACGTAATACTCTAACAATTCAACCAGTAGAATACGGCAACTCCGCCTAGCAAACTTGCAGACTGTAAATATAGAACAAGGAAATCCAGATCCCCAATAGGAAAGCTTTCAATCCTTGCTTATATAGACAGTCTATCAGAGCTTACACTTCTACTGGTTGAATTAATTTGCATCTTTCTGTATGTTCTCTTGACAAGGCCTTATTTAAGGTTTCCTTTTAATATCAATGACATACCATCACTTAGATCGATCAGAAAGTCGCTGGATCACGAATGATACACGAATTGTAGAAGGTATAGTTTTTTTATAGTTATAATCTTATATATTCATAAGGAAATCAAGCCCTGCCCCTGACAGGCATTTTTTTTTAAATATGAACATACATGTAGCTTTAACAATTTTCGTAGAGGACTATTTCTATCAAATATCATTCAATTGTAACCATTGTTTTTGGATAACATGTTAACCCTTTACTCAATAAATACGCCTTTGCAAACAGAGTAGATCCAAAGTTGAAAGGAGCCATCTGATCAGGATCTGCTGTGTTTGTCTGTGAAACTACAATAGATCTGACTCTGTATTCTACAAAGCTATCTAAATGATGTAAAAATAGTAAAATACGCTTTACTTCTCGCAAGCCGCTTGACACCACAACCTCTGAGTAATGACCTTTGGATTATTCCATTTCAATAGGTTGATGCGAAACATGCGACATATTTCTTTCGAATTTAATTGTTTGAATTTATAATTTCATCATCAATAATTATGTATATATATACGATCTATCGTAGCGCAATGGGTAGCACGGAGGACTAATAATCAAAGCGGCTCCCTAATCTTTAAAAATAATTTGAATGATGTGAGTTTGAGGCCGACCGTATGCATATATTTTTTGTTGACCAATATTTTGCTGCTATTTTCTATTGTAAATATACGAGTTTCAAAACAGTTTAGTGGTGTTTATAATATTTTCATTTCCATCATTTTATTACAATTATTTCGTTTCATAACAATACTTCTATAACATTTTCAATTATTTGTCTAGCATTCTCGCTATACTTCCATACTGGAGCCATTTTATTTCACAGTCATGTAACTAGCACACTGTGAAATACTTCAAAATCATGGTTATTTCGTGCAAATGAACAGAAATGTCACAGTGTGTAGGTTTACATCACTTGTACAGCTATACAAACGCTTTTATGGCGAGGTGGTTGTGCTCATGACTGTGAACCTGGCGATCCAGGGTCTGAGCGGGTATGTTTCTTTATAAATAAGAACACCCGGTTACATTTGGCACCCATCAGGGGACTGTGACTGTTACACTGCATGAGCTCTGAGTTCGATTTCCAGTCGTTCTCATACCCATAGAAATTTGGGACGAATTTCAACTTGCTTCCAGGGGGAGTATGTCACAGTGTGTAGGTTTATAATCACTTGTACGGCCTTGCTGTACAAGAGTACTTTTATGGCGACGTGGGACAGTGCATGACTGCGATCTAGGTTCGATCCCGGGTCTGAGCGGGTATGTTTCTTTCTAAGGACACCTGGTTACAGAAAAAATAAAATTACATGTTACTAACGGGACTCTAACGCATGACCCACAACTCATTGGTAAAACAATTTGATTACTTCGACCTAACTGACTTAGCTAGTCGTGCTGGAACATATGTAAGTGTCAAAAATATGATCTTAAATTGTCAGTAAACACCGGTCACCCCAATTTCGAGGACTAGTTCAATATTGTAAATGCCCTCACACCTCAAATCTTTTTGTTTATCTGTATCCATTGTACCCCAACATTGTTGTTTTCGGGAATTTAGTTTCGTGACAGAAAATCAAGGTGTCTCTGTATACATGAGCTGTCTGATCTGGGTAAACTCTGCAAAAGTGAAGTTAAAGTGTACTTGAGTAATTGTTAACGAAGTCCAACCAGTCATATCCATGACTATAGCTGAGCAACTAGTCTCATCAATGAACTGTAAGACAGCATTCTTTTTTTGTGATGGTTGCCGTCTGCCAGGATATTGTTAAAACCGAAAGTAGCTCGATAGAGTCGTACGCAAAGGTGGACTAGCTGAGCATTATGAAAGTTGTGCGTCGTAAAAAAAGCAATATGTTCCTCGCAAGCCTCGCGGCTTGCTCGTCATAAAAAAGGAATGATTATCATAATGTAACATAGTCCTACCTGTCGCGTGCCAACATACTGGAACCTCAACCATTGTAAGTTTACAACTTATCTCTTGCACCCTCTCAAATGCATTTATAGGCATTATCTGTCATGTTTGTTTGATGAAGACATGTTTTATTTACAGTAATTCGTCGAATCGAGTCAATTTCAAGATGGCGGCAACTGTCAGAAGAAAATTGAAGAATGTCCGAAATGTAGCGATAAGAATTTTCTAAAAAAATGACTGTACCACGATTTATTATCCCATTTACGGCCTCGCCGAATCATGTGAATTTCTCAGAAAATTACATGTCAAATTCGGATTTTCGGCGCTGGTCAATGCTTTCCAATGAAAACTCCCGAAATAGCCTAATTCACTTTTGACACGCAGTTTTTTTGGGCTTAACCATCTACCGTAGAGCAAATCGACGGCGCCTTTGGCGCCCGGTCGATTCCCTATTAACAAATCAGTTAAATAATATGCACACTGTCATTACATGAATATTTAGGAAAGTTTTAATTTGCTATATGCAGGAAACTTACATTGCTCTTCAAAATAATTGTTAACCCTTAAACTACGCCTCGTATGCATTCAGTCGATCCAGCCATTTTTCAGTCGATCTAGCCATTTTTCAGTCAATCCAGCCATTTTGATTACGTGTATAACATTTAGCACTCTACCGTCGACCCTGTGATAACATTTACAACCAGTTTGGATCCAGATGAGACACATAGTAACTCAACGTCTCATCGGCATCCACATTGTGATTCTGATGTTTCTTTTTGAAAAGATATTGAAGGAAAATGTCTTATGTTGTATCGAGGTCGACGTCAGTATCTACAGACAATAGTTTAGACTGTTTTAGAACCATTTCACCGCAAAACAAGTTGCAAAAAAATCACTGCCACAAATAGTGCAGTCCCAGATCAAACGCCGCCTTTTCAAGGCGGCGTCTGATTAGGAACTTCACTTTTTGTCTAAAACTCTAATTCTATATATGTGCCCTATTCCTTTGAAATTTGCATTTATTTATCTTATTCCCTTATTGTACCGAATTATTTAACAGAATTTGATTGCAGTTAACCCTTTCACCGCCAAAGTTGCAAAAAAATCACTGCGACAAATAATGTAATCCCAGATCAGACATATGTTTTCACTACCATGCCATGCATCTCATCAGAATCCAAACTATTTGACAATATGAGGATGTTTGACGCACGAAAGGGAAGCAAATTCAATAATAAACAAAATGAAGAAGCCTAAACATTCTGTAGACAGCGAATAAATATAATCATAAAGTAATGAACTATTTCACTTCCGTTGGCAACTCTGGTATTACCTTTGCTGACATTTTGGATCCAGATGAGACGATGAGTCCAAACTATTTGATACATTGATGATACGTGACAAACGAAATGGGAAAACAAATTCAACAATTTAAATAAAAATAGCCGTGCATTTCTCTGATAAGATGCGTTAATAAAAACATTTTCAAAACTAGTTTCTTTATTATGTCTCCCCCCCTTTAGGGGAGGGAGACATATTGCTGTTGTGCTTTCTTTCTGTCTGTCTGTCCGTCCGTCCGTCTGTCTGTTAAAATTCTTGTGCAGCTAACTCCCCCTACACTATTAGAGGGATTTCCTTCAAAATTTACATATGAACCAGCTATATGTGAGGATGGTCATGTGATTTGGAATTTTGGCTGCAACAAGTTTGACAGAAGTTATGGCCCTTTGTAATTTTTCCTTATATAGAATACATGTATATAGCAAAACAATTTTGTGCAGCTAACTCCTCCTACACTATTTGAGGGATTTACTTTAAACTGTTACATATGAACCAGCTATATGTGAGGATGGTCATGTGGTTTGGAATTTTGGCTGCAACAATTGTGAGTTGAAGTTATGGCCCTTTGGAGTTTTTCCTTATAGCGAAAGACTCTTGTGCAACTAACTCCTCCAACACTATTTTCCTTATATAGAATAACAAACTTTTACATACGAACCAGCTATATGTGAGGAATCTTGTGCAGCTAACTCCTCCTATACTATTTGAGGGATTTACTTCAAACTTTTACATATAAACCAGCTATATGTGAGGATGGGCATGTGGTTTGAAATTTTGGCTGCAACAATTTTGACAGAAGTTATGACCCTTTGGAGTTTTTCCTTATATAGAGTAATAGCGAAAATGTCTTGTGAAGCTAACTCCTATACTATGTAAGAATATTCATTCAAACTTTTACATATGAACTAGCTATGTGTGAGGATGGTGATGTGGATTGGAATATGGGCTGCAACAATTTTGACAGAAGTTTGGATTTTTTCAAATATGAAATTTATAGGGAAAACTAGTGTTTATAGATGTCTACAAAAAATTACAGATAACCAATCTATATGTGATGCACAACCAACCTATATGTATCTATAAGTGACACACAACCAATCTATATCTATATGTGAAATCTATATGTGAAGGTGGTCATGTGATTTTGAATTAAGCTTGATTATCATAATAGTTGTTAAAACGCAACTCTTGGTTACAACGTTCATTCCTCTTATGGGTGCGGGGGCGGGGTACCAGGGGGAGACATGTGTTTTTCTCAATAACAAACTCTAGTTTCTATATGATACAACCCCTATGTTGTGATCACTTTTTGTAATCGTTTTGAAGTCTCCGCTGATCCCATGTTGCAACCACTCTTCAGCATTCTCTGGAATTGTCTCGATTAGACGTGTCTAGGGAGTGGACACAACATAAGTTTTGATGGAGAAATGACGAAATGAGTACTTGAATACGCACCACATTCCAATAAGGTTCGGATCTTAACGACAACATTGCTATATTTCAGAGGCCCATGGAACACCCACAGTCAAGTTTGAAGCTAACACAATTGCGGACGAAGATGTCGTTTGTGGAGAAGTGATAAAGTTTACAACAGTGGTCAGCAACATTGGTAATGGGTATGACATCAGTACCGGAGAGTTTACGGTACCTTATGGTGGTTTATATGCGTTCAATGTTTCACTCTGTTCCAATAGATATAAAGTGTTATCTTATAAAAATGATCGGTGGGGGTAACGTCATTTTAAGTGTATACCATCATGACTCACTTCCAAATAGAATCTGTAACTCCTACGAAAGGTATTTAACACTCAACAAGGGTGATAAAGTTTGGGTTGAAGGCGGGTGGACAGTGGATCGCGCACTATTTCGTGGAGACGATTCCAGACGGCCTACGTTTTCTGGAGAGCTGATTCCTGAAATTTAGCATGATCTTATTATGAGCAAAGTATTAGCCATTATCCCGCTATGAACAAACACTATCTGCTCAATGTTGGATGTGATGCAATGTTCTAGCCATTATCCCGCTACGAACAAACACTATCTGCTCAATGTTGGATGTGATGCAATGTTCTAGCCATTATCCCGCTACGAACAAACACTATCTGCTCAATGTTGGATGTGATGCAATGTTCTATCGGTTATTATGTCAATCCAGAACTGTGTTACCTCTAAAAGATTTTAAAACAGCCATACAGGAATGGTTACAAACTGGAGAGACTTTTTTTATTCATTTCCATCCATTATGTCCTATTTTAACCCTTTACTCCATATACGTGTATACCCATTTCTACCCTTTTGCAAATAGAGTAGACACTGTTCAGAGGGTTACTACAGGAGCCATCTGATCAGGTCTGTTCTATTTGCTTGTGATATAACATGGATATGATTCTACAGTTTCAGACATGGCCGAAAATACCTGTGCCCATATGGTAATATGAACTAAGGCACTGCCTCTACCGGGAATCGACCATCGACATTTTACATGCAATGAAGTAAAACATAACTAATGAAATTTAAAGAAAGTAGATGTATGTCAATCCATGTAATTCACGTAATTCAAAACAAATGTTGCGAATCTCACACATTATGCACTGTCTACATATGATTAAGATGTGTGACAAATTAAATCTGAAAATTGTTAGTGAAGAAAGCCACAACCACGACAAAACCTAAGCAATATTATAATAATGATAGTGTCCATTATCGTTCATCTGAGACAATAGGTCACGAAGTACATAGTGTTACGTAAGAACATACATTTATGTATGTCAATTTATTGTCAAAATATAGCCAAACAAGAAATGTGTCGCAGTAGTTGGCAAATGCCCCCAAAGCAAAGCACTGGCAATGAAAGGTGATTTGTAAGCAGGTCTGTATATGCATTGCAAAATGAAAGTAAAGATTGCATAGTATGAGCAGAATTTGAACTCAAACTACCACAAAAGACAAGCTTTTTTGTAATTGAGGTCAAATGTCAAGGTCATGGCCACATGACCTACAAAAAGTATGCGACATTTCGCCATCTGGAGATGAACTCACACACCATATTTAGTAATGATCCTAGCTGACCTGGTGTAGGGATATGCTGTAAATAAGCTTTTTTTGTAAATGAAGCCCAAGGTCAAGGTCACATTGACCTATGAATAGTATGTGACACCCCGCCATCCCAAGATGTACTCACACACCATATTTGGTGATCCTAGCTGAAGTAGTGTAGGAGATATGCTCCGGGCGGGCTTGTTTGTAAATGAGGTCAAGGTCACATTGACCTAAAACTAATATGCGACACTCTACCATCCTAAGATGAACTCACATGCCATATCTGTGATCCTAACTGATTCGGTATATGAGGTTTGCTCCGCACAAGTTTATTTTGTGAAGAAGACCAAGGTCAAGGTCACATTGACCTATAAATAAAATGTGACGCTTAGCCATATGCCCCATTTTTTATTTTTAGGAAACAAAATGAATACTTGGCAAATGCTCACCAATTATTCTTACAAAAAATACTGGTACAAAAATATCTGTTCAATGGTTTAATGCTCCCTTTAGCCATAGAAGGGATTTAGCCCAATCTATGGTGGCCATTTTAGCTTGTCTGCTTTTCGAAGAAAAAAAGAGCTATGTCATAACTCCACCATCTGCATTTTCATTGTCACTGTTCGAAAACTTTAACATTGGAACCCCCAAGTGGTGCTCTTGTATTTTATGGGTTACAACTTTGTAAATGGTCACCTACGGAACATTCCTGCCATTGTTTGAATTTTAAATCTGATCAATGATGTCAGAAAAAATATTTATTTGTTTATTAAATTTTCACTACAGCAATTAAAGTAAAATCAGCCCAGCCTCTGGTGGAGTGAACCTTGAGTCATAATTCTTATTCATGGTACACTGTCTACTAGTGACTAAGCCATTTATAAAATTAATTTTTTGTTTGACCCAGTGAATGAAAAAATTAAATCAAGGATAAATTTCAAAATGTGTGATGCGAGAGTTAAGGCCCTTGTACCTGGTACACTGTCTAGTGTCTACTCAAGATATGGGCCATGTTATAGGGAGATCTGTTGATCAATACAAAATAATGGATTTGCTGTTACAAAATCAAATGGACAAACAGACAGACATATGTATGTGCCTACACAACTGCCACTTTGGCAACTGTTGAGCTGACAACAAGCAGGCTTGACAAAAATCAGGTCAATCACTGTAAAAGTAAATTAACAATCAGTAACAAAAACTCATACTTATGTTTGTGTGTGCAATTTTGAAATGAGAAGATGAGTTGTTATTGATTGGTATTTTTGATAATGCATACAAAATAAACTCAATTAGCTATCCCCTGTCCATGAATTAAGATCCAGTTTAAATTATTATATCTATTTTAAGATACACATGGACAAGAAAGTGAGAAATATGACAGGAATTAGAACAAAAGTGTTCAAAGGAACATGTGTCACCTGCCGGCAGAAATGTGACAAAATAAAAGATGCCACGCAAAAAATAAACCCTAGCTGTCACCCTGCCAAAGCAATGGACACAAACAGTGGACATTGTACTGTACATGTATCATAAAAATTGTTCGGGACATTATTATTTCTGTTTAACCCTTTCGCTCATACATGTACAAACAACTTTTATGTAACTGCAAACACAGTAGACCCTGATCAGAAGGCTCCTATAGGTTCTGTTTGCTAAAAGAATTTGATAGAACTGTTTCTGTAGTTTTTAAATGGCTATAATGTTCCATCTTCCATATTTCATTAATCTATTTTGTCCATGAATATTCAGTAGGTATTCAAAAAATGAAATTTGGAATAAACATAGAACAGGGAAAGGTTAAAGGTTGTCTATAGCAAATAACTGACTCCAAAAAGCCTTTCCAATAGACAGTGCTAGGATTTGAACCTAGACTTCCCTCTATGGCTAAGCCAAGAAGGTGTTCTTCCATTAAACTACACTGATAGCATTTATGGAAAATGGCAATTTGGAGCAGAAGCTAACTTAGACCTTGACATTCATACCTATTTTTCAGTATGTTTAAAGAGATCTGGCCCCCGTTTCACGAACATTCTTAAGTAATTACTTAGCTAAGCCTGTTATTTAAAAAATTCACAAGAGCATAACTTTTCATAAATTAGTGTTTATTTTGCCACAAAGGGGTAAGAGGTTTGCTCCGTTATCATTTTAAGAACACCTATTGTACTTGATACTAACTAAAGGTGATCTAAAGCAAGAACAATATTTAAGAATTTGTAACAGACTTAAGAATTTTATCAAATTCATTTTGGGTTGAACTAGCTGTTCCTTGCAAAAACCGGTATTTTCTATTAAAATATATAACAGAATATCTCTAAGGTTTCTGTTGAGATAAAATTATTTGAGATATCTTCTCTAAATATAAATGTACTACCTCTAATAAGTTAAGCCTGATACTAAGTAATTACATGTACTTAAGAATGTTCGTGAAACGGGGGCCCGAGGTTTTTAGACAGGAATCTATGAGCATGTCATGTCTGATAGATTCCCTACCACATCCCACTCCCCCAAAACGTTTGACTATATCAGAACAGCCAAATTTAGATTTATTGTTGAAGTACATTCTCTATGCTTCTCGATTAACTTGTTACTTTAAATATACATAGATTGCATAGTTGTAAATTTGTGTTTAAAATTTGCAAAAAATAAACAACATGAAATCTGATTCTCCAAACCTTTAGTATTTGAAACATACAATCATGCATAACCTACTAAATAGCCACATTATAAGTGCTGGTATATTCAATGTGACATCACACATCAGGATGGATAATGCAGCTGTTGAATGCTTACTGGCAAAAGGTTTGTTCTTTTAACCCTTTAGCTCATGAATATTCATGCAGGAAATAAAGCACTGTATGAACATTAATTAGCTGAATTCTTATAACGGTACAACTACATCATGTAATGTATTATAAACTGAGGAGTTTTTGGCCATGGCAGAAATTGTAGTATACTCTGTTTGCAAAGGCATACTGAGTTCAGAGTAAGGTGTTAACATGTAGTTCTACCTGACATATCCTAACTGTAACATAATCTGTGCTGAATGGAAAGCAGTATACATATTCCTTGCAAGGCGGCCCACTATTCCTACCAAATGCCATTCAAATTCAACTGCAGTCTCTGGAGTAGAAGATTTATAGTTATAATCTTATATTTTCTTATATAATATAGTTATAATCTTATATATTCATAAGGAAATCTAGCCCTGCCCCTGACAGGCATGTTTGTTGAGATATGAACATACATGTAGCTTTTACATGTTGCCAGCGTGTGATTGTCTTAGGCTGTTAACAAAAATGCTGACAGCTTGTAATTATCTCAGGATGTTAAAAAAACTATGTGAAACGTGTAACTCTTAACCCTTTCCCTGTTCTGTGTTTATTCCAAATTTCAATACCTAATAGTTATAAAGAAATATGGAAGATGGGACATTGTAGACATTTTAGAAAGCAAATAATCAGAGCTATCAAATTCTACTAGCAAACAGAGCAGACCCCGATCCTCTAGGAGCTGTCTGATCTGGGTCTACTCTGTTTGCAAATGCGTGAAAACACGTTTATATGAGGGAAAGGGTTAATTAATGCAAAGAGTATGTATGTTGACAGCTTGTAATTATCTCAGGTTATTAACAAACCATGACACACGTGTAACTCTTAATTAATGTAAAGAGTATATATACTGGAGTTACACTTATACTGATACCAGAAGACTCGTAGTAACCTTTTCCCTGTTCTTAACCCTTTCCCTGATATGAACGTGTTTCATGCATTTGCAAACAGAGTAGACCCAGATCAGACAATTCTGAAACTCTACAAAATGGGACTTTTCTGAGATTTAAAGTATTGGAAAATTGCATTTCGTAAGTATTATTTTTGTAGGGGGCCATACAACCAGGGTAGAGGGGGGGGGGCGAAACGACTGGAACCTCAATCATTGTAAGTTTTCGGCGGCATAAAGTCCGAATCATGTTAAAATACACTTTACGCTTAGCGGCTTGCTCGTCATTTCATTATAAAAGTTCACCTTTTTACACTACAACTTATCTGTTGCACCCTCTCAAGTGTATCTATAAGCATTATCTGTAATGTTTGTTTGATGAAGTCATGTTTTATTTACAGTATTTCGTCGAATCGAGTCAATTTCAAGATGGCGGCAACTGTCAGAAGAACATTGAAGAATGTCCGAAATGTAGCGATAAGAATTTTCTAAAAAAATGACTGTACCACGATTTATTACCCGATTTACGGCGTCGCCGAATCATCTGATTTTCTCAGAAAATTACATGTCAAATTCGGATTTTCGGCGCTGGTCAATGCTTTCCAATGAAAACTCCCGAAATAGCCTAATTCACTTTTGACACGCAGTTTTTTTGGGCTTAACCATCTACCGTAGAGCGAATCGACGGCGCCTTCGGCGCCCGGTCGATTCCCTATTATAACAATTCATTTAATTAATATGCATGATGGCATTATTTCTTACAACATTAACCCTTCCGCTGCCAATGCCAGATCGGTGATTACCTATGCAAACAGTTTGGATCCAGACACATGACATCCCATTTGACTTTTAAATACGGTCCCATCTAATACCGCTTTACACTTGACATACCATTTGACTTATAAATACAGTCCCATCTTATACCGCTATACACTTGACATTTTATTTTATTTATAAATACAGTCCCATCTAATACCGCTATACACTTCCATTTAAACCATAACGTCCCATGCATGAGCGATATACAAACAGTGCAGACTCTTTTAATCGAGGTCTGCATTGTTTGGTTTACCGGTCAATTGCAAAGTTAGGAGCTAAAATGTATGTGTAAGAACCCCGTTTTATGACATAAATCAATTTGGATGAGTTTACTTTTTATAATATGGAAGATAAGAGGTAAAACTGTTTTACCATTTACGTGTTTGCATGTTTCAGCTTAAACACGGAATTACGGACTAATGTTCTATTATTTAAAATTATTTAGTAATTCAGTGAGCAACTACAGTGCTCCCACCCTACAACGACCCTCTCAATAACGATTCCCTCCATACAACAACGCATGTCACTGTTTCCGAAACAACAAGGCTCCAGAAACAATTTCTGCAAAGCTCTAGATGAAGGAAAAGAAGTAAGGGCCATCTTTTTCGATATCAGTAAAGCTTTTGACCGTGTATGGCATATTGGTCTGTTAGAAAAACTTAAAGCTGCTGGACTCTCAGAAAGTCTTGTCACGTGGTTTTCAAATTACCTAGATAGTAGACGGCAGTGTGTGATCATTCCTGGCGCGAAATCTGAATGGTTACCCATGCATTCAGGTGTACCAAAGGGGTAAATTCTTGGACCAATACTCTTCTTAATTTATATCAATGACATCGTTGATGACGTACAATCTAATATTCGTCTGTTCGCTGACGACACTAGTCTTTATCTCATTGTAGAACATGCAGAAGCGGCTGCCTACACTTTAAATACTGATGTCGATAGAATTACTAAATGGGCGGAAACCTGGCTCGTTACATTCAACCCTACAAAAACCGAGTCCATGTTAATTTCAAGAAAAACAAAAAAACCTGACCATCCTCCTTTACACATGCTTGACGAACAGATCACTGAGGTTAGCGTACATAAACATCTTGGTATTCATTTGTCACGTGACGGGACATGGCATACATATACAGATTACATAATATTAAAGGCCTGGCAGAGAATAAATATCATGCGTAAATTAAAATATGTTTTGGATAGAAAATCGCTTGAAATAATCTACCTTAGCTTTGTGAGACCCTTACTCGAATACGCAGATGTCGTCTTGGACAACTGTACATCGAATGAAAAACATAACCTAAATAAAATCCAACATGAGGCCGCAAGGATAGTTACTGGTGCAACTAAATTTATCTCTATTGCAAATCTTGAAAAGGAAACTGGTTGGGAATCTCTAGAGAGCAGAAGAAGAAAACATAAGCTCATTATATTCTACAAAATGATCCAGAAACAATTTTTTTCCATCGTCTTTTCTTCATGCCTCCATCAAACCCTATGTTGTGACCACTCTTTAGAATCGTCACGAAGAGTGGTCACAACATAGGTTTTGATTGAGGCATAGCGGTTTTAGTTCTAGAAATACACCTGATCTGGGGATCTGCTTACAAGCTAATTGTGTTTGAATTTCCCTCCCGATAACAACTCCCTCTGAACAACACATACAATCTTCGTATCCCAAAGGGTGTCGTTGTAGAGAGGGATCACTGTATCCCAAAGGGTGTCGTTGTTGAGAGGGAGCACTGTATCCCAAAGGGTGTCGTTGTAGAGAGGGAGCACTGTAATGCCTCTGTCACATTTGCCACGAACACCGTACGGTCTAACATTTCTACGGTCAATAACATTTCTACGGGCGCCGTACGGTCTAACATTTCTACGGTCAACAACATTTCTACGGGCGCTGTACGGTCTAATATTTCTACGGTCAACAACATTTCTACGGGCAATAACATTTCTACGGGCGCCGTACGGTCTAACATTTCTACGGTCAATAACATTTCTACGGGCGCCGCACAATTACTACGGCTATATACGTCAGTGGTCACATATGCTACGGCCACAGTACGGCGTATTTTGAATGTGTGGAGACCGAAAAAATATGGCTGGCGTACAGACTTTAAGGGATTAGCTGTGTGCAGCCACTGTGCGGTCATCACAGTTTTTATAAAATTCCACGGCAGCCGCAAGGAAGTCGCACGGCTCCCGTATGGATGCCGTACAGTGTCCGAACGGTCAGTCATGCGCAACTGCTACAAAACTTGGTTGTAAAAAGCTACGACAAGATATTATAAGTCCTTGGTTAAAATTTTCCTGCGACCGTACGACCTGTAAAAAGTAGGAACATGCTGCACAGCAGCCGTGCGGACGCTGCTGATTTTCTACGGCCGCCGAAGAAATAATTCGATTTTAGCAATCTACAGTCACTGTACCGCCGCCGTAGAGCGAATGTGACTGTAGTGTAAGATAAAAACAAAACTTGAAACCCCTTTTCTGCTAAAGTCTGGATCTGGTACAAGTTTGACTTCTTCAAAATTGATCAAGATGTTGAGAAAATATTGCCCGCTCATCAAACACCTTGGATCCTGGTGAGAATTCTCATCTAGATAAAAAACTGTTTGAAATGAGTAAGTAGGGATATCAGCATTTATCTCTATGAGACTGCGTGATTTAGGGTCTCAGTATCCATCACATTGAGTGATTCTGGGTTTCCATATCCATCTCTATGAGACACTGAGTGACTTTGGGTCTCAGTATCCATCTATATGAGACGCTGAGTGACTTTGGGTCTCAGTATCGATCTCTATGAGGCACTGAGTGACTTTAGGTCTCAGCATCTATCTCTTTGAGATAATGAGTGACTCGTGGTCTCAGTATCCATCTCTATTAGACACTGGGTGACTTTGGGTCTCATCAGCATCTATCTATATGAGACATTGAGTGACTCGGGGTCCCAGTATCTATCTCTATGAGACACTGAGTGACTTTGGGTCTCATCAGCATCTATCTCTATGAGACACTGAGTGACTCGTGGTCTTAGTGTCTATCTATATGAGACACTGAGTGACTCGGGGTCTCAGTATCCATCTATATGAGACACTGAGTGACTCGGGTCTCAGTATCCATCTATATGAGACACTGAGTCACCCGCGGTCTCAGTATCTATCTCTATGAGACACTGAGTGACTCGGGGTCTCAGTATCCATCTCTATGAAGCATTATTGTTACATGAATTATCAATCAAGAAAAAGCAGTTTGAATCCAGTTCTGTTGCTCTGGTTAGGGTCTTTGCCTTATCTTACTATTTGTATATGCATACCATGAATAAGTGACATCACTGACTAAATACGTAAGGCATGTGTTCATTTGTTAAACTGGTTACGTGGTAACAGCTGCATTTATAATTGACAGATGATTGTTCTATACGGTCATTGCCCGTGTCCAATCATCAATCTTAATAAGCAAACAGAGCATACCCTGATCAGATGACTTCAATAGGAGCCATCTGATCTGGGTCTACTCTGTTTGCAATGGCGTGTAAAGGCGTATTTATGGAGTAAAGGGTTTCAGTTGATCCTGTCATTTTTATTATAAACTTTAGCACTCTACCGGCAACTCTGTGATAACCTTTGCAAACAGTCTGGATCCAGATGAGACACAGAGTACCTCAACGTGTCATCGGCATCCAAACTGTTTGTAACTCCGATGTTCCTTTTAAAAAGATATGGAAGGAAAACGTATTTTTAGTATCGAAGCAGACGGCACTATTTTCAGACAATTTTTTAGCATACAGAAGGTTAACCCTTTCACCGCCGCAGTTGCATAAAGGCACCACGACAAATAGTGCAGTCACAGATCAGACGCCGCCTTTTCGTCGCGGCGTCTGATCAAGGACTTCACTATTTGTCTCAATCTCTATTTCTATATATGTGCTTTATTCCTGTAAAATTTGCATTTATTTATCTTATTCACTTATTTTACCTAATTATTCAACAGAATTGGATTGCAGACGACAATTTGTCGCCGAAAGAGAAAAAATGTGCAGAACACTAGGGGCATTTTGTATGTAACCAGATAGTTGTACTATATTGGTATAGTTGATATTATAAATTTAAAAAGTGATATTTAACTGCCGTTTTAAAGTAAGATAGGTTGGATATATATGTAATTTTGGGAGGTAACATGTTCCATAACTTGCATCCTAAGTAGGAAAAATACTTTTTAACCAAAACCGTTGACCTTTAGGGGCACAAATGAATCATGCTGGCTGGATCTAGCTCCATATGCATGAACTGAATTCTGTAATCAGGACATATGCCATTTTTAATTTTAAAAACATGACAGTGTTTAATTTGGTCCACTCGTTTAGAAACCGGTAACCAGTCAAGTGAAATAAAATGCTTATTATCAACATGAGGCCTGTATTCCAAATTGTGTACAATCTGGTCATAAACGTCATTCTTTTTACAGAAGGGAACAACTTTTGCAGATTTCAAGTCATCTGGGACCACTCCCTGTATTAGAGACAAGTTAATAATGTGATTGAGAAGAGGAGCGATGCTAGCAGTACTATCTCTTACAGACCTAGGAATATCATCCAGCGCAGTGGATTTATCAAAATTAAGACTATTAAGATAATATAAGATCTGATTCTCAGACATAATAGAAAATAAGATTTGTGTAGGAATTACGCTGTAGGAAATACGCCTTTCTGTGAACAAAAATAATAAACACAAGTCCTTCCATACAGGTATTGAGGCAATTTTTCAACCAGTTTAGAAGCAACTGTTGTGTAAAAATATTAAATTTCTCAGATACCTTCTGTTTATCAATGGAAAAGTGGTAAAGTCAAGCAGACAAAGCCACATGCAAGACGCAACCATCACCAAAACACCGATAGACAGCATCACACACACACACACACACACACAACCACACACACACACACACACACACACACACACACACACACACACACGAAATGAACACACAAGAACCAGGGACAAACGTTCCACACATGAACAAATCACAAGCACAAAGACGCAAGGCAAACAAAAGGAAAACATATATCATTGTTATCACCCATTTTAAGACCCATATTAGAACAAGATGATGATTTCATCTTTTTGGAAGACAGGCCAAGGTTCTAGAGGTCATCCCAGAGAGACTTATAATCAGATTTGTTTTCTTCTAACTTATCTTTAACCCTTCCGGTGCCAGCATTGTCGTCTGCTGGACATAGTTTCGTTTATGTTTAGTGTTAGTGTGTGCACTTCTTCCATTTCTTTTATAAAACAGTAAACAGAGTGTCAAACAGTTTGGAACCTGATGAGACGCCGAGTTACTCGGCGTCTCATCTAGATCGAAACTGTTTGCATGTGATATCATAAACCCGTCATTGTGGCACGGAAGGGATTAAAAAGTCCTGTTTTGTCGAGCTACTACTTAGCCTGCTAAATTGTCCATATTTGCACCAGTTTGTTTCTTCTTTCTACATATTAAAACATTATGTCTCTCGTTATTACTATGTAGAATATCTTGGATCATTCAGGGCTTATTGCGTTGTTTTATTCTGATCTCCTTAATAGGTGTTATTTTGTTCACAGCTGTCAAAAATATTGATTGTCGTTTCTAATTACGTTATAGTTGTCAAAATGGATTTCAGAATCAAAACTAGTGTCGTCTAGCCAGGTTTCAGATATAGATAAACATGATGCAGTGTTTTTACGTGCTATTAATCGAATATCGTTTAGTTTCGGTAGGAGATTTCTTACGTTGATATGAATAAAATGAAGACCACGTTTGCTGAAAAGTTGTGTTCTGTAGAGTGAGTGAGTGAGTGAGTTGGGTTTAACGTCCGACCAACAGTATTTCAGTTATTTGCAGACGGCACCCGCATGAGACAAGTTATAGTGCTGTAGAGGTTGATAGAGGTCCAGGATGACTATGTATGTCACCACATAAAAGAAAACTCACTGGCAGCCAGTTTGTAGATTTACATAAGCATAAATATGATTTCTGCTTCTTATCCATATTGATGTAGCTGGTAATAAACCTGTTGTAAAAATTCAGGTTGTTGTAGAGTACAGTGGTAGGGTTATGCGAATTCAATGCACTGTCCGGTGAAATGTAATGTTCTGTTACCTGGTGGGGTAGCGGTAGACATATCCAGCAAAACTTTCTGTGGTACGTAAAATATGTAAAAACAGTATTAAAAAGATTCTCACCGACTCCATTTCCCAGTAGTATTACTCAAGTTTCGATAGGATAACTAATAGTTTATAGAATATGTTCTCCGGAAGTAAATAAATGCCTACCTTGGTCAGAGGTCATCAAAGTGAAATAATTGGTAGAGGTTACATATCGATAATTCATATAAACTCATTTTAAAATCTTGCAAGTGGTTTCAGAGAAGAGAATTTCTTGAAATATTTAACTACACTTGTAGCCATATAAAGACAATTAGCTCTGCTTCTGATACCCATGTTTGTAAACGAATCCCAACAATCTGGACATTTTGGAAGAGGGTAACCTAATCAACATTCCGGTAAACATATATTCAGAGCTATAGATAAAAGTGCGTACCCAATTACTAAAATCGTCATTTCTTCACCAAATCCCATGCTATGACTATGGGGCAATCGTCCGTACCCCCATTACTTATAGCTACGAAACAGACTTTGATACAAATTCACAAACAATGAGATAGAAGTAATATATTTGATTCTGAGTTAAGTTTGTAAAATTAGAATTTTGGAAAGGGTGTGGGTTTTACAGAAACAGAATAGATCCATATCTAAACTTTCAAAACTTAAATAAACCACAAGAACTAACAATATACCAACAAAATGTAGCATCATTGTTACTTGAAATATAAACCATGAGTAAGCAGTGTGAATCCAGTTGTTTACCTCTGGGTCCATGCTTATAAAACTTTTGCTTGAGTCCGAATTCGTTTTCAAGTTTTCTCAAGCTTGAGAACTCTAATTCTGGTTATTGTCTACACTGCTAGCTGACTGTAATGCTTAATGATTTAATAAGTCTCAATAATTTGTAGAAGTAAAGAAAAGGTACCTAGTTATAGTCTACTTTCAGTCCGAATGACCGCTCAGCCGACTGTGCATTTACTCCCCTGGTCATTGAGTCATTGGCCTACAATATTGAGCACTGCTAACATATGGCGCAATCATGCAGCCGAAGTACCGACGAGTGACCCTCACATGTACCTATTTTAACCCCTGGGTGGAGAGGAGGTGCGGGTGGAAGACACGGAAAAGCGTCTCTTAAATTTCCGGGAGGGACCGGGATTTGAACCCCGGACCTCCGGACTGATAGTCAAGCGCGTTACCACTAGACCACTGCGCACCACACCAACAGACGATCCACCCCGGACGACTGCAACTACCAACTGTAGCCACCGCGTACCATTTTTGACACTTGTTTAATGAAAAATGTTATTTAATCAGATTGGGATCCATTCTTTGCCTAATCTTACTATTTGTACAAGCACCCCATGGATAAATGACATCACTGACAACTAAATACATGTGTGTAAAAGATATGTTCATTTTCTTGCAGTGATTACGTGGTAACAACTGCATTTATTTATTTAAGGACGAAATGGCAATTTGACTTGTAGACGAAAACTGTTTTTACATTTTCTGTGATTATAACTGTGCACTTTATGTGCAGTTTATTTTTGGTTTGTAGGGAAATAATAGTAAACATAGCCATTTGACAATCTTTATGATCATTCTAATTGTATGCATAAATGAGTAAAATAATGACTGAATGACTCGACCAATTCTTTTTGAATCCAAGAGGTTTGCGTTTACATTGCCCACTGTTTGGTATTTGATGAAGGACCACTACTTGATCTTTAACCAATTACCTGACATGGTTTTTCTTGTTCATGATGCAAATATAAAATAAATGAGTTAATTAATATGCACCATGTCACTACATGAATATCTATCAGGGAAAGTGTTAATCTGCTTTATGTAGGAAACTTGGGGCTGCTTAATATAAAAAAATGGTGATACCTACTTTTCTAATATTGCTGTTGAATTTAACTGCATTTCGAAAGGAACCCCATGCTGTGTACTTTTGGATGCTAAGTCCCTGGCATCTAATACACAGATTGATAGGGCGGGCTACTATCACAGAGGATCAAGGTATACTTGCATAGGTTTATCTTTTACGGCCATTGACCCTTACTGGACACTGCAGGAACACTCCAGGGAATCAATAATCAGCACAGCTAGCCACTGTGTATTTAGTGGGGTGTGGCGGCATTTATAAAAGAGATTTGAGATGCCTTTAAACTACGCATCATATCCATTAATTGTTAACCCTTAAATTACGCATCGTATCCATTCAGTTGATCTTTTTTATAACCATTAGCACTCTACCGGCAACTCTGTGATAACATTAGCAAACAGTTTGGATCCAGATGAGACACAGAGTCATGTCTCATCGGGATCCAAACTGTCTGCCACTCTGATATCCAATTTTGAAAAGATATGGAAGGAATGTGTGTTTTTAGTACAGAAGCAGAGGACACTATTTGAAGACAATTGTTTAGAATACAGAAGGTTAACCCTTTCACCGCCGCAGTCGCATAAATGCACCACGACAAATAGTGCAGCCCCAGATTTAGGCGGCGTCTGACCAGGGACTTCACTATTTGTCTCAATATCTATTTCTATATATGTGCTTTATTTCTTTGAAATTTGCATTTATTTGTCTCATTTCGTTATTTTACTGAATGATTTACAAACTTGGATTGCATACGAAAATTAGAAATATGGCGCCTAAAGGGATAAATGTGCAGAAGAACTAGGAGCAATTTGTATGCAAACATATCCATATTATTTCATCAGTAATCAGAGCATACCTTTATTGCTCCTGCAGGATCCATCTGCTCTGGGTCTACTGTATTTGCAAAGATTTACAAACTTGGATTGCGAACGACAATTAGAAATTTGGAGCCGAAAGGGTAAAACATAAATAACAAAAGTACAAAAATGAGTCATGCAGGAAACACCACATACAGAACAAACAGTCGCCCGAACAGCAACACAAGGAAACAGCAAATGTACATAACTATAAAAACATCAAGAGACGCACAAAGACAAAACAAACATACACTAGGGGGAAGATGGAAGTACCGCCTTGGAACGGTCAGTGACAAAAGTCACTTGGGGATTATACCGGTTTATGGGCGCCCAACCTCACACTTATTCCATCCCCACCCTAAAAGACAAACAGTGTAAATAAACGTATCCCCTCTCCGACTAATCTACAACAACCGCGACGGCAAATACAGTGGTAAAGTGCATGTATAACGAAAACATTAAGTGAACAAACTGTATCCACCTATCGCTAGTGTACTCAATGATTGAGCTGCAAACAGGGTAACTGTAGAAAAGTAATAAAGGGTACGACAAAAACTAAATACATGTAGTACAGATATCCGACGTTCTCCTTCCATTTCTGGATCTAAGAGGTCGCCTTCGTAGCGTACTAAACCTTTAATGTCGGCGTACATGCAAAGAAGCCAGCGTGATTGTCAACTGTAAAAGGGTTGACAACCAAACATGCAGTATGTTGTAGTACTACAGGATCATATCCCTTTTTAATGATTTTTTTAACATATTTGATGAACAAAGTGAGAAAATAGGTATGTCCAATAATTTTACGAAGTTTGTAAATCACATCACCATAAAATTCAGGATATGAAATACCATGTCGCAGAAGCTCCTTGAGATTACATTGGTACTTGCTAATAAGTGAGAGATTTCGATAGTAAAATGTAGAGAAAGTTTTTCTTAGCTAATGGTATCTATATCCTTGCTTAAGCAGTTTTTCAGTTAAAATGAGATTTCGAGTGTTAAAATCGTCAAAAGATGAAAAAGCTCTAGCAAAACGAATAAGTTGAGATATATAAACCCCGTAAGATGGAGCACGGGGAACATCCCCGTCAAGATGAGGAAAATTTACAATATTAAAATCAAAATCATCTCTTTTGTCATATATTTTAGATGAAATAATTCCATTATCAAGAAACGCTGCATAATTGTCGGACGGGTTAGCTTTATTCAATTTGAGTTCTTTAGGATAAATTGTAGGTATCAGAACATCAAAGAAAGGGTTATCTAAGTTAAAAATATCATCCAAATATCGACAAGTTTCATTGAAGGCTTTCATAACATCTTCTTGTGATTGAGGATTCAAACGCAACATGAAATCTCTCTCATAGCAGTACAAAGACAAATCTGCGACAAGTGGTGCACAATTCGTACCCATAGAAATACCAATTACCTGACGGTATATAGCATTCCCATAACGTACAAATATGTTATCCAAAAGAAAGGTTAGTGATTCGCAAACTTCTGAGCAAGTCCAATTGGTGTAATATTTCATTTGCTCGTCAGTAAAGAAAGCTTTTTCAGCACTACATGGAAAAGTAGTAAAGTCAAGCAGGCAAAGCCACATGCAAAACGCAACCACCACCAAAACACCGATAGACAGCATGACACACACACACACAACCACACACCCAAACGCACACACACACACACACACACACACACACACACACACACACACACACGAAATGAACACAGAAAACACCAAAAGACACACAATAACCAGGGACAAACGTTCCACACATGAGCAAATCACAAGGACAAAGACGCAAGGCAAACAAAAGGAAGGGTGACAAAGAGAGTACCGCCTTGGCACGGTCAGTAGCAAAAACACCACTGGGGGTTTAAATCGGTTTACGGACGTCCTAACCTCACACTTCTCTCAAAGTCACCCTAGCTTTACAAATATTGTAAATAAAGGTATCCCCGCTGGACTTACCCACAACATAGACGACGGTGAACACAGGACAACATGTAAAACATAGCATAATAACTGTGACAATCCGTCAAATATGTACTCAATGGCTTTGCTGAAGTCAGAGCACCTGCAGGTAAGCCGTTAAGGGCACGACAGGGAAAAAATAATACATGAGTCTGGTAAGCTCCTCCTGTATCCAAGTTTAAGAGTATACCATCATAGAGTACTACCCTCGGCCTGTCATCGCGCAAGCAAAGAGGGAAGCGTAGCTACCGACTGTAAAAGGATCGATAACCAAACATGCAGTGTGTTGCAATATAATAGGATCATAACCTTTCTTTTTAAAATTTTTAATGCGTTTTATAAACAAATCATGAAAATGGATATGACCCCGAATTTTCCTAAGTTTGTAGATAACATCCCCATAAAATTCTGGTTGAGAAATGCCTTGTCGCAGTAACGTCCGTAGATTGCAATTATATTTACTAATGAGAGGTAAATTTCGATAATAAAATTTAGAAAAGGTTTTCCGAAGTTTGTGATATCTGTAACCTTGCTTAAGAAGTTTATCAGTTATAACTAAATTACGTCTGTTAAAATCTTCAAGCAAAGAACAGGCTCGGGCAAACCTAATAAGTTGAGAAATATAAACACCATAAGATGTAGAACGTGGCACATCCCCATCTAGAAAAGGATAATTAACAATTTTAAAATTAAAATCTTCTCTTTTATCGTATACTTTGGACGAAACTTTATCATTTGTAATTGAAAGATTCAAATCTAAAAATGAAGCATTAATGTCAGATTGATTAGCTTTGTTTAAAGACAGTTCTTTTGGGTAGATTGAAGAAACCATAGTATCAAAATAAGGATTATCTAAATTCAAAATATCGTCTAAATACCTTGAAGTTTTATTAAAAGCATTAACAATATCGGTCTGTGTATCAGGTTTTAAGCTAAGCATAAAATCCCTCTCGTAGCAATACAAAAACAAATCTGCAACAAGAGGGGCACAATTTGTACCCATGGGTATACCAACAACTTGACGATATATGGTATCTCCATAACGCACAAATATATGATCTAAAAGAAAGGTAAGAGATCTACAAACATCAAGGCAAGTCCACATTGTGTAATGTTCAACTTCTGAATTCGAAAAGAATGAACGTTGAACATTACAAGCAATGAACATTTTGTTTTCTCTGGCAAAGGTTTTTTCTATTAATTTAATAAGTCTATCCTTTATAAGATGGTGAGGTAGAGTAGTATAGAGTGTAGAGAAATCATAAGAGCTCAGTAAAGAAATGTTATACTGTTCATTTTCAAGTTTTGTTAAAACATCATTTGAATTTTTTATGGACCAAAAAACATTAATACCAGAATTTTCATATATTTTATCACAGTAGCGTTTAACATGTTCTTTGATCGTAGTAAGACAGGACGTCAAAAGTATAGATAATTTAGTAGTGGTACAACAGCTAGAGTTGGCAATAAAACGCGACTTATAAGGTTTTTTATGTAGTTTCGGAATCCAGTACAAAGTAGAAAGTTTATGTTGTTTTATGTTAGGACCAGACTTAAAATCATTGCACATTTTTACATGTTCCGAGACTATATCTTTTTCAGGTGTTTGATCTGTTATATAAGTTTTTGAATCAGTTAGCTCCTTCTTTAAAACATCAACATAATACAATCTTCAAATAATGATTACATTGTTTGATGCCTTGTCAGCAGGAACAAGAACATAATCTGAATGAAAATTAGAAATGTTTTTCTTCAAGTAGCGAAATTTAACTCTAGGTCGAGGTGGTAAAAGATGGTTATTTGATTTGTAAAAAGTTATTCGTGTATCAATAATATCGAAAATACATTTCTTCCAATCCGAAAGGGCATTAACATCAGCATGTTCTCGTCGACACCATTTGATGCAGAAATCTTGAATAGCTTCCGCAATATGAGTTCGACAAGCGTCAAAATCAATAAGGGAAGGTAATCTATATTTAGGTCCTTTAGTTAGGAGGGTCCTGAGACGTTTATCCTTAATGATATCAAAATTACCAGTAATGACATGACCAACTGGTTTATAGCAAAAGCTAGAAATGCTACAATCTCAAGAAATAGGGGTATTAACATCAATATTTAAGTCAGAGACAATTTTATTGTAGTTCAAAATAACATTTCTAATAGGTTTATTATATTTATAACAGATGATAGGTGATTCAGAGTTGATGAAATATTTGGGAATAGCCTCGATTACATTCTTATCACGAAATATACTTTGAATATCAATAAAATCGATACCTTTATTTAGGAACTGAAGTTTCAGAAAATGTCTTTTATGTTCAGATTCTTTATCAATACGTGGACGAAGAACATGCTGTGTGTAACTTTGTATAAGTGAGGCAGTATTAATTAACGGATCTGTACGCATATAGATTTTATCAGCCTCTTCGTCTATTGACTTAAGACAGGAAAAGGGTAAAGACGATAAACAAGATAACATAGAATGTTTACCAGTTTGTTTTAGAATAGTATGTAAATCATGAATAGACATATTACGACGTAATTTACGCTTAATATTACCATTTCTACGTCTGCCATGTGATCTACTTTTACGTTTTCGAATAGAAAATATAGAGAAAATATCGATACTTGGATCTTTAGAAATATTGCCGCTTTGGAAAATGTTATCATTAAGGCCTAAAGGAAAATGTGTTTGTAATTTATTTATCCAGTCTAGCTCTGTGATGAAACGAGCTTTAGATTTTAAACTACCAGTAGTTTTAGAATCATAATAAATTTGTTCTATTGGTTGAACCGAAACATATTTGAAAGAATGTCCTGTATGACGAAAATGCTGGTAAAGAAAATTGCGTACTTTTTTGATCCGGCAATGGTAACTGTGTTCACGAAACCTAGTTTTTAAAGAACGTCCTGTCTGACCTACATATTGAATGCCACAACGTGGCGCATTTCATGTAAGAACATATATAATATTAGATGAGTTTCAGTCTAAATCAGAATTAATCTTCACACTAAACACTCTACCATTAACAAGAGATTTAATTGTTGATCTAGTAGAAATGAAATTGCAACACATACACCTCTTACTATTGCACTTAGTAATTATTGGATACACCCTATGTCTTTTGTTCAAATAATGTGAATTTAGATGGACTTTACTATAACGAATGATAGATTGCTTTAAAGGAGACAAAACGATTTTAGGTCCATTATGAAAAATGTTACTAATAGCCGAAGAGGGAACATGAAAAGATGAAGCAGAAGACAATTTTAGAGGTTTAATACAAACTGACGGCTGTAGTGATTGGAAATTAGCCAGGTTATGAGGAATCTGAACGGAAGACACAGAGTGTAAGTTTAAGTTATTAATTTTGAGTTTAGGGAGACTATTCATATTTTGTGTAGTAATTGTAGCACCCTTCTGTAAAAAGCGACATACGTATGTAACGAAAAGTGGTGTAAAATAATAGAAAACATACCAGAGATTATAAGAAAAATAAAGAAGACTAAGAATATGAATGAAACATTGAATAGTGAAACATTGAATGGGTAAAAAGTAAGAAGAAACACTAATAAGGTAAAGTCGCACTAGAGAAAACGCAAACGGCACAAATCTTAAAAGGGAAATTAAAATAGTCACACAATATGTCGGTGAGTACGGAAGCCACCATGAAGTGCAAAGTACGGTGTAAAGGTATGAGGAAACACATTGAATGTAGAGCAATTCCTGCAAGAGGAAGAAAACAATATTGATTGGATGTACGGGGAGACGTTTCACCGCCGCCACACTGCACAAACAACACTATTGTGCTTATAAATGGAAAAGTAGTAAAGTCAAGCAGGCAAAGCCACATGCAAAATGCAACCACCACCAAAACACCGATAGACAGCATGACACACACACACACAACCACACACCCAAACGCACACACACACACACACGAAATGAACACAGAAAACACCAAAAGACACACAAGAACCAGGGACAAACGTTCCACACATGAACAAATCACAAGGACAAAGACGCAAGGCAAACAAAAGGAAGGGTGACAAAGAGAGTACCGCATTGGCACGGTCAGTAGCAAAAACACCACTGGGGGTTTAAACCGGTTTACGGACGTCCTAACCTCACACTTCTCTCAAAGTCACCCTAGCTTTACAAATATTGTAAATAAAGGTATCCCCGCTGGACTTACCCACAACATATACGACGGTGAACACAGGACAACATGTAAAACATAGCATAATAACTGTGACAATCCGTCAAATATGTACTCAATGGCTTTGCTGAAGTCAGAGCACCTGCAGGTAAGCCGTTAAGGGCACGACAGGGAAAAAATAATACATGAGTCTGGTAAGCTCCTCCTGTATCCAAGTTTAAGAGTATACCATCATAGAGTACTACCCTCGGCCTGTCATCGCGCAAGCAAAGAGGGAAGCGTAGCTACCGACTGTAAAAGGATCGATAACCAAACATGCAGTGTGTTGCAATATAATAGGATCATAACCTTTCTTTTTAAAATTTTTAATGCGTTTTATAAACAAATCATGAAAATGGATATGACCCCGAATTTTCCTAAGTTTGTAGATAACATCCCCATAAAATTCTGGTTGAGAAATGCCTTGTCGCAGTAACGTCCGTAGATTGCAATTATATTTACTAATGAGAGGTAAATTTCGATAATAAAATTTAGAAAAGGTTTTCCGAAGTTTGTGATATCTGTAACCTTGCTTAAGAAGTTTATCAGTTATAACTAAATTACGTCTGTTAAAATCTTCAAGCAAAGAACAGGCTCGGGCAAACCTAATAAGTTGAGAAATATAAACACCATAAGATGTAGAACGTGGCACATCCCCATCTAGAAAAGGATAATTAACAATTTTAAAATTAAAATCTTCTCTTTTATCGTATACTTTGGACGAAATTTTATCATTTGTAATTGAAAGATTCAAATCTAAAAATGAAGCATTAATGTCAGATTGTTTAGCTTTGTTTAAAGACAGTTCTTTTGGGTAGATTGAAGAAACCATAGTATCAAAATAAGGATTATCTAAATTCAAAATATCGTCTAAATACCTTGAAGTTTTATTAAAAGCATTAACAATATCGGTCTGTGTATCAGGTTTTAAGCTAAGCATAAAATCCCTCTCGTAGCAATACAAAAACAAATCTGCAACAAGAGGGGCACAATTTGTACCCATGGGTATACCAACAACTTGACGATATATGGTATCTCCATAACGCACAAATATATGATCTAAAAGAAAGGTAAGAGATCTACAAACATCAAGGCAAGTCCACATTGTGTAATGTTCAACTTCTGAATTCGAAAAGAATGAACGTTGAACATTACAAGCAATGAACATTTTGTTTTCTCTGGCAAAGGTTTTTTCTATTAATTTAATAAGTCTATCCTTTATAAGATGGTGAGGTAGAGTAGTATAGAGTGTAGAGAAATCATAAGAGCTCAGTAAAGAAATGTTATACTGTTCATTTTCAAGTTTTGTTAAAACATCATTTGAATTTTTTATGGACCAAAAAACATTAATACCAGAATTTTCATATATTTTATCACAGTAGCGTTTAACATGTTCTTTGATCGTAGTAAGACAGGACGTCAAAAGTATAGATAATTTAGTAGTGGTACAACAGCTAGAGTTGGCAATAAAACGCGACTTATAAGGGTTTTTATGTAGTTTCGGAATCCAGTACAAAGTAGAAAGTTTATGTTGTTTTATGTTAGGACCAGACTTAAAATCATTGCACATTTTTACATGTTCCGAGACTATATCTTTTTAGAATGATGTTTTTTCCCGGGCAAATACTTTCTGGATTAAGTTAGTAAGCTTATCCTTAATTATAATATGAGGAAGAGTTGTGTACAGAGTAGAAAAATTGTACGTGCTTACAGTGGATGCAAGATACCTTTTGTTCTTAAGTTTGTTTAAGACTTCTGAAGAGTTCTTAATAGACCAGAAGAGATTTATTCCAGAATTTTCATAAGTCTTATCACAGTAGCATTTTACAAGCTCCTTTACCTTCGATAAGCAAGAAGTCAAAAGTATAGACAATTTAGTAGTTGTACATGAACTAGAATTTGCAATGAAACGCGCTTTATATGTAGTTTTGGTAACCAATACATTGTAGGAAGTTTATGTTGTGTAATTTTAATATCGGTTCCAAGTTGTTCACACTTTTTGACATGGTCTGAAACGATGGTCTTTTCGTCAGTAGTAACTGAAATGTATGACTTGGTATTAATAATTTCCAGCTTCAAGACGTCGATATAATGTAATCGCCAAATAATAATCACATTATTCGATGCCTTATCAGCAGGAACAAAAACGTCTAAAAGAAATTCTAGGTTTGGGTGGAAGAAGGTGTTTATTAGAGCTATAAAAGGAAATGCGTGTATCAATTATATCAAAAATTAGTTTTTTCCAACTAGAAAGAGCATTGGACTCAACATGTTCTCTTCGACACCATTTAATACTAAAATGTTGTATATCCTCCGCAATCTGAACTCGACAAGAGTTAATATCTATCAAGGATGGTATTCTATATTTGGGACCTTTATTCAAAAGAGATCGTAGACGTTTATCTTTAATTATCTCAAAATTACCAGTAATCACATGACCAGCCTGAGAATAGCAAAATTTTGAAGTGGCACAATCTCAATTATCAGGAATATTATCATTCATATTAAGGTCGGCCACAATTTTATTATAGTTGAAAATTGTATTTCTGATGGGTTTGTTATATTTGTAGCAGATGATAGGTGGTTCTGTATTTTTAAAGTATTTAGGAATAGTGTCAATTACATTTTTGTCTCTAAAAATACTTTGGAGGTCAATAAAATCAATACCTTTATTAATAAAAGGAATTTTCAAGAAGAATCTTTGGTGTCAAGTCAAGGTCACATGATTGTGACAAATATTTCATTACATGCAAGAGATGCCATTTGATATCAAAACTTGGATGAAAGGGTTTAATGAATATTTATGAAATAAAGATTTTAGCTGCAGAATGAACATAGATGGTTACTGATGAATGGGATAGAATGCCAACTCTTTATGTGCTTACAGTGAGGTTTTGATAAACTCTATACATACATAGATAGATAGATAGATTTATTTCGGCAAACAGAAAACATAATATGTTCGCAAACATGCATCACATCATAATAAATAGTAATTCGTAAAATGATGCATAGTGAAAAACCATGGCATGCTCTCTATACCAAGGATAACACAATAAAGAGCATGCTCTTATTTCCATTGTGGTCCTTACTTATTTCCATTTGGATAGTATTTCAACTCTTTATGTGCTTACAGTGAGGTTTTGATCAATTCTGTACATACTATAGTTCGATTTCGAGTGCTAAGCCGTGACTGCACTTTTCTATCTATAGAAGCAACCATTCTAATCTACGGGTAGGTGGACAATGGTTGTCACAAGAAGTTCGTAGTAATCGTGCAGTATTAGTATATACAGTAACACCTCTCTGTAACGGCCACTAAATTACATCAAATATTTTGTGTTTATGACAGATGGCTGCTTAAAGCAAGGTGAAAGTAAAACAGAACACTCCTATAGGAGCGTTCTCTTTTACTTTCACCATGCTTTAAGTAGCCACCTGCCCTAAATACCACACAATTAACATAATTTAGTGGCCGTTATAGAGAGGTTTTATTGCATATGCTTCTTACATGTCTGTATTACCACAGGTAACTCAGGAACAATGCAAGGTTTGTGACGCTTTTTACTACGGGTGGGCTGGTCCTAAAGGTCACAGCTCACGGGTCAAAATTGAACTATACACAGAGGTGCCGATAAGATACATAAACTAAACATTTTCAAGAATAACTTCTTCATTTCACAACCAAAACCTAAGTTGTAGTGCTGAAACGGTTACTGGAAATTTTGTAACCGGTTTATCGCAATTATTAGCCCTTTCCCCTCATATAAACGTCTTTTTAGATATTTGCAAACAGAGAAGACCCAGATCAGACGGCTCCTGAAGGAGTCGTCTGATAATGATCTGCTCTGCTTGCTAATGGAATTTGATAGATCTGATTCTTTAGTGTCTGAAATGGCTACAAGATGTCACGTTCCATATTGCATTATAATTATTTCATCCATGAATTTTCATTAAGTATTGTAATTTGGAATAAATATAGAACGGGGAAAACCGCGGTTAATCGGAGACCTGTCACACAATCATTCAAACTGGATGCACCATGAATCTTTGTATTAACTGCGTCGTTTGCAGCTGAATATATCAACATATGATGAAAAAGCAATGAGAAGGACCATTGTTATTATTGATAATATTATGCTAATAATAATTGCCTGGGTGCTGATATTGATATGTTTCTGCACACAATAAATGTCACAGATGTTTAAACTACTTGTACATGTGCCTATGTTTACAACTATTAGCTGAGAATACAGTACAGTTTTCATAGCTGCAGATACCTTCTCCAAATACTATATTGCGGGAAGCGCTCAAGCTTGTGTTAAGCATAAACCGATCGTGACTTCAAACTTTAGAAAAGAAATTGAAAGTTGATGATATATTTTATCATTATAACGTCTTATTCCTTTCACCGCCGCAGTCGCATAAATGCATCACGACACATAGTGCAGTCCCAGATCAGACACCGCCTTTTCAAAGCGGCGTCTGATCAGGGACTTCACTATTTGTCTCAATCTCTATGTCTATATATGTGCTTTGTTCCTTTAAAATTTGCATTTATTTATCTCATTTCTTTGTTTTACTGAATGATTTAACAAACTTGGATTGCAGACGACAATTAGAAATTTGGCGGCGAGGGGGTTAATCAAGTTGAGCTGATATTTTCATAAGAATACTTTGGAAATATTTCAGACCAATGGAAATCGATCGGTTTGATGTGCTAAATAGAACAACCAACAAATGAAATAGTTTTGAAACAAATACATATACTTCAACAGTTTTATGGAACATGAAAATGAACTTAAAAGTTGTAACCTTTAGCACTCTCCTGATGAACTAAGGGAAGTAACCAATCTGGTTAACCAGTTACGGATTTTGGAACCAGTTAATGGCCATCTTGTAATCAGCAACCGTTAACCTGCTAAACATTTAAGCACTACTATGTTGTGACCACTCTTTAGAATCGTCTCGAGAAAGTTGTCACAACATAGGGTTTGGTGGAGAAATAACGATATAAGTATATGAGTATACACCTGTATCAGTCACTCTGACTACAATAGTGCTGTTACGACCCTGTGGAAACTAGTGATCGCCTTTGCAAGCTATATGGGTCTGGAGTAGGCTAGAAATGAGTTTGTGTTACATCACGATCAAAACTGATTGACACTGATAGCGTTTCTTGGAAAAATAGACTTTCCTATCTAAATATTTTCAAGAATAACTTCTTTATTTCTCCGCCAAACCCTATGTTGTGACCACTCTTTAGAATTGTCTTTTCGAGACGATTCTAAAGAGTGGTCACAATATAGGGTTTGGTAGAGAAATGTCGGAATAAGTATAAATTTGGGAATGCACCTGTACCAGTGGCTCTAACTACAGTAGTGCTAGTACAACCCATTGGAAACTAGTTAATCACCTTCGCAAGCTGTATTGGTCTAGTTAAGGCTACACATAACTTGGTGTTACACCTGGATCCAAACTGTTTGACACTGATAGCATTTCATGGAAAAAATAGACTTTCCTGTCTGAATAATGTTAGCCAATGAGCTTGTTCTTGATAATTGCGTAGACCTATGCAAACTCAGACATGATGTCTGGTAATGATCTATTCTGCTTGCTTATATACTGATCTGTTTCTCTACTGTCCTTGTATGGGTTAGATGTTTTGAAGCCAAGGGACTATGGATAAGAGGGACAAATGGACTTCAGATAAAAGAGCACAAAGGGGACTTCATATAAGAGTGACTTAAGATAAGAGAGTACTAAATGACATCAGATAAGAGTATAAATTAAGTGGGTGTTTCAGATAAGATAGTACAAAGGGACTTCAGTTAGGAGAGTACAAAGGACTTCAGATAAAGGAGTACAAATGGACTGATGGAGAACGCAGGATTTGAGACATCGTAAATACTCCCCTCATCTGGTATACTGCAGCTAGCTCTTTGCAGCATGGATTAGAGGTTAATCCTTTGAAATGGGAAACAAGAGCACATACCTTTGCAAACAATGTAGACCCAGATCAGAGGGCCATACTATGAGTGCTGTAATCAGGGTGTGCACTGATTGTCGTTTAGAATTATCTCGCCAGTTCAACCCTTGTATACTGAATGGACTAAACCACCAAACAATGCTGGACCGTTCCATTATGATGGGGGTTACAGTGGTTATGAAGTTGTACAGAATTTTCTTAAAATAGTAGGTATTGTCATGTCTGCATTTTAAAGTCATTTTTATGACTTCATTTTAAGATAAAATATTTTGTAACGAAAATCTGCTACTTGATGAATTAGTTTCGTCAGATTTGCATAATGAAATAAAATGTTCATGAGTGATAGCTGTTGTGTATTAGTTATTTGTCTCCACTAAGCTTGACTAAATGTTTAACCCTTAAAATGCTGAATAATTATTTCTCCCCCATCTATAATGGGGAGACATGTTGTTATTGGTCGAGTTGTCCGTCCGTCTGTCTGTCACATTCGTGTCCGCTCCATATCTCTCACAAATATGGAAGGATTTCAAAATGCTTTGGCACAAATGTTCGACTTAACAAGACAATTTGCAGAGCGTTCGAATCAGGCACGTGGGTCAACGGTCAATGTAACAGTTCAAGGTCAAATGTTTTTAGCCACACTCTTCGTGTCCGCTCAATATCTCTACAATCCTTAGAAGGATTCAAAATGCTGTTGCACAAATGTTCTCTATAACAAGGCAATGTGCAGACAATAGGTTTCATGCACATTCTTCAAAGGTCAAGGTCACAATTCAAGGTCAAATGTTTAAGCCTTAATTTTCCTGTCTGCTACACATGTGTATAACCCTTGGGAGGATTCAAAAATGCTGTGGCACAAATGTTCTCCTTAACAAGCCAATGTGTAGACAGCAGGATTCAGGCACGTGGGTCAAAGGTCAAGGTCACAATTCAAGGTCATTGTCACAATTCAAGGTCAAATTTAAGTTCCCCACCAGCGATCTATAGGTGTGCTCGATTCCGTCTGTCTGTCCGCCCGTCACGCTTCGTAACCGTGCCATATTTCCTACAAAGTTAGGCCAATTTCATTAAAACCCCACACATTGAACAATTTTCTTGTGAGTACTCTATTTGTCACATTTTTTGTCCAATCTTCATGAAACTTACTCGCACGAGTTTGAAAGTGAGTCACTGGGGGTTAAAAACTAGGTCCTAGGTCAAATAGTAGGAAAGCCTTGTCAACACTTTGGAGGTCACATTTGTAGCCCAATCTTCATGAATCTTGGTCAGAATGATTTCCCTAATAAAAGCTCGGACGAGTTTTAAAGGAGGCATGTGCTGTTAAAAACCAGGTCACTAGGTCAAATAGTAGAAAACCCCTGTGAACACTCTAAAGGTCACAATTGTGGCCAAATCTTCATGAAACTTTATCAGAATGATTGGTTTTATAAAATCTCGGAGGAGTTTGTAAGTGGGTCACCTGACGTAAAAAATTAGGTCACTATGTCAAATTGTAGAAAAACCTTGTGAACACTCTAGGTGTCACATATTTTGTCCAGTCTTCATGAAACTTGATCACAGAGTAATTGTCTTGATAACATCTGGGGCAAATCTGAAAGTGGATCATGTGAGATAAAAAACTAGGTCACTAAAAGTACAAAAATGAGTCATGCAGGAAACACCACATACAGAACAAACAGTCGCCCGAACAGCAACACCAGGAAACAGAGAAAAACATCAAGAGAGGCACAAAGACAATACAAACACACAATAGGGGAAGATGGAAGTACCGCCTTGGAACGGTCATTGACATAATTCACTAGGGAGGGGGGTTAAACCGGTATATGGGCGCCCAACCTCACACTTATTCCATCCCCACCCTAAAAGACATACAGTGTAAATAAACGTATCCCCTCTCCGACTAATTAACAACAACCGCGATGGCAAATACTGTGGTAAAGTGCATGTATAACGAAAACATTTAAGTGAACAAACTGTATCCACCTATCGCTAGTGTACTCAATGATTGAGCTGCAAACAGAGTAACTGTAGAAAAGTAATAAAGGGTGCGACAAAAACGAAATAGTACAGATATCCGACGTTCTCCTTCCGTTTCTGGATTTAAGAGGTCGCCTTCATAGAGTACTAAACCTTTCTTGTCGGCGTACATGCAAAGAGGCCAGCGTGATTGCCAACTGTAAAAGGGTTGACAACCAAACATGCAGTATGTAATAGATACAGTACGAGTCTTACTACCAAAGTGTCTTCTTACAACCGTTATCAGGACAGTTTGTTCGCATGACCGAAGACGTGCCCGAGGCGTAGTCGAGGACACTTGTCTGAGGTCATGCGAACAAACTGTCCTGATAACGGTTGTAAGAAGACACTTTGGTAGTAAGATGAGTACATGTATCTTACTTGTACGACAGGACGTTGTAGATTTTTAATTTTGATTAAAAATGAATAAAAATGAATATTTCACAAATGAGTAAAAAATGTTTTCCCCTTGGTTCACCCAATTCAAATCCTAGGTAGATAGGTTTTAACCACAAGAATCACGTGCGTACAAAAGTGTCCACTTACAGCCGTTATCAGGACACTTTTTCAATAGCATTGCTGGGGGTCTGTCGTACAGGTTGTAGTACTACAGGATCATATCCCTTTTTAATGAATTTTTAACATATTTGATGAACAAAGTGAGAAATGGGTATGTCCAATACTTTTACGAAGTGAAACAGTAGAAAAACCTTATGAACACTCTAGTACGAACTCCCTGTGGTGACATTCTAAGATCCTTTTTCATAGTTCCGAGTTCCAAGTTCCGACTTCCAAGCTCTTACTTCTTTCTTCAAAGATAATTTGCTATATTATTATTGTATATTGTTTATGCCCGATTTCAAAGTTCCTTCTTCTTAGATCCGACTTCCAAGTTCGAAGTTCCGACTTCCATGTTCCTACTTCCAACTTCCATGTCCCAAGTTCCGACTTCCAAGTTCCAGGTTCCGACTTCTATATGTTCTAAGTTCCGACTTCCAGGTTTCAAGTTCCTACTTCCATGTTCCAACTTCCAACGTCCATGTTCCAAGTTCCGACTTCCAAGTTCCAGGTTCCGACTTCTATATGTTCTAAGTTCCGACTTCCAGGTTTCAAGTTCCTACTTCCATGTTCCAACTTCCAACGTCCATGTTCCAAGTTACGACTTCCAAGTTTCGACTTCCATGTTCCAAGTTCCGACTTCCAAGTTCCAACGTCCATGTTCCCAAGTAACCGGTGCGAAAATATGACGTCACGAGAAAACTTAGAACTTTGAAGTCGGAAGGTGGAAGTTGGGAGTCGGAACTTGGAACTCGGAAGTCGGAACATGGAACTTGGAAGTCGAAACATGGAACTTGGAAGTCGGAATATGGAAGCCGGAACATGAAACATGGAATTTGGAAGTCGGAACTTGGAATTTAGAACTTAGAAGTCGGAACATGGCACTTGGAAGTCGAAACATGGAAGTCGGAACATGGAATTTGGAAGTCGGAACATTTATTACATGGGAATATGGTTCACATACATAAACGAACATCAAACAGGAATTTGGAACTTGGAAATCGGAACATGGAACATGTCACCATCGGGCTTTCGTACTCTAGGGGTCACATGTTTTGTCCAGTCTTCATGAAACTTTATCAGAATGATTGTCTTGATAAAATCTGGGACAAATCTGAAAGTGGATCATGTGGGAAAAAAATAGGTCAATAGGACAAATGGTAGGAAAACCTTGTGAACACTCTATAGGTCACATTTGTAGCCGAATTGCATGAAAGTTTATCAGAATGATTGTTTTGATAGAATATGGGACGAGTTTGAAATTGGTCACATGGTCAAAAAATAGGTGACTAGATCAACCAGTTGAAAAACATTATGAACAATCTAGTAGTCATATTTTGGTCAAATCTTCATGAAACTTGTTCAGAATTATAGTTTTGATAAAATATCGGAAAAGTTTGAAAAATGGGCATGCTGGGTAATAAACTAGGTCACTAGGTCAAATAGTAGGAAAACCTTTTGAACACTTTAGAGGCCACATTTATAGCCAAGTATTCGTGAATATCTGTCAGAATGATTGTCCCGATAAAATCTTGGATGGGTTTGAAAGTGGGTTACGTGGGCACAAAAAGTAGGTCACTTGGTCATATCTTAGAAAAATCTTGTTTACACTCCAGCAGCCACATCTTTAGCCCAATCTTCCTCAAACCTGCTCAGAATGTTTGTATTGGTGACTCAAAGTTGAGTGTGATCATGGGTGGGGTGAGATCAAAAAGTAGGTCACAAGGTCAAATCTTAGAAAAATCACTCTGGAGGGCACAGTTTTGCCAATTTTTCATTAGTCAGAATGATTGTCTTGATAAAATCAATATTCTAAATCATTGAAAATCTTGTTCTCCAGAACCACTGCTCATGATCCACTATCAACATTGTTCAAATATTTCCCTTATGCCAATGTTGGCCCCACCCAGGGGCTACCCAGCTGTAATCTTAAATCTATGGTAATCAGGTGAGCGATAAAGGGCCATCTTGTCACATTTTCTTGTCCGGACAATTACTCTTTTTATCTTCTGGTTCAATTGATTTGATACTTCACATATGGAACACGCATAATGAGAGGAAGTGTCATGCACAAGGGTCATAACTCTATTCCCCTTTTTCATATGTTCTTGACCGGACAATAACGCTTTATCTACTGGTTCAATTGATTGGAAACTACACGTGGAACAGGCATGAAGAGAGCCATAACTCTAGCATCAGTACTTTTGGAGCTATTCCCCTTTTCATATTGTTTTTCTTATTTTACAAATACCATTCAGGTTGGTTATGTATATACCATGGTCAACTACACCATGGATGTGTGGGTCGGATGAGGTGTTTTCTTTAATCCAGTGGGGGACTCGTATTGCATAGCAATACAACATTAACTTGTTCACACTTGTACGAACGATAAATCATACATGGCTAATGCCATTCGATTGAAACTTCATACATTGACTGAGCATGATGAGAGAAAGTGTCATGCACAAGGGTCATAACTCTGGCTTCAATACTTTTGGAGTTATTGTCCTTTGTTACGTTTTTGTCCGATCAATAACTCCTGCTCTACTGATGATATTGGAAGGAAGTGTTACGCATAAAGATCATGACTCTGGCTTCAATAATATTGGGAGTGATTGTCTCCACTTTTTCTGCAGAGTTATGGGAATTTTTACATGGATTTATCCGCAGGATTTCTCCGAAACCCTTGATTCGGTATTCATCAGATTTCATAGGATTGATTAGCATCATGCCTAGGTGTGCATATCTAATTCCTGTTCCGGTTTGATGGTTTTCTACAGAGTTAAGGGACTTTGAAATTTTTACATGAATTTGATTTTCATGAAACTTTATAGGATTAATCAGCGCAATGCCTAGTTGTCTGTCGTCCATCTACTTCCTGTTTGCCGAGACTTTTGAATTTAGGTGATTGTTTAATGACAAACATTTTCGTCCAAGAGTTTTTCGCTTGTGTAAGCTGGAGTGATTTGATATTTGGTACGAAGCATATTTATAGTTGGTTGTACAGTGTCCCCACTTTTCAGGTCCGTCGTTTATCGACTTCTTGTTTGCCGAGACTTTGATTGAATTTTAATGATTGTAAATGACAAAACATTTCGCCCCAGATTTCTTCGCTTGTGTCTGCAGGAATAATTTGATAGTTTGTTTGAAGTATAATCGTAGTGTGTTGTACCGTGTCTCCCCTTTTCAGGTCTGTTGTTCATGTACTTTATCTTTGCCGACACTTTGGTTGAATTTTGGCGATTGTTTAACTATATTCTTCCTGTTAATGATTATATTATTATTAACTTGTAATTGTAGTACATGTATATTCAGAATTATAAAAATATTAGCTTATATAAAGCATTGTGTCACTAGCGTTTCACAGAGGCATACAGGGTTTACTATCTCTTTTGCATCGTCATCGTCACCAAATAACTTTTGTCAAATTTTCCTCAGGAACCACACAGGCCAATTTCGTACTTCATTCTCAGTGTTGTTATACCTTCTGGTCCTTCAAGATCATGAATGTCAGTACTTCTTGTTCTGAAAATTGAATACCGCTTAAGCCGGTGCTAGGGGGCGTGAGCAGTGTTGCACTTTCAATTACTGCTCATAAACAGACCCAATAAAACCGAGTCTGCAATTTTCTCTTTTTGTGTTGCCATGTTTGCTTTCGGGGGATCACCTCCCTTCAGAATCTACTTATTTTTTGCACATAGCATTATTATGGAGAACTGTATGGTGTAAGACAGTTACGAATCTGCCACATGTCCACTTCTTGAAAAAAGATTTTGTGTCGCCTGCAAAGCATGGCAGACACATAGGGATCACTTTGTCCGGGGTCTGAGTTGTCGTTGTCGTCGCCACACTTCTTGTCCGACCTGAATATCCCATTCTACTGATAATATTGAATTCAAACTTCACACATGGAACAGGCGAAATGAGAGGAAGTGTCATGCATAAGTTCCATAACTCTAGCTTTAGTATTTTTGAGTTATTTCCCTTTTCCATTTTTTTGTCCGGCCAATAAGTTTTGACCCCAGTTTCACGAACATTCTTAAATAATTACTTAGCTAAGCCTGTTATCTAAAATACACAAGAACATATATTTTTTCATAAAGTTGTGTTTATTTTGCCAAAAAAAGGTAAGACGTTTACTCAATTTTCATTTTAAGAACACATATTGTACTTATTAATAACTGAAAGTGACCTAAATCAAAAACAATATATAAGAATTTGTAACAGACTTAAGAATTTTACCAAATTCATTTTGGGTTTAATTAAATAGTTCATGCATACCCGTCATTTTCTTTTATAAACTTTAACAGAATATCTTTAAAGGCATTTCAAAGCTCCTTATATAAGTGACCCCCCCTATATACACAGTATCCAGCTGTGCTCCTGCAGTGTCCAGTCAGGGTCCATAGCCACAATAGATAAAGTTATGCAATTATACATTGATCCTCTGTGATGGTAGCCCGCCTTATCAATTCGTGTATCAGATCCCTGACAGTCAACTCCCAAAATACACAGCATGGGGTTAATGGGTCAACATTCCTTTCGAAATGCCTTTAAGGATTGTGTTTAGATAAAATCAGTTCACTTATCTTCTCTATTTGCAAATGCAAAATACTCTTATAAGTTAAGCCTGGTATTAAGTAATTACTTAAGAATGTTCGGAAAACGGGGGCCTGTTCTACTGATGCCGTTGAATTCAAAGTTCACACATGGAACATGCCTGATGAGAGGAAGTGTCTTGCACAAGGTCCATAACTCTAACAACAGTATTTATGTGAGTTATTCCTCTTTATTCACTTTTTTGTCGGGCCAATAAGTCCTGTCCTACTGATGTCATTGAATTCAAACATCATATATGGTAGATGATAAGAGGAATTGTCATGCACAATGTCCATAACACTAGTTTCAGTATTTTTGGAGTTATTCCCCTTTTTCATGTTTGAGGGCATATCATTTTGACAATTTTAACCAGGAATAATACAGTATGACTAAGTTTTTAACTAGTAGAGATACAGGTGTCATATTTGGTGGGCACATGCTTCTCGTGAAGCTGCAATATTTGTGTAGTATCAGATTAGGATCATGTCTCAATGTCAAATGTCATAATTTGATGTCAGTGGAGACGCTAGGGGCATGGAGTCTCACGATTTTTGTCTGCTCTGTTGGTACATTTTGGTCATTATTCTCATTATTATTTTGTCTCAGTTTCACCCTTCTTACATATAGATCATGCTCCAAGTCACATAGCACCGTAACTGGATTTTATGTTATACCCATATAAATGTATACAGTGCTCCCTCTCTACAACGACACCCTTTGGGATACGAACATTGTATGTGTTGTTTAGAGGGAGTTGTTATAGGGAGGGAAAATCAAACATAATTAGCTTGTTTGCAGATCGCCAGATAATGTATATTTCGAGAACTAAAACCGTTATGCCTCAATCAAACCCTATGTTGTGACCACTCTTTAGAATCGTCACTTTGTGACAATTCTAAAGAGTGGTCATAACATAGGGTTTGATGAAGGCATAAAGAAAATACGATGGAAAATGTTGTTTCTGGAGCCGTGTTGTTTCGGAAACAGTGACATGCGTTGATGTAAGGGGGGATCGTTATCGAGAGGGCCGTTGTAGGGAGGGAGCACTGTACATGTACTGCGACTGTGTCGAGTCTTAAATTGGGAAGAGGGTCAATACGCATAAAGGCGAAACGAGTGTTCCGAGGAACACCTTTCTAGTTATGACAAAAGGTGCAGGATCCATTTGATCTGGAACTACACTGCAAATAATTTCACATTAAGGGTTCAGCTTATCTCTGTGCGTGCATGAATGTGATTTGTGAATGTATTGGAAACAGTTATATATGGATGGACATTGCAAATAGTTAGAGATATATTGATTTCGGTAAAAAGTGTACATGGCAAAACATAATTAAGGCAACATATAAAAGCCATGTAATTATGATAATTTGTATTTTAAGCTCTTTGTAAATCCATTTGAGCAGCAAAGGATTTATGTCTACTGCCTATATACTAGTATTTGTTTGTTATAAGCATATGTATATGTAGTTAATGCAATGCATTATTTGAATTGAACTGAATTGAATTTATTAGCTTAATTGTTATGATGGCATATAATTATACAGAAGATGTTTTGGCTCAGGCAGAAACTGTAGAATCAGATCTACATATGTATTATAACATAAGCGAACATAGCAGTCCCTAATCAAACGGCTCTTATAGGAGCAGTCTGATCTGGGTCTACTCTGGTTACAAAATGCATGAAAAGGTGTTCATATAAAAGAAAGGGTAAATCAATCATCTTTCATCCAAGCAAACATTTCATATCAGACCGACATTGGCCCGATACAGATTTGTATATCAGGCTGATGTCGGCTTTATCATCGGCCCAATATCAGATATGCACACACTTTTTGATATCGGCCGATATTAGCTACTTGTCAATCAAGGGACAGTCTGCCTGCATTTAGCATATATTATATGCTAGTTAAAGGATACTCTCCATTCATTTTGATGTTTAAGACTTATTTGAGCTTTTTGTTCTACATTAATTAAACCCAGTTCAGAAAAAAGCTGCTACAAGTAACACAATAACTCTCCATTATTGTTTTATGTATAGGATTCAGACAGGTGGTCTAATTTGAGCTTTATTGTTATATATGCATTATTTATAGTATATGAATTTACCCTTTCACCGCCAATGTCGCCTTTATGCACCACGACAAATAGTGCAATCCCAGATCAGACGCTACCTGTTCAAGGTGGCGTCTGATCAGGGACTTCACTTTTTGTCTCAATCTCTTTTTCTATGCATGTGCTTTATTCCTTTGACTTTTGCATTTATTTATCTCTTTCCTTATTGTACCAAATTATTTAACAAAATTGGATTGCAGACGACAATTAGAAATTTGGCGCCAAAACAGTTAAATGAATCAAGTTCAAGAAACCAGCTCTTGCAAGCAACAGCCTCATAAACTATCTGAAAATAAATACTAAGAATAAATACCGATAATATCTGCTTGTTGGAGACAGCTGTAAGACACGGAGCGATTTATCTTTACCCCATAGTTACACTTTTCTACGACTTAGCAAACAGAGCAGATCCAAATCATGTGGATTCTGTACTGTTTACTTATGGACTAATATAGATCCACTGTGACCGAATTTGTGTCCATTAGCTATTATAAATAATTATATTATTAATATTCATGATTTCATTATTTCTTACACGAATATTCATAAGGTAAGAGTTAAACCACAGCGTGAGGTATAAGTGTGTATACGCAAGAGAGTCGGCAGTACCAATGCTCACCTCGGATTCATAAATGACGAGTCTGAATTATGTGATTCAATTATGTTTTAAGACACTGCTGAGGTTTATGATGCTGATGTTATATAAAATGATGTATATGATGAAGATGATGTTATAATGGTGGTGTTTATGATGATGTTTTTCATGATGGTGTTTATGAGATAATTATTTTTATGATGATATAAATGAGTCATGCAGGAAACACAACATATAAAACACACAATCAACCTAAAAGACACAACGACATAAAAGAATAGCTCATGTTTATGTATATTAAAAGACAAAACAAAGACATAAAGGCATGACGAACTAAAATTAAGAGGGAATAAGAGAGTACTGCCTTAGAACGGAGAGTAGCAAGTGTCACGTGGGGTTTAAACCGGTTTAGGGCCGATGTTTTACATGCTTTTGATGGTGATGTTTATGATGGAGATGTTAAGGATGACTATGTTTATGATTGTGATTATGATGATATATGATTTTATGATGATGATGTAATGATGATGTTTATGATGATGATGATAGTTATGATGATGATGATTATGATGATGATATGTTTGATGGTGATTTAGGTTTATAGGAGAAAAGCTTATATCCTGCTATATGACACCCAAACCACATAACCTACCGTTAAGGTATTGAACAAGGGGGGAAACCCGAGTCTGCAATTTTCTCTGTGTGCATGGTAGTTTTTACTTTCGAACGATCTCCTACTATTAGAATTTAACCAAAAGGACAAAACAATCTGAAACTGAAATTATGCCCATAACAACAACAAGGTAGGAAGGAATCGTGAAGTTTGATTTGAATAGGTATACACATATATGCTATTTATTGTAGACCTGATCTGAAGCATGATTTCTCTGATTATGCACCATCGATAAGTTCCCCTTAGGTTCCGCTTTTGATATTCTCGGCTAATGAACGAAGAAGGTAGTTGGCGGTTAAAATAAATATAAATTACCACTGTTTCAATTTTGAAAATTGGATTCTCTGGAGTTTCAGTTTATTTGCAAACAATACTTAGATGATTCGACAACAGTTTGGATTCAGATAAGACGCAGAGTTACCCAGTGTATGATCTGGATCCAAACTGTTTTCAAAGTGTCATCTTTATTTCACTCATTTAACCCTTTTGGCGCCAAATTTCTTATTGTCGTCTGCAACCCAGTTTTGTTAAAACATTTCGGTAAAATAAGCAAATTATATAAATAAAGTTAAATTTCAAAGGAATAAATCAAAGATATAGAACTTGAGACTGAGACAAAAAAGTGAAGTCTCAGATCAGACATCGCCTTGAAAAGGCGGCGTCTGATCTGGGACTGCACTATTTCACGTACTACATTTATGCGACATTGGCAGTGAAAGGGTTCACCACCCTTCAGAATTTATAACCTTCACAACAGATCACAACAGATTCACGTGATCATGAATTTCAGTACTTCTTGTTCTGAAAATTGAATACCGCTTAAGCCGGTGCTAGGGGGCGTGATCAGTGTTGCACTTTCAATTACTGCTCATGAACAGACTCAATAAAACCGAGTCTGCAATTTTCTCTTTTTGTTGTTGCCATTTTTAAAGTAAATTGTATCAATGTCTCTGAAATCAGAGTAAGTATTCAACTCAAATAGTGGAAGCCCGTACGTATCCTAATGAGCTTTGAAGTACGTAATTATTTAGCTTTAGGTCTAGTAGCAGGTGAGCTGTCTAAGTATAACAAATGGCAAGCCACAGTTGGCATTTAAGCAACTACTAACTTGAACCGTACGTGAATTACAAAGATGTTTTCCGTTGTTAATTTGATGTTCTTAGCTGGTGTTGTGGGCTACAGTTTTGCCAAACCACAAGGTTGCTCGGAAAGTTTTGCCAGGCCGCATGGAAGCTCGGATACTGAGAAGGAAGAGAACTTGCTGAAAAATGATGCTGAACTAAAGGCATCCACTGGTAAGTCCGAGCAATATTTCTGCTTTAACCGATTACTCCATATAAAAGCATTTTCACACACCTTTGCAAACATAGTAGACTTAGACCACTGATTCCCACATGCGCCGTCTGATCAGGGTCAGCTCTGTTTGCTTATGTTCCCACATGCGCCGTCTGATCAGGGTCAGCCCTGTTTGCTTATGAAATCATATCAATCAGTTTGTTTAGTTTGTGCCATGGTCACGATTTCTCTTGGTCGTAATGCAGTTATAAAAAATCAGTTAATTAATATGCACCATGTCATTACATGAATATTCTTTGAGGAAAGTGTTAATTTCCTATATGTAGGAAATTTGGGACTACTTTATCTAAAATGCAATTTATGATAACTCCTTTTCTAACATTGTTCTACCGGCGACCTTGTGATAACCGTTGTAGACAAATTGGATCCAGATGAGACACAGAGTACCTCATCGGGATCCAAACTTTTTGTCACTCTAATATTCCTTTTTGAAAAGATATGGAAGGAATACGTGTTTGTAGTATTGAAGCAGACGACACTATTTGCAGACAATTGTTCAGAATGCAGAAGGTTAACCCTTTCACCGCCAAAGTTGGGAAAAAATCCCTGCGACAAATATTGCAATCCCAGATCAGACGCCGCCTTTTCAAGGTGGTGCCTGATTAGGGACTTCACTTTTTGTCTTAAACTCTATTTCTATATATGTGCTTTATTCCTGTGAAATTTGCATTTATTTATCTTATTAGGAGCAATTTGTGTGTAACCAGATAATTGAACATAGAAATCCCAGAAGAAATAGGAGCAGTTTATATGTAACCAGATAGTTGAACATAGAAATCCCAGAAGAACTATGTGACCAGATAGTTGATCAATACGACGAAGACATAGTTGAACATAGAAATCCCATGGTACGATTAACCTTTAATACATTTATCCCCACATGCGCGTGCTTAGCCGAGTTTTATAAATACGACGAAGACATTCTGGCAACGTAATTTAGATTATATCCATTCAAATATCTTTATACAAATTTCAAAAAGAATCAGGAACGACTGAATGTAATCAAACAAGGTGGTAAATTGCAACAGGCTTTCTTTGTTTGCTTTTCATGTCTATCTTAAGTATGTTTACGTTCCCATGCCATGCAAATACATGTGGCTGGGATGGAGACTCCGAGAAACTTGACCTCTCATCAGAATCCAAAATATTTGACAATATGAGGATGTTTTACACGCGAAAGGGATGCAAGTTCAATAATAAAAAACGAAGAAGCCTAAATATTCTGGAATTGTCTTGATGAGACGATTCTAGGGAGTGGTCACAACATAGGGTTTGGTTCAGAAATGACGATTTGAGCACCAAAATCTATTTCTTTGGACTAACTAAAGACTTATGAAATATTCTAACGAGTTTCGGGTCTTAACAACACCATTGCTACATTTCAGAGGCCTATATAACACCAACAGTCAACTTTACGGCTAACACAATTGCGGACGAAGATGTCTTTGCTGGAGAAGTGATAAAGTTTACAACAGTGGTCAGCAACATTGGTAATGGTTATGACAACACTACCGGAAAGTTTACGGCACCTTATAGTGGTTTATACGATTTTCATATCTTATTCTGCTCCAATAATGGTACACTGCTAGAAGCATTTCTGTTCATGGGTGGTAACGTCTATCGACATATATTTTTGATGACATTACAAAACAGATTATGTTCATCAATCGACATGGAGAAAGGTCTCAAAAAGGGAGACGAGGTCTTTCTTCAATGCGTTCGCACAGAGCCAGGCGCAATATTTGGTGGAGACGATTCAATCCGGCCTACGTTTTCTGGTTGGCTGATTGAAGTATAACATGATCTTATTATGATCAGAGTATTAGCCCTTGTCAAGCAACAAGTGACATCTTCTCAATGTTGGATGTGGTGCAATGTTCTATCAGTTCTTATGTCAATACACTGAAGAAAAGTACAAAAATGAGTCATGCAGGAAACACCACATACAGACCAAACACTCGCCCGAACAGCAACACAAGGAAACAGCAAATGTACATAAGTAGAAAAAACAACAAGAGACGCACAAAGACAAAACAAACATACAATAGGAGGTAGATGGAAGTACCGCCTTGGAACGGTCAGTGACAAAAGTCACTGGGGGGTTAAACCGGTTTTTGGGCGCCCAACCTCACACTTATTCCATCCCCATCCTAAAAGACAAACAGTGTAAATAAACGTATCCCCTCTCCGACTAAACTACAACAACCGCGATGGCAAATACAGTGGTAAAGTGCATGTATAACGAAAAAACATTTAAGTGAACATACTGTATCCACCTATCGCTAGTGTACTCAATGATTGAGCTGCAAACAGAGTAACTGTAGAAAAGTAATAAAGGTAACGACAAAATCAAATAGTACAGATATCCGACGTTCTCCTTCCATTTCTGAATTGAAGAGGTCGCTTTCATAGAGTACTAAACCTTTCTTGTCGGCGTACATGCAAAGAGGCCAGCGTGATTGCCAACTGTAAAAGGGTTCACAACCAAACATGCAGTATGTTGTAGTACTACAGGATCATATCCCTTTTTAATGAATTGTTTTATTCATTTGATGAACAATGTGCGAAAATGGGTAAGTCCAATAATTTTACGAAGTTTGTAAATCACATCACCATAAAATTCAGGATGTGAAATACTGTGTCGCAGAAGTACCTTGAGATTACATTTGGACTTGCCGATAAGAGAGAGATTTCGATAGTAAAATTTAGAGAAAGTTTTTCTTAGTTTATGGTATCTATATCCTTGCTTAAGCATTTTTTCAGTTAAAATGAAATTTCGACTGTTAATATCGTCAATAGGTGTACAAGCTCTAGCAAAACGAATAAGTTGAGATATATAAACTCCGTAAGATGGAGCACGGGGAACATCCCCGTCAAGATGAGGAAAATTTACTATATTAAAATCAAAATCATCTCTTTTGTCATATATTTTAGAAGAAATCATTCCATTATTAATTTTAAGGTATAGATCAAGAAACGCTGCATAATTGTCGGACGGGTTAGCTTTATTCAATTTGAGTTCTTTAGGATAAATTGTAGGAATCAGAGCATCGAAGAAAGGGTTATCTAAGTTAAAAATATCATCCAAATATCGACAAGTTTCATTGAAGGCTTTTATAACATCTTCTTGTGATTGAGGATTCAAACGCAACATGAAATCTCTCTCATAGCAGTACAAAAACAAATCTGCGACAAGTGGTGCACATTTCGTACCCATAGGAATACCAATTACCTGACGGTATATAGCATTCCCATAACGTACATATATGTTATCCAAAAGAAAGGTTAGTGCTTCGCAAACTTCTGAGCAAGTCCAATTGGTGTAATATTTCATTTGCTCGTCAGTAAAGAAAGCTTTTTCAGCATTACATGCCAAGAATGATGTTTTTTCTCGGGCAAATACTTTCTGGATCAAGTTAGTAAGCTTATCCTTAATTAAAATATGAGGAAGAGTTGTGTACAGAGTAGAAAAATCGTACGTGCTTACAGTGGATGCAAGATACCTTTTGTTCTTAAGTTTTTTTTAAGACTTCTGAAGAGTTCTTAATAGACCAGAAGAGATTTATTCCAGAATTTTCATAATTCTTATCACAGTAGAATTTTACATGTTCCTTTACCTTCTTTAAACAAGAAGTCAAAAGTATAGACAATTTAGTAGTTGTACATGAACTAGAATTTGCAATGAAACGCGCTTTATATGTTTTTTATGTAGTTTTGGTAACCAATACATTGTAGGAAGTTGTTGTGTAATTTTAATATCGGTTCCAAATTGTTCACACTTTTTGACATGGTCTGAAATGATGCGTTACCTCTAAACGTTTATAAAACAGCCATACAGGAACGGTTGCAAACTGGAGATACTCAATTTTGTTTTCTATTTCCATCCACTATGTCCCATTGTAACCCCTTACTCCGTACATACGCCTTTGCAAACAGAGTAGACCCAGATCAGACGACTCCGGTATGTGTCGTCTGATCAGATCTGCTTTGTTTGCTTATGGTATAACACGGGTATGATTCTACAGTTTCAGACGTGGCCGAAAATGCCTGCGTCCATGTGCTATTATTACAATTAATCTAATCAATATTCATGATGGCATTATGTCTTACAACATTATCATGGAGTAAAGGGTTAACCAGTAAGGTACCATTTATACACTTGACATTACATTTAACTTATAAATACAGTCCCATCTAATACCGCTATACACTTGAAATCCTATTTGACTTATGAATACAGTCCCATCTAATACCGCTATACATTTGAAATCCCATTTGACTTATAAAAACAGTCCCATCTAATACCGCCTTACACTTGACATTCCATTTGACGTATACATACAGTCCCATCTAATACCATTTCACGTACAAGTATAGTCTAATCTAATACCGCTATACACATGACATTCCATTTGACTTTTACCTCCCTTCAGAATTTATAAATACAGTCCCATTTAATACCGTTATACACTTGACATTCCATTTGGCTTATAAATACAGTCCCATCTAATACCGTTATACACTTGGCATTCCATTTGACGTATAAATAGAGCCCCATCTAATACCGCTATACACTTGACATTCCATTTGGCTTATAAATACAGTAACATCTAATACCGCCATACACTTTGCATTCCATATTGCTTATAAAACCAGTCCCATCTAATACCGCTATACACTTGGCATTCCATTTGATTTATAAATACAGTCCCATCTAATACCGCCTTACACTTTATCCCCGCTAATAACAGCTCGCTCTAATAAACACCTCTTACTTCTGGTATGTATGTGTGTGGTTATGTGCGCGCCCTAGTGTAGTTTTCATGTGTGTATTTGCGTGTGTGTTTTGTGTTTGTGTGTGTTGTTGGTTTCTCTGTGGGGTATGTAGGGGGGACGATGAATACAACAACAGAAAAAATACAATATAATAATGGTTCAATAAGGAAACAGTATTTTCAAAGTACATGTGAAGCTAAATGCAGACTGAAAGCAATTTAGAAAGCAGTAACCTATGTACAAACAAATGCACGCCTCCGGAGCGTTTATGAGAGACAATACGATATAACCTCGGGACTCGTGCTGCATTTGTTTATTCATGTACATTTGTTCAGAATGTTATCTGGCACGTATTGTGGTCTGGATCATTTGTCGTCTGTTTCAATTTCTAAACGAAATTTCTTCATTTTTATTTAAAACCAGCACAGGAACATACTTTTTGGATGTTGCGACGTGGAGTTACTCGGTGTGGTGATCTGAATCCATCAATGGAACCAATGACCATTAGACCTCCTGAGGAAAATGTCGTTGTTTGAAGATTTCGTCTACGTAATTTGTTAGGGTAACGTTTTCTTGTAAATTTCATTTTTGAATAAACGATTTAAGTTTCAAGTATTATGGATTCTGTTTGCTAGAGGAGCTTTTTGCATTAAATTCACCCTGCATTAATTAATCTACCACCTGTCTCCAAGACCGATATTTACATTGTATACTAAATTTAATGTACTGTCTAGAGACGTATTACTGTACACCCAACTGTTTATTCATACAATCACGAATTATCCCAGTCCATATTAAAGGTGAATATTACTTCTCCCATTAGAGATTTATGTTTTGATTAGGGTCTTGACTTTATTAAAGATCGTACGAGTCCTTATTTTTGACGATAGCCCTTACTCGCACGGCAGACACTCTAGCATAGTTAACCATTTTCTGCTTGCAGATGTTTTTGTCACGCCTTTGCAAACAGAGTAGACCCAGACCAGGCCACTCATGTAGAGGCCGTCTGACCAGGGTCTGCTTTGGTTGTTTATGAACAGATAACCCCTACAGTTTTTACCATTACCAAAATATGTACATAATATCATTATACATACACAGGCAACAAATAGTCATGATATCATTATTTCTGACATGAACATTCAACAGGGAAAGGGTTAGGCGTGCAACGATTTTGGCCAAAATATGTACAACTGTACTGGAATTTCTAATACGACGATCGCAATTTGAAGTCGTTTTTTAGAACTTACTATTATCAGTCGTACGATCTGTCCTTAGACGGATCCGATCCGAGATTGGCAATTTTATAGGGTATTCATGTATATCCCGTTTTTGTATCCCAGGAAGTTACATAAACCGTATTTCCTAGTAATATAATACAATAAAGTCAAACACTAAAAATATAACACACGACTATATAATAAAACTGAAAACAAATAACATACAACTATGTAGTAAAACTGAACACAAATAACATACGACTATATAGTAAAACTGAACACAAATAACATACGACTATATAGTAAAACTGAACACTCAAATAAATAACATACGACTATATAGTAAAACTGAACACTCAAATAAATAACATTCGACTATATAGTAAAACTGAACACAAATAACATACAACTATATAGTAAAACTGAACACGAATAACAAACGACTATATAGCAAAACTGAACACACAAATAAAAAAACATACGACTATATAGTAAAACTGAACACAAATAACATACGACTATATAGTAAAACTGAACACTCACATAAATTACATACGACTATATAGTAAAACTGAACGTTCAAATAAATAAAATGCAACTATATAGTAAAACTGAACACTCAAATAATTAAAATACGACCATATAGTAAAACTTTACACAAATATACACAAGTACATAGTTCATCAAATGTATAAAACAATTCATTAAAAAGGGATATGATCCTGTAGTACTGCAACATACTGCATGTTTGGTTGTGAACCCTTTTACAGTTGGCAATCACGCTGGCCTCTTTGCATGTACGCCGACAAGAAAGGTTTAGTACTATATGAAGGCGACCTCTTAAATCCAGAAATGGAAGGAGAACGTCGGATATCTGTACTATTTCATTTTTGTCGTACCCTTTATTACTTTTCTACAGTTACTCTGTTTGCAGCTCAATCATTGAGTACACTAGCGATAGGTGGATACAGTATGTTCACTTAAATGTTTTTTCGTTATACATGCACTTTACCACTGTATTTGCTGTCGCGGTTGTTGTAGATTAGTCGGAGAGGGGATACGTTTATTTACACTGTTTGTCTTTAAGGATGGGGATGGAATAAGTGTGAGGTTGGGCGCCCATAAACCGGTTTAACCCCCAAGTGACTTTTGTCACTGACCGTTCCAAGGCGGTACTTCCATCTTCCTCCTATTGTATGTTTGTTTTGTCTTTGTGCGTCTCTTGTTGTTTTTTCTACTTATGTACATTTGCTGTTCGGGCGAGTGTTTGTTCTGTATGTGGTGTTTCCTGCATGACTCATTTTTGTACTTTTAACACTCAAGCGGTTTACAAATGCCAAGTAAGTCGCAATTAGCAGCTGGAGAAAGTTTAAACATTTATCCCTTATATAAGAAATACTATTCTAGTAGTTTGGAAGTTCAGCTGTATTTTTGCGAGTTAGAAAAAAATGTTAAATGCGAGTCTTGGCGAGCATTTAACTACTTTTCTGACAAGCCAAAATACAGCTGAACTTCCAAACTACTAGCATAGTTATTCTCTTATCATGCACCTCCAAGAAAAATGGAGAAAATGACGAAAGATTACTAAAGCGGTTTCGTCCCCTGAATGAAAATACATGCAAGTACGAATTACGTGACGTCATATTGGCATGCAGTGACGTCATCGACTTTTACAACATAACACATATTCTGAAAATGGGTGATCCTTCGAAAGCAAAGGTAGAAATGCAAAAAGAGAAAATTGCAGACTCGATTTTATTGAGTCTGCTCATGGGTAGTAATTAAAAGTGCAACACTACTCACCCTCCCTAGCACCGGCTTAGGCAGTATTCAATTTTCAAAACTAATAACATGAAAACTAATGATCCCGAAGGACCAGAAATTATAACAGCACTGAGAATGAAGTACGGGGCGACTTTTTACGGCCGCCACACAAATGCAAAAAGAGAAAATTGCAGACTCGGTTTTATTGAGTCTGTTCACGGGTAGTAATTAAAAGTGCAACACTACTCACGCCCCCTAGCACCGGCTTTTAAAAGCAGTATTCAATTTTCAAAACTAATAACATGAAAACTAATGATCCCGAAAGACCAGAAACTATAACAGCACTGAGAATGAAAAACGTGATTTAATACTTTTATATGGACACATAGTTGAGACAAAGGTGAGCAAATGTGTTAATTTGATGTTTATGTTTAATTATGCCTTTTTCGTCCTTCTGTTTTCTTCCTATTGGTTGAACCAAACTTGCATTCCAGTGGGGTCAGTACACATGCACTATATCTCACAAAATACAGCGTAGACGTGGAAAATATTATGCTAGTAGGAAGTGACTGTAGTTCGTGTCGTTGCATGATAGATACACCTTTCTATGAATTTGTAGAGTAGATCGAGAACATGGGGTTTCCGTTCTGTTTGCTTATGGAATAATACAGATCTGCCGTGGGCCAAATTTGTTTCCATTAGCCATTTGAATAATTATCTAATTAATATTCATGATTTTATTATTTCTTACAAGAATATTAATAAGGTAAGAATTAAACCACAGCGTGAGGTATAAGTTTGTATACATGATATCATTAATTCGTGAATTAAAATTCATGGAGTATTTTTGATGATGTTCATAATAATGATGTTTATGATGGTGAAGTTTATGATGATGTTCATAATGATCATGGTTATGATGGTGATGATTATGATGATGTTCATAATAATGATATTTATTATTGCGATGTTTATGATGATGTTCATAATGATCATGTTTATGATGGTGATGGCGATATTGTTTATGATGATGTTTATTATGATGATGATGGCGATGTTTCTGATGATATATATATTGATGATGATTTCAAGATGATGTTTCCGATGATGTTGTAATTGATGATTATGGCGGCGATATATATGATGATGGTAGAGATGATTATAATTGTTATGTGTATGATGATATTTACAATGACGAAGACTTTAATGATGAGGTTTATAATGACGATGTTATAATGATGATGATAATGACGTATATGATGATGGTGATGATGTTTATGATGATGTTTTTATGAGGCTAATAAGTCTGAGCCAAAATGAGGTTGACAAATCCGTCCAATGCTTAACTAAGATACTTTGTAATTCTGCTAAAGAAAGTTTTGAAGGAAAAATTCTCAGGACATCTAACCGATGTAAATCCATCAAAACGATACACAGAAACCTCAAACTTGGTATGGTAATAAGTGTAAACAGGCCAGAAAACGATTCCACAAAGCAAAATCGCAATATAATATGCACAAAAGTAACCAGAATTAGCGTGAGTTAAAATTGCAAAGTAAACAATATAAATCAGTCATGCGGACATTTTATAACAAATTCAAACAGTCAAATATTGCAAAACTAAAGAAACTTAAAACAGCTGATCCAAGATTGTACTGGAAAGCTTTGGGTGGCAATAAGAAGCAGAACGTACAGGCATCATTAAATGCTCTGTATGAGCACTACAAAAATATAAATTATGATGATTCTGCAGAGGAGTCTGATGAGACAGACTTTCATCCTATTATTATAAGTGATGACAGCACAAACATCTTGAATACAGAAATTTCATTAGAAGAAATAGAAGCAGCAGTTAAGAAGTTAAAAAACAATAAAGCGTACGGCATAGATCAAATAGTAAAAGAACAAATAAAAACCTCCTTTCCCTTAATGAGGCATGTTCTTGTTAAATTGTTCAATGTAGTTTTTGATAACGGTATAATCCCTCAAGCATGGACTACTGGTATTATCAATCCTATTTTCAAAAACAAAGGTACCCTACTAAAGCTGAACATTACCGACCAATCACATTGCTCAGCTGTCTAGGCAAATTGTTCACATCTGTATTAAACAACAGGCTTACACAATTTGTTGAAAATAATAATATAATCAACGACTATCAAGCAGGCTTTCGAAGTGGATTTTCTACAATAGACAACATTTTTATTTTACATTCGCTGATACAGCTCTTACATAACAACAAGCAAAAACTATTCTGTGCTTTCATAGATTTGAAGCAAGCGTTCGATACTGTATGGAGATCTGGCCTCTGGCAGAAATTATTGTCGTATAACATAAATGGTAAATTCTTTACACTGGTAAAAAATATGTACGCTGGCATTAAATCGTGTGTTAAGGTCAATGGCACGCGCTCAAATTTTTTCCCGTGCAATATTGGCGTCAGACAGGGTGAGAATTTATCGCCTCTAATTTTTTCTCTTTACCTGAATGATTTGCATGATTTTCTAAATAACGATAACATTATTAATGGGGAATCACTTGAGAACAGAGCCGACGACTCAAATCTACACACTTTCTTAAAGTTATTCATACTACTATATGCAGATGACACAATAATCATAAGCAAGACTTCAGATGACCTCAGACATGCACTTAAAGCATATGAAGAATACTGCGATCTTTGGAGATTATCAGTTAATATTTCCAAATCAAAAGTTGTTGTTTTCTCCAAAGGTCGATCAACTCAAGCTGATTTTATTTTTAAAGGTCAGCCTTTGGATGTTGTTTCAGAGTATAAATATCTATGCGTACTATCCTGCAAGTCTGGTTCATTCTATTTGACTAAACGCCACGTTGCTGCACGAGGCCCCCGTGCATTGTATAGTTTACTGAAAAAACTGAGACCATTATCATTACCACTTGATATGCAAATTGTTATCTTTAACAAAACAGTTAAACCGGTCTTACTATATGGATGCGAGATTTGGGGGTCCGGGAACATTGACTGTATAGAGCGAGTGCAGTTAAAGTTTTTAAAACACATAATGAATATAAAAAGTTCAACTCCCAACTGTATAGTATATGACGAAACTGGAATATTTCCGATATCGATTGATATCAAAACAAGAATTATATCATACTGGTCGAAACTGATACAAACAGGTACAAATCACCTTTCACTTAATGTTTATACTTACCTTAGGTCCAAATATGACGCATGTCCCCCTGGAATACAAACTAAGAATTTTACATGGCTTAATAATATAAAAAATATATTTACCTCTACTGGCCTCAGCGAAATCTGGCGTACAAAGATATTCCATAATCCAAAATGGTTAAAACATTCAATCAACCGAAAACTTCAAGATCTCTTATTGGTGAATGGTCTCGTACCGTAGACGAATCCAGCAGCTGCATCACTTACAAATTGATTAAAAAGAAATTTGAATTCGAAACTTACCTCCTACAAACCCCCGCCTGTTATTTGAAACAAATGATCCAGTTCAGAACAAGAAATCATAAGCTACCCATTGAGACTGGCAGATGGTTCAGTATACCTCATGCAGACAGAATATGTTATATGTGTCACCGAGAAATAAGAGACGAGTTTCACTATATCTTCTCATGTACACATTTTACACGATATCGTAAGCAATTTATTCATGAAAAATACTATAGAAGACCAAACACTATGGCGTTTGAAAAACTTATCAACACACGGAACACTAGTGAATACCTGAAGCTGTGTACATTTATAAAACTAATAGTCGATCATTTCAAAAAATGATATAATAGCCGAAGTGCGACACACACGCTGGTCTTAAATTAGTCCTAAAGTGTTTACTGTTGTTTTGTTATTATTTATTCTTTATTGTTAGAATTATACAGTCGGCCTTGTTTGGAACGACCACTCAGGGATCTCTAATATTTCACCTTGTTTCAACTGGTATGGGCGCTTTATACAGGATAGTCTATAACATAGTCGGGGATAGTTTGATAAGAATTTAAGTCGATGATTAAGATTTACCAGTTATAGTTTTGTAATATAGTTACCTGTTTATATATTTGTATGCTTGCAAGCTTGTTTTCGAAACATTCATATCTCTCTCTCTATCTATCTCTTCTCTCTCTCTCTCTCTCTCTCTCTCTTATCCCTCTCCTTCAAGCTCATACAGACACTCACACCCTAATTACGTTAAACGCATATTGGGTCTCTGTATTCGTTTCGACAGAGGTCTAATTTACGCGTGCAGCTCTCTCCACCACCCCCTCTCTCTCTCTTTCTCTCTCTCTCTTTTTTTTCTCTCTCTCTCTTATCCCTCTCCTTCAAGCTCATACAGACACTCACACCCTAATTACGCTCTCGCATATTGGGACTCTGTATTTCGTTTCGAGAGAGGTCTAATTTAAGCGTGCAGTTGACCCGTTGTTAGCTAGATGTTTTATTCAGATGGATAGATAGATATATATGTGAACATTTTATTATGCCGTTTACATCGCAAATCGTTTTTAATAGCATATAAAACAGTATCAACACATGTGCTGCCTACAGATCTATCTACAGCTGTTCATTCAGACTGCTCTCCTAATTAAATTAGGAAGCAATCTTAACTTGATCTGCATTGATTGCATATTTCTCGCTTATGTGGATAAACTAAATCCTTTTACATATATCCCCTTAATGATCAGCGTAGAATATATCATTTATTATTTTGATGCCATCAGTAGACTGAATAGCGGTCACGGCCTATTGATCGCAACAATGTCATGTGACTTATTAATGCAACGCTGCATAGCTCCCAAAAACAAAAAAATCAATCGAATTTCAAACCAAATACAATTGAATATGTACATGTATATTATATGTATCTGCAAATGAAACTGGGTTTTGTACTTATCTTAATATGTCTGTTGTTGAAATCCTACAAATATGCTGTTTACTGCTGATATCACGTGATTTTATTTACTATTTAATGAAGTTAATGAAGCCTTTCTAATCCGGAACCGAAAACATCTTTCTCTTACTTGGTGCAGTTACGCAGCCTGTATCAGGATCCAAGCAGGGAGAAAATTATTGTTTTACTATACTCTCTTCATGATTTTTGGCTCGCAATAATTTTGACAAATATACCTTGACCGATTGCCGAGGGCTTCACTGTATTATCTTCGGTCAGTTTAAGAATCTACTTTCAGATTACATCAGTCAAATTCTGCACGAAATTATCATGATAGTAAACCATGGATGAGAAAAGTACAAAAATGAGTCATGCAGGAAACACCACATACTGAACAAACAGTCGCCCGAACAGCAACACAAGTCTGATTGGTTGCTGTCCGACAGAAAAAAAACAGCGTTCGCAGTTTGACTATGGGCGACCCAGTTCGCTCTGATTTCGAAAGAACTGGTGTTCATAGTCAATATGCACCATTGGCTTGTTAATTTAAAATTATTATTCATTGATTGTAAGAAGATAATCTACTAATTTAACATTATATTATTACACCCCCAACCACCACCATAACAGGAACTACCTTACATGTTATTACGAATTGTTTATTCTGTAATCTTTAAATACACAGTAGTATATTACTTGTTCCTCATGTATTCATGTATATCATAAACTGAGAGTAATAAAGAATTTGTATTGTATTGTATATTGTACCTACCCTTCAATCATGACGGAAGGGCAGTTCTCCACCCCTTCAAATACAACGGAAAGACAGTTCTCCGCCCTATAAGAAATGAAGGGCACTTCTCCTGATGAGAACTTGAGTAATTAAGGTGCTAGTGCCATCTATGTATGAAATACGCAAAATACACACTAAAATAATGTTTGATATATATTTATATATATAATCATTTTCTTATTTTTTCATATTTCTCAAAATGTAAATAATCATGCATTATTCATACCTCTGAAACATATTTTGATAAACATTCTCAAATGAGATAGAAGTAACAAATTTGATTCTGATTTTTTTTTATTTTTAGAAATAGAATTTTGGAAAGGGTGTGGGTTTTACAGAAACAGTATATATCCATATCTAAACTTTAAAAACTGAGAAAAACAACAACACACAAGATCTAGCAGTATACCAGAACATATAGCATCATTGTTACTTGAATTATCAATCATGAAAAAGCAGTTTGAATCCAGTTGCATTGCCCTGGTTAGGGGTTGCAATGCTAGCTGATGAGTGTACATGTCTCAATAATTTGTTGACGTACCATTACTGACACTTGTTTTAATGACAAAAGTAGATTCAAATCAGAGGGTAGTGACAATTTGGGTCCCAATTTGGGTTCATGCTTTGCCTAATCTTACTACATGTCACTGGAAATTCTGATTTCGTGGTAACAGCTGCATTTATAATTGACAGATGATCGTTCAATAGATGCATGTTCCCAATCAGAATAGTTCTAATTGAAATTCAAATGACATTTATTTTATCTTGATATGTTTATATCAACGTCTATCAAAAGGCTATTAATCCTTTCCTCTATGAATGTTTATGTAAGAATTAATGCAATCATTAATATTAATTAGAATAATTTGTTATAATAGCACATAGACATAGGATATTTTAGGCATGACACAAACTGTAGAATCGTATCTATATTATATCATAAGCAAACAGAGCAGACCCTGGTCAGACTGCTCCTCTTTTAGACAAAATTCCGTCTGAACTGATTTCACACCTTTTCAGGCACCATTCCCATTTTGTCTACCAAGGGATTTGCCATAGGACGTGAGTGGAGAAGTTGAGTAATTGAGGTGTGAGTGTGAGTGTCATCTAGGTGTGAAATACACAAATAAAATAATATTTTCATAATCTATACTACTAAAAGAACGAGCTCGACTTTTGGTCGGATTTGCCGTAAATACGACACAACGTACATACTGGGTAATGTTATGTGCGGGTAGCTTACACATTGAAGTTGTGTTATTTGACATCGAAAAGTATTAATATCAGCAGTTTGGATACAGACAGAGAAATTCCCCTACCTACAGAAATATAAAAATAGACGGGAAAAGACCTTCAAAGGTGAGTGACGATTGGTGAATATTCCGATACGGACACTAGTTGTGTTAACGTTTTATGTTTTGTTGGTTTTGTTTCTCTTTTAGTATTTGTTGACAGAACAGACGGTTTGTGACTGTTTATACAGATGTATAGTCAAACAACTATAGTTCGATTTTGACCCGTGAGCTGTGACACGGAGAAGCGCCCTTCAGGAGAAGTGCCCTTCACTTCTTACAGGGTGGAGAACTGCCCTTCCGTTGTATTTGAAGTGCCCTTCCGTCAAAATTGAAGGATAGGAGAAGTGCCCTTCAATGTCATAACAAAAAGCCCACATACATTTATATGCTGGTGATTTGGTTTTTGCTTCCACGTACTGTTACACTGTTTTGTGTTTGAATAACACACAACGTGTTAAAATATAATTAGATTATTGCTTTTTCAATTAATGCTACTATTTGAAGCAGGGGTGATACTAGTTTAATGACACCTATTTAATCGCGACCGTAGTGCCATATGCAAACAACTTTGATCTTGACGAGGCCCTGAAGTATGCGTAATCTGGATCTAAACTTGAACTGTACTAATCCTGCAAAACAGTTCATTTAGCCGATTAAATGTAATGCTCATTCGATTGGATTTAATTCTTAATTTTCATGCACTGAAGCAGGTTCAGTATATTCACCATGTCATGCATTTATAATTGGACTTGCAAATAGTTTTCATCCTGTCGAGACCCCGATTGATTATGCATCTCAGCAGGATCGAAACTACATGTACTTGCAATGTTCTAAAACGACCATACACATATGATATGAATCCGTTCCAGTTCGGTTCCAATTTCGTTGTCAATTTAAGTACAGCTCGAACAATTTGACGTGGACCCTAACCTACTTAATTAGCATAAATCAAAACTGCTAACATTTCTATTTTTACCCTCGGCACGCATTTGCAAGCAAAAAAGATCCATATTGCGTATCACAATTGGCGTTCCAAGCTTTAATTTGTGGTCGATTGAGTATTTGTTACATATATAGGTTTTCAGTTTGCATCAATTTGTTAATTACTCAGCGGATCCGGCTTTAATTGCTGAGTATTTGTTACCTATGAACAGTCGTCGGGCCTTAATTGGTCGTCGATTGAGAATTGTTACATACAAAGAAAGCTTTAATTATGACGGTAGGGCTATTAAAATGCTAGGGTTTTGTTAGGACAATGAAGGGCACTTCCTCTTCCCTTCAATTATGAAGGAAGGACACTTCTCCATCCCTTCAAATACAACGGAAGGGCAGTTCTCCACCCTGTAAGAAATGAAGGGCACTTATCCGTATACCTTTAGGACCAGTCCACCCGTAGAGGTAAAACAAGTTACAAACCATGTATTTGTTCCGGAGTTACCCGTAGTTATACAGACAAGTAATAAGCATATACAGTAAACCCTCTCTGTAACGGCCACTAAATTGTGTTAATCAGTTGGTATTTAGGGCAGGTGGCTGCTTTAAGCAAGGTGAAAGTAAAACAGAACGCTCCTAAAGGAACGTTCTGTTTTACTTTCACCTTGCTTTAAGGAGCATTCTGTTTTACTTTCACCTTGCTTTAAGCAGCCACCTGCCTTTAACACAATATACTTGATGCAATTTAGTAGCCGTTATAGAGAGGTTTTACTGTATAAACTAATACTGCACGATTACTACGAGCTTCTTGTGACAACCATTGTCCACTTGCCCATAAATTAGAATGGTTGCAACTTCTATAAATAGAAAAAAGTGCAGTAATGGCTCAGCACTCGAAATTGAACTATAGGTCTGACGGGTTACGGCTTCGCCGAGTGCATTTATAAGGGAGATCAGAATATCGAATATACACGTGTCATTTTTTAAAGAAGATGTTTAGTTATAGACACAAACAATAAGCGGATGGAAACACAGCGTAGTGGATAAGTCGTAGGACAATGAGAAAGTTTATGATCGGTGAACATTTTATTACGCGGGTTTCGAGTCTCGCATTAAACAATTTTTGTTGCTAAAAAATATTAAGGAATCTATAATTACTTATAATTTTTTGATTGATGTTCACCCTTTTGTTTTGTTTTCAGGGGTTTTATTCTTTTATTTCCAATTTCATTTCAACCAGCACATATTTTTATTGGTATATATCTACCAAGAAACATACAATTGGATATTGCCCAAAAATAAGTCATTGTTGGCCATTAAGGCAGGCGACGGCTTAATTTAAGAACCAAATAATACAGAAAGCTCCCTTGAGAGCATTAAGCAGCCACCTGACTAAATGGCTCACTGAGTGACTAAAGTCCTTACTGAGTGATGGGTTCATAGATGTTCATAGAAGTTTTACAGCAATTCATTTTATTTCAATACAATTAATTTTCTCCCTCACTGGCAGTGTCAGTCTCGAATTCATCAACTCTATTATCACCAGCGTCAGATGTCAGGTCTATTTTGAAGTTTTGAAATATTTCATCTATAGTAATGTCTGATGCCCAAAATGTCCGCTCAATGTCCTCAGCGTGAGAAATACAGTGACGAACATGTGTATGTATAAATGGTCAGCATAATTATACAGTATGAAATAAAGTAATGCATTACTATTCATTCAAGATGAAAAAAAGTTTAAGGTCGATGCGGGATTCGGACACACGCTTTACAAAAAGTCCACTATCGCAATGCCTTGTGCGTACCTAGATTTTACCTACTGCACTAAACTGCTGACAACAATGTTTCCTTCATTTTTATCTAATATACTAAACTCGGTTGTTTAAAAACTGGTCCGAGAACATGCGGAATGCTGTTCTCCCTAAAAAATGAACTCGGCTGACCTTTGACACGTTTGACCTAGTTGTTTGACTATACCAACTCATGACCTACTCTAATGTAAACAAAACGAAGTGACTATGTACTGCACTTCTTTATTTTTAAAAGCCTTAGCCAGCCGCAATGTTTCCAACATAGTTGTTTTGGTGCAATGGATATGTACCTGGGCTTGTATGTGGCGGGTCTTGAGTTCGATTATGTTGCCTGACCCTGTATTTGTGTGCTGTTATGCAAACAACAAAATAACAACAAGTCTCAATAATAAAGTAATCTACGTGCTCACAGTCCCCCCCCCCTTTCGTGTCGAACCACAAGGCACCGTCACAATGAATTATGAACCTCGACAGAAAAAAAAATGTATGAACACTAGATATATAGACAAGGGGTCGAACTTCCTATTTACGAATTTTACCCCTCTCCCAAGTTATGCCTCTGTTGAAATTCAATCAAACGGTATATCGGGTAAAGCTTTTTGCCAATAAGTAGTCTAATGTATAGCCTATGTAACTGCAAAGCGAAACGCTCCTAGTTGAAACGGTTCTCAGAAGCCACCAGCGGAGAATCTCGAGAAACACGGTAATTTTGACAGGTCGGAAACGACCTCGCAACCACCCGCTTACCGACTAAACCGGCTATTTGAACGCTTGCTAGCGCTGAACCAGGGCTGCGTACACTAGCTATTAAGCAACTGTGACACTTACTGCATGCAAAAACTGCGTTCGATTAACTTTATGTACACTGTTTGACAGATGATAGTGTCTCCAAACTATTTGTTTTAGCTTTCAGCATCCATTTTACGTCAAGTGATCAGTAATGAAAGCTGCAAGCTGATTGGACCAGGGCACAGTTTCGACCAATGGAAGTTGCCACTACAATATTAGTCACGTGATACAAACATGGTGTGGAGTTTGAATAAACTGGAAAATGTTCATTTGAACGCCCAAATTATACTTCTTAGAAGTTAATCGAACGCGGTTTTCGCAGTAAGTGTCACAGTTGCTTACTAGCTATTGCATACAGTCCTGATTCGGCGCTGGCAAACGTTCAAATAGCCGTTTTAGTCGGTAAGCGGGTAGTTACGAGGTCGTTTCCTACCTTTCAAAATTACCGTAGGTAATATATACAATGCAATAAAGACGAAGAGCAAAACAGCTGATGCGTCATCGGCCAAATCGCCCCAAGGCCTAAATACGTGTGCAGTTCTCACAGAATGGCATTGTACCATTTATTCGCATACCCCGTATGCATATGTTACCGTAATTGTTTCTTTACTTTTTTAATGCAATCAATTCTATATTTTTCCTTACAAACGTGTACTAACGAGAATGACAGATAGAGAGCAGAAGTTGCTGAAACGCCCCTTGGCCAAATCACCCATACTGGCCATAATGTTGTCTCTATCTTCAGACAGTGAGACTGAGACTGGCACAGTACCATTTTTGAACATGTTAACAACACTGCTTCATTTAGACGGCTTGTATTCTTTAGACGGACTTCGACGTGTTTGCATAATATATACTTTACAGAGTCTCTGATATAAGTGCATGACTTTCGAATGCTATTTAAAGCATATTATAATCTGGAAAATGTGGTATACGGGTGTACCGTTCTGAAAGAGAAACTCTTAGTGATTTTGAAGCTTTTTGTTGAAACAAGATTGTTACTTGCCTACAAAATTGTATTTAAATTCATTCATTTTCACAATATCATTATATCAATTACATTTATAAGGAACTACATTAGCTGAAACGAGGACGTTGCCGTGTAGCTGTAACCAGAAAGGATATTTCATGAAATGAAATAAACATCTTTATCATCTTTACAGTTATGTTCAGCTGCTCCAGATTTTAAATGAATCTGTTTTAGGTATTGATTACAATCATCTATTTCATCACAAACCGAACACCTCGGATTTAGCTGTTACTCTTTACCAAGTAGTATTTTAAGAAATCATAACTGCTGTTATTGATTATGTTATGCTAATAATGATTACAATAATTACCTGGATGCTGATAGTGAGTGATATCGTTCTTCGCACAAGAAATGTCACAGATGTTCAAACTCCAAACACATGTACATCTGCCTTTGTTTACAGCTATTAGCTGAGAATACAGTACAGTTTTCATAGCCAGTTATGCATTTTGCAACCAGTTAATCGCTATTTTGTAATCAGCAAACGTTAACCCTTTCGTTGCCAAATTATGTCGTCTGCTAACTTTGTCGTCTGCTACAAATTTTTTCTTTCTTTTGATTTTCTTCATTTTTGTTTCAAAAACATAGTAACAGTAACAAACAGTTTGGATCCTGATAAGACGCCGAGTTACTCGGCGTCTCATCTCGATCCAAACTGTATGCATAGGTAATCACAGATCCGGCATTGGCAGCGAAAGGGTTAAGCACAACTATGTTGTGACCACTCTTTAGAATCGTCTCGAAAAAGTTGTCACAACATAGGGTTTGGTGGAGAAATAACGATATAAGTATTTGAGTATACACCTGTATCAGTCACTTTGACTACACTAGTGCTATTACGACCCTTTGGAAACTAGTGATCGCCTTTGCAAGCTGTATGGGTCTGGAGTAGGCTAGAAGTGAGTTTGTGTTACATCAAGAATAACTTCTTTATTTCTCCGCCAAACCCTGTGTTGTGACCACTCTTTAGAATTGTCTTTTCGACACAATATAAGGTTTGGTGGAGAAATGTCGGTATAAGTATAAATTTGAGAATGCACCTGTACCAGTGGCTCTAACTACAGTAGTCCTGGTACAACCCATTGGAAACTAGAAAATCACCTTCACAAGCTATAAATTGGTCTAGTTAGGGCTACAAATAACGTGGTGTTACACCTGGATCCAAACTGTTTGACACTAATAGCATTTCTTGGGAAAAATAGACTTTCCTGTCTGAATAATGTTAGCCCATGAGCTTGTTCTTGATAATTGTGTAGATCTATGCAAACTCAGACATGATGTCTGATAATGATCTATTCTGCTTGCTTATATACTGATCTGTTTCTCTACTGTCCTTGTATGGGTTAGATGTTTTGAAGCCAAGGGACTATGGATAAGAGGGACAAATGGACTTCAGATAAAAGAGCACAAAGGGGACTTCATATAAGAGTGACTTAAGATAAGAGAGTACTAAATGACATCAGATAAGAGTATAAATTAAGTGGGTGTTTCAGATAAGATAGTATAAAGGGACTTCAGTTAGGAGAGTACAAAGGACTTCAGATAAAGGAGTACAAATGGACTGATGGAGAACGCAGGACTTGAGACATCTTAAATACACCCCTCATCTGGTACACAGCAGCTAGCTCTTTGCAGCATGGATTAGAGGTTAATCCTTTGAAATGGGAAACAAGAGCACAGACCTTTGCAAACAATGTAGACCCAGATCAGAGGGCCATACTATGAGTGCTGTAATCAGGGTGTGCACTGATTGTCGTTTAGAATTATCTCGCCAGTTCAACCCTTGTATACTGAATGGACTAAACCACCAAACAATGCTGGACCGTTCCATTATGATGGGGGTTACAGTGGTTATGAAGTTGTACAGAATTTTCTTAAAATAGTAGGTATTGTCATGTCTGCATTTTAAAGTCATTTTTATGACTTCATTTTTAGATAAAATATTTTGTAACGAAAATCTGCTACTTGATGAATTAGTTTCGTCAGATTTGCATAATGAAATAAAATGTTCATGAGTGATAGCTGTTGTGTATTAGTTATTTGTCTCCACTAAGCTTGACTAAATGTTTAACCCTTAAAATGCTGAATAATTATTTCTCCCCCATTTATAATGGGGAGACATGTTGTTATTGGTCGAGTTGTCCGTCCGTCTGTCTGTCACATTCGTGTCCGCTCCATATCTCTCACAAATATGGAAGGATTTCAAAATGCTTTGGCACAAATGTTCGACTTAACAAGACAATTTGCAGAGCGTTCGAATCAGGCACGTGGGTCAACGGTCAATGTAACAGTTCAAGGTCAAATGTTTTTAGCCACACTCTTCGTGTCCGCTCAATATCTCTACAATCCTTGGAAGGATTCAAAATGCTGTGGCACAAATGTTCTCTATAACAAGGCAATGTGCAGACAATAGGTTTCATGCACATTCTTCAAAGGTCAAGGTCACAATTCAAGGTCAAATGTTTAAGCCTTAATTTTCCTGTCTGCTACACATGTGTATAACCCTTGGGAGGATTCAAAAATGCTGTGGCACAAATGTTCTCCTTAACACGCCAATGTGTAGACAGCAGGATTCAGGCACGTGGGTCAAAGGTCAAGGTCACAATTCAAGGTCATTGTCACAATTCAAGGTCAAATTTAAGTTCCCCACCAGCGATCTATAGGTGTGCTCGATTCCGTCTGTCTGTCCGCCCGTCACGCTTCGTAACCGTGCCATATTTCCTACAAAGTTAGGCCAATTTCATTAAAACCCCACACATTGAACAATTTTCTTGTGAGTACTCTATTTGTCACATTTTTTGTCCAATCTTCATGAAACTTACTCGCACGAGTTTGAAAGTGAGTCACTGGGGGTTAAAAACTAGGTCCTAGGTCAAATAGTAGGAAAGCCTTGTCAACACTTTGGAGGTCACATTTGTAGCCCAATCTTCATGAATCTTGGTCAGAATGATTTCCCTTATAAAAGCTCGGACGAGTTTTAAAGGAGGCATGTGCTGTTAAAAACCAGGTCACTAGGTCAAATAGTAGAAAACCCCTGTGAACACTCTAAAGGTCACAATTGTGGCCAAATCTTCATGAAACTTTATCAGAATGATTGGTTTTGTAAAATCTCGGATGAGTTTGTAAGTGGGTCACCTGACGTAAATAATTAGATCACTATGTCAAATTGTAGAAAAACCTTGTGATCACTCTAGGTGTCACATATTTTGTCCAGTCTTCATGAAACTTGATCACAGAGTAATTGTCTTGATAACATCTGGGGCAAATCTGAAAGTGGATCATGTGAGATAAAAAACTAGGTCACTAAAAGTACAAAAATGAGTCATGCAGGAAATACCACATACAGAACAAACAGTCGCCCGAACAGCAACACCAGGAAACAGAGAAAAACATCAAGAGAGGCACAAAGACAAAACAAACACACAGTAGGGGAAGATGGAAGTACCGCCTTGGAACGGTCATTGACATAATTCACTAGGGAGGGGGGTTAAACCGGTATATGGGCGCCCAACCTCACACTTATTCCATCCCCACCCTAAAAGACATACAGTGTAAATAAACGTATCTCCTCTCCGACTAATTAACAACAACCGCGTACCCAGAAAGTGTCATGCACAAGGGCCATAACTCTAGCATCAGTACTTTTGGAGCTATTCCCCTTTTCATATTGTTTTTCTTATTTTACAAATACCATTCAGGTTGGTTATGTATATACCATGGTCAACTACACCATGGATGTGTGGGTCGGATGAGCTGTTTTCTTTAATCCAGTGGGGGACTCGTATTGCATAGCAATACAACATTAACTTGTTCACACTTGTACGAACGATAAATCATACATGGCTAATGCCATTCGATTGAAACTTCATACATTGACTGAGCATGATGAGAGAAAGTGTCATGCACAAGGGCCATAACTCTGGCTTCAATACTTTTGGAGTTATTGTCCTTTGTTACGTTGTTGTCCGATCAATAACTCCTGCTCTACTGGTGATATTGGAAGGAAGTGTTACGCATAAAGATCATGACTCTGGCTTCAATAATATTGGGAGTGATTGTCTCCACTTTTTCTGCAGAGTTATGGGAATTTTTACATGGATTTATCCGTAGGATTTCTCCGAAACCCTTGATTCGGTATTCATCAGATTTCATAGGATTTATTAGCATCATGCCTAGGTGTGCATATCTAATTCCTGTTCCGGTTTGATGGTTTTCTACAGAGTTAAGGGAATTTGAAATTTTTACATGGAAATGTTTTCCTAAGGGTTTCCCAAAAATCTATTATCTGATTTTCATGAAACTTTATAGGATTAATCAGCGCCATGCCTAGTTGTGCATAGTTTATTCCTTTTTTCCGGTTCAGTGATCTTTTGCAGAGTTTTTTTATCAAAAACAATTCTAGTTAAATATTGGCTTCGCCCTTTCTTATCTCCAAACGAAATTCTTATGCCATGCCTTTAGGCTAGGGCGGCATTAAGTTTTATCCTTCTCCATACGTACGTACAGTACGTACCTCCGTCCTGTAAAAGTTTCGTCATAAATGTCTTGGCTTGTGTATGCCGGAATCTTTTCATATATGGTCTAAAACATACTCATAGTGAGTTGTACCGTATCTCCCCTTTTCAGGTCTGTCGTCTATCTACTTCCTGTTAGCCGAGACTTTTGAATTTAGGTGATTGTTTAATGACAAACATTTTCGTCCAAGAGTTCTTCGCTTGTGTAAGCTGGATTGATTTGATATTTGGTATGAAACATATTTATAGTTGGTTGTACAGTGTCCCCACTTTTCAGGTCCGTTGTTTATCGACTTCTTGTTTGCCGAGACTTTGATTGAATTTTAATGATTGTAAATGACAAAACATTTCTTCCCAGATTTTTTCGCTTGTGTTTGCAGGAATAATTTGATAGTTTGTTTGAAGTATAATCATAGTGTGTTGTACCGTGTCTCCCCTTTTCAGGTCTGTTGTTCATTTACTTTATATTTATCGACACTTTGGTTGAATTTTGGTGATTGTTTAACTATATTCTTCCTGTTAATGGTTATATTACTTTTTTTGGTCCATAAAAAATTCAAATGATATTTTAACAAAACTTGAAAATGAACAGTATAACATTTCTTTACTGAGCTCTTATGATTTCTCTACACTCTATACTACTCTACCTCACCATCTTATAAAGGATAAACTTATTAAATTAATAGAAAAAAACCTTTGCCAGAGAAAACAAAATGTTCATTGCTTGTAATGTTCAACGTTCATTCTTTTCGAATTCAGAAGTTGAGCATTACACAATGTGGACTTGCCTTGATGTTTGTAGATCTCTTACCTTTCTTTTAGATAATATATTTGTGCGTTATGGGGATACACGTGTACCATATATTGTCAAGTTGTTGGTATACCCATGGGTACAAATTGTGCCCCTCTTGTTGCAGATTTGTTTTTGTATTGCTACGAGAGGGATTTTATGCTTAGCTTAAAACTTGATACACAGACCGATATTGTTAATGCTTTTAATAAAACTTCAAGGTATTTAGACGATATTTTGAATTTAGATAATCCTTATTTTGATACTATGGTTTCTTCAATCTACCCAAAAGAACTGTATTTAAACTAAGTTAATCAATCTGACATTAATGCTTCATTTTTAGATTTGAATCTTTCAATTACAAATGATAAAGTTTCGTCCAAAGTATACGATAAAAGAGAAGATTTTAATTTTAGAATTGTTAATTATCCTTTTCTAGATGGGGATGTGCCACGTTCTACATCTTATGGGGTTTATATTTCTCCACTTATTAGGTTTGCCCGAGCCTGTTCTTTGCTTGAAGATTTTAACAGACGTAATTTAGTTATAACTGATAAATCTCTTAAGCAAGGTTACATATATCACAAACTTCGGAAAACCTTTTCTAAATTTTATTATCGAAATTTACCTCTCATTAGTAAATATAATTGCAATCTACGGACGTTACTGCGACAAGGCATTTCTCAACCAGAATTTTATGGGGATGTTATCTACAAACTTAGGAAAATTCGGGGTCATATCCATTTTCATGATTTGTTTATAAAACGCATTAAAACATTTAAAAAGAAAGGTTATGATCCTATTATATTGCAACACACTGCATGTTTGGTTATCGACCCTTTTACAGTCGGTAGCTACGCTTCCCTCTTTGCTTGCGCGATGACAGGCCGAGGGTAGTGCTCTATGATGGTATACTCTTAAACTTGGATACAGGAAGAGCACCTGCAGGTGCTCTGACTTCAGCAAAGTCATTGAGTACATATTTGACGGATTGTCACAGTTATTATGCTATGTTTTACATGTTGTCCTGTGTTCACCGTCGTCTATGTTGTGGGTAAGTCCAGCGGTGATACCTTTATTTATAATATTTGTAAAGCTATGGTGACTTTGAGAGAAGTGTGAGGTTAGGACGTCCGTAAACCGGTTTAAACCCCCAGTGGTGTTTTTGCTGCTGACCGTGCCAAGGCGGTACTCTCTTTGTCACCATTCCTTTTGTTTGCCTTGTGTCTTTGTGCTTGTGGTTTGTTCATGTTGTGGAACGTTTTTCCCTGGTTCTTGTGTGTCTTTCGGTGTTTTCTGTGTTCATTTCGTGTGTATGTGTGTGTGTGTGTGCGTTTGGGTGTGTTGGTTGTGTGTGTGTGTGTCATGCTGTCTATCGGTGTTTTGGTGGTGGTTGCTTCTTGCATGTGGCTTTGCCTTCTTGACTTTACTACTTTTCCATTGGTAATTATAGTACATGCATATTCAGAATTATCAAAATATTAGCTGATACAAATCATTGTGTCACTTGCGTTTCACAGAGGCATACAGGGTTCACTATCTCTTTTGCATCGTCATCGTCACCAAATAATTTCTGTCAAATTTTCCCCAGAAACCACACCGGCCAACTTCGTACTTCATTCTCAGTGTTGTTATACCTTCTGGTCCTTCGAGATCATGAATTTCAGTACTTCTTGTTCTGAAAATTGAATACCGATTAAGCCGGTGCTAGGGGGTGTGAGCAGTGTTGCACTTTCAATTACTTCTCATGAACAGACTCAATAAAACCGAGTCTGCAATGATCTCCTTTTGTGTTGCAAGTTTTGCTTTCGCGGGATCACCTCCCTTCAGAATTTACTGATATTTAGCACAGAGCATTATTATGAAGAACTGTATGGTGTAAGACAGTTACGAATCTGCCACATGTCCACTTCTTGAAAAAAGATTTTGTGTCGCCTGCAAAGCATGGCAGACACATAGGGATCATTTTGTCCGGCGTCTGAGTTGTCGTTGTCGTCACCACACTTCTTGTCAGGCCTGAATATCCCATTCTACTGATAATATTGATTTAAAACTTCACACATGGAACAGGTGAAATGAGAGAAAGTGTCATGCATAAGGTCCATAACTCTAGCTTTAGTACTTTTGAGTTATTTCCCTTTTTCATTTTTTTGTCCGGCCAATAAGTTCTGACCCAAGTTTCACGGACATTCTTAAGTAATTACTTAGCTAAACCTGTTATCTAAAATACACAAGAACATATATATTTTTTATAAAGTAGTGTTTATTTTGCCAAAAACGGTAAGATGTTTACTCAATGTTCATTTTAAGAACACATATTGTACTTATTAATAACTGAAGGTGACCTAAATCAAAAACAATATATAAGAATTTGTAACAGACTTAAGAAGTTTACCAAATTCATTTAAGGTTTTTTTTCATTTTTTTCTCTTTTTTGCATTTCTACTTTTGCTTTCGAGGGATCACCCATTATCAGAATATATGTACTTCACAACAGCAGGTGTTAAGTGCTTGTGTGGCGGCCGTAAAAAGTCGCCCCGTACTTCATTCTCAGTGTTGTTATATTTTCCGGTCCTTCGGGATCATTAGTTTTCATGTTATTAGTTTTGAAAATTGAATACTGCTTAAGCCGGTGCTAGGGGGCGTGAGTAGTGTTGCACTCTTAATTACTACTCATGAACAGACTCAATAAAACCGAGTCTGCAATTTTCTCTTTTTGCATTTCTACTTTTGCTTTCGAGCGATCACCCATTTTCAGAATATAATTAATTAAATATTTCATGCAAAGCCGTCATTTTCATTTATAAACTATAACAGAATGTCTTTAAGGATTGTGTTTAGATAAAATCTGTTCACATATCTTCTCTATTTGCAAATGCAACATACTCTTATAAGTTAAGCCTGATATTTAGTAATTACTTAAGAATATTCGGGAAACGGGGGCCTGTTCTACTGATGCCATTGAATTCAAACTTCACACATGAAACAGGCCTGATGAGAGGAAGCGTCTTGCACAGGTCCATAACTCTAACATCAGTATTTATGTGAGTTATTCCTCTTTATTCACTTTTTTGTCGGGCCAATAAGTCCTGTTCTACTGATGTCATTGAATTCAAACATCATATATGGTAGATGATAAGAGGAATTGTCATGCACAATGTCCATAACACTAGCTTCAGTATTTTTTGGAGTTATTCTCCTTTTTCATGTTTGAGGGCATATCATTTTGACAATTTTAACCAGGAATAATACAGTATGACTAAGTTTTTAACTAGTAGAGATACAAGTGTCATATTTGGTGGGCACATGCTACTCATGAAGCTGCAACATTTTTGTGGTATCAGATTAGGATCAAGTCTCAATGTCAAATGTCATATTTTGATGTCAGTGGATACGCTAGGGGCATGGAGTCTCATACTTTTTGTCTGCTCTGTTGGTACATTTTGGTCATTATTCTCATTATTATTTTGTCTCAGTTCCACGCTTCTTACATATAGATCATGCTCCAAGTCACATAGCACCGTAGCTGGATTTATGTTATACCCATATAAATGTATACAGTGCTCCCTCTCTACAACGACACCCTTTGGGATACGAACATTGTATGTGTTATTTAGAGGGAGTTGTTATAGGGAGGGAAAATCAAACATAATTAGATTATTTGCAGATCCCCAGATAAGGTGTATTTCGAGAACTCAAACCGTTATGCCTCAATCAAACCCTATGTTGTGACCACTCTTTAGAATCGTCACAAAGTGACAATTCTAAAGAGTGGTCACAACATAGGGTTTGATGGAGGCATAAAGAAAATACGATGCAAAAAAGTTGTTTCTGGAGCCGTGTTGTTTCGGAAACAGTGACATGCGTTGTTGTAAGGGGGGGGGTCGTTATCGTTGTAGGGAGGGAGCACTGTACATGTACTGCGACTGTGTCGAGTCTTAAATTGGGAAGAAGGTCAATACACATAAAGGCGAAACAGTGTTCCGAGGAACACCTTTCTAGTTATGACAAAACGTGCAGGATCCATTTGATCTGGAACTACACTGCAAATATTTTCACATTAAGGGTTCAGCTTATCTCTGTGCGTGCATGAAATGTGATTTTTTATATGTATCGGAAACAGTTATATATGGATGGACATTGCAAATAATTATAGATATATTGATTTCGGTAAAAAGTGTACATGGCAAAACATAATTAAGGCAACATATAAAAGCCATGTAATCATGATAATTTGTATTTTAAGCTCTTTGTAAATCCATTTGAGCAGCAAAGGATTCATGTCTACTGCCTACATACTAGTATTTGTTTGTTATAAGCATATGTATATGTAGTTAATGCAATGCATTATTTGAATTGAACTGAATTGAATTTATTAGCTTAATTTTTATGATGGCATATAATTATACAGAAGATGTTTTGGCTCAGGCAGAAACTGTAGAATCAGATCTACATAAATATTATAACATAAGCAAACATAGCAGTCCCTAATCAAACGGCTCTTATAGGAGCAGTCTAATCTGGGTCTACTCTGTTTACAAAATGCATGAAAAGGTGTTCATATAAAAGAAAGGGTAAATCAATCATCTTTCATCCCAGCAAACATTTCATATCGGACCGAGATTGGTCCGGTACAGATTTGTATATCAGGCTGATGTCGGCTTTAACATCGGCCCAATATCAGATATGCACACACTTCTTGATATCGGCCGATATGTCTGCCTGCATTTAGCATATATTATATGCTAATTAAAGGATACTCTCCATTCATTTTGATGTTTAAGACTTATATGAGCTTTTTGTTCTACATTAATTAAACCCAGTTCAGAAAAAAGCTGCTATAAGTAACACAATATCTCTCCATTATTGTTTTATGTATAGGATTCAGACAGGTGGTCTAATTTGAGCTTTATTGTTATATATGCATTATTTATAATATATGAATTAATCCTTTCACCGCCAATGTCGCATTTGTGCACCACGACAAATAGTGCGATCCCAGATCAGACGCCACCTGTTCAAGGTGGCGTCTGATCAGGGACTTCACTTTTTGTCTCAATCTCTTTTTCTATGCATGTGCCTTATTCCTTTGACTTTTGCATTTATTTATCTTTTTCCTTATTGTACCAAATTATTTAACAAAATTGGATTGCAGACGACAATTAGAAATTTGGCGCCAAAAGAGTTAAACGAATCAAGTTCAAGAAACCAGCTCTTGCAAGTAACAGCCTCATAAACTATCTGAAAATAAATACTAAGAATAAATACCGATAATATCTGCTTGTTGGAGACAGCTGTAAGACAGGGAGCGATTTATCTTTACCCCATAGTTACACTTTTCTACGACTTAGCAAACAGAGCAGATCCAAATCATGTGGATTCTGTACTGTTTACTTATGGAATAATATAGATCCACTGTGACCGAATTTGTGTCCATTAGCTATTATAAATAATTATCTTATTAATATTCATGATATCATTATTTCTTACACGAATATTCATAAGGTAAGAGTTAAACCACAGCGTGAGGTATAAGTGTGTATACGCAAGAGAGTCGGTAGTACCAATGCTCACCTCGGATACATAAATGACGAGTCTGAATTATGTGATTCAATTATGTTTTAAGACACTGCTGAGGTTTATGATGCTGATGTTATATAAAATGATGTATATGATGAAGATGATGTTATAATGGTGGTGTTTATGATAATGTTTTTCATGATGGTGTTTATGAGATCATTATTTTTATGATGATATAAATGAGTCATGCAGGAAACACAACATATAAAACACAATCAACCTAAAAGATACAACGACATAAGTGAATAGCAAATGTTTATGTATATTAAAAGACAAAACAAAGACATAAAGGTATGACAAACTAAAATTAAGAGGGGATGAGAGAGTACTGCCTTAGAACGGAGAGCAGCAAGTGTCACGTGGGGTTTAGACCGGTTTAGGGCCGATGTTTTATATGCTTTTGATGGTGATGTTTATGATGGAGATGCTGGGTGATACCCCAATGACAAGACCCAGCTTCAGACCTTTTTAAATATTTCGGGCGTTCCGTGAGGTGACAATGTCTTGAGCCAAACACACCACAAGGCTTAAAACTATAAAATTGATGTGGCTAGGCTATGCTAGCCGCTGATGAACATATGGTGTTCTGAGGCTACTTTGCCTGAGACGAACACTATGAAAACATGAAATTATATACAAAAAACCTATGTTATGGTGATCTACAATACCTCAGCTTTGGGGCCAACAATTAAACAATAAACTATAACTGTGAACAAACTACTACAGCTCCAAGCCAGCGAGACGGCTGGTCGATGCCTCAACTTCCAAATGGTGCTTGGAACAAAATCCTCAAGCTATGTCATGAAACTGTATAAATGTGAGCTATATAACCCTAGACTATGCGAGTTGAGACCCTATGTATCAAAGCATGTATGTAACCCTACGCTCTGAAACCTATCTTGAGCAGTGTATGAAACCTGCTTCAAGAAGCTTATAAAACTAACGCTTTGAAGCCTGCCTGCAGTATGTTCCGAGCCCGGCTCGAAAACACTGCCTCAAAAATACGGCTTCAAAAGTATAGCCTAAAAAAGACGGCTTCAAAAAGACAGCCTCAAAAAGACGGCCTCAGGCAGACGGTTCAGCAACGCTCCGAACCCTGAGCAAGGTCTACAGCAAACCTGCTTCAAACCGAATATAACCCCAGGCTATATCAGTCTGAGCCACACTATCTCAATGCCTCAGCTAGTCTGAGGCCGCTATGAAATAGCAGTATATTATTAAAAGCTGGTTGGACTGTCTAAACGTGCAATTTTCATGCCCAAAGAGAGAACTCAGAGGACAGTTACTTAGCCCATTATAAGAACAGGTAACTGCACAATTACGTAGCTCAAGCAGACAATATATTCGCCAGTCTTTAACCTTAATGAGTGCAATACTCTATCAGTCAAAAACCAACGATATAGCTTCTATACATGAGTATATAAAGCCGTCACTGAAAGTTCTATGAATATTCAGTGCCCTGATCACATTATAACCAGCAGTGATCGTTGTATAAGCTTGCGCCAGTCTCAGCATTTGTATACAGCTTCCATTAGTTTGAGGTACTTCAGAAAACTAGCATATAAACATTTTATTCATATTAATTATTTCGATTGACCAACCGCCTCACTCATTTGAATATATACACAGTACTAATTTTTATAAGGTATAAAACAAACAAAATGAAGTTTAAAAGTGAACTTACTTTTATAAACAACAAATCAATGAAATCTAACTAACAATTAAAAAAGGGAGATAATCCTGTATATACAAAACTACAGTTAACTCAAATAGCTTACCTAGCGATATACTACAGGTTTTCTTGACATAAGGATGACTATGTTTATGATTGTGATTATGATGATATATGATTTTTATGATGATGATGTAATGATGATGTTTATGATGATGATGATAGTTATGATGATGATGATTATGATGATGATATGTTTGATGGTGATTTAGGTTTATAGGAGAAAAGCTTATATCCTGCTATATGGCACCCAAATCACAACCTACCGTTAAGGTATTGAACAAGGGGGGAAACCCGAGTCTGCAATTTTCTCTGTGTGCATGGTAGTTTTTGCTTTTGAACGATCTCCTACTATTAGAATTTAACCAAAAGGACAAAACAATCTGAAACTGGAATTATGCCCATAACAACAACAAGGTAGGAAGGAATCGTGAAGTTTGATTTGAATAGGTATACACATATATGCTATTTATTGTAGACCTGATCTGAAGCATGATTTCTCTGATTATGCACCATCGATAAGTTCCCCTTAGGTTCCGCTTTTGATATTCTCGGCGGCTAATGAACGAAGAAGGTATTTGACGGTTAAAATAAATATAAATTAACACTGTTTCAATTTTGAAAATTGAATTCTCTGGAGTTTCAGTTTATTTGCAAACAATACTTAGATGATTCGACAACAGTTTGGATTCAGATAAGACGCAGAGTTGCCCAGTGTATGATCTGGATCCAAACTGTTTACAAAGTGTCATCTTTATTTCACTCATTTAACCCTTTTGGCGCCAAATTTCTTATTGTCGTCTGCAACAAGTTTTGTTAAAACATTTCGGTAAAATAAGCAAATTATATAAATAAAGTCAAATCTCAAAGGAATAAATCAAAGATATAGAACTTGAGACTGAGACAAAAAGTGAAGTCTCAGATCAGACATCGCCTTGAAAAGGCGGCGTCTGATCTGGCACTGCACTATTTGGCGTATTACATTTATGCGACATTGGCAGTGAAAGGGTTCACCACCCTTCAGAATTCATAATCTTCACAACAGCAGGTGTTAAGTGCTTGTGTGGCGGCTGTAAAACGTCGCCCCGTACTTCATTCTCAGTGTTGTTATACCTTCTGATCCTTCGAGATCATGAATTTCAGTACTTCTTGTTCTGAAAATTGAATACCGCTTAAGCCGGTGCTAGGGGGCGTGATCAGTGTTGCACTTTCAATTACTGCTCATGAACAGACTCAATAAAACCGAGTCTGCAATTTTCTCTTTTTTTTGTTGCAATTTTTAAAGTAAATTGTATCAATGTCTCTGAAATCAGAGTAAGTATTCAACTCAAATGGTGGAAGCTCGTACGTATCCTAATGAGCTTTGAAGTACGTAATGATTTAGCTTTAGGTCTAGTAGCAGGTGAGCTGTCTAAGTATAACAAATGGCAAGCCACAGTTGGTATTTAAGCAACTACTAACTTGAACCGTACGTGAATTACAAAGATGTTTTCCGTTGTTAATTTGATGTTCTTAGCTGGTGTTGTGGCCTACAGTTTTGCCAAACCACAAGGTTGCTCGGAAAGTTTTGCCAGATCGCATGGAAGCTCGGATACTGAGAAGGAAGATAACTTGCTGAAAAATGATTCTGAACTAAAGGCATCCACTGGTAAGTCCGAGCAATATTTCTGCTTTAACCGATTACTCCATATAAAAGCATTTTCACACACCTTTGCAAACATAGTAGACTTAGACCACTGATTCCCACATGCGCCGTCTGATCAGGGTCAGCTCTGTTTGCTTATATCAATCAGTTTCTTTAGTCGTAATGCAGTTATAAAAAATCAGTTAATTAATATGCACCATGTCATTACATGAATATTCTTTGAGGAAAGTGTTAATTTCCTATATGTAGGAAATTTGGGACTACTTTATCTAAAATGCAATTTATGATAACTCCTTTTCTAACATTGCTCTACCGGCGACCTTGTGATAACCGTTGTAGACAATTTGGATCCAGATGAGACACAGAGTACCTCAACGTCTCATCGGGATCCAAACTTTTTGTCACTCTGATATTCCTTTTTGAAAAGATATGGAAGGAATACGTGTTTGTAGTATTGAAGCAGACGACACTATTTGCAGACAGTTTTTCAGAATGCAGAAGGTTAACCCTTTCACCGCCAAAGTTGCGAAAAAATCCCTGCGACAAATATTGCAATCCCAGTTCAGACGCCGCCTTTTCAAGGGACTATGTAACCAGATAGTTGAACATAGAAATCCCAGAAGAACTATGTGACCAGATAGTTGATCAATACGACGAAGACATAGTTGAAATAGAAATCCCATGGTACGATTAACCTTTAATACAGTTGTCCCCACATGCGCGTGCTTAGCCGAGTTTTATAAATACGACGAAGACATTCTGGCAACGTAATTTAGATTATATCCATTCAAATATCTTTATACAAATTTCAAAAAGAATCAGGAACGACTAAATGTAATCAAACAAGGTGGTAAATTGCAACAGGCTTTCTTTGTTTGCTTTTTATGTCTATCTTAAGTATGTTTACGTTCCCATGCCATGCAAATACATGTGGCTGGGATGGAGACTCCGAGAAACTTGACCTCTCATCAGAATCCAAAATATTTGACAATATGAGGATGTTTTACACGCGAAAGGGATGCAAGTTCAATAATAAAAGACGAAGAAGCCTAAATATTCTTGAATTGTCTTGATGAGACGATTCTAGGGAGTGGTCACAACATAGGGTTTGGTTCAGAAATGACGATTTGAGCACCAAAATCTATTTCTTTGGACTAACTAAAGACTTATGAAATATTCTAACGAGTTTCGGGTCTTAACGACACCATTGCTACATTTCAGATGCCTATATAACACCAACAGTCAACTTTACGGCTAACACAATTGCAGACGAAGATGTTTTTGCTGGAGAAGTGATAAAGTTTACAACAGTGGTCAGCAACATTGGTAATGGTTATGACAACATTACCGGAAAGTTTACGGCACCTTATAGTGGTTTATACGATTTTCATATCTTATTCTGCTCCAATAAAGGTACACTGCTAGAAGCATTTCTGTTCATGGGTGGTAACGTCTATCGACATATATTTTTGATGACATTACAAAACAGATTATGTTCATCAATCGACATGGAGAAAGGTCTCAAGAAGGGAGACGAGGTCTTTCTTTAATGCGTTCGCACAGAGCCAGGCGCAATATTTGGTGGAGACGATTCAATCCGGCCTACGTTTTCTGGTTGGCTGATTGAAGTATAACATGATCTTATTATGATCAGAGTATTAGCCCTTGTCATTTATTCTATCCCCATCCTAAAAGACAAACAGTGTAAATAAACGTATCCCCTCTCCGACTAATCTACAACAACCGCGATGGCAAATACAGTGGTAAAGTGTATGTATAACGAAAAAACATTTAAGTGAACATACTGTATCCACCTATCGCTAGTGTACTCAATGATTGAGCTGCAAACAGAGTAACTGTAGAAAAGTAATAAAGGGTACGACAAAAATGAAATAGTACAGATATCCGACGTTCTCCTTCCATTTCTGGATTTAAAGGGGATGTCCCTACATTTGAAGCGTTTCATAAACACTTAAAATATACAAAACTCATTTGTTTATATGCTGAAAAGTAGTATATCACAAAAATCCCCATCCAATTACCGTTTATAATGACAAGACATCCATGTGTTTGATATGGCCGATCCCGGTTTTACACCCCGATGTTTCAGTTTTATTCGGGTTGAGTTTTAGTTTCGTAACTGTTCGCCCTATTCGCGGTTCTCCGATCACTTCCGAGAAAGCTATAACGTAAACAATGGAGGGATCGGGTGATCATCGGCAAAACGCGGAAGAATCTACGGGAAAGGCAGATAATATTGTGTTGTAGAACAAAAATTATCAGTTATTGATGAAATCGGTTTGTTTGTATCACATGGGCATTTTTCGATATAAGTTCAAATTAGGAACCTTCATAATAATGATAGAACATAACAAATACCAAGTTTTATGGTATTATTGAAAATATGCGATCATTGTAGGGACCTCCTCTTTAAGAGGTCGCCTTCATAGAGTACTAAACCTTTCTTGTCGGCGTACATGCAAAAAGGCCAGCGTGATTGCCAACTGTAAAAGGGTTCACAACCAAACATGCAGTATGTTGCAGTACTACAGGATCATATCCCTTTTTAATGAATTGTTTTATACATTTGATGAACTATGTACTTGTATATATTTGTGTAAAGTTTTACTATATGGTCGTATTTTAATTATTTGAACGTTCAGTTTTACTATATAGTCGTATGTAATTTATGTGAGTGTTCAGTTTTACTATATAGTCGTATGTTATTTGTGTTCAGTTTTACTATATAGTCGTATATTATTTATTTGTGTGTTCAGTTTTACTATATAGTCGTTTGTTATTTGTGTTCAGTTTTACTATATAGTTGTATGTTATTTGTGTTCAGTTTTACTATATAGTCGAATGTTATTTATTTGAGTGTTCAGTTTTACTATATAGTCGTATGTTATTTGCGTTCAGTTTTACTATATAGTCGTATGTTATTTGTGTTCAGTTTTACTACATAGTTGTATGTTATTTGTTTTCAGTTTTATTATATAGTCGTGTGTTATATTTGAGTGTTTGACTTTATTGTATTATATTACTAGGAAATACGATTTATGTAACTTCCTGGGATACAAAAACGGGATATACATGAATACCCTATAAAAATTGCCAATCTCGGATCGGATCCGTCTAAGGACAGATCGTACGACTGATAATTGTCAGTTCTAAAAAACGACTTCAAATTGCGATCGTCGTATCAGAAATTCCAGTACAGGTGTACATATTTTGGCCAAATTCGTTGCACGCCTAACCCTTTCCCTGTTGAATGTTCATGTCAGAAATAATGATATCATGACTATTTGTTGCCTGTGTATGTATAATGATATTATGTACATATTTTGGTAATGGTAAAAACTGAAGGGGTTATCTGTTCATAAACAACCACAGCAGACCCTGGTCAGACGGCCTCTACATGAGTGGCCTGGTCTGGGTCTACTCTGTTTGCAAAGGCGTGACAAAAACATCTGCAAGCAGAAAATGGTTAACTATGCTAGAGTGTCTGCCGTGCGAGTAAGGGCTATTGTCAAAAATAAGGACTCGTACGATCGTTAATAAAGTCAAGACCCTAATCAAAACATAAATCTCTAATGGGAGAGGTAATATTCACCTTTAATATGGACTGGGATAATTCGTGATTGTATGAATAAACAGTTGGGTGTACAGTAATACGTCTCTAGACAGTACATTAAATTTAGTATACAATGTAAATATCGGTCTTGGAGACAGGTGGTAGATTAATTAATGCAGGGTGAATTTCATGCAAAAAACTCCTCTAGCAATCAAAATTCATAATACTTGACACTTAAATCGTTTATTCAAAAATGAAATTTACAAGAAAACGTTACCCTAACAAATTACGTAGACGAAATCTTCAAATAACGACATTTTCCTCAGGAAGTCTTATGGTCTTTGGTTCCATTGATGGATTCAGATCACCATACCGAGTAACTCCACGTCGCAACATCCAAAAAGTATGTTCCTGTGTTGGTTTTAAATAAAAATGAAGAAATTTCGTTTAAAAATTGAAACAGACGACAAATGATCCAGACCACAATACGTGCCAGATAACATTCTGAACAAATGTACGTGAATAAACAAATGCAGCACGACTCCCGAGGTTATATCGTATTGTCTCTCATAAACGCTCCAGAGGCGTTGCATTTGTTTGTACATAGGTTACTGCTTTCTAAATTGCTTGCAGTCTTCATTTAGCTTCACATGCACTTTGAAAATACTGTTTCTTTATTTAACGGTTATTATATTGTATTGTTATGTTGTTGTATTCATCGTCCCCCTTCCCCCGGTCCCCTACATACCCAACACAGAAACCAACAACACACACAAACACAAAACACACACGCAACTACACACATGAATACTACATTCGGGCGCGCACTCAACCACACACACATACCAGAAGTAAGAGGTGTTTATTAGAGCGAGCTGTTATTAGCGGGGATAAAGTGTATGGCGGTATAAGATGTTACTGTATTTATAAGCCAAATGGAATGTCAAGTGTATAGCGGTATTAGATGGGGCTCTATTTATACGTCAAATGGAATGCCAAGTGTATAGCGGTATTAGATGGGACTGTATTTATAAGCCAAATGGAATGTCAAGTGTATAACGGTATTAAATCGGACTGTATTTATAAATTCTGAAGGGAGGTAAAAGTCAAATGGAATGTCATGTGTATAGCGGTATTAGATTAGAGTATACTTGTACGTGAAATGGATAGTCAAGTGTATAGCGGTTGTTGTAGATTAGTCGGAGAGGGGATACGTTTATTTACACTGTTTGTCTTTTAGGATGGGGATGGAATAAGTGTGAGGTTGGGCGCCCATAAACCGGTTTAACCCCCCAGTGCATTTTGTCACTGACCGTTCCAAGGCGGTACTTCCATCTTCCTCCTATTGTATGTTTGTTTTGTCTTTGTGCGTCTCTTGTTGTTTTTTCTACTTATGTACATTGCTGTTCGGGCGAGTGTTTGTTCTGTATGTGTTGTTTCCTGCATGACTCATTTTTGTACTTTTAACACTCAAGCGGTTTACAAATGCCAAGTAAGTCGCAATTAGCAGCTGGAGAAAGTTTTAACATTTATCCCTTATATAAGAAATACTATTCTAGTAGTTTGGAAGTTCAGCTGTATTTTTGCGAGTTAGAAACAAATGTTTAATGCGAGTCTTGGCGAGCATTTAACTACTTTTCTGACCAGCCAAAATACAGCTGAACTTCCAAACTACTAGCATAGTAATTCTCTTATCATGCAACACCAAGAAAAATGGAGAAAATGACGAAAGATTACTAAAGCGGTTTCGTCCAATGAATGAAAATACATGCAAGTACGAATTACGTGACGTCATATTGGCATGCAGTGACGTCATCGACTTTTACAACATAACACATATTCTGAAAATGAGTGATCCTTCGAAAGCAAAGGTAGAAATGCAAAAAGAGAAAATTGCAGACTCGATTTTATTGAGTCTGCTCATGGGTAGTAATTAAAAGTGCAACACTACTCACCCTCCCTAGCACCGGCTTAGGTAGTATTCAATTTTCAAAACTAATAACATGAAAACTAATGATCCCGAAGGACCAGAAATTATAACAGCACTGAGAATGAAGAACGGGGCGACTTTTTACGGCCGCCACACAAGCACTTATCACCTGCTGTTGTGAAGTACATATATTCTGAAAATGGAAATATAAAAGTAGAAATGCAAAAAGAGAAAATTGCAGACTCGGTTTTATTGAGTCTGTTCACGGGTAGTAATTAAAAGTACAACACTACACACGCCCCTAGCACCGACTTTTAAAAGCAGTATTCAATTTTCAAAACTAATAACATGAAAACTAATGATCCCGAAGGACCTGAAAGTATAACAGCACTGAGAATGAAAAACGTGCTTTAATACTTTTATATGGACACATAGTTGAGACAAAGGTGAGCAAATGTGTTAATTTGATGTTTATGTTTAATTATGCCTTTTTCGTCCTTCTGTTTTCTTCCTATTGGTTGAACCAAACTTGCATTCCAGTGGGGTCAGTACACATGCACTATACCTCACAAAATACAGCGTAGACGTGGAAAATATTATGCTAGTAGGAAGTGACTGTAGTTCGTGTCGTTGCATGATAAATACACATTTCTATGAATTTGTAGAGTAGATCGAGAACATGGAGTTTCCGTTCTGTTTGCTTATGAAATAATACAGATCTGCCGTGGGCCAAATTTGTTTCCATTAGCCATTTGAATAATTATCTAATTAATATTCATGATTTTATTAATTCTTACAAAAATATTAATAAGGTAAGAGTTAAACCACAGCGTGAGGTATAACTTTGTATACATGATATCATTAATTCGTGAATTAAAATTCATGGAGTATTTTTGATGATGTTCATAATAATGATGTTTATGATGATGACGTTTATGATGATGTTCATAATGATCATGGTTATGATGGTGATGATTATGATGATGTTCATGATAATGATATTTATTATTGCGATGTTTATGATGATGTTCATAATGATCATGTTTATGATGGTGATGGCGATATTGTTTATGATGATGTTTATTATGATGATGATGGCGATGTTTCTGATGATATATATATTGATGCTGATTTCAAGATGATGTTTCCGATGATGTTGTATTTGATGATTATGGCGGCGATATATATGATGATGGTAGAGATGATTATAATTGTTATGTGTATGATGATATTTACAATTACGAAGACTTTAATGATGAGGTTTATAATGACGATGTTATAATGATGATGTTTATGATGATGATAATGACGTATATGATGATGGTGATGATGTTTATGATGATGTTTTTATGAGGGTAATAAGTCTGAGCCAAAATGAGGTTGACAAATCCGTCCAATGCTTAACTAAGATACTTTGTAATTCTGCTAAAGAAAGTTTTGAAGGAAAAATTCTCAGGACATCTAACCGATGTAAATCCATCAAAACGATACACAGAAACCTCAAACTTGGTATGGTAATAAGTGTAAACAGGCCAGAAAACGATTCCACAAAGCAAAATCGCAATATAATATGCACAATAGTAACCAGAATTAGCGTGAGTTAAAATTGCAAAGTAAACAATATAAATCAGTCATGCGGACATTTTATAACAAATTCAAACAGTCAAATATTGCAAAACTAAAGAAACTTAAAACAGCTGATCCAATATTGTACTGGAAAGCTTTGGGTGGCAATAAGAAGCAGAACGTACAGGCATCATTAAATGCTCTGTATGAGCACTACAAAAATATAAATTATGATGATTCTGCAGAGGAGTCTGATGAGACAGACTTTCATCCTATTATTATAAGTGATGACATCACAAACATCTTGAATACAGAAATTTCATTAGAAGAAATAGAAGCAGCAGTTAAGAAGTTAAAAACAATAAAGCGTACGGCATAGATCCAATAGTAAACGAACAAATAAAAACCTCCTTTCCCTTAATGAGGCATGTTCTTGTTAAATTGTTCAATGTAGTTTTTGATAACGGTATAATCCCTCAAGCATGGACTACTGGTATTATCAATCCTATTTTCAAAAACAAAGGTACCCTACTAAAGCTGAAAATTACCGACCAATCACATTGCTCAGCTGTCTAGGCAAATTGTTCACATCTGTATTAAACAACAGGCTTACACAATTTGTTGAAAATAATAATATAATCAACGACTATCAAGCAGGCTTTCGAAGTGGATTTTCTACAATAGACAACATTTTTATTTTACATTCGCTGATACAGCTCTTACATAACAGCAAGCAAAAACTATTCTGTGCTTTCATAGATTTGAAGCAAGCGTTCGATACTGTATGGAGATCTGGCCTCTGGCAGAAATTATTGTCGTATAACATAAATGGTAAATTCTTTACACTGGTAAAAAATATGTACGCTGGCATTAAATCGTGTGTTAAGGTCAATGGCATGCGCTCAAATTTTTTCCCGTGCAATATTGGCGTCAGACAGGGTGAGAATTTATCGCCTCTAATTTTTTCTCTTTACCTGAATGATTTGCATGATTTTCTAAATAACGATGACAGTATTAATGGGGTATCACTTGAGAACAGAGCCGACGACTCAAATCTACACACTTTCTTAAAGTTATTCATACTACTATATGCAGATGACACAATAATCATAAGCAAGACTTCAGATGACCTCAGACATGCACTTAAAGCATATGAAGAATACTGCGATCTTTGGAGATTATCAGTTAATATTTCCAAATCAAAAGTTGTTGTTTTCTCCAAAGGTCGATCAACTCAAGCTGATTTTATTTTTAAAGGCCAGCCTTTGGATGTTGTTTCAGAGTATAAATATCTATGCGTACTATCCTGCAAGTCTGGTCCATTCTATTTGACTAAACGCCACGTTGCTGCACGAGGCCCCCGTGTATTGTATAGTTTACTGAAAAAACTGAGACCATTATCATTACCACTTGATATGCAAATTGTTATCTTTAACAAAACAGTTAAACCGGTCTTACTATATGGATGCGAGATTTGGGGGTCCGGGAACATTGACTGTATAGAGCGAGTGCAGTTAAAGTTTTTAAAACACATAATGAATATAATGTTCATTTCACTTAATGTTTATACTTACCTTAGGTCCAAATATGACGCATGTCCCCCTGGAATACAAACTAAGAATTTTACATGGCTTAATAATATAAAAAATATATTTACCTCTACTGGCCTCAGCGAAATCTGGCGTACAAAGATATTCCATAATCCAAAATGGTTAAAACATTCAATCAACCGAAAACTTCAAGATCTCTTATTGGTGAATGGTCTCGTACCGTAGACGAATCCAGCAGCTGCATCACTTACAAATTGATTAAAAAGAAATTTGAATTCGAAACTTACCTCCTACAAACCCCCGCCTGTTATTTACACTGTTATTTACAATGTAAATATCGGTCTTGGAGACAGGTGGTAGATTAATTAATGCAGGGTGAATTTCATGCAAAAAACTCCTCTAGCAATCAAAATTCATAATACTTGACACTTAAATCGTTTATTCAAAAATGAAATTTACAAGAAAACGTTACCCTAACAAATTACGTAGACGAAATCTTCAAATAACGACATTTTCCTCAGGAAGTCTTATGGTCTTTGGTTCCATTGATGGATTCAGATCACCATACCGAGTAACTCCACGTCGCAACATCCAAAAAGTATGTTCCTGTGTTGGTTTTAAATAAAAATGAAGAAATTTCGTTTAAAAATTGAAACAGACGACAAATGATCCAGACCACAATACGTGCCAGATAACATTCTGAACAAATGTACGTGAATAAACAAATGCAGCACGACTCCCGAGGTTATATCGTATTGTCTCTCATAAACGCTCCAGAGGCGTTGCATTTGTTTGTACATAGGTTACTGCTTTCTAAATTGCTTGCAGTCTTCATTTAGCTTCACATGCACTTTGAAAATACTGTTTCTTTATTTAACGGTTATTATATTGTATTGTTATGTTGTTGTATTCATCGTCCCCCTTCCCCCGGTCCCCTACATACCCAACACAGAAACCAACAACACACACAAACACAAAACACACACGCAACTACACACATGAATACTACATTCGGGCGCGCACTCAACCACACACACATACCAGAAGTAAGAGGTGTTTATTAGAGCGAGCTGTTATTAGCGGGGATAAAGTGTATGGCGGTATAAGATGTTACTGTATTTATAAGCCAAATGGAATGTCAAGTGTATAGCGGTATTAGATGGGGCTCTATTTATACGTCAAATGGAATGCCAAGTGTATAGCGGTATTAGATGGGACTGTATTTATAAGCCAAATGGAATGTCAAGTGTATAACGGTATTAAATCGGACTGTATTTATAAATTCTGAAGGGAGGTAAAAGTCAAATGGAATGTCATGTGTATAGCGGTATTAGATTAGAGTATACTTGTACGTGAAATGGATAGTCAAGTGTATAGCGGTTGTTGTAGATTAGTCGGAGAGGGGATACGTTTATTTACACTGTTTGTCTTTTAGGATGGGGATGGAATAAGTGTGAGGTTGGGCGCCCATAAACCGGTTTAACCCCCCAGTGCATTTTGTCACTGACCGTTCCAAGGCGGTACTTCCATCTTCCTCCTATTGTATGTTTGTTTTGTCTTTGTGCGTCTCTTGTTGTTTTTTCTACTTATGTACATTGCTGTTCGGGCGAGTGTTTGTTCTGTATGTGTTGTTTCCTGCATGACTCATTTTTGTACTTTTAACACTCAAGCGGTTTACAAATGCCAAGTAAGTCGCAATTAGCAGCTGGAGAAAGTTTTAACATTTATCCCTTATATAAGAAATACTATTCTAGTAGTTTGGAAGTTCAGCTGTATTTTTGCGAGTTAGAAACAAATGTTTAATGCGAGTCTTGGCGAGCATTTAACTACTTTTCTGACCAGCCAAAATACAGCTGAACTTCCAAACTACTAGCATAGTAATTCTCTTATCATGCAACACCAAGAAAAATGGAGAAAATGACGAAAGATTACTAAAGCGGTTTCGTCCAATGAATGAAAATACATGCAAGTACGAATTACGTGACGTCATATTGGCATGCAGTGACGTCATCGACTTTTACAACATAACACATATTCTGAAAATGAGTGATCCTTCGAAAGCAAAGGTAGAAATGCAAAAAGAGAAAATTGCAGACTCGATTTTATTGAGTCTGCTCATGGGTAGTAATTAAAAGTGCAACACTACTCACCCTCCCTAGCACCGGCTTAGGTAGTATTCAATTTTCAAAACTAATAACATGAAAACTAATGATCCCGAAGGACCAGAAATTATAACAGCACTGAGAATGAAGAACGGGGCGACTTTTTACGGCCGCCACACAAGCACTTATCACCTGCTGTTGTGAAGTACATATATTCTGAAAATGGAAATATAAAAGTAGAAATGCAAAAAGAGAAAATTGCAGACTCGGTTTTATTGAGTCTGTTCACGGGTAGTAATTAAAAGTACAACACTACACAAGCCCCTAGCACCGACTTTTAAAAGCAGTATTCAATTTTCAAAACTAATAACATGAAAACTAATGATCCCGAAGGACCTGAAAGTATAACAGCACTGAGAATGAAAAACGTGCTTTAATACTTTTATATGGACACATAGTTGAGACAAAGGTGAGCAAATGTGTTAATTTGATGTTTATGTTTAATTATGCCTTTTTCGTCCTTCTGTTTTCTTCCTATTGGTTGAACCAAACTTGCATTCCAGTGGGGTCAGTACACATGCACTATACCTCACAAAATACAGCGTAGACGTGGAAAATATTATGCTAGTAGGAAGTGACTGTAGTTCGTGTCGTTGCATGATAAATACACATTTCTATGAATTTGTAGAGTAGATCGAGAACATGGAGTTTCCGTTCTGTTTGCTTATGAAATAATACAGATCTGCCGTGGGCCAAATTTGTTTCCATTAGCCATTTGAATAATTATCTAATTAATATTCATGATTTTATTAATTCTTACAAAAATATTAATAAGGTAAGAGTTAAACCACAGCGTGAGGTATAACTTTGTATACATGATATCATTAATTCGTGAATTAAAATTCATGGAGTATTTTTGATGATGTTCATAATAATGATGTTTATGATGATGACGTTTATGATGATGTTCATAATGATCATGGTTATGATGGTGATGATTATGATGATGTTCATGATAATGATATTTATTATTGCGATGTTTATGATGATGTTCATAATGATCATGTTTATGATGGTGATGGCGATATTGTTTATGATGATGTTTATTATGATGATGATGGCGATGTTTCTGATGATATATATATTGATGCTGATTTCAAGATGATGTTTCCGATGATGTTGTATTTGATGATTATGGCGGCGATATATATGATGATGGTAGAGATGATTATAATTGTTATGTGTATGATGATATTTACAATTACGAAGACTTTAATGATGAGGTTTATAATGACGATGTTATAATGATGATGTTTATGATGATGATAATGACGTATATGATGATGGTGATGATGTTTATGATGATGTTTTTATGAGGGTAATAAGTCTGAGCCAAAATGAGGTTGACAAATCCGTCCAATGCTTAACTAAGATACTTTGTAATTCTGCTAAAGAAAGTTTTGAAGGAAAAATTCTCAGGACATCTAACCGATGTAAATCCATCAAAACGATACACAGAAACCTCAAACTTGGTATGGTAATAAGTGTAAACAGGCCAGAAAACGATTCCACAAAGCAAAATCGCAATATAATATGCACAATAGTAACCAGAATTAGCGTGAGTTAAAATTGCAAAGTAAACAATATAAATCAGTCATGCGGACATTTTATAACAAATTCAAACAGTCAAATATTGCAAAACTAAAGAAACTTAAAACAGCTGATCCAATATTGTACTGGAAAGCTTTGGGTGGCAATAAGAAGCAGAACGTACAGGCATCATTAAATGCTCTGTATGAGCACTACAAAAATATAAATTATGATGATTCTGCAGAGGAGTCTGATGAGACAGACTTTCATCCTATTATTATAAGTGATGACATCACAAACATCTTGAATACAGAAATTTCATTAGAAGAAATAGAAGCAGCAGTTAAGAAGTTAAAAACAATAAAGCGTACGGCATAGATCCAATAGTAAACGAACAAATAAAAACCTCCTTTCCCTTAATGAGGCATGTTCTTGTTAAATTGTTCAATGTAGTTTTTGATAACGGTATAATCCCTCAAGCATGGACTACTGGTATTATCAATCCTATTTTCAAAAACAAAGGTACCCTACTAAAGCTGAAAATTACCGACCAATCACATTGCTCAGCTGTCTAGGCAAATTGTTCACATCTGTATTAAACAACAGGCTTACACAATTTGTTGAAAATAATAATATAATCAACGACTATCAAGCAGGCTTTCGAAGTGGATTTTCTACAATAGACAACATTTTTATTTTACATTCGCTGATACAGCTCTTACATAACAGCAAGCAAAAACTATTCTGTGCTTTCATAGATTTGAAGCAAGCGTTCGATACTGTATGGAGATCTGGCCTCTGGCAGAAATTATTGTCGTATAACATAAATGGTAAATTCTTTACACTGGTAAAAAATATGTACGCTGGCATTAAATCGTGTGTTAAGGTCAATGGCATGCGCTCAAATTTTTTCCCGTGCAATATTGGCGTCAGACAGGGTGAGAATTTATCGCCTCTAATTTTTTCTCTTTACCTGAATGATTTGCATGATTTTCTAAATAACGATGACAGTATTAATGGGGTATCACTTGAGAACAGAGCCGACGACTCAAATCTACACACTTTCTTAAAGTTATTCATACTACTATATGCAGATGACACAATAATCATAAGCAAGACTTCAGATGACCTCAGACATGCACTTAAAGCATATGAAGAATACTGCGATCTTTGGAGATTATCAGTTAATATTTCCAAATCAAAAGTTGTTGTTTTCTCCAAAGGTCGATCAACTCAAGCTGATTTTATTTTTAAAGGCCAGCCTTTGGATGTTGTTTCAGAGTATAAATATCTATGCGTACTATCCTGCAAGTCTGGTCCATTCTATTTGACTAAACGCCACGTTGCTGCACGAGGCCCCCGTGTATTGTATAGTTTACTGAAAAAACTGAGACCATTATCATTACCACTTGATATGCAAATTGTTATCTTTAACAAAACAGTTAAACCGGTCTTACTATATGGATGCGAGATTTGGGGGTCCGGGAACATTGACTGTATAGAGCGAGTGCAGTTAAAGTTTTTAAAACACATAATGAATATAATGTTCATTTCACTTAATGTTTATACTTACCTTAGGTCCAAATATGACGCATGTCCCCCTGGAATACAAACTAAGAATTTTACATGGCTTAATAATATAAAAAATATATTTACCTCTACTGGCCTCAGCGAAATCTGGCGTACAAAGATATTCCATAATCCAAAATGGTTAAAACATTCAATCAACCGAAAACTTCAAGATCTCTTATTGGTGAATGGTCTCGTACCGTAGACGAATCCAGCAGCTGCATCACTTACAAATTGATTAAAAAGAAATTTGAATTCGAAACTTACCTCCTACAAACCCCCGCCTGTTATTTGAAACAAATGATCCAGTTCAGAACAAGAAATCATAAGCTACCCATTGAGACTGGCAGATGGTTCAGTATACCTCATGCAGACAGAATATGTTATATGTGTCACCGAGAAATAAGAGACGAGTTTCACTATATCTTCTCATGTACACATTTTACACGATATCGTAAGCAATTTATTCATGAAAAATACTATAGAAGACCAAACACTATGGTGTTTGAAAAACTTATCAACACACGGAACACTAGTGAATACCTGAAGCTGTGTACATTTATAAAACTAATAGTCGATCATTTCAAAAAATGATATAATAGCCGAAGTGCGACACACACGCTGGTCTTAAATTAGTCCTAAAGTGTTTACTGTTGTTTTGTTATTATTTATTCTTTATTGTTAGAATTATACAGTCGGCCTTGTTTGGAACGACCACTCAGGGATCTCTAATATTTCACCTTGTTTCAACTGGTATGGGCGCTTTATACAGGATAGTCTATAACATAGTCGGGGATAGTTTGATAAGAATTTAAGTCGATGATTAAGATTTACCAGTTATAGTTTTGTAATATAGTTACCTGTTTATATATTTGTATGCTTGCAAGCTTGTTTTCGAAACATTCATATCTCTCTCTCTATCTCTCTCTCTCTCTCTCTCTCTCTCTCTCTCTCTCTCTCTCCCTCTCTCTCTCTCTTATCCCTCTCCTTCAAGCTCATACAGACACTCACACCCTAATTACGTTAAACGCATATTGGGTCTCTGTATTCGTTTCGACAGAGGTCTAATTACGCGTGCAGCTCCCTCCACCACCCCCCCCTCTCTCTCTCTCTCTCTCTCTCTCTCTCTCTTTTTTTCTCTCTCTCTCTCTTATCCCTCTCCTTCAAGCTCATACAGACACTCACACCCTAATTACGCTCTCGCATATTGGGACTCTGTATTTCGTTTCGAGAGAGGTCTAATTTAAGCGTGCAGTTGACCCGTTGTTAGCTAGATGTTTTATTCAGATGGATAGATAGATATATATGTGAACATTTTATTATGCCGTTTACATCGCAAATCGTTTTTAATAGCATATAAAACAGTATCAACACATGTGCTGCCTACAGATCTATCTACAGCTGTTCATTCAGACTGCTCTCCTAATTAAATTAGGAAGCAATCTTAACTTGATCTGCATTGATTGCATATTTCTCGCTTATGTGGATAAACTAAATCCTTTTACATATATCCCCTTAATGATCAGCGTAGAATATATCATTTATTATTTTGATGCCATCAGTAGACTGAATAGCGGTCACGGCCTATTGATCGCAACACTGTCATGTGACTTATTAATGCAACGCTGCATAGCTCCCAAAAACAAAAAAATCAATCGAATTTCAAACCAAATACAATTGAATATGTACATGTATATTATATGTATCTGCAAATGAAACTGGGTTTTGTACTTACCTTAATATGTCTGTTGTTGAAATCCTACAAATATGCTGTTTACTGCTGATATCACGTGATTTTATTTACTATTTAATGAAGTTAATGAAGCCTTTCTAATCCGGAACCGAAAACATCTTTCTCTTACTTGGTGCAGTTACGCAGCCTGTATCAGGATCCAAGCAGGGAGAAAATTATTGTTTTACTATACTCTCTTCATGATTTTTGGCTCGCAATAATTTTGACAAATATACCTTGACCGATTGCCGAGGGCTTCACTGTATTCTCTTCGGTCAGTTTAAGAATCTACTTTCAGATTACATCAGTCAAATTCTGCACGAAATTATCATGATAGTAAACCATGGATGAGAAAAGTACAAAAATGAGTCATGCAGGAAACACCACATACTGAACAAACAGTCGCCCGAACAGCAACACAAGTCTGATTGGTTACTGTCCGACAGAAAAAAAACAGCGTTCGCAGTTTGACTATGGGCGACCCAGTTCGCTCTGATTTCGAAAGAACTGGTGTTCATAGTCAATATGCACCATTGGCTTGTTAATTTAAAATTATTATTCATTGATTGTAAGAAGATAATCTACTAATTTAACATTATATTATTACACCCCCAACCACCACCATAACAGGAACTATCTTACATGTTATTACGAATTGTTTATTCTGTAATCTTTAAATACACAGTAGTATATTACTTGTTCCTCATGTATTCATGTATATCATAAACTGAGAGTAATAAAGAATTTGTATTGTATTGTATATTGTACCTACCCTTCAATCATGACGGAAGGGCAGTTCTCCACCCCTTCAAATACAACGGAAAGACAGTTCTCCGCCCTATAAGAAATGAAGGGCACTTCTCCTGATGAGAACTTGAGTAATTAAGGTGCTAGTGCCATCTATGTATGAAATACGCAAAATACACACTAAAATAATGTTTGATATATATTTATATATATAATCATTTTCTTATTTTTTCATATTTCTCAAAATGTAAATAATCATGCATTATTCATACCTCTGAAACATATTTTGATAAACATTCTCAAATGAGATAGAAGTAACAAATTTGATTCTGATTTTTTTTTATTTTTAGAAATAGAATTTTGGAAAGGGTGTGGGTTTTACAGAAACAGTATATATCCATATCTAAACTTTAAAAACTGAGAAAAACAACAACACACAAGATCTAACAGTACACCAGAACATATAGCATCATTGTTACTTGAATTATCAATCATGAAAAAGCAGTTTGAATCCAGTTGCATTGCCCTGGTTAGGGGTTGCAATGCTAGCTGATGAGTGTACATGTCTCAATAATTTGTTGACGTACCATTACTGACACTTGTTTTAATGACAAAAGTAGATTCAAATCAGAGGGTAGTGACAATTTGGGTCCCAATTTGGGTTCATGCTTTGCCTAATCTTACTACATATCACTGGAAATACTGATTTCGTGGTAACAGCTGCATTTATAATTGACAGATGATTGTTCAATAGATGCATGTTCCCAATCAGAATAGTTCTAATTGAAATTCAAATGACATTTATTTTATCTTGATATGTTTATATCAAATTCTACCAAAAGGCTATTAATCCTTTCCTCTATGAATGTTTATGTAAGAATTAATGCAATCATTAATATTAATTAGAATAATTTGTTATAATAGCACATGGACATAGGATATTTTAGGCATGACACAAACTGTAGAATCGTATCTATATTATATCATAAGCAAACAGAGCAGACCCTGGTCAGACTGCTCCTCTTTTAGACAAAATTCCGTCTGAACTGATTTCACACCTTTTCAGGCACCATTCCCATTTTGTCTACCAAGGGATTTGCCATAGGACGTGAGTGGAGAAGTTGAGTAATTGAGGTGTGAGTGTGAGTGTCATCTAGGTGTGAAATACACAAATAAAATAATATTTTCATAATCTATACTACTAAAAGAACGAGCTCGACTTTTGGTCGGATTTGCCGTAAATACGACACAACGTACATACTGGGTAATGTTATGTGCGGGTAGCTTACACATTGAAGTTGTGTTATTTGACATCGAAAAGTATTAATATCAGCAGTTTGGATACAGACAGAGAAATTCCCCTACCTACAGAAATATAAAAATAGACGGGAAAAGACCTTCAAAGGTGAGTGACGATTGGTGAATATTCCGATACGGACACTAGTTGTGTTAACGTTTTATGTTTTGTTGGTTTTGTTTCTCTTTTAGTATTTGTTGACAGAACAGACGGTTTGTGACTGTTTATACAGATGTATAGTCAAACAACTATAGTTCGATTTTGACCCGTGAGCTGTGACACGGAGAAGCGCCCTTCAGGAGAAGTGCCCTTCACTTCTTACAGGGTGGAGAACTGCCCTTCCGTTGTATTTGAAGTGCCCTTCCGTCAAAATTGAAGGATAGGAGAAGTGCCCTTCAATGTCATAACAAAAAGCCCACATACATTTATATGCTGGTGATTTGGTTTTTGCTTCCACGTACTGTTACACTGTTTTGTGTTTGAATAACACACAACGTGTTAAAATATAATTAGAGTATTGCTTTTTCAATTAATGCTACTATTTGAAGCAGGGGTGATACTAGTTTAATGACACCTATTTAATCGCGACCGTAGTGCCATATGCAAACAACTTTGATCTTGACGAGGCCCTGAAGTATGCGTAATCTGGATCTAAACTTGAACTGTACTAATCCTGCAAAACAGTTCATTTCGCCGATTAAATGTAATGCTCATTCGATTGGATTTAATTCTTAATTTTCATGCACTGAAGCAGGTTCAGTATATTCACCATGTCATGCATTTATAATTGGACTTGCAAATAGTTTTCATCCTGTCGAGACCCCGATTGATTATGCATCTCAGCAGGATCGAAACTACATGTACTTGCAATGTTCTAAAACGACCATACACATATGAAATGAATCCGTTCCAGTTTGGTTCCAATTTCGTTGTCAATTTAAGTACAGCTCGAACAATTTGACGTGGACCCTAACCTACTTAATGAGCATAAATCAAAACTGCTAACATTTCTATTTTTACCCTCGGCACGCATTTGCAAGCAAAAAAGATCCATATTGCGTATCACAATTGGCGTTCCAAGCTTTAATTTGTGGTCGATTGAGTATTTGTTACATATATAGGTTTTCAGTTTGCATCAATTTGTTAATTACTCAGCGGATCCGGCTTTAATTGCTGAGTATTTGTTACCTATGAACAGTCGTCGGGCCTTAATTGGTCGTCGATTGAGAATTGTTACATACAAAGAAAGCTTTAATTATGACGGTAGGGCTATGAAAATGCTAGGGTTTTGTTAGGACAATGAAGGGCACTTCCTCTTCCCTTCAATTATGAAGGAAGGACACTTCTCCATCCCTTCAAATACAACGGAAGGGCAGTTCTCCACCCTGTAAGAAATGAAGGGCACTTATCCGTATACCTTTAGGACCAGTCCACCCGTAGAGGTAAAACAAGTTACAAACCATGTATTTGTTCCGGAGTTACCCGTAGTTATACAGACAAGTATTAAGCATATACAGTAAACCCTCTCTGTAACGGCCAGTAAATTGTGTTAATCAGTTGGTATTTAGGGCAGGTGGCTGCTTTAAGCAAGGTGAAAGTAAAACAGAACGCTCCTAAAGGAACGTTCTGTTTTACTTTCACCTTGCTTTAAGGAGCATTCTGTTTTACTTTCACCTTGCTTTAAGCAGCCACCTGCCTTTAACACAATATACTTGATGCAATTTAGTAGCCGTTATAGAGAGGTTTTACTGTATAAACTAATACTGCACGATTACTACGAGCTTCTTGTGACAACCATTGTCCACTTGCCCATAAATTAGAATGGTTGCAACTTCTATAAATAGAAAAAAGTGCAGTAATGGCTCAGCACTCGAAATTGAACTATAGGTCTGACGGGTTACGGCTTCGCCGAGTGAATTTATAAGGGAGATCAGAATATCGAATATACACGTGTCATTTTTTAAAGAAAATGTTTAGTTATAGACACAAACAATAAGCGGATAGAAACACAGCGTAGTGGATAAGTCGTAGGACAATGAGAAAGTTTATGATCGGTGAACATTTTATTACGCGGGTTTCGAGTCTCGCATTAAACAATTTTTGTTGCTAAAAAATATTAAGGAATCTATAATTACTTATAATTTTTTGATTGATGTTCACCCTTTTGTTTTGTTTTCAGGGGTTTTATTCTTTTATTTCCAATTTCATTTCAACCAGCACATATTTTTATTGGTATATATCTACCAAGAAACATACAATTGGATATTGCCCAAAAATAAGTCATTGTTGGCCATTAAGGCAGGCGACGGCTTAATTTAAGAACCAAATAATACAGAAAGCTCCCTTGAGAGCATTAAGCAGCCACCTGACTAAATGGCTCACTGAGTGACTAAAGTCCTTACTGAGTGATGGGTTCATAGATGTTCATAGAAGTTTTACTGCAATTCATTTTATTTCAATACAATTAATTTTCTCCCTCACTGGCAGTGTTAGTCTCGAATTCATCAACTCTATTATCACCAGCGTCAGATGTCAGGTCTATTTTGAAGTTTTGAAATATTTCATCTATAGTAATGTCTGATGCCCAAAATGTCCGCTCAATGTCCTCAGCGTGAGAAATACAGTGACGAACATGTGTATGTATAAATGGTCAGCATAATTATACAGTATGAAATAAAGTAATGCATTACTATTCATTCAAGATGAAAAAAAGTTTAAGGTCGATGCGGGATTCGGACACACGCTTTACAAAAAGTCCACTATCGCAATGCCTTGTGCGTACCTAGATTTTACCTACTGCACTAAACTGCTGACAACAACACGTTTGACCTAGTTGTTTGACTATACCAACTCATGACCTACTCTAATGGAAACAAAACGAAGTGACTATGTACTGCACTTCTTTATTTTTAAAAGCCTTAGCCAGCCGCAATGTTTCCAACATAGTTGTTTTGGTGCAATGGATATGTACCTGGGCTTGTATGTGGCGGGTCTTGAGTTCGATTATGTTGCCTGGCCCTGTATTTGTGTGCTGTTATGCAAACAACAAAATAACAACAAGTCTCAATAATAAAGTAATCTACGTGCTCACAGTCCCCCCCCCCTTTCGTGTCGAACCACAAGGCACCGTCACAATGAATTATGAACCTCGACAGAAAAAAAAATGTATGAACACTAGATATATAGACAAGGGGTCGAACTTCCTATTTACGAATTTTACCCCTCTCCCAAGTTATGCCTCTGTTGAAATTCAATCAAACGGTATATCGGGTAAAGCTTTTTGCCAATAAGTAGTATAATGTATAGCCTATGTAACTGCAAAGCGAAAAGCTCCTAGTTGAAACGGTTCTCAGAAGCCACCAGCGGAGAATCTCGAGAAACACGGTAATTTTGACAGGTCGGAAACGACCTTGCAACCACCCGCTTACCGACTAAACCGGCTATTTGAACGCTTGCTAGCGCTGAACCAGGGCTGCGTACACTAGCTATTAAGCAACTGTGACACTACTGCATGCAAAAACTGCGTTCGATTAACTTTATGTACACTGTTTGACAGATGATAGTGTCTCCAAACTATTTGTTTTAGCTTTCAGCATCCATTTTACGTCAAGTGATCAGTAATGAAAGCTGCAAGCTGATTGGACCAGGGCACAGTTTCGACCAATGGAAGTTGCCATTACAATATTAGTCACGTGATACAAACATGGTGTGGAGTTTGAATAAACTGGAAAATGTTCATTTGAACGCCCAAATTATACTTCTTAGAAGTTAATCGAACGCGGTTTTCGCAGTAAGTGTCACAGTTGCTTACTAGCTATTGCATACAGTCCTGATTCGGCGCTGGCAAACGTTCAAATAGCCGTTTTAGTCGGTAAGCGGGTAGTTACGAGGTCGTTTCCTACCTTTCAAAATTACCGTAGGTAATATATACAATGCAATAAAGACGAAGAGCAAAACAGCTGATGCGTCATCGGCCAAATCGCCCCAAGGCCTAAATACGTGTGCAGTTCTCACAGAATGGCATTGTACCATTTATTCGCATACCCCGTATGCATATGTTACCGTAATTGTTTCTTTACTTTTTTAATGCAATCAATTCTATATTTTTCCTTACAAACGTGTACTAACGAGAATGACAGATAGAGAGCAGAAGTTGCTGAAACGCCCCTTAGCCAAATCACCCATACTGGCCATAATGTTGTCTCTATCTTCAGACAGTGAGACTGAGACTGGCACAGTACCATTTTTGAACATGTTAACAACACTGCTTCATTTAGACGGCTTGTATTCTTTAGACGGACTTCGACGTGTTTGCATAATATATACTTTACAGAGTCTCTGATATAAGTGCATGACTTTCGAATGCTATTTAAAGCATATTATAATCTGGAAAATGTGGTATACGGGTGTACCGTTCTGAAAGAGAAACTCTTAGTGATTTTGAAGCTTTTTGTTGAAACAAGATTGTTACTTGCCTACAAAATTGTATTTAAATTCATTCATTTTCACAATATCATTATATCAATTACATTTATAAGGAACTACATTAGCTGAAACGAGGACGTTGCCGTGTAGCTGTAACCAGAAAGGATATTTCATGAAATGAAATAAACATCTTTATCATCTTTACAGTTATGTTCAGCTGCTCCAGATTTTAAATGAATCTGTTTTAAATGAATCATAACTGCTGTTATTGATTATGTTATGCTAATAATGATTACAATAATTACCTGGATGCTGATAGTGAGTGATATGGTTCTTCGCACAAGAAATGTCACAGATGTTCAAACTCCAAACACATGTACATCTGCCTTTGTTTACAGCTATTAGCTGAGAATACAGTACAGTTTTCATAGCCAGTTATGCATTTTGCAACCAGTTAATCGCTATTTTGTAATCAGCAAACGTTAACCCTTTCGTTGCCAAATTCTGTCGTCTGCTAACTTTGTCGCCTGCTACAAATTTTTTCTTTCTTTTGATTTTCTTCATTTTTGTTTCAAAAACATAGTAACAGTAACAAACAGTTTGGATCCTGATAAGACGCCGAGTTACTCGGCGTCTCATCTCGATCCAAACTGTATGCATAGGTAATCACAGATCCGGCATTGGCAGCGAAAGGGTTAAGCACAACTATGTTGTGACCACTCTTTAGAATCGTCTCGAAAAAGTTGTCACAACATAGGGTTTGGTGGAGAAATAACGATATAAGTATTTGAGTATACACCTGTATCAGTCACTTTGACTACACTAGTGCTATTACGACCCTTTGGAAACTAGTGATCGCCTTTGCAAGCTGTATGGGTCTGGAGTAGGCTAGAAGTGAGTTTGTGTTACATCACGATCCAAACTGTTTGACACTGATAGCGTTTCTCGGAAAAAATATACTTTCCTATCTAAATATTTTCAAGAATAACTTCTTTATTTCTCCGCCAAACCCTATGTTGTGACCACTCTTTAGAATTGTCTTTTCGAGACGATTCTAAAGAGTGGTCACAATATAAGGTTTGGTGGAGAAATGTCGGTATAAGTATAAATTTGAGAATGCACCTGTACCAGTGGCTCTAACTACAGTAGTCCTGGTACAACCCATTGGAAACTAGAAAATCACCTTCACAAGCTATAAATTGGTCTAGTTAGGGCTACAAATAACGTGGTGTTACACCTGGATCCAAACTGTTTGACACTAATAGCATTTCTTGGGAAAAATAGACTTTCCTGTCTGAATAATGTTAGCCCATGAGCTTGTTCTTGATAATTGTGTAGATCTATGCAAACTCAGACATGATGTCTGATAATGATATATTCTGCTTGCTTATATACTGATCTGTTTCTCTACTGTCCTTGTATGGGTTAGATGTTTTGAAGCCAAGGGACTATGGATAAGAGGGACAAATGGACTTCAGATAAAAGAGCACAAAGGGGACTTCATATAAGAGTGACTTAAGATAAGAGAGTACTAAATGACATCAGATAAGAGTATAAATTAAGTGGGTGTTTCAGATAAGATAGTACAAAGGGACTTCAGTTAGGAGAGTACAAAGGACTTCAGATAAAGGAGTACAAATGGACTGATGGAGAACGCAGGATTTGAGACATCTTAAATACTCCCCTCATCTGGTATACTGCAGCTAGCTCTTTGCAGCATGGATTAGAGGTTAATCCTTTGAAATGGGAAACGAGAGCACATACCTTTGCAAACAGTGTAGACCCAGATCAGAGGGCCATACTATGAGTGCTGTAATCAGGGTGTGCACTGATTGTCGTTTAGAATTATCTCGCCAGTTCAACCCTTGTATACTGAATGGACTAAACCACCAAACAATGCTGGACCGTTCCATTATGATGGGGGTTACAGTGGTTATGAAGTTGTACAGAATTTTCTTAAAATAGTAGGTATTGTCATGTCTGCATTTTAAAGTCATTTTTATGACTTCATTTTAAGATAAAATATTTTGTAACGAAAATCTGCTACTTGATGAATTAGTTTCGTCAGATTTGCATAATGAAATAAAATGTTCATGAGTGATAGCTGTTGTGTATTAGTTATTTGTCTCCACTAAGCTTGACTAAATGTTTAACCCTTAAAATGCTGAATAATTATTTATCCCCCATTTATAATGGGGAGACATGTTGTTAGTGGTCGAGTTGTCCGTCCGTCTGTCTGTCACATTCGTGTCCGCTCCATATCTCTCACAAATATGGAAGGATTTCAAAATGCTTTGGCACAAATGTTCGACTTAACAAGACAATTTGCAGAGCGTTCGAATCAGGCACGTGGGTCAACGGTCAATGTAACAGTTCAAGGTCAAATGTTTTTAGCCACACTCTTCGTGTCCGCTCAATATCTCTACAATCCTTGGAAGGATTCAAAATGCTGTGGCACAAATGTTCTCTATAACAAGGCAATGTGCAGACAATAGGTTTCATGCACATTCTTCAAAGGTCAAGGTCACAATTCAAGGTCAAATGTTTAAGTCTTAATTTTCCTGTCTGCTACACATGTGTATACCCTTGGAAGGATTCAAAAATGCTGTGGCACAAATGTTCTCCTTAACAAGCCAATGTGTAGACAGCAGGATTCAGGCACGTGGGTCAAAGGTCAAGGTCACAATTCAAGGTCATTGTCACAATTCAAGGTCAAATTTAAGTTCCCCACCAGCGATCTATAGGTGTGCTCGATTCCGTCTGTCTGTCCGCCCGTCACGCTTCGTAACCGTGCCATATTTCCTACAAAGTTAGGCCAATTTCATTAAAACCCCACACATTGAACAATTTTCTTGTGAGTACTCTATTTGTCACATTTTTTGTCCAATCTTCATGAAACTTACTCGCACGAGTTTGAAAGTGAGTCACTGGGGGTTAAAAACTAGGTCCTAGGTCAAATAGTAGGAAAGCCTTGTCAACACTTTGGAGGTCACATTTGTAGCCCAATCTTCATGAATCTTGGTCAGAATGATTTCCCTAATAAAAGCTCGGACGAGTTTTAAAGGAGGCATGTGCTGTTAAAAACCAGGTCACTAGGTCAAATAGTAGAAAACCCCTGTGAACACTCTAAAGGTCACAATTGTGGCCAAATCTTCATGAAACTTTATCAGAATGATTGGTTTTATAAAATCTCGGAGGAGTTTGTAAGTGGGTCACCTGACGTAAAAAATTAGGTCACTATGTCAAATTGTAGAAAAACCTTGTGAACACTCTAGGTGTCACATATTTTGTCCAGTCTTCATGAAACTTGATCACAGAGTAATTGTCTTGATAACATCTGGGGCAAATCTGAAAGTGGATCATGTGAGATAAAAAACTAGGTCACTAAAAGTACAAAAATGAGTCATGCAGGAAACACCACATACAGAACAAACAGTCGCCCGAACAGCAACACCAGGAAACAGAGAAAAACATCAAGAGAGGCACAAAGACAAAACAAACACACAATAGGGGAAGATGGAAGTACCGCCTTGGAACGGTCATTGACATAATTCACTAGGGAGGGGGGTTAAACCGGTATATGGGCGCCCAACCTCACACTTATTCCATCCCCACCCTAAAAGACATACAGTGTAAATAAACGTATCCCCTCTCCGACTAATTAACAACAACCGCGATGGCAAATACAGTGGTAAAGTGCATGTATAACGAAAACATTTAAGTGAACAAACTGTATCCACCTATCGCTAGTGTACTCAATGATTGAGCTGCAAACAGAGTAACTGTAGAAAAGTAATAAAGGGTGCGACAAAAACGAAATAGTACAGATATCCGACGTTCTCCTTCCGTTTCTGGATTTAAGAGGTCGCCTTCATAGAGTACTAAACCTTTCTTGTCGGCGTACATGCAAAGAGGCCAGCGTGATTGCCAACTGTAAAAGGGTTGACAACCAAACATGCAGTATGTAATAGATACAGTACGAGTCTTACTACCAAAGTGTCTTCTTACAACCGTTATCAGGACAGTTTGTTCGCATGACCGAAGACGTGCCCGAGGCGTAGCCGAGGACACTTGTCTGAGGTCATGCGAACAAACTGTCCTGATAACGGTTGTAAGAAGACACTTTGGTAGTAAGATGAGTACATGTATCTTACTTGTACGACAGGACGTTGTAGATTTTTAATTTTGATTAAAAATGAATAAAAATGAATATTTCACAAATGAGTAAAAAATGTTTTCCCCTTGGTTCACCCAATTCAAATCCTAGGTAGATAAGTTTTAACCACAAGAATCACGTGCGTACAAAAGTGTCCACTTACAGCCGTTATCAGGACACTTTTTCAATAGCATTGCTGGGGGTCTGTCGTACAGGTTGTAGTACTACAGGATCATATCCCTTTTTAATGAATTTTTTAACATATTTGATGAACAAAGTGAGAAATGGGTATGTCCAATACTTTTACGATGTGAAACAGTAGAAAAACCTTATGAACACTCTAGTACGAACTCCCTGTGGTGACATTCTAAGATCCTTTTTCATAGTTCCGAGTTCCAAGTTCCAAGTTCCGACTTCCAAGCTCTTACTTCTTTCTTCAAAGATAATTTGCTATATTATTATTGTATATTGTTTATGCCCGATTTCAAAGTTCCTTCTTCTTAGATCCGACTTCCAAGTTCGAAGTTCCGACTTCCATGTTCCTACTTCCAACTTCCATGTCCCAAGTTCCGACTTCCAAGTTCCAGGTTCCGACTTCTATATGTTCTAAGTTCCGACTTCCAGGTTTCAAGTTCCTGCTTCCATGTTCCAACTTCCAACGTCCATGTTCCAAGTTACGACTTCCAAGTTTCGACTTCCATGTTCCAAGTTCCGACTTCCAAGTTCCAACGTCCATGTTCCCAAGTAACCGGTGCGAAAATATGACGTCACGAGAAAACTTAGAACTTTGAAGTCGGAAGGTGGAAGTTGGGAGTCGGAACTTGGAACTCGGAAGTCGGAACATGGAACTTGGAAGTCGAAACATGGAACTTGGAAGTCGGAATATGGAAGCCGGAAAATGAAACATGGAATTTGGAAGTCGGAACTTGGAATTTAGAACTTAGAAGTCGGAACATGGCACTTGGAAGTCGAAACATGGAAGTCGGAACATGGAATTTGGAAGTCGGAACATTTATTACATGGGAATATGGTTCACATACATAAACGAACATCAAACAGGAATTTGGAACTTGGAAATCGGAACATGGAACATGTCACCATCGGGCTTTCGTACTCTAGGGGTCACATGTTTTGTCCAGTCTTCATGAAACTTTATCAGAATGATTGTCTTGATAAAATCTGGGACAAATCTGAAAGTGGATCATGTGGGAAAAAAAATAGGTCAATAGGACAAATGGTAGGAAAACCTTGTGAACACTCTATAGGTCACATTTGTAGCCGAATTGCATGAAAGTTTATCAGAATGATTGTTTTGATAGAATATGGGACGAGTTTGAAATTGGTCACATGGTCAAAAAATAGGTGACTAGATCAACCAGTTGAAAAACATTATGAACAATCTAGTAGTCATATTTTGGTCAAATCTTCATGAAACTTGTTCAGAATTATAGTTTTGATAAAATATCGGAAAAGTTTGAAAAATGGGCATGCTGGGTAATAAACTAGGTCACTAGGTCAAATAGTAGGAAAACCTTTTGAACACTTTAGAGGCCACATTTATAGCCAAGTATTCGTGAATATCTGTCAGAAAGATTGTCCCGATAAAATCTTGGATGGGTTTGAAAGTGGGTTACGTGGGCACAAAAAGTAGGTCACTTGGTCATATCTTAGAAAAATCTTGTTTACACTCCAGCAGCCACATCTTTAGCCCAATCTTCCTCAAACCTGCTCAGAATGTTTGTATTGGTGACTCAAAGTTGAGTGTGATCATGGGTGGGGTGAGATCAAAAAGTAGGTCACAAGGTCAAATCTTAGAAAAATCACTCTAGAGGGCACAGTTTTGCCAATTTTTCATTAGTCAGAATGATTGTCTTGATAAAATCAATATTCTAAATCTTTGAAAATCTTGTTCTCCAGAACCACTGCTCATGATCCACTATCAACATTGTTCAAATATTTCCCTTATGCCAATGTTGGCCCCACCCAGGGGCTACCCAGCTGTAATCTTAAATCTATGGTAATCAGGTGAGCGATAAAGGGCCATCTTGTCACATTTTCTTGTCCGGACAATTACTCTTTTTATCTTCTGGTTCAATTGATTTGATACTTCACATATGGAACACGCATAATGAGAGGAAGTGTCATGCACAAGGGTCATAACTCTATTCCCCTTTTTCATATGTTCTTGACCGGACAATAACTCTTTATCTACTGGTTCAATTGATTGGAAACTACACGTGGAACAGGCATGAAGAGAGAAAGTGTCATGCACAAGGACCATAACTCTAGCATCAGTACTTTTGGAGCTATTCCCCTTTTCATATTGTTTTTCTTATTTTACAAATACCATTCAGGTTGGTTATGTATATACCATGGTCAACTACACCATGGATGTGTGGGTCGGATGAGGTGTTTTCTTTAATCCAGTGGGGGACTCGTATTGCATAGCAATACAACATTAACTTGTTCACACTTGTACGAACGATAAATCATACATGGCTAATGCCATTCGATTGAAACTTCATACATTGACTGAGCATGATGAGAGAAAGTGTCATGCACAAGGGTCATAACACTGGCTTCAATACTTTTGGAGTTATTGTCCTTTGTTACGCTTTTGTCCGATCAATAACTCCTGCTCTACTGATGATATTGGGAGGAAGTGTTACGCATAAAGATCATGACTCTGGCTTCAATAATATTGGGAGTGATTGTCTCCACTTTTTCTGCAGAGTTATGGGAATTTTTACATGGATTTATCCGCAGGATTTCTCCGAAACCCTTGATTCGGTATTCATCAGATTTCATAGGATTGATTAGCATCATGCCTAGGTGTGCATATCTAATTCCTGTTCCGGTTTGATGGTTTTCTACAGAGTTAAGGGAATTTGAAATTTTTACATGGAAATGTTTTCCTAAGGGTTTCCCAAAAATCTATTATCTGATTTTCATGAAACTTTATAGGATTAATCAGCGCCATGCCTAGTTGTCTGTCGTCCATCTACTTCCTGTTTGCCGAGACTTTTGAATTTAGGTGATTGTTTAATGACAAACATTTTCGTCCAAGAGTTTTTCGCTTGTGTAAGCTGGAGTGATTTGATATTTGGTACGAAGCATATTTATAGTTGGTTGTACAGTGTCCCCACTTTTCAGGTCCGTCGTTTATCGACTTCTTGTTTGCCGAGACTTTGATTGAATTTTAATGATTGTAAATGACAAAACATTTCGCCCCAGATTTCTTCGCTTGTGTCTGCAGGAATAATTTGATAGTTTGTTTGAAGTATAATCGTAGTGTGTTGTACCGTGTCTCCCCTTTTCAGGTCTGTTGTTCATGTACTTTATCTTTGCCGACACTTTGGTTGAATTTTGGCGATTGTTTAACTATATTCTTCCTGTTAATGATTATATTATTATTAACTTGTAATTGTAGTACATGTATATTCAGAATTATAAAAATATTAGCTTATATAAAGCATTGTGTCACTAGCGTTTCACAGAGGCATACAGGGTTTACTATCTCTTTTGCATCGTCATCGTCACCAAATAACTTTTGTCAAATTTTCCTCAGGAACCACACAGGCCAATTTCGTACTTCATTCTCAGTGTTGTTATACCTTCTGGTCCTTCAAGATCATGAATGTCAGTACTTCTTGTTCTGAAAATTGAATACCGCTTAAGCCGGTGCTAGGGGGCGTGAGCAGTGTTGCACTTTCAATTACTGCTCATAAACAGACCCAATAAAACCGAGTCTGCAATTTTCTCTTTTTGTGTTGCAATGTTTGCTTTCGGGGGATCACCTCCCTTCAGAATCTACTTATTTTTTGCACATAGCATTATTATGGAGAACTGTATGGTGTAAGACAGTTACGAATCTGCCACATGTCCACTTCTTGAAAAAAGATTTTGTGTCGCCTGCAAAGCATGGCAGACACATAGGGATCACTTTGTCAGGGGTCTGAGTTGTCGCTGTCGTCGCCACACTTCTTGTCCGACCTGAATATCCCATTCTACTGATAATATTGAATTCAAACTTCACACATGGAACAGGCGAAATGAGAGGAAGTGTCATGCATAAGTTCCATAACTCTAGCTTTAGTATTTTTGAGTTATTTCCCTTTTCCATTTTTTGTCCGGCCAATAAGTTCTGACCCCAGTTTCACGAACATTCTTAAATAATTACTTAGCTAAGCCTGTTATCTAAAATACACAAGAACATATATTTTTTCATAAAGTTGTATTTTGCCAAAAAAGGTAAGACGTTTACTCAATTTTCATTTTAAGAACACATATTGTACTTATTAATAACTGAAAGTGACCTAAATCAAAACAATATATAAGAATTTGTAACAGACTTAAGAATTTTACCAAATTCATTTTGGGTTGAATTAAATATTTCATGCATACCGGTCATTTTCTTTTATAAACTTTAACAGAATATCTTTAAAGGCATTTCAAAGCTCCTTATATAAGTGACCCCCCTATATACACAGTATCCAGCTGTGCTCCTGCAGTGTCCAGTCAGGGTCCATAGCCACAATAGATAAAGTTATGCAATTATACATTGATCCTCTGTGATGGTAGCCCGCCTTATCAATTCGTGTATCAGATCCCTGACAGTCAACTCCCAAAATACACAGCATGGGGTTAATGGGTCAACATTCCTTTCGAAATGCCTTTAAGGATTGTGTTTAGATAAAATCAGTTCACTTATCTTCTCTATTTGCAAATGCAAAATACTCTTATAAGTTAAGCCTGGTATTAAGTAATTACTTAAGAATGTTCGGAAAACGGGGGCCTGTTCTACTGATGCCGTTGAATTCAAAGTTCACACATGGAACATGCCTGATGAGAGGAAGTGTCTTGCACAAGGTCCATAACTCTAACAACAGTATTTATGTGAGTTATTCCTCTTTATTCACTTTTTTGTCGGGCCAATAAGTCCTGTCCTACTGATGTCATTGAATTCAAACATCATATATGGTAGATGATAAGAGAAATTGTCATGCACAATGTCCATAACACTAGTTTCAGTATTTTTGGAGTTATTCCCCTTTTTCATGTTTGAGGGCATATCATTTTGACAATTTTAACCAGGAATAATACAGTATGACTAAGTTTTTAACTAGTAGAGATACAGGTGTCATATTTGGTGGGCACATGCTTCTCATGAAGCTGCAATATTTTTGTAGTATCAGATTAGGATCATGTCTCAATGTCAAATGTCATAATTTGATGTCAGTGGAGACGCTAGGGGCATGGAGTCTCGCAATTTTTGTCTGCTCTGTTGGTACATTTTGGTCATTATTCTCATTATTATTTTGTCTCAGTTTCACCCTTCTTACATATAGATCATGCTCCAAGTCACATAGCACCGTAACTGGATTTTATGTTATACCCATATAAATGTATACAGTGCTCCCTCTCTACAACGACACCCTTTGGGATACGAACATTGTATGTGTTGTTTAGAGGGAGTTGTTATAGGGAGGGAAAATCAAACATAATTAGCTTGTTTGCAGATCGCCAGATAAGGTATATTTCGAGAACTAAAACCGTTATGCCTCAATCAAACCCTATGTTGTGACCACTCTTTAGAATCGTCACTTTGTGACAATTCTAAAGAGTGGTCATAACATAGGGTTTGATGAAGGCATAAAGAAAAACGATGGAAAATGTTGTTTCTGGAGCCGTGTTGTTTCGGAAACAGTGACATGCGTTGATGTAAGGGGGAATCGTTATCGAGAGGGCCGTTGTAGGGAGGGAGCACTGTACATGTACTGCGACTGTGTCGAGTCTTAAATTTGGAAGAGGGTCAATACGCATAAAGGCGAAACGAGTGTTCCGAGGAACACCTTTCTAGTTATGACAAAAGGTGCAGGATCCATTTGATCTGGAACTACACTGCAAATAATTTCACATTAAGGGTTCAGCTTATCTCTGTGCGTGCATGAATGTGATTTGTGAATGTATTGGAAACAGTTATATATGGATGGACATTGCAAATAGTTAGAGATATATTGATTTCGGTAAAAAGTGTACATGGCAAAACATAATTAAGACAACATATAAAAGCCATGTAATTATGATAATTTGTATTTTAAGCTCTTTGTAAATCCATTTGAGCAGCAAAGGATTCATGTCTACTGCCTATATACTAGTATTTGTTTGTTATAAGCATATGTATATGTAGTTAATGCAATGCATTATTTGAATTGAATTGAATTGAATTTATTAGCTTAATTGTTATGATGGCATATAATTATACAGAAGATGTTTTGGCTCAGGCAGAAACTGTAGAATCAGATCTACATATGTATTATAACATAAGCAAACATAGCAGTCCCTAATCAAACGGCTCTTATAGGAGCAGTCTGATCTGGGTCTACTCTGGTTACAAAATGCATGAAAAGGTGTTCATATAAAAGAAAGGGTAAATCAATCATCTTTCATCCAAGCAAACATTTCATATCAGACCGACATTGGCCCGATACAGATTTGTATATCAGGCTGATGTCGGCTTTATCATCGGCCCAATATCAGATATGCACACACTTTTTGATATCGGCCGATATTAGCTACTTGTCAATCAAGGGACAGTCTGCCTGCATTTAGCATATATTATATGCTAATTAAAGGATACTCTCCATTCATTTTGATGTTTAAGACTTATTTGAGCTTTTTGTTCTACATTAATTAAACCCAGTTCAGAAAATAGCTGCTACAAGTAACACAATAACTCTCCATTATTGTTTTATGTATAGGTTCAGACAGGTGGTCTAATTTGAGCTTTACTGTTATATATATATTATTTATAATATATGAATTAAACCTTTCACCGCCAATGTCGCCTTGATGCACCACGACAAATAGTGCAGTCCCAGATCAGACGCCACCTGTTCAAGGCGGCGTCTGATCAGGGACTTCACTTTTTGTCTCAATCTCTATTTCTATGCATGTGCTTTATTCCTTTGACTTTTGCATTTATTTATCTCATTTCCTTATTGTACCAAATTATTTAACAAAATTGGAATGCAGACGACATTTAGAAATTTGGCGCCAAAAGAGTTAAATGAATCAAGTTCAAGAAACCAGCTCTTGCAAGCAACAGCCTCATAAACTATCTGAAAATAAATACTAAGAATAAATACCGATAATATCTGCTTGTTGGAGACAGCTGTAAGACACGGAGCGATTTATCTTTACCCCATAGTTACACTTTTCTACGACTTAGCAAACAGAGCAGATCCAAATCATGTGGATTCTGTACTGTTTACTTATGGAATAATATAGATCCACTGTGACCGAATTTGTGTCCATTAGCTACTATAAATAATTATCTTATTAATATTCATGATTTCATTATTTCTTACACGAATATTCATAAGGTAAGAGTTAAACCACAGCGTGAGGTATAAGTGTGTATACGCAAGAGAGTCGGCAGTACCAATGCTCACCTCGGATTCATAAATGACGAGTCTGAATTATGTGATTCAATTATGTTTTAAGACACTGCTGAGGTTTATGATGCTGATGTTATATAAAATGATGTATATGATGAAGATGATGTTATAATGGTGGTGTTTATGATGATGTTTTTCATGATGGTGTTTATGAGATAATTATTTTTATGATGATATAAATGAGTCATGCAGGAAACACAACATATAAAACACACAATCAACCTAAAAGACACAACGACATAAAAGAATAGCTCATGTTTATGTATATTAAAAGACAAAACAAAGACATAAAGGCATGACGAACTAAAATTAAGAGGGAATAAGAGAGTACTGCCTTAGAACGGAGAGTAGCAAGTGTCACGTGGGGTTTAAACCGGTTTAGGGCCGATGTTTTACATGCTTTTGATGGTGATGTTTATGATGGAGATGTTAAGGATGACTATGTTTATGATTGTGATTATGATGATATATGATTTTATGATGATGATGTAATGATGATGTTTATGATGATGATGATAGTTATGATGATGATGATTATGATGATGATATGTTTGATGGTGATTTAGGTTTATAGGAGAAAAGCTTATATCCTGCTATATGACACCCAAACCACATAACCTACCGTTAAGGTATTGAACAAGGGGGGAAACCCGAGTCTGCAATTTTCTCTGTGTGCATGGTAGTTTTTACTTTCGAACGATCTCCTACTATTAGAATTTAACCAAAAGGACAAAACAATCTGAAACTGAAATTATGCCCATAACAACAACAAGGTAGGAAGGAATCGTGAAGTTTGATTTGAATAGGTATACACATATATGCTATTTATTGTAGACCTGATCTGAAGCATGATTTCTCTGATTATGCACCATCGATAAGTTCCCCTTAGGTTCCGCTTTTGATATTCTCGGCTAATGAACGAAGAAGGTAGTTGGCGGTTAAAATAAATATAAATTACCACTGTTTCAATTTTGAAAATTGGATTCTCTGGAGTTTCAGTTTATTTGCAAACAATACTTAGATGATTCGACAACAGTTTGGATTCAGATAAGACGCAGAGTTACCCAGTGTATGATCTGGATCCAAACTGTTTACAAAGTGTCATCTTTATTTCACTCATTTAACCCTTTTGGCGCCAAATTTCTTATTGTCGTCTGCAACCCAGTTTTGTTAAAACATTTCGGTAAAATAAGCAAATTATATAAATAAAGTTAAATTTCAAAGGAATAAATCAAAGATATAGAACTTGAGACTGAGACAAAAAAGTGAAGTCTCAGATCAGACATCGCCTTGAAAAGGCGGCGTCTGATCTGGGACTGCACTATTTCACGTACTACATTTATGCGACATTGTCAGTGAAAGGGTTCACCACCCTTCAGAATTTATAACCTTCACAACAGATCACAACAGATTCACGTGATCATGAATTTCAGTACTTCTTGTTCTGAAAATTGAATACCGCTTAAGCCGGTGCTAGGGGGCGTGATCAGTGTTGCACTTTCAATTACTGCTCATGAACAGACTCAATAAAACCGAGTCTGCAATTTTCTCTTTTTGTTGTTGCAATTTTTAAAGTAAATTGTATCAATGTCTCTGAAATCAGAGTAAGTATTCAACTCAAATAGTGGAAGCCCGTACGTATCCTAATGAGCTTTGAAGTACGTAATTATTTAGCTTTAGGTCTAGTAGCAGGTGAGCTGTCTAAGTATAACAAATGGCAAGCCACAGTTGGCATTTAAGCAACTACTAACTTGAACCGTACGTGAATTACAAAGATGTTTTCCGTTGTTAATTTGATGTTCTTAGCTGGTGTTGTGGCCTACAGTTTTGCCAAACCACAAGGTTGCTCGGAAAGTTTTGCCAGGCCGCATGGAAGCTCGGATACTGAGAAGGAAGAGAACTTGCTGAAAAATGATGCTGAACTAAAGGCATCCACTGGTAAGTCCGAGCAATATTTCTGCTTTAACCGATTACTCCATATAAAAGCATTTTCACACACCTTTGCAAACATAGTAGACTTAGACCACTGATTCCCACATGCGCCGTCTGATCAGGGTCAGCTCTGTTTGCTTATGTTCCCACATGCGCCGTCTGATCAGGGTCAGCCCTGTTTGCTTATGAAATCATATCAATCAGTTTGTTTAGTTTGTGCCATGGTCACGATTTCTCTTGGTCGTAATGCAGTTATAAAAAATCAGTTACTTAATATGCACCATGTCATTACATGAATATTCTTTGAGGAAAGTGTTAATTTCCTATATGTAGGAAATTTGGGACTACTTTATCTAAAATGCAATTGATTATAACTCCTTTTCTAACATTGCTCTACCGGCGACCTTGTGATAACCGTTGTAGACAAATTGGATCCAGATGAGACACAGAGTACCTCATCGGGATCCAAACTTTTTGTCACTCTAATATTCCTTTTTGAAAAGATATGGAAGGAATACGTGTTTGTAGTATTGAAGCAGACGACACTATTTGCAGACAATTGTTCAGAATGCAGAAGGTTAACCCTTTCACCGCCAAAGTTGGGAAAAAATCCCTGCGACAAATATTGCAATCCCAGATCAGACGCCGCCTTTTCAAGGTGGTGCCTGATTAGGGACTTCACTTTTTGTCTTAAACTCTATTTCTATATATGTGCTTTATTCCTGTGAAATTTGCATTTATTTATCTTATTAGGAGCAATTTGTGTGTAACCAGATAATTGAACATAGAAATCCCAGAAGAAATAGGAGCAGTTTATATGTAACCAGATAGTTGAACATAGAAATCCCAGAAGAACTATGTGACCAGATAGTTGATCAATACGACGAAGACATAGTTGAACATAGAAATCCCATGGTACGATTAACCTTTAATACATTTATCCCCACATGCGCGTGCTTAGCCGAGTTTTATAAATACGACGAAGACATTCTGGCAACGTAATTTAGATTATATCCATTCAAATATCTTTATACAAATTTCAAAAAGAATCAGGAACGACTGAATGTAATCAAACAAGGTGGTAAATTGCAACAGGCTTTCTTTGTTTGCTTTTCATGTCTATCTTAAGTATGTTTACGTTCCCATGCCATGCAAATACATGTGGCTGGGATGGAGACTCCGAGAAACTTGACCTCTCATCAGAATCCAAAATGTTTGACAATATGAGGATGTTTTACACGCGAAAGGGATGCAAGTTCAATAATAAAAAACGAAGAAGCCTAAATATTCTGGAATTGTCTTGATGAGACGATTCTAGGGAGTGGTCACAATATAGGGTTTGGTTCAGAAATGACGATTTGAGCACCAAAATCTATTTCTTTGGACTAACTAAAGACTTATGAAATATTCTAACGAGTTTCGGGTCTTAACAACACCATTGCTACATTTCAGAGGCCTATATAACACCAACAGTCAACTTTACGGCTAACACAATTGCGGACGAAGATGTCTTTGCTGGAGAAGTGATAAAGTTTACAACAGTGGTCAGCAACATTGGTAATGGTTATGACAACACTACCGGAAAGTTTACGGCACCTTATAGTGGTTTATACGATTTTCATATCTTATTCTGCTCCAATAATGGTACACTGCTAGAAGCATTTCTGTTCATGGGTGGTAACGTCTATCGACATATATTTTTGATGACATTACAAAACAGATTATGTTCATCAATCGACATGGAGAAAGGTCTCAAAAAGGGAGACGAGGTCTTTCTTCAATGCGTTCGCACAGAGCCAGGCGCAATATTTGGTGGAGACGATTCAATCCGGCCTACGTTTTCTGGTTGGCTGATTGAAGTATAACATGATCTTATTATGATCAGAGTATTAGCCCTTGTCAAGCAACAAGTGACATCTTCTCAATGTTGGATGTGGTGCAATGTTCTATCAGTTCTTATGTCAATACACTGAAGAAAAGTACAAAAATGAGTCATGCAGGAAACACCACATACAGACCAAACACTCGCCCGAACAGCAACACAAGGAAACAGCAAATGTACATAAGTAGAAAAAACAACAAGAGACGCACAAAGACAAAACAAACATACAATAGGAGGTAGATGGAAGTACCGCCTTGGAACGGTCAGTGACAAAAGTCACTGGGGGGTTAAACCGGTTTTTGGGCGCCCAACCTCACACTTATTCCATCCCCATCCTAAAAGACAAACAGTGTAAATAAACGTATCCCCTCTCCGACTAAACTACAACAACCGCGATGGCAAATACAGTGGTAAAGTGCATGTATAACGAAAAAACATTTAAGTGAACATACTGTATCCACCTATCGCTAGTGTACTCAATGATTGAGCTGCAAACAGAGTAACTGTAGAAAAGTAATAAAGGTAACGACAAAATCAAATAGTACAGATATCCGACGTTCTCCTTCCATTTCTGAATTGAAGAGGTCGCTTTCATAGAGTACTAAACCTTTCTTGTCGGCGTACATGCAAAGAGGCCAGCGTGATTGCCAACTGTAAAAGGGTTCACAACCAAACACGCAGTATGTTGTAGTACTACAGGATCATATCCCTTTTTAATGAATTGTTTTATTCATTTGATGAACAAAGTGCGAAAATGGGTAAGTCCAATAATTTTACGAAGTTTGTAAATCACATCACCATAAAATTCAGGATGTGAAATACTGTGTCGCAGAAGTACCTTGAGATTACATTTGGACTTTCCGATAAGAGAGAGATTTCGATAGTAAAATTTAGAGAAAGTTTTTCTTAGTTTATGGTATCTATATCCTTGCTTAAGCATTTTTTCAGTTAAAATGAGATTTCGACTGTTAATATCGTCAATAGGTGTACAAGCTCTAGCAAAACGAATAAGTTGAGATATATAAACCCCGTAAGATGGAGCACGGGGAACATCCCTGTCAAGATGAGGAAAATTTACAATATTAAAATCAAAATCATCTCTTTTGTCATATATTTTAGAAGAAATCATTCCATTATTAATTTTAAGGTCTAGATCAAGAAACGCTGCATAATTGTCGGACGGGTTAGCTTTATTCAATTTGAGTTCTTTAGGATAAATTGTAGGAATCAGAGCATCGAAGAAAGGGTTATCTAAGTTAAAAATATCATCCAAATATCGACAAGTTTCATTGAAGGCTTTTATAACATCTTCTTGTGATTGAGGATTCAAACGCAACATGAAATCTCTCTCATAGCAGTACAAAAACAAATCTGCGACAAGTGGTGCACATTTCGTACCCATAGGAATACCAATTACCTGACGGTATATAGCATTCCCATAACGTACATATATGTTATCCAAAAGAAAGGTTAGTGCTTCGCAAACTTCTGAGCAAGTCCAATTGGTGTAATATTTCATTTGCTCGTCAGTAAAGAAAGCTTTTTCAGCATTACATGCCAAGAATGATGTTTTTTCTCGGGCAAATACTTTCTGGATCAAGTTAGTAAGCTTATCCTTAATTAAAATATGAGGAAGAGTTGTGTACAGAGTAGAAAAATCGTACGTGCTTACAGTGGATGCAAGATATCTTTTGTTCTTAATTTTTTTTTAAGACTTCTGAAGAGTTCTTAATAGACCAGAAGAGATTTATTCCAGAATTTTCATAATTCTTATCACAGTAGAATTTTACATGTTCCTTTACCTTCTTTAAACAAGAAGTCAAAAGTATAGACAATTTAGTAGTTGTACATGAACTAGAATTTGCAATGAAACGCGCTTTATATGTTTTTTATGTAGTTTTGGTAACCAATACATTGTAGGAAGTTGTTGTGTAATTTTAATATCGGTTCCAAATTGTTCACACTTTTTGACATGGTCTGAAATGATGCGTTACCTCTAAACGTTTATAAAACAGCCATACAGGAACGGTTGCAAACTGGAGATACTCAATTTTGTTTTCTATTTCCATCCACTATGTCCCATTATAACCCCTTACTCCGTACATACGCCTTTGCAAACAGAGTAGACCCAGATCAGACGACTCCGGTATGTGTCGTCTGATCAGATCTGATTTGTTTGCTTATGGTATAACACGGGTATGATTCTACAGTTTCAGACGTGGCCGAAAATGCCTGCGTCCATGTGCTATTATTACAATTAATCTAATCAATATTCATGATGGCATTATGTCTTACAACATTATCATGGAGTAAAGGGTTAACCAGTAAGGTACCATTTATACACTTGACATTACATTTAACTTATAAATACAGTCCCATCTAATACCGCTATTCACTTGAAATCCTATTTGACTTATGAATACAGTCCCATCTAATACCGCTATACATTTGAAATCCCATTTGACTTATAAAAACAGTCCCATCTAATACCGCCTTACACTTGACATTCCATTTGACGTATACATACAGTCCCATCTAATACCATTTCACGTACAAGTATAGTCTAATCTAATACCGCTATACACATGACATTCCATTTGACTTTTACCTCCCTTCAGAATTTATAAATACAGTCCCATTTAATACCGTTATACACTTGACATTCCATTTGGCTTATAAATACAGTCCCATCTAATACCGTTATACACTTGGCATTCCATTTGACGTATAAATAGAGCCCCATCTAATACCGCTATACACTTGACATTCCATTTGGCTTATAAATACAGTAACATCTAATACCGCCATACACTTTGCATTCCATATTGCTTATAAAACCAGTCCCATCTAATACCGCTATACACTTGGCATTCCATTTGATTTATAAATACAGTCCCATCTAATACCGCCTTACACTTTATCCCCGCTAATAACAGCTCGCTCTAATAAACACCTCTTACTTCTGGTATGTATGTGTGTGGTTATGTGCGCGCCCTAGTGTAGTTTTCATGTGTGTATTTGCGTGTGTGTTTTGTGTTTGTGTGTGTTGTTGGTTTCTGTGTGGGGTATGTAGGGGGGACGATGAATACAACAACAGAAAAAATACAATATAATAATGGTTCAATAAGGAAACAGTATTTTCAAAGTACATGTGAAGCTAAATGCAGACTGAAAGCAATTTAGAAAGCAGTAACCTATGTACAAACAAATGCACGCCTCCGGAGCGTTTATGAGAGACAATACGATATAACCTCGGGACTCGTGCTGCATTTGTTTATTCATGTACATTTGTTCAGAATGTTATCTGGCACGTATTGTGGTCTGGATCATTTGTCGTCTGTTTCAATTTCTAAACGAAATTTCTTCATTTTTATTTAAAACCAGCACAGGAACATACTTTTTGGATGTTGCGACGTGGAGTTACTCGGTGTGGTGATCTGAATCCATCAATGGAACCAATGACCATTAGACCTCCTGAGGAAAATGTCGTTGTTTGAAGATTTCGTCTACGTAATTTGTTAGGGTAACGTTTTCTTGTAAATTTCATTTTTGAATAAACGATTTAAGTTTCAAGTATTATGGATTCTGTTTGCTAGAGGAGCCTTTTGCATTAAATTCACCCTGCATTAATTAATCTACCACCTGTCTCCAAGACCGATATTTACATTGTATACTAAATTTAATGTACTGTCTAGAGACGTATTACTGTACACCCAACTGTTTATTCATACAATCACGAATTATCCCAGTCCATATTAAAGGTGAATATTACTTCTCCCATTAGAGATTTATGTTTTGATTAGGGTCTTGACTTTATTAAAGATCGTACGAGTCCTTATTTTTGACGATAGCCCTTACTCGCACGGCAGACACTCTAGCATAGTTAACCATTTTCTGCTTGCAGATGTTTTTGTCACGCCTTTGCAAACAGAGTAGACCCAGACCAGGCCACTCATGTAGAGGCCGTCTGACCAGGGTCTGCTTTGGTTGTTTATGAACAGATAACCCCTACAGTTTTTACCATTACCAAAATATGTACATAATATCATTATACATACACAGGCAACAAATAGTCATGATATCATTATTTCTGACATGAACATTCAACAGGGAAAGGGTTAGGCGTGCAACGATTTTGGCCAAAATATGTACAACTGTACTGGAATTTCTAATACGACGATCGCAATTTGAAGTCGTTTTTTAGAACTTACTATTATCAGTCGTACGATCTGTCCTTAGACGGATCCGATCCGAGATTGGCAATTTTATAGGGTATTCATGTATATCCCGTTTTTGTATCCCAGGAAGTTACATAAACCGTATTTCCTAGTAATATAATACAATAAAGTCAAACACTAAAAATATAACACACGACTATATAATAAAACTGAAAACAAATAACATACAACTATGTAGTAAAACTGAACACAAATAACATACGACTATATAGTAAAACTGAACACAAATAACATACGACTATATAGTAAAACTGAACACTCAAATAAATAACATACGACTATATAGTAAAACTGAACACTCAAATAAATAACATTCGACTATATAGTAAAACTGAACACAAATAACATACAACTATATAGTAAAACTGAACACGAATAACAAACGACTATATAGCAAAACTGAACACACAAATAAAAAAACATACGACTATATAGTAAAACTGAACACAAATAACATACGACTATATAGTAAAACTGAACACTCACATAAATTACATACGACTATATAGTAAAACTGAACGTTCAAATAAATAAAATGCAACTATATAGTAAAACTGAACACTCAAATAATTAAAATACGACCATATAGTAAAACCTTACACAAATATACACAAGTACATAGTTCATCAAATGTATAAAACAATTCATTAAAAAGGGATATGATCCTGTAGTACTGCAACATACTGCATGTTTGGTTGTGAACCCTTTTACAGTTGGCAATCACGCTGGCCTCTTTGCATGTACGCCGACAAGAAAGGTTTAGTACTATATGAAGGCGACCTCTTAAATCCAGAAATGGAAGGAGAACGTCGGATATCTGTACTATTTCATTTTTGTCGTACCCTTTATTACTTTTCTACAGTTACTCTGTTTGCAGCTCAATCATTGAGTACACTAGCGATAGGTGGATACAGTATGTTCACTTAAATGTTTTTTCGTTATACATGCACTTTACCACTGTATTTGCTGTCGCGGTTGTTGTAGATTAGTCGGAGAGGGGATACGTTTATTTACACTGTTTGTCTTTAATGATGGGGATGGAATAAGTGTGAGGTTGGGCGCCCATAAACCGGTTTAACCCCCAAGTGACTTTTGTCACTGACCGTTCCAAGGCGGTACTTCCATATTCCTCCTATTGTATGTTTGTTTTGTCTTTGTGCGTCTCTTGTTGTTTTTTCTACTTATGTACATTTGCTGTTCGGGCGAGTGTTTGTTCTGTATGTGGTGTTTCCTGCATGACTCATTTTTGTACTTTTAACACTCAAGCGGTTTACAAATGCCAAGTAAGTCGCAATTAGCAGCTGGAGAAAGTTTAAACATTTATCCCTTATATAAGAAATACTATTCTAGTAGTTTGGAAGTTCAGCTGTATTTTTGCGAGTTAGAAAAAAATGTTAAATGCGAGTCTTGGCGAGCATTTAACTACTTTTCTGACAAGCCAAAATACAGCTGAACTTCCAAACTACTAGCATAGTTATTCTCTTAGCATGCAGTGACGTCATCGACTTTTACAACATAACACATATTCTGAAAATGGGTGATCCTTCGAAAGCAAAGGTAGAAATGCAAAAAGAGAAAATTGCAGACTCGATTTTATTGAGTCTGCTCATGGGTAGTAATTAAAAGTGCAACACTACTCACCCTCCCTAGCACCGGCTTAGGCAGTATTCAATTTTCAAAACTAATAACATGAAAACTAATGATCCCGAAGGACCAGAAATTATAACAGCACTGAGAATGAAGTACGGGGCGACTTTTTACGGCCGCCACACAAATGCAAAAAGAGAAAATTGCAGACTCGGTTTTATTGAGTCTGTTCACGGGTAGTAATTAAAAGTGCAACACTACTCACGCCCCCTAGCACCGGCTTTTAAAAGCAGTATTCAATTTTCAAAACTAATAACATGAAAACTAATGATCCCGAAAGACCAGAAACTATAACAGCACTGAGAATGAAAAACGTGATTTAATACTTTTATATGGACACATAGTTGAGACAAAGGTGAGCAAATGTGTTAATTTGATGTTTATGTTTAATTATGCCTTTTTCGTCCTTCTGTTTTCTTCCTATTGGTTGAACCAAACTTGCATTCCAGTGGGGTCAGTACACATGCACTATATCTCACAAAATACAGCGTAGACGTGGAAAATATTATGCTAGTAGGAAGTGACTGTAGTTCGTGTCGTTGCATGATAGATACACCTTTCTATGAATTTGTAGAGTAGATCGAGAACATGGGGTTTCCGTTCTGTTTGCTTATGGAATAATACAGATCTGCCGTGGGCCAAATTTGTTTCCATTAGCCATTTGAATAATTATCTAATTAATATTCATGATTTTATTATTTCTTACAAGAATATTAATAAGGTAAGAGTTAAACCACAGCGTGAGGTATAAGTTTGTATACATGATATCATTAATTCGTGAATTAAAATTCATGGAGTATTTTTGATGATGTTCATAATAATGATGTTTATGATGGTGAAGTTTATGATGATGTTCATAATGATCATGGTTATGATGGTGATGATTATGATGATGTTCACAATAATGATATTTATTATTGCGATGTTTATGATGATGTTCATAATGATCATGTTTATGATGGTGATGGCGATATTGTTTATGATGATGTTTATTATGATGATGATGGCGATGTTTCTGATGATATATATATTGATGATGATTTCAAGATGATGTTTCCGATGATGTTGTAATTGATGATTATGGCGGCGATATATATGATGATGGTAGAGATGATTATAATTGTTATGTGTATGATGATATTTACAATGACGAAGACTTTAATGATGAGGTTTATAATGACGATGTTATAATGATGATGATAATGACGTATATGATGATGGTGATGATGTTTATGATGATGTTTTTATGAGGCTAATAAGTCTGAGCCAAAATGAGGTTGACAAATCCGTCCAATGCTTAACTAAGATACTTTGTAATTCTGCTAAAGAAAGTTTTGAAGGAAAAATTCTCAGGACATCTAACCGATGTAAATCCATCAAAACGATACACAGAAACCTCAAACTTGGTATGGTAATAAGTGTAAACAGGCCAGAAAACGATTCCACAAAGCAAAATCGCAATATAATATGCACAAAAGTAACCAGAATTAGCGTGAGTTAAAATTGCAAAGTAAACAATATAAATCAGTCATGCGGACATTTTATAACAAATTCAAACAGTCAAATATTGCAAAACTAAAGAAACTTAAAACTGCTGATCCAAGATTGTACTGGAAAGCTTTGGGTGGCAATAAGAAGCAGAACGTACAGGCATCATTAAAATCGTTAAACTGGAAATATGAGCACTACAAAAATATAAATTATGATGATTCTGCAGAGGAGTCTGATGAGACAGACTTTCATCCTATTATTATAAGTGATGACAGCACAAACATCTTGAATACAGAAATTTCATTAGAAGAAATAGAAGCAGCAGTTAAGAAGTTAAAAAACAATAAAGCGCACGGCATAGATCAAATAGTAAACGAACAAATAAAAACCTCCTTTCCCTTAATGAGGCATGTTCTTGTTAAATTGTTCAATGTAGTTTTTGATAACGGTATAATCCCTCAAGCATGGACTACTGGTATTATCAATCCTATTTTCAAAAACAAAGGTACCCTACTAAAGCTGAACATTACCGACCAATCACATTGCTCAGCTGTCTAGGCAAATTGTTCACATCTGTATTAAACAACAGGCTTACACAATTTGTTGAAAATAATAATATAATCAACGACTATCAAGCAGGCTTTCGAAGTGGATTTTCTACAATAGACAACATTTTTATTTTACATTCGCTGATACAGCTCTTACATAACAACAAGCAAAAACTATTCTGTGCTTTCATAGATTTGAAGCAAGCGTTCGATACTGTATGGAGATCTGGCCTCTGGCAGAAATTATTGTCGTATAACATAAATGGTAAATTCTTTACACTGGTAAAAAATATGTACGCTGGCATTAAATCGTGTGTTAAGGTCAATGGCACGCGCTCAAATTTTTTCCCGTGCAATATTGGCGTCAGACAGGGTGAGAATTTATCGCCTCTAATTTTTTCTCTTTACCTGAATGATTTGCATGATTTTCTAAATAACGATAACAGTATTAATGGGGTATCACTTGAGAACAGAGCCGACGACTCAAATCTACACACTTTCTTAAAGTTATTCATACTACTATATGCAGATGACACAATAATCATAAGCAAGACTTCAGATGACCTCAGACATGCACTTAAAGCATATGAAGAATACTGCGATCTTTGGAGATTATCAGTTAATATTTCCAAATCAAAAGTTGTTGTTTTCTCCAAAGGTCGATCAACTCAAGCTGATTTTATTTTTAAAGGTCAGCCTTTGGATGTTGTTTCAGAGTATAAATATCTATGCGTACTATCCTGCAAGTCTGGTTCATTCTATTTGACTAAACGCCACGTTGCTGCACGAGGCCCCCGTGCATTGTATAGTTTACTGAAAAAACTGAGACCATTATCATTACCACTTGATATGCAAATTGTTATCTTTAACAAAACAGTTAAACCGGTCTTACTATATGGATGCGAGATTTGGGGGTCCGGGAACATTGACTGTATAGAGCGAGTGCAGTTAAAGTTTTTAAAACACATAATGAATATAAAAAGTTCAACTCCCAACTGTATAGTATATGACGAAACTGGAATATTTCCGATATCGATTGATATCAAAACAAGAATTATATCATACTGGTCGAAACTGATACAAACAGGTACAAATCACCTTTCACTTAATGTTTATACTTACCTTAGGTCCAAATATGACGCATGTCCCCCTGGAATACAAACTAAGAATTTTACATGGCTTAATAATATAAAAAATATATTTACCTCTACTGGCCTCAGCGAAATCTGGCGTACAAAGATATTCCATAATCCAAAATGGTTAAAACATTCAATCAACCGAAAACTTCAAGATCTCTTATTGGTGAATGGTCTCGTACCGTAGACGAATCCAGCAGCTGCATCACTTACAAATTGATTAAAAAGAAATTTGAATTCGAAACTTACCTCCTACAAACCCCCGCCTGTTATTTGAAACAAATGATCCAGTTCAGAACAAGAAATCATAAGCTACCCATTGAGACTGGCAGATGGTTCAGTATACCTCATGCAGACAGAATATGTTATATGTGTCACCGAGAAATAAGAGACGAGTTTCACTATATCTTCTCATGTACACATTTTACACGATATCGTAAGCAATTTATTCATGAAAAATACTATAGAAGACCAAACACTATGGTGTTTGAAAAACTTATCAACACACGGAACACTAGTGAATACCTGAAGCTGTGTACATTTATAAAACTAATAGTCGATCATTTCAAAAAATGATATAATAGCCGAAGTGCGACACACACGCTGGTCTTAAATTAGTCCTAAAGTGTTTACTGTTGTTTTGTTATTATTTGTTTTTTATTGTTAGAATTATACAGTCGGTCTTGTTTGGAGCGACCACTCAGGGATCTCTAATATTTCACCTTGTTTCAACTGGTGTGGGCGCTTTATACAGGATAGTCTGATAAGAATTTAAGTCGATGATTAAGATTTACCAGTTATAGTTTAGTAACATAGTTACCTGTTTATATAAGAACCGAGAAATAAGAGACGAGTTTCACTATATCTTCTCATGTACACATTTTACACGATATCGTAAGCAAATTATTCATGAAAAATACTATATTGTTTGGAGCGACCACTCAGGGATCTCTAATATTTCACCTTGTTTCAACTGGTATGGGCGCTTTATACAGGATAGTCTATAACATAGTCGGGGATAGTTTGATAAGAATTTAAGTCGATGATTAAGATTTACCAGTTATAGTTTTGTAATATAGTTACCTGTTTATATATTTGTATGCTTGCATGCTTGTTTTCGAAACATTCATATCTCTCTCTCTCTCTTCTCTCTCTCTTTTTTTTTCTCTCTCTCTCTCTCTGATAGGTACTCAAACTGAGTTACGCTCAGGCATATTGGTACTCTGTATTCGTTTCGACAGAGGTCTAATTTACGCGTGCAGCTCTCTCCACCCTTCTTCGAAGAATGCAATATACCAGTCGGACGATTTTCTTTTTACGGCATAGAGTTCACTATTTCTTGTAGTACATGCGCAAGACAAAATAGTTCTCTTCAATTCTGCATTAGTTTAGTTGTAAAATGTTCATGTATTTATTTACTTTTTATGCAGTACTTCGCTTTGTAAGATAACTACTACTTGTCTACACAAGATCAACATTTTAAAAGCTTGTCTATTTTCCCCAATGATCATTTGCTTCTCCGCCAATAGCAAGGAATTCCCTTCTAGAAAACCTGTTGTGTTTTTTTCGTCCACCCATTACCTTTCCGCCGATAGGAAGGGAGAGGGCAGTTTTTATATCGACACCGATCAGAGTAATCCGTATAGAATTTCGCAATGTCTAGTTTCGCTTTTATATCCACAGTGCCGCAACAATTAATTTTCTATTAGCGAAATTTTACTGAAAAATGTCGATGATAATATCTTAATCAACGAAGATTTGGGATTAATGTGTGTGTGTGTGTTTTGCATATATACCCCCACCCACACACACCAAATAATGAGGATTACAGTGTTTGAAATACACAATTTATCAACAGCATTAAATATTGATTTGATATGAATTAAAAGATGGACACTGTCACTCAGCATTGCATGTCCGACTTGTTGAGGTCAAGGACTGTCTGAGTGTCACTAATAACCACTTGTGGTTTGACTGTTGTTACAGCCTGTCATATTTTTAGTAATACATTAGTCAATTGCAAGACGTCAAAAAATGGTGATTAACATGTGCAGTAACTTCTTCCCTGGCACATAACAGCCATATCAAACTCGAAGGCAATTATTGCCATTCGGGCCTTTGATTTATTAAGATGGATAGATAGATAGATATGTGAACGTTTTATTATGCCGTTTACATCGAAAATCGTTTTGAATAGCATATAAAACATTATCACCACATGTGCTGCCTACATATCTATCTACAGCTGTTCATCCAGACTGCTCTCCTAATTAAATTAGGAAGCAATCTTAACTTGATCTGCATTGATTGCATATTTCTCGCTTATGTGGATCAACTAAATCCTTTTACATATATCCCCTTAATGATCTGCGTAGAATATATCATTTATTATTTTGATGCCATTATTTTTTACATACAGTGTGGTTATCAGTAGACTGAATAGCGGTCACGGCCTATTGATCGCAACACTGTCATGTGACTTATTCATGCAACGCTGCATAGCTCCCAAAAACAAAAAAATCAATCGAATTTCAAACCAAATACAATTGAATATGTACATGTATATTATATGTATCTGCAAATGAAACTGGGTTTTGTACTTACCTTATCGTCGTGTGAGTCTTACAACGTTCTATCTCACATCGGAGTTGTTTTGAGAAAATCGACTTTAAAGTTTTTGACCCACTGAACAACAAGATTTTCATGGATTTTAAAAATTCTTTTGACTTTACCCGATGCATTATGAAGGCAATAGGTTTTAATTCAAGTTTTATGTGGATTGTAAGCATGGTTTTTTATATATATTTTACTTTCGGTTTGAGATAGATCATTTTACAAACTCTTCCTTCTCTTTCACTTATTATAACAATGTTCTATGTCCATTCCCTGGACATAGAACATTATCAGAATTGCAGTAGACAACTGCATTAAATATTGCAATGTTCTATGTCCACTATATGGACATAGAACATATTTCAGTCTTGAAAAAAAAGTATTTTCTTTACCAAAGCTGGAGATAAACCATTCCAACAAACCTCTTTTAGTAACCTTTATTACGTAAACTTGTTCAAATTGAAACTTTACCACGGTGTATCAAAATGTACGATTAACCAAGACTGAATAGGTATAATTTGAGTAACAATTCTATCCCTATTATCGTACAGCATGATACACTGTCGTTATGCAACAGTAACATTTATGAAACTATTTCAATTAACACTTTTCTATGCCACATGTACCAAAGGTATGGTCAATGTTAGAAATTCACATAATTCACCTTTAAAAATGTCACTGGCAGACATACAAATAGTATGCCCCATAAGCGTGTTGTGAAGACATAAAACGTCTACTTTCAGAAAACACTTTCAAAAACCAAAAGCCACTTTTGACAACGCTTTTAATACGAGTGTAAAGATACGTCTTATAGACAACAGTAGAGTTCCTTTATAATGGTCATAAAAGAAGTCTATTTATGGTGACAGCTTAAAGCAAGATGAAAGTAAGCACTAAATAAGAATGCTTCTAAAGGATTGAGCTTGGTTTTTGTGGCTGGTAAAGCACTGATACATCTAGCTTTGGTTTCATCTCATCTGAAACAAATAAGCGACACTGTTAGTTTCCTGTAAATATCCTTTTAAACACTTCAACCCTAACGACAAGTCGGGGAGACTAGGGCTAGTTGATGCATTGGGCTAGATGGTACAGCACACATGCTAATGAATGAATGAACGTAGTAGACACTAGCTGATCGTAGCTGACCCTACTTGGCTGTAGTTTACCATACTTACATGTAGTTCTCCCTAGTTAACCTTGATCATTTTGTATATAGTTAACATGACCCTAATTAACGGTTAACTACATACAAATGAACTACGGTCAACTACGTGCGTGACCGTAAATGTGACCGCGGCGTTATCTTCAGCTTACTTTAATCCTTGCAATGCCACACTGGCGTATTTAACCGCCTATCTCATTATATTACTGCCATATTCGCGTAATCTTTAACTTTGCTTCCCTTTTTAAACAAAATTTAAATATTTGTTTGCATTTTTGACTTGTGAAACATTTTTTTTGCATCTCTAAATTGTGAAATACTGATATGGTTGCAAATCATCTTGGACGCCATGCTACGCTGTGTTTGATCTTGGTCTGTTTGTAAATGCGAATGTAGTCTGGCTGGGAAATGAAGGGTTTAAACAGACACTCTGAATTTAACAACAAAGTTTCTGATTCACCTAGTCCAAAATTTATAAAGGTTTTAAGTTGACTTTTGATGTCGTTCTCTGGCTTTTGAGGGGTAAGACAAATACTCAAATCTGAATTCTCAATTTTACCAATCAAAAAATTGAGAACGATCTGAGACATAATTCTCAAAAGTTTCTATCTAAAGCGTGTTTAGTACTCTCAGAATTGTACCATTGTTTTTTCTGTATTTTCCAAGTTAGATGAAAAAATGCACAAAATGTAAAACAAGTACCAACTAGCCCCGGTCTCCCATTTCTCGTCATTTAGAAACGGTGTATCTGTTACGAATATGATTGCCCTATGCAAACAGTGCATAAACCGATCAGAGTCCTCCCTAAAAAGCCCTCTGACCAGGGTCTGCATCGTTTGTCATGTTATAATTATATTGTTTTAACACCCCTAACTACTTGAAAATGGATAGGTCCGACTTAACTTGAAAATTAGAACTGTCATTAAAAGTAACAGGGACGTTAATAAATCAATCCGCAATTTAATGTAATTGGTGTTAGTTTGGTGCAATGTCAAGTAGGCGAATTAAAATAACATCACTTGCATCTTTTCTCGACTAGATCTTGTTGAATAAATACAGTCCTGTTGAATGGAGAGCAGCCTCAGTGAGTTAACTACCCTCCTGCACATTTTGTCATGGCTTTGTTATAAAATCTGATTTCTTGCAAACGATACAACCACGTTTTTTCTAATGTAACCATGCTATGTCAATAGTAACTTTATAACAAAGAGTTTGTATAGAAATTTAGAAACCTTAAATAGATCTAGTTTTGATACTGATAATGCATGGAGCCCTATCATAATACACTCTGTCATGACTGCGCCAAAGCAGAACCAACAGACTGGAGGAACTCAGATTTCTAGTTCAATTTTCACTAGTTACAGCTTATAATGAAACTTGTCTACGACAAAATATTCAACCATGCAACAGTAGTTAATCCTTTCTTGTATTTAAACTAAATATTTTTCACTAAACAAGTATAAAATTAACACAAATCGTATTTACCTGGACAGCGTCTGGACAAACTTGCAGGGCGCAGCCATTTTGGAAATTTCTGTCACGTGATCAAATGGAAATCATTGACTGGTTCATTGGACGACATAGATCATTGTAAGACTCAACAGAACGTTAAAAATGGAGATAGAACTTTGTAATACTGGCGATAACTTCAAATAGAAAGCTCAAATTAACATATGGTTTGCACTAGGAGATAGCTCTTGAAATAAGCTTTCCAATGGTATATAGAACTCTATTTGTTTACAAAATGGACATAGAACGTTGTAATACTCACACGACGTTATGTCTGTTGTTGAAATCCTACAAATATGCTGTTTACTGCTGATATCACGTGATTTTATTTGCTATTCAATGAAGTTAATGAAGCCTTCCTAATCCGGAACCGAAAACATCTTTCTCTTACTTGGTGCAGTTACGCAGCCTGTATCAGGATCCAAGCAGGGAGAAAATTATTGTTTTACTATACTCTCTTCATGATTTTTGGCTCGCAATAATTTTGACAAATATACCTTGACCGATTGCCGAGGGCTTCACTGTATTCTCTTCGGTCAGTTTAAGAATCTACTTTCAGATTACATCAGTCAAATTCTGCACGAAATTATCATGATAGTAAACCATGGATGAGAAAAGTACAAAAATGAGTCATGCAGGAAACACCACATACTGAACAAACAGTCGCCCGAACAGCAACACAAGTCTGATTGGTTGCTGTCCGACAGAAAAAAACAGCGTTCGCAGTTTGACTATGGGCGACCCAGTTCGCTCTGATTTCGAAAGAACTGGTGTTCATAGTCAATATGCACCATTGGCTTGTTAATTTAAAATTATTATTCATTGATTGTAAGAAGATAATCTACTAGTTTAACATTATATTATTACTCCCCCAACCACCACCATAACAGGAACTACCTTACATGTTATTACGAATTGTTTATTCTGTAATCTTTAAATACACAGTAGTATATTACTTGTTCCTCATGTATTCATGTATATCATAAACTGAGAGTAATAAAGAATTTGTATTGTATTGTATATTATACCTACCCTTCAATCATGACGGAAGGGCAGTTCTCCACCCCTTCAAATACAACGGAAAGACAGTTCTCCGCCCTGTAAGAAATGAAGGGCACTTCTACTGAAGGGCACTTCTCCTGATGAGAACTTGAGTAATTAAGGTGCTAGTGCTATCTATGTATGAAATACGCAAAATACACACTAAAATAATGTTTGATATATATTTATATATATAATCATTTTCTTATTTTTTCATATTTCTCAAAATGTAAATAATCATGCATTATTCATACCTCTGAAACATATTTTGATAAACATTCTCAAATGAGATAGAAGTAACAAATTTGATTCTGATTTTTTTTTATTTTTAGAAATAGAATTTTGGAAAGGGTGTGGGTTTTACAGAAACAGTATATATCCATATCTAAACTTTAAAAACTGAGAAAAACAACAACACACAAGATCTAACAGTACACCAGAACATATAGCATCATTGTTACTTGAATTATCAATCATGAAAAAGCAGTTTGAATCCAGTTGCATTGCCCTGGTTAGGGGTTGCAATGCTAGCTGATGAGTGTACATGTCTCAATAATTTGTTGACGTACCATTACTGACACTTGTTTTAATGACAAAAGTAGATTCAAATCAGAGGGTAGTGACAATATGGGTCCCAATTTGGGTTCATGCTTTGCCTAATCTTACTACATGTCACTGGAAATACTGATTTCGTGGTAACAGCTGCATTTATAATTGACAGATGATCGTTCAATAGATGCATGTTCCCAATCAGAATAGTTCTAATTGAAATTCAAATGACATTTATTTTATCTTGATATGTTTATATCAACGTCTATCAAAAGGCTATTAATCATTTCCTCTATGAATGTTTATGTAAGAATTAATGCAATCATTAATATTAATTAGAATAATTTGTTATAATAGCACATGGACATAGGATATTTTAGGCATGACACAAACTGTAGAATCGTATCTATATTATATCATAAGCAAACAGAGCAGACCCTGGTCAGACTGCTCCTCTTTTAGACAAAATTCCGTCTGAACTGATCTCACACCTTTTCAGGCACCATTCCCATTTTGTCTACCAAGGGATTTGCCATAGGACGTGAGTGGAGAAGTTGAGTAATTGAGGTGTGAGTGTGAGTGTCATCTAGGTGTGAAATACACAAATAAAATAATATTTTCATAATCTATACTACTAAAAGAACGAGCTCGACTTTTGGTCGGATTTGCCGTAAATACGACACAACGTACATACTGGGTAATATTAGTTACACGGTGTTTCGGCGGGGTGTACGGGTTTGTATGACGGTTTTGGATTCCGTATTTCCTGAGCGCGAAGCGCGAAGGAAATACGGAATCCAAAACCGTCATACAAACCCGTACACCCCGCCGAAACACCGTGTAACGAATTTATTTCCAGTCTTGGTCCATTGAAAGAAAGAATAAATGCATAACCGTACACAGTTTTGTAGTTTTTAATCCCTAAAAACTTGTTTACATACAGCGCGTGCGATTTGGCACAGCTGTCAATAAAGCACCGACTGAAAAATTACGTCACTCAAACTCACGCGCGGATTCGCGGGTTGGAAGAGATTCTCTGAAAATGCTGTACAAATGCATTTATAACACCATTTCAAAAAAGCATTATTAGTCATCATGAAAGATAAGAGAAACCTGAAGATTTTTTGTATTCTAACTGATTAATATTAATCATCGGTGGGGTTTCCCTTATCTTCCACGACAACTATATATAGTACTGGTATTACGACACACATAACATTGGAATTTTGACGTCATAAACTTCAATTCATGAATTATTTGGGTCATTTTAGGAGGGATTTTCAGTGATATAAGGAAAAACTTTATAACGGTGAATTCAAACGTTTGTAAAAAGTGAACGGAATTATAACAATCATGTGTGAACGAAGGAACACAGATTGTCAACAGTTATTCTAAGTACTGCAGTTTAGGTCAGCGACTACATGCCAGGATCTGTCTGTTTTGACTGATTGATGACGATTTGAACTGACCCAATTTTGCAACCGCTGAACATTGTTATTGGTGCATTTTTTGGGATGAGAGTTTTATTTGCAAAATTTACTGCTGGCGCCGAGATATTAAAGTTGTTATCATCTGGGAATAATTCCGTGAATAATTCGTTTATATCGACGCCGTTCAAACATGATTCTGCCTGGTTGTCAGATCTAACTTTATGTAGTTCAAGATTTTGGCTGGTGGAGGGATTGTCACAGATTGCTGGAAACACTGTTGAAGATGGCAAGGCGGAAATGGAAGCCGAGAGGACACCTCCGCGTACAGCACTGGTAATGGCTTGACTGGACTTTCTCCTGGTCAGACACCCTGTTTAATCTAGTTTCATTTCTTATTTTAAACCAGTGCCAATTACGATGATACTTTGCACCGTTGTTTACTTCCGCCATTTTGTTTCCCGTAGTTACGACAGGTGGGATAATTGGGGAAACAAAAGAAGCAGTATACGAACATATAACTGATATAAAAGTTGTTTTTATACATATGTGTGGATGCTAGACAGTTTTTATGAATTAATTCCGTTTATTTCAAAGGAAATAACCTCCTTATAAACTCAGAAATTGAGTTTGTTTACGCGAATCGATGATGAAACAAAACCGATCAGTCACGTGACATACTTGATTCCGTACACCTTGGATCAAACGGGGTGTACGGTTTCTTACACCCCGTTCACGTGGAGGGTCTCAGCCAATCACATTCCCAGAATTTATGATGACTGGAAATAATGTTATGTGCGGGTAGCTTACACATTGAAGTTGTGTTATTTGACATCGAAAAGTATTAATATCAGCAGTTTGGATACAGACAGAGAAATTCCCCTACCTACAGAAATATAAAAATAGACGGGAAAAGACCTTCAAAGGTGAGTGACGATTGGTGAATATTCCGATACGGACACTAGTTGTGTTAACGTTTTATGTTTTGTTGGTTTTGTTTCTCTTTTAGTATTTGTTGACAGAACAGACGGTTTGTGACTGTTTATACAGATGTATAGTCAAACAACTATAGTTCGATTTTGACCCGTGAGCTGTGACACGGAGAAGCGCCCTTCAGGAGAAGTGCCCTTCACTTCTTACAGGGTGGAGAACTGCCCTTCCGTTGTATTTGAAGTGCCCTTCCGTCAAAATTGAAGGATAGGAGAAGTGCCCTTCAATGTCATAACAAAAAGCCCACATACATTTATATGCTGGTGATTTGGTTTTTGCTTCCACGTACTGTTACACTGTTTTGTGTTTGAATAACACACAACGTGTTAAAATATAATTAGATTATTGCTTTTTCAATTAATGCTACTATTTGAAGCAGGGGTGATACTAGTTTAATGACACCTATTTAATCGCGACCGTAGTGCCATATGCAAACAACTTTGATCTTGACGAGGCCCTGAAGTATGCGTAATCTGGATCTAAACTTGAACTGTACTAATCCTGCAAAACAGTTCATTTCGCCGATTAAATGTAATGCTCATTCGATTGGATTTAATTCTTAATTTTCATGCACTGAAGCAGGTTCAGTATATTCACCATGTCATGCATTTATAATTGGACTTGCAAATAGTTTTCATCCTGTCGAGACCCCGATTGATTATGCATCTCAGCAGGATCGAAACTACATGTACTTGCAATGTTCTAAAACGACCATACACATATGAAATGAATCCGTTCCAGTTTGGTTCCAATTTCGTTGTCAATTTAAGTACAGCTCGAACAATTTGACGTGGACCCTAACCTACTTAATTAGCATAAATCAAAACTGCTAACATTTCTATTTTTACCCTCGGCACGCATTTGCAAGCAAAAAAGATCCATATTGCGTATCACAATTGGCGTTCCAAGCTTTAATTTGTGGTCGATTGAGTATGTGTTACATATATAGGTTTTCAGTTTGCATCAATTTGTTAATTACTCAGCGGATCCGGCTTTAATTGCTGAGTATTTGTTACCTATGAACAGTCGTCGGGCCTTAATTGGTCGTCGATTGAGAATTGTTACATACAAAGAAAGCTTTAATTATGACGGTAGGGCTATGAAAATGCTAGGGTTTTGTTAGGACAATGAAGGGCACTTCCTCTTCCCTTCAATTATGAAGGAAGGACACTTCTCCATCCCTTCAAATACAACGGAAGGGCAGTTCTCCACCCTGTAAGAAATGAAGGGCACTTATCCGTATACCTTTAGGACCAGTCCACCCGTAGAGGTAAAACAAGTTACAAACCATGTATTTGTTCCGGAGTTACCCGTAGTTATACAGACAAGTAATAAGCATATACAGTAAACCCTCTCTGTAACGGCCAGTAAATTGTGTTAATCAGTTGGTATTTAGGGCAGGTGGCTGCTTTAAGCAAGGTGAAAGTAAAACAGAACGCTCCTAAAGGAACGTTCTGTTTTACTTTCACCTTGCTTTAAGGAGCATTCTGTTTTACTTTCACCTTGCTTTAAGCAGCCACCTGCCTTTAACACAATATACTTGATGCAATTTAGTAGCCGTTATAGAGAGGTTTTACTGTATAAACTAATACTGCACGATTACTACGAGCTTCTTGTGACAACCATTGTCCACTTGCCCATAAATTAGAATGGTTGCAACTTCTATAAATAGAAAAAAGTGCAGTAATGGCTCAGCACTCGAAATTGAACTATAGGTCTGACGGGTTACGGCTTCGCCGAGTGCATTTATAAGGGAGATCAGAATATCGAATATACACGTGTCATTTTTTAAAGAAAATGTTTAGTTATAGACACAAACAATAAGCGGATAGAAACACAGCGTAGTGGATAAGTCGTAGGACAATGAGAAAGTTTATGATCGGTGAACATTTTATTACGCGGGTTTCGAGTCTCGCATTAAACAATTTTTGTTGCTAAAAAATATTAAGGAATCTATAATTACTTATAATTTTTTGATTGATGTTCACCCTTTTGTTTTGTTTTCAGGGGTTTTATTCTTTTATTTCCAATTTCATTTCAACCAGCACATATTTTTATTGGTATATATCTACCAAGAAACATACAATTGGATATTGCCCAAAAATAAGTCATTGTTGGCCATTAAGGCAGGCGACGGCTTAATTTAAGAACCAAATAATACAGAAAGCTCCCTTGAGAGCATTAAGCAGCCACCTGACTAAATGGCTCACTGAGTGACTAAAGTCCTTACTGAGTGATGGGTTCATAGATGTTCATAGAAGTTTTACTGCAATTCATTTTATTTCAATACAATTAATTTTCTCCCTCACTGGCAGTGTCAGTCTCGAATTCATCAACTCTATTATCACCAGCGTCAGATGTCAGGTCTATTTTGAAGTTTTGAAATATTTCATCTATAGTAATGTCTGATGCCCAAAATGTCCGCTCAATGTCCTCAGCGTGAGAAATACAGTGACGAACATGTGTATGTATAAATGGTCAGCATAATTATACAGTATGAAATAAAGTAATGCATTACTATTCATTCAAGATGAAAAAAAGTTTAAGGTCGATGCGGGATTCGGACACACGCTTTACAAAAAGTCCACTATCGCAATGCCTTGTGCGTACCTAGATTTTACCTACTGCACTAAACTGCTGACAACAACACGTTTGACCTAGTTGTTTGACTATACCAACTCATGACCTACTCTAATGGAAACAAAACGAAGTGACTATGTACTGCACTTCTTTATTTTTAAAAGCCTTAGCCAGCCGCAATGTTTCCAACATAGTTGTTTTGGTGCAATGGATATGTACCTGGGCTTGTATGTGGCGGGTCTTGAGTTCGATTATGTTGCCTGGCCCTGTATTTGTGTGCTGTTATGCAAACAACAAAATAACAACAAGTCTCAATAATAAAGTAATCTACGTGCTCACAGTCCCCCCCCCCCTTTCGTGTCGAACCACAAGGCACCGTCACAATGAATTATGAACCTCGACAGAAAAAAAAATGTATGAACACTAGATATATAGACAAGGGGTCGAACTTCCTATTTACGAATTTTACCCCTCTCCCAAGTTATGCCTCTGTTGAAATTCAATCAAACGGTATATCGGGTAAAGCTTTTTGCCAATAAGTAGTCTAATGTATAGCCTATGTAACTGCAAAGCGAAAAGCTCCTAGTTGAAACGGTTCTCAGAAGCCACCAGCGGAGAATCTCGAGAAACACGGTAATTTTGACAGGTCGGAAACGACCTCGCAACCACCCGCTTACCGACTAAACCGGCTATTTGAACGCTTGCTAGCGCTGAACCAGGGCTGCGTACACTAGCTATTAAGCAACTGTGACACTACTGCATGCAAAAACTGCGTTCGATTAACTTTATGTACACTGTTTGACAGATGATAGTGTCTCCAAACTATTTGTTTTAGCTTTCAGCATCCATTTTACGTCAAGTGATCAGTAATGAAAGCTGCAAGCTGATTGGACCAGGGCACAGTTTCGACCAATGGAAGTTGCCATTACAATATTAGTCACGTGATACAAACATGGTGTGGAGTTTGAATAAACTGGAAAATGTTCATTTGAACGCCCAAATTATACTTCTTAGAAGTTAATCGAACGCGGTTTTCGCAGTAAGTGTCACAGTTGCTTACTAGCTATTGCATACAGTCCTGATTCGGCGCTGGCAAACGTTCAAATAGCCGTTTTAGTCGGTAAGCGGGTAGTTACGAGGTCGTTTCCTACCTTTCAAAATTACCGTAGGTAATATATACAATGCAATAAAGACGAAGAGCAAAACAGCTGATGCGTCATCGGCCAAATCGCCCCAAGGCCTAAATACGTGTGCAGTTCTCACAGAATGGCATTGTACCATTTATTCGCATACCCCGTATGCATATGTTACCGTAATTGTTTCTTTACTTTTTTAATGCAATCAATTCTATATTTTTCCTTACAAACGTGTACTAACGAGAATGACAGATAGAGAGCAGAAGTTGCTGAAACGCCCCTTAGCCAAATCACCCATACTGGCCATAATGTTGTCTCTATCTTCAGACAGTGAGACTGAGACTGGCACAGTACCATTTTTGAACATGTTAACAACACTGCTTCATTTAGACGGCTTGTATTCTTTAGACGGACTTCGACGTGTTTGCATAATATATACTTTACAGAGTCTCTGATATAAGTGCATGACTTTCGAATGCTATTTAAAGCATATTATAATCTGGAAAATGTGGTATACGGGTGTACCGTTCTGAAAGAGAAACTCTTAGTGATTTTGAAGCTTTTTGTTGAAACAAGATTGTTACTTGCCTACAAAATTGTATTTAAATTCATTCATTTTCACAATATCATTATATCAATTACATTTATAAGGAACTACATTAGCTGAAACGAGGACGTTGCCGTGTAGCTGTAACCAGAAAGGATATTTCATGAAATGAAATAAACATCTTTATCATCTTTACAGTTATGTTCAGCTGCTCCAGATTTTAAATGAATCTGTTTTTGAGGTATTGATTACAATCATCTATTTCATCACAAACCAAACACCTCGGATTTAGCTGTTACTCTTTACCAAGTAGTATTTTAAGAAATCATAACTGCTGTTATTGATTATGTTATGCTAATAATGATTACAATAATTACCTGGATGCTGATAGTGAGTGATATGGTTCTTCGCACAAGAAATGTCACAGATGTTCAAACTCCAAACACATGTACATCTGCCTTTGTTTACAGCTATTAGCTGAGAATACAGTACAGTTTTCATAGCCAGTTATGCATTTTGCAACCAGTTAATCGCTATTTTGTAATCAGCAAACGTTAACCCTTTCGTTGCCAAATTCTGTCGTCTGCTAACTTTGTCGCCTGCTACAAATTTTTTCTTTCTTTTGATTTTCTTCATTTTTGTTTCAAAAACATAGTAACAGTAACAAACAGTTTGGATCCTGATAAGACGCCGAGTTACTCGGCGTCTCATCTCGATCCAAACTGTATGCATAGGTAATCACAGATCCGGCATTGGCAGCGAAAGGGTTAAGCACAACTATGTTGTGACCACTCTTTAGAATCGTCTCGAAAAAGTTGTCACAACATAGGGTTTGGTGGAGAAATAACGATATAAGTATTTGAGTATACACCTGTATCAGTCACTTTGACTACAATAGTGCTATTACGACCCTTTGGAAACTAGTGATCGCCTTTGCAAGCTGTATGGGTCTGGAGTAGGCTAGAAGTGAGTTTGTGTTACATCAAGAATAACTTCTTTATTTCTCCGCCAAACCCTATGTTGTGACCACTCTTTAGAATTGTCTTTTCGACACAATATAAGGTTTGGTGGAGAAATGTCGGTATAAGTATAAATTTGAGAATGCACCTGTACCAGTGGCTCTAACTACAGTAGTCCTGGTACAACCCATTGGAAACTAGAAAATCACCTTCACAAGCTATAAATTGGTCTAGTTAGGGCTACAAATAACGTGGTGTTACACCTGGATCCAAACTGTTTGACACTAATAGCATTTCTTGGGAAAAATAGACTTTCCTGTCTGAATAATGTTAGCCAATGAGCTTGTTCTTGATAATTGCGTAGACCTATGCAAACTCAGACATGATGTCTGGTAATGATCTATTCTGCTTGCTTATATACTGATCTGTTTCTCTACTGTCCTTGTATGGGTTAGATGTTTTGAAGCCAAGGGACTATGGATAAGAGGGACAAATGGACTTCAGATAAAAGAGCACAAAGGGGACTTCATATAAGAGTGACTTAAGATAAGAGAGTACTAAATGACATCAGATAAGAGTATAAATTAAGTGGGTGTTTCAGATAAGATAGTACAAAGGGACTTCAGTTAGGAGAGTACAAAGGACTTCAGATAAAGGAGTACAAATGGACTGATGGAGAACGCAGGATTTGAGACATCTTAAATACTCCCCTCATCTGGTATACTGCAGCTAGCTCTTTGCAGCATGGATTAGAGGTTAATCCTTTGAAATGGGAAACGAGAGCACATACCTTTGCAAACAGTGTAGACCCAGATCAGAGGGCCATACTATGAGTGCTGTAATCAGGGTGTGCACTGATTGTCGTTTAGAATTATCTCGCCAGTTCAACCCTTGTATACTGAATGGACTAAACCACCAAACAATGCTGGACCGTTCCATTATGATGGGGGTTACAGTGGTTATGAAGTTGTACAGAATTTTCTTAAAATAGTAGGTATTGTCATGTCTGCATTTTAAAGTCATTTTTATGACTTCATTTTAAGATAAAATATTTTGTAACGAAAATCTGCTACTTGATGAATTAGTTTCGTCAGATTTGCATAATGAAATAAAATGTTCATGAGTGATAGCTGTTGTGTATTAGTTATTTGTCTCCACTAAGCTTGACTAAATGTTTAACCCTTAAAATGCTGAATAATTATTTCTCCCCCATTTATAATGGGGAGACATGTTGTTATTGGTCGAGTTGTCCGTCCGTCTGTCTGTCACATTCGTGTCCGCTCCATATCTCTCACAAATATGGAAGGATTTCAAAATGCTTTGGCACTAATGTTCGACTTAACAAGACAATTTGCAGAGCGTTCGAATCAGGCACGTGGGTCAACGGTCAATGTAACAGTTCAAGGTCAAATGTTTTTAGCCACACTCTTCGTGTCCGCTCAATATCTCTACAATCCTTGGAAGGATTCAAAATGCTGTGGCACAAATGTTCTCTATAACAAGGCAATGTGCAGACAATAGGTTTCATGCACATTCTTCAAAGGTCAAGGTCACAATTCAAGGTCAAATGTTTAAGCCTTAATTTTCCTGTCTGCTACACATGTGTATAACCCTTGGGAGGATTCAAAAATGCTGTGGCACAAATGTTCTCCTTAACAAGCCAATGTGTAGACAGCAGGATTCAGGCACGTGGGTCAAAGGTCAAGGTCACAATTCAAGGTCATTGTCACAATTCAATGTCAAATTTAAGTTCCCCACCAGCGATCTATAGGTGTGCTCGATTCCGTCTGTCTGTCCGCCCGTCACGCTTCGTAACCGTGCCATATTTCCTACAAAGTTAGGCCAATTTCATTAAAACCCCACACATTGAACAATTTTCTTGTGAGTACTCTATTTGTCACATTTTTTGTCCAATCTTCATGAAACTTACTCGCACGAGTTTGAAAGTGAGTCACTGGGGGTTAAAATCTAGGTCCTAGGTCAAATAGTAGGAAAGCCTTGTCAACACTTTGGAGGTCACATTTGTAGCACAATCTTCATGAATCTTGGTCAGAATGATTTCCCTAATAAAAGCTCGGACGAGTTTTAAAGGAGGCATGTGCTGTTAAAAACCAGGTCACTAGGTCAAATAGTAGAAAACCCCTGTGAACACTCTAAAGGTCACAATTGTGGCCAAATCTTCATGAAACTTTATCACCTGACGTAAAAAATTAGGTCACTATGTCAAATTGTAGAAAAACCTTGTGAACACTCTAGGTGTCACATATTTTGTCCAGTCTTCATGAAACTTGATCACAGAGTAATTGTCTTGATAACATCTGGGGCAAATCTGAAAGTGGATCATGTGAGATAAAAAACTAGGTCACTAAAAGTACAAACATGAGTCATGCAGGAAACACCACATACAGAACAAACAGTCGCCCGAACAGCAACACCAGGAAACAGAGAAAAACATCAAGAGAGGCACAAAGACAAAACAAACACACAATAGGGGAAGATGGAAGTACCGCCTTGGAACGGTCATTGACATAATTCACTAGGGAGGGGGGTTAAACCGGTATATGGGCGCCCAACCTCACACTTATTCCATCCCCACCCTAAAAGACATACAGTGTAAATAAACGTATCCCCTCCCCGACTAATTAACAACAACCGCGATGGCAAATACAGTGGTAAAGTGCATGTATAACGAAAACATTTAAGTGAACAAACTGTATCCACCTATCGCTAGTGTACTCAATGATTGAGCTGCAAACAGAGTAACTGTAGAAAAGTAATAAAGGGTGCGACAAAAACGAAATAGTACAGATATCCGACGTTCTCCTTCCGTTTCTGGATTTAAGAGGTCGCCTTCATAGAGTACTAAACCTTTCTTGCCGGCGTACATGCAAAGAGGCCAGCGTGATTGCCAACTGTAAAAGGGTTGACAACCAAACATGCAGTATGTAATAGATACAGTACGAGTCTTACTACCAAAGTGTCTTCTTACAACCGTTATCAGGACAGTTTGTTCGCATGACCGAAGACGTGCCCGAGGCGTAGCCGAGGACACTTGTCTGAGGTCATGCGAACAAACTGTCCTGATAACGGTTGTAAGAAGACACTTTGGTAGTAAGATGAGTACATGTATCTTACTTGTACGACAGGACGTTGTAGATTTTTAATTTTGATTAAAAATGAATAAAAATGAATATTTCACAAATGAGTAAAAAATGTTTTCCCCTTGGTTCACCCAATTCAAATCCTAGGTAGATAGGTTTTAACCACAAGAATCACGTGCGTACAAAAGTGTCCACTTACAGCCGTTATCAGGACACTTTTTCAATAGCATTGCTGGGGGTCTGTCGTACAGGTTGTAGTACTACAGGATCATATCCCTTTTTAATGAATTTTTTAACATATTTGATGAACAAAGTGAGAAATGGGTATGTCCAATACTTTTACGAAGTCAAACAGTAGAAAAACCTTATGAACACTCTAGTACGAACTTCCTGTGGTGACATTCTAAGATCCTTTTTCATAGTTCCGAGTTCCAAGTTCCAAGTTCCGACTTCCAAGCTCTTACTTCTTTCTTCAAAGATAATTTGCTATATTATTATTGTATATTGTTTATGCCCGATTTCAAAGTTCCTTCTTCTTCTTCCAAGTTCGAAGTTCCGACTTCCATGTTCCTACTTCCAACTTCCTTGTCCCAAGTTCCGACTTCCAAGTTCCAGGTTCCGACTTCTATATGTTCTAAGTTCCGACTTCCAGGTTTCAAGTTCCTACTTCCATGTTCCAACTTCCAACGTCCATGTTCCAAGTTACGACTTCCAAGTTTCGACTTCCATGTTCCAAGTTCCGACTTCCAAGTTCCAACGTCCATGTTCCCAAGTAACCGGTGCGAAAATATGATGTCACGAGAAAACTTAGAACTTTGAAGTCGGAAGGTGGAAGTTGGGAGTCGGAACTTGGAACTCGGAAGTCGGAACATGGAACTTGGAAGTCGAAACATGGAACTTGGAAGTCGGAATATGGAAGCCGGAACATGAAACATGGAATTTGGAAGTCGGAACTTGGAATTTAGAACTTGGAAGTCGGAACATGGCACTTGGAAGTCGAAACATGGAAGTCGGAACATGGAATTTGGAAGTCGGAACATTTATTACATGGGAATATGGTTCACATACATAAACGAACATCAAACAGGAATTTGGAACTTGGAAATCGGAACATGGAACTTGGAACTCGGAAGTAGGAACTTAGAATGTCACCATCGGGCTTTCGTACTCTAGGGGTCACATGTTTTGTCCAGTCTTCATGAAACTTTATCAGAATGATTGTCTTGATAAAATCTGGGACAAATCTGAAAGTGGATCATGTGGGAAAAAAATAGGTCAATAGGACAAATGGTAGGAAAACCTTGTGAACACTCTATAGGTCACATTTGTAGCCGAATTGCATGAAAGTTTATCAGAATGATTGTTTTGATAGAATATGGGACGAGTTTGAAATTGGTCACATTGTCAAAAAATAGGTGACTAGATCAACCAGTTGAAAAACATTATGAACAATCTAGTAGTCATATTTTGGTCAAATCTTCATGAAACTTGTTCAGAATTATAGTTTTGATAAAATATCGGAAAAGTTTGAAAAATGGGCATGCTGGGTAATAAACTAGGTCACTAGGACAAATAGTAGGAAAACCTTTTGAACACTTTAGAGGCCACATTTATAGCCAAGTATTCGTGAATATCGGTCAGAATGATTGTCCCGATAAAATCTTGGATGGGTTTGAAAGTGGGTTACGTGGGCACAAAAAGTAGGTCACTTGGTCATATCTTAGAAAAATCTTGTTTACACTCCAGCAGCCACATCTTTAGCCCAATCTTCCTCAAACCTGCTCAGAATGTTTGTATTGGTGACTCAAAGTTGAGTGTGATCATGGGTGGGGTGAGATCAAGAAGTAGGTCACAAGGTCAAATCTTAGAAAAATCACTCTAGAGGGCACATTGTTGCCAATTTTTCATTAGTCAGAATGATTGTCTTGATAAAATCAATAATCTAAATCTTTGAAAATCTTGTTCTCCAGAACCACTGCTCATGATCCACTATCAACATTGTTCAAATATTCCCTTATGCCAATGTTGGCCCCACCCAGGGGCTACCCAGCTGTAATCTTAAATCTATGGTAATCAGGTGAGCGATAAAGGGCCATCTTGTCACATTTTCTTGTCCGGACAATTACTCTTTTTATCTTCTGGTTCAATTGATTTGATACTTCACATATGGAACACGCATAATGAGAGGAAGTGTCATGCACAAGGGTCATAACTCTATTCCCCTTTTTCATATGTTCTTGACCGGACAATAACTCTTTATCTACTGGTTCAATTGACTGGAAACTACACGTGGGACAGGCATGAAGAGAGAAAGTGTCATGTACAAGGGCCATAACTCTAGCATCAGTACTTTTGGAGCTATTCCCCTTTTCATATTGTTTTTCTTATTTTACAAATACCATTCAGGTTGGTTATGTATATACCATGGTCAACTACACCATGGATGTGTGGGTCGGATGAGGTGTTTTCTTTAATCCAGTGGGGGACTCGTATTGCATAGCAATACAACATTAACTTGTTCACACTTGTACGAACGATAAATCATACATGGCTAATGCCATTCGATTGAAACTTCATACATTGACTGAGCATGATGAGAGAAAGTGTCATCCACAAGGGTCATAACTCTGGCTTCAATACTTTTGGAGTTATTGTCCTTTGTTACGCTTTTGTCCGATCAATAACTCCTGCTCTACTGATGATATTGGAAGGAAGTGTTACGCATAAAGATCATGACTCTGGCTTCAATAATATTGGGAGTGATTGTCTCCACTTTTTCTGCAGAGTTATGGGAATTTTTACATGGATTTATCCGCAGGATTTCTCCGAAACCCTTGATTCGGTATTCATCAGATTTCATAGGATTGATTAGCATCATGCCTAGGTGTGCATATCTAATTCCTGTTCCGGTTTGATGGTTTTCTACAGAGTTAAGGGAATTTGAAATTTTTACATGGAAATGTTTTCCTAAGGGTTTCCCAAAAATCTATTATCTGATTTTCATGAAACTTTATAGGATTAATCAGCGCCATGCCTAGTTGTCTGTCGTCCATCTACTTCCTGTTTGCCGAGACTTTTGAATTTAGGTGATTGTTTAATGACAAACATTTTCGTCCAAGAGTTTTTCGCTTGTGTAAGCTGGAGTGATTTGATATTTGGTACGAAGCATATTTATAGTTGGTTGTACAGTGTCCCCACTTTTCAGGTCCGTCGTTTATCGACTTCTTGTTTGCCGAGACTTTGATTGAATTTTAATGATTGTAAATGACAAAACATTTCGCCCCAGATTTCTTCGCTTGTGTCTGCAGGAATAATTTGATAGTTTGTTTGAAGTATAATCGTAGTGTGTTGTACCGTGTCTCCCCTTTTCAGGTCTGTTGTTCATGTACTTTATCTTTGCCGACACTTTGGTTGAATTTTGGCGATTGTTTAACTATATTCTTCCTGTTAATGATTATATTATTATTAACTTGTAATTGTAGTACATGTATATTCAGAATTATAAAAATATTAGCTTATATAAAGCATTGTGTCACTAGCGTTTCACAGAGGCATACAGGGATTACTATCTCTTTTGCATCGTCATCGTCACCAAATAACTTTTGTCAAATTTTCCTCAGGAACCCCACAGGCCAATTTCGTACTTCATTCTCAGTGTTGTTATACCTTCTGGTCCTTCAAGATCATGAATGTCAGTACTTCTTGTTCTGAAAATTGAATACCGCTTAAGCCGGTGCTAGGGGGCGTGAGCAGTGTTGCACTTTCAATTACTGCTCATAAACAGACCTAATAAAACCGAGTCTGCAATTTTCTCTTTTTGTGTTGCAATGTTTGCTTTCGGGGGATCACCTCCCTTCAGAATCTACTTATTTTTTGCACATAGCATTATTATGGAGAACTGTATGGTGTAAGACAGTTACGAATCTGCCACATGTCCACTTCTTGAAAAAAGATTTTGTGTCGCCTGCAAAGCATGGCAGACACATAGGGATCACTTTGTCCGGGGTTTGAGTTGTCGTTGTCGTCGCCACACTTCTTGTCCGACCTGAATATCCCATTCTACTGATAATATTGAATTCAAACTTCACACATGGAACAGGCGAAATGAGAGGAAGTGTCATGCATAAGTTCCATAACTCTAGCTTTAGTATTTTTGAGTTATTTCCCTTTTCCATTTTTTTGTCCGGCCAATAAGTTCTGACCCCAGTTTCACGAACATTCTTAAATAATTACTTAGCTAAGCCTGTTATCTAAAATACACAAGAACATATATTTTTTCATAAAGTTGTATTTTGCCAAAAAAGGTAAGACGTTTACTCAATTTTCATTTTAAGAACACATATTGTACTTATTAATAACTGAAAGTGACCTAAATCAAAAACAATATATAAGAATTTGTAACAGACTTAAGAATTTTACCAAATTCATTTTGGGTTGAATTAAATATTTCATGCATACCGGTCATTTTCTTTTATAAACTTTAACAGAATATCTTTAAAGGCATTTCAAAGCTCCTTATATAAGTGACCCCCCCTATATACACAGTATCCAGCTGTGCTCCTGCAGTGTCCAGTCAGGGTCCATAGCCACAATAGATAAAGTTATGCAATTATACATTGATCCTCTGTGATGGTAGCCCGCCTTATCAATTCGTGTATCAGATCCCTGACAGTCAACTCCCAAAATACACAGCATGGGGTTAATGGGTCAACATTCCTTTCGAAATGCCTTTAAGGATTGTGTTTAGATAAAATCAGTTCACTTATCTTCTCTATTTGCAAATGCAAAATACTCTTATAAGTTAAGCCTGGTATTAAGTAATTACTTAAGAATGTTCGGAAAACGGGGGCCTGTTCTACTGATGCCGTTGAATTCAAAGTTCACACATGGAACATGCCTGATGAGAGGAAGTGTCTTGCACAAGGACCATAACTCTAACAACAGTATTTATGTGAGTTATTCCTCTTTATTCACTTTTTTGTCGGGCCAATAAGTCCTGTCCTACTGATGTCATTGAATTCAAACATCATATATGGTAGATGATAAGAGAAATTGTCATGCACAATGTCCATAACACTAGTTTCAGTATTTTTGGAGTTATTCCCCTTTTTCATGTTTGAGGGCATATCATTTTGACAATTTTAACCAGGAATAATACAGTATGACTAAGTTTTTAACTAGTAGAGATACAGGTGTCATATTTGGTGGGCACATGCTTCTCATGAAGCTGCAATATTTTTGTAGTATCAGATTAGGATCATGTCTCAATGTCAAATGTCATAATTTGATGTCAGTGGAGACGCTAGGGGCATGGAGTCTCACAATTTTTGTCTGCTCTGTTGGTACATTTTGGTCATTATTCTCATTATTATTTTGTCTCAGTTTCACCCTTCTTACATATAGATCATGCTCCAAGTCACATAGCACCGTAACTGGATTTTATGTTATACCCATATAAATGTATACAGTGCTCACTCTCTACAACGACACCCTTTGGGATACGAACATTGTATGTGTTGTTTAGAGGGAGTTGTTATAGGGAGGGAAAATCAAACATAATTAGCTTGTTTGCAGATCGCCAGATAAGGTATATTTCGAGAACTGAAACCGTTATGCCTCAATCAAACCCTATGTTGTGACCACTCTTTAGAATCGTCACTTTGTGACAATTCTAAAGAGTGGTCATAACATAGGGTTTGATGAAGGCATAAAGAAAATACGATGGAAAATGTTGTTTCTGGAGCCGTGTTGTTTCGGAAACAGTGACATGCGTTGATGTAAGGGGGAATCGTTATCGAGAGGGCCGTTGTAGGGAGGGAGCACTGTACATGTACTGCGACTGTGTCGAGTCTTAAATTGGGAAGAGGGTCAATACGCATAAAGGCGAAACGAGTGTTCCGAGGAACACCTTTCTAGTTATGACAAAAGGTGCAGGATCCATTTGATCTGGAACTACACTGCAAATAATTTCACATTAAGGGTTCAGCTTATCTCTGTGCGTGCATGAATGTGATTTGTGAATGTATTGGAAACAGTTATATATGGATGGACATTGCAAATAGTTAGAGATATATTGATTTCGGTAAAAAGTGTACATGGCAAAACATAATTAAGGCAACATATAAAAGCCATGTAATTATGATAATTTGTATTTTAAGCTCTTTGTAAATCCATTTGAGCAGCAAAGGATTCATGTCTACTGCCTATATACTAGTAGTTGTTTGTTATAAGCATATGTATATGTAGTTAATGCAATGCATTATTTGAATTGAACTGAATTGAATTTATTAGCTTAATTGTTATGATGGCATATAATTATACAGAAGATGTTTTGGCTCAGGCAGAAACTGTAGAATCAGATCTACATATGTATTATAACATAAGCAAACATAGCAGTCCCTAATCAAACGGCTCTTATAGGAGCAGTCTGATCTGGGTCTACTCTGGTTACAAAATGCATGAAAAGGTGTTCATATAAAAGAAAGGGTAAATCAATCATCTTTCATCCAAGCAAACATTTCATATCAGACCGACATTGGCCCAATACAGATTTGTATATCAGGCTGATGTCGGCTTTATCATCGGCCCAATATCAGATATGCACACACTTTTTGATATCGGCCGATATTAGCTACTTGTCAATCAAGGGACAGTCTGCCTGCATTTAGCATATATTATATGCTAGTTAAAGGATACTCTCCATTCATTTTGATGTTTAAGACTTATTTGAGCTTTTTGTTCTACATTAAAAGCTGCTACAAGTAACACAATAACTCTCCATTATTGTTTTATGTATAGGTTCAGACAGGTGGTCTAATTTGAGCTTTACTGTTATATATATATTATTTATAATATATGAATTAAACCTTTCACCGCCAATGTCGCCTTTATGCACCACGACAAATAGTGCAGTCCCAGATCAGACGCCACCTGTTCAAGGCGGCGTCTGATCAGGGACTTCACTTTTTGTCTCAATCTCTATTTCTATGCATGTGCTTTATTCCTTTGACTTTTGCATTTATTTATCTCATTTCCTTATTGTACCAAATTATTTAACAAAACTGGAATGCAGACGACATTTAGAAATTTGGCGCCAAAAGAGTTAAATAAATTAAGTTCAAGAAACCAGCTCTTGCAAGTAACAGCCTCATAAACTATCTGAAAATAAATACTAAGAATAAATACCGATAATATCTGCTTGTTGGAGACAGCTGTAAGACACGGAGCGATTTATCTTTACCCCATAGTTACACCTTTCTACGACTTTGCAAACAGAGCAGATCCAAATCACATGGATTCTGTACTGTTTGCTTATGGACTAATATAGATCCACTGTGACCGAATTTGTGTCCATTAGCTATTATAAATAATTATCTTATTAATATTCATGATTTCATTATTTCTTACACGAATATTTATAAGGTAAGAGTTAAAGCAGGGCGTGAGGTATAAGTTTGTATACGCAAGAGAGTCGGCAGTACCAATGCTCACCTCGGATACATAAATGACGAGTCTGAATTATGTGATTCAATTATGTTTTAAGACACTGCTGAGGTTTATGATGCTGATGGTATAATAATGATGTATATGATGAAGATAATGTTATAATGGTGGTGTTTATGATGAAGATGATGTTATAATGGTGATGTTTATGATGATGTTTTTCATGATGGTGTTTATGAGATAATTATTTTTATGATGATATAAATGAGTCATGCAGGAAACACAACATATAAAACACACAATCAACCTAAAAGACACAACGACATGAATGAATAGCAAATGTTTATGTATATTAAAAGACAACACAAAGACATAAAGACATGACAAACTAAAATTAAGAGGGGATAAGAGAGTACTGCCTTAGAACGGAGAGTAGCAATTGTCACGTGGGGGTTTAAACCGGTTTAGGGCCGATGTTTTACATGCTTTTGATGGTGATGTTTATGATGGAGATGTTAAGGATGACTATGTTTATGATTGTGATTATGATGATATATGATTTTTATGATGATGATGTAATGATGATGTTTATGATGATGATAGTTATGATGATGCTGATTATGATGAGGATATTTATGATGAGGATATTTTTGATGGTATTTTAGGTTTATAGGAGAAAAGCTTATATCCTGCTATATGGCACCCAAACCACATAACCTACCGTTAAGGTATTGAACAGGGGGGTGGACCCGAGTCTGCAATTTTCTCTGTTTGCATGGTAGTTTTTGCTTTCGAACGATCTCCTACTATTAGAATTTAACCAAAAGGACAAAACAATCTGAAGCTGAAATTATGCCCATAACAACAACAAGGAAGGAAGGAATCGTGAGATTTGATTTGAATAGGTATACACATATATGCTATTTATTGTAGACCTGGGTCCATGCTTATACAAAGTTTAGTTGAGTCTGAGTTCGTTCTAAAGTTTGTGATTGGTCAGATTTGAGTCAAAGGCTCAAATCTGACCAATAAAAAGCTTGTGAACTCAAATCTGACCAATCAAAAGCTTGAGATCGGAACTCAGACTCAACTAAAAGCTTTATAAGCATGGACCCTGATTTGACGCATGATTATGCACCGTCGATAAGTTCCCCTTAGGTTCCGCTTTTGATATTCTCGGCTAATGAACGAAGTAGGTAGTTGGCGGTTAAAATAAATATAAATTACTACTGTTTCAATTTTGAAAATGGAATTCTCTTGAGTTTCAGTTTATTTGCAAACAATACTTAGATGATTCGACAACAGTTTGGATTCAGATAAGACGCATAGTTGCCCAGTGTATGATCTGGATCCAAGGTGTCATCTTTGTTTCATTCATTTAACCCTTTGGTGCCAAATTTCTTATTGTCGTCTGCAACCCAGTTTTGTTAAAACATTTTGGTGAAATAAGGAAATTATATATATAAAGTTAAATTTCAAAGTAATAAATCAAAGATATAGAACTTGAGACTGAGACAAAAAGTGAAGTCTCAGATCATACACCGCCTTGAAAAGGCGGCGTCTGATCTGGGACTGCACTATTTGGCGTGGTACATTTATGCGACATTGGCAGTGAAAGGGTTAAAGTAAATTGTATCAATGTCACTGAAATCAGAGTAAGTATTCAACTCAAATAGTCGAACCTCGTACGTATCTTAATGAGCTTTGAACGTAATGATTCAGCTTTAGGTCTAGTAGCAGGTGAGCTGTCTAAGTATTACAAATGGCAAGCCACAGTTGGTATTTAAGCAACAACTAACTTGAACCGTACATGAATTACAAAGATGTTTTCCCTTGTTAAGTTGTTGTTCTTAGCTGGTGTTGTGGCCTACAGTTTTGCCTTACCATGCTCGATTAGTGAGTTTCGTCAGTTGATATCAGAATTGTCTGAGAAGGAAGATAAACAACATTCTCTTGAAGGAAACTTACTGAACAATGATTCTGAACTAAAGGCGTCCACTGGTAAGTCGGGGCAATATTTCTGCTTTAACCGATTACTTCATATAAAAGCAATTTCACACACCTTTGCAAACATAGTAGACTTAGACCACTGATTCCCACATGCGCCGTCTGATCAGGGTCAGCTCTGTTTGCTATGAAATCATATCAATCTGTTTCTTTAGTTTGTGCCATGGTCACGATTTCTCTTGGTCGTAATGCAATTAATATGAACTAAGGCACTGCCTCTACCGGGAATCGACCATCGACATTTTACATGCAATGAAGTAAAAAATAAGTAATGAAATTTAAAGAAAGTAGATGCATGTCAATTCATGTAATTCATGTAATGCATGTAATTCATTTAACAAGTGTTGGGAATCTCGCACATTATGCACTGTCTTAATATGATTAAGATGCGTGACAAATTAAATCTGAAAATTGTTAGTGAAGAAAGCCGCAACCACGACAAAACCTAAGCAATAATAATGACAGTGTCCATTATCGTTCATCTAAGACAATAGGTCACAAAGTACATAGTGTTACATAAGAACATACATTAATGAATGTCAATTTATTGTCGAAATTTAGCCAAACAAGAAATGTGTTGCAGTAGGTGACAAATGCCCCCCAAAGAAAAGCACTGGCAATGAAAGGTGATTTGTAAGCAGGTCTGCATATGCACTACAAAATGAAAGTAAAGATTGCATAGTAATACTGTGTGAGAAGAATTTGAACTCAAGCTACCACAAAAGACAAGCTTTTTTGTAATTAATTTCAAATGTCAAGGTCATGGCCACATAACCTACAAAAAGTATGTGACATTCCGCCATCTGGAGATGAACTCACACATCATATTTAGTGATGATCCTAGCTGATTTGGTGCAGGGATATGCTGTGGACAAGCTTTTTTGTAAATGAAGCCCAAGGTCAAGGTCACATTGACCTATGAATAGTATGTGAGACATCCCAATATGTACTCACACACCATATTTGGTGATCCTAGCTGAAGTAGTGTAGGAGATATGCTCCGGACAGGCATGTTTGTAAATGAGGTCAAGGTCAAGGTCACATTGACCTAAAACTAGTAATACTGTATGCGACACTCTACCATCCTAAGATGAACTCACATGCCATATCTGTGATCCTAGCTGATTCGGTATATGAGGTTTGCTCCGCACAAGTTTATTTTGTAAATGAAGACCAAGGCCAAGGTCACATTGACCTATAAATAAAACGTCACGCTTAGCCATATGCCCCATTTTTTTTATTTTTAGGAAACAAAATGAATACTTGGCAAATGTTCACCGATTATTCTTACAAAAATACTGGTACATAAAAATCTGTTCAATGGTTTAATGCTCCCTTTAGCCATAGATGGGATTTAGCCCAATCTATGGTGGCCATTTTTAGTGCTTTTTGAAGAAAAAAGAGAGCTATGTTGTAGCTCCACCATCTGCATTTTCGTTGTCACTGTTCGAAAACTTTAATATTGGAACCGCCAAGTGGTGCTCCTGTATTTTATGGGTTACAACTTTGTAAATGGTCACCTAAGGAACATTCCTGCCATTTTTTTAATTTTAAATCTGATCAGTGATGTCAGAGAAAATATTTATTTGTTTATTAAATTTTCACTACAGCAATTAAAGTAAAATCAGCCCAGCCTCTAGTGGAGTGAACCTTGAGTTATAATTCTTATACATGGTACACTGTCTACTAGTGACTAAGCCATTTATAAAATTAAATTTTGTTTGACCCATTGAATGAATTAGAAAATTAAATCAAGGATAAATTTCAAAATGTGTGATGCGAGAGTTAAGGCCCTTGTACCTGGTACACTATCTACTAAAGATATGGGCCAAGTTATATGGAGATTTGTTGATGCAAAATAATGGCTTGACTGTGACAAAATCAAATGGACAAACAGACAGACATACATTGTATGTATGTGCATACACAACTGCCACTTTGGCAACTGTTGAGCTGACAATAAGCAGGCTAGACAAAAATCAGGTCAATCACTATAAAAGTAAATTAACAATCAGTAATAAAAACTCATACATATTATGTTTATGTGTGCAATTTTGAAATGAGAAGATGAGTTGTTATTGGTTGATAATGAAATGTTGATAATGCATACAAAATAAACTCAATTAGCTATCCCCTGTCCATGAATTAACATCCAGTTTGAATTATATTAATCTATTTTAAGATACACATGGATTGAAGAAAGTGAGAAATATGACAGGAATTAGAACAAAAGTGTTCAAAGGAACATGTGTCCCCTGCCAGCAGAAATGTGACCAAATAAAAGATGCCATGCAAAAAATAAACCCTGTCACTCTGCTAAAGCAATTGACACAAAAAGTAGACATTGTACTGTACATGTATCATGAAAATTGTTCGGGACATTTTAACCCTTTCGTTCATACATGTACAAACGACTTTTATGTAACTGCAAACACAGTAGACTCAGATCAGAAGGCTCCTATAGGCTCTGTTTGTTAATGGAATTTGATAGATCTGTATCTGTAGTTTTTAAATGGCTATAATGTTCCATCTTCCATATTTCATTAATCTATTTTGTCCATGAATATTCAGTAAGTAGTCAAATTTGGAATAAACATAGAACAGGGAAAGGGTTAAAGGTTGTCTATAGCAAATAACTGATTCCAAAAAGCCTTTCCAATAGACAGTGCTAGGATTTGAACCTAGACTTCCCTCTATGGCTAAGCCAAGAAGGTGTTCTTCCATTAAACTACACTGATAGCATTTATGGAAAATGGCAATTTGGAGCAGAAGCTAACTTAGACCTTGATATTAATATCTATTTTTCAGTATGTTTATAGAGATCTACATGGTTTTTAGACAGGAATCTATGAGCATGTCATGTCTGATAGATTCCCTACCACATCCCACTCCCCCAAAACGTTTGACTATATCAGAACAGCCAAATTTAGATTTATTGTTGAAGTACATCTTGTTACTTTTAAATATACATGTACATAGATTGCATAGTTGCAAAACTTGTGTTTAAAATTTGCAAAAAATAAACAACTTGAAATCTGATTCTCCAAACCTTCGGTATTTGAAACACAATAATGCCTAACCTACTAAATAGCCACATTATAAGTGCTGGTATACTCAATGTGATATCACGCATCAGGATGGATAATGCAGCTGTTGAATGCTTCTGGCAAAAGGTTTGTTCTTTTAATCCCTACCTCATGAATATTCATGCAGGAAATAAAGCACTGTATGAACATTAACTAGCTGAATTCTTATAACGGTACAACTACATGTAATGTATTATAAACTGAGGAGTTTTTGGCCATGGCAGAAATTTTAGTATACTCTGTTTGCAAAGGCATACTGAGTTCAGAGTAAAGTGTTAACATGTAGTTCTACCTGACATATCCTAATTGTAACATAATCTGTGCTGAATGGAAAGCAGTATACATATTCCTTGCAAGCCGGCCCACTATTCCTACCAAATGCCATTCAAATTCTCTGTAGGAGAAGATTTTTAAAGGTTTTCTATATATATAGTTATAATCTTATATATTCATAAGGAAATCAAGCCCTGCCCCTGACAGGCATTTTTTTTAAATATGAACATACATGTAGCTTTAACAATTTTCGTAGAGGACTATTTCTATCAAATATCATTCAATTGTGACCATTGTTTTTGGATAAGATGTTAACCCTTTACTCAATAAATACGCCTTTGCAAACAGAGTAGATCCAAAGTTGAAAGGAGCCATCTGATCAGGATCTGCTGTGTTTGTCTGTGAAACTACAATAGACCTGACTCTGTATTCTACAAAGCTATCCAAATGATGTAAAAATAGTAAAATACGCTTTACTTCTCGCAAGCCGCTTGACACCACAACCTCTGAGTAATGACCTTTGGATTATTCCATTTCAATAGGTTGATGCGAAACATGCGACATATTTCTTTCGAATTTAATTGTTTGAATTTATAATTTCATCATCAATAATTATGTATATATATACAATCTATCGTGGCGCAATGGGTAGCACGGAGGACTAATAATCAAAGCGGCTCCCTAATCTTTAAAAATAATTTGAATGATGTGAGTTTGAGGCCGACCGTATGCATATATTTTTTGTTGACCAATATTTTGCTGCTATTTTCTATTGTAAATATACGAGTTACAAAACAGTTTAGTGGTGCTTATAATATTTTCATTTCCATCATTTTATTACAATTATTTCGTTTCATAACAATACTTCTATAACATTTTCAATTATTTGTCTAGCATTCTCGCTATACTTCCATACTGGAGCCATTTTATTTCACAGTCATGTAACTAGCACACTGTGAAATACTTCAAAATCATGGTTATTTCGTGCAAATGAACAGAAATGTCACAGTGTGTAGGTTTACATCACTTGTACAGCTATACAAACGCTTTTATGGCGAGGTGGTTGTGCTCATGACTGTGAACCTGGCGATCCAGGGTCTGAGCGGGTATGTTTCTTTATAAATAAGAACACCCGGTTACATTTGGCACCCATCAGGGGACTGTGACTGTTACACTGCATGAGCTCCGAGTTCGATTTCCAGTCATTCTCATACCCATAGAAATTTGGGACGAATTTCAACTTGCTTCCAAGGGGAGTATGTCACAGTGTGTAGGTTTATAATCACTTGTACGGCCTTGCTGTACAATAGTACTTTTATGGCGACGTGGGACAGTGCATGACTGCGATCTAGGTTCGATCCCGGGTCTGAGCGGGTATGTTTCTTTCTAAGGACACCTGGTTACAGAAAAAATAAAATTACATGTTACTAACGGGACTCTAACGCATGACCCACAACTCATTGGTAAAACAATTTGATTACTTCGACCTAACTGACTTAGCTAGTCGTGCTGGAACATATGTAAGTGTCAAAAATATGATCTTAAATTGTCAGTAAACACCGGTCACCCCAATTTCGAGGACTAGTTCAATATTGTAAATGCCCTCACACCTCAAATCTTTTTGTTTATCTGTATCCATTGTACCCCAACATTGTTGTTTTCGGGAATTTAGTTTCGTGACGGAAAATCAAGGTGTCTCTGTATACATGAGCTGTCTGATCTGGGTAAACTCTGCAAAAGTGAAGTTAAGGTGTACTTGAGTAAATGTTAACGAAGTCCAACCAGTCATATCCATGACTATAGCTGAGCAACTAGTCTCATCAATGAACTGTAAGACAGCATTCTTTTTTTGTGATGGTTGCCGTCTGCCAGGATATTGTTAAAACCGAAAGTAGCTCGATAGAGTCGTACGCAAAGGTGGACTAGCTGAGCATTATGAAAGTTGTGCGTCGTAAAAAAAGCAATATGTTCCTCGCAAGCCTCGCGGCTTGCCCGTCATAAAAAAGGAATGATTATCATAATGTAACATAGTCCTACCTGTCGCGTGCCAACATACTGGAACCTCAATCATTGTAAGTTTTACAACTTATCTCTTGCACCCTCTCAAATGCATTTATAGGCATTATCTGTAATGTTTGTTTGATGAAGACATGTTTTATTTACAGTAATTCGTCGAATCGAGTCAATTTCAAGATGGCGGCAACTGTCAGAAGAAAATTGAAGAATGTCCGAAATGTAGCGATAAGAATTTTCTAAAAAAATGACTGTACCACGATTTATTATCCCATTTACGGCCTCGCCGAATCATGTGAATTTCTCAGAAAATTACATGTCAAATTCGGATTTTCGGCGCTGGTCAATGCTTTCCAATGAAAACTCCCGAAATAGCCTAATTCACTTTTGACACGCAGTTTTTTTGGGCTTAACCATCTACCGTAGAGCAAATCGACGGCGCCTTTGGCGCCCGGTCGATTCCCTATTAACAAATCAGTTAAATAATATGCACCATGTCATTACATGAATATTTAGGAAAGTGTTAATTTGCTATATGCAGGAAACTTACATTGCTCTTCAAAATAATTGTTAACCCTTAAACTACGCCTCGTATGCATTCAGTCGATCCAGCCATTTTTCAGTCGATCTAGCCATTTTTCAGTCAATCCAGCCATTTTGATTACGTGTATAACATTTAGCACTCTACCGTCGACCCTGTGATAACATTTACAACCAGTTTGGATCCAGATGAGACACATAGTAACTCAACGTCTCATCGGCATCCACATTGTGATTCTGATGTTTCTTTTTGAAAAGATATTGAAGGAAAATGTCTTGTTGTATCGAGGTCGACGTCAGTATCTACAGACAATAGTTTAGACTGTAGAAGGTTAACCATTTCACCGCAAAACAAGTTGCAAAAAAATCACTGCCACAAATAGTGCAGTCCCAGATCAAACGCCGCCTTTTCAAGGCGGCGTCTGATTAGGAACTTCACTTTTTGTCTAAAACTCTAATTCTATATATGTGCCCTATTCCTTTGAAATTTGCATTTATTTATCTTCTTCCCTTATTGTACCGAATTATTTAACAGAATTTGATTGCAGTTAACCCTTTCACCGCCAAAGTTGCAAAAAAATCACTGCGACAAATAATGTAATCCCAGATCAGACATATGTTTTCACTACCATGCCATGCATCTCATCAGAGTCCAAACTATTTGACAATATGAGGATGTTTGACGCACGAAAGGGAAGCAAATTCAATAATAAACAAAATGAAGAAGCCTAAACATTCTGTAGACAGCGAATAAATATAATCATAAAGTAATGAACTATTTCACTTCCGTTGGCAACTCTGGTATTACCTTTGCTGACATTTTGGATCCAGATGAGACGATGAGTCCAAACTATTTGATACATTGATGATACGTGACAAACGAAATGGGAAAACAAATTCAACAATTTAAATAAAAATAGCCGTGCATTTCTCTGATAAGATGCGTTAATAAAAACATTTTCAAAACTAGTTTCTTTATTATGTCTCCCCCCCCCCTTTAGGGGAGGGAGACATATTGCTGTTGTGCTTTCTTTCTGTCTGTCTGTCCGTCCGTCCGTCTGTCTGTTAAAATTCTTGTGCAGCTAACTCCCCCTACACTATTAGAGGGATTTCCTTCAAAATTTACATATGAACCAGCTATATGTGAGGATGGTCATGTGATTTGGAATTTTTGCTGCAACAAGTTTGACAGAAGTTATGGCCCTTTGTAATTTTTCCTTATATAGAATACATGTATATAGCAAAACAATTTTGTGCAGCTAACTCCTCCTACACTATTTGAGGGATTTACTTTAAACTGTTACATATGAACCAGCTATATGTGAGGATGGTCATGTGGTTTGGAATTTTGGCTGCAACAATTGTGAGTTGAAGTTATGGCCCTTTGTAGTTTTTCCTTATAGCGAAAGACTCTTGTGCAACTAACTCCTCCAACACTATTTTCCTTATATAGAATAACAAACTTTTACATATGAACCAGCTATATGTGAGGAATCTTGTGCAGCTAACTCCTCCTATACTATTTGAGGGATTTACTTCAAACTTTTACATATAAACCAGCTATATGTGAGGATGGGCATGTGGTTTGAAATTTTGGCTGCAACAATTTTGACAGAAGTTATGACCCTTTGGAGTTTTTCCTTATATAGAGTAATAGCGAAAATGTCTTGTGAAGCTAACTCCTATACTATGTAAGAATATTCATTCAAACTTTTACATATGAACTAGCTATGTGTGAGGATGGTGATGTGGATTGGAATATGGGCTGCAACAATTTTGACAGAAGTTTGGATTTTTTCAAATATGAAATTTATAGGGAAAACTAGTGTTTATAGATGTCTACAAAAAATTACAGATAACCAATCTATATGTGATGCACAACCAACCTATATGTATCTATAAGTGACACACAACCAATCTATATCTATATGTGAAATCTATATGTGAAGGTGGTCATGTGATTTTGAATTAAGCTTGATTATCATAATAGTTGTTAAAACGCAACTCTTGGTTACAACGTTCATTCCTCTTATGGGTGCGGGGGCGGGGTACCAGGGGGAGACATGTGTTTTTCTCAATAACAAACTCTAGTTTCTATATGATACAACCCCTATGTTGTGATCACTTTTTGTAATCGTTTTGAAGTCTCCGCTGATCCCATGTTGCAACCACTCTTCAGCATTCTCTGGAATTGTCTCGATTAGACGTGTCTAGGGAGTGGACACAACATAAGTTTTGATGGAGAAATGACGAAATGAGTACTTGAATACGCACCACATTCCAATAAGGTTCGGATCTTAACGACAACATTGCTACATTTCAGAGGCCCATGGAACACCCACAGTCAAGTTTGAAGCTAACACAATTGCGGACGAAGATATCGTTTGTGGAGAAGTGATAAAGTTTACAACAGTGGTCAGCAACATTGGTAATGGGTATGACATCAGTACCGGAGAGTTTACGGTACCTTATGGTGGTTTATATACGTTCAATGTTTCACTCTGTTCCAATAGATATAAAGTGTTATCTTATTATCTGATCGGTGGGGGTAACATGTTTTTAAGACGATACCATCATGACTCACTTCCAAATAGAATCTGTTCCTCCTACGAAAGGTATTTAACACTCAACAAGGGTGATAAAGTTTGGGTTGGAGGCGGGTGGACAGTGGATCGCGCACTATTTCGTGGAGACGATTCCAGACGGCCTACGTTTTCTGGAGAGCTGATTCCTGAAATTTAGCATGATCTTATTATGAGCAAAGTATTAGCCATTATCCCGCTACGAACAAACACTATCTGCTCAATGTTGGATGTGATGCAATGTTCTAGCCATTATCCCGCTACGAACAAACACTATCTGCTCAATGTTGGATGTGATGCAATGTTCTATCGGTTATTATGTCAATCCAGAACTGTGTTACCTCTAAAAGATTTTAAAACAGCCATACATGAATGGTTACAAACTGGAGAGACTTTTTTTATTCATTTCCATCCATTATGTCCTATTTTAACCCTTTACTCCATATAAGTGTATACCCATTTCTACCCCTTTGCAAATAGAGTAGACACTGTTCAGAGGGTTACTACAGGAGCCATCTGATCAGGTCTGTTCTGTTTGCTTGTGATATAACATGGATATGATTCTACAGTTTCAGACATGGCCGAAAATACCTGTGCCCATATGGTATTATAACAATTCATTTAATTAATATTCATGATGGCATTATTTCTTACAACATTAACCCTTCCGCTGCCAATGCCAGATCGGTGATTACCTATGCAAACAGTTTGGATCCAGACACATGACATCCCATTTGACTTTTAAATACGGTCCCATCTAATACCGCTTTACACGTGACATACCATTTGACTTATAAATACAGTCCCATCTTATACCGCTATACACTTGACATTTTATTTGATATATAAATACAGTCCCATCTAATACCGCTATACACTTCCATTTAAACCATAACGTCCCATGCATGAGCGATATACAAACAGTGCAGACTCTTTTAATCGAGGTCTGCATTGTTTGGTTTACCGGTCAATTGCAAAGTTAGGAGCTAAAATGTATGTGTAAGAACCCCGTTTTATGACATAAATCAATTTGGATGAGTTTACCTTTTATAATATGGAAGATAAGAGGTAAAACTGTTTTACCATTTACGTGTTTGCATGTTTCAGCTTAAACACGGAATTACGGACTAATGTTCTATTATTTAAAATTATTTAGTAATTCAGTGAGCAACTACAGTGCTCCCACCCTACAACTACCCTCTCAATAACGATTCCCTCCATACAACAACGCATGTCACTGTTTCCGAAACAACAAGGCTCCAGAAACAATTTCTGCAAAGCTCTAGATGAAGGAAAAGAAGTAAGGGCCATCTTTTTCGATATCAGTAAAGCTTTTGACCGTGTATGGCATATTGGTCTGTTAGAAAAACTTAAAGCTGCTGGACTCTCAGAAAGTCTTGTCACGTGGTTTTCAAATTACCTAGATAGTAGACGGCAGTGTGTGATCATTCCTGGCGCGAAATCTGAATGGTTACCCATGCATTCAGGTGTACCAAAGGGGTAAATTCTTGGACCAATACTCTTCTTAATTTATATCAATGACATCGTTGATGACGTACAATCTAATATTCGTCTGTTCGCTGACGACACTAGTCTTTATCTCATTGTAGAACATGCAGAAGCGGCTGCCTACACTTTAAATACTGATGTCGATAGAATTACTAAATGGGCGGAAACCTGGCTCGTTACATTCAACCCTACAAAAACCGAGTCCATGTTAATTTCAAGAAAAACAAAAAAACCTGACCATCCTCCTTTACACATGCTTGACGAACAGATCACTGAGGTTAGCGTACATAAACATCTTGGTATTCATTTGTCACGTGACGGGACATGGCATACATATACAGATTACATAATATTAAAGGCCTGGCAGAGAATAAATATCATGCGTAAATTAAAATATGTTTTGGATAGAAAATCGCTTGAAATAATCTACCTTAGCTTTGTGAGACCCTTACTCGAATACGCAGATGTCGTCTTGGACAACTGTACATCGAATGAAAAACATAACCTAAATAAAATCCAACATGAGGCCGCAAGGATAGTTACTGGTGCAACTAAATTTATCTCTATTGAAAATCTTGAAAAGGAAACTGGTTGGGAATCTCTAGAGAGCAGAAGAAGAAAACATAAGCTCATTATATTCTACAAAATGATCCAACAAGGCTCCAGAAACAATTTTTTTCCATCGTCTTTTCTTCATGCCTCCATCAAACCCTATGTTGTGACCACTCTTTAGAATCGTCACGAAGAGTGGTCACAACATAGGTTTTGATTGAGGCATAGCGGTTTTAGTTCTAGAAATACACCTGATCTGGGGATCTGCTTTCAAGCTAATTGTGTTTGAATTTCCCTCCCGATAACAACTCCCTCTGAACAACACATACAATCTTCGTATCCCAAAGGGTGTCGTTGTAGAGAGGGATCACTGTATCCCAAAGGGTGTCGTTGTTGAGAGGGAGCACTGTATCCCAAAGGGTGTCGTTGTAGAGAGGGAGCACTGTAATGCCTCTGTCACATTTGCCACGAACACCGTACGGTCTAACATTTCTACGGTCAATAACATTTCTACGGGCGCCGTACGGTCTAACATTTCTACGGTCAACAACATTTCTACGGGCGCCGTACGGTCTAATATTTCTACGGTCAGCAACATTTCTACGGGCAATAACATTTCTACGGGCGCCGTACGGTCTAACATTTCTACGGTCAATAACATTTCTACGGGCGCCGCACAATTACTACGGCTATATACGTCAGTGGTCACATATGCTACGGCCACAGTACGGCGTATTTTGAATGTGTGGAGACCGAAAAAATATGGCTGGCGTACAGACTTTAAGGGATTAGCTGTGTGCAGCCACTGTGCGGTCATCACAGTTTTTATAAAATTCCACGGCAGCCGCAAGGAAGTCGCACGGCTCCCGTATGGATGCCGTACAGTGTCCGAACGGTCAGTCATGCGCAACTGCTACAAAACTTGGTTGTAAAAAGCTACGACAAGATATTATAAGTCCTTGGTTAAAATTTTCCTGCGACCGTACGACCTGTAAAAAGTAGGAACATGCTGCACAGCAGCCGTGCGGACGCTGCTGATTTTCTACGGCCGCCGAAGAAATAATTCGATTTTAGCAATCTACAGTCACTGTACCGCCGCCGTAGAGCGAATGTGACTGTAGTGTAAGATAAAAACAAAACTTGAAACCCCTTTTCTGCTAAAGTCTGGATCTGGTACAAGTTTGACTTCTTCAAAATTGATCAAGATGTTGAGAAAATATTGCCCGCTCATCAAACACCTTGGATCCTGGTGAGAATTCTCATCTAGATAAAAAACTGTTTGAAATAAGTGAGTAGGGATATCAGCATTTATCTCTATGAGACTGCGTGATTTAGGGTCTCAGTATCCATCACATTGAGTGATTCTGGGTTTCCATATCCATCTCTATGAGACACTGAGTGACTTTGGGTCTCAGTATCCATCTATCTCTTTGAGATAATGAGTGACTCGTGGTCTCAGTATCCATCTCTATTAGACACTGGGTGACTTTGGGTCTCATCAGCATCTATCTATATGAGACATTGAGTGACTCGGGGTCCCAGTATCTATCTCTATGAGACACTGAGTGACTTTGGGTCTCATCAGCATCTATCTCTATGAGACACTGAGTGACTCGTGGTCTTAGTGTCTATCTATATGAGACACTGAGTGACTCGGGGTCTCAGTATCCATCTATATGAGACACTGAGTGACTCGGGTCTCAGTATCCATCTATATGAGACACTGAGTCACCCGCGGTCTCAGTATCTATCTCTATGAGACACTGAGTGACTCGGGGTCTCAGTATCCATCTCTATGACGCATTATTGTTACATGAATTATCAATCAAGAAAAAGCAGTTTGAATCCAGTTCTGTTGCTCTGGTTAGGGTCTTTGCCTTATCTTACCCTTTGTATATGCATACCATGAATAAGTGACATCACTGACTAAATACGTAAGGCATGTGTTCATTTGTTAAACTGGTTACGTGGTAACAGCTGCATTTATAATTGACAGATGATTGTTCTATACGGTCATTGCCCGTTTCCAATCATCAATCTTAATAAGCAAACAGAGCATACCCTGATCAGATGACTTCAATAGGAGCCATCTGATCTGGGTCTACTCTGTTTGCAATGGCGTGTAAAGGCGTATTTATGGAGTAAAGGGTTTCAGTTGATCCTGTCATTTTTATTATAAACTTTAGCACTCTACCGGCAACTCTGTGATAACCTTTGCAAACAGTCTGGATCCAGATGAGACACAGAGTACCTCAACGTGTCATCGGCATCCAAACTGTTTGTAACTCCGATGTTCCTTTTAAAAAGATATGGAAGGAAAACGTATTTTTAGTATCGAAGCAGACGGCACTATTTTCAGACAATTGTTTAGCATACAGAAGGTTAACCCTTTCACCGCCGCAGTTGCATAAAGGCACCACGACAAATAGTGCAGTCACAGATCAGACGCCGCCTTTTCGTCGCGGCGTCTGATCAAGGACTTCACTATTTGTCTCAATCTCTATTTCTATATATGTGCTTTATTCCTGTAAAATTTGCATTTATTTATCTTATTCACTTATTTTACCTAATTATTCAACAGAATTGGATTGCAGACGACAATTTGTCGCCGAAAGAGAAAAAATGTGCAGAACACTAGGGGCATTTTGTATGTAACCAGATAGTTGTACTATATTGGTATAGTTGATATTATAAATTTAAAAAGTGATATTTAACTGCCGTTTTAAAGTAAGATAGGTTGGATATATCTGTAACGTTGACCTTTAGGGGCACAAATGAATCATGCTGGCTGGATCTAGCTCCATATGCATGAACTGAATTCTGTAATCAGGACATATGCCATTTTTAATTTTAAAAACATGACAGTGTTTAATTTGGTCCACTCGTTTAGAAACCGGTAACCAGTCAAGTGAAATAAAATGCTTATTATCAACATGAGGCCTGTATTCCAAAGTGTGTACAATCTGGTCATAAACGTCATTCTTTTTATAGAAGGGAACAACTTTTGCAGATTTCAAGTCATCTGGGACCACTCCCTGTATTAGAGACAAGTTAATAATGTGATTGAGAAGAGGAGCGATGCTAGCAGTACTATCTCTTACAGACCTAGGAATATCATCCAGCGCAGTGGATTTATCAAAATTAAGACTATTAAGATAATATAAGATCTGATTCTCAGACATAATAGAAAATAAGATTTGTGTAGGAATTACGCTGTAGGAAATACGCCTTTCTGTGAACAAAAATAATAAACACAAGTCCTTCCATACAGGTATTGAGGCAATTTTTCAACCAGTTTAGAAGCAACTGTTGTGTAAAAATATTAAATTTCTCAGATACCTTCTGTTTATCAATGGAAAAGTAGTAAAGTCAAGCAGACAAAGCCACATGCAAGACGCAACCATCACCAAAACACCGATAGACAGCATCACACACACACACACACACACACACACACAACTACACACACACACACACACACACACACACACACACACACACACACACACACACACACACACACACATACCAACCAATACCGGAAACTCACTACATTGTGTTTAACACCTGAAAGTCACTACACCTACTTCTAAAACAGATATAGTAAAACTGATTCCATAAAACAGTATAAAACAGCCTATATAGCATGCCGTGCGGTTCAAATGTTGAAAATTCTTAAAAATAAGAATGTGTTTTTAACCGGGAGAGTCACTACATTTGTCACGTGACCTTATTGACGCACCCCGGAGACCCACTACAGCTGTAACACACATGCAACCCACTACATTTACAAACACACATGCAACCCACTACACTTACAAACACACATGCAACCCACTACAGTTATAAACACACATGCAACCCGCTACATTTACAAACACACATGCAACCCGCTACAGTTATAAACACACATGCAACCCGCTACATTTACAAACACACATGCAACCCACTACAGCTATAAACACACATGCAACCCGCCACAGTTACAAACACACATGCAACCCACTACAGCTATAAACACACATGCAACCCGCTACAGTTATAAAAACACATGCAACCTGCTACGTTTACAAACACACATGCAGCCCGCTACAGTTATAAACACACATGCAACCCGCTACAGATATAAAAACACATGCTACCCGCTACAGTAATTTATAAACACACATGCATCCCGCTACCGTTATAAACATACACGCAACCCGCTACTGTTTTATATAAACACACATGCAACTCGCTACAGTTTTAAATAAGCTCACATTTCTTGTTTGATTGAGCTATTACGTGAAACTGGTACTGTTTCCGACCGTCCGCGACCAGGTGCACCAAGGGTGACGTCTGTACGCCAAGACAATTTCATTTGACAACGTCACCTCTGGGACAGCCAAATGAACGCGCAAACCACAACAAATATGCTCGTGGTAATAGAGGGTTACATATCTGTGACAGAACAGTTCGTAATCGATTGGAGGAAAGTGGAATTTTCTGTCGACGTCTCTACGTCGGACCAATGTTAACCCGGCAGCACCGCCGTCTCCATCAACAACTGGCGGTCGCTAATGTTGGTAGACAGTGGCAGAATTATGTATTTTCAGATGAGTCTCAGCTTCACCTTTCTGATCATGATGGGGGGGGGGGGGGCAGAACGAACGGTTTTGAGACTGTAACCCTGTTAAACGTTACCGCTTTGGTGGCGAAAGCGTTTGTATTCGGGCACAGTCAGTCACAATTTAAGGTCACCGCTAGTCATAGTTGAAGGTAATGTCAATGCCCATCGGTATGTAAATCAAGTCCTACCTCTTGTTGTACTATCCATGATGCGACGTCGCCGATGCCTAATGTGCTCGCCCACATACATCTCAGCTCATTGTGACGTATATGCAATATCATAACTCATAAGATGAATTCAGTTCACTGGCCCCAAGATCTGCCGACTTAAAACCCATAGAAAACATGTGCATCAGCACTGGCCGCGAAACGTAGTTCTGTTTAAATAATCTATATGTGAGAAGTTTATATCTTCCTCTCCCATTAATGACACCTATTCTGTTAAACGATGCCTTAGCCTTGAACTCAAACATTGTATGTAGTTTGACATCCGTAATAATGCTTATGTTAACATCAATGTTACAAAATTGTTGTATCTTTAAATCAGAAAACTTATATTTAACATTATAGAACTATATTTACATGATACTAAAGATTTGGACACACGTACACAAGCTATACCGTCTACGCTCTTTGCACTTAAATGCATGTATGAATTGAAAACCACTAGCCCATTTGAATCAGACCAGCCACCGTGTTGTCTACTCTGTTAGCAACATGTAGCAGGCGCTGATGAATGACAGCGTAGAGTCTGATCAACGAGGAGGCGACTCTGGGTTAACACTTCTTGCACTTTATGAGGTACTTTACAAACGGGTAGGTATTCCGACATTGCAAATAAAAATACCGAGATAACTGGCAAGTTTAAAACTCAGCGTCTACACTGTTTTTGTCTGCGACAAATTCATTTTTATCTGTCATCACAAATAGTGTAGCCTCGGATCAGACTTCGGGTTTCAAAAGCGGCAGCTGATCGAGACCCATACTGCATTATCCATTTTACTATTTTAGCACGGTCAATTTTTAACGAGGCCCCGATTCTACCTAATCTCTTCTTTTGATTGTCATAGCAACCAAAGTTCAACACGGATCCAGAATTTTTAGAAATTTTGATAGAGCATTATAAAAATGTTTGGTTACATTTCTGCCTTGTGATTTAAAGATGATTAAAACAGTTGTTGACTGACAGACACCAGCAATCACAAAAGCCCACCTGAGCATATTCTGGTGAAGTAAAAATGTTTGGATGGGGTCTAGGTTAACCGTAGACAGAAACATGAGAAATTAATTTAAGGCTGATTAGATTATTGCAGACATACAGCATAATGAATCTGATTCACTGGGCACTTAGAAACATGCACACACATTTTGCTTTAATACTCTTGCTGGGACTTCAACCCAGACCTCTTGCCATCACTACGATGGTAAGCGTTCTATGCATTGAACTACAAGAAGTGTCTGAAAAGCAAATTTATGCATGTACATGTATAAAATCTTATGTTCTAAAATCTCTACTATGATGTATTTATGCACAAACACCTCCTCAATATTTCTTAAATGAATATTTATTAGAATATTAATTTAATAGGATTAATACATTAATGCTGATATCAAGAATTATTCAAGTGTGTGTTGGAGGGGGGGGGAGGGGGGGGGGCTGTTAACAATTAAACAATGCTACAAAAACATGTATTTCCTGATCTGATCAGAGAGGAAATATAGAGTGACAGCAATATTAATATCAACCATAACAATCACAACAAATTGTTAACTACAATGATTTACATTAATTCAGAGATCTACCTAGTATTCCCTATTGAAGGAGGTATGCTCCGGACAAACTATGCAAACACAATGCACCAAAAAACTAGCTGTGGGGGCATAAAAAACTATGTCTAAGTAATTTTGAAAAATAAACATACATAATTTCTAACTCTATCCCTGTTCATGATCTCATGAATATTCACAGAACTTTTATTTTAGTATATATTGCAAAATAAAGGTTGGGTCAGAACAAAGGAACTGTGTGTATTGATCTATAAAACTTCAAAAGCAAAGAGAGCAAACCAAGACAAGACTGCAGCTATAGGAGCTATCTGGTCTGGCTTTTCTTTGTTTGCCAGTGCCTGAAAATGCAAGATAGTGAAAGGAAATCCAGTGAAAGAAGGAAATACTTTTTTAACACATTTGGAATCAGCAAGAGGTATAATTACCATAAACCATTTATCTGGCGCTCCCTGGCATAAACCGATCTATTATGAATGATCATCAAAACTATACTTCTTAGCTATATTCTGCGAAAAAGGTATTTCAACAGCTTGCTTAAACCGATGAGCAGTTAAAATGAAGAAACTCCATGTAACACTTTCCTCTATAGATACAGGACAACCCTAGATCAGACGGCTCTGTTTATATATGAAATTCAGAGGATCCTTGTATACCTGCAAGTAGGGAATCGCTCAAGGGAAGTGCTGTTAGAAGAGGAAATTCTGTAACTGCAATGTACTGCCCAATGAGTGTTGACAAAATAATCCTGAGACGACTAAAACAATATTTACTTTGCCCGGGTCTCCTTCTTCCTCAGGACTTCAGGAATCCCCTAACTGAAATTAGAAGTGTCATTGACATATTAATACGATATTGATACAGGTTTAAAAATATCGATACAAATGGAGGGCAAATAAACACCTTTCCACTGGCTATATTTCTTACAGGTTGACAACTAAATAATACTGGTACTTGCAGTGAAAGTCTTCTGAAGAATTTCCACGCATACTCTCATTTACACAATTTTCTAGTATTTACTTGATGGGTTAGGCTTAATTCTGAGCGACATTGTCAAATGTCAAAAAAAAACCTTGAAACCTTTTACTGTTAATTTATGAATATAACTGTACTTTTGACCCATTTACACTAATAGGAGCATGAAACATGTTAGTGTATAGAAATCGATATATCGTCGATATTTAGCCATCGATATATTGATACAGAAATTTCCATCAATGACAGCTCTAACGGAAATTAAATCTAAAGCACAGGTATGGCTATTATTTAGCTAAATCATATTACAGTAAAGATTTTATAGAAAGTTCTTGGTTAATATGTTTCCTTGATAGAAAGTTCTTGGTTAATAGTTCTTGGTTAATATGTTTCCTTTGATATAACGTTTAGATTGGTGAGTCCAGGCCAAATGCCTTCTTTATCTACGGTATATTGTAAAAGATCAGATACAACGTTCTTGTTTTAAACATTTTTCCTGTTTTGAACGCTTGAGAAAGTTTGTCCGAAACTGCTAATAGCTGTAATTTTGACGTTTTCCTGTAGTGTATCGATGACAACGGTCATGCGTGGGAATTGATTAACAGTGAAAATCACCACAACTTGACACCTAATTGTATGGAATATTTTGTTTAATATTGAGTAAATACGATTTTCAAAGTTTGCACAATATGATTCTATTGAAAACTGGCCACCCCTGGGGTGGGGCCAATTTTGACCCAAGGGCATAATTTATATAACCCTTGTAGAGTACCTGGACATGATGATATGTGCCAAATATGAGAGCTGAGAACCTAGTGACCTAAAACAATAGGGGTCATTTAGTGTTCATGACTAATCACCACAGCAAATTTGAAGATCCTAAGCCAAACCCTTGAGCAGGTATTGATCCGAATTCATTTCACCAGTTAAGGTCATGGTGACCTTGACCTTTGATCTAGTGACCTCAAAAACAATAAGGGTCATCTAGTGTTCATGACTAATTATCACAGCAAGTTTTAAGATCCTAAGCCAAACCCTAGAGCAGTTATTGAAGTTATGGAACCCATTTCACAGTTAAGGTCATAGTGAACTTGACCTTTGACCTTGTGACCTAAAATACAATAGTGGACATCTAGTGGTCACGACTAATCACCACAGCAAGTTTGAAGATCCTAAGCCAAACCCTTCATCAGTTTTATTGATCTGAAACCATTTCACCAGTAAAGGTTATGGCGGCCTTGACCTTTGACCTAGTGACCTAAAAAACAATAGGATTATCTAGTGGTCATGACTAATAACCGCAGCAAGTTTGAAGATCCTAAGCTGAACCATTGAGAAGTAATTCATCGGAAACCATTTCACCAGTTAAGGTCAAGGTGACCCTGTCCTTTGATCTAGTGACCTCAAAAACAATAGGGGTCATTTAGTGGTCATGACTAATCACCACAGCAAGTTTGAAGATCCTAAGCAAACCCTTGAGCAGTTATTGATCCAAAACCATTTCACCAGTTTAAGTCATGGTGACCTTGACCTTTGATAAAGTGACCTAAAAACCAATGGGGTTCATTAAGTGGTCATGACTAATCACCACAGCAAGTAAGAAGATCCTTGAGCAGTTATTAATCGAAACCATTTTACCAGTTAAGGTCATGGTGGCGCTGACCTTTGACCTTTTTTTGTAGAATTGTGTAGTTTGGAAACCATTGTGATAATGCTCTATTTATCACAATGATTTCAAAAGTGACTTTTACAGATGCATAGAAAGGCATATTTTTGGAGGAAAGTGTTAATAAGGAAATGTAGCTCCACCTTGGAGGCCATGAATTTTGAGATATCAACATTGATTTAGCATTTTGATAAAGATTACCAGGCAATTTTTCCTACCAAATTCCATTCAAATTGGACCACCAGTTTTGGAAAAGAAGGTTTTTAAAAGATTTTCTATATAGTTATTTTTCCCTGGATTCCCCAGATATTTTTAGTAATTTTGATAGAGCATCATAAAAAATAATTGGTTCAATTTCTGCTTTGTGGTTTCTGAGATGTTTAAAGCAGTTGTTGACGGACAGACAGACACCAGCAACCACAAAAGCTCATCTGAGCATATTCTGGTGAGCTAAAAAGAAATGCAATGTTTGGATGGGGTCTAGGTTTACTGTAGAGAGAACCATGAGAAATGATTGTCAGTTTTGTTAATTTACAGCTGACTAGATTATTGCAGACAGATAGAGTATGAATCTGATTCACTGATAGAGTATGAATCTGATTCACTTGGCACACAAACATGCACACACATTTTGCTTTAATGCTCTTGCTGGGACTTTAACCCAGACCTCTTGCCATCACTGGGATGGTAAGTGTTCTATGCATTGAACTACAAGAAGTGTCTGAAAAGCAAATTCATGCATACATGTACATGTATAAAATCATATGTTGTTCTTAAATCTCTACTTGATCTATTTACGCACTACCGACACTACTAATCAAAATTGATATCAACCATAACAATTAAAACCAATTGTTAACTAGAGGTTTTTGTCAAAAAAACAGATGTCTCCCCTCTAATAAAAACAATATGTAAAGGGAAATCACTAAAAATGTTATGGTCTTGATGAATGATACTTCCCCTCATTATGCGTTTTCCACACTACATTTTTCAAGAAGAAAATGATAACAGCTAATAACTCCAAAAATACTGATACCAGATTTATGGCCCTTGTGCATGACACTTACTTTCATCATGCTCTTTCCAAAAATAAAATGTCATTCCAATAGCATCAGTCGAACAGGAGTTATTGATCGGCCAAAAAATGTAACAAAGGGCAATAACTCCAAAAGAATTGAAGCCAGAATTATGGCCCTTGTTCATGACACTTTCTCTCATCATGCTCGTTCCATGTATGAAGTTTCAATACGATGGCAAGAGCCATGTAGGAGTTATCGTCCGGACAAGAAAGAATTAAACAAATGTACATGGGGCAATAACTCTAAATTTATTGAAGCTCGAGTTAAGGATCTTATGCATGACACTTTCTCTTATTATGATCGTTCCATGTATGAAGTTTCACTCCAATGGCATGTGTCACATAGGAGTAATCATCTGGACAAAAAGTTGTGATTTTTTTTTTACAAGGGCAATAACTCCAATATTAGTGAAGCCAGAGTTATGGACCTTGTGCATGACACTTTCTCTCGTTATGATCTTTCCATATATGAAGTTTCAATCCAATGGCATAAGCCATATAGAAGTTATCGTCCGGACAAAAAAGTGTGATTTTTTTTACACAGGGCAATAACTCCAATATTAGTGAAGCCAGAGTTATGGACCTTGTGCATGACACTTCCTCTTGTTATGATCTTTCCATATATGAAGTTTCAATCCAATGGCATGAGCCATATAGAAGTTATCGTCCGGACAAAAAAGTGTGTTTTTTTTACAAAGGGCAATAACTCCTATATTAGTGAAGCCAGAGTTATTTTCCTTCTGCATGACACTTCCTCTCGTTATGATCTTTCCATATATGAAGTTTCAATCCAATGGCATCAGGCATATTGAAGTTATTGTCCGGACAAAAAATTATGATATTTTTTACAAAGGGCAATAACTCCAATATTAGTGAAGCCAGAGTTATGGACCTTGTGCATGACACTTCCTCTCATTATGCTCTTTCCATATATGAAGTTTCAATCAACTGGCATCAGGCATATTGAAGTTATTGTCCGGACAAAAAATTATGATATTTTTTACAAAGGGCAATAACTCCAATATTAGTGAAGCCAGAGTTATGGACCTTGTGCATGACACTTCCTCTCGTCATGATCTTTCCATATATGAAGTTTCAATCCAATGGCATGAGCCATATAGGAGTTATCGTCCGGACAAAAAAGTGTGATTTATTTTTACAAAGGGCAATAACTCCAATATTAGTAAAGCCAGAGTTATGGACCTTGTGCATGACACTTCCTCTCATTATGCTCTTTCTATATATGAAGTTTCAATCAACTGGCATCAGGCATATTGAAGTTATCGTCCGGACAAAAAGTGTGACAGACAGACGGACAGACAGACAACTCTCACGAAAACAATATGTCTCCCCCATATAAATATGGGGGGAGACATAATTACAATTATATACATGTAATTCATAGATCTACCTAATTTTTTAATTTTTTCGCAATATCTTTAGAATATGATTCTCAAAACTAAACGAAGATATCCTAACATTGCACAAGAACTAGAAGCTGTACCAAGTCAAACAAGATGTGTTTGTGAAACACTATGCCCGACCTTTGAACCTGAAGGATAACCATAACCTTTGACCAATGGACCAGGTAGTTGAATGTGACACATCATCTTTGTGCGGTGAACATTTGTGCCAGGTTATTTTGAAATCCATTCAGTTAAAACAGTTATAGAAGGGACATGAAATTTGGGATGGACTGACGAAACAAGTATTTCATCAGCTTGCTGAAACCAATGAGCAGTTAAAATGAAGAAAGTCAACTAAACACTTTCCTATATAGATACAGGACAGACCTAGATCAGACAGCTCTGTTTACATATGAAATTATAAGATCCTTATATACCTGTACATCTGCGCGGGAACCGATCAAGGGAGGTGTTGTTAGAAGAGGAAATACTTTAACAGCAATGTTCTGCTCTATGTGTGTTGACAAAATAACCCAAACAACCAAAATAATATTTACTTTGTCCCTCTCCTTCTTCCTCAGGATTTCCCTCAACTGAAATTTAATTTAAAGCACGGATATGACTTTAATTACTTTAAATCTGCATCAATATCCATGTGTACAACTGCCATTATGTACAACTGCTATTATTTAAAATTAAGTTAATAAATATAAATGATGCCATTATTTCTTACATGAATAATCAATTTTTAACAGGGAAAGTGCCCCAGTCCCAAGGTTGGCCAGCAAAGAAACTGCAGAATCATATCTATTTTTTTTAAAACAAGCAGAGCAGAACCCACAGGAGCTGTCTGATCTGGGTCTTCTCTGTATGCAAAGGTGTAGAACAGCATATTTATCTAATAAAGGTTTAACCCCAAGTAACGGATTAACCCATTACTTCGTAAATACTCCTTTCAACTCCTGTGCAAACACATTAAAGTAAAGTAAAGTACCTAGTTATAGTCTACTTTCAGTCCGGATGACCGCTCAGCCCACTGTACATTTACTCCCCTGCTTAATGAGTCATTGGCCTACAATATTGAGCACTGCTAACATATGGCGCAATCATGCAGCCGCAGTACCGGCGAGTGACCCTCACAGGTACCCATTTTAACCCCTGGGTGGAGAAGATGTGCGGGTGGGAGACACGGAAAAGCGTCTCTGAAATTTCCGGGTTTGACCGGGATTTGAACCCCGGACCTCCGGACTGATAGTCAAGCGCGATACCACTAGACCACCGCCACCCACACATTAGACCCAGATCTGACAGCTTCTGTATGTAGGAGCTGCCTGATCAGGGTCTATCCTGTTTGCTTATGATATAATATAGATCTGATTCTGGATCTCATCATCAACATCTTTTGAAAACACAATTTATATATTCTATTTTCTGGCTTAAAGTTAAAAAAAACCTACCTTCTTCTTTGTATTTCTAATTTAAGTGATATATAAATGTGATTAAGGGGCGTATATAACAATTTTTTCTAACAGACTGATTTGTTTTATATAACAATTTTTTCTAACAGACTGATTTGTTTTAAACTTTGCACATATGAAGTTTATGGTTTACTCATTGAAATGCCACTAAACTAAAGATCACCGTGCTTTTTCCCAAGATATGATCCTTTGAACATGGCCACTAATGGTCCTTTTAATGGATGGTTGTGTCTAAATACCTGTTTTTCTAAACAACATGGGAGAATAAACAAATATGTAAGAATCATATGCAAACTATATATAATTTGATTTGAAAGACATCCATGTAATTTAAGTCTTACAAGTAGAACAAGTTAATGTTGTATAGCTATGCAATACACAAGTCCCCACCGGATTCAAAAAAAAACAACCTCCTTTGAAACATCCACCCAGTCCATGGTGTAGTTGACCATGGTATATACATGACCAACCTGAATGGTATTTGTAAAAATCATAAGAAAAACAATATGAAAATGGGGAATAACTCCAAATAATGATGCTAGATTTATGGCCCTTGTGCATGACACTTTCTCTCATCATGCCTGTTCCATATGTTAAATTTCAAATCAATTGAACCATTAGATAAAGTGTTATTGTCATGACAAGAAAATATGAAAAAGGGGAATACATGTAACTCCAAAAATATTGATGCTAGAGTTATGGTCTTTGTGCATGATACTTTCTGTCATCATGCTTGTTCCATGTATAAAGTATCAAATCAATTGAACCAGTAGATAAAGAGTTATTGTCGTGACAAGAAATAGGGGAATAACTCCAACAAGAGGGCCTGAAAGGCCCTGATATCACTCACCAGACAATCAGAGAAGATTTTCAAAGTTTTCACGATATGATTCTATAGAAAACTAGCTGGCCCTGGGGCGGAGTCAATTTTGCCCCCAGAGGCATACTTTATATAACTTTTTTGTAGAGGTCCTGAGCATGATGACATGTGCCAAATATGAAAGCTGAGAACCTGCCAGTTTCAGAAGAAGAAGATTTTCAAAGTTTTCCTATATGTTTCTATAGACAAGTGTGTTCGGAGGAACACGTGTGTCAACTGCTCGCGGCTGACAAAAACTTATTGTTAATATGACAAAGGGGAATAACTCAAAATATGTTGATGCTACAGTTGTGGCCCTTGTGCATGACACTTCCTCTAATCATGCTTGTTCCATTTGGGAAATTTGAAAGCTATATAACGATTAGTTTAGAAATGACAGCCAAAAAAAGAAAGTGTGACGGACAGACAGACGGAGGAAAAGTGATCCCTAAGTGACAAACTGCCTCTAGGTAGGTGACACAAAAACTAGAACTACCACTAAAGGTGATGAATACCCCCACTAGTATAGTTGACACAGAGATGGGGGTTATAGAAATAAATCACTACAATATCTGCTACAGTTAAGAAAAAACTGCAGAAAACCCGAAAAAACTGCGGAAAACCCGAAATTTCCTAAGTCAAATTGCTGTAATTCCGTTAAAAATCAATGTAGTGTAACAAAATTCAAACTTGATATGTAACTCATTATTTTAAAGCTACATACCAAATATCACATCAATATATGCAAGGGTTTAGAAAATAACTCCGGAAAACCTGAATTTCCCGAAATTTTCTTTAAGTAAAATCACTGTTTTTGTGAAAAATCAATGAAGCGTCATGAAATTCAAACTTCATCTGTAACTCATTATAATGAAGCCACATACCACATATTATTCAATATCTGTAAAGGTTTAGAAAAAAATTCCAGAAAACTGAAAAAATAACAAAGGGTAATAACTCCAAAAATACTGAAGACAGAGTTACAAACCTTGTGCACTGCACTTGCTGTCAATGTGATCTATCTATATATGAAGTTTGAAGTCAATAGCTTTTATACTATATATAAGTAGTCTTGGTCAGTTTGGAAAGTCACTACACCAAAAAACGTAGTGACTTGCCAAAACGTAGTGACTTGTTTGGTGTGCGATAACATGGCCGTAGTGACTTTCCAGGTTATGCACACACACACACACACACACACACAATAAGCCGATAGATGGTGATGTAGGCGAAAACTAAAATCCTAATTTCTTGAAAAAGTTTTCATTTGATCTTGATGAAATAAAAGGCATAGCATCTCTCAGGCAGTGATCTGTTAGAAACCAGCCAAATTGATAACTCTGATTCACAAAAAATACCCTTAAACTGGATATTTTAGTGATAACTGATGTAAAATTTGGCTGAAATTCTTCAGTTTAAGACTAAAATTGTCTATAAACTGGCCTAATCATGAAGATCTTAGACTGAGTTTGGATCCAGATCCTTATTTTAGCATAGACAAGAAAGTTCGAAATGCTAAATCGGGTTGAAATGGTCGTCGCTTGTGATCAGCACCCTAAAGAAGATGTACGGTATGAGTCGGCATTCATGCCCCCGCGACAGGCACCTCTCCTTTCCAGAAGGGTATTTCAAGCACAAGAAGCAGAAAAAGACTACCCAATCAGATTTCACTCAACAGTGCAGGGTGAATTTTAGCATAAAAGGACATTGTTTCCTATGGTTAGCATACCTTCATTAACTGTCAGCATTAATCAAAGATCTCAGCCGCATGTAGTTGGCTTCGGCGGAAGCAGCACCGAGTAGCCGCAAAAGTCTTTTCACCCAAGACCGGCTGGTATTTCCTGTCATGCTCAGTGGTGTTGTACATGGTTCCTACCCCAGTGCAAAGTACCGGCTCAAAGAATATGCCACACAAAGCCCAACCATGGAAAAAATGTGTCCTTCCTGATGTGCCTCCAAGGCCTGAAAAACAGGGAAACCACATAAAATATACAAAAATCCTTGAAAAATGCTTCAAGATACATGTTCAGAACTCTAATTTGAGTGTTTATGTTATGATTTTAGCTAAATATTGTTGTTTCTTAAATAGTGAAACTGTCAAGTTATGAGAAATTCACAATAAAAACAATGCTTTGTTACCTTTTTAAAGTCATCTGACCAACTTAGCTTCACCGTATTCAAAGAAACCCATAACAGAGGGCACTCAAACTTCAAAACTTAAGGCCAGCAGATACAAATAGATTTCAGGAATAGAAATAGCACTCTTTTTCCTTGCTTAGCAGCCACAGAAATTACAGTCGCGTCTGTCTGAAGCTACAAATAAGGGTTAAGAGTCGCCCGCTTTGCATGCTTGATGAACAATTTTTAATTAGTGGTTGCAATTTATGTAGAGCTCTGCACTATTAAAGTTATTAAATGCAGAAAAAATGCAATAAAACTAGAAAGAGACACTCTGAAAATGCAAATTTGATTGAGACGAATATTAGATCTTGGAAATTATGTAAGAAAACACATTGGAAGAGCCAAAAAAAATGACAGGAAGCACTGAAAGAGTCGGTCGCGCAGCTAGATCCAATGACAAGAGGGCCAGAATGGCCCTGAAGCGCTCACCAGACAATCAGAGGAGAAGATTTTCAAAGTTTTCACTATATGTTTCTATAGAGAACTAGCCGGCCCTAGGGCGGGCTAATTTTGACCCCAGGGAAATAATTTAGAAAAACTTGTTGGGGACCTGAACACGATGCTATGAGCCAAATATGAAAGCTGAGATTAACGTTCCAGTTTCAGAGAAGAAGATTTTCAAAGTTTTCTCAATATGTTTCTATTGAAAACTGTCTACTACCCCTGTGACAGGGCCAATTTTGACCCCAGGGTCATAATTTATATAACTTTTGTAGAGGACCTGAACATGATGCTCTGTGCCAAATATGAAAGCTGAGAGCCTTCCAGTGTCAGAGAAGAAGATTTTCAAAGATTTCACTATTTGTTTCTATTGAAAACTGCCCATCCCTGGGGCGGGGCCAATTTTGACCCAGGGGCCATACTTTATATAATTTTTGTAGAAGACCTGAACATGATGCTATGTGCCAAATATGAAAGCTGAGAACCTTCCAGTTTCAGAGGAAAAGATTTTCAAGGATTTGACTATTTGTTTCTATTGAAAACTGCTCTACCCTGGGGCGGGGCCAATTTTGACCCAGGGCCCATAATTTACATAACTTTTGTAGAGGACCTGAACATGATGCTTTGTGCCAAATAAGAGAGCTGAGAGCCTTCCAGTTTCAGAGAAGAAGATTTTCAAAGATTTCACTATTTGTTTTTATTGAAAACTGCCCACCCCTGGGGTGGTGCCAATTTTGACCCAGGGGCCATACTTTATATAATTTTTGTAGAAGACCTGAACATGATGCTATGTGCCAAATATGAAAGCTGAGAACCTTCCAGTTTCAGAGGAAAAGATTTTCAAGGATTTCACTTTTTGTTTCTATTGAAAACTGCCCACCCCTGGGGCGGGGCCAATTTTGACCCTGGGGCCATAATTCATATAACTTTTGTAGAGGACCTGAACATGATTCTCTGTGCCAAATATGAAAGCTGAGAACCTTATAGTTTCAGACAAGAAGATTTTCAAAGATTTAACTATTTGTTTCTATTGAAAACTGCCCACCCCTGGGGCGGGGCCAATTTTGACCCTGGGGCCATAAATAATATAACTTTTGTAGAGGACCTGAACATGATGCTCTGTGCCAAATATGAAAGCTGAGAGCCTTCGAGTTTCAGAGGAGAAGATTTTCAAAGATTTCACTATTTGTTTCTTTTGAAACTTGCCCACCCCTGGGGCGGGGCCAATTTTGATCCTGGGGTCATAATTTATATAACTTTTGTAGAGGACCTGAACATGATGCTATGTGCCAAATATGAAAGCTGAGAGCCTTCCAGTTTCAGAGGAGAAGATTTTCAAAGATTTCACTATTTGTTTCTATTGAAAACTGCCCACCCCTGGGGCGGGGCCAATTTTGACCCAGGGGCTATAATTTATATAACTTTTGTAGAGGACCTGAACATGATGCTATGTGCCAAATATGAAAGCTGAGAGCCTACCAGTTTCAGAGAAGAGGATTTTCAAAGTTTGCACTATATGATTCTATTGAAAACTGCCCACCCCTGGGGCGGGCCAATTTTGACCCAAGGGCCATAATTTATATAACTTTTGTAGAGCACCTGAACATGATGCTATGTGCCAATTATGAAAGCTGAGAAGCTTCTGGTTTCAGAGGAGAAGATTTTCAAAGTTTTACTATATGTTTCTATTGAAAACAAGGCACCCCTGGGGCGGGGTCAATTTTGACCCCAGGGGCATAATTTATATAACTTTTGTAGAGGACCTGAATATGATGCTATGTGCCAAAGATGAAAGTTGAGATCCCTGTAGATTCAGAGGAGAAGATTTTTAAAGGTTCAAATTGTTGACGACGGACGACGGACAACGGGCGATCACAATAGCTCACCCTGAGCACTTTGTGCTCTGGTGAGCTAAAAAACTGTGATTTATGCGCTTAAAGCTAAATTTATGAGATGCTAAATGCTGGAATCTGTCCAAAATTCTACGAAATACTTTACTTTGCCAAATTTGATACATATGTTGGACCTTTGATTCCAGAAAAAGATATTTCTCCAGCAGGAAGATGTCAAGTAGCCAAAGGCAATTTTAGGAAGGCTTTCGGACGATACCGACACTTCTAAGTTGCCCGTCATTAGCCAAAATTTCTCAATTTAATAAAAAATGCTTGAAATTCAACAAAAATATAATCAACCGGGTTGTTCTATGCTGTTTAGATCCAGATCACAGAACCTATGAAGGCCAAATAGTCTGACAGAGCCTATGAAGGCCAAATAGTCTGATATAAGTGCAAGAGTGGTCTTTATACTGAACCGTTTAACACACTTTTTTTTAAAAATCTCAATTTCTTCAAATTTACTCAGATCTGTTAAAAACTGTCTCATGTGCAAGCTACTAATTTAGTCATAAATTACCTACATCTGAAATTTCAGGGCAGTAATCCTTTTTGAAGATATTCCATTTTAACAGTTTCTGTTATAGGTGTGAGCCCGGTCACTTTTGCCCTTCTTTATTCCATGTAAAAACAGGCATTTTCTGCATCCCCTAGCTACTTCCAGGCTTAGATTTGGGTTATACCCTCTTAACACATTCATATTTAGTCCAAATACAGTCTCTAGATCACCAGAAAACAAGGTCAAGAACGTTGACTTTTTTCACTACACACAAAAGTATGTACACACCGTCTATTTTCACTTTAAATTTGGGCCATTCTGACGCTACACACACATATTTCCCAACATCCACCAGAGGAAGAAGTCCTGCAAGAGAGTCACAAAAAATGACCCCAATAGGCAGAGAATACACACAATAACTTGAAAATATGCAATTATTCAGCCTGTCAAGTTCTTAAGAGACACTTATTAGCTCATATTTAAAGCACTGCATTTCTAAATACGTTGTGTCTCTATGGCTGTTTTCCATGAAATTTATACTAGAGAAAATAGTGCAGCCAATGACTTGGGTCTACAATGATAACAAGTGCACCGCAAGACGGGGCAATATACGCCCGAAGGCTGTTCTATTTACACAATGTGTGAACCTTCAGAAGTTGCGCATATGAGGTCTATAAGGGCTAAGGCAATAGCAAGGAGAGTAAAACTGCTTATTGTAATAGTAATCTTTTATTTGTCTTTGGGCCTACTGAAAGCTGAAAAAGGAGCATTTATTTTGAAAAAAAAGGAGGAGTTAGTTGCACAAGAAATTGCTACCAGAAACTATCAAAGGGCAGTAACTCCAGAATGAAAAATGATATGAGAGTTATCTCACTGATATGCACAACTACACATCAGTATCTATCATTCCTGAAAGTTTGAAGAAATTATGTTGAAAAATAAAGGAGGAGTTAGTTGCACAAGAAATTGCTACCCGAAACAACTATCAAAGGGCAATAACTCCAGAATGAAAATGATATGAGAGTTATCTCACTGATATGCACAACTACACATCAATATCTATCATTCCTGAAAGTTTGAAGAAATTATGTTGAAAAATAAAGGAGGAGTTGGTTGCACAAGAAATTGCTACCCGAAACTATCAAAGGGCAATAACTCCAGAATGAAAAATGATATGAGAGTTATCTCACTGATTTGCACAACTACACATCAGTATCTATCATTCCTGAAAGTTTGAAGAAATTATGTTGAAAAATAAAGGAGGAGTAAGTTGCACAAATTTCTAACGGACGGACGGACAGAAGGACGGATGACATGCGCCATACCATAATACGTCCCTTCGGGCGTATAAAAAGGGATATGCTACATTCTATTATCACGCTGAAACAGTCTGATCAGGATCTGCCCTGATTGCTTAGTCCGTAGACTAATTTCTTTAGATTCGATCATGGTTGTCTAGCGTCTCTGTAATCCATGTAAATGAATATTCACGACGTCATGAAATCTTTAATAAATATTCTTAAGAGAAAAAAGGATTAATAAACACCAGTTAGCTCTGTTGACAGCGGACACCAAATTTGCTTTAAAATCAATTTCCCAATCCTTCTCGTATTTATATAAACAGCTTCACGCACGTTTGCAAATAGAGTAGATCCAGATCGGACAGTTCCTGTAAGAGCTGTCTGATCAGGTTCTGCTCTGTTGCTTATGAAATGTTGTTGATCTAATCCTATAGTTTCTGTCAGAGCCAAAGATCCCTTTGAAAAAATAGCATTGTGAAAAAAGGCGTCAGATCTCCATGAATATTCGTGTAAGAAATAATAATTTCACGGAGATTGAGTTTTTGTAATGATACATGAGTACAAGTTTGGCTGTGACAGTAATTGTACAGCAAACCGATAAGACCCTGATCAGTGATCAGGGATCTACAACAAAAGCTGTCTGATCTGGATCTACTCTGTTTGTAAATTGATTTCATTACGTTTGATCTGGATCTACTGTGTTTGCATTGACATAAACAGGCACATGCAGTGAAGGGTTTATAGTTGTGAAGAGATTTACTCACACATAATTTTTCATTGATTACAATACCTAAAAAGATTGGCAAAGAACACATCTTGCACTTTTCTTTCGGTGATCGACCATCTAGACCCACGAAATGGCCCCCTGTGGTCTACTCTGTTTGCAAATGTGTGAAAACACGTTTATATGAGGGAAAGGGTTAAAACAGAACTTCCCACTAGGTCCAAGCAAAGTGGGTATTCCCAACACATGAAAGTTCATAAAGCACAAATCTATGATCAATGAGAAAAAGGCATAAGTGGTGAAAAAATAGACATCAGACTGTAAGTAGTGGTTTAAAATAGTGTTAGGCTTCTTAGTGAGTAACAGGAGGTGGAACGATCAAATAGAATAATAAAGTCACTTTTCTATTGCTTACCTGGTATAAATTAGTTGATTCTCATCCCATAATCATATATCCACACAAAATTTCCACAAAATCCAACTTGGTGTCTGCTTATTTGGTCTCCATTTAGGGCATCGCCGTTTGTGTATTGAAAGCCTAAGGGTGAAGGTCGGTTTGTATCGGTGACCGGTGCATCTGTTAAATCTCCTCTAGAAAAAATGTCTTCTTTTAAACAGTGCTTGGATTGTTTTCAGATTTGAGTCAAATTGTAATATATTAACGAGCCCTTTTCATAGAGGCTATTGACAAAAACTAGGTCACAGAAATAAACTCTGTGTTGAAAAAACTACGGGATTACACAATACACGAATTGATAGGGTATCACGAATCCATAGGAATATCATATTCATAAACAAATGTATAAATTTACCTAAATGAGAAAGTCTCAACCCAAAACAATGGGAATTGCATTGATTAAATTTACATATAGTACGTTGATATAACCGTGGTCTCCATTTCGGGTGAAACATTTTCATGAAATAAGATAATGACCTCAGACGCTCAAGTCCTGGTACGTGTCGGCATGTGGGGCGCTTTGTCTCTATACTATAAATACACCTAACTCAACCTCATTGACGGAATGTAGCTTATTTTTGCTAAAGTTCATGTTCAGTATGCTCAAGACCTAGTGGGGACACGACCATTTAAGATATAAAAAAAAACACACTAATTTTTAAACTGAGCGAGGGAAAAAGTCCACAACGAAAGTAAAAATGAAGGATTTGCCCATGTCCGAGATATTTATAATGTAGATATATTATTTTATGTATTATCTTCACTATTTGTATTATTCAGCACTACAGAACAATCGTAATTTGCAGTAAATATGCAGGAGAACTAGATATTTGGTAAATATAAAATAGCTTACTGCCGTGTCTCGTGTTATTTAGCGGCCATATTGGATCTACCGATAATGGAATATTGTACGTAGTGCGCATGCGCTGCGCAGCGAATGGCGTCGATGTGTGCGGTTCCAATTTTTCGCACAACGACGACTGTGTTTAAAATTAGAGTGTTTCCGTGAAACTCACACCATCCGATTTTTTTCGATGTTATGACATAAAACGGCAAAATAAGTAGTTTTGGCCAGTTTGGAAAGTCACTACACCAAAAAACGTAGTGACTTGCCAAAACGTAGTGACTTGTTTGGTGTGCGATAACATGGCCGTAGTGACTTTCCAGGTTATGCAAACACACACATACACACACACACACACACACACACACACACACACACACACACACACACACCCACACACACCACACACACACACACACACACACACACACACACACACACACACAAAACACACACACACACAAGAACCAGGGACAAACGTTCCACACATGAACAAATCACAAGCACAAAGACGCAAGGCAAACAAAAGGAAAACATATATCATTGTTATCACCCATTTTAAGACCCATATTAGAACAAGATGATGATTTCATCTTTTTGGAAGACAGGCCAAGGTTCTAGAGGTCATCCCAGAGAGACTTATAATCAGATTTGTTTTCTTCTAACTTATCTTTAACCCTTCCGGTGCCAGCATTGTCGTCTGCTGGACATAGTTTCGTTTATTTTTAGTGTTAGTGTGTGCACTTCTTCCATTTCTTTTATAAAACAGTAAACAGAGTGTCAAACAGTTTGGAACCTGATGAGACGCCGAGTTACTCGGCGTCTCATCTAGATCGAAACTGTTTGCATGTGCTATCATAAACCCGTCATTGTGGCACGGAAGGGATTAAAAAGTCCTGTTTTGTCGAGCTACTACTTAGCCTGCTAAATTGTCCATATTTGCACCAGTTTGTTTCTTCTTTCTACATATTAAAACATTATGTCTCTCGTTATTACTATGTAGAATATCTTGGATCATTCAGGGCTTATTGCGTTGTTTTATTCTGATCTCCTTAATAGGTGTTATTTTGTTCACAGCTGTCAAAAATATTGATTGTCGTTTCTAATTACGTTATAGTTGTCAAAATGGATTTCAGAATCAAAACTAGTGTCGTCTAGCCAGGTTTCAGATATAGATAAACATGATGCAGTGTTTTTACGTGCTATTAATCGAATATCGTTTAGTTTCGGTAGGAGATTTCTTACGTTGATATGAATAAAATGAAGACCACGTTTGCTGATAAGTTGTGTTCTGTAGAGTGAGTGAGTGAGTGAGTTGGGTTTAACGTCCGACCAACAGTATTTCAGTTATTTGCAGACGGCACCCGCATGAGACAAGTTATAGTGCTGTAGAGGTTGATAGAGGTCCAGGATGACTATGTATGTCACCACATAAAAGAAAACTCACTGGCAGCCAGTTTGTAGATTTACATAAGCATAAATATGATTTCTGCTTCTTATCCATATTGATGTACCTGTTGTAAAAATTCAGGTTGTTGTAGAGTACAGTGGTAGGGTTATGCGAATTCAATGCACTGTCCGGTGAAATGTAATGTTCTGTTACCTGGTGGGGTAGCGGTAGACATATCCAGCAAAACTTTCTGTGGTACGTAAAATATGTAAAAACAGTATTAAAAAGATTCTCACCGACTCCATTTCCCAGTAGTATTACTCAAGTTTCGATAGGATAACTAATAGTTTATAGAATATGTTCTCCGGAAGTAAATAAATGCCTACCTTGGTCAGAGGTCATCAAAGTGAAATAATTGGTAGAGGTTACATATCGATAATTCATATAAACTCATTTTAAAATCTTGCAAGTGGTTTCAGAGAAGAGAATTTCTTGAAATATTTAACTACACTTGTAGCCATATAAAGACAATTAGCTATGCTTCTGATACCCATGTTTGTAAACGAATCCCAACAATCTGGACATTTTGGAAGAGGGTAACCTAATCAACATTCCGGTAAACATATATTCAGAGCTATAGATAAAAGTGCGTACCCAATTACTAAAATCGTCATTTCTTCACCAAATCCCATGCTATGACTATGGGGCAATCGTCCGTACCCCCATTACTTATAGCTACGAAACAGACTTTGATACAAATTCACAAACAATGAGATAGAAGTAATATATTTGATTCTGAGTTAAGTTTGTAAAATTAGAATTTTGGAAAGGGTGTGGGTTTTACAGAAACAGAATAGATCCATATCTAAACTTTCAAAACTTAAATAAACCACAAGAACTAACAATATACCAACAAAATGTAGCATCATTGTTACTTGAAATATAAACCATGAGTAAGCAGTGTGAATCCAGTTGTTTACCTCTGGGTCCATGCTTATAAAACTTTTGCTTGAGTCCGAATTCGTTTTCAAGTTTTCTCAAGCTTGAGAACTCTAATTCTGGTTATTGTCTACACTGCTAGCTGACTGTAATGCTTAATGATTTAATAAGTCTCAATAATTTGTAGAAGTAAAGAAAAGGTACCTAGTTATAGTCTACTTTCAGTCCGAATGACCGCTCAGCCGACTGTGCATTTACTTCCCTGGTCATTGAGTCATTGGCCTACAATATTGAGCACTGCTAACATATGGCGCAATCATGCAGCCGAAGTACCGACGAGTGACCCTCACATGTACCTATTTTAACCCCTGGTGGAGAGGAGGTGCGGGTGGAAGACACGGAAAAGCGTCTCTTAAATTTCCGGGAGGGACCGGGATTTGAACCCCGGACCTCCGGACTGATAGTCAAGCGCGTTACCACTAGACCACTGCGCACCACACCAACAGACGATCCACCCCGGACGACTGCAACTACCAACTGTAGCCACCGCGTACCATTTTTGACACTTGTTTAATGAAAAATGTTATTTAATCAGATTGGGATCCATTCTTTGCCTAATCTTACTATTTGTACAAGCACCCCATGGATAAATGACATCACTGACAACTAAATACATGTGTGTAAAATATATGTTCATTTTCTTGCAGTGATTACGTGGTAACAACTGCATTTATTTATTTAAGGACGAAATGGCAATTTGACTTGTAGACGAAAACTGTTTTTACATTTTCTGTGATTATAACTGTGCACTTTATGTGCAGTTTATTTTTGGTTTGTAGGGAAATAATAGTAAACATAGCCATTTGACAATCTTTATGATCATTCTAATTGTATGCATAAATGAGTAAAATAATGACTAAATGACTCGACCAATTCTTTTTGAATCCAAGAGGTTTGCGTTTACATTGCCCACTGTTTGGTATTTGATGAAGGACCACTACTTGATCTTTAACCAATTACCTGACATGGTTTTTCTTGTTCATAATGCAAATATAAAATAAATGAGTTAATTAATATGCACCATGTCACTACATGAATATCTATCAAGGAAAGTGTTAATCTGCTTTATGTAGGAAACTTGGGGCTGCTTAATATAAAAAAATGGTGATACCTACTTTTCTAATATTGCTGTTGAATTTAACTGCATTTCGAAAGGAACCCCATGCTGTGTACTTTTGGATGCTAAGTCCCTGGCATCTAATACACAAACTGATAAGGCGGGCTACTATCACAGAGGATCAAGGTATAATTGCATAGGTTTATCTTTTACGGCCATTGACCCTTACTGGACACTGCAGGAACACTCCAGGGAATCAATAATCAGCACAGCTAGCCACTGTGTATTTAGTGGGATGTGGCGGCATTTATAAAAGAGATTTCAGATGCCTTTAAACTACGCATCATATCCATTAATTGTTAACCCTTAAATTGCGCATCGTATCCATGAACTGTTAAGCCTTAAATAACGCATCTAGTATCCATTCAGTTGATCCAGCCATGTTTATTATAACCTTAAACACTCTACCGGCAACTCTGATAACATTTGCAAACAGTTTGGATCCAGATGAGACACAGAATAATGTCTCATCGGGATCCAAACTGTCTGCCACTCTGATATCCCTTTTTGAAAAGATATGGAAGGAATATGTGTTTTAGTATAGAAGCAGAGGACACTATTTGGACAATCGTTTAGAATACAGAAGGTTAACCCTTTCACCGCCGCAGTCGCATAAATGCACCACGACAAATAGTGCAGTCCCAGATTAAGGCGGCGTCTGACCAGGAACTTCACTGTTTGTCTCAGTATCTATTTCTTTATATGTGCTTTATTCCCTCGAAATTTGCATTTATTTGTGTCATTTCGTTATTTTACTGAATGATTTACAAACTTGGATTGCAGACGAAAATTAGAAATATGGCACCTAAAGGGTTAAATGCGCAGAAGAACTCGGAGCAATTTGTATGCAAACATATCAGATCCATATTATTTCATCAGTAATCAGAGCATACCTTTATAAGATAGCTCCTGTATTGCTCCTGCAGGATCCATCTGCTCTGGGTCTACTGTATTTGCAAAGATTTACAAACTTGGATTGCAGACGACAATTATAAATTTGGAGCCGAAAGGGTAAAACATATATTACAAAAGTACAAAAATGAGTCACGCAGGAAACATCACATACAGAACAAACAGTCGGCCGAAAGGCAACACAAGGACACAGCAAATGTACATAACTATAAAAGTACAAAAATGAGTCATGCAGGAAGCACCACATACAGAACAAACACTCGCCCGAACAGCAACACAAGGAAACAGCAAATGTACATAAGTAGAAAAAACAACAAGAGACGCACAAAGACAAAACAAACATACAATAGGAGGAAGATGGAAGTACCGCCTTGGAACGGTCAGTGACAAAAGTCACTGGGGGATTATACCGGTTTATGGGCGCCCAACCTCACACTTATTCCATCCCCACCCTAAAAGCCAAACAGTGTAAATAAACGTATCCCCTCTCCGACTAATTTACAACAACCGCGACGGCAAATACAGTGGTAAAGTGCATGTATAACGAAAACATTTAGGTGAACAAACTGTATCCACCTATCGCTAGTGTACTCAATGATTGAGCTGCAAACAGGGTAACTGTAGAAAAGTAATAAAGGGTACGAAAAAAACGAAATAGTACAGATATCTGACGTTCTCCTTCCATTTCTGGATTTAAGAGGTCGCCTTCATAGAGTACTAAACCTTTCTTGTCGGCGTACATGCAAAGAGGCCAGCGTGATTGCCAACTGTAAAAAGGGTTGACAACCAAACATGCAGTATGCTGTAGTACTACAGGATCATATCCATTTTTAATGGATTTTTTAACATATTTGATGAACAAAGTGAGAAATGGGTATGTCCAATAATTTTACGAAGTCAAACAGTAGAAAAACCTAATGGACACTCTAGTACGAACTCCCGGTGGTGACATTTTAAGATCCTTTTTCATAGTTCCGAGTTCCAAGTTCCAAGTTCCGACTTCCAAGTTCTTACTACTTTCTTCAAAGATAATTTGCTATATTATTATTGTATATTGTTTACGCCCGATTTCAAAGTTCCTTCTTCTTAGATCTGACTTCCAAGTTCCAAGTTCCGATTTCCATGTTCCTACTTCTAACTTCCATGTCCCAAGTTCCGACTTCCAAGTTCCAGGCTCCGACTTTTATATGTTCTAAGTTCCGACTTCCATGTTCCGTCTTCCAATTTCCAACTTCCATGTTTCAAGTTCCTACTTCCATGTTCCAAAGTCAATGTTCTAAGTTACGACTTCCAAGTTTCGACTTCCATGTTGCAAGTTCCGACTTCCAAGTTCCAACGTCCATGTTCCTTGGTCCAACTTCCATCTTCAAACTTCCGACTTCCATGTTCCAGGTTCCGACTTCCAAATTCCGACTTCCAAGTTCCAAGTTCTGACTTCCATGTCTCGTGTGTTTACATCCAATGACTCCAGTCGCATCACTTGACACATAGCATCATACTATTTATATCAGATTTTCTACTTTTGGTTTGTTACAGTTTAAAAGGACCAGTTTTCATCATATCGGTATGCCTCATAATAATGTTCAAACATTACTTGTATTTCATACATTATAAAGAAGGTCTGATTACGACACACGATGGCCACAGGGTAAAACAGATATGCGTGAAGCAAACGGTGCGAAAATATGACGTCACGAGAAAACTTAGAACTTTGAAGTCTGAACCTGGAACTTGGAAGTCGAAACATGGAAATTGGAAGTCAGAATATGGAAGTCGGAACATGGAATTTGGAAGTCGGAACATGGAACTTGGAAGTCGGAACATGGAACTTGCAAGTCGGAACATGGAACTTGTAACATGGAACTTGGAAGTCGGAACATGGAAGTCGGAACATGGAACTCGGAACATGGAAGTAGGAACTTAGAATGTCACCATCGGGCTTTCGTACTCTAGGGGTCACATGTTTTGTCCAGTCTCCATGAAACTTTATTAGAATGATTGTCTTGATAAAGTCTGGGACAAATCTGAAAGTGGATCATGTGGGATAAAAAAATAGGTGAATAAGACAAATTGTAGGAAAACCTTGTGAACACTCTATAGGTCACATTTGTAGCCGAATTGCATGAAAGTTTATCAGAATGATTGTTTTGATAGAATCTGGGACGAGTTTGAAATTGGTCACGTGGTCAAAACATAGGTGACTAGATCAACCAATTGAAAAACCTTATGAACAATCTAGTGGTCACATTTTGGTCCATTCTTCATGAAACATGTTCAGAATTATTGTTTTGATAAATTCTCGGAGAAGTTTGAAAAATGGGCATGTTGTGTAATAAACTAGGTCACTAGGTCAAATAGTAGAAAAACCTCTTGAACACTTTAGAGGCCACATTTATAGCCAAGTCTTCGTGAATAAATGTCAGAATGATTGTCCTGATAAAATCGTGGATGAGTTTGAAAGTGGGTTACGTGGGCACAAAAAGTAGGTCACTTGGTCATATCTTAGAAATTTCTTGTTTACACTCCAGCAGCCACATCTTTAGCCCAATCTTGCTCAAAACTGCTCAGAATGTTTGTATTGGTGACTCAAGGTAAAGTATAATCATGGGTGGGGTGAGATCAAAAAGTAGGCCACAAGGTCAAATCTTAGAAAAATCACTCTAGAGGGCACATTTTTGCCCAATTTTCATTAGTCAGAATGATTGTCTTGATAAAATCAATATTCTAAATCTTTGAAAATCTTGTTCTCAAGAACCACTGCTCATGATCCACTATCAACATTGTTCAAATATTTCCCTTATGCCAATGTTGGCCCCACCCAGCGGCTACCCAGCTGTAATCTTAAATCTATGGTAATCAGGTGAGCGACTAAGGGCCATCTTGTCACAGTTTCTTGTTCGGACAATAACTCTTTTTATCTTCTGGTTCAATTGATTTGATACTTCACATATGGAACAAGCATGATGAGAGGAAGTGTCATGCTCAATGATCATAATTCTATTCCCCTTTTTCATATGTTCTTGTCCGAACAATAACTCTTTATCTACTGGTTCAATTGATTGGAAACTACACGTGGAACAGGCATGATGAGAGGAAGTGTCATGCACAAGGACCATAACTCTAGCATCAGTACTTTTGGAGCTATTCCCCTTTTCATATTGCTTTTCTTATTTTTTAAAAATACCATTCAGGTTGGTTATGTATATACCATGATCAACTACACCATGGATGTGTGGGTCGGATGAGGTGTTTACTTTAATCCGGCGGGGGACTCGTATTGCATAGCAATACAACATTAACTTGTTCACACTTGTACGGACGATAACTCATACATGGCTAATGCCATTCGATTGAAACTTCATACATTGACTGAGCATGATGCGAGAAAGTGTCATGCACAAGGGTCATAACTCTGGCTTCTATACTTTTGGAGATATTGTCCTTCGTTACATTTTTGTCCGATCGATAACTCCTGCTCTACTGATGCTATTGGAAGGAAGTGTTACGCATAAAGATCATGACTCTGGCTTCAATAATATTGGGAGTGATTGTCTCCCATTTTTCTGCAGAGTTATGGGAATTTTCACATGGATTTATCCGCAGGATTTCTCAGAGACCCTTGATTCGATGTTCATTAGATTTCATAGGATTGATTAGCATCATGCCTAGGTGTGCATATCTAATTCCTGTTCCGTTTTGATGGTTTTCTACAGAGTTAAGGGAATTTGAAATTTTTATATGGAATTTTTTTCTTAAGGGTTTCCCCAAAAATCTATTATCTGATTTTCATGAAGCTTTATAGGATTGACCAGCGCCATGCCTAGTTGTGCATAGTTTATTCCTTTTTCCGGGGTTCGGTGATCTTTTGCAGAGTTATGGGACTGAGCGAGACATCATTTTTTTTATCAAAAACAATTCTAGTTTAAAATTTTCTTCGCCCTTTCTTATCCCCAAACGAAATTCTTATGCCACGCCTTTAGGCTAGGGTGGCATTAAGTTTTATCCTTCTCCGTACGTGCGTACAGTACGTACCTCCGTCCTGTAAAAGTTTTGTCAGAAATGTCTTTGCTTGTGTATGCGGGAATCTTTTCATATATGGTCTAAAACATACTCATAGTGAGTTGTACCGTGTCTCCCCTTTTCAGGTCTGTCGTCCATCTACTTCCTGTTTGCCGAGACTTTTGAATTTAGGTGATTGTTTAATGACAAACATTTTCGTCCAGGAGTTCTTCGCTTGTGTAAGCTGGATTGATTTGATATTTGGTATGAAGCATATTTACAGTTTGTTGTACAGTGTCCCCACTTTTCAGGTCCGTTGTTTATCGACTTCTTGTTTGCCGAGACTTTGATTGAATTTTAATGATTGTAAATGACAAAACATTTCGTCCCAGATTTCTTCGCTTGTGTCTGCAGGAATAATTTGATAGTTTGTTTGAAGTATAATCATAGTGTGTTGTACCGTGTCTCCCCTTTTCAGGTCTGTTGTTCATTTACTTTATATTTATCGACACTTTGGTTGAATTTTGGTGATTGTTTAACTATATTCCTCCTGTTAATGGTTATATTACTTTTTTCGGTCCATAAAAAATTCAAATGATGTTTTAACAAAACTTGAAAATGAACAGTATAACATTTCTTTACTGAGCTCTTATGATTTCTCTACACTCTATACTACTCTATCTCACCATCTTATAAAGGATAAACTTATTAAATTAATAGAAAAAACCTTTGCCAGAGAAAACAAAATGTTCATTGCTTGTAATGTTCAACGTTCATTCTTTTCGAGTTCAGAAGTTGAACATTACACAATGTGGACTTGCCTTGATGTTTGTAGATCTCTTACCTTTCTTTTAGATAATATATTTGTGCGTTATGGGGATACCATATATCGTCAAGTTGTTGGTATACCCATGGGTACAAATTGTGCCCCTCTTGTTGCAGATTTGTTTTTGTATTGCTACGAGAGGGATTTTATGCTTAGCTTAAAACCTGATACACAGACCGATATTGTTAATGCTTTTAATAAAACTTCAAGGTATTTAGACGATATTTTGAATTTAGATAATCCTTATTTTGATACTATGGTTTCTTCAATCTACCCAACAGAACTGTCTTTAAACAAAGCTAATCAATCTGACATTAATGCTTCATTTTTAGATTTGAATCTTTCAATTACAAATGATAAAGTTTCGTCCAAAGTATACGATAAAAGAGAAGATTTTAATTTTAAAATTGTTAATTATCCTTTTCTAGATGGGGATGTGCCACGTTCTACATCTTATGGGGTTTATATTTCTCAACTTATTAGGTTTGCCCGAGCCTGTTCTTTGCTTGAAGATTTTAACCGACGTAATTTAGTCATAACTGATAAACTTCTTAAGCAAGGTTACAGATATCACAAACTTCGGAAAACCTTTTCTAAATTTTATTATCGAAATTTACCTCTCATTAGTAAATATAATTGCAATCTACGGACGTTACTGCGACAAGGCATTTCTCAACCAGAATTTTATGGGGATGTTATCTACAAACTTAGGAAAATTCGGGGTCATATCCATTTTCATGATTTGTTTATAAAACGCATTAAAACATTTAAAAAGAAAGGTTATGATCCTATTATATTGCAACACACTGCATGTTTGGTTATCGACCCTTTTACAGTCGGTAGCTACGCTTCCCTCTTTGCTTGCGCGATGACAGGCCGAGGGTAGTACTCTACGATGGTATACTCTTAAACTTGGATACAGGAGGAGCTTACCAGACTCATGTATTACTTTTCCCCTGTCGTGCCCTTAACGGCTTACCTGCAGGTGCTCTGACTTCAGCAAAGTCATTGAGTACATAATTGACGGATTGTCACAGTTATTATGCTATGTTTTACATGTTGTCCTGTGTTCACCGTCGTCTATGTTGTGGGTAAGTCCAGCGGGGATACCTTTATTTACAATATTTGTAAAGCTAGGGTGACTTTGAGAGAAGTGTGAGGCTAGAACGTCCGTAAACCGGTTTAAACCCCCAGTGGTGTTTTTGCTACTGACCGTGCCAAGGCGGTACTCTCTTTGTCACCCTTCCTTTTGTTTGCCTTGCGTCATTGTGCTTGTGGTTTGTTCATGTTGTGGAACGTTTGTCCCTGGTTCTTGTGTGTCTTTTGGTGTTTTCTGTGTTCATTTCGTGCGTGTGTGTGTGTGTGTGTGTGTGTGTGTGCGTTTGGGTGTGTGGTTGTGTGTGTGTGTCATGCTGTCTATCGGTGTTTTGGTGGTGGTTGCGTCTTGCATGTGGCTTTGCCTGCTTGACTTTACTACTTTTCCATTTGTAATTGTAGTACATGCATATTCAGAATTATCAAAATATTAGCTGATATAAATCATTGTGTCACTTGCGTTTCACAGAGGCATACAGGGTTCACTATCTCTTTTGCATCGTCATCGTCACCAAATAATTTCTGTCAAATTTTCCCCAGAAACCACACAGGCCAACTTCGTACTTCATTCTCAGTGTTGTTATACCTTCTGGTCCTTCAAGATCATGAATTTCAGTACTTCTTGTTCTGAAAATTGAATACCGCTTAAGCCGGTGATAGGGGGCGTGAGCAGTGTTGCACTTTCAATTACTGCTCATGAACAGACTCAATAAAACCGAGTCTGCAATGTTCTCCTTTTGTGTTGCAAGTTTTGCTTTCGCGGGATCACCTCCCTTCAGAATTTACTGATATTTAGCACAGATCATTATTATGGAGAACTGTATGGTGTAAGACAGTTACGAATCTGCCACATGTCCACTTCTTGAAAAAGATTTTGTGTCGCCTGCAAAGCATGGCAGACACATAGGGATCACTTTGTCCGGCGTCTGAGTTGTCGTTGTCGTCGCCACACTTCTTGTCCGGCCTGAATATTCTATTCTACTGATAATATTGAATTCAAACTTCACACATGGAACAGGTGAAATGAGAGGAAGTGTCATGCATAAGGTCCATAACTCTAGCTTTAGTACTTTTGAGTTATTTCCCTTTTTCATTTTTTTGTCCGGCCAATAAGTTCTGACCCCAGTTTCACGGACATTCTTAAGTAATTACTTAGCTAAACCTGTTATCTAAAATACACAAGAACATATATTTTTGCATAAAGTAGTGTTTATTTTGCCAAAAAAGGTAAGATGTTTACTCAATTTTCATTTTAAGAACACATATTGTACTTATTAATAACTGAAGGTGACCTAAATCAAAAACAATATATAAGAATTTGTAACAGACTTAAGAATTTAAGGTTTAATTAAATAGTTCATGCAAAACCGTCATTTTCTTTTATAAACTATATCAGAATGTCTTTAAGGATTGTGTTTAGATAAAATCAGTTCACATATCTTCTCTATTTGCAAATGCAACTTACTCTTATAAGTTAAGCCTGGTATTAAGTAATTACTTAAGAATATTCGGGAAACGGGGGCCTGTTCTACTGATGCCATTGAATTCAAACTTCACACATGGAACAGGCCTGATCAGAGGAAGCGTCTTGCACAGGTCCATAACTCTAACATCAGTATTTATGTGAGTTATTCCTCTTTATTCACTTTTTTGTCGGGCCAATAAGTCCTGTTCTACTGATGTCATTGAATTCAATCATCATATATGGTAGATGATAAGAGGAATTGTCATGCACAATGTCCATAACACTAGCTTCAGTATTTTTGGAGTTATTCTCCTTTTTCATGTTTGAGGGCATATCATTTTGACAATTTTAACCAGGAATAATACAGTATGACTAAGTTTTTAACTAGTAGAGATACAAGTGTCATATTTGGTGGGCACATGCTTCTCATGAAGCTGCAACATTTTTGTGGTATCAGATTAGGATCATGTCTCAATGTCAAATGTCATAATTTGATGTCAGTGGATACGCTAGGGGCATGGAGTATCATACTTTTTGTCTGCTCTGTTGGTACATTTTGGTCATTATTCTCATTATTATTTTGTCTCAGTTTCACGCTTCTTACATATAGATCATGTTTCAAGTCACATAGCACCGTAGCTGGATTTATGTTATACCCATATAAATGTATACAGTGCTCCCTCTCTACAACGACACCCTTTGGGATACGAACATTGTATGTGTTATTTAGAGGGAGTTGTTATAGGGATGGAAAATCAAACATAATTAGCTTGTTTGCAGATCCCCAGATAAGCTGTATTTCGAGAACTAAAACCGTTATGCCTCAATCAAACCCTATGCTGTGACCACTCTTTAGAATCGTCACAAAGTGACAATTCTAAAGAGTGGTCACAACATAGGGTTTGATGGAGGCATAAAGAAAATACGATGGAAAAAAGTTGTTTCTGGAGCCGTGTTGTTTCGGAAACAGTGACATGCGTTGTTGTAAGGGGGGGGGGAATCGTTATCGAGAGGGCCGTTGTATGGAGGGAGCACTGTACATGTACTGCGACTGTGTCGAGTCTTAAATTGGGAAGAGGGTCAATACGCATAAAGGCGAAACAGTGTTCCGAGGAACACCATTCTAGTTATGACAAAACGTGCAGGATCCATTTGATCTGGAACTACACTGCAAATATTTTCACATTAAGGGTTCAGCTTATCTCTGTGCGTGCATGAAATGTGATTTTTGAATGTATTGGAAACAGTTATATATGGATGGACATTGCAAATAGTTATAGATATATTGATTTCGGCAAAAAGTGTACATGGCAAAACATAATTAAGGCAACATATAAAAGCCATGTAATCATGATAATTTGCATTTTAAGCTCTTTGTAAATCCATTTGAGCAGCAAAGGATTCATGTCTACTGCCTATATACTAGTATTTGTTTGTTATAAGCATATGTATATGTAGTTAATGCAATGCATTATTTGAATTGAACTGAATTGAATTTATTAGCTTAATTTTTATGATGGCATATAATTATACAGAAGATGTTTTGGCTCAGGCAGAAACTGTAGAATCAGATCTACATAAATATTATAACATAAGCAAACATAGCAGTCCCTAATCAAACGGCTGTTATATGAGCAGTCTGATCTGGGTCTACTCTGTTTACAAAATGCATGAAAAGGTGTTCATATAAAAGAAAGGGTAAATCAATCATCTTTCATCCCAGCAAACATTTCATATCGGACCGACATTGGTCCGATACAGATTTGTATATCAGGCTGATTTCGGCTTTAACATCGGCCCAATATCAGATATGCACACACTTCTTGATATCGTCCGATATTAGCTACTTGTCAATCAAGGGACTGTCTGCCTGCATTTAGCATATATTATATGCTAATTAAAGGATACTCTCATTTTGATGTTTAAGACTTATTTGAGCTTTTTGTTCTACATTAAAAGCTGCTACAAGTAACACAATAAATCTCCATTATTGTTTTATGTATAGGTTCAGACAGGTGGTCTAATTTGAGCTTTACTGTTATATATATATTATTTATAATATATGAATTAAACCTTTCACCGCCAATGTCGCCTTTATGCACCACGACAAATAGTGCATTCCCAGATCAGACGCCCTCTGTTGAAGGCGGCGTCTGATCAGGAACTTCACTTTTTGTCTCAATCTCTATTTCTATGCATGTGCTTTATTCCTTTGACTTTTGCATTTATTTATCTCATTTCCTTATTGTACCAAATTATTTAACAAAATTGGATTGCAGACGACAATTAGAAATTTGGCGCCAAAAGAGTTAAATAAATTAAGTTCAAGAAACCAGCTCTTGCAAGTAACAGCCTCATAAACTATCTGAAAATAAATACTAAGAATAAATACCGATAATATCTGCTTGTTGGAGACAGCTGTAAGACACGGAGCAATTTATCTTCACCCCATTGTTACACCTTTCTACGACCTTGCAAACAGAGCAGATCCAAATCACATGGATTCTGTACTGTTTGCTTATGGATAGATCCACTGTGACCGAATTTGTGTCCATTAGCTATTATAAATAATTATCTTATTAATATTCATGATTTCATTATTTCTTACACGAATATTTATAAGGTAAGAGTTAAAGCAGGGCGTGAGGTATAAGTATACGCAAGAGAGTCGGCAGTACCAATGCTCACCTCGGATATATAAATGACGAGTCTGAATTATGTGATTCAATTATGTTTTAAGACACTGCTGAGGTTTATGATGCTGATGTTATAATAATGATGTATATGATGAAGATGATGTTATAATGGTGATGTTTATGATGATGTTTTCCATGATGGTGTTTATGAGATCATTATTTTTATGATGATATAAATGAGTCATGCAGGAAACACAACATATAAAACACACAATCAACCTAAAAGACACAACGACATAAGTGAATAGCAAATGTTTATGTATATTAAAAGACAAAACAAAGACATTAAGACATGACAAACTAAAATTAAGAGGGGATAAGAGAGTACTGCCTTAGAACGGAGAGCAGCAAGTGTCACGTGGTTTACACCGGTTTAGGGCCGATGTTTTGTATGCTTTTGATGGTGATGTTAATGATGGAGATGTTAAGGATGACTATGTTTATGATTGTGATTATGATAATATATGATTTTATGATGATGATGTAATGATGATGTTTATGATGATGATAGTTATGATGATGCTGATTATGATGAGGATATTTATGATGATGATATTTTTGATGGTGATTTAGGTTTATAGGAGAAAAGCTTATATCCTGCTATATGGCACCCAAACCACATAACCTACCGTTAAGGTATTGAACAGGGGGGGGGGGGGACCCGAGTCTGCAATTTTCTCTGTTTGCATGGTAGTTTTTGCTTTCGAACGATCTCCTACTATTAGAATTTAAACAAAAGGACAAAACAATCTGAAACTGAAATTATGCCCATAACAACAACAAGGTAGGAAGGAATCGTGAGATTTGATTTGAATAGGTATACACATATATGCTATTTATTGTAGACCTGGGTCCATGCTTATAAAAAGTTTAGTTGAGTCTGAGTTCGTTCTAAAGTTTGTGATTGGTCAGATTTGAGTCAAAGGCTCAAATCTGACCAATCAAAAGCTTGAGAACTCAAATCTGACCAATCAAAAGCTTGAGATCGGAACTCAGACTCAACTAAAAGCTTTATAAGCATGGACCCTGATTTGACGCATGATTTTTCTGATTATGCACCGTCGATAAGTTCCCCTTAGGTTCCGCTTTTGATATTCTCTGCTAATGAACGAAGTAGGTAGTTGGCGGTTAAAATAAATATAAATTACTACTGTTTCAATTTTGAAAATGGAATTCTCTTGAGTTTCAGTTTATTTGCAAACAATACTTAGATGATTCGACAACAGTTTGGATTCAGATAAGACGCAGAGTTGCCCAGTGTATGATCTGGATCCAAAGTGTCATCTTTGTTTCATTCATTTAACCCTTTTGGTGCCAAATTTCTTATTGTCGTCTGCAACCCAGTTTTGTTCAAACATTTTGGTAAAATAAGGAAATTATATATATAAAGTTAAATTTCAAAGTAATAAATCAAAGATATAGAACTTGAGACTGAGAGAAAAAAGTGAAGTCTCAGATCATACACCGCCTTGAAAAGGCGGCGTCTGATCTGGGACTGCACTATTTGGCGTGGTACATTTATGCGACATTGGCAGTGAAAGGGTTAAAGTAAATTGTATCAATGTCACTGAAATCAGAGTAAGTTTTCAACTCAAATAGTCGAACCCCGTACGTATCCTAATGAGCTTTGAAGTACATAATGATTCAGCTTTAGGTCTAGTAGCAGGTGAGCTGTCTAAGTATTACAAATGGCAAGCCACAGTTGGTATTTAAGCAACTACTAACTTGAACCGTACGTGAATTAGAAAGATGTTTTCCCTTGTTAATGTGTTGTTCTTAGCTGGTGTTGTGGCCTACAGTTTTGCCAAACCATATGGTTGCTTGTCGGAAAGTGATTTTCGTCAGTGGATATCAGAATTGCCTGCGAAGGAAGATAAACAACCTTCTCTTGAAGATAACTTACTGAAAAATGATTCTGAACTAAAGGCGTCCACTGGTAAGTCGGAGCAATATTTCTGCTTTAACCGATTACTCCATATAAAAGCATTTTCACACGCCTTTGCAAACATAGTAGACTTAGACCACTGATTCCCACATGCGCCGTCTGATAAAGGTCAGCTCTGTTTGCTATGTTCCCACATGCGCCGTCTGATCAGGGTCAGCTCTGTTTGCTTATCAGTTTCTTTAGTTTGTGCCATGGTCACGATTTCTCTTGGTCGTAATGCAATTATAAAAAATCAGTTAATTAATATGCACCATGTCATTACATGAATATTCTTTGAGGAAAGTGTTAATTTCCTATATGTAGGAAATTTGGGACTACTTTATCTAAAATGCAATTTATGATAACTCCTTTTCTAACATTGCTCTACCGGCGACCTTGGTATAACCGTGTAGACAATTTGGATCCAGATGAGACACAGAGTACCTCGACGTCTCATCGGGATCCAAACTTTTGTCACTCTGATATTCCTTTTTGAAAAGATATGGAAGGAATACGTGTTTGTAGTATTGAAGCAGACGACACTATTTGCAGACAATTGTTCAGAATGCAGAAGGTTAACCTTTTCACCGCCAAAGTTGCGAAACAATCCCTGCGACAAATATTGCAATCCCAGATCAGACGCCGCCTTTTCAAGGTGGTGCATGATTAGAGACTTCACTTTTTGTCTTAAACTATATTTCTATATATGTGCTTTATTCCTGTGAAATTTGCATTTATTTATCTGATTAGGAGCAATTTGTGTGTAACCAGATAATTGAACATAGAAATCCCAGAAGAAATAGGAGCAGTTTGTATGTAACCAGATAGTTGAACATAGAAATCCCAGAAGAACTAGGAGCAATTTGTATGTGACCAGATAGTTGATCAATACGACGAAGACATAGTTGAACATAGAAATCCCATGGTACGATTAACCTTTAATACATTTGTCCCCACATGCGCGTGCTTAGCCGAGTTTTATAAATACGACGAAGACATTCTGGCAACGTAATTTAGATTATATCCATTCAAATATCTTTATACAAATTTCAAAAAGAATCAGGAACGACTGAATGTAATCAAACAAGGTGGTAAATTGCAACAGGCTTTCTTTGTTTGCTTTTCATGTCTATCTTAAGTATGTTTACGTTCCCATGCCATGCAAATACATGTGGCTGGGATGGAGACTCCGAGAAACTTGACCTCTCATCAGAATCCAAACTATTTGACAATATGAGGATGTTTTACACGCGAAAGGGATGCAAGTTCAATTAAAAAAAACAAACGAAGAAGCCTAAATATTCTGGAATTTTCTTGATGAGACGTTTCTAGGGAGTGGTCACAACATAGGGTTTGGTTCAGAAATGACGATTTGAGCACCTACATCTATTTCTTTGGACTAACTAAAGACTTATGAAATATTCTAACGAGTTTCGGGTCTTAACGACACCATTGCTACATTTCAGAGGCCTATATAAAACCAACAGTCAACTTTACGGCTAACACAATTGCGGACGAAGATGTCTTTGCTGGAGAAGTGATAAAGTTTACAACAGTGGTCAGCAACATTGGTAATGGTTATGACAATATTACCGGAAAGTTTACGGCACCTTATAGTGGTTTATTCGAGTTTCATATTTTAGTCTGCTCCAATAAAGGTACAAGGCTAGAAGCATTTCTGTTCATGGGTGGTAACATCTATCGACACATATTGTTGATGACATTACAAAACAGATTATGTTCATCAATCGACAAGGAGAAAGGTCTCAAGAAGGGAGACGAGGTCTTTCTTCAATGCGTTCGCACAGAGCCAGGCGCAATATTTGGTGGAGACGATTCCATCCGGCCTACGTTTTCTGGTTGGCTGATTGAAGTATAACATGATCTTATTATGATCAGAGTATTAGCCCTTGTCAAGCAACAAGTGACATCTTCTCAATGTTGGATGTGGTGAAATGTTCTATCAGTTCTTATGTCAATACACTGAACAAAAGTACAAAAATGAGTCATGCAGGAAACACCACATACAGAACAAACACTCGCCCGAACAGCAACACAAGGAAACAGCAAATGTACATAAGTAGAAAAAACAACAAGAGACGCACAAAGACAAAACAAACATACAATAGGAGGAAGATGGAAGTACCGCCTTGGAACAGTCAGTGACAAAAGTCACTGGGGGATTAAACCGGTTTATGAGCGCCCAACCTCACACTTATTCCACCCCGATCCTAAAAGACAAACAATGTAAATAAACGTATTCCCTCTCCGACTAATCTACAACAACCGCGACAGCAAAGACAGTGGTAAAGTGCATGTATAACGAAAAAACATTTAAGTGAACATACTGTATCCACCTATCGCTAGTGTACTCAATGATTGAGCTGCAAACAGAGTAACTGTAGAAAAGTAATAAAGGGTACAACAAAATGAAATAGTACAGATATCCGACGTTCTCCTTCCATTTCTGGATTGAAGAGGTCGCCTTCATAGAGTACTAAACCTTTCTTGTCGGCGTACATGCAAAGAGGCCAGCGTGATTGCCAACTGTAAAAGGGTTCACAACCAAACATGCAGTATGTTGTAGTCCTACGGGATCATATCCCTTTTTAATGAATTGTTTTATATATTTGATGAACAAAGTGAGAAAATGGGTATGTCCAATAATTTTACGAAGTTTGTAAATCACATCACCATAAAATTCAGGATGTGAAATACCGTGTCGCAGAAGCACCTTGAGATTACATTTGTACTTGCCAATGAGAGAGAGATTTCGATAGTAAAATTTAGAGAAAGTTTTTCTTAGTTTATGGTATCTATATCCTTGCTTAAGCATTTTTTCAGTTAAAATGAGATTTCGACTGTTAAAATCGTCAATAGATGTACAAGCTCTAGCAAAACGAATAAGTTGAGATATATAAACCCCGTAAGATGGAGCACGGGGGACATCTCCGTCAAGATGAGGAAAACTTACAATATTAAAATCAAAATCATCTCTTTTGTCATATATTTTAGAAGAAATCATTCCATTAATTTTAAGGTCTAGACCAAGAAACGCTGCATAATTGTCGGACGGGTTAGCTTTATTCAATTAGAGTTCTTTAGGATAAATTGTAGGAATCAGAGCATCGAAGAAAGGGTTATCTAACTTAAAAGTATCATCCAAATATCGACAAGTTTCATTGAAGGCTTTTATAACATCTTCTTGTGATTGAGGATTCAAACTCAACATGAAATCTCTCTCATAGCAGTACAAAAACAAATCTGCGACAAGTGGTGCACAATTCGTACCCATGGGAATACCAATTACCTGACGGTATATAGCATTCTCATAACGTACAAATATGTTATCCAAAAGAAAGGTTAGTGCTTCGCAAACTTCTGAGCAAGTCCAATTGGTGTAATATTTCATTTGCTCGTCAGTAAAGAAAGCTTTTTCAGCATTACATGCCAAGAATGATGTTTTTTTTCGGGCAAATACTTTCTGGATCAAGTTAGTAAGCTTATCCTTAATTAAAATATGAGGAAGAGTTGTGAACAGAGTAGAAAAATCGTACGTGCTTACAGTGGATGCAAGATACCTTTTGTTCTTAAGTTTGTTTAAGACTTCTTAAGAGTTCTTAATAGACCAGAAGAGATTTATTCCAGAATTTTCATAAGTCTTATCACAGTAGAATTTTACATGTTCCTTTACCTTCTTTAAACAAGAAGTCAAAAGTATAGACAATTTAGTAGTTGTACATGAACTAGAATTTGCAATGAAACGCGCTTTATTTATTTTTTATGTAGTTTTGGTAACCAATACATTGTAGGAAGTTGTTGTGTAATTTTAATATCGGTTCCAAATTGTTCACACTTTTTGACATGGTCTGAAATGATGCGTTACCTCTAAACGTTTATAAAAAAGGCATACAGGAACGGTTGCAAACTGGAGATACTCATTTTTGTTTTCTATTTCCATCCACTATGTCCCATCTTACTCCGTACATACGCCTTTGCAAACAGAGTAGACCCAGATCAGACGACTCCGGTATGTGTCGTCTGATCAGATCTGCTTTGTTTGCTTATGGTATAACACGGCTATGATTCTACAGTTTCAGATGTGGCCGAAAATGCCTGCGTCCATGTGCTATTATTACAATTAATCTAATCAATATTCATGATGGCATTATGTCTTACAACATTAATTATCATGGAGTAAAGGGTTAACCAGTAAGGTACCATTTATACACTTGACATTACATTTAACTTATAAATACAGTCCCATCTAATACCGCTATACACTTGTAATCCTATTTGACTTATAAATACAGTCCCATCTAATACCACTATACACTTGAAATCCCATTTGACTTATAAATACCGCCTTACACTTGACATTCCATTTGACGTATACATACAGTCCCATCTAATACCGCTATACACTTGACTATCCATTACACGTACAAGTATAGTCTAATCTAATACCGCTATACACATGACATTCCATTTGACTTTTACCTCCCTTCAGAATTTATAAATACAGTCCCATTTAATACCGTTATACACTTGACATTCCATTTGGCTTATAAATGCAGTCCCATCTAACACCGCTATACACTTGGCATTCCATTTGACGTATAAATAGAGCCCCATCTAATACCGCTATACACTTGACATTCCATTTGGCTTATAAATACAGTAACATCTAATACCGCCATACACTTTATCCCCGCTAATAACAGCTCGCTCTAATAAACACCTCTTACTTCTGGTATGTGTGTGTGGTTGAGTGCGCGCCCGAGTGTAGTATTCATGTGTGTAGTTGCGTGTGTGTTTTGTGTTTGTGTGTGTTGTTGGTTTCTGTGTTGGGTATGTAGGGGACCGGGGGAGGGGGACGATGAATACAACAACAGAAACAATACAATATAATAATCGTTAAATAAAGAAACAGTATTTTCAAAGTACATGTGAAGCTAAATGCAGACTGAAAGCAATTTAGAAAGCAGTAACCTATGTACAAACAAATGCAACGCCTCTGGAGCGTTTATGAGAGACAATACGATATAACCTCGGGACTCGTGCTGCATTTGTTTATTCATGTACATTTGTTCAGAATGTTATCTGGCACGTATTGTGGTCTGGATCATTTGTCGTCTGTTTCAATTTTTAAACGAAATTTCTTCATTTTTATTTAAAACCAGCACAGGAACATACTTTTTGCGACGTGGAGTTACTCGGTGTGGTGATCTGAATCAATCAATGGAAACAATGACCATAAGACCTCCTGAGGAAAATGTCGTTATTTGAAGATTTCGTCTACGTAATTTGTTAGGGTAACGTTTTCTTGTAAATTTCATTTTTGAATAAACGATTTAAGTGTCAAGTATTATGAATTTTGATTGCTAGAGGAGTTTTTTGCATGAAATTCACCCTGCATTAATTAATCTACCACCTGTCTCCAAGACCGATATTTACATTGAATACTAAATTTAATGTACTGTCTAGAGACGTATTACTGTACACCCAACTGTTTATTCATACAATCACGAATTATCCCAGTCCATATTAAAGGTGAATGTTACCTCTCCCATTAGAGATTTATGTTTTGATTAGGGTCTTGACTTTATTAACGATCGTACGAGTCCTTATTTTTCACAATAGCCCTTGCTCGCACGGCATACACTCTAGCATAGGTAACCATTTTCTGCTTGCAGATGTTTTTGTCACGCCTTTGCAAACAGAGTAGACCCAGACCAGGCCACTCATGTAGAGGCCGTCTGACCAGGGTCTGCTTTGGTTGTTTATGAACAGATAACCCCTACAGTTTTTACCATTACCAAAATATGTACATAATATCATTATACATACACAGGCAACAAATAGTCATGATATCATTATTTCTGACATGAACATTCAACAGGGAAAGGGTTAGGCGTGCAACGATTTTGCCCAAAATATGTACAACTATACTGGAATTTCTAATACGACGATCGCAATTTGAAGTCGTTTTTTAAACTGACTTTTATCAGTCGTACGATCTGTCCTTAGACGGATCCGATCCGACATTGGTAATTTTTATAGGGTATTCATGTATATCCCGTTTTTGTATCCCAGGAAGTTACATAAACCGTATTTCCTAGTAATATAATACAATAAAGTCAAACACTCAAATAAAACACACGACTATATAATAAAAACTGAAAACATATAACATACAACTATGTAGTAAAACTGAACACAAATAACATACGACTATATAGTAAAACTGAACACAAATAACATACGACTATATAGTAAAACTGAACACTCAAATAAATAACATACGACTATGTAGTAAAACTGAACACTCAAATAAATAACATTCGACTATATAGTAAAACTGAACACAAATAACATACAACTATATAGTAAAACTGAACACAAATAACAAACGACTATATAGTAAAACTGAACACACAAATAAATAACATACGACTATATAGTAAAATTGAACACAAATAACATACGACTATATAGTTAAACTGAACACTCACATAAATTACATACGACTATATAGTAAAACTGAACGTTCAAATAAATAAAATGCAACTATATAGTAAAACTGAACGCTCAAATAATTAAAATACGACCATATAGTAAAACTTTACACAAATATATAAAAGTACATAGTTCATCAAATGTATAAATCAATTCATTAAAAAGGGATATTATCCTGTAGTACTTAAACATACTGCATGTTTGGTTGTGAACCCTTTTACAGTTGGCAATCACGCTGGCCTCTTTGCATGTACGCCGACAAGAAAGGTTTAGTACTCTATGAAGGCGACCTCTTAAATCCAGAAATGGAAGGAGAACGTCGGATATCTGTACTATTTCATTTTGTCGTACCCTTTATTACTTTTCTACAGTTACTTTGTTTGCAGATCAATCATTGAGTACACTAGCGATAGGTGGATACAGTATGTTCACTTAAATGTTTTTTCGTTATACATGCACTTTACCTGTGTATTTGCTGTCGCGGTTGTTGTAGATTAGTCGGAGAGGGAATACGTTTATTTACATTGTTTGTCTTTTAGGATGGGGATGGAATAAGTGTGAGGTTGGGCGCCCATAAACCGGTTTAACCCCCCCCCCAGTGACTTTTGTCACTGACCGTTCCAAGGCGGTACTTCCATATTCCTCCTATTGTATTTTGTTTTGTCTTTGTGCGTCTCTTGTTGTTTTTTCTACTTATGTACATTTGCTGTTCAGGCGAGTGTTTGTTCTGTATGTGGTGTTTCCTGCATGACTCATTTTTGTACTTTTAACACTCAAGCGGTTTACAAATGCCAAGTAAGTCGCAATTAACAGCTGGAGAAAGTTTAAACATTTATCCCTTATATAAGAAATACTATTCTAGTAATTTTAAGAAGTTCAGCTGTATTGTATACATGATATCATCTGAAAAAAAAGTTAAATGCGAGTCTTGGCGAGCATTTAACTACTTTTCTGACAAGCCAAAATACAGCTGAACTTCCAAACTACTAGCATAGTAATTCTCTTATCATGCAACTCCAAGAAAAATGGAGAAAATGACGAAAGATTACTAAAGCGGTTTCGTCCCCTGAATGAAAATACATACAAGTACGAATTACGTGACGTCATATTGGCATGCAGTGACGTCATCGACTTTTACAACATAACACATATTCTGAAAATGGGTGATCCTTCGAAAGCAAAGGTCGAAATGCAAAAAGAAAAAATTGCAGACTCGATTTTATTGAGTCTGCTCATGGGTAGTAATTAAAAGTGCAACACTACTCACCCTCCCTAGCACCGGCTTAGGCAGTATTCAATTTTCAAAACTAATAACATGAAAACTAATGATCCCTCTCTCTCTCTCTCTCTCTCTCTCTCTCTCTCTCTCTCTTTTTTTTTTTTTCTCTCTCTCTCTTATCCCTCTCCTTCAAGCTCATACAGACACTCACACCCTAATTACGCTCTCGCATATTGGGACTCTGTATTTCGTTTCGAGAGAGGTCTAATTTAAGCGTGCAGTTGACCCGTTGTTAGCTAGATGTTTTATTCAGATGGATAGATAGATATATATGTGAACATTTTATTATGCCGTTTACATCGCAAATCGTTTTCAATAGCATATAAAACAGTATCAACACATGTGCTGCCTACAGATCTATCTACAGCTGTTCATTCAGACTGCTCTCCTAATTAAATTAGGAAGCAATCTTAACTTGATCTGCATTGATTGCATATTTCTCGCTTATGTGGATAAACTAAATCCTTTTACATATATCCCCTTAATGATCAGCGTAGAATATATCATTTATTATTTTGATGCCATTATTTTTTACATACAGTGTGGTTATCAGTAGACTGAATAGCGGTCACGGCCTATTGATCGCAACACTGTCATGTGACTTATTAATGCAACGCTGCATAGCTCCCAAAAACAAAAAAATCAATCGAATTTCAAACCAAATACAATTGAATATGTACATGTATATTATATGTATCTGCAAATGAAACTGGGTTTTGTACTTACCTTAATCTGTTGTTGAAATCCTACAAATATGCTGTTTACTGCTGATATCACGTGATTTTATTTACTATTTAATGAAGTTAATGAAGCCTTTCTAATCCGGAACCGAAAACATCTTTCTCTTACTTGGTGCAGTTACGCAGCCTGTATCAGGATCCAAGCAAGGAGAAAATTATTGTTTTACTATACTCTCTTCATGATTTTTGGCTCGCAATAATTTTGACAAATATACCTTGACCGATTGCCGAGGGCTTCACTGTATTCTCTTCGGTCAGTTTAAGAATCTACTTTCAGATTACATCAGTCAAATTCTGCACGAAATTATCATGATAGTAAACCATGGATGAGAAAAGTACAAAAATGAGTCATGCAGGAAACACCACATACTGAACAAACAGTCGCCCGAACAGCAACACAAGTCTGATTGGTTGCTGTCCGACAGAAAAAAAACAGCGTTCGCAGTTTGACTATGGGCGACCCAGTTCGCTCTGATTTCGAAAGAACTGGTGTTCATAGTCAAATGCACCATTGGCTTGTTAATTTAAAATTATTATTCATTGATTGTAAGAAGATAATCTACTAATTTAACATTATATTATTACACCCCCAACCACCACCATAACAGGAACTACCTTACATGTTATTACGAATTGTTTATTCTGTAATCTTTAAATACACAGTAGTATATTACTTGTTCCTCATGTATTCATGTATATCATAAACTGAGAGTAATAAAGAATTTGTATTGTATTGTATATTATACCTACCCTTCAATCATGACGGAAGGGCAGTTCTCCACCCCTTCAAATACAACGGAAAGACAGTTCTCCGCCCTGTAAGAAATGAAGGGCACTTCTACTGAAGGGCACTTCTCCTGATGAGAACTTGAGTAATTAAGGTGCTAGTGCTATCTATGTATGACATACGCAAAATACACACTAAAATAATGTTTGATATATATTTATATATATAATCATTTTCTTATTTTTTCATATTTCTCAAAATGTAAATAATCATGCATTATTCATACCTCTGAAACATATTTTGATAAAAAATCTCAAATGAGATAGAAGTAACAAATTTGATTCTGATTTTGTTTTATTTTTAGAAATAGAATTTTGGAAAGGGTGTGTGTTTTACAGAAACAGTATATATCCATATCTAAAATTTAAAAACTGAGAAAAACAACAACACACAAGATCTAGCAGTATACCAGAACATATAGCATCATTGTTACTTGAATTATCAATCATGAAAAAGCAGTTTGAATCCAGTTGCATTGCCCTGGTTAGGGGTTGCAATGCTAGCTGATGAGTGTACATGTCTCAATAATTTGTTGACGTACCATTACTGACACTTGTTTTAATGACAAAAGTAGATTCCAATCAGAGGGTAGTGACAATTTGGGTCCCAATTTGGGTTCATGCTTTGCCTAATCTTACTACATGTCACTGGAAATACTGATTTCGTGGTAACAGCTGCATTTATAATTGACAGATGATTGTTCAATAGATGCATGTTCCCAATCAGAATAGTTCTAATTGAAATTCAAATGACATTTATTTTATCTTGATATGTTTATATCAACGTCTATCAAAAGGCTATTAATCCTTTCCTCTATGAATGTTTATGTAAGAATTAATGCAATCATTAATATTAATTAGAATAATTTGTTATAATAGCACATGGACATAGGATATTTTAGGCATGACACAAACTGTAGAATCGTATCTATATTATATCATAAGCAAACAGAGCAGACCCTGGTCAGACTGCTCCTCTTTTAGACAAAATTCCGTCTGAACTGATTTCACACCTTTTCAGGCACCATTCCCATTTTGTCTACCAAGGGATTTGCCATAGGACGTGAGTGGAGAAGTTGAGTAATTGAGGTGTGAGTGTGAGTGTCATCTAGGTGTGAAATACACAAATAAAATAATATTTTCATAATCTATACTACTAAAAGAACGAGCTCGACTTTTGGTCGGATTTGCCGTAAATACGACACAACGTACATACTGGGTAATGTTATGTGCGGGTAGCTTACACATTGAAGTTGTGTTATTTGACATCGAAAAGTATTAATATCAGCAGTTTGGATACAGACAGAGAAATTCCCCTACCTACAGAAATATAAAAATAGACGGGAAAAGACCTTCAAAGGTGAGTGACGATTGGTGAATATTCCGATACGGACACTAGTTGTGTTAACGTTTTATGTTTTGTTGGTTTTGTTTCTCTTTTAGTATTTGTTGACAGAACAGACGGTTTGTGACTGTTTATACAGATGTATAGTCAAACAACTATAGTTCGATTTTGACCCGTGAGCTGTGACACGGAGAAGCGCCCTTCAGGAGAAGTGCCCTTCACTTCTTACAGGGTGGAGAACTGCCCTTCCGTTGTATTTGAAGTGCCCTTCCGTCAAAATTGAAGGATAGGAGAAGTGCCCTTCAATGTCATAACAAAAAGCCCACATACATTTATATGCTGGTGATTTGGTTTTTGCTTCCACGTACTGTTACACTGTTTTGTGTTTGAATAACACACAACGTGTTAAAATATAATTAGATTATTGCTTTTTCAATTAATGCTACTATTTGAAGCAGGGGTGATACTAGTTTAATGACACCTATTTAATCGCGACCGTAGTGCCATATGCAAACAACTTTGATCTTGACGAGGCCCTGAAGTATGCGTAATCTGGATCTAAACTTGAACTGTACTGATCCTGCAAAACAGTTCATTTAGCCGATTAAATGTAATGCTCATTCGATTGGATTTAATTCTTAATTTTCATGCACTGAAGCAGGTTCAGTATATTCACCATGTCATGCATTTATAATTGGACTTGCAAATAGTTTTCATCCTGTCGAGACCCCGATTGATTATGCATCTCAGCAGGATCGAAACTACATGTACTTGCAATGTTCTAAAACGACCATACACATATGAAATGAATCCGTTCCAGTTCGGTTCCAATTTCGTTGTCAATTTAAGTACAGCTCGAACAATTTGACGTGGACCCTAACCTACTTAATTAGCATAAATCAAAACTGCTAACATTTCTATTTTTACCCTCGGCACGCATTTGCAAGCAAAAAAGATCCATATTGCGTATCACAATTGGCGTTCCAAGCTTTAATTTGTGGTCGATTGAGTATTTGTTACATATATAGGTTTTCAGTTTGCATCAATTTGTTAATTACTCAGCGGATCCGGCTTTAATTGCTGAGTATTTGTTACCTATGAACAGTCGTCGGGCCTTAATTGGTCGTCGATTGAGAATTGTTACATACAAAGAAAGCTTTAATTATGACGGTAGGGCTATTAAAATGCTAGGGTTTTGTTAGGACAATGAAGGGCACTTCCTCTTCCCTTCAATTATGAAGGAAGGACACTTCTCCATCCCTTCAAATACAACGGAAGGGCAGTTCTCCACCCTGTAAGAAATGAAGGGCACTTATCCGTATACCTTTAGGACCAGTCCACCCGTAGAGGTAAAACAAGTTACAAACCATGTATTTGTTCCGGAGTTACCCGTAGTTATACAGACAAGTAATAAGCATATACAGTAAACCCTCTCTGTAACGGCCAGTAAATTGTGTTAATCAGTTGGTATTTAGGGCAGGTGGCTGCTTTAAGCAAGGTGAAAGTAAAACAGAACGCTCCTAAAGGAACGTTCTGTTTTACTTTCACCTTGCTTTAAGGAGCATTCTGTTTTACTTTCACCTTGCTTTAAGCAGCCACCTGCCTTTAACACAATATACTTGATGCAATTTAGTAGCCGTTATAGAGAGGTTTTACTGTATAAACTAATACTGCACGATTACTACGAGCTTCTTGTGACAACCATTGTCCACTTGCCCATAAATTAGAATGGTTGCAACTTCTATAAATAGAAAAAAGTGCAGTAATGGCTCAGCACTCGAAATTGAACTATAGGTCTGACGGGTTACGGCTTCGCCGAGTGCATTTATAAGGGAGATCAGAATATCGAATATACACGTGTCATTTTTTAAAGAAAATGTTTAGTTATAGACACAAACAATAAGCGGATGGAAACACAGCGTAGTGGATAAGTCGTAGGACAATGAGAAAGTTTATGATCGGTGAACATTTTATTACGCGGGTTTCGAGTCTCGCATTAAACAATTTTTGTTGCTAAAAAATATTAAGGAATCTATAATTACTTATAATTTTTTGATTGATGTTCACCCTTTTGTTTTGTTTTCAGGGGTTTTATTCTTTTATTTCCAATTTCATTTCAACCAGCACATATTTTTATTGGTATATATCTACCAAGAAACATACAATTGGATATTGCCCAAAAATAAGTCATTGTTGGCCATTAAGGCAGGCGACGGCTTAATTTAAGAACCAAATAATACAGAAAGCTCCCTTGAGAGCATTAAGCAGCCACCTGACTAAATGGCTCACTGAGTGACTAAAGTCCTTACTGAGTGATGGGTTCATAGATGTTCATAGAAGTTTTACTGCAATTCATTTTATTTCAATACAATTAATTTTCTCCCTCACTGGCAGTGTCAGTCTCGAATTCATCAACTCTATTATCACCAGCGTAAGCTGTCAGGTCTATTATGAAGTTTTGAAATATTTCATCTATAGTAATGTCTGATGCCCAAAATGTCCGTTCAATATCCTCAGCGTGAGAAATACAGTGACGAACATGTGTATGTATAAATGGTCAGCATAATTATACAGTATGAAATAAAGTAATGCATTACTATTCATTCAAGATGAAAAAAAAGTTTAAGGTCGACGCGGGATTCGAACACACGCTTAACAAAAAGTCCACTATCGCAATGCCGTGTGCGTTCCTAGATTTTACCTACTGCACTAAACTGCTGACCACAATGTTTCCTTCATTTGTATCTAATATACTAAACTCGGTTGTTTAAAAACTGGTCCGAGAACATGCGGAATGCTGTTCTCCCTAAAAAATGGAATCGGCTGACCTTTGACACGTTAGACCTAGTTGTTTGACTATACCAACTCATGACCTACTCTAATGGAAACAAAACGAATTGACTATGCACAGCACTTCTTTATTTTTGAAAGCCTTAGCCAGTCGCAATGTTTCCAACATAGTTGTCTTGGTGCAATGGATATGTACCTGGGCTTGTATGTGGCGGGTCTTGAGTTCGATTATGTTGCCTGGCCCTGTATTTGTGTGCTGTTATGCAAACAACAAAATAACAACAAGTCTCAATAATAAAGTAATCTACGTGCTCACAGTTTCCCCCACCCGTTTCGGGTCGAACCACAGGGCACCGTCACAATGAATTATGAACCTCGACAGAAAAAAATGTATGAACACTAGATATATAGACAAGGGGTCGAATTTCCTATTTACGAATTTTACCCCTCTCCCAAGTTATGCCTCTGTTGAAATTCAATCAAACGGTATATCGGGTAAAGCTTTTTGCCAATAAGTAGTCTAATGTATAGCCTACGTAACTGCAAAGCGAAAAGCTCCTAGTTGAAACGGTTCTTAGAAGCCAAAAGCGGAGAATCTCGAGAAACACGGTACTTTTGACAGGTCGGAAACGACGACCTCGCAACCACCCGCTTACCGACTAAACCGGCTATTTGAACGCTTGCTAGCGCTGATCCAGGGCTGCATACACTAGCTAGTAAGCAACTGTGGCACTTACTGCGTGCGAAAACTGCGTTCGATTAACTTTATGTACACTGTTGGACAGATGATAGTGTCTCCAAACTATTTGTTTTAGCTTTCAGCATCCATTTTACGTCAAGTGATCAGTAATGAAAGCTGCAAGCCTATTGGACCAGGGCACAGTCTCGACCAATGAAATTTGCCATTACAATATTAGTCACGTGATACAAACATGGTGTGGAGTTTGAATAAACTGGAAAATGGTCATTTGAACGCCCAAATTATACTCCTTAGAAGTTAATCGAACGCGGTTTTCGCAGAAAGTGTCACAGTTGCTTACTAGCTAGTGCATACAGTCCTGATTCGGCGCTGGCAAACTTTCAAATAGCTGTTTTAGTCGGTAAGCGGGTAGTTACGAGGTCGTTTCCTACCTGTCAAAATTACCGTAGGTAATATATACAATGCAATAAAGACGAAGAGCAAAACAGCTGATGCGTCATCGGCCAAATCGCCCCAAGGCCTAAATACGTGTGCAGTTCTCACAGAATGGCATTGTACCATTTATTTGCATACCCCGTATGCATATGTTACCGTAATTGTTTCTTTACTTTTTTGATGCAATCAATTCTATATTTTTCCTTACAAACGTACGTGTACTAACGAGAATGACAGATAGAGAGCAGAAGTTGCTGAAGCGTCCCTTGGCCAAATCACCCATACTGGTCATAATGTTGTCTCTATTTTCAGACAGTGAGACTGAGACTGGCACAGTACCATTTTTGAACATGTTAACAACAATGCTTCATTTAGATGGATTTTATTCTTTAGACGGACTTCGACGTGTTTGCATAATATATACTTTACAGAGTATCTGATAAAAGTGCATGACTGTCGAATGCTATCTAAAGCATATTATAATCTGGAAATTGTGGTATACGGGTGTACCGTTCTGAAAGAGAGACTCTTAGTGATTAGAAGCTTTTTGTTGAAACAAGATTGTTACTTGCCTACAAAATTGTATTTAAATTCATTCATTTACACAATATCATAATATCAATTACATTTATAAGGAACTACATTAGCTGAAACGACGACGTTCCCCGTGTAGCTGTAACAAAAACCAGAAAGGATATTTCATGAAATGAAATAAACATCTTTATCATCTTTACAGTTATGTTCAGCTGCTCCAGATTTTAAATGAATCTGTTTTAGGTATTGATTACAATCATCTATTTCATCACAATCCAAACACCTCGGATTTAGCTGTTACTCTTTACCAAGTAGTATTTTAAGAAATCATAAGTGTTGTTATTGATTATGTTATGCTAATAATAATTGTACGACAGACCCCCAGCAAAGCTATTGAAAAAGTGTCCTGATAACGGTTGTAAGTGGACACTTTTGTACGCACGTGATTCTTGTGGTTAAAACTTATCTACCTAGGATTTGAATTGGGTGAACCAAGGGGAAAACATTTTGTACGCATCGGACACGTCTTCGGTCATGCTAACAAACTGTCCTTATAACGGTTGTAAGAAGATACTTTGGTAGTAAGACTCGTACTGTATCTATTACTTACAATAATTACCTGGATGCTGATAGTGAGTGATATGGTTCTTCGCACAAGAAATGTCACAGATGTTCAAACTCCAAACACATGTACATCTGCCTTTGTTTACAACTATTAGCTGAGAATACAGTACAGTTTTCATAGCCAGTTATGCATTTTGCAACCAGTTAATCGCCATTTTGTAATCAGCAAACGTTAACCCTTTCGTTGCCAAACTCTGTCGTCTGCTAACTTTGTCGTCTGCTACAAATTTTCATTCTTTTGATTTTCTTCATTTTTGTTTCAAAAACATAGTAACAGTAACAAACAGTTTGGATCCTGATGAGACGCCGAGTTACTCTGCGTCTCATCTCGATCCAAACTGTATGCATAGGTAATCACAGATCCGGCATTGGCAGCGAAAGGGTTAAGCACAACTATGTTGTGACCACTCTTTAGAATCGTCTCGAAAAAGTTGTCACAACATAGGGTTTGGTGGAGAAATAACGATATAAGTATTTGAGTATACACCTGTATCAGTCACTTTGACTACAATAGTGCTATTACGACCCTTTGGAAACTAGTGATCGCCTTTGCAAGCTGTATGGGTCTGGAGTAGGCTAGAAATGAGTTTGTGTTACATCACGATCCAAACTGTTTTTACACTGATAGCGTTTCTTGGAAAAAAATAGACTTTCCTATCTAAATATTTTCAAGAATAACTTCTTTATTTCTCCGCCAAACCCTATGTTGTGACCACTCTTTAGAATTGTCTTTTCGAGACGATACTAAAGAGTGGTCACAATATAAGGTTTGGTGGAGAAATGTCGATGTAAGTGTAAATTTGAGTATGCACCTGTATCAATGACTCTGACTACAATAGTGCTAGTACAACCCATTGGAAACTAGAGAATCACCTTCACAAGCTATAAATTGGTCTAGAGTTAAGGCTACAAATAAACGTGGTGTTACACCTGGATCCAAACTGTTGACACTGATAGCATTTCATGGAGAAAAACAATAGACTTTCCTATCTGAATAATGTTAGCCCATGAGCTTGTTCTTGATAATGGCGTAGATCTATGCAAACTCAGACATGAGGTCTGATAATGATCTATTCTGCTTGCTTATATACTGATCTGTTTCTCTACTGTCCTTGTATGGGTTAGGTGTTTTGAAGCAAAGGGACTACGGATAAGAGGGACAAAAGGACTTCAGATAAAATAGCACAAAGGGGACTTCATATAAGAGTGACTTAAGATAAGAGAGTACAAAAGGACATCAGACAAGAGTATAAATTGAGGGGGTGTTTCAAATAAGATAGTACAAATGGACTTCAGTTAGGAGAGTACAAAGGACTTCAGATAAAGGAGTACAAAGGGACTTAAAATAAGAGAGTACAAATGGACTTTAAATAAGAGAGTACAAAAGAGCTTCAGACAAGAATGTACAAAAGTGACTTCTCAACTTCGGGTATGATGGAGAACGCAGGACTTGAGACATCTTAAATACTCCCCTCATCTGGTACACTGCAGCTAGCTCTTTGCAGCATGGATTAGATGTTAATCCTTTGAAATGGGAAACGAGAGCACAGACCTTTGCAAACAGTGTAGACCCAGATCAGAGGGCCATCCTATGAGTGCTGTAATCAGGGTGTGCACTGATTGTCGTTTAGAATTCTCTCGCCAGTTAAACCATTGTATACTGAATGGACTAAACCACAAAACAATGCTGGACCGTTCCATTATGATGGGGGTTACAGTGGGCATGAAGTTGTACAGAATTTTCTTAAAATAGTAGGTATTGTCATGACTGCATTTGAAAGTCATTTTTATGACTTCATTTTAAGATAAAATATTTAGTAACGAAAATCTGCTACTTGATGAATTAGTTTCGTCAGATTTTTTTCTATTGCATAATGAAATAAAATGTTCATGAGTGATAGCTGTTGTGTATTAGTTATTTGTCTCCACTAAGCTTGACTAAATGTTTAACCCTTAATATGCTGAATAATTATGTCTCCCCCATTTATAATGGGGAGACATATTGTTTTTGGTCGAGTTGTCCGTCCGTCTGTCTGTCACATTCGTGTCCGCTCCATATCTCTCACAAATATGGAAGGATTTCAAAATGCTTTGGCACAAATGTTCGACTTAACAAGACGATTTGCAGAGCGTTCGAATCAGGCACGTGGGTCAACGGTCAAGGTCACAGTTCAAGGTGTAATGTTTTAAGCCACACTCTTCGTGTCCGCTCAATATCTCTAAAACCCTTGGAAGGATTTCAAAATGCTGTGGCATAACAAGGCAATGTGCAGACAATAGGATTCAGGCACATTCTTCAAAGGTCAAGGTCACAATTCAAAGTCAAATGTTTAAGCCTTAATTTTCCTGTCTGCTACACATGTGTATAACCTTGGAAGGATTCAAAAATGCTGTGGCACAAATGTTCTCCTTAACAAGCCAATGTGCAGACAGCAGGATTCAGGCACGTGGGTCAAAGGTCAATGTCACAATTCAAGATCATTGCCACAATTCAAGGTCAACTATAAGTTCCCCACCGGGGATCTATAGGTGTGCTCGATTCCGTCTGTCTGTCCGCCCGTCACGCTTCGTAACCGGGCCATATCTCCTACAAAGTTATGCCAATTTCATTTTAACTTCACACATTGAACAAGCATGACGATGGCTTTTGGTGAGACATGAATGTCCGGCGTCCGGCGTTGGTCGTGCGTCGTCAACAATTTTCTTGTGAGCACTCTATTGGTCACATTGTTTGTCCAATCTTCATGAAACTTGCTCGCACGAGTTGAAAGTGAGTCACGAGGGGTTAAAAACTAGGACCCTAGGTCAAATAGTAGGAAAACCTTGTGAACACTTCGGAGGTCACGTTTGTAGCCCAATCTTCATTAATCTTGGTTAGAACGATTTTCCTAATAAAAGCTCGGACGAGTTTTAAGGGAGGTCATGTGCTGTTAAAAACTAGGTCACTCGGTCAAATAGTAGGAAACCCCTGTGAACACTCTAAAGGTCACAATTGTGGCCAAATCTTCATGAAACTTTATCAGAATGATTGGTTTTATAAAATCTCGGAGGAGTTTGTAAGTGGATCACCTGACGTAAAAAGCTAGGTCACTAGGTCAAACTGTAGAAAAACCTTGTGAACACTCTAGGTGTCACATGTTTGTCCAGTCTTCATGAAACTTGATCACAGAGTAATTGTCTTGATAAAATCTGGGACAAATCTGAAAGTGGATCATGTGGGATAAAAAAAACTAGATCACTAAAAGTACAAAAATGAGTCATGCAGGAAACACCACATACAGAACAAACAGTCGCCCTAACAGCAACACGAGGAAACAGCAAATGTACATAACTATAAAAACATCAAGAGACGCACAAAGACAAAACAAACACACAATAGGGGAAGATGGAAGTACCGCCTTGGAACGGTCAGTGACAAAATTCACTATGGGGGGTTAAACCGCTATATGGGCGCCAACCTCACACTTATTCCATCCTCACCCTAAAAGACAAACAGTGTAAATAAACGTATCCCCTCTCCGACTAATCTACAACAACCGCGATGGCAAATACAGTGGTAAAGTGCATGTATAACGAAAACATTTAAGTGAACAAACTGATCCACCTGTCGCTAATGTACTCAATGATTGAGCTGCAAACAGAGTAACTGTAGAAAAGTAATAAAGGGTACGACAAAAACGAAATAGTACAGATATCCGACGTTCTCCTTCCGTTTCTGGATTTAAGAGGTCGCCTTCATAGAGTACTAAACCTTTCTTGTCGACGTACATGCAAAGAGGCCAGTGTGATTGCCAACTGTAAAAGGGTTGACAACCAAACATACAGTTTGTTGTAGTACTACAGGATCATATCCCTTTTTAATGATTTGTTTTAACATATTTGATGAACAAAGTGAGAAATGGGTATGTCCAATAATTTTACGAAGTCAAACAGTAGACAAACCTTATGAACACTCTAGTACGAACTCCCGGTGGTGACATTCTCTAAGATCCTTTTTCATAGTTCCGAGTTCCAAGTTCCAAGTTCCGACTTGCAAGTTCTTTCTTCTTTCTTCAATGATAATTTGCTATATTATTATTGTATATTGTTTACACCCGATTTCAAAGTTCCTTCTTCTTAGATCCGACTTCCAAGTTCCGACTTCAATGTTCCTACTTCCAACTTCCATGTCCCAAGTTCCGACTTCCAAGTTCCAGGTTCCGACTTCTATATGTTCTAAGTTCACACTTCCAAGTTCCGGCTTCCAATTTCCAACTTCCAGGTTTCAAGTTCCTACTTCCATGTTCCAACTTCCAACGTCCATGTTCCAAGTTACGACTTCAAACTTCCGACTTCCATGTTCCAAGTTCCGACTTCCAAATTCCGACTTCCAAGTTCCAAGTTCTGACTTCCACGTTTCATGTGGTTACATTCAATGACTCCAGTCGCATCACGTGACACATAGCATCATGCTATTTATATCAGATTTTCTACTTTTGGTTTGTTACAGTTTTAAAGGACCAGTTTTAATGATTTAAACCTGTTTTCAACATTTCAAAAATTACTTGTATTTCATACATTTTAAAGAAGGTCGTATTACGACACACGATGGCCACAGGGTAAAACAGATATGCGTGAAGTAAACGGTGCGAAAATATGACGTCACGAGATAACTTAGAACTTTGAAGTCGGAAGGTGGAAGTTGGAAGTCGGAACTTGGAACTTGGAAGTCGGAACATGGAACTTGGAAGTCGAAACATGGAACTTGAAAGTCGGAATATGGAAGTCGGAACATGGAACATGGAATTTGGAAGTCGGAACATGGAACTTGGAAGTCGGAACTTGGAACTTAGAACTTGGAAGTCGGAACATGGCACTTGGAAGTCGGAACATGAAAGTCGGAACATGGAACTTGGAAGTCGGAACATGGAACTTGGAAGTTGGAACATGGAAATTGGAAGTCGTAACATGGAAGTCGGAACATGGAACTTGGAATTCGGAACATGGAAGTAGGAACTTAGAATGTCTCCACCGGGCTTTCGTAGTCTAGGGGTCACATGTTTGTCCACTCTTCATGAAACTTTATCAGAATGATTTTCTTGATAAAATCTGGGACAAATCTAAAAGTGGATCATGTGGGATAAAAAAAATAGGTCAATAGGACAAATGGTAGGAAAACCTTGTGAACACTCTATAGGTCACATTTGTAGCCGAATTGCATGAAAGTTTATCAGAATGATTGTTTTGATAGAATCTGGGACGAGTTTGAAATTGGTCACGTGGTCAAAAATAGGTGACTAGATCAACCAGTTGAAAAGCCTTATGAACAATCTAGCGGTCACATTTTGGTCCAATCACGCTGGCCTCTTTGCATGTACGCCGACAAGAAAGGTTTAGTACTCTATGAAGGCGACCTCTTAAATCCAGAAATGGAAGGAGAACGTCGGATATCTGTACTATTTCATTTTTGTCGTACCCTTTATTACTTTTCTACAGTTACTCTGTTTGCAGCTCAATCATTGAGTACAATAGCGATAGGTGGATACAGTATTTTCAATAAAATGTTTTTTTGTTATACATGCACTTTACCACTGTATTTGCTGTCGCGGTTGTTGTAGATTAGTCGGAGAGGGGATACGTTTATTTACACTGTTTGTCTTTTAGGGTGGGGATGGAATAAGGGTGAGGTTGGGCGCCCGTAAACCGGTTTAAACCCCCGGTGACTTTTGTCACTGACCGTTCCAAGGCGGTACTTCCATCTTCCTCCTATTGTATGTTTGTTTTGTCTTTGTGCGTCTCTTGTTGTTTTTTCTACCTATGTACATTTGCTGTTTCCTTGTGTTGCTGTTCGGGCGAGTGTTTGTTCTGTATGTGGTGTTTCCTGCATGACTCATTTTTGTACTTTCATGAAACTTGTTCAGAATTATTGTTTTGATAAAATCTCGGAGAAATTTGAAAAATGGGCATGCTGGGTAATAAACTAGGTCACTAGGTCAAATAGTAGGAAAAACTTTTGAACACTTTAGAGGCCACATTTATAGCCAAGTCTTCGTGAATATCGGTCAGAATGATTGTCCTGATAAAATCTTGGATGAGTTTGAAAGTGGGTTACGTGGGCACAACAAGTAGGTCACTTGGTCATATCTTAGAAAAATCTTGTTTACACTCCAGCAGCCACATCTTTAGCCCAATCTTCCTCAAACCTGCTCAGAATGTTTGTATTGGTTACTCAAGGTTGAGTGTGATCATGGGTGGGGTGAGATCAAAAAGTAGGTCACAAGGTCAAATCTTAGAAAAATCACCCTAGAGGGCACATTTTTGCCCAATTTTCAATAGTCAGAATGATTGTCTTGATAAAATCAATATTCTAAATCTTTGAAAATCGTGTTCTCCAGAACCACTGCTCAAGATCCACTATCAACATTGTTCAAATATTTCCCTTATGCCAATGTTGGCCCCACCTAGGGGCTACCCAGTTGTAATCTTAAATCTATGGTAATCAGGTGAGCGATTAAGGGCCATCTTGTCACATCTTCTTGTCCGGACAATAACTCTTTTTATCGTCTGGTTCAATGATTTGATACTTCACTTATGGAACAAGCATGATGAGAGGAAGTGTCATGCACAAGGATCATAAATCTTTTTCATATGTTCTTGTCCGGACAATAACTCTTTATCTACTGGTTCAATTGATTGGAAACTACACGTGGAACAGGCATGATGAGAGGAAGTGTCATGCACAAGGGCCATAACTCTAGCATCAGTACTTTTGGAGCTATTCCCCTTTTCATATTGTTTTTCTTATTTTTTTTTACAAATACCATTCAGGTTGGTTATGTATATACCATGGTCAACTACACCATGGATGTGTGGGTCGGATGAGGTGTTTTCTTTAATCCGGTGGGGGACTCGTATTGCATAGCAATACAACATTAACTTGTTCACACTTGTACGGAAGATAACTCATACATGGCTAATGCCATTCGATTGAAACTTCATACATTGACTGACCATGATGAGAAAAAGTGTCATGCACAAGGGTCATAACTCTGGCTTCAATACTTTTGGAGTTATTGCCCTTTGTTACATTTTTGTCCGATCAATAACTCCTGCTCTACTGATGCTATTGGAAGGAAGTGTTACGCATAAAGATCATGTCTCTGGCTTCAATAATATTGGGAGTGATTGTCTCCCATTTTTCTGCAGAATTATGGGAATTTTTACATGGATTTATCCGCAGGATTTCTCCGAAACCCTTGATTCGATATTCATTAGATTTCATAGGATTGATTAGCATCATGCCTAGGTGTGCATATCTAATTCCTGTTCCGGTTTGATGGTTTTATACAGAGTTAAGGGAATTTGAAATATTTACATGGAAATATTTTCCTAAGGGTTTCCCCAAAAATCTATTATCTGATCTTCACGAAGCTTTATATGATTGATCAGCGCCATGCCTAGTTGTGCATAGTTTATTCCTTTTTCCGGTTCGGTGATCTTTTGCAGAGTTATGGGACTGAGCGAGACATCATTTTTTTTATCAAAAACAATTCTAGTTAAAGATTGGCTTCGCCCTTTCTTATCTCCAAACGAAATTCTTATGCCACGCCTTTAGGCTAGGGCGGCATTAAGTTTTATCCTTCTCCGTACGTACGTACCTCCGTCCTGTAAAAGTTTCGTCATAAATGTCTTGGCTTGTGTATGCGGGAATCTTTTCATATATGGTCTAAAACATACTCATAGTGAGTTGTACCGTGTCTCCCCTTTTCAGGTCTGTCGTCCATCTACTTCCTGTTTGCCGAGACTATATTCTTCCTGTTAATGGTATATTATTAGTAACTTGTAATTGTATTACATGTATATTCAGAATTATCAAAATATTAGCTTGTATAAATCATTGTGTCACTTGCGTTTCACAGAGACATACAGGGTTCACTATCTCTTTTGCATCGTCATCGTCACCAAATAATTTTTGTCAAGTTTTCCTCAGGAACCACACAGGCCAACTTCGTACTTCATTCTCAGTGTTGTTATTCCTTCTGGTCCTTCGAGGTCATGAATTTCAGTACTTCTTGTTTTGAAAATTGAATACCGCTTAAGCCGGTGCTAGGGGGCGTAAGCAGTGTTGCACTTTCAATTACTGCTCATGAACAGACTCAATAAAACCGAGTCTGCAATTTCCTCTTTTTGTGTTGCAATTTTTGCTTTCGGGGGATCACCTCCCTTCAGAATTTACTGATATTTAACACAGAGCGTTATTATGGAGAACTGTATGGTGTAAGACAGTTACGAATCTGCCACATGTCCACTTCTTGAAAAAAGATTTTGTGTCGCCTGCAAAGCATGGCACACACATAGGGATCACTTTGTCCGGCGTCTGAGTTGTCGTTGTCGTCGCCACACTTCTTGTCCGGCCTGAATATCCCATTCTACTGATAATATTGAATTCAAACTTCACACATGGAACAGGCGAAATGAGAGGAAGTGTCATGCATAAGGTCCATAACTCTAGATTTAGTATTTTTGAGTTATTTCCCTTTTTCATTTTTTTTGTCCGGCCAATAAGTTCTGACCCCAGTTTCACGAACAGTCTTAAGTAATTACTTAGCTAAGCCTGTTATCTAAAATACACAAGAACATATATTTTTTCATAAAGTAGTGTTTATTTTGCTAAAAAAATGTAAGATGTTTACTCAATTTTCATTTTAAGAACACATATTGTACTTATTAATAACTGAAAGTGACCTAAATCATAAACAATATATAAGAATTTGTAACAGACTTAAGAATTTTACCAAATTCATTTTGGGTTGAATTAAATATTTCATGCAAAACCGTCATTTTCTTTTATAAACTATAACAGAATGTCTTTAAGGATTGTGTTTAGATAAAATCAGTTCACTTGTCTTCTCTATTTGCAAATGCAACATACTCTTATAAGTTAAGCCTGGTATTAAGTAATTACTTAAGAATATTCGGGAAACGGGGGCCTGTTCTACTGATGCCATTGAATTCAAACTTCACACATGGAACAGGCCTGATGAGAGGAAGTGTCTTGCACAAGGTTCATAACTCTAACATCAGTATTTATGTGAGTTATTCCTCTTTATTCACTTTTTTGTCGGGCCAATAAGTCCTGTTCTACTGATGTCATTGAATTCAAACATCATATATGGTAGTGGTAGATGATAAGAGGAATTGTCATGCACAATGTCCATAACACTAGCTTCAGTATTTTTGGAGTTATTCCCCTTTTTCATGTTTGAGGGCATATCATTTTGACAATTTTAACCAGGAATAATACAGTATGACTAAGTTTTTAACTAGTAGAGATACAGGTGTCATATTTAGTGGGCAAATGCTTCTCATGAAGCTGCACCATTTTTGTAGTACGAGATTAGGATCATGTCTCAATGTCAAATGTCATAATTTGATGTCAGTGGAGACGCTAGGGGCATGGAGTTTCACACTTTTTGTCTGCTCTGTTGGTACATTTTGGTCATTATTCTCATTATTATTTTGTCTCAGTTTCACCCTTCTTACATATAGATCATGCTCCAAGTCACATAGCACCGTAGCTGGATTTATGTTATACCCATATAAATGTATACAGTGCTCCCTCTCTACAACGACACCCTTTGGGATACGAACATTGTATGTGTTGTTCAGAGGGAGTCGTTATAGGGAGGGAAAATCAAACATAATTAGCTTGTTTGCAGATCCCCAGATAAGGTGTATTTCGAGAACTAAAACCGTTATGCCTCAATCAAACCCTATGTTGTGACCACTCTTTAGAATCGTCACTTTGTGACGATTCTAAAGAGTGGTCACAACATAGGGTTTGATGGAGGCATAAAGAAAATACGATGGTAAAAGTTGTTTCTGGAGTCGTGATGTTTCGGAAACAGTGACATGCGTTGTTGTAAGGGGGGAATCGTTATTAAGAGGACCGTTGTAGGGAGGGAGCACTGTACATGTACTGCGACTGTGTCGAGTCATAAATTGGGAAGAGGGTCAATACGCATAAAGGCGAAACGAGTGTTCCGAGGAACACCTTTCTAGTTATGACAAAAGGTGCAGGATCCATTTGAACTGGAACTACACTGCAAATATTTTCACATTAAGGGTTCAGCTTATCTCTGTGCGTGCATGAATGTGATTTGTGAATGTATTGGAAACAGTTATATATGGATGGACATTGCAAATAGATATATTGATTTCGGTAAAAAGTGTACATGGCAAAACATAATTAAGGCAACATATAAAAGCCATGTAATCATGATAATTTGTATTTTAAGCTATTTGTAAATCCATTTGAGCAGCAAAGGATTCATGTCTACTGCCTATATACTAGTATTTGTTTGTTATAAGCATATGTATATGTAGTTAATGCAATGCATTATTTGAATTGAACTGAATTGAATTTATTAGCTTAATTTTTATGATGGCATATAATTATACAGAAGATGTTTTGGCTCAGGCAGAAACTCTAGAATCAGATCTACATATATATTATAACATAAGCAAACATAGCAGTCCCTAATCAAACGGCTGTTATAGGAGCAGTCTGATCTGGGTCTACTCTGTTTACAAAATGCATGAAAAGTGTTCATATAAAAGAAAGGGTAAATCAATCATCTTTCATCCCAGCAAACATTTCATATCGGACCGACATTGGTCCGATACAGATTTGTATATCAGGCTTTAAAATCGGCCCAATATCAGATATGCACACACTTATTGATATCGTCCGATATTAGCTACTTGTCAATCAAGGGACTGTCTGTCTGCATTTAGCATATATTATATGCTAATTAAAGGATACTCTCCATTCATTTTGATACTTAAGACTTATTTGACCTTTTTGTTCTACATTAATTAAACCCAGTTCAGAAAAAAAGCTGCTACAAGTAACACATTAACTCTCCATTATTGTTTTATGTATAGGATTCAGACAGGTGGTCTAATTTGAGCTTTATTGTTATATATACATTATTTATAATATATGAATTAACCCTTTCACCGCCAATGTCGCCTTTATGCACCACGACAGATAGTGCAGTCCCAGATCAGACGCCACCTGTTCAAGGCGGCGTCTGATCAGGGACTTCACTTTTTGTCTCAATCTCTATTTCTATGCATGTGCTTTATTCCTTTGACTTTTGCATTTATTTATCTCATTTCCTTATTGTACCAAATTATTTAACAAAATTGGATTGCAGACGACAATTAGAAATTTGGCGCCAAAAGAGTTAAATAAATCAAGTTCAAGAAACCAGCTCTTGCAAGTAACAGCCTCATAAACTATCTGAAAATAAATACTAAGAATAAATACCGATAATATCTGCTTGTTGGAGACAGCTATAAGACATGGAGCGATTAATCTTTACCCCATAGTTACACCTTTCTACGACTTTGCAAACAGAGCAGATCCAAATCACGTGGATTCTGTACTGTTTGCTTATGGACTAATATAGATCCACTGTAACCGAATTTGTGCCCATTAGCTATTATAAATAATTATCTTATTAATATTCATGATTTCATTATTTCTTACACGAATATTTATAAGGTAAGAGTTAAACAACAGCGTGAGGTATAAGTTTACGCAAGAGAGTCGGCAGTACCAATGCTCACCTCGGATACATAAATGACGAGTCTGAATTATGTGATTCAATTATGTTTTAAGACACTGCTGAGGTTTATTATGCTGATGTTATAATAATGATGTATATGATGAAGATGATGTTATAATGGTGATGTTTATAATGAAGATGATGTTATAATGATGATGTATATAATGAAGATGATGTTATAATGGTGATGTATATGATGAAGATGATGTTTTAATGGTGATGTTTATGATGAAGATGATGTTATAATGATGATGTATATGATGAAGATGATGTTATACGTAATGATGATGTATATGATGAAGATGATGTTATAATGGTGATGTTTATGATGATGTTTTTCATGATGGTGTTTATGAGATAATTATTTTTATGATCATATAAATGAGTCATGCAGGAAACACAACAAATAAAACACACAATCAACCTAAAAGACACAACGACATAAAAGAACAGCAACTGTTTATGTATATTAAAAGACAAAACAAAGACATAAAGACATGACAAACTAAAATTAAGAGGAGATAAATGAGTACTGCCTTAGAACGGAGAGCAGCAAGTGTCACGTGGGGTTTAGACCGGTTTAGGGCCGATGTTTTACATGCTTTTGATGGTGATGTTTATGATGGAGATGTTAAGGATGACTATGTTTATGACTGTGATTATGATGATATATGATTTTTATGATGATGATGTAATGATGATGTTTATGATGATGATGATAGTTATGATGATGATGATTATGATGATGATATGTTTGATGGTGATTTAGGTTCATAGGAGAAAAGCTTATATCCTGCTATATGGCACCCAAATCACATAACCTACCGTTAAGGTATTGAACAAGGGGGGAAACCCGAGTCTGCAATTTTCTCTGTGTGCATGGTAGCTTTTGCTTTCGAACGATCTCCTACTATTAGAATTTAACCAAAAGGACAAAACAATCTGAAACTGAAATTATGCCCATAACAACAACAAGGTAGGAAGGAATCGTGAAGTTTGATTTGAATAGGTATACACATATATGCTATTTATTGTAGACCTGATCTGAAGCATGATTTATCTGATTATGCACCATCGATAAGTTCCCCTTAGGTTCCGCTTTTGATATTCTCGGCTAATGAACGAAGAAGGTAGTTGGCGGTTAAAATAAATATAAATTACCACTGTTTCAATTTTGAAAATTGGATTCTCTGGAGTTTCAGTTTATTTGCAAACAATACTTAGATGATTCGACAACAGTTTGGATTCAGATAAGACGCAGAGTTACCCAGTGTATGATCTGGATCCAAACTGTTTACAAAGTGTCATCTTTATTTCACTCATTTAACCCTTTTGGCGCCAAATTTCTTATTGTCGTCTGCAACCCAGTTTTGTTAAAACATTTCGGTAAAATAAGCAAATTATATAAATAAAGTTAAATTTCAAAGGAATAAATCAAAGATATAGAACTTGAGACTGAGACAAAAAAGTGAAGTCTCAGATCAGACATCGCCTTGAAAAGGCGGCGTCTGATCTGGGACTGCACTGTTTCACGTACTACATTTATGCGACATTGGCAGTGAAAGGGTTCACCACCCTTCAGAATTTATAACCTTCACAACAGATCACAACAGATTCACGTGATCATGAATTTCAGTACTTCTTGTTCTGAAAATTGAATACCGCTTAAGCCGGTGCTAGGGGGCGTGATCAGTGTTGCACTTTAAATTACTGCTCATGAACAGACTCAATAAAACCGAGTCTGCAATTTTCTCTTTTTGTTGTTGCAATTTTTAAAGTAAATTGTATCAATGTCTCTGAAATCAGAGTAAGTATTCAACTCAAATAGTGGAAGCCCGTACGTATCCTAATGAGCTTTGAAGTACGTAATTATTTAGCTTTAGGTCTAGTAGCAGGTGAGCTGTCTAAGTATAACAAATGGCAAGCCACAGTTGGCATTTAAGCAACTACTAACTTGAACCGTACGTGAATTACAAAGATGTTTTCCGTTGTTAATTTGATGTTCTTAGCTGGTGTTGTGGCCTACAGTTTTGCCAAACCACAAGGTTGCTCGGAAAGTTTTGCCAGGCCGCATGGAAGCTCGGATACTGAGAAGGAAGAGAACTTGCTGAAAAATGATGCTGAACTAAAGGCATCCACTGGTAAGTCCGAGCAATATTTCTGCTTTAACCGATTACTCCATATAAAAGCATTTTCACACACCTTTGCAAACATAGTAGACTTAGACCACTGATTCCCACATGCGCCGTCTGATCAGGGTCAGCTCTGTTTGCTTATGTTCCCACATGCGCCGTCTGATCAGGGTCAGCCCTGTTTGCTTATGAAATCATATCAATCAGTTTGTTTAGTTTGTGCCATGGTCACGATTTCTCTTGGTCGTAATGCAGTTATAAAAAATCAGTTAATTAATATGCACCATGTCATTACATGAATATTCTTTGAGGAAAGTGTTAATTTCCTATATGTAGGAAATTTGGGACTACTTTATCTAAAATGCAATTTATGATAACTCCTTTTCTAACATTGCTCTACCGGCGACCTTGTGATAACCGTTGTAGACAAATTGGATCCAGATGAGACACAGAGTACCTCATCGGGATCCAAACTTTTTGTCACTCTAATATTCCTTTTTGAAAAGATATGGAAGGAATACGTGTTTGTAGTATTGAAGCAGACGACACTATTTGCAGACAATTGTTCAGAATGCAGAAGGTTAACCCTTTCACCGCCAAAGTTGGGAAAAAATCCCTGCGACAAATATTGCAATCCCAGATCAGACGCCGCCTTTTCAAGGTGGTGCCTGATTAGGGACTTCACTTTTTGTCTTAAACTCTATTTCTATATATGTGCTTTATTCCTGTGAAATTTGCATTTATTTATCTTATTAGGAGCAATTTGTGTGTAACCAGATAATTGAACATAGAAATCCCAGAAGAAATAGGAGCAGTTTATATGTAACCAGATAGTTGAACATAGAAATCCCAGAAGAACTATGTGACCAGATAGTTGATCAATACGACGAAGACATAGTTGAACATAGAAATCCCATGGTACGATTAACCTTTAATACATTTATCCCCACATGCGCGTGCTTAGCCGAGTTTTATAAATACGACGAAGACATTCTGGCAACGTAATTTAGATTATATCCATTCAAATATCTTTATACAAATTTCAAAAAGAATCAGGAACGACTGAATGTAATCAAACAAGGTGGTAAATTGCAACAGGCTTTCTTTGTTTGCTTTTCATGTCTATCTTAAGTATGTTTACGTTCCCATGCCATGCAAATACATGTGGCTGGGATGGAGACTCCGAGAAACTTGACCTCTCATCAGAATCCAAAATATTTGACAATATGAGGATGTTTTACACGCGAAAGGGATGCAAGTTCAATAATAAAAAACGAAGAAGCCTAAATATTCTGGAATTGTCTTGATGAGACGATTCTAGGGAGTGGTCACAACATAGGGTTTGGTTCAGAAATGACGATTTGAGCACCCAAATCTATTTCTTTGGACTAACTAAAGACTTATGAAATATTCTAACGAGTTTCGGGTCTTAACAACACCATTGCTACATTTCAGAGGCCTATATAACACCAACAGTCAACTTTACGGCTAACACAATTGCGGACGAAGATGTCTTTGCTGGAGAAGTGATAAAGTTTACAACAGTGGTCAGCAACATTGGTAATGGTTATGACAACACTACCGGAAAGTTTACGGCACCTTATAGTGGTTTATACGATTTTCATATCTTATTCTGCTCCAATAATGGTACACTGCTAGAAGCATTTCTGTTCATGGGTGGTAACGTCTATCGACATATATTTTTGATGACATTACAAAACAGATTATGTTCATCAATCGACATGGAGAAAGGTCTCAAAAAGGGAGACGAGGTCTTTCTTCAATGCGTTCGCACAGAGTCAGGCGCAATATTTGGTGGAGACGATTCAATCCGGCCTACGTTTTCTGGTTGGCTGATTGAAGTATAACATGATCTTATTATGATCAGAGTATTAGCCCTTGTCAAGCAACAAGTGACATCTTCTCAATGTTGGATGTGGTGCAATGTTCTATCAGTTCTTATGTCAATACACTGAAGAAAAGTACAAAAATGAGTCATGCAGGAAACACCACATACAGACCAAACACTCGCCCGAACAGCAACACAAGGAAACAGCAAATGTACATAAGTAGAAAAAACAACAAGAGACGCACAAAGACAAAACAAACATACAATAGGAGGTAGATGGAAGTACCGCCTTGGAACGGTCAGTGACAAAAGTCACTGGGGGGTTAAACCGGTTTTTGGGCGCCCAACCTCACACTTATTCCATCCCCATCCTAAAAGACAAACAGTGTAAATAAACGTATCCCCTCTCCGACTAAACTACAACAACCGCGATGGCAAATACAGTGGTAAAGTGCATGTATAACGAAAAAACATTTAAGTGAACATACTGTATCCACCTATCGCTAGTGTACTCAATGATTGAGCTGCAAACAGAGTAACTGTAGAAAAGTAATAAAGGTAACGACAAAATCAAATAGTACAGATATCCGACGTTCTCCTTCCATTTCTGAATTGAAGAGGTCGCTTTCATAGAGTACTAAACCTTTCTTGTCGGCGTACATGCAAAGAGGCCAGCGTGATTGCCAACTGTAAAAGGGTTCACAACCAAACATGCAGTATGTTGTAGTACTACAGGATCATATCCCTTTTTAATGAATTGTTTTATTCATTTGATGAACAAAGTGCGAAAATGGGTAAGTCCAATAATTTTACGAAGTTTGTAAATCACATCACCATAAAATTCAGGATGTGAAATACTGTGTCGCAGAAGTACCTTGAGATTACATTTGGACTTGCCGATAAGAGAGAGATTTCGATAGTAAAATTTAGAGAAAGTTTTTCTTAGTTTATGGTATCTATATCCTTGCTTAAGCATTTTTTCAGTTAAAATGAGATTTCGACTGTTAATATCGTCAATAGGTGTACAAGCTCTAGCAAAACGAATAAGTTGAGATATATAAACCCCGTAAGATGGAGCACGGGGAACATCCCCGTCAAGATGAGGAAAATTTACTATATTAAAATCAAAATCATCTCTTTTGTCATATATTTTAGAAGAAATCATTCCATTATTAATTTTAAGGTCTAGATCAAGAAACGCTGCATAATTGTCGGACGGGTTAGCTTTATTCAATTTGAGTTCTTTAGGATAAATTGTAGGAATCAGAGCATCGAAGAAAGGGTTATCTAAGTTAAAAATATCATCCAAATATCGACAAGTTTCATTGAAGGCTTTTATAACATCTTCTTGTGATTGAGGATTCAAACGCAACATGAAATCTCTCTCATAGCAGTACAAAAACAAATCTGCGACAAGTGGTGCACATTTCGTACCCATAGGAATACCAATTACCTGACGGTATATAGCATTCCCATAACGTACATATATGTTATCCAAAAGAAAGGTTAGTGCTTCGCAAACTTCTGAGCAAGTCCAATTGGTGTAATATTTCATTTGCTCGTCAGTAAAGAAAGCTTTTTCAGCATTACATGCCAAGAATGATGTTTTTTCTCGGGCAAATACTTTCTGGATCAAGTTAGTAAGCTTATCCTTAATTAAAATATGAGGAAGAGTTGTGTACAGAGTAGAAAAATCGTACGTGCTTACAGTGGATGCAAGATACCTTTTGTTCTTAAGTTTTTTTTAAGACTTCTGAAGAGTTCTTAATAGACCAGAAGAGATTTATTCCAGAATTTTCATAATTCTTATCACAGTAGAATTTTACATGTTCCTTTACCTTCTTTAAACAAGAAGTCAAAAGTATAGACAATTTAGTAGTTGTACATGAACTAGAATTTGCAATGAAACGCGCTTTATATGTTTTTTATGTAGTTTTGGTAACCAATACATTGTAGGAAGTTGTTGTGTAATTTTAATATCGGTTCCAAATTGTTCACACTTTTTGACATGGTCTGAAATGATGCGTTACCTCTAAACGTTTATAAAACAGCCATACAGGAACGGTTGCAAACTGGAGATACTCAATTTTGTTTTCTATTTCCATCCACTATGTCCCATTGTAACCCCTTACTCCGTACATACGCCTTTGCAAACAGAGTAGACCCAGATCAGACGACTCCGGTATGTGTCGTCTGATCAGATCTGCTTTGTTTGCTTATGGTATAACACGGGTATGATTCTACAGTTTCAGACGTGGCCGAAAATGCCTGCGTCCATGTGCTATTATTACAATTAATCTAATCAATATTCATGATGGCATTATGTCTTACAACATTATCATGGAGTAAAGGGTTAACCAGTAAGGTACCATTTATACACTTGACATTACATTTAACTTATAAATACAGTCCCATCTAATACCGCTATACACTTGAAATCCTATTTGACTTATGAATACAGTCCCATCTAATACCGCTATACATTTGAAATCCCATTTGACTTATAAAAACAGTCCCATCTAATACCGCCTTACACTTGACATTCCATTTGACGTATACATACAGTCCCATCTAATACCATTTCACGTACAAGTATAGTCTAATCTAATACCGTTATACACTTGACATTCCATTTGGCTTATAAATACAGTCCCATCTAATACCGTTATACACTTGGCATTCCATTTGACGTATAAATAGAGCCCCATCTAATACCGCTATACACTTGACATTCCATTTGGCTTATAAATACAGTAACATCTAATACCGCCATACACTTTGCATTCCATATTGCTTATAAAACCAGTCCCATCTAATACCGCTATACACTTGGCATTCCATTTGATTTATAAATACAGTCCCATCTAATACCGCCTTACACTTTATCCCCGCTAATAACAGCTCGCTCTAATAAACACCTCTTACTTCTGGTATGTATGTGTGTGGTTATGTGCGCGCCCTAGTGTAGTTTTCATGTGTGTATTTGCGTGTGTGTTTTGTGTGTGTGTGTGTTGTTGGTTTCTGTGTGGGGTATGTAGGGGGGACGATGAATACAACAACAGAAAAAATACAATATAATAATGGTTCAATAAGGAAACAGTATTTTCAAAGTACATGTGAAGCTAAATGCAGACTGAAAGCAATTTAGAAAGCAGTAACCTATGTACAAACAAATGCACGCCTCCGGAGCGTTTATGAGAGACAATACGATATAACCTCGGGACTCGTGCTGCATTTGTTTATTCATGTACATTTGTTCAGAATGTTATCTGGCACGTATTGTGGTCTGGATCATTTGTCGTCTGTTTCAATTTCTAAACGAAATTTCTTCATTTTTATTTAAAACCAGCACAGGAACATACTTTTTGGATGTTGCGACGTGGAGTTACTCGGTGTGGTGATCTGAATCCATCAATGGAACCAATGACCATTAGACCTCCTGAGGAAAATGTCGTTGTTTGAAGATTTCGTCTACGTAATTTGTTAGGGTAACGTTTTCTTGTAAATTTCATTTTTGAATAAACGATTTAAGTTTCAAGTATTATGGATTCTGTTTGCTAGAGGAGCTTTTTGCATTAAATTCACCCTGCATTAATTAATCTACCACCTGTCTCCAAGACCGATATTTACATTGTATACTAAATTTAATGTACTGTCTAGAGACGTATTACTGTACACCCAACTGTTTATTCATACAATCACGAATTATCCCAGTCCATATTAAAGGTGAATATTACTTCTCCCATTAGAGATTTATGTTTTGATTAGGGTCTTGACTTTATTAAAGATCGTACGAGTCCTTATTTTTTACGATAGCCCTTACTCGCACGGCAGACACTCTAGCATAGTTAACCATTTTCTGCTTGCAGATGTTTTTGTCACGCCTTTGCAAACAGAGTAGACCCAGACCAGGCCACTCATGTAGAGGCCGTCTGACCAGGGTCTGCTTTGGTTGTTTATGAACAGATAACCCCTACAGTTTTTACCATTACCAAAATATGTACATAATATCATTATACATACACAGGCAACAAATAGTCATGATATCATTATTTCTGACATGAACATTCAACAGGGAAAGGGTTAGGCGTGCAACGATTTTGGCCAAAATATGTACAACTGTACTGGAATTTCTAATACGACGATCGCAATTTGAAGTCGTTTTTTAGAACTTACTATTATCAGTCGTACGATCTGTCCTTAGACGGATCCGATCCGAGATTGGCAATTTTATAGGGTATTCATGTATATCCCGTTTTTGTATCCCAGGAAGTTACATAAACCGTATTTCCTAGTAATATAATACAATAAAGTCAAACACTAAAAATATAACACACGACTATATAATAAAACTGAAAACAAATAACATACAACTATGTAGTAAAACTGAACACAAATAACATACGACTATATAGTAAAACTGAACACTCAAATAAATAACATACGACTATATAGTAAAACTGAACACTCAAATAAATAACATTCGACTATATAGTAAAACTGAACACAAATAACATACAACTATATAGTAAAACTGAACACGAATAACAAACGACTATATAGCAAAACTGAACACACAAATAAAAAAACATACGACTATATAGTAAAACTGAACACAAATAACATACGACTATATAGTAAAACTGAACACTCACATAAATTACATACGACTATATAGTAAAACTGAACGTTCAAATAAATAAAATGCAACTATATAGTAAAACTGAACACTCAAATAATTAAAATACGACCATATAGTAAAACTTTAAACAAATATACACAAGTACATAGTTCATCAAATGTATAAAACAATTCATTAAAAAGGGATATGATCCTGTAGTACTGCAACATACTGCATGTTTGGTTGTGAACCCTTTTACAGTTGGCAATCACGCTGACCTCTTTGCATGTACGCCGACAAGAAAGGTTTAGTACTATATGAAGGCGACCTCTTAAATCCAGAAATGGAAGGAGAACGTCGGATATCTGTACTATTTCATTTTTGTCGTACCCTTTATTACTTTTCTACAGTTACTCTGTTTGCAGCTCAATCATTGAGTACACTAGCGATAGGTGGATACAGTATGTTCACTTAAATGTTTTTTCGTTATACATGCACTTTACCACTGTATTTGCTGTCGCGGTTGTTGTAGATTAGTCGGAGAGGGGATACTATTAGTTACACGGTGTTTCGGCAGGGTGTACGGGTTTGTATGACGGTTTTGGATTCCGTATTTCCTGAGCGCGAAGCGCGAAGGAAATACGGAATCCAAAACCGTCATACAAACCCGTACACCCTGCCGAAACACCGTGTAACGAATTTATTTCCAGTCTGGGTCCATTACAAGAAAGAATATATGCATAACCTAACGAAATTCTGTAGATTAAATCCCTCAAAACACTTGTTTACTTAGAGCGCGTGCGATTTGGCACAACTGTCAATAAGTCCTGACTCAAAAATGACGTTTGACGTCACTCAAACTCACGCGCTGATTTTCACGCACTGTAAGTAAACAAGATTTTGGGAAAACAAAAGAAGCAAGATTCAAACATGTAAATGATACATAAGTTGTTTTGTCCATGTGTGTAGATGCTAGACAGTTTGTATGGATGAATTCCGTTTATTTCATAGGAAAACCCCACCTTATAAACACAGAAATTGAGTTTGTTTACGCGAATTGATGATGAAACAAAACCGATCAGTCACGTGACAAACTTGATTCCGTACACCTTGGATCAAACGGGGTGTACGGTTTCTTACACCCCGTTCACGTGGAGGGTCTCAGCCAATCAAATTCCCAGAATTTATGATGACTGGAAATAAGTTTATTTACACTGTTTGTCTTTAAGGATGGGGATGGAATAAGTGTGAGGTTGGGCGCCCATAAACCGGTTTAACCCCCAAGTGACTTTTGTCACTGACCGTTCCAAGGCGGTACTTCCATCTTCCTCCTATTGTATGTTTGTTTTGTCTTTGTGCGTCTCTTGTTGTTTTTTCTACTTATGTACATTTGCTGTTCGGGCGAGTGTTTGTTCTGTATGTGGTGTTTCCTGCATGACTCATTTTTGTACTTTTAACACTCAAGCGGTTTACAAATGCCAAGTAAGTCGCAATTAGCAGCTGGAGAAAGTTTAAACATTTATCCCTTATATAAGAAATACTATTCTAGTAGTTTGGAAGTTCAGCTGTATTTTTGCGAGTTAGAAAAAAATGTTAAATGCGAGTCTTGGCGAGCATTTAACTACTTTTCTGACAAGCCAAAATACAGCTGAACTTCCAAACTACTAGCATAGTTATTCTCTTATCATGCAACTCCAAGAAAAATGGAGAAAATGACGAAAGATTACTAAAGCGGTTTCGTCCCCTGAATGAAAATACATGCAAGTACGAATTACGTGACGTCATATTGGCATGCAGTGACGTCATCGACTTTTACAACATAACACATATTCTGAAAATGGGTGATCCTTCGAAAGCAAAGGTAGAAATGCAAAAAGAGAAAATTGCAGACTCGATTTTATTGAGTCTGCTCATGGGTAGTAATTAAAAGTGCAACACTACTCACCCTCCCTAGCACCGGCTTAGGCAGTATTCAATTTTCAAAACTAATAACATGAAAACTAATGATCCCGAAGGACCAGAAATTATAACAGCACTGAGAATGAAGTACGGGGCGACTTTTTACGGCCGCCACACAAATGCAAAAAGAGAAAATTGCAGACTCGGTTTTATTGAGTCTGTTCACGGGTAGTAATTAAAAGTGCAACACTACTCACGCCCCCTAGCACCGGCTTTTAAAAGCAGTATTCAATTTTCAAAACTAATAACATGAAAACTAATGATCCCGAAAGACCAGAAACTATAACAGCACTGAGAATGAAAAACGTGATTTAATACTTTTATATGGACACATAGTTGAGACAAAGGTGAGCAAATGTGTTAATTTGATGTTTATGTTTAATTATGCCTTTTTCGTCCTTCTGTTTTCTTCCTATTGGTTGAACCAAACTTGCATTCCAGTGGGGTCAGTACACATGCACTATATCTCACAAAATACAGCGTAGACGTGGAAAATATTATGCTAGTAGGAAGTGACTGTAGTTCGTGTCGTTGCATGATAGATACACCTTTCTATGAATTTGTAGAGTAGATCGAGAACATGGGGTTTCCGTTCTGTTTGCTTATGGAATAATACAGATCTGCCGTGGGCCAAATTTGTTTCCATTAGCCATTTGAATAATTATCTAATTAATATTCATGATTTTATTATTTCTTACAAGAATATTAATAAGGTAAGAGTTAAACCACAGCGTGAGGTATAAGTTTGTATACATGATGTCATTAATTCGTGAATTAAAATTCATGGAGTATTTTTGATGATGTTCATAATAATGATGTTTATGATGGTGAAGTTTATGATGATGTTCATAATGATCATGGTTATGATGGTGATGATTATGATGATGTTCATAATAATGATATTTATTATTGCGATGTTTATGATGATGTTCATAATGATCATGTTTATGATGGTGATGGCGATATTGTTTATGATGATGTTTATTATGATGATGATGGCGATGTTTCTGATGATATATATATTGATGATGATTTCAAGATGATGTTTCCGATGATGTTGTAATTGATGATTATGGCGGCGATATATATGATGATGGTAGAGATGATTATAATTGTTATGTGTATGATGATATTTACAATGACGAAGACTTTAATGATGAGGTTTATAATGACGATGTTATAATGATGATGATAATGACGTATATGATGATGGTGATGATGTTTATGATGATGTTTTTATGAGGCTAATACGTCTGAGCCAAAATGAGGTTGACAAATCCGTCCAATGCTTAACTAAGATACTTTGTAATTCTGCTAAAGAAAGTTTTGAAGGAAAAATTCTCAGGACATCTAACCGATGTAAATCCATCAAAACGATACACAGAAACCTCAAACTTGGTATGGTAATAAGTGTAAACAGGCCAGAAAACGATTCCACAAAGCAAAATCGCAATATAATATGCACAAAAGTAACCAGAATTAGCGTGAGTTAAAATTGCAAAGTAAACAATATAAATCAGTCATGCGGACATTTTATAACAAATTCAAACAGTCAAATATTGCAAAACTAAAGAAACTTAAAACAGCTGATCCAAGATTGTACTGGAAAGCTTTGGGTGGCAATAAGAAGCAGAACGTACAGGCATCATTAAATGCTCTGTATGAGCACTACAAAAATATAAATTATGATGATTCTGCAGAGGAGTCTGATGAGACAGACTTTCATCCTATTATTATAAGTGATGACAGCACAAACATCTTGAATACAGAAATTTCATTAGAAGAAATAGAAGCAGCAGTTAAGAAGTTAAAAAACAATAAAGCGTACGGCATAGATCAAATAGTAAACGAACAAATAAAAACCTCCTTTCCCTTAATGAGGCATGTTCTTGTTAAATTGTTCAATGTAGTTTTTGATAACGGTATAATCCCTCAAGCATGGACTACTGGTATTATCAATCCTATTTTCAAAAACAAAGGTACCCTACTAAAGCTGAACATTACCGACCAATCACATTGCTCAGCTGTCTAGGCAAATTGTTCACATCTGTATTAAACAACAGGCTTACACAATTTGTTGAAAATAATAATATAATCAACGACTATCAAGCAGGCTTTCGAAGTGGATTTTCTACAATAGACAACATTTTTATTTTACATTCGCTGATACAGCTCTTACATAACAACAAGCAAAAACTATTCTGTGCTTTCATAGATTTGAAGCAAGCGTTCGATACTGTATGGAGATCTGGCCTCTGGCAGAAATTATTGTCGTATAACATAAATGGTAAATTCTTTACACTGGTAAAATTTATGTACGCTGGCATTAAATCGTGTGTTAAGGTCAATGGCACGCGCTCAAATTTTTTCCCGTGCAATATTGGCGTCAGACAGGGTGAGAATTTATCGCCTCTAATTTTTTCTCTTTACCTGAATGATTTGCATGATTTTCTAAATAACGATAACAGTATTAATGGGGTATCACTTGAGAACAGAGCCGACGACTCAAATCTACACACTTTCTTAAAGTTATTCATACTACTATATGCAGATGACACAATAATCATAAGCAAGACTTCAGATGACCTCAGACATGCACTTAAAGCATATGAAGAATACTGCGATCTTTGGAGATTATCAGTTAATATTTCCAAATCAAAAGTTGTTGTTTTCTCCAAAGGTCGATCAACTCAAGCTGATTTTATTTTTAAAGGTCAGCCTTTGGATGTTGTTTCAGAGTATAAATATCTATGCGTACTATCCTGCAAGTCTGGTTCATTCTATTTGACTAAACGCCACGTTGCTGCACGAGGCCCCCGTGCATTGTATAGTTTACTGAAAAAACTGAGACCATTATCATTACCACTTGATATGCAAATTGTTATCTTTAACAAAACAGTTAAACCGGTCTTACTATATGGATGCGAGATTTGGGGGTCCGGGAACATTGACTGTATAGAGCGAGTGCAGTTAAAGTTTTTAAAACACATAATGAATATAAAAAGTTCAACTCCCAACTGTATAGTATATGACGAAACTGGAATATTTCCGATATCGATTGATATCAAAACAAGAATTATATCATACTGGTCGAAACTGATACAAACAGGTACAAATCACCTTTCACTTAATGTTTATACTTACCTTAGGTCCAAATATGACGCATGTCCCCCTGGAATACAAACTAAGAATTTTACATGGCTTAATAATATAAAAAATATATTTACCTCTACTGGCCTCAGCGAAATCTGGCGTACAAAGATATTCCATAACCCAAAATGGTTAAAACATTCAATCAACCGAAAACTTCAAGATCTCTTATTGGTGAATGGTCTCGTACCGTAGACGAATCCAGCAGCTGCATCACTTACAAATTGATTAAAAAGAAATTTGAATTCGAAACTTACCTCCTACAAACCCCCGCCTGTTATTTGAAACAAATGATCCAGTTCAGAACAAGAAATCATAAGCTACCCATTGAGACTGGCAGATGGTTCAGTATACCTCATGCAGACAGAATATGTTCTATGTGTCACCGAGAAATAAGAGACGAGTTTCACTATATCTTCTCATGTACACATTTTACACGATATCGTAAGCAATTTATTCATGAAAAATACTATAGAAGACCAAACACTATGGTGTTTGAAAAACTTATCAACACACGGAACACTAGTGAATACCTGAAGCTGTGTACATTTATAAAACTAATAGTCGATCATTTCAAAAAATGATATAATAGCCGAAGTGCGACACACACGCTGGTCTTAAATTAGTCCTAAAGTGTTTACTGTTGTTTTGTTATTATTTATTCTTTATTGTTAGAATTATACAGTCGGCCTTGTTTGGAACGACCACTCAGGGATCTCTAATATTTCACCTTGTTTCAACTGGTATGGGCGCTTTATACAGGATAGTCTATAACATAGTCGGGGATAGTTTGATAAGAATTTAAGTCGATGATTAAGATTTACCAGTTATAGTTTTGTAATATAGTTACCTGTTTATATATTTGTATGCTTGCAAGCTTGTTTTCGAAACATTCATATCTCTCTCTCTATCTCTCTCTCTCTCTCTCTCTCTCTTATCCCTCTCCTTCAAGCTCATACAGACACTCACACCCTAATTACGTTAAACGCATATTGGGTCTCTGTATTCGTTTCGACAGAGGTCTAATTTACGCGTGCAGCTCTCTCCACCACCCCCCTCTCTCTCTCTCTCTCTCTCTCTCTCTTTCTCTCTCTCTCTCTTATCCCTCTCCTTCAAGCTCATACAGACACTCACACCCTAATTACGCTCTCGCATATTGGGACTCTGTATTTCGTTTCGAGAGAGGTCTAATTTAAGCGTGCAGTTGACCCGTTGTTAGCTAGATGTTTTATTCAGATGGATAGATAGATATATATGTGAACATTTTATTATGCCGTTTACATCGCAAATCGTTTTTAATAGCATATAAAACAGTATCAACACATGTGCTGCCTACAGATCTATCTACAGCTGTTCATTCAGACTGCTCTCCTAATTAAATTAGGAAGCAATCTTAACTTGATCTGCATTGATTGCATATTTCTCGCTTATGTGGATAAACTAAATCCTTTTACATATATCCCCTTAATGATCAGCGTAGAATATATCATTTATTATTTTGATGCCATCAGTAGACTGAATAGCGGTCACGGCCTATTGATCGCAACACTGTCATGTGACTTATTAATGCAACGCTGCATAGCTCCCAAAAACAAAAAATCAATCAAATTTCAAACCAAATACAATTGAATATGTACATGTATATTATATGTATCTGCAAATGAAACTGGGTTTTGTACTTACCTTAATATGTCTGTTGTTGAAATCCTACAAATATGCTGTTTACTGCTGATATCACGTGATTTTATTTACTATTTAATGAAGTTAATGAAGCCTTTCTAATCCGGAACCGAAAACATCTTTCTCTTTCTTGGTGCAGTTACGCAGCCTGTATCAGGATCCAAGCAGGGAGAAAATTATTGTTTTACTATACTCTCTTCATGATTTTTGGCTCGCAATAATTTTGACAAATATACCTTGACCGATTGCCGAGGGCTTCACTGTATTCTCTTCGGTCAGTTTAAGAATCTACTTTCAGATTACATCAGTCAAATTCTGCACGAAATTATCATGATAGTAAACCATGGATGAGAAAAGTACAAAAATGAGTCATGCAGGAAACACCACATACTGAACAAACAGTCGCCCGAACAGCAACACAAGTCTGATTGGTTGCTGTCCGACAGAAAAAAAACAGCGTTCGCAGTTTGACTATGGGCGACCCAGTTCGCTCTGATTTCGAAAGAACTGGTGTTCATAGTCAATATGCACCATTGGCTTGTTAATTTAAAATTATTATTCATTGATTGTAAGAAGATAATCTACTAATTTAACATTATATTATTACACCCCCAACCACCACCATAACAGGAACTACCTTACATGTTATTACGAATTGTTTATTCTGTAATCTTTAAATACACAGTAGTATATTACTTGTTCCTCATGTATTCATGTATATCATAAACTGAGAGTAATAAAGAATTTGTATTGTATTGTATATTGTACCTACCCTTCAATCATGACGGAAGGGCAGTTCTCCACCCCTTCAAATACAACGGAAAGACAGTTCTCCGCCCTGTAAGAAATGAAGGGCACTTCTCCTGAAGGGCACTTCTCCTGATGAGAACTTGAGTAATTAAGGTGCTAGTGCCATCTATGTATGAAATACGCAAAATACATACTAAAATAATGTTTGATATATATTTATATATATAATCATTTTCTTATTTTTTCATATTTCTCAAAATGTAAATAATCATGCATTATTCATACCTCTGAAACATATTTTGATAAACATTCTCAAATGAGATAGAAGTAACAAATTTGATTCTGATTTTTTTTTATTTTTAGAAATAGAATTTTGGAAAGGGTGTGGGTTTTACAGAAACAGTATATATCCATATCTAAACTTTAAAAACTGAGAAAAACAACAACACACAAGATCTAACAGTACACCAGAACATATAGCATCATTGTTACTTGAATTATCAATCATGAAAAAGCAGTTTGAATCCAGTTGCATTGCCCTGGTTAGGGGTTGCAATGCTAGCTGATGAGTGTACATGTCTCAATAATTTGTTGACGTACCATTACTGACACTTGTTTTAATGACAAAAGTAGATTCCAATCAGAGGGTAGTGACAATTTGGGTCCCAATTTGGGTTCATGCTTTGCCTAATCTTACTACATGTCACTGGAAATACTGATTTCGTGGTAACAGCTGCATTTATAATTGACAGATGATTGTTCAATAGATGCATGTTCCCAATCAGAATAGTTCTAATTGAAATTCAAATGACATTTATTTTATCTTTATATGTTTATATCAAATTCTACCAAAAGGCTATTAATCCTTTCCTCTATGAATGTTTATGTAAGAATTAATGCAATCATTAATATTAATTAGAATAATTTGTTATAATAGCACATGGACATAGGATATTTTAGGCATGACACAAACTGTAGAATCGTATCTATATTATATCATAAGCAAACAGAGCAGACCCTGGTCAGACTGCTCCTCTTTTAGACAAAAGTCCGTCTGAACTGATTTCACACCTTTTCAGGCACCATTCCCATTTTGTCTACCAAGGGATTTGCCATAGGACGTGAGTGGAGAAGTTGAGTAATTGAGGTGTGAGTGTGAGTGTCATCTAGGTGTGAAATACACAAATAAAATAATATTTTCATAATCTATACTACTAAAAGAACGAGCTCGACTTTTGGTCGGATTTGCCGTAAATACGACACAACGTACATACTGGGTAATGTTATGTGCGGGTAGCTTACACATTGAAGTTGTGTTATTTGACATCGAAAAGTATTAATATCAGCAGTTTGGATACAGACAGAGAAATTCCCCTACCTACAGAAATATAAAAATAGACGGGAAAAGACCTTCAAAGGTGAGTGACGATTGGTGAATATTCCGATACGGACACTAGTTGTGTTAACGTTTTATGTTTTGTTGGTTTTGTTTCTCTTTTAGTATTTGTTGACAGAACAGACGGTTTGTGACTGTTTATACAGATGTATAGTCAAACAACTATAGTTCGTTTTTGACCCGTGAGCTGTGACACGGAGAAGCGCCCTTCAGGAGAAGTGCCCTTCACTTCTTACAGGGTGGAGAACTGCCCTTCCGTTGTATTTGAAGTGCCCTTCCGTCAAAATTGAAGGATAGGAGAAGTGCCCTTCAATGTCATAACAAAAAGCCCACATACATTTATATGCTGGTGGATTTGGTTTTTGCTTCCACGTACTGTTACACTGTTTTGTGTTTGAATAACACACAACGTGTTAAAATATAATTAGATTATTGCTTTTTCAATTAATGCTACTATTTGAAGCAGGGGTGATACTAGTTTAATGACACCTATTTAATCGCGACCGTAGTGCCATATGCAAACAACTTTGATCTTGACGAGGCCCTGAAGTATGCGTAATCTGGATCTAAACTTGAACTGTACTAATCCTGCAAAACAGTTCATTTAGCCGATTAAATGTAATGCTCATTCGATTGGATTTAATTCTTAATTTTCATGCACTGAAGCAGGTTCAGTATATTCACCATGTCATGCATTTATAATTGGACTTGCAAATAGTTTTCATCCTGTCGAGACCCCGATTGATTATGCATCTCAGCAGGATCGAAACTACATGTACTTGCAATGTTCTAAAACGACCATACACATATGAAATGAATCCGTTCCAGTTCGGTTCCAATTTCGTTGTCAATTTAAGTACAGCTCGAACAATTTGACGTGGACCCTAACCTACTTAATTAGCATAAATCAAAACTGCTAACATTTCTATTTTTACCCTCGGCACGCATTTGCAAGCAAAAAAGATCCATATTGCGTATCACAATTGGCGTTCCAAGCTTTAATTTGTGGTCGATTGAGTATTTGTTACATATATAGGTTTTCAGTTTGCATCAATTTGTTAATTACTCAGCGGATCCGGCTTTAATTGCTGAGTATTTGTTACCTATGAACAGTCGTCGGGCCTTAATTGGTCGTCGATTGAGAATTGTTACATACAAAGAAAGCTTTAATTATGACGGTAGGGCTATTAAAATGCTAGGGTTTTGTTAGGACAATGAAGGGCACTTCCTCTTCCCTTCAATTATGAAGGAAGGACACTTCTCCATCCCTTCAAATACAACGGAAGGGCAGTTCTCCACCCTGTAAGAAATGAAGGGCACTTATCCGTATACCTTTAGGACCAGTCCACCCGTAGAGGTAAAACAAGTTACAAACCATGTATTTGTTCCGGAGTTACCCGTAGTTATACAGACAAGTAATAAGCATATACAGTAAACCCTCTCTGTAACGGCCACTAAATTGTGTTAATCAGTTGGTATTTAGGGCAGGTGGCTGCTTTAAGCAAGGTGAAAGTAAAACAGAACGCTCCTAAAGGAACGTTCTGTTTTACTTTCACCTTGCTTTAAGGAGCATTCTGTTTTACTTTCACCTTGCTTTAAGCAGCCACCTGCCTTTAACACAATATACTTGATGCAATTTAGTAGCCGTTATAGAGAGGTTTTACTGTATAAACTAATACTGCACGATTACTACGAGCTTCTTGTGACAACCATTGTCCACTTGCCCATAAATTAGAATGGTTGCAACTTCTATAAATAGAAAAAAGTGCAGTAATGGCTCAGCACTCGAAATTGAACTATAGGTCTGACGGGTTACGGCTTCGCCGAGTGCATTTATAAGGGAGATCAGAATATCGAATATACACGTGTCATTTTTTAAAGAAAATGTTTAGTTATAGACACAAACAATAAGCGGATGGAAACACAGCGTAGTGGATAAGTCGTAGGACAATGAGAAAGTTTATGATCGGTGAACATTTTATTACGCGGGTTTCGAGTCTCGCATTAAACAATTTGTGTTGCTAAAAAATATTAAGGAATCTATAATTACTTATAATTTTTTGATTGATGTTCACCCTTTTGTTTTGTTTTCAGGGGTTTTATTCTTTTATTTCCAATTTCATTTCAACCAGCACATATTTTTATTGGTATATATCTACCAAGAAACATACAATTGGATATTGCCCAAAAATAAGTCATTGTTGGCCATTAAGGCAGGCGACGGCTTAATTTAAGAACCAAATAATACAGAAAGCTCCCTTGAGAGCATTAAGCAGCCACCTGACTAAATGGCTCACTGAGTGACTAAAGTCCTTACTGAGTGATGGGTTCATAGATGTTCATAGAAGTTTTACTGCAATTCATTTTATTTCAATACAATTAATTTTCTCCCTCACTGGCAGTGTCAGTCTCGAATTCATCAACTCTATTATCACCAGCGTCAGATGTCAGGTCTATTTTGAAGTTTTGAAATATTTCATCTATAGTAATGTCTGATGCCCAAAATGTCCGCTCAATGTCCTCAGCGTGAGAAATACAGTGACGAACATGTGTATGTATAAATGGTCAGCATAATTATACAGTATGAAATAAAGTAATGCATTACTATTCATTCAAGATGAAAAAAAGTTTAAGGTCGATGCGGGATTCGGACACACGCTTTACAAAAAGTCCACTATCGCAATGCCTTGTGCGTACCTAGATTTTACCTACTGCACTAAACTGCTGACAACAACACGTTTGACCTAGTTGTTTGACTATACCAACTCATGACCTACTCTAATGGAAACAAAACGAAGTGACTATGTACTGCACTTCTTTATTTTTAAAAGCCTTAGCCAGCCGCAATGTTTCCAACATAGTTGTTTTGGTGCAATGGATATGTACCTGGGCTTGTATGTGGCGGGTCTTGAGTTCGATTATGTTGCCTGGCCCTGTATTTGTGTGCTGTTATGCAAACAACAAAATAACAACAAGTCTCAATAATAAAGTAATCTACGTGCTCACAGTCCCCCCCCCCTTTCGTGTCGAACCACAAGGCACCGTCACAATGAATTATGAACCTCGACAGAAAAAAAAATGTATGAACACTAGATATATAGACAAGGGGTCGAACTTCCTATTTACGAATTTTACCCCTCTCCCAAGTTATGCCTCTGTTGAAATTCAATCAAACGGTATATCGGGTAAAGCTTTTTGCCAATAAGTAGTCTAATGTATAGCCTATGTAACTGCAAAGCGAAAAGCTCCTAGTTGAAACGGTTCTCAGAAGCCACCAGCGGAGAATCTCGAGAAACACGGTAATTTTGACAGGTCGGAAACGACCTCGCAACCACCCGCTTACCGACTAAACCGGCTATTTGAACGCTTGCTAGCGCTGAACCAGGGCTGCGTACACTAGCTATTAAGCAACTGTGACACTACTGCATGCAAAAACTGCGTTCGATTAACTTTATGTACACTGTTTGACAGATGATAGTGTCTCCAAACTATTTGTTTTAGCTTTCAGCATCCATTTTACGTCAAGTGATCAGTAATGAAAGCTGCAAGCTGATTGGACCAGGGCACAGTTTCGACCAATGGAAGTTGCCATTACAATATTAGTCACGTGATACAAACATGGTGTGGAGTTTGAATAAACTGGAAAATGTTCATTTGAACGCCCAAATTATACTTCTTAGAAGTTAATCGAACGCGGTTTTCGCAGTAAGTGTCACAGTTGCTTACTAGCTATTGCATACAGTCCTGATTCGGCGCTGGCAAACGTTCAAATAGCCGTTTTAGTCGGTAAGCGGGTAGTTACGAGGTCGTTTCCTACCTTTCAAAATTACCGTAGGTAATATATACAATGCAATAAAGACGAAGAGCAAAACAGCTGATGCGTCATCGGCCAAATCGCCCCAAGGCCTAAATACGTGCGCAGTTCTCACAGAATGGCATTGTACCATTTATTCGCATACCCCGTATGCATATGTTACCGTAATTGTTTCTTTACTTTTTTAATGCAATCAATTCTATATTTTTCCTTACAAACGTGTACTAACGAGAATGACAGATAGAGAGCAGAAGTTGCTGAAACGCCCCTTAGCCAAATCACCCATACTGGCCATAATGTTGTCTCTATCTTCAGACAGTGAGACTGAGACTGGCACAGTACCATTTTTGAACATGTTAACAACACTGCTTCATTTAGACGGCTTGTATTCTTTAGACGGACTTCGACGTGTTTGCATAATATATACTTTACAGAGTCTCTGATATAAGTGCATGACTTTCGAATGCTATTTAAAGCATATTATAATCTGGAAAATGTGGTATACGGGTGTACCGTTCTGAAAGAGAAACTCTTAGTGATTTTGAAGCTTTTTGTTGAAACAAGATTGTTACTTGCCTACAAAATTGTATTTAAATTCATTCATTTTCACAATATCATTATATCAATTACGTTTATAAGGAACTACATTAGCTGAAACGAGGACGTTGCCGTGTAGCTGTAACCAGAAAGGATATTTCATGAAATGAAATAAACATCTTTATCATCTTTACAGTTATGTTCAGCTGCTCCAGATTTTAAATGAATCTGTTTTTGAGGTATTGATTACAATCATCTATTTCATCACAAACCAAACACCTCGGATTTAGCTGTTACTCTTTACCAAGTAGTATTTTAAGAAATCATAACTGCTGTTATTGATTATGTTATGCTAATAATGATTACAATAATTACCTGGATGCTGATAGTGAGTGATATGGTTCTTCGCACAAGAAATGTCACAGATGTTCAAACTCCAAACACATGTACATCTGCCTTTGTTTACAGCTATTAGCTGAGAATACAGTACAGTTTTCATAGCCAGTTATGCATTTTGCAACCAGTTAATCGCTATTTTGTAATCAGCAAACGTTAACCCTTTCGTTGCCACATTCTGTCGTCTGCTAACTTTGTCGCCTGCTACAAATGTTTTCTTTCTTTTGATTTTCTTCATTTTTGTTTCAAAAACATAGTAACAGTAACAAACAGTTTGGATCCTGATAAGACGCCGAGTTACTCGGCGTCTCATCTCGATCCAAACTGTATGCATAGGTAATCACAGATCCGGCATTGGCAGCGAAAGGGTTAAGCACAACTATGTTGTGACCACTCTTTAGAATCGTCTCGAAAAAGTTGTCACAACATAGGGTTTGGTGGAGAAATAACGATATAAGTATTTGAGTATACACCTGTATCAGTCACTTTGACTACACTAGTGCTATTACGACCCTTTGGAAACTAGTGATCGCCTTTGCAAGCTGTATGGGTCTGGAGTAGGCTAGAAGTGAGTTTGTGTTACATCACGATCCAAACTGTTTGACACTGATAGCGTTTCTTGAAAAAAATAGACTTTCCTATCTAAATATTTTCAAGAATAACTTCTTTATTTCTCCGCCAAACCCTATGTTGTGACCACTCTTTAGAATTGTCTTTTCGACACAATATAAGGTTTGGTGGAGAAATGTCGGTATAAGTATAAATTTGAGAATGCACCTGTACCAGTGGCTCTAACTACAGTAGTCCTGGTACAACCCATTGGAAACTAGAAAATCACCTTCACAAGCTATAAATTGGTCTAGTTAGGGCTACAAATAACGTGGTGTTACACCTGGATCCAAACTGTTTGACACTAATAGCATTTCTTGGGAAAAATAGACTTTCCTGTCTGAATAATGTTAGCCCATGAGCTTGTTCTTGATAATTGTGTAGATCTATGCAAACTCAGACATGATGTCTGATAATGATATATTCTGCTTGCTTATATACTGATCTGTTTCTCTACTGTCCTTGTATGGGTTAGATGTTTTGAAGCCAAGGGACTATGGATAAGAGGGACAAATGGACTTCAGATAAAAGAGCACAAAGTGGACTTCATATAAGAGTGACTTAAAACTACATAAAAAACCATATAAAGCGCGTTTCATTGCAAATTCTAGTTCATGTACAACTACTAAATTGTCTATACTTTTGACTTCTTGTTTAACGAAGGTAAAGGAACATGTAAAATTTTACTGTGATAAGACTTATGAAAATTCTGGAATAAATCTCTTCTGGTCTATTAAGAACTCTTCAGAAGTCTTAAACAAACTTAAGAACAAAAGGTATCTTGCATCCACTGTAAGCACTTACGATTTTTCTACTCTGTACACAACTCTTCCTCATATTTTAATTAAGGATAAGCTTACTAACTTGATCCAGAAAGTATTTGCCCGGGAAAAAACATCGTTCTTGGCATGTAATGCTGAAAAAGCTTTCTTTACTGACGAGCAAATGAAATATTACACCAATTGGACTTGCTCAGAAGTTTGCGAAGCACTAACCTTTCTTTTGGATAACATATTTGTACGTTATGGGAATGCTATATACCGTCAGGTAATTGGTATTCCCATGGGTACGAATTGTGCACCACTTGTCGCAGATTTGTTTTTGTACTGCTATGAGAGAGATTTCATGTTGAGTTTGAATCCTCAATCACAAGAAGATGTTATAAAAGCCTTCAATGATACTTGTCGATATTTGGATGATATTTTTAACTTAGATAACCCTTTCTTTAATGCTCTGATTCCTACAATTTATCCTAAAGAACTCAAATTGAATAAAGCTAACCCGTCCGACTATTATGCAGCGTTTCTTGACCTAGACCTTAAAATTAATAATGGAATGATTTCTTCTAAAATATATGACAAAAGAGATGATTTTGATTTTAATATTGTAAATTTTCCTCATCTTGACGGGGATGTTCCCCGTGCTCCATCTTACGGGGTTTATATATCTCAACTTATTCGTTTTGCTAGAGCTTGTTCATCTATTGACGATTTTAACAGTCGAAATCTCATTTTAACTGAAAAACTGCTTAAACAAGGATATAGATACCATAAACTAAGAAAAACTTTCTCTAAATTTTACTATCGAAATCTCTCGCTTATTGGCAAGTACAAATGTAATCTCAAGGTACTTTTGCGACACGGTATTTCACATCCTGAATTTTATGGTGATGTGATTTACAAACTTCGTAGAATTATTGGACATACCCATTTTCTCACTTTGTTCATCAAATATATAAAACAATTCATTAAAAAGGGATATGATCCTGTATTATTACAACATACTGCATGTGAACCCTTTTACAGTTGGCAATCACGCTGGCCTCTTTGCATGTACGCCGACAAGAAAGGTTTAGTACTCTATGAAGGCGACCTCTTAAATCCAGAAATGGAAGGAGAACGTCGGATATCTGTACTATTTCATTTTTGTCGTACCCTTTATTACTTTTCTACAGTTACTCTGTTTGCAGCTCAATCATTGAGTACACTAGCGATAGGTGGATACAGTATGTTCAATTAAATGTTTTTTTGTTATACATGCACTTTACCACTGTATTTGCTGTCGCGGTTGTTGTAGATTAGTCGGAGAGGGGATACGTTTATTTACACTGTTTGTCTTTTAGGATGGGGATGGAATAAGGGTGAGGTTGGGCGCCCATAAACCGGTTTAAACCCCCGGTGACTTTTGTCACTGACCGTTCCAAGGCGGTACTTCCATCTTCCTCCTATTGTATGTTTGTTTTGTCTTTGTGCGTCTCTTGTTGTTTTTTCTACCCATGTACATTTGCTGTTTCCTTGTGTTGCTGTTCGGGCGAGTGCTTGTTCTGTATGTGGTATTTCCTGCATGACTCATTTTTGTACTTTTAAGATAAGAGAGTACTAAATGACATCAGATAAGAGTATAAATTAAGTGGGTGTTTCAGATAAGATAGTACAAAGGGACTTCAGTTAGGAGAGTACAAAGGACTTCAGATAAAGGAGTACAAATGGACTGATGGAGAACGCAGGATTTGAGACATCTTAAATACTCCCCTCATCTGGTATACTGCAGCTAGCTCTTTGCAGCATGGATTAGAGGTTAATCCTTTGAAATGGGAAACGAGAGCACAGACCTTTGCAAACAGTGTAGATCCAGATCAGAGGGCCATACTATGAGTGCTGTAATCAGGGTGTGCACTGATTGTCGTTTAGAATTATCTCGCCAGTTCAACCCTTGTATACTGAATGGACTAAACCACCAAACAATGCTGGACCGTTCCATTATGATGGGGGTTACAGTGGTTATGAAGTTGTACAGAATTTTCTTAAAATAGTAGGTATTGTCATGTCTGCATTTTAAAGTCATTTTTATGACTTCATTTTAAGATAAAATATTTTGTAACGAAAATCTGCTACTTGATGAATTAGTTTCGTCAGATTTGCATAATGAAATAAAATGTTCATGAGTGATAGCTGTTGTGTATTAGTTATTTGTCTCCACTAAGCTTGACTAAATGTTTAACCCTTAAAATGCTGAATAATTATTTCTCCCCCATTTATAATGGGGAGACATGTTGTTATTGGTCGAGTTGTCCGTCCGTCTGTCTGTCACATTCGTGTCCGCTCCATATCTCTCACAAATATGGAAGGATTTCAAAATGCTTTGGCACAAATGTTCGACTTAACAAGACAATTTGCAGAGCGTTCGAATCAGGCACGTGGGTCAACGGTCAATGTAACAGTTCAAGGTCAAATGTTTTTAGCCACACTCTTCGTGTCCGCTCAATATCTCTACAATCCTTGGAAGGATTCAAAATGCTGTGGCACAAATGTTCTCTATAACAAGGCAATGTGCAGACAATAGGTTTCATGCACATTCTTCAAAGGTCAAGGTCACAATTCAAGGTCAAATGTTTAAGCCTTAATTTTCCTGTCTGCTACACATGTGTATAACCCTTGGGAGGATTCAAAAATGCTGTGGCACAAATGTTCTCCTTAACAAGCCAATGTGCAGACAGCAGGATTCAGGCACGTGGGTCAAAGGTCAAGGTCACAATTCAAGGTCATTGTCACAATTCAAGGTCAAATTTAAGTTCCCCACCAGCGATCTATAGGTGTGCTCGATTCCGTCTGTCTGTCCGCCCGTCACGCTTCGTAACCGTGCCATATTTCCTACAAAGTTAGGCCAATTTCATTAAAACCCCACACATTGAACAATTTTCTTGTGAGTACTCTATTTGTCACATTTTTTGTCCAATCTTCATGAAACTTACTCGCACGAGTTTGAAAGTGAGTCACTGGGGGTTAAAAACTAGGTCCTAGGTCAAATAGTAGGAAAGCCTTGTCAACACTTTGGAGGTCACATTTGTAGCCCAATCTTCATGAATCTTGGTCAGAATGATTTCCCTAATAAAAGCTCGGACGAGTTTTAAAGGAGGCATGTGCTGTTAAAAACCAGGTCACTAGGTCAAATAGTAGAAAACCCCTGTGAACACTCTAAAGGTCACAATTGTGGCCAAATCTTCATGAAACTTTATCAGAATGATTGGTTTTATAAAATCTCGGAGGAGTTTGTAAGTGGGTCACCTGACGTAAAAAATTAGGTCACTATGTCAAATTGTAGAAAAACCTTGTGAACACTCTAGGTGTCACATATTTTGTCCAGTCTTCATGAAACTTGATCACAGAGTAATTGTCTTGATAACATCTGGGGCAAATCTGAAAGTGGATCATGTGAGATAAAAAACTAGGTCACTAAAAGTACAAAAATGAGTCATGCAGGAAACACCACATACAGAACAAACAGTCGCCCGAACAGCAACACCAGGAAACAGAGAAAAACATCAAGAGAGGCACAAAGACAATACAAACACACAATAGGGGAAGATGGAAGTACCGCCTTGGAACGGTCATTGACATAATTCACTAGGGAGGGGGGTTAAACCGGTATATGGGCGCCCAACCTCACACTTATTCCATCCCCACCCTAAAAGACATACAGTGTAAATAAACGTATCCCCTCTCCGACTAATTAACAACAACCGCGATGGCAAATACAGTGGTAAAGTGCATGTATAACGAAAACATTTAAGTGAACAAACTGTATCCACCTATCGCTAGTGTACTCAATGATTGAGCTGCAAACAGAGTAACTGTAGAAAAGTAATAAAGGGTGCGACAAAAACGAAATAGTACAGATATCCGACGTTCTCCTTCCGTTTCTGGATTTAAGAGGTCGCCTTCATAGAGTACTAAACCTTTCTTGTCGGCGTACATGCAAAGAGGCCAGCGTGATAGCCAACTGTAAAAGGGTTGACAACCAAACATGCAGTATGTAATAGATACAGTACGAGTCTTACTACCAAAGTGTCTTCTTACAACCGTTATCAGGACAGTTTGTTCGCATGACCGAAGACGTGCCCGAGGCGTAGTCGAGGACACTTGTCTGAGGTCATGCGAACAAACTGTCCTGATAACGGTTGTAAGAAGACACTTTGGTAGTAAGATGAGTACATGTATCTTACTTGTACGACAGGACGTTGTAGATTTTTAATTTTGATTAAAAATGAATAAAAATGAATATTTCACAAATGAGTAAAAAATGTTTTCCCCTTGGTTCACCCAATTCAAATCCTAGGTAGATAGGTTTTAACCACAAAAATCACGTGCGTACAAAAGTGTCCACTTACAGCCGTTATCAGGACACTTTTTCAATAGCATTGCTGGGGGTCTGTCGTACAGGTTGTAGTACTACAGGATCATATCCCTTTTTAATGAATTTTTTAACATATTTGATGAACAAAATGAGAAATGGGTATGTCCAATACTTTTACGAAGTGAAACAGTAGAAAAACCTTATGAACACTCTAGTACGAACTCCCTGTGGTGACATTCTAAGATCCTTTTTCATAGTTCCGAGTTCCAAGTTCCGACTTCCAAGCTCTTACTTCTTTCTTCAAAGATAATTTGCTATATTATTATTGTATATTGTTTATGCCCGATTTCAAAGTTCCTTCTTCTTAGATCCGACTTCCAAGTTCGAAGTTCCGACTTCCATGTTCCTACTTCCAACTTCCATGTCCCAAGTTCCGACTTCCAAGTTCCAGGTTTCGACTTCTATATGTTCTAAGTTCCGACTTCCAGGTTTCAAGTTCCTACTTCCATGTTCCAACTTCCAACGTCCATGTTCCAAGTTCCGACTTCCAAGTTCCAGGTTCCGACTTCTATATGTTCTAAGTTCCGACTTCCAGGTTTCAAGTTCCTACTTCCATGTTCCAACTTCCAACGTCCATGTTCCAAGTTACGACTTCCAAGTTTCGACTTCCATGTTCCAAGTTCCGACTTCCAAGTTCCAACGTCCATGTTCCCAAGTAACCGGTGCGAAAATATGACGTCACGAGAAAACTTAGAACTTTGAAGTCGGAAGGTGGAAGTTGGGAGTCGGAACTTGGAACTCGGAAGTCGGAACATGGAACTTGGAAGTCGAAACATGGAACTTGGAAGTCGGAATATGGAAGCCGGAACATGAAACATGGAATTTGGAAGTCGGAACTTGGAATTTAGAACTTGGAAGTCGGAACATGGCACTTGGAAGTCGAAACATGGAAGTCGGAACATGGAATTTGGAAGTCGGAACATGGAACGTGGAATTTGGAACTTGGAAATCGGAACATGGAACTTGGAACTCGGAAGTAGGAACTTAGAATGTCACCATCGGGCTTTCGTACTCTAGGGGTCACATGTTTTGTCCAGTCTTCATGAAACTTTATCAGAATGATTGTCTTGATAAAATCTGGGACAAATCTGAAAGTGGATCATGTGGGAAAAAAATAGGTCAATAGGACAAATGGTAGGAAAACCTTGTGAACACTCTATAGGTCACATTTGTAGCCGAATTGCATGAAAGTTTATCAGAATGATTGTTTTGATAGAATATGGGACGAGTTTGAAATTGGTCACATGGTCAAAAAATAGGTGACTAGATCAACCAGTTGAAAAACATTATGAACAATCTAGTAGTCATATTTTGGTCAAATCTTCATGAAACTTGTTCAGAATTATAGTTTTGATAAAATATCGGAAAAGTTTGAAAAATGGGCATGCTGGGTAATAAACTAGGTCACTAGGTCAAATAGTAGGAAAACCTTTTGAACACTTTAGAGGCCACATTTGTAGCCAAGTATTCGTGAATATCTGTCAGAATGATTGTCCCGATAAAATCTTGGATGGGTTTGAAAGTGGGTTACGTGGGCACAAAAAGTAGGTCACTTGGTCATATCTTAGAAAAATCTTGTTTACACTCCAGCAGCCACATCTTTAGCCCAATCTTCCTCAAACCTGCTCAGAATGTTTGTATTGGTGACTCAAAGTTGAGTGTGATCATGGGTGGGGTGAGATCAAAAAGTAGGTCACAAGGTCAAATCTTAGAAAAATCACTCTAGAGGGCACAGTTTTGCCAATTTTTCATTAGTCAGAATGATTGTCTTGATAAAATCAATATTCTAAATCTTTGAAAATCTTGTTCTCCAGAACCACTGCTCATGATCCACTATCAACATTGTTCAAATATTTCCCTTATGCCAATGTTGGCCCCACCCAGGGGCTACCCAGCTGTAATCTTAAATCTATGGTAATCAGGTGAGCGATAAAGGGCCATCTTGTCACATTTTCTTGTCCGGACAATTACTCTTTTTATCTTCTGGTTCAATTGATTTGATACTTCACATATGGAACACGCATAATGAGAGGAAGTGTCATGCACAAGGGTCATAACTCTATTCCCCTTTTTCATATGTTCTTGACCGGACAATAACTCTTTATCTACTGGTTCAATTGATTGGAAACTACACGTGGAACAGGCATGAAGAGAGCCATAACTCTAGCATCAGTACTTTTGGAGCTATTCCCCTTTTCATATTGTTTTTCTTATTTTACAAATACCATTCAGGTTGGTTATGTATATACCATGGTCAACTACACCATGGATGTGTGGGTCGGATGAGGTGTTTTCTTTAATCCAGTGGGGGACTCGTATTGCATAGCAATACAACATTAACTTGTTCACACTTGTACGAACGATAAATCATACATGGCTAATGCCATTCGATTGAAACTTCATACATTGACTGAGCATGATGAGAGAAAGTGTCATGCACAAGGGTCATAACTCTGGCTTCAATACTTTTGGAGTTATTGTCCTTTGTTACGTTTTTGTCCGATCAATAACTCCTGCTCTACTGATGATATTGGAAGGAAGTGTTACGCATAAAGATCATGACTCTGGCTTCAATAATATTGGGAGTGATTGTCTCCACTTTTTCTGCAGAGTTATGGGAATTTTTACATGGATTTATCCGCAGGATTTCTCCGAAACCCTTGATTCGGTATTCATCAGATTTCATAGGATTGATTAGCATCATGCCTAGGTGTGCATATCTAATTCCTGTTCCGGTTTGATGGTTTTCTACAGAGTTAAGGGACTTTGAAATTTTTACATGAATTTGATTTTCATGAAACTTTATAGGATTAATCAGCGCAATGCCTAGTTGTCTGTCGTCCATCTACTTCCTGTTTGCCGAGACTTTTGAATTTAGGTGATTGTTTAATGACAAACATTTTCGTCCAAGAGTTTTTCGCTTGTGTAAGCTGGAGTGATTTGATATTTGGTACGAAGCATATTTATAGTTGGTTGTACAGTGTCCCCACTTTTCAGGTCCGTCGTTTATCGACTTCTTGTTTGCCGAGACTTTGATTGAATTTTAATGATTGTAAATGACAAAACATTTCGCCCCAGATTTCTTCGCTTGTGTCTGCAGGAATAATTTGATAGTTTGTTTGAAGTATAATCGTAGTGTGTTGTACCGTGTCTCCCCTTTTCAGGTCTGTTGTTCATGTACTTTATCTTTGCCGACACTTTGGTTGAATTTTGGCGATTGTTTAACTATATTCTTCCTGTTAATGATTATATTATTATTAACTTGTAATTGTAGTACATGTATATTCAGAATTATAAAAATATTAGCTTATATAAAGCATTGTGTCACTAGCGTTTCACAGAGGCATACAGGGTTTACTATCTCTTTTGCATCGTCATCGTCACCAAATAACTTTTGTCAAATTTTCCTCAGGAACCACACAGGCCAATTTCGTACTTCATTCTCAGTGTTGTTATACCTTCTGGTCCTTCAAGATCATGAATGTCAGTACTTCTTGTTCTGAAAATTGAATACCGCTTAAGCCGGTGCTAGGGGGCGTGAGCAGTGTTGCACTTTCAATTACTGCTCATAAACAGACCCAATAAAACCGAGTCTGCAATTTTCTCTTTTTGTGTTGCCATGTTTGCTTTCGGGGGATCACCTCCCTTCAGAATCTACTTATTTTTTGCACATAGCATTATTATGGAGAACTGTATGGTGTAAGACAGTTACGAATCTGCCACATGTCCACTTCTTGAAAAAAGATTTTGTGTCGCCTGCAAAGCATGGCAGACACATAGGGATCACTTTGTCCGGGGTCTGAGTTGTCGTTGTCGTCGCCACACTTCTTGTCCGACCTGAATATCCCATTCTACTGATAATATTGAATTCAAACTTCACACATGGAACAGGCGAAATGAGAGGAAGTGTCATGCATAAGTTCCATAACTCTAGCTTTAGTATTTTTGAGTTATTTCCCTTTTCCATTTTTTTGTCCGGCCAATAAGTTTTGACCCCAGTTTCACGAACATTCTTAAATAATTACTTAGCTAAGCCTGTTATCTAAAATACACAAGAACATATATTTTTTCATAAAGTTGTGTTTATTTTGCCAAAAAAGGTAAGACGTTTACTCAATTTTCATTTTAAGAACACATATTGTACTTATTAATAACTGAAAGTGACCTAAATCAAAAACAATATATAAGAATTTGTAACAGACTTAAGAATTTTACCAAATTCATTTTGGGTTTAATTAAATAGTTCATGCATACCCGTCATTTTCTTTTATAAACTTTAACAGAATATCTTTAAAGGCATTTCAAAGCTCCTTATATAAGTGACCCCCCCCTATATACACAGTATCCAGCTGTGCTCCTGCAGTGTCCAGTCAGGGTCCATAGCCACAATAGATAAAGTTATGCAATTATACATTGATCCTCTGTGATGGTAGCCCGCCTTATCAATTCGTGTATCAGATCCCTGACAGTCAACTCCCAAAATACACAGCATGGGGTTAATGGGTCAACATTCCTTTCGAAATGCCTTTAAGGATTGTGTTTAGATAAAATCAGTTCACTTATCTTCTCTATTTGCAAATGCAAAATACTCTTATAAGTTAAGCCTGGTATTAAGTAATTACTTAAGAATGTTCGGAAAACGGGGGCCTGTTCTACTGATGCCGTTGAATTCAAAGTTCACACATGGAACATGCCTGATGAGAGGAAGTGTCTTGCACAAGGTCCATAACTCTAACAACAGTATTTATGTGAGTTATTCCTCTTTATTCACTTTTTTGTCGGGCCAATAAGTCCTGTCCTACTGATGTCATTGAATTCAAACATCATATATGGTAGATGATAAGAGGAATTGTCATGCACAATGTCCATAACACTAGTTTCAGTATTTTTGGAGTTATTCCCCTTTTTCATGTTTGAGGGCATATCATTTTGACAATTTTAACCAGGAATAATACAGTATGACTAAGTTTTTAACTAGTAGAGATACAGGTGTCATATTTGGTGGGCACATGCTTCTCATGAAGCTGCAATATTTGTGTAGTATCAGATTAGGATCATGTCTCAATGTCAAATGTCATAATTTGATGTCAGTGGAGACGCTAGGGGCATGGAGTCTCACAATTTTTGTCTGCTCTGTTGGTACATTTTGGTCATTATTCTCATTATTATTTTGTCTCAGTTTCACCCTTCTTACATATAGATCATGCTCCAAGTCACATAGCACCGTAACTGGATTTTATGTTATACCCATATAAATGTATACAGTGCTCCCTCTCTACAACGACACCCTTTGGGATACGAACATTGTATGTGTTGTTTAGAGGGAGTTGTTATAGGGAGGGAAAATCAAATATAATTAGCTTGTTTGCAGATCGCCAGATAAGGTATATTTCGAGAACTAAAACCGTTATGCCTCAATCAAACCCTATGTTGTGACCACTCTTTAGAATCGTCACTTTGTGACAATTCTAAAGAGTGGTCATAACATAGGGTTTGATGAAGGCATAAAGAAAATACGATGGAAAATGTTGTTTCTGGAGCCGTGTTGTTTCGGAAACATGCGTTGATGTAAGGGGGGATCGTTATCGAGAGGGCCGTTGTAGGGAGGGAGCACTGTACATGTACTGCGACTGTGTCGAGTCTTAAATTGGGAAGAGGGTCAATACGCATAAAGGCGAAACGAGTGTTCCGAGGAACACCTTTCTAGTTATGACAAAAGGTGCAGGATCCATTTGATCTGGAACTACACTGCAAATAATTTCACATTAAGGGTTCAGCTTATCTCTGTGCGTGCATGAATGTGATTTGTGAATGTATTGGAAACAGTTATATATGGATGGACATTGCAAATAGTTAGAGATATATTGATTTCGGTAAAAAGTGTACATGGCAAAACATAATTAAGGCAACATATAAAAGCCATGTAATTATGATAATTTGTATTTTAAGCTCTTTGTAAATCCATTTGAGCAGCAAAGGATTTATGTCTACTGCCTATATACTAGTATTTGTTTGTTATAAGCATATGTATATGTAGTTAATGCAATGCATTATTTGAATTGAACTGAATTGAATTTATTAGCTTAATTGTTATGATGGCATATAATTATACAGAAGATGTTTTGGCTCAGGCAGAAACTGTAGAATCAGATCTACATATGTTTTATAACATAAGCGAACATAGCAGTCCCTAATCAAACGGCTCTTATAGGAGCAGTCTGATCTGGGTCTACTCTGGTTACAAAATGCATGAAAAGGTGTTCATATAAAAGAAAGGGTAAATCAATCATCTTTCATCCAAGCAAACATTTCATATCAGACCGACATTGGCCCGATACAGATTTGTATATCAGGCTGATGTCGGCTTTATCATCGGCCCAATATCAGATATGCACACACTTTTTGATATCGGCCGATATTAGCTACTTGTCAATCAAGGGACAGTCTGCCTGCATTTAGCATATATTATATGCTAGTTAAAGGATACTCTCCATTCATTTTGATGTTTAAGACTTATTTGAGCTTTTTGTTCTACATTAATTAAACCCAGTTCAGAAAAAAGCTGCTACAAGTAACACAATAACTCTCCATTATTGTTTTATGTATAGGATTCAGACAGGTGGTCTAATTTGAGCTTTATTGTTATATATGCATTATTTATAGTATATGAATTTACCCTTTCACCGCCAATGTCGCCTTTATGCACCACGACAAATAGTGCAATCCCAGATCAGACGCTACCTGTTCAAGGTGGCGTCTGATCAGGGACTTCACTTTTTGTCTCAATCTCTTTTTCTATGCATGTGCTTTATTCCTTTGACTTTTGCATTTATTTATCTCTTTCCTTATTGTACCAAATTATTTAACAAAATTGGATTGCAGACGACAATTAGAAATTTGGCGCCAAAAGAGTTAAATGAATCAAGTTCAAGAAACCAGCTCTTGCAAGCAACAGCCTCATAAACTATCTGAAAATAAATACTAAGAATAAATACCGATAATATCTGCTTGTTGGAGACAGCTGTAAGACACGGAGCGATTTATCTTTACCCCATAGTTACACTTTTCTACGACTTAGCAAACAGAGCAGATCCAAATCATGTGGATTCTGTACTGTTTACTTATGGAATAATATAGATCCACTGTGACCGAATTTGTGTCCATTAGCTACTATAAATAATTATCTTATTAATATTCATGATTTCATTATTTCTTACACGAATATTCATAAGGTAAGAGTTAAACCACAGCGTGAGGTATAAGTGTGTATACGCAAGAGAGTCGGCAGTACCAATGCTCACCTCGGATTCATAAATGACGAGTCTGAATTATGTGATTCAATTATGTTTTAAGACACTGCTGAGGTTTATGATGCTGATGTTATATAAAATGATGTATATGATGAAGATGATGTTATAATGGTGGTGTTTATGATGATGTTTTTCATGATGGTGTTTATGAGATAATTATTTTTATGATGATATAAATGAGTCATGCAGGAAACACAACATATAAAACACACAATCAACCTAAAAGACACAACGACATAAAAGAATAGCTCATGTTTATGTATATTAAAAGACAAAACAAAGACATAAAGGCATGACGAACTAAAATTAAGAGGGAATAAGAGAGTACTGCCTTAGAACGGAGAGTAGCAAATGTCACGTGGGGTTTAAACCGGTTTAGGGCCGATGTTTTACATGCTTTTGATGGTGATGTTTATGATGGAGATGTTAAGGATGACTATGTTTATGATTGTGATTATGATGATATATGATTTTATGATGATGATGTAATGATGATGTTTATGATGATGATGATAGTTATGATGATGATGATTATGATGATGATATGTTTGATGGTGATTTAGGTTTATAGGAGAAAAGCTTATATCCTGCTATATGACACCCAAACCACATAACCTACCGTTAAGGTATTGAACAAGGGGGGAAACCCGAGTCTGCAATTTTCTCTGTGTGCATGGTAGTTTTTACTTTCGAACGATCTCCTACTATTAGAATTTAACCAAAAGGACAAAACAATCTGAAACTGAAATTATGCCCATAACAACAACAAGGTAGAAAGGAATCGTGAAGTTTGATTTGAATAGGTATACACATATATGCTATTTATTGTAGACCTGATCTGAAGCATGATTTCTCTGATTATGCACCATCGATAAGTTCCCCTTAGGTTCCGCTTTTGATATTCTCGGCTAATGAACGAAGAAGGTAGTTGGCGGTTAAAATAAATATAAATTACCACTGTTTCAATTTTGAAAATTGGATTCTCTGGAGTTTCAGTTTATTTGCAAACAATACTTAGATGATTCGACAACAGTTTGGATTCAGATAAGACGCAGAGTTACCCAGTGTATGATCTGGATCCAAACTGTTTTCAAAGTGTCATCTTTATTTCACTCATTTAACCCTTTTGGCGCCAAATTTCTTATTGTCGTCTGCAACCCAGTTTTGTTAAAACATTTCGGTAAAATAAGCAAATTATATAAATAAAGTTAAATTTCAAAGGAATAAATCAAAGATATAGAACTTGAGACTGAGACAAAAAAGTGAAGTCTCAGATCAGACATCGCCTTGAAAAGGCGGCGTCTGATCTGGGACTGCACTATTTCACGTACTACATTTATGCGACATTGGCAGTGAAAGGGTTCACCACCCTTCAGAATTTATAACCTTCACAACAGATCACAACAGATTCACGTGATCATGAATTTCAGTACTTCTTGTTCTGAAAATTGAATACCGCTTAAGCCGGTGCTAGGGGGCGTGATCAGTGTTGCACTTTCAATTACTGCTCATGAACAGACTCAATAAAACCGAGTCTGCAATTTTCTCTTTTTGTTGTTGCAAGTTTTAAAGTAAATTGTATCAATGTCTCTGAAATCAGAGTAAGTATTCAACTCAAATAGTGGAAGCCCGTACGTATCCTAATGAGCTTTGAAGTACGTAATTATTTAGCTTTAGGTCTAGTAGCAGGTGAGCTGTCTAAGTATAACAAATGGCAAGCCACAGTTGGCATTTAAGCAACTACTAACTTGAACCGTACGTGAATTACAAAGATGTTTTCCGTTGTTAATTTGATGTTCTTAGCTGGTGTTGTGGCCTACAGTTTTGCCAAACCACAAGGTTGCTCGGAAAGTTTTGCCAGGCCGCATGGAAGCTCGGATACTGAGAAGGAAGAGAACTTGCTGAAAAATGATGCTGAACTAAAGGCATCCACTGGTAAGTCCGAGCAATATTTCTGCTTTAACCGATTACTCCATATAAAAGCATTTTCACACACCTTTGCAAACATAGTAGACTTAGACCACTGATTCCCACATGCGCCGTCTGATCAGGGTCAGCCCTGTTTGCTTATGTTCCCACATGCGCCGTCTGATCAGGGTCAGCCCTGTTTGCTTATGAAATCATATCAATCAGTTTGTTTAGTTTGTGCCATGGTCACGATTTCTCTTGGTCGTAATGCAGTTATAAAAAATCAGTTAATTAATATGCACCATGTCATTACATGAATATTCTTTGAGGAAAGTGTTAATTTCCTATATGTAGGTAATTTGGGACTACTTTATCTAAAATGCAATTTATGATAACTCCTTTTCTAACATTGTTCTACCGGCGACCTTGTGATAACCGTTGTAGACAAATTGGATCCAGATGAGACACAGAGTACCTCATCGGGATCCAAACTTTTTGTCACTCTAATATTCCTTTTTGAAAAGATATGGAAGGAATACGTGTTTGTAGTATTGAAGCAGACGACACTATTTGCAGACAATTGTTCAGAATGCAGAAGGTTAACCCTTTCACCGCCAAAGTTGGGAAAAAATCCCTGCGACAAATATTGCAATCCCAGATCAGACGCCGCCTTTTCAAGGTGGTGCCTGATTAGGGACTTCACTTTTTGTCTTAAACTCTATTTCTATATATGTGCTTTATTCCTGTGAAATTTGCATTTATTTATCTTATTAGGAGCAATTTGTGTGTAACCAGATAATTGAACATAGAAATCCCAGAAGAAATAGGAGCAGTTTATATGTAACCAGATAGTTGAACATAGAAATCCCAGAAGAACTATGTGACCAGATAGTTGATCAATACGACGAAGACATAGTTGAACATAGAAATCCCATGGTACGATTAACCTTTAATACATTTATCCCCACATGCGCGTGCTTAGCCGAGTTTTATAAATACGACGAAGACATTCTGGCAACGTAATTTAGATTATATCCATTCAAATATCTTTATACAAATTTCAAAAAGAATCAGGAACGACTGAATGTAATCAAACAAGGTGGTAAATTGCAACAGGCTTTCTTTGTTTGCTTTTCATGTCTATCTTAAGTATGTTTACGTTCCCATGCCATGCAAATACATGTGGCTGGGATGGAGACTCCGAGAAACTTGACCTCTCATCAGAATCCAAAATATTTGACAATATGAGGATGTTTTACACGCGAAAGGGATGCAAGTTCAATAATAAAAAACGAAGAAGCCTAAATATTCTGGAATTGTCTTGATGAGACGATTCTAGGGAGTGGTCACAACATAGGGTTTGGTTCAGAAATGACGATTTGAGCACCAAAATCTATTTCTTTGGACTAACTAAAGACTTATGAAATATTCTAACGAGTTTCGGGTCTTAACAACACCATTGCTACATTTCAGAGGCCTATATAACACCAACAGTCAACTTTACGGCTAACACAATTGCGGACGAAGATGTCTTTGCTGGAGAAGTGATAAAGTTTACAACAGTGGTCAGCAACATTGGTAATGGTTATGACAACACTACCGGAAAGTTTACGGCACCTTATAGTGGTTTATACGATTTTCATATCTTATTCTGCTCCAATAATGGTACACTGCTAGAAGCATTTCTGTTCATGGGTGGTAACGTCTATCGACATATATTTTTGATGACATTACAAAACAGATTATGTTCATCAATCGACATGGAGAAAGGTCTCAAAAAGGGAGACGAGGTCTTTCTTCAATGCGTTCGCACAGAGCCAGGCGCAATATTTGGTGGAGACGATTCAATCCGGCCTACGTTTTCTGGTTGGCTGATTGAAGTATAACATGATCTTATTATGATCAGAGTATTAGCCCTTGTCAAGCAACAAGTGACATCTTCTCAATGTTGGATGTGGTGCAATGTTCTATCAGTTCTTATGTCAATACACTGAAGAAAAGTACAAAAATGAGTCATGCAGGAAACACCACATACAGACCAAACACTCGCCCGAACAGCAACACAAGGAAACAGCAAATGTACATAAGTAGAAAAAACAACAAGAGACGCACAAAGACAAAACAAACATACAATAGGAGGTAGATGGAAGTACCGTCTTGGAACGGTCAGTGACAAAAGTCACTGGGGGGTTAAACCGGTTTTTGGGCGCCCAACCTCACACTTATTCCATCCCCATCCTAAAAGACAAACAGTGTAAATAAACGTATCCCCTCTCCGACTAAACTACAACAACCGCGATGGCAAATACAGTGGTAAAGTGCATGTATAACGAAAAAACATTTAAGTGAACATACTGTATCCACCTATCGCTAGTGTACTCAATGATTGAGCTGCAAACAGAGTAACTGTAGAAAAGTAATAAAGGTAACGACAAAATCAAATAGTACAGATATCCGACGTTCTCCTTCCATTTCTGAATTGAAGAGGTCGCTTTCATAGAGTACTAAACCTTTCTTGTCGGCGTACATGCAAAGAGGCCAGCGTGATTGCCAACTGTAAAAGGGTTCACAACCAAACATGCAGTATGTTGTAGTACTACAGGATCATATCCCTTTTTAATGAATTGTTTTATTCATTTGATGAACAAAGTGCGAAAATGGGTAAGTCCAATAATTTTACGAAGTTTGTAAATCACATCACCATAAAATTCAGGATGTGAAATACTGTGTCGCAGAAGTACCTTGAGATTACATTTGGACTTGCCGATAAGAGAGAGATTTCGATAGTAAAATTTAGAGAAAGTTTTTCTTAGTTTATGGTATCTATATCCTTGCTTAAGCATTTTTTCAGTTAAAATGAGATTTCGACTGTTAATATCGTCAATAGGTGTACAAGCTCTAGCAAAACGAATAAGTTGAGATATATAAACCCCGTAAGATGGAGCACGGGGAACATCCCCGTCAAGATGAGGAAAATTTACTATATGAAAATCAAAATCATCTCTTTTGTCATATATTTTAGAAGAAATCATTCCATTATTAATTTTAAGGTCTAGATCAAGAAACGCTGCATAATTGTCGGACGGGTTAGCTTTATTCAATTTGAGTTCTTTAGGATAAATTGTAGGAATCAGAGCATCGAAGAAAGGGTTATCTAAGTTAAAAATATCATCCAAATATCGACAAGTTTCATTGAAGGCTTTTATAACATCTTCTTGTGATTGAGGATTCAAACGCAACATGAAATCTCTCTCATAGCAGTACAAAAACAAATCTGCGACAAGTGGTGCACATTTCGTACCCATAGGAATACCAATTACCTGACGGTATATAGCATTCCCATAACGTACATATATGTTATCCAAAAGAAAGGTTAGTGCTTCGCAAACTTCTGAGCAAGTCCAATTGGTGTAATATTTCATTTGCTCGTCAGTAAAGAAAGCTTTTTCAGCATTACATGCCAAGAATGATGTTTTTTCTCGGGCAAATACTTTCTGGATCAAGTTAGTAAGCTTATCCTTAATTAAAATATGAGGAAGAGTTGTGTACAGAGTAGAAAAATCGTACGTGCTTACAGTGGATGCAAGATACCTTTTGTTCTTAAGTTTTTTTTAAGACTTCTGAAGAGTTCTTAATAGACCAGAAGAGATTTATTCCAGAATTTTCATAATTCTTATCACAGTAGAATTTTACATGTTCCTTTACCTTCTTTAAACAAGAAGTCAAAAGTATAGACAATTTAGTAGTTGTACATGAACTAGAATTTGCAATGAAACGCGCTTTATATGTTTTTTATGTAGTTTTGGTAACCAATACATTGTAGGAAGTTGTTGTGTAATTTTAATATCGGTTCCAAATTGTTCACACTTTTTGACATGGTCTGAAATGATGCGTTACCTCTAAACGTTTATAAAACAGCCATACAGGAACGGTTGCAAACTGGAGATACTCAATTTTGTTTTCTATTTCCATCCACTATGTCCCATTGTAACCCCTTACTCCGTACATACGCCTTTGCAAACAGAGTAGACCCAGATCAGACGACTCCGGTATGTGTCGTCTGATCAGATCTGCTTTGTTTGCTTATGGTATAACACGGGTATGATTCTACAGTTTCAGACGTGGCCGAAAATGCCTGCGTCCATGTGCTATTATTACAATTAATCTAATCAATATTCATGATGGCATTATGTCTTACAACATTATCATGGAGTAAAGGGTTAACCAGTAAGGTACCATTTATACACTTGACATTACATTTAACTTATAAATACAGTCCCATCTAATACCGCTATACACTTGAAATCCTATTTGACTTATGAATACAGTCCCATCTAATACCGCTATACATTTGAAATCCCATTTGACTTATAAAAACAGTCCCATCTAATACCGCCTTACACTTGACATTCCATTTGACGTATACATACAGTCCCATCTAATACCATTTCACGTACAAGTATAGTCTAATCTAATACCGCTATACACATGACATTCCATTTGACTTTTACCTCCCTTCAGAATTTATAAATACAGTCCCATTTAATACCGTTATACACTTGATATTCCATTTGGCTTATAAATACAGTCCCATCTAATACCGTTATACACTTGGCATTCCATTTGACGTATAAATAGAGCCCCATCTAATACCGCTATACACTTGACATTCCATTTGGCTTATAAATACAGTAACATCTAATACCGCCATACACTTTGCATTCCATATTGCTTATAAAACCAGTCCCATCTAATACCGCTATACACTTGGCATTCCATTTGATTTATAAATACAGTCCCATCTAATACCGCCTTACACTTTATCCCCGCTAATAACAGCTCGCTCTAATAAACACCTCTTACTTCTGGTATGTATGTGTGTGGTTATGTGCGCGCCCTAGTGTAGTTTTCATGTGTGTATTTGCGTGTGTGTTTTGTGTTTGTGTGTGTTGTTGGTTTCTGTGTGGGGTATGTAGGGGGGACGATGAATACAACAACAGAAAAAATACAATATAATAATGGTTCAATAAGGAAACAGTATTTTCAAAGTACATGTGAAGCTAAATGCAGACTGAAAGCAATTTAGAAAGCAGTAACCTATGTACAAACAAATGCACGCCTCCGGAGCGTTTATGAGAGACAATACGATATAACCTCGGGACTCGTGCTGCATTTGTTTATTCATGTACATTTGTTCAGAATGTTATCTGGCACGTATTGTGGTCTGGATCATTTGTCGTCTGTTTCAATTTCTAAACGAAATTTCTTCATTTTTATTTAAAACCAGCACAGGAACATACTTTTTGGATGTTGCGACGTGGAGTTACTCGGTGTGGTGATCTGAATCCATCAATGGAACCAATGACCATTAGACCTCCTGAGGAAAATGTCGTTGTTTGAAGATTTCGTCTACGTAATTTGTTAGGGTAACGTTTTCTTGTAAATTTCATTTTTGAATAAACGATTTAAGTTTCAAGTATTATGGATTCTGTTTGCTAGAGGAGCTTTTTGCATTAAATTCACCCTGCATTAATTAATCTACCACCTGTCTCCAAGACCGACATTTACATTGTATACTAAATTTAATGTACTGTCTAGAGACGTATTACTGTACACCCAACTGTTTATTCATACAATCACGAATTATCCCAGTCCATATTAAAGGTGAATATTACTTCTCCCATTAGAGATTTATGTTTTGATTAGGGTCTTGACTTTATTAAAGATCGTACGAGTCCTTATTTTTGACGATAGCCCTTACTCGCACGGCAGACACTCTAGCATAGTTAACCATTTTCTGCTTGCAGATGTTTTTGTCACGCCTTTGCAAACAGAGTAGACCCAGACCAGGCCACTCATGTAGAGGACGTCTGACCAGGGTCTGCTTTGGTTGTTTATGAACAGATAACCCCTACAGTTTTTACCATTACCAAAATATGTACATAATATCATTATACATACACAGGCAACAAATAGTCATGATATCATTATTTCTGACATGAACATTCAACAGGGAAAGGGTTAGGCGTGCAACGATTTTGGCCAAAATATGTACAACTGTACTGGAATTTCTAATACGACGATCGCAATTTGAAGTCGTTTTTTAGAACTTACTATTATCAGTCGTACGATCTGTCCTTAGACGGATCCGATCCGAGATTGGCAATTTTATAGGGTATTCATGTATATCCCGTTTTTGTATCCCAGGAAGTTACATAAACCGTATTTCCTAGTAATATAATACAATAAAGTCAAACACTAAAAATATAACACACGACTATATAATAAAACTGAAAACAAATAACATACAACTATGTAGTAAAACTGAACACAAATAACATACGACTATATAGTAAAACTGAACACAAATAACATACGACTATATAGTAAAACTGAACACTCAAATAAATAACATACGACTATATAGTAAAACTGAACACTCAAATAAATAACATTCGACTATATAGTAAAACTGAACACAAATAACATACAACTATATAGTAAAACTGAACACGAATAACAAACGACTATATAGCAAAACTGAACACACAAATAAAAAAACATACGACTATATAGTAAAACTGAACACAAATAACATACGACTATATAGTAAAACTGAACACTCACATAAATTACATACGACTATATAGTAAAACTGAACGTTCAAATAAATAAAATGCAACTATATAGTAAAACTGAACACTCAAATAATTAAAATACGACCATATAGTAAAACTTTACACAAATATACACAAGTACATAGTTCATCAAATGTATAAAACAATTCATTAAAAAGGGATATGATCCTGTAGTACTGCAACATACTGCATGTTTGGTTGTGAACCCTTTTACAGTTGGCAATCACGCTGGCCTCTTTGCATGTACGCCGACAAGAAAGGTTTAGTACTATATGAAGGCGACCTCTTAAATCCAGAAATGGAAGGAGAACGTCGGATATCTGTACTATTTCATTTTTGTCGTACCCTTTATTACTTTTCTACAGTTACTCTGTTTGCAGCTCAATCATTGAGTACACTAGCGATAGGTGGATACAGTATGTTCACTTAAATGTTTTTTCGTTATACATGCACTTTACCACTGTATTTGCTGTCGCGGTTGTTGTAGATTAGTCGGAGAGGGGATACGTTTATTTACACTGTTTGTCTTTAAGGATGGGGATGGAATAAGTGTGAGGTTGGGCGCCCATAAACCGGTTTAACCCCCAAGTGACTTTTGTCACTGACCGTTCCAAGGCGGTACTTCCATCTTCCTCCTATTGTATGTTTGTTTTGTCTTTGTGCGTCTCTTGTTGTTTTTTCTACTTATGTACATTTGCTGTTCGGGCGAGTGTTTGTTCTGTATGTGGTGTTTCCTGCATGACTCATTTTTGTACTTTTAACACTCAAGCGGTTTACAAATGCCAAGTAAGTCGCAATTAGCAGCTGGAGAAAGTTTAAACATTTATCCCTTATATAAGAAATACTATTCTAGTAGTTTGGAAGTTCAGCTGTATTTTTGCGAGTTAGAAAAAAATGTTAAATGCGAGTCTTGGCGAGCATTTAACTACTTTTCTGACAAGCCAAAATACAGCTGAACTTCCAAACTACTAGCATAGTTATTCTCTTATCATGCAACTCCAAGAAAAATGGAGAAAATGACGAAAGATTACTAAAGCGGTTTCGTCCCCTGAATGAAAATACATGCAAGTACGAATTACGTGACGTCATATTGGCATGCAGTGACGTCATCGACTTTTACAACATAACACATATTCTGAAAATGGGTGATCCTTCGAAAGCAAAGGTAGAAATGCAAAAAGAGAAAATTGCAGACTCGATTTTATTGAGTCTGCTCATGGGTAGTAATTAAAAGTGCAACACTACTCACCCTCCCTAGCACCGGCTTAGGCAGTATTCAATTTTCAAAACTAATAACATGAAAACTAATGATCCCGAAGGACCAGAAATTATTACAGCACTGAGAATGAAGTACGGGGCGACTTTTTACGGCCGCCACACAAATGCAAAAAGAGAAAATTGCAGACTCGGTTTTATTGAGTCTGTTCACGGGTAGTAATTAAAAGTGCAACACTACTCACGCCCCCTAGCACCGGCTTTTAAAAGCAGTATTCAATTTTCAAAACTAATAACATGAAAACTAATGATCCCGAAAGACCAGAAACTATAACAGCACTGAGAATGAAAAACGTGATTTAATACTTTTATATGGACACATAGTTGAGACAAAGGTGAGCAAATGTGTTAATTTGATGTTTATGTTTAATTATGCCTTTTTCGTCCTTCTGTTTTCTTCCTATTGGTTGAACCAAACTTGCATTCCAGTGGGGTCAGTACACATGCACTATATCTCACAAAATACAGCGTAGACGTGGAAAATATTATGCTAGTAGGAAGTGACTGTAGTTCGTGTCGTTGCATGATAGATACACCTTTCTATGAATTTGTAGAGTAGATCGAGAACATGGGGTTTCCGTTCTGTTTGCTTATGGAATAATACAGATCTGCCGTGGGCCAAATTTGTTTCCATTAGCCATTTGAATAATTATCTAATTAATATTCATGATTTTATTATTTCTTACAAGAATATTAATAAGGTAAGAGTTAAACCACAGCGTGAGGTATAAGTTTGTATACATGATATCATTAATTCGTGAATTAAAATTCATGGAGTATTTTTGATGATGTTCATAATAATGATGTTTATGATGGTGAAGTTTATGATGATGTTCATAATGATCATGGTTATGATGGTGATGATTATGATGATGTTCATAATAATGATATTTATTATTGCGATGTTTATGATGATGTTCATAATGATCATGTTTATGATGGTGATGGCGATATTGTTTATGATGATGTTTATTATGATGATGATGGCGATGTTTCTGATGATATATATATTGATGATGATTTCAAGATGATGTTTCCGATGATGTTGTAATTGATGATTATGGCGGCGATATATATGATGATGGTAGAGATGATTATAATTGTTATGTGTATGATGATATTTACAATGACGAAGACTTTAATGATGAGGTTTATAATGACGATGTTATAATGATGATGATAATGACGTATATGATGATGGTGATGATGTTTATGATGATGTTTTTATGAGGCTAATAAGTCTGAGCCAAAATGAGGTTGACAAATCCGTCCAATGCTTAACTAAGATACTTTGTAATTCTGCTAAAGAAAGTTTTGAAGGAAAAATTCTCAGGACATCTAACCGATGTAAATCCATCAAAACGATACACAGAAACCTCAAACTTGGTATGGTAATAAGTGTAAACAGGCCAGAAAACGATTCCACAAAGCAAAATCGCAATATAATATGCACAAAAGTAACCAGAATTAGCGTGAGTTAAAATTGCAAAGTAAACAATATAAATCAGTCATGCGGACATTTTATAACAAATTCAAACAGTCAAATATTGCAAAACTAAAGAAACTTAAAACAGCTGATCCAAGATTGTACTGGAAAGCTTTGGGTGGCAATAAGAAGCAGAACGTACAGGCATCATTAAATGCTCTGTATGAGCACTACAAAAATATAAATTATGATGATTCTGCAGAGGAGTCTGATGAGACAGACTTTCATCCTATTATTATAAGTGATGACAGCACAAACATCTTGAATACAGAAATTTCATTAGAAGAAATAGAAGCAGCAGTTAAGAAGTTAAAAAACAATAAAGCGTACGGCATAGATCAAATAGTAAACGAACAAATAAAAACCTCCTTTCCCTTAATGAGGCATGTTCTTGTTAAATTGTTCAATGTAGTTTTTGATAACGGTATAATCCCTCAAGCATGGACTACTGGTATTATCAATCCTATTTTCAAAAACAAAGGTACCCTACTAAAGCTGAACATTACCGACCAATCACATTGCTCAGCTGTCTAGGCAAATTGTTCACATCTGTATTAAACAACAGGCTTACACAATTTGTTGAAAATAATAATATAATCAACGACTATCAAGCAGGCTTTCGAAGTGGATTTTCTACAATAGACAACATTTTTATTTTACATTCGCTGATACAGCTCTTACATAACAACAAGCAAAAACTATTCTGTGCTTTCATAGATTTGAAGCAAGCGTTCGATACTGTATGGAGATCTGGCCTCTGGCAGAAATTATTGTCGTATAACATAAATGGTAAATTCTTTACACTGGTAAAAAATATGTACGCTGGCATTAAATCGTGTGTTAAGGTCAATGGCACGCGCTCAAATTTTTTCCCGTGCAATATTGGCGTCAGACAGGGTGAGAATTTATCGCCTCTAATTTTTTCTCTTTACCTGAATGATTTGCATGATTTTCTAAATAACGATAACAGTATTAATGGGGAATCACTTGAGAACAGAGCCGACGACTCAAATCTACACACTTTCTTAAAGTTATTCATACTACTATATGCAGATGACACAATAATCATAAGCAAGACTTCAGATGACCTCAGACATGCACTTAAAGCATATGAAGAATACTGCGATCTTTGGAGATTATCAGTTAATATTTCCAAATCAAAAGTTGTTGTTTTCTCCAAAGGTCGATCAACTCAAGCTGATTTTATTTTTAAAGGTCAGCCTTTGGATGTTGTTTCAGAGTATAAATATCTATGCGTACTATCCTGCAAGTCTGGTTCATTCTATTTGACTAAACGCCACGTTGCTGCACGAGGCCCCCGTGCATTGTATAGTTTACTGAAAAAACTGAGACCATTATCATTACCACTTGATATGCAAATTGTTATCTTTAACAAAAAAACAGTTAAACCGGTCTTACTATATGGATGCGAGATTTGGGGGTCCGGGAACATTGACTGTATAGAGCGAGTGCAGTTAAAGTTTTTAAAACACATAATGAATATAAAAAGTTCAACTCCCCTATATGACGAAACTGGAATATTTCCGATATCGATTGATATCAAAACAAGAATTATATCATACTGGTCGAAACTGATACAAACAGGTACAAATCACCTTTCACTTAATGTTTATACTTACCTTAGGTCCAAATATGACGCATGTCCCCCTGGAATACAAACTAAGAATTTTGCATGGCTTAATAATATAAAAAATATATTTACCTCTACTGGCCTCAGCGAAATCTGGCGTACAAAGATATTCCATAATCCAAAATGGTTAAAACATTCAATCAACCGAAAACTTCAAGATCTCTTATTGGTGAATGGTCTCGTACCGTAGACGAATCCAGCAGCTGCATCACTTACAAATTGATTAAAAAGAAATGTGAATTCGAAACTTACCTCCTACAAACCCCCGCCTGTTATTTGAAACAAATGATCCAGTTCAGAACAAGAAATCATAAGCTACCCATTGAGACTGGCAGATGGTTCAGTATACCTCATGCAGACAGAATATGTTATATGTGTCACCGAGAAATAAGAGACGAGTTTCACTATATCTTCTCATGTACACATTTTACACGATATCATAAGCAATTTATTCATGAAAAATACTATAGAAGACCAAACACTATGGTGTTTGAAAAACTTATCAACACACGGAACACTAGTGAATACCTGAAGCTGTGTACATTTATAAAACTAATAGTCGATCATTTCAAAAAATGATATAATAGCCGAAGTGCGACACACACGCTGGTCTTAAATTAGTCCTAAAGTGTTTACTGTTGTTTTGTTATTATTTATTCTTTATTGTTAGAATTATACAGTCGGTCTTGTTTGGAACGACCACTCAGGGATCTCTAATATTTCACCTTGTTTCAACTGGTATGGGCGCTTTATACAGGATAGTCTATAACATAGTCGGGGATAGTTTGATAAGAATTTAAGTCGATGATTAAGATTTACCAGTTATAGTTTTGTAATATAGTTACCTGTTTATATATTTGTATGCTTGCAAGCTTGTTTTCGAAACATTCATATCTCTCTCTCTCTCTATCTATCTCTTCTCTCTCTCTCTCTCTCTCTCTCTCTCTCTCTCTTATCCCTCTCCTTCAAGCTCATACAGACACTCACACCCTAATTACGTTAAACGCATATTGGGTCTCTGTATTCGTTTCGACAGAGGTCTAATTTACGCGTGCAGCTCTCTCCACCACCCCCCCCCCCCTCTCTCTCTCTCTCTCTCTCTCTCTCTCTCTTTTTTTTTTCTCTCTCTCTCTCCTATCCCTCTCCTTCAAGCTCATACAGACACTCACACCCTAATTACGCTCTCGCATATTGGGACTCTGTATTTCGTTTCGAGAGAGGTCTAATTTAAGCGTGCAGTTGACCCGTTGTTAGCTAGATGTTTTATTCAGATGGATAGATAGATATATATGTGAACATTTTATTATGCCGTTTACATCGCAAATCGTTTTTAATAGCATATAAAACAGTATCAACACATGTGCTGCCTACAGATCTATCTACAGCTGTTCATTCAGACTGCTCTCCTAATTAAATTAGGAAGCAATCTTAACTTGATCTGCATTGATTGCATATTTCTCGCTTATGTGGATAAACTAAATCCTTTTACATATATCCCCTTAATGATCAGCGTAGAATATATCATTTATTATTTTGATGCCATCAGTAGACTGAATAGCGGTCACGGCCTATTGATCGCAACAATGTCATGTGACTTATTAATGCAACGCTGCATAGCTCCCAAAAACAAAAAAATCAATCGAATTTCAAACCAAATACAATTGAATATGTACATGTATATTATATGTATCTGCAAATGAAACTGGGTTTTGTACTTATCTTAATATGTCTGTTGTTGAAATCCTACAAATATGCTGTTTACTGCTGATATCACGTGATTTTATTTACTATTTAATGAAGTTAATGAAGCCTTTCTAATCCGGAACCGAAAACATCTTTCTCTTACTTGGTGCAGTTACGCAACCTGTATCAGGATCCAAGCAGGGAGAAAATTATTGTTTTACTATACTCTCTTCATGATTTTTGGCTCGCAATAATTTTGACAAATATACCTTGACCGATTGCCGAGGGCTTCACTGTATTCTCTTCGGTCAGTTTAAGAATCTACTTTCAGATTACATCAGTCAAATTCTGCACGAAATTATCATGATAGTAAACCATGGATGAGAAAAGTACAAAAATGAGTCATGCAGGAAACACCACATACTGAACAAACAGTCGCCCGAACAGCAACACAAGTCTGATTGGTTGCTGTCCGACAGAAAAAAAACAGCGTTCGCAGTTTGACTATGGGCGACCCAGTTCGCTCTGATTTCGAAAGAACTGGTGTTCATAGTCAATATGCACCATTGGCTTGTTAATTTAAAATTATTATTCATTGATTGTAAGAAGATAATCTACTAATTTAACATTATATTATTACACCCCCAACCACCACCATAACAGGAACTACCTTACATGTTATTACGAATTGTTTATTCTGTAATCTTTAAATACACAGTAGTATATTACTTGTTCCTCATGTATTCATGTATATCATAAACTGAGAGTAATAAAGAATTTGTATTGTATTGTATATTGTACCTACCCTTCAATCATGACGGAAGGGCAGTTCTCCACCCCTTCAAATACAACGGAAAGACAGTTCTCCGCCCTATAAGAAATGAAGGGCACTTCTCCTGATGAGAACTTGAGTAATTAAGGTGCTAGTGCCATCTATGTATGAAATACGCAAAATACACACTAAAATAATGTTTGATATATATTTATATATATAATCATTTTCTTATTTTTTCATATTTCTCAAAATGTAAATAATCATGCATTATTCATACCTCTGAAACATATTTTGATAAACATTCTCAAATGAGATAGAAGTAACAAATTTGATTCTGATTTTTTTTTATTTTTAGAAATAGAATTTTGGAAAGGGTGTGGGTTTTACAGAAACAGTATATATCCATATCTAAACTTTAAAAACTGAGAAAAACAACAACACACAAGATCTAACAGTACACCAGAACATATAGCATCATTGTTACTTGAATTATCAATCATGAAAAAGCAGTTTGAATCCAGTTGCATTGCCCTGGTTAGGGGTTGCAATGCTAGCTGATGAGTGTACATGTCTCAATAATTTGTTGACGTACCATTACTGACACTTGTTTTAATGACAAAAGTAGATTCAAATCAGAGGGTAGTGACAATTTGGGTCCCAATTTGGGTTCATGCTTTGCCTAATCTTACTACATGTCACTGGAAATACTGATTTCGTGGTAACAGCTGCATTTATAATTGACAGATGATCGTTCAATAGATGCATGTTCCCAATCAGAATAGTTCTAATTGAAATTCAAATGACATTTATTTTATCTTTATATGTTTATATCAAATTCTACCAAAAGGCTATTAATCCTTTCCTCTATGAATGTTTATGTAAGAATTAATGCAATCATTAATATTAATTAGAATAATTTGTTATAATAGCACATAGACATAGGATATTTTAGGCATGACACAAACTGTAGAATCGTATCTATATTATATCATAAGCAAACAGAGCAGACCCTGGTCAGACTGCTCCTCTTTTAGACAAAATTCCGTCTGAACTGATTTCACACCTTTTCAGGCACCATTCCCATTTTGTCTACCAAGGGATTTGCCATAGGACGTGAGTGGAGAAGTTGAGTAATTGAGGTGTGAGTGTGAGTGTCATCTAGGTGTGAAATACACAAATAAAATAATATTTTCATAATCTATACTACTAAAAGAACGAGCTCGACTTTTGGTCGGATTTGCCGTAAATACGACACAACGTACATACTGGGTAATGTTATGTGCGGGTAGCTTACACATTGAAGTTGTGTTATTTGACATCGAAAAGTATTAATATCAGCAGTTTGGATACAGACAGAGAAATTCCCCTACCTACAGAAATATAAAAATAGACGGGAAAAGACCTTCAAAGGTGAGTGACGATTGTTGAATATTCCGATACGGACACTAGTTGTGTTAACGTTTTATGTTTTGTTGGTTTTGTTTCTCTTTTAGTATTTGTTGACAGAACAATAGACGGTTAGCGACTGTTTATATATGCATCTCAGCAGGATCGAAACTACATGTACTTGCAATGTTCTAAAACGACCATACACATATGAAATGAATCCGTTCCAGTTCGGTTCCAATTTCGTTGTCAATTTAAGTACAGCTCGAACAATTTGACGTGGACCCTAACCTACTTAATTAGCATAAATCAAAACTGCTAACATTTCTATTTTTACCCTCGGCACGCATTTGCAAGCAGAAAAGATCCATATTGCGTATTACAATTTGCGTTCCAAGCTTTAATTTGTGGTCGATTGAGTATTTGTTACATATATAGGTTTTCAGTTTGCATCAATTGTTAATTACTCAGCGGATCCGGCTTTAATTGCTGAGTATTTGTTACCTATAAACAGTCATCGGGCCTTGGTCGTCGATTGAGAATTGTTACATACAAAGAAAGCTTTAATTATGACGGTAGGGCTGTTAAAATGCTAGGGTTTTGTTAGGACAATGAAGGGCACTTCCTCTTCCCTTCAATTATGAAGGAAGGACACTTCTCCATCCCTTCAAATACAACGGAAGGGCAGTTCTCCACCCTGTAAGAAATAAAGGGCACTTCTCCTGAAGGGCACTTCTCCGTATACCTTTAGGACCAGTCCACCCGTAGAGGTAAAACAAGTTACAAACCATGTATTTGTTCCGGAGTTACCCGTGGTTATACAGACAAGTAATAAGCATATACAGTAAACCCTCTCTGTAACGGCCACTAAATTGTGTTCATCAGTTGGTATTTAGGGCAGGTGGCTGCTTTAAGCAAGGTGAAAGTAAAACAGAACGCTCCTAAAGGAAGCGTCCCTTGGCCAAATCACCCATACTGGTCATAATGTTGTCCCTATTTTCAGACATTGAGACTGAGACTGGCACAGTACCATTTTTGAACATGTTAACAACAATGCTTCATTTAGACGGATTTATTCTTTAGACGGACTTCGACGTGTTTGCATAATATATACTTTACAGAGTCTCTGATAAAAGTGCATGCCTGTCGAATGCTATTTAAAGCATATTATCATCTGGAAATTGTGGTATACGGGTGTACCGTTCTGAAAAAGAAACTCTTAATAATTAGAAGCTTTTTGCTGAAACAAGATTGTTACTTGCCTACAAAATTGGATTTAAATTCATTCATTTTCACAATATCATAATATCAATTACATTTATAAGGAACTACATTAGCTGAAACGACGACGTTCCCCGTGTAGCTGTAACAAAAACCAGAAAGGATATTTCACGAAATGAAATAAACATCTTTATCATCTTTACAGTTATGCTCAGCTGCTCCAGGTTTTATATGCATCTGTTTTAGGTATTGATTACAATCATCTATTACATCACAAACCAAACACATCGAATTTAGCTGTTAGTCTTTATCAAGTAATATTTTAAGAAATCATAACTGTTATTATTGATAATATTATGCTAATAATAATTACCTGGGTGCTGATAGTGATATGGTTCTTCGCACAAGAAATGTCACAGATGTTCAAACTCCAAACACATGTACATCTGCCTTTTTTAACAACTATTAGCTGAGAATACAGTACAGTTTTCACAGCCAGTTATGGATTTTGTAACCAGTTAATCGCCATTTTGTAATCAGCAATAGTTAACCCTTTCGTTGCCAAATTCTGTCGTCTGCTAAGTTGGTCGTCTGCTACAAATTTTTATTCTTTTGATTTTCTTCATTTTCACATTCGTGTCCGCTCCATATCTCTCACAAATATTGAAGGATTTCAAAATGCTTTGGCACAAATGTTCGACTTAACAAAACGATTTGCAGAGCGTTCGAATCAGGCACGTGGGTCAACGGTCAAGGTCACAGTTCAATGTCAAATGTTTTTATCCACACTATTCGTGTCCGCTCGATATCTCTAAAACCCTTGGAAGGATTCAAAATGCTGTGACACAAATGTTCTCTATAGCAAGGCAATGTGCAGACAATAGGATTCAGGCACATTCTTCAAAGGTCAAGGTCATAATTCAAAGTCAAATATTTAAGCCTTAACTTTACTGTCTGCTACACATGTGTATAACCATTGGAAGGATTCAAAAATGCTGTGGCACAAATGTTCTCCTAAACAAGCCAATGTGCAGACAGCAGGATTCAGGCACGTGGGACAAAGGTCAAGGTCACCGTTCAAGGTCATTGTCACAATTCAAGGTCAACTATAAGTTCCCCACTGGGGATCTATAGGTGTGCTCGATTCCGTCTGTCTGTCCGCCCGTCACGCTTCGTAACCGGGCCATATCTCCTACAAAGTTAGGCCAATTTCATTATAACTTCAAACATTGAACAAGCATGACGATGGCTTTTGGTGAGACTTGAATGTCCGCCGTTGGTCGTGCGTCGTCAACAATTTTCTTGTGAGCACTCTATTGGTCACATTTTTTGTCCAATCTTCATGAAACTTGCTCGCACGAGTTTGAAAGTGGTTCACGAGGGGTTAAAACTAGGTCCCTAGGTCAAATAGTAGGAAAACCTTGTCAACACTTTGGAGGTCACATTTGTAGCCCAGTCTTGATGAATCTTGGCTGAATGATTTTCCTAATAAAAGCTCGGACGAGTTTTAAAGGAGGCAATGTGCTGTTAAAAACTAGGTCACTAGGTCAAATAGTAGGAAACCCCTGTGAACACTCTAAAGGTCACAATTGTGGCCAAATCTTCATGAAACTTTATCAGAATGATTGGTTTTATAAAATCTCGAAGGAGTTTATAAGTGGGTCACCTGACGTAAAAAACTAGGTCACTAGGTCAAACTGTAGAAAAACGTTGTGAACACTCTAGGTGCACATGTTTTGTCCAGTCTTCATGAAACTTGATCACAGAGTAGTTGTCTTGATAACATCTGGGACAAATCTGAAAGTGGATCATGTGGGATAAAAAACTAGGTCACTAAAAGTACAAAAATGAGTCATGCAGGAAACACAACATACAGAACTAACAGTCACCCGAACAGCAACACGAGGAAACAGCAAATATACATAACTATTAAAACATCAAGAGACACACAAAGACAAAACAAACATACAATAGGGGAAGATGGCAGTACCGCATTGGAACCGTCAGTGGCAAAATTCACTAGGGGGGGGGGGTAAACCGACCCAACCTCACACTTATTCCATCCCCACTCTTAAAGACATACAATGTAAATAAACGTATCACCTCTCCGACTAACCTACAACAACCTCGATGGCAAATACAGTGGTAAAGTGCATGTATAACGAAAGCATTTAAGTGAACAAACTGTATCCACCTATCGCTAGTGTACTCAATGATTGAGCTGCAAACAGAGTAATAGTAGAAAAGTAATAAAGGGTACGACAAAAACGAAATAGTACAGATATCCGACGTTCTCCTTCCGTTTCTGGATTTAAGAGATCGCCTTCATAGAGTACTAAACCTTTCTTGTCGGCGTACATGCAAAGAGGCCAGCGTGATTGCCAACTGTAAAAGGGTTGACAACCAAACAGGCAGTATGTTGTAGTACTACAGGATCATATCCCTTTTTAATGAAATCTTTAACATATTTGATGAACAAAGTGAGAAATGGGTATGTCCAATAATTTTACGACGTCAAACAGTAGAAAAACCTTATTAACACTCTAGTACGAACTCCCGGTAGAGACATTCTAAGATCTGTTTTCATAGTTCCGAGTTTTAAGTTCCAAGTTCCGACTTCCAAGTTCTTACTACTTTCTTCCAAGATAATTTGCTATATTATTATTGTATATTGCTTACGCCCGATTTCAAAGTTCCTTTTTCTTATTTTCTTAGATCCGACTTCCAAGTTCCAAGTTCCAATTTCCATGTTCCTACTTCCAACTTCCATGTTCCAAGGTCAGACTTCCAAGTTCCAGGTTTCGACTTCTATATGTTCTAAGTTCCGACTTCCAAGTTCCATCGTCCAATTTCCAGCTTCCAACTTCCAGGTTTCAAGTTCCTACTTCCATGTTCCAATGTCCATGTTCCAAGTTACGACTTCCAAGTTTCGACTTCCATGTTCCAAGTTCCGACTTCCAAGTTCCAACGTCCATGTTCCCTGTTCGAACTTCCATCTTCAAACTTCCGACTTCCGTGTTCCAAGTTCCGACTTCCAAATTCCGACTTCCAAGTTCTGACTTCCACGTTTCGTGTGTTTACATCCAATGACTCAAGTCGCATCACGTGACACATAGCATCGTGCTATTTATATCAGATTTTCTACTTTTGGTTTGTTACAGTTTTAAAGGACCAGTTTTAGTGATTTAAGCCCGTTTTCAACATTTCAAAGATCAGTATGCCTCATAATAATGTTCAAACATTACTTGTATTTCATACATTTTAAAGAAGGTCTGATTATGACTCACGATGGCCACAGGGTAAAACAGATATGCATGAAGTAAACGGAAAATATGACGTCACGAGATAACTTAGAACTTTGAAGTCGAAAGGTGGAAGTTGGAAGTCGGAACTTGGAACTTGGAAGTCGGAACATGGAACTTAGAAGTCGAAACATGGAACTTGGAAGTCGGAATATGGAAGTCGGAACATGGAACATGGAATTTGGAAGTCGGAACATGGAACTTGGAAGTCGAAACTTGGAAGTCGGAACATGGAATTTGGAATTCGGAACATGGAAGTAGGAACTTAGAATGTCACCATCGGGCTTTCGTACTCTAGGGGTCACATGTTTTGTCCAGTCTTCAGAATACAAACTTTATCAGAATAGTTGTCTTGATAAAATCTGGAACAAATCTGAAAGTAGATCATGTGGGATAAAAAATAGGTAAATAGGACAAATGGTAGCCTTGTGAACACTCTATAGGTCACATTTGTAGCCGAATTGCATGAATGTTTATTAGAAGAATTGTTTCGATGGAATCTGGGACGAGTTTGAAATTGGTAACATGGTCAAAAACTAGGTGACTAGATCAACCAGTTAAAAAACTTTATGAACAATCTAGTGGTCACATTTTTGTCCAATCTTCATGACACTTTCTGTTCATGAACAGACTCAATAAAACCGCAATTTTCTCTTTTTGTGTTGCATTTTTTTTGCTCTCGGGGGATCACCTCCTTTCAGAATTTATAATCTTCACAACAGCAGGTATTAAGTGCTTGTGTGGCGGCCGTAAAACGTCGCCCCGTACTTCATTCTCAGTGTTGTTATAACTTCTGATTCTTCGAGATCATGAATTTCAGTACTTCTTGTTCTGAAAATTGATCACCGCTTCAGCCGGTGCTAGGGGGCTTGAACAGTGTTGCACTTTCAATTACTGTTCATGAACAGACTCAATAAAACCGAGTCTGCAATTTTCTCTTTTTGTGTTGCAATTTTTGCTCGGGGGATCACCTCCTTTCAGAATTTATAATCTTCACAACAGCAGGTGTTAAGTGCTTGTGTGACGGCCGTAACACGTCGCCCCGTACTTCATTCTCAGTGTTGTTATACCTTCTGATCCTTTGAGATCATGAATTTCAGTACTCCCTGTTCTGAAAATTGAATACCACTTAAGCCGGTGCTAGGGGGCTTGAACAGTGTTGCACTTTCAATTACTGTTCATGAATAGACTCAATAAAACCGAGCCTGCAATTTCCTCTTTTTGTGTTGCATTTTTTGCTCTCGGGGGATCACCTCCTTTCAGAAAATATAATCTTCACAACAGCAGGTGTTAAGTGCTTGTGTGGCGGCCTTAAACGTCGCCCCGTACTTCATTCTCAGTGTTGTTATACCTTCTGATCCTTCGAGATCATGAATTTCAGTACTTCTTGTTCTGAAAATTGAACACCGCTTAAGCCGGTGCTAGGGGCGTGAACAGTGTTGCACTTTCAATTACTGTTCATGAACAGACTCAATAAATCCGAGTCTGTAATTTTCTCTTTTTGTGTTGCAATGTTTTCTCTCGGGGGGTCTTTTCTTTCAGAACTTGTTTAGAATTATTGTTTCGATAAAATCTCGGAGAAGTTTGAAAAATGGTCATGCTGGGTAATAAACTAGGTCACTAGGTAAAATAGTAGGAAAACTTTTCGAACACTTTAGAGGCCACATTTACAGCCACGTCTTCGTGAATATCGGTCAGAATGATTGTCCTGATAAAATTTTGGATGAGTTTGAAAGTGGGTTACGTGGGCACAAAAAGTAGGTCACTTGTTCATATCTTAGAAAAATCTTGTTTACACTACAGCAGCCACATCTTTAGCCCAATCTTCCTCAAACCTGCTCAGAATGTTTGTATTAGTGACTCAAGGTTGAGTGTGATCATGGGTGGGGTGAGATAAAACAGTAGGTCACAAGGTCAAATCTTAGAAAAATCACTCTAGAGGGCACATTTTTGCCCAATTTTCATTAGTCAGAATGATTGTCTTAATAAAATCAATATTCTGAATCTTTGAAAATCTTGTTCTCCAGAACCACTGCTCATGATCCACTATCAACATTGTTCAAATATTTCCCTTATGCCAATGTTAGCCCCACCCAGGGGCTACCCAGCTGTAATCTTAAATCGATGGTAATCAGGTGAGCGATTAAGGATCATCTTGTCACATAACTCTTTTTATCTTCTGGTTCAATTGATTTGATACTTCACATATGGAACAAGCATGATGAGAGGAAGTGTCATGCACAAGGATCATAACTCTATTCCCCTTTTTCATATGTTCTTGTCCGGACAATAACTCTTTATCTACTGGTTCAATAGATTGGACACTACACGTGGAACAAGCATGATGAGAGGAAGTGTCATGCACAAGGGCCATAATTCTAGCATCAGTACTTTTGGATCTATTTCCCTTTTCATATTGTTTTTCTTATTTTTTTTTACAAATACCATTCAGGTTGGTTATGTATATTACATGGTCAACTACATCATGGATCTGTGGGTAGGATGAGGTGTTTTCTTTAATCCGGTGGGGTTCATTAACTTTATTACTTTTCTACAGTTACTCTGTTTGCAGCTCATTCATTGAGTACACTAGCGATAGGTGGATACAGTATGTTCAATTAAATGTTTGTTTGTTATACATGCACTTTACCACTGTATTTGCTGTTGCGGTTGTTGTAGATTAGTCGGAGAGGGGATACGTTTATTTACGCTGTTTGTCTTTTAGGATGGGGATGGAATAATGGTGAGGTTGGGCGCCCATAAACCGGTTTAAACCCCCGGTGACTTTTGTCACTGACCGTTACAAGGCGGTACTTCCATCTTCCTCCTATTGTATGTTTGTTTTGTCTTTGTGCGTCTTTTGTTGTTTTTCTACCTATGTACATTTGCTGTTTCCTTGTGTTGCTGTTCGGGCGAGTGTTTGTTCTGTATGTGGTGTTTCCTGCATGACTCATTTTTGTACTTTTGTTCACACTTGTACGGACGATAACTCATACATGGCTAATGCCATTCGATTGAATCTTCATACACTGACTGAGCATGATGAGAGAAAGTGTCATGCACAAGGGTCATAACTCTGGCTTAAATACCTTTGGAGTTATTGTCCTTTGTTACATTTTTGTCCGATCAATAACTCCTGCTCTACCGATGCTATCGGAAGGAAGTGTTACGCATAAACATCATGATTCTGGCTTCAATAATATTGGGAGTGATTGTCTCTCATTTTTCTGCAGAGTTATGGGAATTTTTATATGGATTTATCCGCAGGATTTCTCCGAAACCCTTGATTCGATAGTCATTAGATTTCATAGGATTGATAAGCATCATGCCTAGGTGTGCGTATCAAATTATTCCGGTTTGATGGGTTTTTTACAGAGTTAAGAAAATTTGAAAATTTTACATAGACATTTTTTCCTAAGGGTTTCTCAAAAATATACATTACCTGATTTTCATGAAGCTTTATAGGATTGATCAGCGCCATGCCTAGTTGTGCATAGTTTATTCCTTTTTCCGGTTCGGTGATCTTTTGCAGAGTTATGGGACTGAGCGAGACATCATTTTTTTTTATCAAAAACAATTCCAGTTTAAAATTGTCTTCGCCCTTTCTTATCCCCAAACGAAATTCTTATGCCACGCCTTTAGGCTAGGGCGGCATTAAGTGTTATCCTTCTCCGTACGTACGTACTGTACGTACCTTCGTCCTGTAAAAGTTTTGTCATAAATGTCTTGGCTTGAGTGTGCGGGAATCTTTTCATATATGGTCTAAAATATACTCATAGTGAGTTGTACCGTGTCTCCCCTTTTCAGGTATGTCGTCCATCTACTTCCTGTTTACCGAGACTATATTCTTCCTGTTAATGGTATGTTATTAGTAACATGTAATTGTATTACATGTATATTCAGAATTATCAAAATATTAGCTTGTATAAATCATTGTGTCGCTTGCGTTTCACAGAGGCATACAGGGTTCACTATCTCTTTTGTATAGTCATCGTCACCAACTAATTTCTGTCACATTTTCCTCAGGAACCACACAGGCTAACTTCGTACTTCATTCTCAGTGTTGTTATTCCTTCTGGTCCTTCGAGGTCATGAATTTCAGTACTTCTTGTTTTGAAAATTGAATACCGCTTAAGCCGGTGCTAGGGGGGCGTGAGCAGTGTTGCACTTTCAATTACTGCTCATGAACAGACTCAATAAAACCGAGTCTGCAATTTTCTCTTTTTGTGTTGCAATGTTTGCTTTCGGGGGATCGCCTCCCTTCAGAATTTACTGATATTTAGCACAGAGCGTTATTATGGAGAACTGTATGGTGTAAGACAGTTACGAATCCGCCACATGTCCACTTCTTGAAAAAAGATTTTGTGTCGCCTGCAAAGCATGGCACACACATAGGGATCACTTTGTCCGGAGTCCGAGTTGTCGTTGTCGTCGCCACACTTCTTGTCCGGCCTGAATATCCCATTCAACTGATAATATTGAATTCAAACTTCACACATGGAACAGGCGAAATGAGAGGAAGTGTCATGCATAGGGTCCATAACTCTAGCTTTAGTATGTTTGAGTTATTTCCCTTTTTCATTTTTTTGTCCGTCCAATAAGTTCTGACCCCAGTTTCACAAACAGTCTTAAGTAATTACATAGCTAAGCCTGTTATCTAAAATACACAATAACATATATTTTTTCATAAAGTAGTGTTTGTTTTGCTAAAAAATACCTTCTGGTCCTTCGAGATCATGAATTTCAGTACTTCTTGTTTTGAAAATTGAATACCGCTTAAGCCGGTGCTAGGGGGCGTGAGCAGTGTTGCACTTTCAATTAATGTTCATGAACAGACTCAATAAAACCGAGTCTGCAATTTTCTCTTTTTGTGTTGCAATATTTGCTCTCGGGGGATCACCTCCCTTCAGAATTTACTCAATTTTCATTTTAAGAACACATATTGTACTTATTAATAACTGAAAGTGACCTAAATCATAAACAATATATAAGAATTTGTAACAGACTTAAGAATTTTACCAAATTCATTTTGGGTTTAATTAAATATTTCATGCAAAACCGTCATTTTCTTTTATAAACTATAACAGAATGTCTTTAAGGATTGTGTTTTGATAAAATCAGTTCACTTATCTTCTCTATTTGCAAATGCAACATACTCTTATAAGTTAAGCCAGGTATTAAGTAATTACTTAAGAATATTCGGGAAACGGGGGCCTGTTCTACTGATGCCATTGAATTCAAACTTCACACATGGAACAGGCCTGATGAGAGGAAGTGTCTTGCACAAGGTTCATAACTCTAACATCAGTATTTATGTGAGTTATTCCTCTTTATTCACTTTTTCGTCGGGCCAATAAGTCCTGTTCTACTGATGTCATTGAATTCAAACATCATATATGGTAGTGGTAGATGTCCATAACACTAGTTTCAGTATTTTTGGAGTTTTTCCCCTTTTTCATGTTTGAGGGCATATCATTTTGACAATTTAACCAGGAATAATACAGTATGACTAAGTTTTTAACTAGTAGAGATACAGGTGTCATATTTAGTGGGCAAATTCTCATGAAGCTGCACCATTTTTGTAGTACGGGATTAGGATCATGTCTCAATGTCAAATGTCATAATTTGATGTCAGTGGAGACGTTAGGGGCATGGAGTTTCATACTTTTTGTCTGCTCTGTTGATACATTTTGGTCACTATTCTCATTATTATTTTGTCTCAGTTTCACCCTTCTTACATATAGATCATGCTCCAAGTCACATAGCACCGTAGCTGGATTTATGTTATATCCATATAAATGTATACAGTGTTCCCTCTCTACAACGAAACCCTTTGGGATACGAACATTGTATGTGTTGTTCAGACGGAGTGGTTATAGGGAGGGAAATTCAAACATAATTAGCTTGTTAGCAGATCCCCAGATACGATGTATTTCGAGAACTAAAACCGTTATGCCTCAATCAAACCCTATACCGCGACCATTCTTTAGAATTGTCACTTTGTGACGGTTCTAAAGAGTGGTCACAACATAGGGTTTGATGGAGGCATAAAGAAAATACGATGGTAAAAGTTGTTTCTGGGGCCGTGTTGTTTCGGAAACAGTGACATGCGTTATTAAGAGGGCCGTTGTAGGGAGGGAGCACTGTACATGTACTGCGACTGTGTCGAGTCATAAATTGGGAAGAGGGTCAATACGCATAAAGGCGAAACGAGTGTTCCGAGGAACACCTTTCTAGTTATGACAAAAGGTGCAGGATCCATTTGAACTGGAACTACACTGCAAATATTTTCACATTAAGGGTTCAGCTTATTTCTGTGCGTGCATGAATGTGATTTGTGAATGTATTGGAAACAGTTATATATGGATGGACATTGCAAATAGATATATTGATTTCGGTAAAAAGTGTACATGGCAAAACATAATTAAGGCAACATATAAAAGCCATGTAATCATGATAATTTGTATTTTAAGCTCTTTGTAAATCCATTTGGGCAGCAAAGGATTCATGTCTACTGCATATATACTAGTATTTGTTTGTTATAAGCATATGTATATGTAGTTAATGCAATGCATTATTTGAATTGAACTGAATTGAATTTATTAGCTTAATTTTTATGATGGCATATAATTATGCAGAAGATGTTTTGGCTCAGGCAGAAACTGTAGAATCAGATCTACATAAATATTATAACATAAGCAAACATAGCAGTCCCTAATAAAACGGCTCTTATAGGAGCAGTCTGATCTGGGTCTACTCTGTTTACAAAATGCATGAAAGGTGTTCATATAAAAGAAAGGGTAAATCAATCATCTTTCATCCCAGCAAACATTTCATATCGGACCGACATTGGTCCGATACAGATTTGTATATCAGGCTTTAACATCGGCCCAATATCAGATATGCACACACTTATTGATATCGTCTGATATTAGCTACTTGTCAATCAAGGGACTGTCTGCCTGCATTTAGCATATATTATATGCTAATTAAAGGATACTCTCCATTCATTTTGATACTTAAGACTTATTTGAGCTTTTTGTTCTACATTAATTAAACCCAGTTCAGAAAAAAGCTGCTACAAGTAACACATTAACTCTCCATTATTGTTTTATGTATAGGATTCAGACAGGTGGTCTAATTTGAGCTTTATTGTTATATATACATTATTTATAATATATGAATTAACCCTTTCACCGCCAATGTCGCCTTTATGCACCACGACAGATAGTGCAGTCCCAGATCAGACGCCACCTGTTCAAGGCGGCTCTGATCAGGGACTTCACTTTTTGTCTCAATCTCTATTTTTATGCATGTGCTTTATTCCTTTGACTTTTGCATTTATTTATCTCATTTCCTTATTGTACCAAATTATTTAACAAAATTGGATTGCAGACGACAATTAGAAATTTGGCGCCAAAAGAGTTAAATAAATCAAGTTCAAGAAACCAGCTCTTGCAAGTAACAGCCTCATAAACTATCTGAAAATAAATACTAAGAATAAATACCGATACTATCTGCTTGTTGGAGACAGCTGTAAGACATTGAGCGATTAATCTTTACCCCATAGTTACACCTTTCTACGACTTTGCAAACAGAGCAGATCCAAATCACGTGGTTTCTGTACTGTTTGCTTATGGACTGATATAGATCCACTGTGACCGAATTTGTGTCCATTAGCTATTATAAATAATTATGTTATTAATATTCATGATTTCATTATTTCTTACACGAATATTTATAAGGTAAGAGTTAAACAACAGCGTAAGGTATAAGTTTACGCAAGAGAGTCGGCAGTACCAATGCTCACCTCGGATACATAAATGACGAGTCTGAATTATGTGATTCAATTATGTTTTAAGACACTGCTGAGGTTTATTATGCTGATGTTATAATAATGATGTATATGATGAAGATGATGTTATAATGGTGGTGTTTATGATGAAGATGATGTTATAATGGTGATGTTTATGATGATGTTTTTCATGATGGTGTTTATGAGATAATTATTTTTATGATGATATAAATGAGTCATGCAGGAAACACAACATATAAAACACACAATCAACCTAAAAGACACAACGACATGAATGAATAGCAAATGTTTATGTATATTAATAGACAACACAAAGACATAAATGGAAAAGTAGTAAAGTCAAGCAGGCAAAGTCACATGCAAGACGCAACCACCACCAAAACACCGATAGACAGCATGACACACACACACAACCACACACCCAAACGCACAAACTAAAATTAAGAGGGGATAAGAGAGTACTGTCTTAGAACGGAGAGTAGCAATTGTCACGTGGGGGTTTAAACCGGTTTAGGGCCGATGTTTTACATGCTTTTGATGGTGATGTTTATGATGATGATGTAATGATGATGTTTATGATGATGATAGTTATGATGATGCTGATTATGATGAGGATATTTATGATGATGATATTTTTGATGGTATTTTAGGTTTATAGGAGAAAAGCTTATATCCTGCTATATGGCACCCAAACCACATAACCTACCGTTACAGGGGGGTGGACCCGAGTCTGCAATTTTCTCTGTTTGCATGGTAGTTTTTGCTTTCGAACGATCTCCTACTATTAGAATTAAACCAAAAGGACAAAACAATCTGAAACTGAAATTATGCCCATAACAACAACAAGGTAGGAAGGAATCGTGAGATTTGATTTGAATAGGTATACACATATATGCTATTTATTGTAGACCTGGGTCCATGCTTATAAAAAGTTTAGTTGAGTCTGAGTTCGTTCTAAAGTTTGTGATTGGTCAGATTTGAGTCAAAGGCTCAAATCTGACCAATAAAAAGCTTGTGAACTCAAATCTGACCAATCAAAAGCTTGAGATCGGAACTCAGACTCAACTAAAAGCTTTATAAGCATGGACCCTGATTTGACGCATGATTATGCACCGTCGATAAGTTCCCCTTAGGTTCCGCTTTTGATATTCTCGGCTAATGAACGAAGTAGGTAGTTGGCGGTTAAAATAAATATAAATTACTACTGTTTCAATTTGAAAATGGAATTCTCTTGAGTTTCAGTTTATTTGCAAACAATACTTAGATGATTCGACAACAGTTTGGATTCAGATAAGACGCATAGTTGCCCAGTGTATGATCTGGATCCAAGGTGTCATCTTTGTTTCATTCATTTAACCCTTTGGTGCCAAATTTCTTATTGTCGTCTGCAACCCAGTTTTGTTAAAACATTTTGGTAAAATAAGGAAATTATATATATAAAGTTAAATTTCAAAGTAATAAATCAAAGATATAGAACTTGAGACTGAGACAAAAAGTGAAGTCTCAGATCATACACCGCCTTGAAAAGGCGGCGTCTGATCTGGGACTGCACTATTTGGCGTGGTACATTTATGCGACATTGGCAGTGAAAGGGTTAAAGTAAATTGTATCAATGTCACTGAAATCAGAGTAAGTATTCAACTCAAATAGTCGAACCTCGTACGTATCTTAATGAGCTTTGAACGTAATGATTCAGCTTTAGGTCTAGTAGCAGGTGAGCTGTCTAAGTATTACAAATGGCAAGCCACAGTTGGTATTTAAGCAACAACTAACTTGAACCGTACATGAATTACAAAGATGTTTTCCCTTGTTAAGTTGTTGTTCTTAGCTGGTGTTGTGGCCTACAGTTTTGCCAAATCATGCTCGATTAGTGAGTTTCGTCAGTTGATATCAGAATTGTCTGAGAAGGAAGATAAACAACATTCTCTTGAAGGGAACTTACTGAAAAATGATTCTGAACTAAAGGCGTCCACTGGTAAGTCGGAGCAATATTTCTGCTTTAACCGATTACTTCATATAAAAGCATTTTCACACACCTTTGCAAACATAGTAGACTTAGACCACTGATTCCCACATGCGCCGTCTGATCAGGGTCAGCTCTGTTTGCTATGAAATCATATCAATCTGTTTCTTTAGTTTGTGCCATGGTCACGATTTCTCTTGGTCGTAATGCAATTAATATGAACTAAGGCACTGCCTCTACCGGGAATCGACCATCGACATTTTACATGCAATGAAGTAAAAAATAAGTAATGAAATTTAAAGAAAGTAGATGCATGTCAATTCATGTAATTCATGTAATGCATGTAATTCATTTAACAAGTGTTGGGAATCTCGCACATTATGCACTGTCTTAATATGATTAAGATGCGTGACAAATTAAATCTGAAAATTGTTAGTGAAGAAAGCCGCAACCACGACAAAACCTAAGCAATAATAATGACAGTGTCCATTATCGTTCATCTAAGACAATAGGTCACAAAGTACATAGTGTTACATAAGAATATACATTAATGAATGTCAATTTATTGTCGAAATTTAGCCAAACAAGAAATGTGTTGCAGTAGGTGACAAATGCCCCCCAAAGAAAAGCACTGGCAATGAAAGGTGATTTGTAAGCAGGTCTGCATATGCACTACAAAATGAAAGTAAAGATTGCATAGTAATACTGTGTGAGAAGAATTTGAACTCAAGCTATCACAAAAGACAAGCTTTTTTGTAATTAATTTCAAATGTCAAGGTCATGGCCACATAACCTACAAAAAGTATGTGACATTCCGCCATCTGGAGATGAACTCACACATCATATTTAGTGATGATCCTAGCTGATTTGGTGCAGGGATATGCTGTGGACAAGCTTTTTTTGTAAATGAAGCCCAAGGTCAAGGTCACATTGACCTATGAATAGTATGTGAGACATCCCAATATGTACTCACACACCATATTTGGTGATCCTAGCTGAAGTAGTGTAGGAGATATGCTCCGGACAGGCATGTTTGTAAATGAGGTCAAGGTCAAGGTCACATTGACCTAAAACTAGTAATACTGTATGCGACACTCTACCATCCAAAGATGAACTCACATGCCATATCTGTGATCCTAGCTGATTCGGTATATGAGGTTTGCTCCGCACAAGTTTATTTTGTAAATGAAGACCAAGGTCAAGGTCACATTGACCTATAAATAAAACGTCACGCTTAGCCATATGCCCCATTTTTTTATTTTTAGGAAACAAAATGAATACTTGGCAAATGTTCACCGATTATTCTTACAAAAATACTGGTACATAAAAATCTGTTCAATGGTTTAATGCTCCCTTTAGCCATAGATGGGATTTAGCCCAATCTATGGTGGCCATTTTTAGTGCTTTTTGAAGAAAAAAGAGAGCTATGTTGTAGCTCCACCATCTGCATTTTCGTTGTCACTGTTCGAAAACTTTAATATTGGAACCGCCAAGTGGTGCTCCTGTATTTTATGGGTTACAACTTTGTAAATGGTCACCTAAGGAACATTCCTGCCATTTTTTAAATTTTAAATCTGATCAGTGATGTCAGAGAAAATATTTATTTGTTTATTCAATTTTCACTACAGCAATTAAAGTAAAATCAGCCCAGCCTCTAGTGGAGTGAACCTTGAGTTATAATTCTTATACATGGTACACTGTCTACTAGTGACTAAGCCATTTATAAAATTAAATTTTGTTTGACCCATTGAATGAATTAGAAAATTAAATCAAGGATAAATTTCAAAATGTGTGATGCGAGAGTTAAGGCCCTTGTACCTGGTACACTATCTACTAAAGATATGGGCCAAGTTATATGGAGATTTGTTGATGCAAAATAATGGCTTGACTGTGACAAAATCAAATGGACAAACAGACAGACATACATTGTATGTATGTGCATACACAACTGCCACTTTGGCAACTGTTGAGCTGACAATAAGCAGGCTAGACAAAAATCAGGTCAATCACTATAAAAGTAAATTAACAATCAGTAATAAAAACTCATACATATTATGTTTATGTGTGCAATTTTGAAATGAGAAGATGAGTTGTTATTGGTTGATAATGAAATGTTGATAATGCATACAAAATAAACTCAATTAGCTATCCCCTGTCCATGAATTAAGATCCAGTTTGAATTATATTAATCTATTTTAAGATACACATGGATTGAAGAAAGTGAGAAATATGACAGGAATTAGAACAAAAGTGTTCAAAGGAACATGTGTCACCTGCCAGCAGAAATGTGACCAAATAAAAGATGCCATGCAAAAAATAAACCCTGTCACTCTGCTAAAGCAATTGACACAAAAAGTAGACATTGTACTGTACATGTATCATGAAAATTGTTCGGGACATTTTAACCCTTTCGTTCATACATGTACAAACGACTTTTATGTAACTGCAAACACAGTAGACTCAGATCAGAAGGCTCCCATAGGCTCTGTTTGTTAATGGAATTTGATAGATCTGTATCTGTAGTTTTTAAATGGCTATAATGTTCCATCTTCCATATTTCATTAATCTATTTTGTCCATGAATACTCAGTAAGTAGTCGAATTTGGAATAAACATAGAACAGGGAAAGGGTTAAAGGTTGTCTATAGCAAATAACTGATTCCAAAAAGCCTTTCCAATAGACAGTGCTAGGATTTGAACCTAGACTTCCCTCTATGGCTAAGCCAAGAAGGTGTTCTTCCATTAAACTACACTGATAGCATTTATGGAAAATGGCAATTTGGAGCAGAAGCTAACTTAGACCTTGATATTAATATCTATTTTTCAGTATGTTTATAGAGATCTACATGGTTTTTAGACAGGAATCTATGAGTATGTCATGTCTGATAGATTCCCTACCACATCCCACTCCCCCAAAACGTTTGACTATATCAGAACAGCCAAATTTAGATTTATTGTTGAAGTACATCTTGTTACTTTTAAATATACATGTACATAGATTGCATAGTTGCAAAACTTGTGTTTAAAATTTGCAAAAAATAAACAACTTGAAATCTGATTCTCCAAACCTTCGGTATTTGAAACACAATAATGCCTAACCTACTAAATAGCCACATTATAAGTGCTGGTATACTCAATGTGACATCACGCCTCAGGATGGATAATGCAGCTGTTGAATGCTTACTGGCAAAAGGTTTGTTCTTTTAATCCCTACCTCATGAATATTCATGCAGGAAATAAAGCACTGTATGAACATTAACTAGCTGAATTCTTATAACGGTACAACTACATGTAATGTATTATAAACTGAGGAGTTTTTGGCCATGGCAGAAATTTTAGTATACTCTGTTAGCAAAGGCATACTGAGTTCAGAGTAAAGTGTTAACATGTAGTTCTACCTGACATATCCTAATTGTAACATAATCTGTGCTGAATGGAAAGCAGTATACATATTCCTTGCAAGCCGGCCCACTATTCCTACCAAATGCCATTCAAATTCTCTGGAGGAGAAGATTTTTAAAGGTTTTCCATATATATAGTTATAATCTTATATATTCATAAGGAAATCAAGCCCTGCCCCTGACAGGCATTTTTTTTTAAATATGAACATACATGTAGCTTTAACAATTTTCGTAGAGGACTATTTCTATCAAATATCATTCAATTGTGACCATTGTTTTTGGATAACATGTTAACCCTTTACTCAATAAATACGCCTTTGCAAACAGAGTAGATCCAAAGTTGAAAGGAGCCATCTGATCAGGATCTGCTGTGTTTGTCTGTGAAACTACAATAGATCTGACTCTGTATTCTACAAAGCTATCTAAATGATGTAAAAATAGTAAAATACGCTTTACTTCTCGCAAGCCGCTTGACACCACAACCTCTGAGTAATGACCTTTGGATTATTCCATTTCAATAGGTTGATGCGAAACATGCGACATATTTCTTTCGAATTTAATTGTTTGAATTTATAATTTCATCATCAATAATTATGTATATATATACGATCTATCGTGGCGCAATGGGTAGCACGGAGGACTAATAATCAAAGCGGCTCCCTAATCTTTAAAAATAATTTGAATGATGTGAGTTTGAGGCCGACCGTATGCATATATTTTTTGTTGACCAATATTTTGCTGCTATTTTCTATTGTAAATATACGAGTTTCAAAACAGTTTAGTGGTGTTTATAATATTTTCATTTCCATCATTTTATTACAATTATTTCGTTTCATAACAATACTTCTATAACATTTTCAATTATTTGTCTAGCATTCTCGCTATACTTCCATACTGGAGCCATTTTATTTCACAGTCATGTAACTAGCACACTGTGAAATACTTCAAAATCATGGTTATTTCGTGCAAATGAACAGAAATGTCACAGTGTGTAGGTTTACATCACTTGTACAGCTATACAAACGCTTTTATGGCGAGGTGGTTGTGCTCATGACTGTGAACCTGGCGATCCAGGGTCTGAGCGGGTATGTTTCTTTATAAATAAGAACACCCGGTTACATTTGGCACCCATCAGGGGACTGTGACTGTTACACTGCATGAGCTCTGAGTTCGATTTCCAGTCGTTCTCATACCCATAGAAATTTGGGACGAATTTCAACTTGCTTCCAGGGGGAGTATGTCACAGTGTGTAGGTTTATAATCACTTGTACGGCCTTGCTGTACAAGAGTACTTTTATGGCGACGTGGGACAGTGCATGACTGCGATCTAGGTTCGATCCCGGGTCTGAGCGGGTATGTTTCTTTCTAAGGACATCTGGTTACAGAAAAAATAAAATTACATGTTACTAACGGGACTCTAACGCATGACCCACAACTCATTGGTAAAACAATTTGATTACTTCGACCTAACTGACTTAGCTAGTCGTGCTGGAACATATGTAAGTGTCAAAAATATGATCTTAAATTGTCAGTAAACACCGGTCACCCCAATTTCGAGGACTAGTTCAATATTGTAAATGCCCTCACACCTCAAATCTTTTTGTTTATCTGTATCCATTGTACCCCAACATTGTTGTTTTCGGGAATTTAGTTTCGTGACAGAAAATCAAGGTGTCTCTGTATACATGAGCTGTCTGATCTGGGTAAACTCTGCAAAAGTGAAGTTAAAGTGTACTTGAGTAAATGTTAACGAAGTCCAACCAGTCATATCCATGACTATAGCTGAGCAACTAGTCTCATCAATGAACTGTAAGACAGCATTCTTTTTTTGTGATGGTTGCCGTCTGCCAGGATATTGTTAAAACCGAAAGTAGCTCGATAGAGTCGTACGCAAAGGTGGACTAGCTGAGCATTATGAAAGTTGTGCGTCGTAAAAAAAGCAATATGTTCCTCGCAAGCCTCGCGGCTTGCTCGTCATAAAAAAGGAATGATTATCATAATGTAACATAGTCCTACCTGTCGCGTGCCAACATACTGGAACCTCAACCATTGTAAGTTTACAACTTATCTCTTGCACCCTCTCAAATGCATTTATAGGCATTATCTGTAATGTTTGTTTGATGAAGACATGTTTTATTTACAGTAATTCGTCGAATCGAGTCAATTTCAAGATGGCGGCAACTGTCAGAAGAAAATTGAAGAATGTCCGAAATGTAGCGATAAGAATTTTCTAAAAAAATGACTGTACCACGATTTATTATCCCATTTACGGCCTCGCCGAATTATGTGAATTTCTTAGAAAATTACATGTCAAATTCGGATTTTCGGCGCTGGTCAATGCTTTCCAATGAAAACTCCCGAAATAGCCTAATTCACTTTTGACACGCAGTTTTTTTGGGCTTAACCATCTACCGTAGAGCAAATCGACGGCGCCTTTGGCGCCCGGTCGATTCCCTATTAACAAATCAGTTAAATAATATGCACCATGTCATTACATGAATATTTAGGAAAGTTTTAATTTGCTATATGCAGGAAACTTACATTGCTCTTCAAAATAATTGTTAACCCTTAAACTACGCCTCGTATGCATTCAGTCGATCCAGCCATTTTTCAGTCGATCTAGCCATTTTTCAGTCAATCCAGCCATTTTGATTACGTGTATAACATTTAGCACTCTACCGTCGACCCTGTGATAACATTTACAACCAGTTTGGATCCAGATGAGACACATAGTAACTCAACGTCTCATCGGCATCCACATTGTGATTCTGATGTTTCTTTTTGAAAAGATATTGAAGGAAAATGTCTTGTTGTATCGAGGTCGACGTCAGTATCTACAGACAATAGTTTAGACTGTAGAAGGTTAACCATTTCACCGCAAAACAAGTTGCAAAAAAATCACTGCCACAAATAGTGCAGTCCCAGATCAAACGCCGCCTTTTCAAGGCGGCGTCTGATTAGGAACTTCACTTTTTGTCTAAAACTCTAATTCTATATATGTGCCCTATTCCTTTGAAATTTGCATTTATTTATCTTATTCCCTTATTGTACCGAATTATTTAACAGAATTTGATTGCAGTTAACCCTTTCACCGCCAAAGTTGCAAAAAAATCACTGCGACAAATAATGTAATCCCAGATCAGACATATGTTTTCACTACCATGCCATGCATCTCATCAGAATCCAAACTATTTGACAATATGAGGATGTTTGACGCACGAAAGGGAAGCAAATTCAATAATAAACAAAATGAAGAAGCCTAAACATTCTGTAGACAGCGAATAAATATAATCATAAAGTAATGAACTATTTCACTTCCGTTGGCAACTCTGGTATTACCTTTGCTGACATTTTGGATCCAGATGAGACGATGAGTCCAAACTATTTGATACATTGATGATACGTGACAAACGAAATGGGAAAACAAATTCAACAATTTAAATAAAAATAGCCGTGCATTTCTCTGATAAGATGCGTTAATAAAAACATTTTCAAAACTAGTTTCTTTATTATGTCTCCCCCCCTTTAGGGGAGGGAGACATATTGCTGTTTTGCTTTTTTTCTGTCTGTCTGTCCGTCCGTCCGTCTGTCTGTTAAAATTCTTGTGCAGCTAACTCCCCCTACACTATTAGAGGGATTTCCTTCAAAATTTACATATGAACCAGCTATATGTGAGGATGGTCATGTGATTTGGAATTTTGGCTGCAACAAGTTTGACAGAAGTTATGGCCCTTTGTAATTTTTCCTTATATAGAATACATGTATATAGCAAAACAATTTTGTGCAGCTAACTCCTCCTACACTATTTGAGGGATTTACTTTAAACTGTTACATATGAACCAGCTATATGTGAGGATGGTCATGTGGTTTGGAATTTTGGCTGCAACAATTGTGAGTTGAAGTTATGGCCCTTTGTAGTTTTTCCTTATAGCGAAAGACTCTTGTGCAACTAACTCCTCCAACACTATTTTCCTTATATAGAATAACAAACTTTTACATATGAACCAGCTATATGTGAGGAATCTTGTGCAGCTAACTCCTCCTATACTATTTGAGGGATTTACTTCAAACTTTTACATATAAACCAGCTATATGTGAGGATGGGCATGTGGTTTGAAATTTTGGCTGCAACAATTTTGACAGAAGTTATGACCCTTTGGAGTTTTTCCTTATATAGAGTAATAGCGAAAATGTCTTGTGAAGCTAACTCCTATACTATGTAAGAATATTCATTCAAACTTTTACATATGAACTAGCTATGTGTGAGGATGGTGATGTGGATTGGAATATGGGCTGCAACAATTTTGACAGAAGTTTGGATTTTTTCAAATATGAAATTTATAGGGAAAACTAGTGTTTATAGATGTCTACAAAAAATTACAGATAACCAATCTATATGTGATGCACAACCAACCTATATGTATCTATAAGTGACACACAACCAATCTATATCTATATGTGAAATCTATATGTGAAGGTGGTCATGTGATTTTGAATTAAGCTTGATTATCATAATAGTTGTTAAAACGCAACTCTTGGTTACAACGTTCATTCCTCTTATGGGTGCGGGGGCGGGGTACCAGGGGGAGACATGTGTTTTTCTCAATAACAAACTCTAGTTTCTATATGATACAACCCCTATGTTGTGATCACTTTTTGTAATCGTTTTGAAGTCTCCGCTGATCCCATGTTGCAACCACTCTTCAGCATTCTCTGGAATTGTCTCGATTAGACGTGTCTAGGGAGTGGACACAACATAAGTTTTGATGGAGAAATGACGAAATGAGTACTTGAATACGCACCACATTCCAATAAGGTTCGGATCTTAACGACAACATTGCTACATTTCAGAGGCCCATGGAACACCCACAGTCAAGTTTGAAGCTAACACAATTGCGGACGAAGATGTCGTTTGTGGAGAAGTGATAAAGTTTACAACAGTGGTCAGCAACATTGGTAATGGGTATGACATCAGTACCGGAGAGTTTACGGTACCTTATGGTGGTTTATATGCGTTCAATGTTTCACTCTGTTCCAATAGATATAAAGTGTTAACTTATAATATGATCGGTGGGGGTAACGTCATTTTAAGTGTATACCATCATGACACACTTCCAAATAGAATCTGTAACTCCTACGAAAGGTATTTAACACTCAACAAGGGTGATAAAGTTTGGGTTGAAGGCGGGTGGACAGTGGATCGTGCACTATTTCGTGGAGACGATTCCAGACGGCCTACGTTTTCTGGAGAGCTGATTCCTGAAATTTAGCATGATCTTATTATGAGCAAAGTATTAGCCATTATCCCGCTACGAACAAACACTATCTGCTCAATGTTGGATGTGATGCAATGTTCTAGCCATTATCCCGCTACGAACAAACACTATCTGCTCAATGTTGGATGTGATGCAATGTTCTATCGGTTATTATGTCAATCCAGAACTGTGTTAACTCTAAAAGATTTTAAAACAGCCATACATGAATGGTTACAAACTGGAGAGACTTTTTTTATTCATTTCCATCCATTATGTCCTATTTTAACCCTTTACTCCATAGACGTGTATACCCATTTCTACCCTTTTGCAAATAGAGTAGACACTGTTCAGAGGGTTACTACAGGAGCCATCTGATCAGGTCTGTTCTGTTTGCTTGTGATATAACATGGATATGATTCTACAGTTTCAGACATGGCCGAAAATACCTGTGCCCATATGGTATTTTAACAATTAATCTAATTAATATTCATGATGGCATTATTTCTTACAACATTAACCCTTCCACTTCCAATGCCAAATCGGTGATTACCTATGCAAACAGTTTGGATCCAGACACATGACATCCCATTTGACTTTTAAATAGTCCAATCTAATACCGCTTTACACTTGACATTTTATTTGATTTATAAATACAGTGCCATCTAATACCGCTATACACTTCCATTCAAACCATAACGCCCCATGCATGAGCGATATACAAACAGTGTAGACTCATTTAATCGAGGTCTGCATTGTTTGGTTTACCGGTCAATTGCAACGTTACGAGCTAAAATGTATGTGGACGTAAGAACCCCGTTTTATGACATAAATCAATATGGATGAGTTTACCTTTTATAATATGGAAGATACGTGTTTGTATGTTACAGCTTAAACACGGACATTACGGACTAGTGTTCTATTATCTAAAATTATTTAGTAATTCAGTGAGCAACTAATGCCTCTGTCACATTTGCAACGACCGCCGTATGGTCTTAAATGTCAACGGTCAATAAACAAGCATAAATAGCTTGTTTGCAGATCCCTAAATAAGGTGTATTTCGAGAACTAAAACCGCTATGCCTCAATCAAACCCTATGTTGTGACCACTTTTTAGAAGCGTCACTTTGTGACGATTCTAAAGAGTGGTCACAAAATAGGGTTTGATGGAGGCATAAAGAAAATATGATGAAAAAGGTTGTTTCTGGAGCCTTGTTGTTTCGGAAACAGTGACATGCGTTGTTGTAAGGGGTAAATCGTTATTGAGAGGGCCGTTGTAGGGAGGGAGCACTGTTTTTAAAATTATTTAGCAACTAATGCCTCTCTCACATTTGCCACAACGGTCGGACTACTGTTATACAGTGCTCCCTCTCTACATCAACACCCTTTGGGATACGAACATTGTATATGTTGTTCAGAGGGAGTTGTTATAGGGAGGGAAAATCAAACATAATGAGCTTGTTTTTATATCCCCACATAAGGTGTATTTCGAGAACAAAACCGTTATGCCTCTATCAAACCGTATGTTGTGACAAGTCTTTAGCATCCTCACTTTGTGACAATTCTAAAGAGTGGTCACAACATAGGGTTTGATGGAGGCATAAAGAAAATACAATGGACAAAGGTTGTTTCTGGAGCCGTGTTGTTTCGGAAACAGTGACATGCGTTGTTATAAGGGGGGGGGGAATCGTTATTGAGAGTGTCGTTGAAGGGAGGGAACACTGTATTTAAAATTATTTAGCAACTAATGCCTCTGTCCCATTTGTCACGACCGCCGTACGGTCTAACATTTCTACGGTCAATAACATTTCTACGGGCGCCGTACGGTCTAAATATTCTACGGTCAATAACATTTCTACGGGTGCCGTACGGTCTAACATTTCTACGTCAATAACATTTCTACGGGAGCCGTACGGTCTAACATTTCTACGGTCAATAACATTCCTACGGGCGCCGTACGGTCTAAAATGTCTACGGTCAATAACATTTCTACGGGCGCCGTATGGTCTAAAATTTCTACTTCAATAACATGTCTACGGGCGCCGTACGTTCTAACATTTCTACGCTCAATAACATTTCTACGAGCACCGCACAATTCCTACGGCTATAAACCTCAGTGGTCACATATGTTACGGCCACAGTACGGCGTATTTTGAATGAGTGGAGACCGTAAAAATATCGCTGGCGTACAGACTTTAAGGGATTAGCTGTGTGCAGCCACTGTGTGGTCATCACAGTTTTTATAAAATTCCACGGCAGCCGCAAAGTAGTCGCACGGCTCCCGTATGGATGCCGTACAGTATCCGAACGGTCAGTCATGCGCTACTGCTACAACACTTGGTTGTAAATAGCTACGACAGTCGTAGATATTAAGTCCTTGGTTAAATTTTTCCGGCGACCGTACGACCTGTAAAAAGTAGGAACATGCTGCACAGCAGCCGTGCGGACGCTGCTGATTTTCTACGGCCCCCGAAGAAATAATTCGATTTCAGCAATCTACAGCCACTGCACCGCCGCCGTAGAGCGAATGTCTAAGAAGTGTAAGATAAAAACAAAACTTGAAACCCTTATCCTGCTGTGACAACAAATAGTGTCTGCTAAAACCTGGATCTGGTGCAAGTTTGACTTCTTCAAAATTAATCAAGATGTTGAGAAAGTATTGCCCGCTCATCAAACACCTTGGATCCTGGTAAGAATTCTCATCTAGATAAAAAAACTGTTTGAAATGAGTGAGTAGGGATATCAGCATTTATCTCTATGAGACTGCGTGATTTAGGGTCTCAGTATCCATCACATTGAGTGATTCTGGGTTTCCGTATCCATCTCTATGAGACACTGAGTGACTTTGGGTCTCAGTATCCATCTATATGAGACGCTGAGTGACTTTGGGTCTCAGTATCGATCTCTATGAGACACTGAGTGACTTTGGGTCTTAGTATCGATCTCTATTAGACACTGAATGACTTTGGGTCTCATTATCGATCTCTATGAGACACTGAGTGACTTTGGGACTGAGTCACCCGCGGTCTCAGTATCTATCTCTATGAGATACTGAGTGACTCGTGGTCTTAGTATCCATCTCTATGAGACACTGAGTGACTCGGGGTCTCAGTATCCATCTCTATGAAGCATTATTGTTACTTGAATTATCAATCAAGAAAAAGCAGTTTGAATCCAGTTCTGTTGCTTTGGTTAGGGTCTTTGCCTTATCTTACTATTTGTATATGCATACCATGAATAAGTGACATCACTGACTAAATACGTAAGGCATTTGTTCATTTGTTAAACTGGTTACGTGGTAACAGCTGCATTTATAATTGACAGATGATTGTCTTATACAGTCATTGCCCGTTCCCAATCATCAATCTTAATAAGCAAACAGAGCATACCCTGATCAGATGACCTCAATAGGAGCCATCTGATCTGGGTCTACTCTGTTTGCAATGGCGCATAAAGGCGTATTTATGGAGTACAGGGTTTCAGTTGATCCTGTCATTTTTATTATAAACTTTAGCACTCTACCGGCAACTCTGTGATAACCTTTGCAAACAGTCTGGATCCAGATGAGACACAGAGTACCTCAACGTGTCATCGGCATCCAAACTGTTTGTAACTCCGATGTTCCTTTTAAAAAGATATGGAAGGAAAACGTATTTTTAGTATCGAAGCAGACGTCACTATTTTCAGACAATCGTTTAGAATACAGAAGGTTAACCCTTTCACCACCGCAGTCGCATAAATGCACAACGACAAATAGTGCAGTCCCAGATCAGACGCCACCTTTTCAAGGCGGCGTCTGATCAGGGACTCCACTATTTGTCCCAATCTCTATTTCTATATCTGTGCTTTATTCCTGTGAAATTTGCATTTATTTATCTTATTCACTTATTTTACCGAATTATTCAACAGAATTGGATTGCAGACGACAATTTGTCGCCGAAAGAGAAAAAATGTGCAGAACACTAGGGGCATTTTGTATGTAACCAGATAGTTGTACTATATTGGTATAGTTGATATTATAAATTTAAAAAGTGATATTTAACTGCCGTTTTAAAGTAAGATAGGTTGGATATATCTGTAATGTTGGGAGGTAACATGTTCCATAACTTGCATCCTAAGTAGGAAAAATACCTTTTAACCCAAACCGTTGACCTTTAGGGGCACAAATGAATCGTGCTGGCTGGATCTAGTTCTATATGCATGAACTGAATTCTGTGTTACAAAAATTTGACTCATGTAATCAGGACATTTGCCATTTTTAATTTTAAAAAACATGACAGAGTTTAATTTGGTCCGCTCTTTTAGAAACCGGTAACCAGTCAAGTGAAACATGAGGCCTGTAAAAATTGAGTACACTGTGGTCATAAACGACCCTCTCAAAACCCTTATATAAAATACAAGTATCGACACAGGGCGATAGTTGACAACCTCAGATTTGTCATTCGTTATATAGAAGGGAACAACTTTTGCAGATTTCAAGTCATCTGGGACCACTCCCTGTATTAGAGACAAGTTAATAATGTGATTGAGAAGAGAAGCGATGGTAACAGTTTTGCAGATTTCAAGTCATCTGGGACCATTCCCTGTATTAGAGACACGTTAATAATGTGATTGAGAAGAGAAGCGATGGTAGCAGTACTATCTCTTACAAACCTACTAGGAATATCATCCAGCCCATTGGATTTATCAAAATTAAGATTATGGAGATAATTTAAGATCTGATTCTCAGACATAATAGAAAATAAGATTTGTGAACTACGCCTTTCTGTGAATAAAAATAATAAACACAAGTCCTTCCATACAGGTATTGAGGCAATTTTTCAACCAGTTTAGAAGCAACTGTTGTGTAAAAATATTAAATTTCTCAGATACCTGCTGTTTATCAAAACATATATCATAGTTATCACCCATTTTAAGACCATAGACTTAGACTTAGCTGGGCATATTTTCGTTTATTTTTAGTGTGTGTGCACTTCTTCCATTTTTTTTATAAAACAGTAAACAGAGTGTCAAACAGTTTGGAATCTGATGAGACGCCGAGTTACTCGGCGTCTCGTCTAGATCCAAACTGTTTGCATGTGATATCATAAACCCGTCATTGTGGCACGGAATGGATTAAAAGTCCTGTTTTGTCTCTACTACTTAGCCTGCTAAATTGTCCATATTTTCACCAGTTTGTTTCTTCTTTTTACATATTAAAACATTATGTCTCTAGTCATCCAGGGCTTATTTCGTTGATTTATTCTAATCTCGTTAATAGGTGCTATTTTGTTCACAGCAATCAAAAATATTGATCGTCGTTTCTAATTACGTTATAGTTGTCAAAATGGATTTCAGAATCAAAACTATTGTCGTCTAGCCAGGTTTCAGATATAGATAAACATGACGCAGTGTTTTTACGTGCTATTCGGTAGGAGACTTTTTACGTTGAGATGAATATAATGAAGACCCCGTTTGCTGAAAAGTTGTATTCTGTAGAGGTTGATAGAGGTCCAGGATGACTATGTATGTCACCACATAAGAGAAGATTCGCTGGCAGCCAGTTTGTAGATTTACATAAGCATAAATATGATTGCTGCTTCTTATCCACATTGATGTAGCTGGTAATAAACTTGTAAAACATCAGGTTGTTGTAGGGTATTGTGGTAGGATTATCCGAATTCAATGCACTGTCCGGTGAAATGTAATGTTCTATTACCTGGTAGGGTAGCGGTAAACATATCCAGCAAAACTTTCTGTGGTACGTAAAATATGTAAAAACAGTATTAAAAAGATTCTCACCGACTCCATTTCCCAGTAGCATTACTCAAGTTTTGATAGGATAATTCCATAATGTCTCAAAACTAATAGTTTATAGAATATATTCTCCGGAAGTAAATAAATGCCCACCTTGGTCAGAGGTCATCAAACTGAAATAATTGGTAGAGGTTAGATATCGATTATTCATATAATCTGAAAATGGGTGATCCCTCGAAAGCAAAAGCAGAAATGCAAAAAGAGAAAATTGCAGACTCGGTTTTATTGAGTCTGTTCATGAGTAGTGCAACACTACTCACGCCCCCTAGCACCGGCTTAAGCAGTATTCATATTTCAAAACGATTAACATCAAAACGAATGATCCTGAAGGACCAGAAAATATAACAACACTGAGAATGAAGTACGGGGCGACTTTTTACAGTCGCCACACAAGCACTTAACACCTTAAACCCATTTTAAAATCTTGCAAGTGGTTTCAGAGAAGAGAATTGATTGAAACATTTCACTACACTTGTAGCCATAAAAAGACAATTGACAATACTTCTGATATCCATATTTGTAAACGGATCCCAACAACCTGGACATTTTGGAAGAGGGTAACCTAAACAACATTCCGGTAAACATATATTCAGAGCTACAAATAAAAGTGTGTACCCAAATACTAAAATCGTCATTTCTTCACCAAATCCCATGCCATGACTACTCTTTAGAATCGTCTCAAAGAGCTGGTCACAGTATAGGGTTTTCTGGTTGCCATGGCAACTAGAGTTCTGCATGGATTTCTGTAAACCAAAAATAAAGAAAACATCACAATGACTATTTTTGTGGTGTTTCAGAAAAGTTGTTAAGGGTATTGTTGACGACAGACGCCACATGGCAATGGATATTTCAAAAGCACTATCATAATACATGTAGTTCACAGTGAACAAACACTATCAAAATAGATCAACTGAGAACTTGTTTCTCAACTGAGCTAAGATAAGTGAAATACATTACACAGGTTTGGGTCCAGTCTTTGCCAAATCTTAATATTTTCGCATGTATCCCATGGATAAATGACATCACTGGATACTAAGTATTTAAAACGTATGCTCATTTTCAACTACTGATTACGTGGTAACAGCTGCATATATAATTAACAGACGATTGTTCAATACAGGCATTGTCTGTTCCCAATCATCAATCATAATATAATAGCCCTTATTTGATGATACAATTTAAATTCAAATCACAATTTGACTATACAGTGCTCCCTCTCTACAACGACACCCTTTGGGATACGAAGACTGTATGTGTTGTTCAGAGGGAGTTGTGATAGGTAGGGAAAATCAAATATAATTAGCTTGTTAGCAGATCCCCAGACCAGGTGTATTTCGTGAACTAAAACCGTTATGCCTCAATCAAACCCTATGTTGTGACAACTCTTTACACAAAGTGACGATTCTAAAGGGTGGTCACAACATAGGGTTTGATGGAGGCATAAAGAAAATACGATGGAAAAAAGTTGCTTCTGGAGCCTTGTTGTTTCGCAAACAGTGACATGCGTTGTTGTAAGGAGGGAAACGTTATTGAGAGGGCTGTTGTAGGGAGGGAGCACTGTATCAACATCAATTCTATCAAAAGACTATTTACCCTTTCCTCCATAAAAATTCATGTAAGAATGAATGCAGTCATTAATATTAAATAGATTGATTTGTTATAATAGCACATGGGCATAGGATATTTTAGCCACGGCAGACTCTGTCTATATTACATCATAAGCAAACAGGACAGACCTTGATCAGAGGGCTTCTCTTTTAGACAAAAACATCTTATTTCACATCTTTTCAGACGTCATTTCCATTTTGTCTACCAATGGCTTTGGCATAGGACTTGAGGAGAGAGGTTGAGTCATCTAGGTGTGAAATACACAAAATACACATACTAAATTAATATTTATAATACATAATTATTGTTTTAATGTTTCATATTTCTCAAAATGTAAATAATCATACATTAATCAGAGTGTAGGACGAAAGTCCCATAGGACGACACAATTGCTCCTTAGGACGATTGCCCCACGGACGATTGCCCCTGAGGACAATAGTCCCATAGGACAAATGCCCCTCGATATATTAAATATAGCAGAATAGTGTAGTAAAATTAATATATAAGTAATATATGATAATTGTATAATGAAAATAAATGGGTAGAAGGCTATGTAGACCTATTGGCACTCTTGTATTTATTGTATGTACTCCAAATATTTGGACGTCATATTTACAAACAGTTTTGGATCCTGATGAGCCGCTGACGTCTCATCACAATGCAAGCTGTATGATCAGCCAATAGCCTCTCAAAAGCTTACACTAAATGAAGTAAGAGAAAACGGTGACAGGTCACTGCTATATTTTTATAACAGTATGAGGGTTAATAAGAGCTACACTTTGGTTTATATGTAATAGAGTAATAACATAAGATTCTGTTTCATTACGGGACACTATATAGGAATAACAACAACAATAGATAAAATTTATTCCATTTTATTTTCCTGCATATACTCCATGCATTTCATCAAATAATTTCTTATATATTATATTTAATATTAAATTGTTTTCATTATATCAATGAATATTTATAAGGTAGGGTAAATGCACGTATCATTGTATATACGAGAGCATAAATGGTATTACCATAAGGAGGATATACCTTATATCTATTTACAAACAGAATATATCCAGATCATACATATTCTAAACAAAAGCTGTACCATTTTTGTGGAGTGCCAATTAATGAATATTCATTAGGTACACATATCATTATATATAAAACATGAATAAATTGTATGACCACAATAAACTACAGTAAAACCCCTCTAATGCAACCACTTAATGAATAAACATGGATGTCTTTATAAGCAGGTGGTTGCTTAATGCAGGGCAAAAGTAATGCAGAAAGTTCCTCTAGGAGCTTTCTGCATTATTTTTGTCTTGCATTAGGCTACCACCTGCATCTAGCACCCAAAATCATACCCCTTTTATGTGGTCGCATTCGCTGAGTTTCACTGTAATACACAAACCGTTCACTTATCTAACTTCCAAACAGGGAAGACCCAAATCAAAATTACAGCTATATAATCTGGATCTACCCTGTTTGCTCAATGACAGTTATACAATTAGTGTGTAATTACAAATGTCTTCTGGGTGACAAAGGGAGTACCGCCTTGGCACGGTCAGTAGCAAAAACACCACTGGGTGTTTAAACCGGTTTAAGGACGTCCTTACCTCACACTTCTCTCAAAGTCAACCTAGCTTTACAAATAGTGTAAATAAAGGTGGGACTTACCCACAATATAGACGACGGTAAACACAGGACATGTAAAACATAGCATAATAACTGTGACAATCCGTCAAATATGTACTCAATGACTTTGCTGAAGTCAGAGCACCTGCAGGGAAGCCGTTAAGGACACGACAGGGAAAAAGTAATACATGAGTCTGGTAAGCTCATCCCGTATATGAGTTTAAGAGTATACCATCATAGAGTACAACCCTCGGCCTGTCATCGCACAAGCAAAGAGGGAAGCGTAGTTACCGACTGTAAAAGGGTCGATAACGAAACATGGTGTGCGTTGCAATATAATGGGATCATAACCTATATTCTTAAATGTTTTAATGCGTTTTATAAACAAATCATGAAAATGGATATGACCCCGAATTTTCCTATGTTTGTAGATAACATCCCTATAAAAGTCTGGTTGAGAAATGCCTTGCTGCAGTAACGTCCGTAGATTGCAATTATATTTACTAATGAGAGGTAAATTTCGATAATAAAATTTAGAAAACGTTTTCCGAAGTTTGTGATATCTGCAACCTTGCTTCAGAAGTTTATCAGTTATAACTAAATTACGACTATTAAAATCTCCAAGCAAAGAACAGGCTCGGTCAAACCCAATAAGTTGAGAAATATAAACCCCATAAGATGTAGAACGGGGCACATCTCCATCTAGAAAAGAATAATTAACAATTTTAAAATTAAAATCTTCTCTTTTATCGTATATTTTGGACGAAACTTTATCATTTGTAATAGAAAGATTCAAATTTAAAAATGAGGCTATAATGTCAGATTGATTCGCTTTGTTTAAAGGCAGTTCTTTTGGGGAAATTGAAGAAATCATAGTTTCAAAATAAGGATTATCTAAATTCAAAATATCGTCTAAATACCTTGAAGTTTTATTAAAAGCATTAACAATATCGGTATGTGTATCAGATTTTAAGTTAAGCATAAAATCCTTCTCATAGCAATACAAAAACAAATCTGCAACAAGAGGGGCACAATTTTTACCCACGGGTATACCAACAACTTGACGATATATGGTACCCCATAACGCACAAATATATTATCTAAAAGAAAGGTAAGAGATCTACAAACATCAAGGCAAGTCCACATTGTGTAATGGAAAAGTAGTAAAGTCAAGCAGGGAAAGACACATACAAGACGCAAACACCACCAAAACACCGATAGACAGCATGACACACACATACACACACAACCACACACCCAAACGCACACTCACACACGAGACAAACACAGAAAACACCAACAGACACACACGAACCAGAGACAAACACTCAACACACGAACAAAACCACAAGCACAAAGACGGAAGGCAAACAAAAGGAAGGGTGACAAAGAGAGTACCGCCTTGGCACGGTCAGTAGAAAAAAACACCACTGGGTGTTTAAACCGGTTTACGGACGTCCTAACCTCACACTTCTCTAAAAGTCACCATAGCTTTACAAGTAGTGTAAATAAAGGTATCCCCGCCGGACTTACCCACAACATAGACGACGGTGAACACAAGACAACATATAAAATATAGCATAATAACTGTGACAATCCGTCAAATATGTACTCAATGACTTTGCTGAAGTCAGAGCACCTGCAGGTAAGCCGTTAAGGGCACGACAGAGAAAAAGTAATACATGAGTGTCTGGTAAGCTCAACAGTAAGTTTTAACAATTTTAAAATTAAAATCTCTTTTATCGTATATTTTGGACGAAACTAAAGGAAAAGGTGTTTGTAACTTCTTTATCCAGTCTAGCTCTGTGATAAAACGAGCTTTAGATTTTAAACTGCTAGTAGTTTTAGAATCATAAGTTTATCAGAATGATTGTTTTGATAGAATCTAGGACGAATTTGAAATTGGTCACGTAGTCAAAAAACAGGTGACTAGATCAACCAGTAGAAAAACCTTATGAACAATCTAGTGGTCACATTTTTTGTCCAATCTTCATGAAACTTGTTCAGAATGATTGTGTTGATAAAATCTCGGAGAAGTTTGAAAAATGCTGGGTAATAAACTAGGTCACTATGTCAAATAGTTGGAAAACCTTTTGAACACTTTAGATGCCACATTTATAGCCAAATCTTCGTGAATATCGGTCAAAATGATTGTCATGATAAGATATTGGATGAGTTTGAAAGTGGGTTGCGTGGGCACAAAAAGTAGGTCACTTGGTCATATCTTAGAAAAATCTTGTTTACACTACAGCAGCCACATATTTAGCCCAAACTTCCTCAAACCTGCTCAGAATGTTTGTATTGGTGACTCAAGGTTGAGTGTGATCATGGGTGGGTGAGATCAAAAAGTACGTCACAAGCTCAAATCTTAGAAAAATCACTCTAGAGGGCACATATTTTTGCCCAATCACCATTAGTCAGAATGATTGTCTTGATAAAATCAATATTCTAAATCTTTGAAAATCTTGTTCTCCAGAACCACTGCTCATGATCCACTATCAACATTGTTCAAATATTTCCCTTATGCCAATGTTGGCCCCACCGAGGGGCTACCCAGCTGTAATCTTAAATCTAGGGTAATCAGGTGAGCGATTAAGGACCATCTTGGCCCTCTTGTCATATTTTCTTGAACGGACAATAACTCTTTTTATCTTCTGGTTCAATTGATTTGATACTTCACATATGGAACAAGTATATTGAGAGGAAGTGTCATGCACAAGGATCATAACTCTAGTATCAGTATTTTTTGAGCTATTCCCCTTTTTCATATTTTCTTGTCCGGACAATAACCCTTTATCTACTGGTTCAATTGATTGGAAACTTCAGAGCTTGTTCATCTATTGACAATTTCGACAGTTAAAATCTCATTTTAACTGAAAAGCTGCTTTAGCAAGGATATAGATACCATAAACTAAGAAAACCTTTCTCTAAATTTTACTATCGAAATCGCTCACTTATTGCAACTACCAATGTAATCTCAAGGCGCTTCTGCGACACGGTATTTCACATCCTGAATTTTATGGTGATGTGATTTACAAACTTCGTAAAATTATTGGACGTACCCATTTTCTCACTTTGTTCATCAAATATGTTAAAAATTCATTAAAAAGGGATATGATCCTATACTACTACAACATACTGCATGTTTGGTTGTCAACCATTTTACAGTTGGCAATCACACTGGCATCCTTGCATGTACGCCGACAAGAACGGTTTAGTACTCTATGAAGGCGATATCTTAAAATCAAATCCAGAAATGGAAGGAGACCGTCAGATATCTGTACTATTTCGTTTTTGTCGTACCCTTTATTATTTTTCTACAGTTACTTTGTTTGCAGCTCAATCACTGAGTACACTAGCGATAGGTGGATACAGTTTGTTTACTTAAATGTTTTCGTTATACATGCACTTTACCACTGTATTTGCCATAAACCGGTTTAACCCCCAGTGAGTTTTGTCACTGACCGTTCCAAGGCGGTACTTCCATCTCCCCCCTATTGTATGTTTGTTTTGTCTTTGTGCGTCTCTTGATGTTTTTATAGTTATGTACATTTGCTGTTTCCTTGTGTTGCTGTTCGGGCTGTTTGTTCTGTATGTGGTGTTTCCTGTATGACTCATTATTGTACTTTCACATGAAACAGGCATGATGAGAGGAAGTGTCATGCACAATGGCTATAACTCTAGCATCAGTACTTTTGGAGCTATTCCCCTTTTCATATTGTTTTTCTTATTGTTTTCACAAATACCATTCAGGTTGGTTATGTATATACCATGGTCAACTACACCATGGGTGTGTGGTTCGGATGAGGGGGACTCGTATTGCATAGCAATCCAACATTAAATTGTTCACCCTTGTACGGACGATAACTCATACATTGCTAATGCCTTCGATTGAAACTTCATAGATTGACTGAGCATGATGAGAGGAAGTGTCATGCACAAGGGCCATAACTCTGGCTTCAATACTTTTGGAGTAATTGCCCTTTGTTACAGTTTTGTCCGATCAATAACTCCTGCTCTACTGATGCTATTGGAAGGAAGTGTTACGCATAAAGATCATAACTCTGGCTTCAATAATATTGGGAATTATTGCCTCCCATTTTCTGCAGTTATGGGAATTTTTGCATGGAAATTTTGTCTGCAGGGTTTCTCCAAAACCTTTAATTCGATTTTCATTAGATTCCATAGGATTGACTAGCATCATGCCTAGTAGTGCATATCTAATTCCTGTTCCGGATTGATGGTTTTCTACAGAGTTAAGGGAATTTGAAATGTTTATATGGAAATTTTGTCAGCAGGGTTTCCCCAAAAATCTAATATCGGATTTTCATGAAACTTCATAGTATTGATCAGCGCCATGCCTAGTTGTGCATAGTTTATTCCTTTTTCCGGTTCGGTGATCTTTTGCAGAGTTATGGGACTGAGCGAGACATTTTTCTTTTATCAAAAACAATTCTAGTTTAAAATTGTCTTCGCCCTTTCTTATCCCCAAACGAAATTCTTATGCCACGCCTTTAGGCTAGGATGGCATTAAGTTTTATCCTTCTCCATACGTACGTACAGTACGTACCTCCGTCCTGTAAAAGTTTCGTCATAAATGTATTGGCTTGTGTATGCGGGAATCTTTTCATATATAGTCTAAAACATACTCATAGTGAGTTGTACCGTGTCTCCCCTTTTCAGGTCTGTCGTCCATCTACTTCCTGTTTGCCGAGACTTTTGAATTTAGGTGATTGTTTAATGACAAACATTTTCGTCCAAGAGTTGTTCGCTTGTGTAAGCTGGAGTGATTTGATATTTGGTACGAAGCATATTTATAGTTGGTTGTACAGTGTCCCCACTTTTCAGGTCCGTCGTTTATCGACTTCTTGTTTGCCGATACTTTGATTGAATTTTAATGATTGTAAATGACAAAACATTTCGTCCCAGATTTCTTCGCTTGTGTCTGCAGGAATAATTTGATAGTTTGTTTGAAGTATAATCATAGTGTGTTGTACCGTGTCTCCCCTTTTCAGGTCTGTTGTTCATTTACTTTATCTTTGCCGACACTTTGGTTGAATTTTGGCGATTGTTTAACTATATTTTTCCTGTTAATGATTATAGTATTAGTAACTTGTAATTGTAGTACATGTATATTCAGAATTATAAAAATATTAGCTTATATAAAGCATTGTGTCACTAGCGTTTCACAGAGGCATACAGGGTTTACTATCTCTTTTGCATCGTCATCGTCACCAAATAACTTTTGTCAAATTTTCCTCAGGAACCCCACAGGCCGATTTCGTACTTCATTCTCAGTGTTGTTATACCTTCTGGTCCTTCAAGATCATGAATGTCAGTACTTCTTGTTCTGAAAATTGAATACCGCTTAAGCCGGTGCTAGGGGGCGTGAGCAGTGTTGCACTTTCAATTACTGCTCATAAACAAACCCAATAAAACCGAGTCAGCAATTTTCTCTTTTTGTGTTGCAATTGGAAAAGTAGTAAAGTCAAGCAGGCAAAGCCACATGCAAGACGCAACCACCACCAAAACACCGATAGACAGCATGACACACACACACACAACCACACACCCAAACGCACACGCACACACACATACGAAATGAACACAGAGAACACCAAAAGACACACAAGAAACAGGGACAAACGTTCCACAACATGAACAAACCACAAGCACAAAGACGCAAGGCAAACAAAAGGAAGGGTGACAAAGAGAGTACCGCCTTGGCACGGTCAGCAGCAAAAACACCACTGGGGGTTTAAACCGGTTTACTTTATGTTTGCTTTCGTGGGATCACCTCCCTTCAGAATCTACTTATTTTTTGCACATAGCATTATAATGGAGAACTGTATGGTGTAAGACAGTTACGAATCTGCCACATGTCCACTTCTTGAAAAAAGATTTTGTGTCGCCTGCAAAGCATGGCAGACACATAGGGATCACTTTGTCCGGCGTCTGAGTTGTCGTTGTCGTCGCCACACTTCTTGTCCGACCTGAATATCCCATTCTACTGATAATATTGAATTCATACTTCACACATGGAACAGGCGAAATGAGAGGAAGTGTCATGCATAAGTTCCATAACTCTAGCTTTAGTATTTTTGAGTTATTTCCCTTTTCCATTTTTTTGTCCGGCCAATAAGTTCTGACCCCAGTTTCACGAACATTCTTAAATAATTACTTAGCTAAGCCTGTTATCTAAAATACACAAGAACATATATTTTTTCATAAAGTTGTGTTTATTTTGCCAAAAAAGGTAAGATGTTTACTCAATTTTCATTTTAAGAACACATGTTGTAATTATTAATAACTGAAAGTGACCTAAATCAAAAACAATATATAAGAATTTGTAACAGACTTAAGAATTTTACCAAATTAATTTTGGGTTGAATTAAATATTTCATGCATACCCGTCATTTTCTTTTATAAACTTTAACAGAATATCTTTAAGGATTGTGTTTAGATAAAATCAGTTCACTTATCTTCTCTATTTGCAAATGCAAAATACTCTTATAAGTTAAGCCTGGTATTAAGTAATTACTTAAGAATGTTCGGAAAACGGGGGCCTGTTCTACTGATGCCGTTGAATTCAAAGTTCACACATGGAACATGCCTGATGAGAGGAAGTGTCTTGCACAAGGTCCATAACTCTAACAGCAGTATTTATGTGAGTTATTCCTCTTTATTCACTTTTTTGTCAGGCCAAAACATCCTGTCCTACTGATGTCATTGAATTCAAACATCATATATGGTAGATGATAAGAGGAATTGTCATGCACAATGTCCATAACACTAGTTTCAGTATTTTTGGAGTTATTCCCCTTTTTCATGTTTGAGGGCATATCATTTTGACAATTTTAACCAGGAATAATACAGTATGACTAAGTTTTTAACTAGTAGAGATACAGGTGTCATATTTGGTGGGCACATGCTTCTCATGAAGCTGTAACATGTTTGTGGTATCAGATTAGGATCATGTCTCAATGTCAAATGTCATAATTTGATGTCAGTGGAGACGCTAGGGGCATGGAGTCTCACAATTTTTGTCTGCTCTGTTGGTACATTTTGGTCATTATTCTCATTATTATTTTGTCTCAGTTTCACCCTTCTTACATATAGATCATGCTCCAAGTCACATAGCACCGTAACTGGATTTATGTTATACCCATATAAATGTATACAGTGCTCCCTCTCTACAACGACACCCCTTGGGATACGAACATTGTATGTGTTGTTTAGAGGGAGTTGTTATAGGGAGGGAAAATCAAACATAATTAGCTTGTTTGCAGATCGCCAGATAAGGTATATTTCGAGAACTAAAACCGTTATGCCTCAATCAAACCCTATGTTGTGACCACTCTTTAGAATCGTCACTTTGTGACAATTCTAAAGAGTGGTCATAACATAGGGTTTGATGAAGGCATAAAGAAAATACGATGGAAAATGTTGTTTCTGGAGCCGTGTTGTTTCGGAAACAGTGACATGCGTTGATGTAAGGGGGGAATCGTTATCGAGAGGGCCGTTGTAGGGAGGGAGCACTGTACATGTACTGCGACTGTGTCGAGTCTTAAATTGGGAAGAGGGTCAATACGCATAAAGGCGAAACGAGTGTTCCGAGGAACACCTTTCTAGTTATGACAAAAGGTGCAGGATCCATTTGATCTGGAACTACACTGCAAATAATTTCACATTAAGGGTTCAGCTTATCTCTGTGCGTGCATGAATGTGATTTGTGAATGTATTGGAAACAGTTATATATGGATGGACATTGCAAATAGTTAGAGATATATTGATTTCGGTAAAAAGTGTACATGGCAAAACATAATTAAGGCAACATATAAAAGCCATGTAATTATGATAATTTGTATTTTAAGCTCTTTGTAAATCCATTTGGGCAGCAAAGGATTCATGTCTACTGCCTATATACTAGTATTTGTTTGTTATAAGCATATGTATATGTAGTTAATGCAATGCATTATTTGAATTGAACTGAATTGAATTTATTAGCTTAATTTTTATGATGGCATATAATTATACAGATGTTTTGGCTCAGGCAGAAACTGTAGAATCAGATCTACATATATATTATAACATAAGCAAACATATCAGTCCCTAATCAAACGGCTCTTATAGGAGCAGTCTGATCTGGGTCTACTCTGGTTACAAAATGCATGAAAAGGTGTTCATATAAAAGAAAGGGTAAATCAGTCATCTTTCATCCAAGCACACATTTCATATCAGACCGACATTGGCCCGATACAGATTTGTATATCAGGCTGATGTTGGCTTTATCATCGGCCCAATATCAGATATTCACTAACGTTTTGATATCGGCCGATATTAGCTACTTGTCAATCAAGGGACAGTCTGTCTGCATTTAGCATATATTATATGCTAATTAAAGGATACTCTCCATTCATTTTGATGTTTAAGACTTATTTGAGCTTTTTGTTCTACATTAAAAGCTGCTACAAGTAACACAATAAATCTCCATTATTGTTTTATGTATAGGTTCAGACAGGTGGTCTAATTTGAGCTTTACTGTTATATATATATTATTTATAATATATGAATTAAACCTTTCACCGCCAATGTCGCCTTTATGCACCACGACAAATAGTGCAGTCCCAGATCAGACGCCACCTGTTCAAGGCGGCGTCTGATCAGGGACTTCACTTTTTGTCTCAATCTCTATTTCTATGCATGTGCTTTATTCCTTTGACTTTTGCATTTATTTATCTCATTTCCTTATTGTACCAAATTATTTAACAAAATTGGAATGCAGACGACAATTAGAAATTTGGCGCCAAAAGAGTTAAATAAATTAAGTTCAAGAAACCAGCTCTTGCAAGTAACAGCCTCATAAACTATCTGAAAATAAATACTAAGAATAAATACCGATAATATCTGCTTGTTGGAGACAGCTGTAAGACACGGAGCGATTTATCTTTACCCCATAGTTACACCTTTCTACGACTTTGCAAACAGAGCAGATCCAAATCACATGGATTCTGTACTGTTTGCTTATGGACTAATATAGATCCACTGTGACCGAATTTGTGTCCATTAGCTATTATAAATAATTATCTTATTAATATTCATGATTTCATTATTTCTTACACGAATATTTATAAGGTAAGAGTTAAAGCAGGGCGTGAGGTATAAGTATGTATACGCAAGAGAGTCGGCAGTACCAATGCTCACCTCGGATACATAAATGACGAGTCTGAATTATGTGATTCAATTATGTTTTAAGACACTGCTGAGGTTTATGATGCTGATGTTATATAAAATGATGTATATGATGAAGATGATGTTATAATGGTGGTGTTTATGATGATGTTTTTCATGATGGTGTTTATGAGATAATTATTTTTATGATGATATAAATGAGTCATGCAGGAAACACAACATATAAAACACACAATCAACCTAAAAGACACAACGACATAAAAGAATAGCTCATGTTTATGTATATTAAAAGACAAAACAAAGACATAAAGGCATGACGAACTAAAATTAAGAGGGAATAAGATAGTACTGCCTTAGAACGGAGAGTAGCAAGTGTCACGTGGGGTTTTAACCGGTTTAGGGCCGATGTTTTACATGCTTTTGATGGTGATGTTTATGATGGAGATGTTAAGGATGACTATGTTTATGATTGTGATTATGATGATATATGATTTTATGATGATGATGTAATGATGATGTTTATGATGATGATGATAGTTATGATGATGATGATTATGATGATGATATGTTTGATGGTGATTTAGGTTTATAGGAGAAAAGCTTATATCCTGCTATATGACACCCAAACCACATAACCTACCGTTAAGGTATTGAACAAGGGGGGAAACCCGAGTCTGCAATTTTCTCTGTGTGCATGGTAGTTTTTACTTTCGAACGATCTCCTACTATTAGAATTTAACCAAAAGGACAAAACAATCTGAAACTGAAATTATGCCCATAACAACAACAAGGTAGGAAGGAATCGTGAAGTTTGATTTGAATAGGTATACACATATATGCTATTTATTGTAGACCTGATCTGAAGCATGATTTATCTGATTATGCACCATCGATAAGTTCCCCTTAGGTTCCGCTTTTGATATTCTCGGCTAATGAACGAAGAAGGTAGTTGGCGGTTAAAATAAATATAAATTACCACTGTTTCAATTTTGAAAATTGGATTCTCTGGAGTTTCAGTTTATTTGCAAACAATACTTAGATGATTCGACAACAGTTTGGATTCAGATAAGACGCAGAGTTACCCAGTGTATGATCTGGATCCAAACTGTTTACAAAGTGTCATCTTTATTTCACTCATTTAACCCTTTTGGCGCCAAATTTCTTATTGTCGTCTGCAACCCAGTTTTGTTAAAACATTTCGGTAAAATAAGCAAATTATATAAATAAAGTTAAATTTCAAAGGAATAAATCAAAGATATAGAACTTGAGACTGAGACAAAAAAGTGAAGTCTCAGATCAGACATCGCCTTGAAAAGGCGGCGTCTGATCTGGGACTGCACTGTTTCACGTACTACATTAATGCGACATTGGCAGTGAAAGGGTTCACCACCCTTCAGAATTTATAACCTTCACAACAGATCACAACAGATTCACGTGATCATGAATTTCAGTACTTCTTGTTCTGAAAATTGAATACCGCTTAAGCCGGTGCTAGGGGGCGTGATCAGTGTTGCACTTTAAATTACTGCTCATGAACAGACTCAATAAAACCGAGTCTGCAATTTTCTCTTTTTGTTGTTGCAATTTTTAAAGTAAATTGTATCAATGTCTCTGAAATCAGAGTAAGTATTCAACTCAAATAGTGGAAGCCCGTACGTATCCTAATGAGCTTTGAAGTACGTAATTATTTAGCTTTAGGTCTAGTAGCAGGTGAGCTGTCTAAGTATAACAAATGGCAAGCCACAGTTGGCATTTATGCAACTAATAACTTGAACCGTACGTGAATTACAAAGATGTTTTCCGTTGTTAATTTGATGTTCTTAGCTGGTGTTGTGGCCTACAGTTTTGCCAAACCACAAGGTTGCTCGGAAAGTTTTGCCAGGCCGCATGGAAGCTCGGATACTGAGAAGGAAGAGAACTTGCTGAAAAATGATGCTGAACTAAAGGCATCCACTGGTAAGTCCGAGCAATATTTCTGCTTTAACCGATTACTCCATATAAAAGCATTTTCACACACCTTTGCAAACATAGTGGACTTAGACCACTGATTCCCACATGCGCCGTCTGATCAGGGTCAGCTCTGTTTGCTTATGTTCCCACATGCGCCGTCTGATCAGGGTCAGCCCTGTTTGCTTATGAAATCATATCAATCAGTTTGTTTAGTTTGTGCCATGGTCACGATTTCTCTTGGTCGTAATGCAGTTATAAAAAATCAGTTAATTAATATGCACCATGTCATTACATGAATATTCTTTGAGGAAAGTGTTAATTTCCTATATGTAGGAAATTTGGGACTACTTTATCTAAAATGCAATTTATGATAACTCCTTTTCTAACATTGCTCTACCGGCGACCTTGTGATAACCGTTGTAGACAAATTGGATCCAGATGAGACACAGAGTACCTCATCGGGATCCAAACTTTTTGTCACTCTAATATTCCTTTTTGAAAAGATATGGAAGGAATACGTGTTTGTAGTATTGAAGCAGACGACACTATTTGCAGACAATTGTTCAGAATGCAGAAGGTTAACCCTTTCACCGCCAAAGTTGGGAAAAAATCCCTGCGACAAATATTGCAATCCCAGATCAGACGCCGCCTTTTCAAGGTGGTGCCTGATTAGGGACTTCACTTTTTGTCTTAAACTCTATTTCTATATATGTGCTTTATTCCTGTGAAATTTGCATTTATTTATCTTATTAGGAGCAATTTGTGTGTAACCAGATAATTGAACATAGAAATCCCAGAAGAAATAGGAGCAGTTTATATGTAACCAGATAGTTGAACATAGAAATCCCAGAAGAACTATGTGACCAGATAGTTGATCAATACGACGAAGACATAGTTGAACATAGAAATCCCATGGTACGATTAACCTTTAATACATTTATCCCCACATGCGCGTGCTTAGCCGAGTTTTATAAATACGACGAAGACATTCTGGCAACGTAATTTAGATTATATCCATTCAAATATCTTTATACAAATTTCAAAAAGAATCAGGAACGACTGAATGTAATCAAACAAGGTGGTAAATTGCAACAGGCTTTCTTTGTTTGCTTTTCATGTCTATCTTAAGTATGTTTACGTTCCCATGCCATGCAAATACATGTGGCTGGGATGGAGACTCCGAGAAACTTGACCTCTCATCAGAATCCAAAATATTTGACAATATGAGGATGTTTTACACGCGAAAGGGATGCAAGTTCAATAATAAAAAACGAAGAAGCCTAAATATTCTGGAATTGTCTTGATGAGACGATTCTAGGGAGTGGTCACAACATAGGGTTTGGTTCAGAAATGACGATTTGAGCACCAAAATCTATTTCTTTGGACTAACTAAAGACTTATGAAATATTCTAACGAGTTTCGGGTCTTAACAACACCATTGCTACATTTCAGAGGCCTATATAACACCAACAGTCAACTTTACGGCTAACACAATTGCGGACGAAGATGTCTTTGCTGGAGAAGTGATAAAGTTTACAACAGTGGTCAGCAACATTGGTAATGGTTATGACAACACTACCGGAAAGTTTACGGCACCTTATAGTGGTTTATACGATTTTCATATCTTATTCTGCTCCAATAATGGTACACTGCTAGAAGCATTTCTGTTCATGGGTGGTAACGTCTATCGACATATATTTTTGATGACATTACAAAACAGATTATGTTCATCAATCGACATGGAGAAAGGTCTCAAAAAGGGAGACGAGGTCTTTCTTCATTGCGTTCGCACAGAGTCAGGCGCAATATTTGGTGGAGACGATTCAATCCGGCCTACGTTTTCTGGTTGGCTGATTGAAGTATAACATGATCTTATTATGATCAGAGTATTAGCCCTTGTCAAGCAACAAGTGACATCTTCTCAATGTTGGATGTGGTGCAATGTTCTATCAGTTCTTATGTCAATACACTGAAGAAAAGTACAAAAATGAGTCATGCAGGAAACACCACATACAGAACAAACACTCGCCCGAACAGCAACACAAGGAAACAGCAAATGTACATAAGTAGAAAAAACAACAAGAGACGCACAAAGACAAAACAAACATACAATAGGAGGTAGATGGAAGTACCGCCTTGGAACGGTCAGTGACAAAAGTCACTGGGGGGTTAAACCGGTTTTTGGGCGCCCAACCTCACACTTATTCCATCCCCATCCTAAAAGACAAACAGTGTAAATAAACGTATCCCCTCTCCGACTAAACTACAACAACCGCGATGGCAAATACAGTGGTAAAGTGCATGTATAACGAAAAAACATTTAAGTGAACATACTGTATCCACCTATCGCTAGTGTACTCAATGATTGAGCTGCAAACAGAGTAACTGTAGAAAAGTAATAAAGGTAACGACAAAATCAAATAGTACAGATATCCGACGTTCTCCTTCCATTTCTGAATTGAAGAGGTCGCTTTCATAGAGTACTAAACCTTTCTTGTCGGCGTACATGCAAAGAGGCCAGCGTGATTGCCAACTGTAAAAGGGTTCACAACCAAACATGCAGTATGTTGTAGTACTACAGGATCATATCCCTTTTTAATGAATTGTTTTATTCATTTGATGAACAAAGTGCGAAAATGGGTAAGTCCAATAATTTTACGAAGTTTGTAAATCACATCACCATAAAATTCAGGATGTGAAATACTGTGTCGCAGAAGTACCTTGAGATTACATTTGGACTTGCCGATAAGAGAGAGATTTCGATAGTAAAATTTAGAGAAAGTGTTTCTTAGTTTATGGTATCTATATCCTTGCTTAAGCATTTTTTCAGTTAAAATGAGATTTCGACTGTTAATATCGTCAATAGGTGTACAAGCTCTAGCAAAACGAATAAGTTGAGATATATAAACCCCGTAAGATGGAGCACGGGGAACATCCCCGTCAAGATGAGGAAAATTTACTATATTAAAATCAAAATCATCTCTTTTGTCATATATTTTAGAAGAAATCATTCCATTATTAATTTTAAGGTCTAGATCAAGAAACGCTGCATAATTGTCGGACGGGTTAGCTTTATTCAATTTGAGTTCTTTAGGATAAATTGTAGGAATCAGAGCATCGAAGAAAGGGTTATCTAAGTTAAAAATATCATCCAAATATCGACAAGTTTCATTGAAGGCTTTTATAACATCTTCTTGTGATTGAGGATTCAAACGCAACATGAAATCTCTCTCATAGCAGTACAAAAACAAATCTGCGACAAGTGGTGCACATTTCGTACCCATAGGAATACCAATTACCTGACGGTATATAGCATTCCCATAACGTACATATATGTTATCCAAAAGAAAGGTTAGTGCTTCGCAAACTTCTGAGCAAGTCCAATTGGTGTAATATTTCATTTGCTCGTCAGTAAAGAAAGCTTTTTCAGCATTACATGCCAAGAATGATGTTTTTTCTCGGGCAAATACTTTCTGGATCAAGTTAGTAAGCTTATCCTTAATTAAAATATGAGGAAGAGTTGTGTACAGAGTAGAAAAATCGTACGTGCTTACAGTGGATGCAAGATACCTTTTGTTCTTAAGTTTTTTTTAAGACTTCTGAAGAGTTCTTAATAGACCAGAAGAGATTTATTCCAGAATTTTCATAATTCTTATCACAGTAGAATTTTACATGTTCCTTTACCTTCTTTAAACAAGAAGTCAAAAGTATAGACAATTTAGTAGTTGTACATGAACTAGAATTTGCAATGAAACGCGCTTTATATGTTTTTTATGTAGTTTTGGTAACCAATACATTGTAGGAAGTTGTTGTGTAATTTTAATATCGGTTCCAAATTGTTCACACTTTTTGACATGGTCTGAAATGATGCGTTACCTCTAAACGTTTATAAAACAGCCATACAGGAACGGTTGCAAACTGGAGATACTCAATTTTGTTTTCTATTTCCATCCACTATGTCCCATTGTAACCCCTTACTCCGTACATACGCCTTTGCAAACAGAGTAGACCCAGATCAGACGACTCCGGTATGTGTCGTCTGATCAGATCTGCTTTGTTTGCTTATGGTATAACACGGGTATGATTCTACAGTTTCAGACGTGGCCGAAAATGCCTGCGTCCATGTGCTATTATTACAATTAATCTAATCAATATTCATGATGGCATTATGTCTTACAACATTATCATGGAGTAAAGGGTTAACCAGTAAGGTACCATTTATACACTTGACATTACATTTAACTTATAAATACAGTCCCATCTAATACCGCTATACACTTGAAATCCTATTTGACTTATGAATACAGTCCCATCTAATACCGCTATACATTTGAAATCCCATTTGACTTATAAAAACAGTCCCATCTAATACCGCCTTACACTTGACATTCCATTTGACGTATACATACAGTCCCATCTAATACCATTTCACGTACAAGTATAGTCTAATCTAATACCGTTATACACTTGACATTCCATTTGGCTTATAAATACAGTCCCATCTAATACCGTTATACACTTGGCATTCCATTTGACGTATAAATAGAGCCCCATCTAATACCGCTATACACTTGACATTCCATTTGGCTTATAAATACAGTAACATCTAATACCGCCATACACTTTGCATTCCATATTGCTTATAAAACCAGTCCCATCTAATACCGCTATACACTTGGCATTCCATTTGATTTATAAATACAGTCCCATCTAATACCGCCTTACACTTTATCCCCGCTAATAACAGCTCGCTCTAATAAACACCTCTTACTTCTGGTATGTATGTGTGTGGTTATGTGCGCGCCCTAGTGTAGTTTTCATGTGTGTATTTGCGTGTGTGTTTTGTGTTTGTGTGTGTTGTTGGTTTCTGTGTGGGGTATGTAGGGGGGACGATGAATACAACAACAGAAAAAATACAATATAATAATGGTTCAATAAGGAAACAGTATTTTCAAAGTACATGTGAAGCTAAATGCAGACTGAAAGCAATTTAGAAAGCAGTAACCTATGTACAAACAAATGCACGCCTCCGGAGCGTTTATGAGAGACAATACGATATAACCTCGGGACTCGTGCTGCATTTGTTTATTCATGTACATTTGTTCAGAATGTTATCTGGCACGTATTGTGGTCTGGATCATTTGTCGTCTGTTTCAATTTCTAAACGAAATTTCTTCATTTTTATTTAAAACCAGCACAGGAACATACTTTTTGGATGTTGCGACGTGGAGTTACTCGGTGTGGTGATCTGAATCCATCAATGGAACCAATGACCATTAGACCTCCTGAGGAAAATGTCGTTGTTTGAAGATTTCGTCTACGTAATTTGTTAGGGTAACGTTTTCTTGTAAATTTCATTTTTGAATAAACGATTTAAGTTTCAAGTATTATGGATTCTGTTTGCTAGAGGAGCTTTTTGCATTAAATTCACCCTGCATTAATTAATCTACCACCTGTCTCCAAGACCGATATTTACATTGTATACTAAATTTAATGTACTGTCTAGAGACGTATTACTGTACACCCAACTGTTTATTCATACAATCACGAATTATCCCAGTCCATATTAAAGGTGAATATTACTTCTCCCATTAGAGATTTATGTTTTGATTAGGGTCTTGACTTTATTAAAGATCGTACGAGTCCTTATTTTTTACGATAGCCCTTACTCGCACGGCAGACACTCTAGCATAGTTAACCATTTTCTGCTTGCAGATGTTTTTGTCACGCCTTTGCAAACAGAGTAGACCCAGACCAGGCCACTCATGTAGAGGCCGTCTGACCAGGGTCTGCTTTGGTTGTTTATGAACAGATAACCCCTACAGTTTTTACCATTACCAAAATATGTACATAATATCATTATACATACACAGGCAACAAATAGTCATGATATCATTATTTCTGACATGAACATTCAACAGGGAAAGGGTTAGGCGTGCAACGATTTTGGCCAAAATATGTACAACTGTACTGGAATTTCTAATACGACGATCGCAATTTGAAGTCGTTTTTTAGAACTTACTATTATCAGTCGTACGATCTGTCCTTAGACGGATCCGATCCGAGATTGGCAATTTTATAGGGTATTCATGTATATCCCGTTTTTGTATCCCAGGAAGTTACATAAACCGTATTTCCTAGTAATATAATACAATAAAGTCAAACACTAAAAATATAACACACGACTATATAATAAAACTGAAAACAAATAACATACAACTATGTAGTAAAACTGAACACAAATAACATACGACTATATAGTAAAACTGAACACAAATAACATACGACTATATAGTAAAACTGAACACTCAAATAAATAACATACGACTATATAGTAAAACTGAACACTCAAATAAATAACATTCGACTATATAGTAAAACTGAACACAAATAACATACAACTATATAGTAAAACTGAACACGAATAACAAACGACTATATAGCAAAACTGAACACACAAATAAAAAAACATACGACTACGTGTATTTGCGTGTGTGTTTTGTGTTTGTGTGTGTTGTTGGTTTCTGTGTGGGGTATGTAGGGGGGACGATGAATACAACAACAGAAAAAATACAATATAATAATGGTTCAATAAGGAAACAGTATTTTCAAAGTACATGTGAAGCTAAATGCAGACTGAAAGCAATTTAGAAAGCAGTAACCTATGTACAAACAAATGCACGCCTCCGGAGCGTTTATGAGAGACAATACGATATAACCTCGGGACTCGTGCTGCATTTGTTTATTCATGTACATTTGTTCAGAATGTTATCTGGCACGTATTGTGGTCTGGATCATTTGTCGTCTGTTTCAATTTCTAAACGAAATTTCTTCATTTTTATTTAAAACCAGCACAGGAACATACTTTTTGGATGTTGCGACGTGGAGTTACTCGGTGTGGTGATCTGAATCCATCAATGGAACCAATGACCATTAGACCTCCTGAGGAAAATGTCGTTGTTTGAAGATTTCGTCTACGTAATTTGTTAGGGTAACGTTTTCTTGTAAATTTCATTTTTGAATAAACGATTTAAGTTTCAAGTATTATGGATTCTGTTTGCTAGAGGAGCTTTTTGCATTAAATTCACCCTGCATTAATTAATCTACCACCTGTCTCCAAGACCGATATTTACATTGTATACTAAATTTAATGTACTGTCTAGAGACGTATTACTGTACACCCAACTGTTTATTCATACAATCACGAATTATCCCAGTCCATATTAAAGGTGAATATTACTTCTCCCATTAGAGATTTATGTTTTGATTAGGGTCTTGACTTTATTAAAGATCGTACGAGTCCTTATTTTTTACGATAGCCCTTACTCGCACGGCAGACACTCTAGCATAGTTAACCATTTTCTGCTTGCAGATGTTTTTGTCACGCCTTTGCAAACAGAGTAGACCCAGACCAGGCCACTCATGTAGAGGCCGTCTGACCAGGGTCTGCTTTGGTTGTTTATGAACAGATAACCCCTACAGTTTTTACCATTACCAAAATATGTACATAATATCATTATACATACACAGGCAACAAATAGTCATGATATCATTATTTCTGACATGAACATTCAACAGGGAAAGGGTTAGGCGTGCAACGATTTTGGCCAAAATATGTACAACTGTACTGGAATTTCTAATACGACGATCGCAATTTGAAGTCGTTTTTTAGAACTTACTATTATCAGTCGTACGATCTGTCCTTAGACGGATCCGATCCGAGATTGGCAATTTTATAGGGTATTCATGTATATCCCGTTTTTGTATCCCAGGAAGTTACATAAACCGTATTTCCTAGTAATATAATACAATAAAGTCAAACACTAAAAATATAACACACGACTATATAATAAAACTGAAAACAAATAACATACAACTATGTAGTAAAACTGAACACAAATAACATACGACTATATAGTAAAACTGAACACAAATAACATACGACTATATAGTAAAACTGAACACTCAAATAAATAACATACGACTATATAGTAAAACTGAACACTCAAATAAATAACATTCGACTATATAGTAAAACTGAACACAAATAACATACAACTATATAGTAAAACTGAACACGAATAACAAACGACTATATAGCAAAACTGAACACACAAATAAAAAAACATACGACTATATAGTAAAACTGAACACAAATAACATACGACTATATAGTAAAACTGAACACTCACATAAATTACATACGACTATATAGTAAAACTGAACGTTCAAATAAATAAAATGCAACTATATAGTAAAACTGAACACTCAAATAATTAAAATACGACCATATAGTAAAACTTTAAACAAATATACACAAGTACATAGTTCATCAAATGTATAAAACAATTCATTAAAAAGGGATATGATCCTGTAGTACTGCAACATACTGCATGTTTGGTTGTGAACCCTTTTACAGTTGGCAATCACGCTGACCTCTTTGCATGTACGCCGACAAGAAAGGTTTAGTACTATATGAAGGCGACCTCTTAAATCCAGAAATGGAAGGAGAACGTCGGATATCTGTACTATTTCATTTTTGTCGTACCCTTTATTACTTTTCTACAGTTACTCTGTTTGCAGCTCAATCATTGAGTACACTAGCGATAGGTGGATACAGTATGTTCACTTAAATGTTTTTTCGTTATACATGCACTTTACCACTGTATTTGCTGTCGCGGTTGTTGTAGATTAGTCGGAGAGGGGATACGTTTATTTACACTGTTTGTCTTTAAGGATGGGGATGGAATAAGTGTGAGGTTGGGCGCCCATAAACCGGTTTAACCCCCAAGTGACTTTTGTCACTGACCGTTCCAAGGCGGTACTTCCATCTTCCTCCTATTGTATGTTTGTTTTGTCTTTGTGCGTCTCTTGTTGTTTTTTCTACTTATGTACATTTGCTGTTCGGGCGAGTGTTTGTTCTGTATGTGGTGTTTCCTGCATGACTCATTTTTGTACTTTTAACACTCAAGCGGTTTACAAATGCCAAGTAAGTCGCAATTAGCAGCTGGAGAAAGTTTAAACATTTATCCCTTATATAAGAAATACTATTCTAGTAGTTTGGAAGTTCAGCTGTATTTTTGCGAGTTAGAAAAAAATGTTAAATGCGAGTCTTGGCGAGCATTTAACTACTTTTCTGACAAGCCAAAATACAGCTGAACTTCCAAACTACTAGCATAGTTATTCTCTTATCATGCAACTCCAAGAAAAATGGAGAAAATGACGAAAGATTACTAAAGCGGTTTCGTCCCCTGAATGAAAATACATGCAAGTACGAATTACGTGACGTCATATTGGCATGCAGTGACGTCATCGACTTTTACAACATAACACATATTCTGAAAATGGGTGATCCTTCGAAAGCAAAGGTAGAAATGCAAAAAGAGAAAATTGCAGACTCGATTTTATTGAGTCTGCTCATGGGTAGTAATTAAAAGTGCAACACTACTCACCCTCCCTAGCACCGGCTTAGGCAGTATTCAATTTTCAAAACTAATAACATGAAAACTAATGATCCCGAAGGACCAGAAATTATAACAGCACTGAGAATGAAGTACGGGGCGACTTTTTACGGCCGCCACACAAATGCAAAAAGAGAAAATTGCAGACTCGGTTTTATTGAGTCTGTTCACGGGTAGTAATTAAAAGTGCAACACTAATCACGCCCCCTAGGACCGGCTTTTAAAAGCAGTATTCAATTTTCAAAACTAATAACATGAAAACTAATGATCCCGAAAGACCAGAAACTATAACAGCACTGAGAATGAAAAACGTGATTTAATACTTTTATATGGACACATAGTTGAGACAAAGGTGAGCAAATGTGTTAATTTGATGTTTATGTTTAATTATGCCTTTTTCGTCCTTCTGTTTTCTTCCTATTGGTTGAACCAAACTTGCATTCCAGTGGGGTCAGTACACATGCACTATATCTCACAAAATACAGCGTAGACGTGGAAAATATTATGCTAGTAGGAAGTGACTGTAGTTCGTGTCGTTGCATGATAGATACACCTTTCTATGAATTTGTAGAGTAGATCGAGAACATGGGGTTTCCGTTCTGTTTGCTTATGGAATAATACAGATCTGCCGTGGGCCAAATTTGTTTCCATTAGCCATTTGAATAATTATCTAATTAATATTCATGATTTTATTATTTCTTACAAGAATATTAATAAGGTAAGAGTTAAACCACAGCGTGAGGTATAAGTTTGTATACATGATGTCATTAATTCGTGAATTAAAATTCATGGAGTATTTTTGATGATGTTCATAATAATGATGTTTATGATGGTGAAGTTTATGATGATGTTCATAATGATCATGGTTATGATGGTGATGATTATGATGATGTTCATAATAATGATATTTATTATTGCGATGTTTATGATGATGTTCATAATGATCATGTTTATGATGGTGATGGCGATATTGTTTATGATGATGTTTATTATGATGATGATGGCGATGTTTCTGATGATATATATATTGATGATGATTTCAAGATGATGTTTCCGATGATGTTGTAATTGATGATTATGGCGGCGATATATATGATGATGGTAGAGATGATTATAATTGTTATGTGTATGATGATATTTACAATGACGAAGACTTTAATGATGAGGTTTATAATGACGATGTTATAATGATGATGATAATGACGTATATGATGATGGTGATGATGTTTATGATGATGTTTTTATGAGGCTAATAAGTCTGAGCCAAAATGAGGTTGACAAATCCGTCCAATGCTTAACTAAGATACTTTGTAATTCTGCTAAAGAAAGTTTTGAAGGAAAAATTCTCAGGACATCTAACCGATGTAAATCCATCAAAACGATACACAGAAACCTCAAACTTGGTATGGTAATAAGTGTAAACAGGCCAGAAAACGATTCCACAAAGCAAAATTGCAATATAATATGCACAAAAGTAACCAGAATTAGCGTGAGTTAAAATTGCAAAGTAAACAATATAAATCAGTCATGCGGACATTTTATAACAAATTCAAACAGTCAAATATTGCAAAACTAAAGAAACTTAAAACAGCTGATCCAAGATTGTACTGGAAAGCTTTGGGTGGCAATAAGAAGCAGAACGTACAGGCATCATTAAATGCTCTGTATGAGCACTACAAAAATATAAATTATGATGATTCTGCAGAGGAGTCTGATGAGACAGACTTTCATCCTATTATTATAAGTGATGACAGCACAAACATCTTGAATACAGAAATTTCATTAGAAGAAATAGAAGCAGCAGTTAAGAAGTTAAAAAACAATAAAGCGTACGGCATAGATCAAATAGTAAACGAACAAATAAAAACCTCCTTTCCCTTAATGAGGCATGTTCTTGTTAAATTGTTCAATGTAGTTTTTGATAACGGTATAATCCCTCAAGCATGGACTACTGGTATTATCAATCCTATTTTCAAAAACAAAGGTACCCTACTAAAGCTGAACATTACCGACCAATCACATTGCTCAGCTGTCTAGGCAAATTGTTCACATCTGTATTAAACAACAGGCTTACACAATTTGTTGAAAATAATAATATAATCAACGACTATCAAGCAGGCTTTCGAAGTGGATTTTCTACAATAGACAACATTTTTATTTTACATTCGCTGATACAGCTCTTACATAACAACAAGCAAAAACTATTCTGTGCTTTCATAGATTTGAAGCAAGCGTTCGATACTGTATGGAGATCTGGCCTCTGGCAGAAATTATTGTCGTATAACATAAATGGTAAATTCTTTACACTGGTAAAAAATATGTACGCTGGCATTAAGTCGTGTGTTAAGGTCAATGGCACGCGCTCAAATTTTTTCCCGTGCAATATTGGCGTCAGACAGGGTGAGAATTTATCGCCTCTAATTTTTTCTCTTTACCTGAATGATTTGCATGATTTTCTAAATAACGATAACAGTATTAATGGGGTATCACTTGAGAACAGAGCCGACGACTCAAATCTACACACTTTCTTAAAGTTATTCATACTACTATATGCAGATGACACAATAATCATAAGCAAGACTTCAGATGACCTCAGACATGCACTTAAAGCATATGAAGAATACTGCGATCTTTGGAGATTATCAGTTAATATTTCCAAATCAAAAGTTGTTGTTTTCTCCAAAGGTCGATCAACTCAAGCTGATTTTATTTTTAAAGGTCAGCCTTTGGATGTTGTTTCAGAGTATAAATATCTATGCGTACTATCCTGCAAGTCTGGTTCATTCTATTTGACTAAACGCCACGTTGCTGCACGAGGCCCCCGTGCATTGTATAGTTTACTGAAAAAACTGAGACCATTATCATTACCACTTGATATGCAAATTGTTATCTTTAACAAAACAGTTAAACCGGTCTTACTATATGGATGCGAGATTTGGGGGTCCGGGAACATTGACTGTATAGAGCGAGTGCAGTTAAAGTTTTTAAAACACATAATGAATATAAAAAGTTCAACTCCCAACTGTATAGTATATGACGAAACTGGAATATTTCCGATATCGATTGATATCAAAACAAGAATTATATCATACTGGTCGAAACTGATACAAACAGGTACAAATCACCTTTCACTTAATGTTTATACTTACCTTAGGTCCAAATATGACGCATGTCCCCCTGGAATACAAACTAAGAATTTTACATGGCTTAATAATATAAAAAATATATTTACCTCTACTGGCCTCAGCGAAATCTGGCGTACAAAGATATTCCATAATCCAAAATGGTTAAAACATTCAATCAACCGAAAACTTCAAGATCTCTTATTGGTGAATGGTCTCGTACCGTAGACGAATCCAGCAGCTGCATCACTTACAAATTGATTAAAAAGAAATTTGAATTCGAAACTTACCTCCTACAAACCCCCGCCTGTTATTTGAAACAAATGATCCAGTTCAGAACAAGAAATCATAAGCTACCCATTGAGACTGGCAGATGGTTCAGTATACCTCATGCAGACAGAATATGTTCTATGTGTCACCGAGAAATAAGAGACGAGTTTCACTATATCTTCTCATGTACACATTTTACACGATATCGTAAGCAATTTATTCATGAAAAATACTATAGAAGACCAAACACTATGGTGTTTGAAAAACTTATCAACACACGGAACACTAGTGAATACCTGAAGCTGTGTACATTTATAAAACTAATAGTCGATCATTTCAAAAAATGATATAATAGCCGAAGTGCGACACACACGCTGGTCTTAAATTAGTCCTAAAGTGTTTACTGTTGTTTTGTTATTATTTATTCTTTATTGTTAGAATTATACAGTCGGCCTTGTTTGGAACGACCACTCAGGGATCTCTAATATTTCACCTTGTTTCAACTGGTATGGGCGCTTTATACAGGATAGTCTATAACATAGTCGGGGATAGTTTGATAAGAATTTAAGTCGATGATTAAGATTTACCAGTTATAGTTTTGTAATATAGTTACCTGTTTATATATTTGTATGCTTGCAAGCTTGTTTTCGAAACATTCATATCTCTCTCTCTATCTCTCTCTCTCTCTCTCTCTCTTATCCCTCTCCTTCAAGCTCATACAGACACTCACACCCTAATTACGTTAAACGCATATTGGGTCTCTGTATTCGTTTCGACAGAGGTCTAATTTACGCGTGCAGCTCTCTCCACCACCCCTCTCTCTCTCTCTCTCTCTCTCTCTCTCTCTCTTTCTCTCTCTCTCTCTTATCCCTCTCCTTCAAGCTCATACAGACACTCACACCCTAATTACGCTCTCGCATATTGGGACTCTGTATTTCGTTTCGAGAGAGGTCTAATTTAAGCGTGCAGTTGACCCGTTGTTAGCTAGATGTTTTATTCAGATGGATAGATAGATATATATGTGAACATTTTATTATGCCGTTTACATCGCAAATCGTTTTTAATAGCATATAAAACAGTATCAACACATGTGCTGCCTACAGATCTATCTACAGCTGTTCATTCAGACTGCTCTCCTAATTAAATTAGGAAGCAATCTTAACTTGATCTGCATTGATTGCATATTTCTCGCTTATGTGGATAAACTAAATCCTTTTACATATATCCCCTTAATGATCAGCGTAGAATATATCATTTATTATTTTGATGCCATCAGTAGACTGAATAGCGGTCACGGCCTATTGATCGCAACACTGTCATGTGACTTATTAATGCAACGCTGCATAGCTCCCAAAAACAAAAAAATCAATCAAATTTCAAACCAAATACAATTGAATATGTACATGTATATTATATGTATCTGCAAATGAAACTGGGTTTTGTACTTACCTTAATATGTCTGTTGTTGAAATCCTACAAATATGCTGTTTACTGCTGATATCACGTGATTTTATTTACTATTTAATGAAGTTAATGAAGCCTTTCTAATCCGGAACCGAAAACATCTTTCTCTTACTTGGTGCAGTTACGCAGCCTGTATCAGGATCCAAGCAGGGAGAAAATTATTGTTTTACTATACTCTCTTCATGATTTTTGGCTCGCAATAATTTTGACAAATATACCTTGACCGATTGCCGAGGGCTTCACTGTATTCTCTTCGGTCAGTTTAAGAATCTACTTTCAGATTACATCAGTCAAATTCTGCACGAAATTATCATGATAGTAAACCATGGATGAGAAAAGTACAAAAATGAGTCATGCAGGAAACACCACATACTGAACAAACAGTCGCCCGAACAGCAACACAAGTCTGATTGGTTGCTGTCCGACAGAAAAAAAACAGCGTTCGCAGTTTGACTATGGGCGACCCAGTTCGCTCTGATTTCGAAAGAACTGGTGTTCATAGTCAATATGCACCATTGGCTTGTTAATTTAAAATTATTATTCATTGATTGTAAGAAGATAATCTACTAATTTAACATTATATTATTACACCCCCAACCACCACCATAACAGGAACTATCTTACATGTTATTACGAATTGTTTATTCTGTAATCTTTAAATACACAGTAGTATATTACTTGTTCCTCATGTATTCATGTATATCATAAACTGAGAGTAATAAAGAATTTGTATTGTATTGTATATTGTACCTACCCTTCAATCATGACGGAAGGGCAGTTCTCCACCCCTTCAAATACAACGGAAAGACAGTTCTCCGCCCTATAAGAAATGAAGGGCACTTCTCCTGATGAGAACTTGAGTAATTAAGGTGCTAGTGCCATCTATGTATGAAATACGCAAAATACACACTAAAATAATGTTTGATATATATTTATATATATAATCATTTTCTTATTTTTTCATATTTCTCAAAATGTAAATAATCATGCATTATTCATACCTCTGAAACATATTTTGATAAACATTTTCAAATGAGATAGAAGTAACAAATTTGATTCTGATTTTTTTTTATTTTTAGAAATAGAATTTTGGAAAGGGTGTGGGTTTTACAGAAACAGTATATATCCATATCTAAACTTTAAAAACTGAGAAAAACAACAACACACAAGATCTAACAGTACACCAGAACATATAGCATCATTGTTACTTGAATTATCAATCATGAAAAAGCAGTTTGAATCCAGTTGCATTGCCCTGGTTAGGGGTTGCAATGCTAGCTGATGAGTGTACATGTCTCAATAATTTGTTGACGTACCATTACTGACACTTGTTTTAATGACAAAAGTAGATTCAAATCAGAGAGTAGTGACAATTTGGGTCCCAATTTGGGTTCATGCTTTGCCTAATCTTACTACATGTCACTGGAAATACTGATTTCGTGGTAACAGCTGCATTTATAATTGACAGATGATTGTTCAATAGATGCATGTTCCCAATCAGAATAGTTCTAATTGAAATTCAAATGACATTTATTTTATCTTGATATGTTTATATCAAATTCTACCAAAAGGCTATTAATCCTTTCCTCTATGAATGTTTATGTAAGAATTAATGCAATCATTAATATTAATTAGAATAATTTGTTATAATAGCACATGGACATAGGATATTTTAGGCATGACACAAACTGTAGAATCGTATCTATATTATATCATAAGCAAACAGAGCAGACCCTGGTCAGACTGCTCCTCTTTTAGACAAAATTCCGTCTGAACTGATTTCACACCTTTTCAGGCACCATTCCCATTTTGTCTACCAAGGGATTTGCCATAGGACGTGAGTGGAGAAGTTGAGTAATTGAGGTGTGAGTGTGAGTGTCATCTAGGTGTGAAATACACAAATAAAATAATATTTTCATAATCTATACTACTAAAAGAACGAGCTCGACTTTTGGTCGGATTTGCCGTAAATACGACACAACGTACATACTGGGTAATGTTATGTGCGGGTAGCTTACACATTGAAGTTGTGTTATTTGACATCGAAAAGTATTAATATCAGCAGTTTGGATACAGACAGAGAAATTCCCCTACCTACAGAAATATAAAAATAGACGGGAAAAGACCTTCAAAGGTGAGTGACGATTGTTGAATATTCCGATACGGACACTAGTTGTGTTAACGTTTTATGTTTTGTTGGTTTTGTTTCTCTTTTAGTATTTGTTGACAGAACAATAGACGGTTAGCGACTGTTTATATATGCATCTCAGCAGGATCGAAACTACATGTACTTGCAATGTTCTAAAACGACCATACACATATGAAATGAATCCGTTCCAGTTCGGTTCCAATTTCGTTGTCAATTTAAGTACAGCTCGAACAATTTGACGTGGACCCTAACCTACTTAATTAGCATAAATCAAAACTGCTAACATTTCTATTTTTACCCTCGGCACGCATTTGCAAGCAGAAAAGATCCGTATTGCGTATTACAATTTGCGTTCCAAGCTTTAATTTGTGGTCGATTGAGTATTTGTTACATATATAGGTTTTCAGTTTGCATCAATTGTTAATTACTCAGCGGATCCGGCTTTAATTGCTGAGTATTTGTTACCTATAAACAGTCATCGGGCCTTGGTCTTCGATTGAGAATTGTTACATACAAAGAAAGCTTTAATTATGACGGTAGGGCTGTTAAAATGCTAGGGTTTTGTTAGGACAATGAAGGGCACTTCCTCTTCCCTTCAATTATGAAGGAAGGACACTTCTCCATCCCTTCAAATACAACGGAAGGGCAGTTCTCCACCCTGTAAGAAATAAAGGGCACTTCTCCTGAAGGGCACTTCTCCGTATACCTTTAGGACCAGTCCACCCGTAGAGGTAAAACAAGTTACAAACCATGTATTTGTTCCGGAGTTACCCGTGGTTATACAGACAAGTAATAAGCATATACAGTAAACCCTCTCTGTAACGGCCACTAAATTGTGTTCATCAGTTGGTATTTAGGGCAGGTGGCTGCTTTAAGCAAGGTGAAAGTAAAACAGAACGCTCCTAAAGGAAGCGTCCCTTGGCCAAATCACCCATACTGGTCATAATGTTGTCCCTATTTTCAGACATTGAGACTGAGACTGGCACAGTACCATTTTTGAACATGTTAACAACAATGCTTCATTTAGACGGATTTATTCTTTAGACGGACTTCGACGTGTTTGCATAATATATACTTTACAGAGTCTCTGATAAAAGTGCATGCCTGTCGAATGCTATTTAAAGCATATTATCATCTGGAAATTGTGGTATACGGGTGTACCGTTCTGAAAAAGAAACTCTTAATAATTAGAAGCTTTTTGCTGAAACAAGATTGTTACTTGCCTACAAAATTGGATTTAAATTCATTCATTTTCACAATATCATAATATCAATTACATTTATAAGGAACTACATTAGCTGAAACGACGACGTTCCCCGTGTAGCTGTAACAAAAACCAGAAAGGATATTTCACGAAATGAAATAAACATCTTTATCATCTTTACAGTTATGCTCAGCTGCTCCAGGTTTTATATGCATCTGTTTTTGAGGTATTGATTACAATCATCTATTACATCACAAACCAAACACATCGAATTTAGCTGTTAGTCTTTATCAAGTAATATTTTAAGAAATCATAACTGTTATTATTGATAATATTATGCTAATAATAATTACCTGGGTGCTGATAGTGATATGGTTCTTCGCACAAGAAATGTCACAGATGTTCAAACTCCAAACACATGTACATCTGCCTTTTTTAACAACTATTAGCTGAGAATACAGTACAGTTTTCACAGCCAGTTATGGATTTTGTAACCAGTTAATCGCCATTTTGTAATCAGCAATAGTTAACCCTTTCGTTGCCAAATTCTGTCGTCTGCTAAGTTGGTCGTCTGCTACAAATTTTTATTCTTTTGATTTTCTTCATTTTCACATTCGTGTCCGCTCCATATCTCTCACAAATATTGAAGGATTTCAAAATGCTTTGGCACAAATGTTCGACTTAACAAAACGATTTGCAGAGCGTTCGAATCAGGCACGTGGGTCAACGGTCAAGGTCACAGTTCAATGTCAAATGTTTTTATCCACACTATTCGTGTCCGCTCGATATCTCTAAAACCCTTGGAAGGATTCAAAATGCTGTGACACAAATGTTCTCTATAGCAAGGCAATGTGCAGACAATAGGATTCAGGCACATTCTTCAAAGGTCAAGGTCATAATTCAAAGTCAAATATTTAAGCCTTAACTTTACTGTCTGCTACACATGTGTATAACCATTGGAAGGATTCAAAAATGCTGTGGCACAAATGTTCTCCTAAACAAGCCAATGTGCAGACAGCAGGATTCAGGCACGTGGGACAAAGGTCAAGGTCACCGTTCAAGGTCATTGTCACAATTCAAGGTCAACTATAAGTTCCCCACTGGGGATCTATAGGTGTGCTCGATTCCGTCTGTCTGTCCGCCCGTCACGCTTCGTAACCGGGCCATATCTCCTACAAAGTTAGGCCAATTTCATTATAACTTCAAACATTGAACAAGCATGACGATGGCTTTTGGTGAGACTTGAATGTCCGCCGTTGGTCGTGCGTCGTCAACAATTTTCTTGTGAGCACTCTATTGGTCACATTTTTTGTCCAATCTTCATGAAACTTGCTCGCACGAGTTTGAAAGTGGTTCACGAGGGGTTAAAACTAGGTCCCTAGGTCAAATAGTAGGAAAACCTTGTCAACACTTTGGAGGTCACATTTGTAGCCCAGTCTTGATGAATCTTGGCTGAATGATTTTCCTAATAAAAGCTCGGACGAGTTTTAAAGGAGGCAATGTGCTGTTAAAAACTAGGTCACTAGGTCAAATAGTAGGAAACCCCTGTGAACACTCTAAAGGTCACAATTGTGGCCAAATCTTCATGAAACTTTATCAGAATGATTGGTTTTATAAAATCTCGAAGGAGTTTATAAGTGGGTCACCTGACGTAAAAAACTAGGTCACTAGGTCAAACTGTAGAAAAACCTTGTGAACACTCTAGGTGCACATGTTTTGTCCAGTCTTCATGAAACTTGATCACAGAGTAGTTGTCTTGATAACATCTGGGACAAATCTGAAAGTGGATCATGTGGGATAAAAAACTAGGTCACTAAAAGTACAAAAATGAGTCATGCAGGAAACACAACATACAGAACTAACAGTCACCCGAACAGTAACACGAGGAAACAGCAAATATACATAACTATTAAAACATCAAGAGACACACAAAGACAAAACAAACATACAATAGGGGAAGATGGCAGTACCGCATTGGAACCGTCAGTGGCAAAATTCACTAGGGGGGGGGGTAAACCGACCCAACCTCACACTTATTCCATCCCCACTCTTAAAGACATACAATGTAAATAAACGTATCACCTCTCCGACTAACCTACAACAACCTCGATGGCAAATACAGTGGTAAAGTGCATGTATAACGAAAGCATTTAAGTGAACAAACTGTATCCACCTATCGCTAGTGTACTCAATGATTGAGCTGCAAACAGAGTAATAGTAGAAAAGTAATAAAGGGTACGACAAAAACGAAATAGTACAGATATCCGACGTTCTCCTTCCGTTTCTGGATTTAAGAGATCGCCTTCATAGAGTACTAAACCTTTCTTGTCGGCGTACATGCAAAGAGGCCAGCGTGATTGCCAACTGTAAAAGGGTTGACAACCAAACAGGCAGTATGTTGTAGTACTACAGGATCATATCCCTTTTTAATGAAATCTTTAACATATTTGATGAACAAAGTGAGAAATGGGTATGTCCAATAATTTTACGACGTCAAACAGTAGAAAAACCTTATTAACACTCTAGTACGAACTCCCGGTAGAGACATTCTAAGATCTTTTTTCATAGTTCCGAGTTTTAAGTTCCAAGTTCCGACTTCCAAGTTCTTACTACTTTCTTCCAAGATAATTTGCTATATTATTATTGTATATTGCTTACGCCCGATTTCAAAGTTCCTTTTTCTTATTTTCTTAGATCCGACTTCCAAGTTCCAAGTTCCAATTTCCATGTTCCTACTTCCAACTTCCATGTTCCAAGGTCAGACTTCCAAGTTCCAGGTTTCGACTTCTATATGTTCTAAGTTCCGACTTCCAAGTTCCATCGTCCAATTTCCAGCTTCCAACTTCCAGGTTTCAAGTTCCTACTTCCATGTTCCAATGTCCATGTTCCAAGTTACGACTTCCAAGTTTCGACTTCCATGTTCCAAGTTCCGACTTCCAAGTTCCAACGTCCATGTTCCCTGTTCGAACTTCCATCTTCAAACTTCCGACTTCCGTGTTCCAAGTTCCGACTTCCAAATTCCGACTTCCAAGTTCTGACTTCCACGTTTCGTGTGTTTACATCCAATGACTCAAGTCGCATCACGTGACACATAGCATCGTGCTATTTATATAAGATTTTCTACTTTTGGTTTGTTACAGTTTTAAAGGACCAGTTTTAGTGATTTAAGCCCGTTTTCAACATTTCAAAGATCAGTATGCCTCATAATAATGTTCAAACATTACTTGTATTTCATACATTTTAAAGAAGGTCTGATTATGACTCACGATGGCCACAGGGTAAAACAGATATGCATGAAGTAAACGGAAAATATGACGTCACGAGATAACTTAGAACTTTGAAGTCGAAAGGTGGAAGTTGGAAGTCGGAACTTGGAACTTGGAAGTCGGAACATGGAACTTAGAAGTCGAAACATGGAACTTGGAAGTCGGAATATGGAAGTCGGAACATGGAACATGGAATTTGGAAGTCGGAACATGGAACTTGGAAGTCGAAACTTGGAAGTCGGAACATGGAATTTGGAATTCGGAACATGGAAGTAGGAACTTAGAATGTCACCATCGGGCTTTCGTACTCTAGGGGTCACATGTTTTGTCCAGTCTTCAGAATACAAACTTTATCAGAATAGTTGTCTTGATAAAATCTGGAACAAATCTGAAAGTAGATCATGTGGGATAAAAAATAGGTAAATAGGACATATGGTAGCCTTGTGAACACTCTATAGGTCACATTTGTAGCCGAATTGCATGAATGTTTATTAGAAGAATTGTTTCGATAGAATCTGGGACGAGTTTGAAATTGGTAACATGGTCAAAAACTAGGTGACTAGATCAACCAGTTAAAAAACTTTATGAACAATCTAGTGGTCACATTTTTGTCCAATCTTCATGACACTTTCTGTTCATGAACAGACTCAATAAAACCGCAATTTTCTCTTTTTGTGTTGCATTTGTTTTGCTCTCGGGGGATCACCTCCTTTCAGAATTTATAATCTTCACAACAGCAGGTATTAAGTGCTTGTGTGGCGGCCGTAAAACGTCGCCCCGTACTTCATTTTCAGTGTTGTTATAACTTCTGATTCTTCGAGATCATGAATTTCAGTACTTCTTGTTCTGAAAATTGATCACCGCTTCAGCCGGTGCTAGGGGGCTTGAACAGTGTTGCACTTTCAATTACTGTTCATGAACAGACTCAATAAAACCGAGTCTGCAATTTTCTCTTTTTGTGTTGCAATTTTTGCTCGGGGGATCACCTCCTTTCAGAATTTATAATCTTCACAACAGCAGGTGTTAAGTGCTTGTGTGACGGCCGTAACACGTCGCCCCGTACTTCATTCTCAGTGTTGTTATACCTTCTGATCCTTTGAGATCATGAATTTCAGTACTCCCTGTTCTGAAAATTGAATACCACTTAAGCCGGTGCTAGGGGGCTTGAACAGTGTTGCACTTTCAATTACTGTTCATGAACAGACTCAATAAAACCGAGCCTGCAATTTCCTCTTTTTGTGTTGCATTTTTTGCTCTCGGGGGATCACCTCCTTTCAGAAAATATAATCTTCACAACAGCAGGTGTTAAGTGCTTGTGTGGCGGCCTTAAACGTCGCCCCGTACTTCATTCTCAGTGTTGTTATACCTTCTGATCCTTCGAGATCATGAATTTCAGTACTTCTTGTTCTGAAAATTGAACACCGCTTAAGCCGGTGCTAGGGGCGTGAACAGTGTTGCACTTTCAATTACTGTTCATGAACAGACTCAATAAATCCGAGTCTGTAATTTTCTCTTTTTGTGTTGCAATGTTTTCTCTCGGGGGATCTTTTCTTTCAGAACTTGTTTAGAATTATTGTTTCGATAAAATCTCGGAGAAGTTTGAAAAATGGTCATGCTGGGTAATAAACTAGGTCACTAGGTAAAATAGTAGGAAAACTTTTCGAACACTTTAGAGGCCACATTTACAGCCAAGTCTTCGTGAATATCGGTCAGAATGATTGTCCTGATAAAATTTTGGATGAGTTTGAAAGTGGGTTACGTGGGCACAAAAAGTAGGTCACTTGTTCATATCTTAGAAAAATCTTGTTTACACTACAGCAGCCACATCTTTAGCCCAATCTTCCTCAAACCTGCTCAGAATGTTTGTATTAGTGACTCAAGGTTGAGTGTGATCATGGGTGGGGTGAGATAAAACAGTAGGTCACAAGGTCAAATCTTAGAAAAATCACTCTAGAGGGCACATTTTTGCCCAATTTTCATTAGTCAGAATGATTGTCTTAATAAAATCAATATTCTGAATCTTTGAAAATCTTGTTCTCCAGAACCACTGCTCATGATCCACTATCAACATTGTTCAAATATTTCCCTTATGCCAATGTTAGCCCCACCCAGGGGCTACCCAGCTGTAATCTTAAATCGATGGTAATCAGGTGAGCGATTAAGGATCATCTTGTCACATAACTCTTTTTATCTTCTGGTTCAATTGATTTGATACTTCACATATGGAACAAGCATGATGAGAGGAAGTGTCATGCACAAGGATCATAACTCTATTCCCCTTTTTCATATGTTCTTGTCCGGACAATAACTCTTTATCTACTGGTTCAATAGATTGGACACTACACGTGGAACAAGCATGATGAGAGGAAGTGTCATGCACAAGGGCCATAATTCTAGCATCAGTACTTTTGGATCTATTTCCCTTTTCATATTGTTTTTCTTATTTTTTTTTTTACAAATACCATTCAGGTTGGTTATGTATATTACATGGTCAACTACATCATGGATCTGTGGGTAGGATGAGGTGTTTTCTTTAATCCGGTGGGGTTCATTAACTTTATTACTTTTCTACAGTTACTCTGTTTGCAGCTCATTCATTGAGTACACTAGCGATAGGTGGATACAGTATGTTCAATTAAATGTTTGTTTGTTATACATGCACTTTACCACTGTATTTGCTGTTGCGGTTGTTGTAGATTAGTCGGAGAGGGGATACGTTTATTTACGCTGTTTGTCTTTTAGGATGGGGATGGAATAATGGTGAGGTTGGGCGCCCATAAACCGGTTTAAACCCCCGGTGACTTTTGTCACTGACCGTTACAAGGCGGTACTTCCATCTTCCTCCTATTGTATGTTTGTTTTGTCTTTGTGCGTCTTTTGTTGTTTTTCTACCTATGTACATTTGCTGTTTCCTTGTGTTGCTGTTCGGGCGAGTGTTTGTTCTGTATGTGGTGTTTCCTGCATGACTCATTTGTGTACTTTTGTTCACACTTGTACGGACGATAACTCATACATGGCTAATGCCATTCGATTGAATCTTCATACACTGACTGAGCATGATGAGAGAAAGTGTCATGCACAAGGGTCATAACTCTGGCTTAAATACCTTTGGAGTTATTGTCCTTTGTTACATTTTTGTCCGATCAATAACTCCTGCTCTACCGATGCTATCGGAAGGAAGTGTTACGCATAAACATCATGATTCTGGCTTCAATAATATTGGGAGTGATTGTCTCTCATTTTTCTGCAGAGTTATGGGAATTTTTATATGGATTTATCCGCAGGATTTCTCCGAAACCCTTGATTCGATAGTCATTAGATTTCATAGGATTGATAAGCATCATGCCTAGGTGTGCGTATCAAATTATTCCGGTTTGATGGTTTTTTTACAGAGTTAAGAAAATTTGAAAATTTTACATAGACATTTTTTCCTAAGGGTTTCTCAAAAATATACATTACCTGATTTTCATGAAGCTTTATAGGATTGATCAGCGCCATGCCTAGTTGTGCATAGTTTATTCCTTTTTCCGGTTCGGTGATCTTTTGCAGAGTTATGGGACTGAGCGAGACATCATTTTTTTTTATCAAAAACAATTCCAGTTTAAAATTGTCTTCGCCCTTTCTTATCCCCAAACGAAATTCTTATGCCACGCCTTTAGGCTAGGGCGGCATTAAGTGTTATCCTTCTCCGTACGTACGTACTGTACGTACCTTCGTCCTGTAAAAGTTTTGTCATAAATGTCTTGGCTTGAGTGTGCGGGAATCTTTTCATATATGGTCTAAAATATACTCATAGTGAGTTGTACCGTGTCTCCCCTTTTCAGGTATGTCGTCCATCTACTTCCTGTTTACCGAGACTATATTCTTCCTGTTAATGGTATGTTATTAGTAACATGTAATTGTATTACATGTATATTCAGAATTATCAAAATATTAGCTTGTATAAATCATTGTGTCGCTTGCGTTTCACAGAGGCATACAGGGTTCACTATCTCTTTTGTATAGTCATCGTCACCAAATAATTTCTGTCACATTTTCCTCAGGAACCACACAGGCTAACTTCGTACTTCATTCTCAGTGTTGTTATTCCTTCTGGTCCTTCGAGGTCATGAATTTCAGTACTTCTTGTTTTGAAAATTGAATACCGCTTAAGCCGGTGCTAGGGGGGCGTGAGCAGTGTTGCACTTTCAATTACTGCTCATGAACAGACTCAATAAAACCGAGTCTGCAATTTTCTCTTTTTGTGTTGCAATGTTTGCTTTCGGGGGATCGCCTCCCTTCAGAATTTACTGATATTTAGCACAGAGCGTTATTATGGAGAACTGTATGGTGTAAGACAGTTACGAATCCGCCACATGTCCACTTCTTGAAAAAAGATTTTGTGTCGCCTGCAAAGCATGGCACACACATAGGGATCACTTTGTCCGGAGTCCGAGTTGTCGTTGTCGTCGCCACACTTCTTGTCCGGCCTGAATATCCCATTCAACTGATAATATTGAATTCAAACTTCACACATGGAACAGGCGAAATGAGAGGAAGTGTCATGCATAGGGTCCATAACTCTAGCTTTAGTATGTTTGAGTTATTTCCCTTTTTCATTTTTTTGTCCGTCCAATAAGTTCTGACCCCAGTTTCACAAACAGTCTTAAGTAATTACATAGCTAAGCCTGTTATCTAAAATACACAATAACATATATTTTTTCATAAAGTAGTGTTTGTTTTGCTAAAAAATACCTTCTGGTCCTTCGAGATCATGAATTTCAGTACTTCTTGTTTTGAAAATTGAATACCGCTTAAGCCGGTGCTAGGGGGCGTGAGCAGTGTTGCACTTTCAATTAATGTTCATGAACAGACTCAATAAAACCGAGTCTGCAATTTTCTCTTTTTGTGTTGCAATATTTGCTCTCGGGGGATCACCTCCCTTCAGAATTTACTCAATTTTCATTTTAAGAACACATATTGTACTTATTAATAACTGAAAGTGACCTAAATCATAAACAATATATAAGAATTTGTAACAGACTTAAGAATTTTACCAAATTCATTTTGGGTTTAATTAAATATTTCATGCAAAACCGTCATTTTCTTTTATAAACTATAACAGAATGTCTTTAAGGATTGTGTTTTGATAAAATCAGTTCACTTATCTTCTCTATTTGCAAATGCAACATACTCTTATAAGTTAAGCCAGGTATTAAGTAATTACTTAAGAATATTCGGGAAACGGGGGCCTGTTCTACTGATGCCATTGAATTCAAACTTCACACATGGAACAGGCCTGATGAGAGGAAGTGTCTTGCACAAGGTTCATAACTCTAACATCAGTATTTATGTGAGTTATTCCTCTTTATTCACTTTTTCGTGGGGCCAATAAGTCCTGTTCTACTGATGTCATTGAATTCAAACATCATATATGGTAGTGGTAGATGTCCATAACACTAGTTTCAGTATTTTTGGAGTTTTTCCCCTTTTTCATGTTTGAGGGCATATCATTTTGACAATTTAACCAGGAATAATACAGTATGACTAAGTTTTTAACTAGTAGAGATACAGGTGTCATATTTAGTGGGCAAATTCTCATGAAGCTGCACCATTTTTGTAGTACGGGATTAGGATCATGTCTCAATGTCAAATGTCATAATTTGATGTCAGTGGAGACGTTAGGGGCATGGAGTTTCATACTTTTTGTCTGCTCTGTTGATACATTTTGGTCACTATTCTCATTATTATTTTGTCTCAGTTTCACCCTTCTTACATATAGATCATGCTCCAAGTCACATAGCACCGTAGCTGGATTTATGTTATATCCATATAAATGTATACAGTGTTCCCTCTCTACAACGAAACCCTTTGGGATACGAACATTGTATGTGTTGTTCAGACGGAGTGGTTATAGGGAGGGAAATTCAAACATAATTAGCTTGTTAGCAGATCCCCAGATACGATGTATTTCGAGAACTAAAACCGTTATGCCTCAATCAAACCCTATACTGCGACCATTCTTTAGAATTGTCACTTTGTGACGGTTCTAAAGAGTGGTCACAACATAGGGTTTGATGGAGGCATAAAGAAAATACGATGGTAAAAGTTGTTTCTGGGGCCGTGTTGTTTCGGAAACAGTGACATGCGTTATTAAGAGGGCCGTTGTAGGGAGGGAGCACTGTACATGTACTGCGACTGTGTCGAGTCATAAATTGGGAAGAGGGTCAATACGCATAAAGGCGAAACGAGTGTTCCGAGGAACACCTTTCTAGTTATGACAAAAGGTGCAGGATCCATTTGAACTGGAACTACACTGCAAATATTTTCACATTAAGGGTTCAGCTTATTTCTGTGCGTGCATGAATGTGATTTGTGAATGTATTGGAAACAGTTATATATGGATGGACATTGCAAATAGATATATTGATTTCGGTAAAAAGTGTACATGGCAAAACATAATTAAGGCAACATATAAAAGCCATGTAATCATGATAATTTGTATTTTAAGCTCTTTGTAAATCCATTTGGGCAGCAAAGGATTCATGTCTACTGCATATATACTAGTATTTGTTTGTTATAAGCATATGTATATGTAGTTAATGCAATGCATTATTTGAATTGAACTGAATTGAATTTATTAGCTTAATTTTTATGATGGCATATAATTATGCAGAAGATGTTTTGGCTCAGGCAGAAACTGTAGAATCAGATCTACATAAATATTATAACATAAGCAAACATAGCAGTCCCTAATAAAACGGCTCTTATAGGAGCAGTCTGATCTGGGTCTACTCTGTTTACAAAATGCATGAAAGGTGTTCATATAAAAGAAAGGGTAAATCAATCATCTTTCATCCCAGCAAACATTTCATATCGGACCGACATTGGTCCGATACAGATTTGTATATCAGGCTTTAACATCGGCCCAATATCAGATATGCACACACTTATTGATATCGTCTGATATTAGCTACTTGTCAATCAAGGGACTGTCTGCCTGCATTTAGCATATATTATATGCTAATTAAAGGATACTCTCCATTCATTTTGATACTTAAGACTTATTTGAGCTTTTTGTTCTACATTAATTAAACCCAGTTCAGAAAAAAGCTGCTACAAGTAACACATTAACTCTCCATTATTGTTTTATGTATAGGATTCAGACAGGTGGTCTAATTTGAGCTTTATTGTTATATATACATTATTTATAATATATGAATTAACCCTTTCACCGCCAATGTCGCCTTTATGCACCACGACAGATAGTGCAGTCCCAGATCAGACGCCACCTGTTCAAGGCGGCTCTGATCAGGGACTTCACTTTTTGTCTCAATCTCTATTTTTATGCATGTGCTTTATTCCTTTGACTTTTGCATTTATTTATCTCATTTCCTTATTGTACCAAATTATTTAACAAAATTGGATTGCAGACGACAATTAGAAATTTGGCGCCAAAAGAGTTAAATAAATCAAGTTCAAGAAACCAGCTCTTGCAAGTAACAGCCTCATAAACTATCTGAAAATAAATACTAAGAATAAATACCGATACTATCTGCTTGTTGGAGACAGCTGTAAGACATTGAGCGATTAATCTTTACCCCATAGTTACACCTTTCTACGACTTTGCAAACAGAGCAGATCCAAATCACGTGGTTTCTGTACTGTTTGCTTATGGACTGATATAGATCCACTGTGACCGAATTTGTGTCCATTAGCTATTATAAATAATTATGTTATTAATATTCATGATTTCATTATTTCTTACACGAATATTTATAAGGTAAGAGTTAAACAACAGCGTAAGGTATAAGTTTACGCAAGAGAGTCGGCAGTACCAATGCTCACCTCGGATACATAAATGACGAGTCTGAATTATGTGATTCAATTATGTTTTAAGACACTGCTGAGGTTTATTATGCTGATGTTATAATAATGATGTATATGATGAAGATGATGTTATAATGGTGGTGTTTATGATGAAGATGATGTTATAATGGTGATGTTTATGATGATGTTTTTCATGATGGTGTTTATGAGATAATTATTTTTATGATGATATAAATGAGTCATGCAGGAAACACAACATATAAAACACACAATCAACCTAAAAGACACAACGACATGAATGAATAGCAAATGTTTATGTATATTAATAGACAACACAAAGACATAAATGGAAAAGTAGTAAAGTCAAGCAGGCAAAGTCACATGCAAGACGCAACCACCACCAAAACACCGATAGACAGCATGACACACACACACAACCACACACCCAAACGCACAAACTAAAATTAAGAGGGGATAAGAGAGTACTGTCTTAGAACGGAGAGTAGCAATTGTCACGTGGGGGTTTAAACCGGTTTAGGGCCGATGTTTTACATGCTTTTGATGGTGATGTTTATGATGATGATGTAATGATGATGTTTATGATGATGATAGTTATGATGATGCTGATTATGATGAGGATATTTATGATGATGATATTTTTGATGGTATTTTAGGTTTATAGGAGAAAAGCTTATATCCTGCTATATGGCACCCAAACCACATAACCTACCGTTACAGGGGGGTGGACCCGAGTCTGCAATTTTCTCTGTTTGCATGGTAGTTTTTGCTTTCGAACGATCTCCTACTATTAGAATTAAACCAAAAGGACAAAACAATCTGAAACTGAAATTATGCCCATAACAACAACAAGGTAGGAAGGAATCGTGAGATTTGATTTGAATAGGTATACACATATATGCTATTTATTGTAGACCTGGGTCCATGCTTATAAAAAGTTTAGTTGAGTCTGAGTTCGTTCTAAAGTTTGTGATTGGTCAGATTTGAGTCAAAGGCTCAAATCTGACCAATAAAAAGCTTGTGAACTCAAATCTGACCAATCAAAAGCTTGAGATCGGAACTCAGACTCAACTAAAAGCTTTATAAGCATGGACCCTGATTTGACGCATGATTATGCACCGTCGATAAGTTCCCCTTAGGTTCCGCTTTTGATATTCTCGGCTAATGAACGAAGTAGGTAGTTGGCGGTTAAAATAAATATAAATTACTACTGTTTCAATTTGAAAATGGAATTCTCTTGAGTTTCAGTTTATTTGCAAACAATACTTAGATGATTCGACAACAGTTTGGATTCAGATAAGACGCATAGTTGCCCAGTGTATGATCTGGATCCAAGGTGTCATCTTTGTTTCATTCATTTAACCCTTTGGTGCCAAATTTCTTATTGTCGTCTGCAACCCAGTTTTGTTAAAACATTTTGGTAAAATAAGGAAATTATATATATAAAGTTAAATTTCAAAGTAATAAATCAAAGATATAGAACTTGAGACTGAGACAAAAAGTGAAGTCTCAGATCATACACCGCCTTGAAAAGGCGGCGTCTGATCTGGGACTGCACTATTTGGCGTGGTACATTTATGCGACATTGGCAGTGAAAGGGTTAAAGTAAATTGTATCAATGTCACTGAAATCAGAGTAAGTATTCAACTCAAATAGTCGAACCTCGTACGTATCTTAATGAGCTTTGAACGTAATGATTCAGCTTTAGGTCTAGTAGCAGGTGAGCTGTCTAAGTATTACAAATGGCAAGCCACAGTTGGTATTTAAGCAACAACTAACTTGAACCGTACATGAATTACAAAGATGTTTTCCCTTGTTAAGTTGTTGTTCTTAGCTGGTGTTGTGGCCTACAGTTTTGCCAAATCATGCTCGATTAGTGAGTTTCGTCAGTTGATATCAGAATTGTCTGAGAAGGAAGATAAACAACATTCTCTTGAAGGGAACTTACTGAAAAATGATTCTGAACTAAAGGCGTCCACTGGTAAGTCGGAGCAATATTTCTGCTTTAACCGATTACTTCATATAAAAGCATTTTCACACACCTTTGCAAACATAGTAGACTTAGACCACTGATTCCCACATGCGCCGTCTGATCAGGGTCAGCTCTGTTTGCTATGAAATCATATCAATCTGTTTCTTTAGTTTGTGCCATGGTCACGATTTCTCTTGGTCGTAATGCAATTAATATGAACTAAGGCACTGCCTCTACCGGGAATCGACCATCGACATTTTACATGCAATGAAGTAAAAAATAAGTAATGAAATTTAAAGAAAGTAGATGCATGTCAATTCATGTAATTCATGTAATGCATGTAATTCATTTAACAAGTGTTGGGAATCTCGCACATTATGCACTGTCTTAATATGATTAAGATGCGTGACAAATTAAATCTGAAAATTGTTAGTGAAGAAAGCCGCAACCACGACAAAACCTAAGCAATAATAATGACAGTGTCCATTATCGTTCATCTAAGACAATAGGTCACAAAGTACATAGTGTTACATAAGAACATACATTAATGAATGTCAATTTATTGTCGAAATTTAGCCAAACAAGAAATGTGTTGCAGTAGGTGACAAATGCCCCCCAAAGAAAAGCACTGGCAATGAAAGGTGATTTGTAAGCAGGTCTGCATATGCACTACAAAATGAAAGTAAAGATTGCATAGTAATACTGTGTGAGAAGAATTTGAACTCAAGCTACCACAAAAGACAAGCTTTTTTGTAATTAATTTCAAATGTCAAGGTCATGGCCACATAACCTACAAAAAGTATGTGACATTCCGCCATCTGGAGATGAACTCACACATCATATTTAGTGATGATCCTAGCTGATTTGGTGCAGGGATATGCTGTGGACAAGCTTTTTTGTAAATGAAGCCCAAGGTCAAGGTCACATTGACCTATGAATAGTATGTGAGACATCCCAATATGTACTCACACACCATATTTGGTGATCCTAACTGAAGTAGTGTAGGAGATATGCTCCGGACAGGCATGTTTGTAAATGAGGTCAAGGTCAAGGTCACATTGACCTAAAACTAGTAATACTGTATGCGACACTCTACCATCCAAAGATGAACTCACATGCCATATCTGTGATCCTAGCTGATTCGGTATATGAGGTTTGCTCCGCACAAGTTTATTTTGTAAATGAAGACCAAGGTCAAGGTCACATTGACCTATAAATAAAACGTCACGCTTAGCCATATGCCCCATTTTTTTATTTTTAGGAAACAAAATGAATACTTGGCAAATGTTCACCGATTATTCTTACAAAAATACTGGTACATAAAAATCTGTTCAATGGTTTAATGCTCCCTTTAGCCATAGATGGGATTTAGCCCAATCTATGGTGGCCATTTTTAGTGCTTTTTGAAGAAAAAAGAGAGCTATGTTGTAGCTCCACCATCTGCATTTTCGTTGTCACTGTTCGAAAACTTTAATATTGGAACCGCCAAGTGGTGCTCCTGTATTTTATGGGTTACAACTTTGTAAATGGTCACCTAAGGAACATTCCTGCCATTTTTTAAATTTTAAATCTGATCAGTGATGTCAGAGAAAATATTTATTTGTTTATTAAATTTTCACTACAGCAATTAAAGTAAAATCAGCCCAGCCTCTAGTGGAGTGAACCTTGAGTTATAATTCTTATACATGGTACACTGTCTACTAGTGACTAAGCCATTTATAAAATTAAATTTTGTTTGACCCATTGAATGAATTAGAAAATTAAATCAAGGATAAATTTCAAAATGTGTGATGCGAGAGTTAAGGCCCTTGTACCTGGTACACTATCTACTAAAGATATGGGCCAAGTTATATGGAGATTTGTTGATGCAAAATAATGGCTTGACTGTGACAAAATCAAATGGACAAACAGACAGACATACATTGTATGTATGTGCATACACAACTGCCACTTTGGCAACTGTTGAGCTGACAATAAGCAGGCTAGACAAAAATCAGGTCAATCACTATAAAAGTAAATTAACAATCAGTAATAAAAACTCATACATATTATGTTTATGTGTGCAATTTTGAAATGAGAAGATGAGTTGTTATTGGTTGATAATGAAATGTTGATAATGCATACAAAATAAACTCAATTAGCTATCCCCTGTCCATGAATTAAGATCCAGTTTGAATTATATTACTCTATTTTAAGATACACATGGATTGAAGAAAGTGAGAAATATGACAGGAATTAGAACAAAAGTGTTCAAAGGAACATGTGTCACCTGCCAGCAGAAATGTGACCAAATAAAAGATGCCATGCAAAAAATAAACTCTGTCACTCTGCTAAAGCAATTGACACAAAAAGTAGACATTGTACTGTACATGTATCATGAAAATTGTTCGGGACATTTTAACCCTTTCGTTCATACATGTACAAACGACTTTTATGTAACTGCAAACACAGTAGACTCAGATCAGAAGGCTCCCATAGGCTCTGTTTGTTAATGGAATTTGATAGATCTGTATCTGTAGTTTTTAAATGGCTATAATGTTCCATCTTCCATATTTCATTAATCTATTTTGTCCATGAATACTCAGTAAGTAGTCAAATTTGGAATAAACATAGAACAGGGAAAGGGTTAAAGGTTGTCTATAGCAAATAACTGATTCCAAAAAGCCTTTCCAATAGACAGTGCTAGGATTTGAACCTAGACTTCCCTCTATGGCTAAGCCAAGAAGGTGTTCTTCCATTAAACTACACTGATAGCATTTATGGAAAATGGCAATTTGGAGCAGAAGCTAACTTAGACCTTGATATTAATATCTATTTTTCAGTATGTTTATAGAGATCTACATGGTTTTTAGACAGGAATCTATGAGTATGTCATGTCTGATAGATTCCCTACCACATCCCACTCCCCCAAAACGTTTGACTATATCAGAACAGCCAAATTTAGATTTGTTGTTGAAGTACATCTTGTTACTTTTAAATATACATGTACATAGATTGCATAGTTGCAAAACTTGTGTTTAAAATTTGCAAAAAATAAACAACTTGAAATCTGATTCTCCAAACCTTCGGTATTTGAAACACAATAATGCCTAACCTACTAAATAGCCACATTATAAGTGCTGGTATACTCAATGTGACATCACGCATCAGGATGGATAATGCAGCTGTTGAATGCTTACTGGCAAAAGGTTTGTTCTTTTAATCCCTACCTCATGAATATTCATGCAGGAAATAAAGCACTGTATGAACATTAACTAGCTGAATTCTTATAACGGTACAACTACATGTAATGTATTATAAACTGAGGAGTTTTTGGCCATGGCAGAAATTTTAGTATACTCTGTTAGCAAAGGCATACTGAGTTTAGAGTAAAGTGTTAACATGTAGTTCTACCTGACATATCCTAATTGTAACATAATCTGTGCTGAATGGAAAGCAGTATACATATTCCTTGCAAGCCGGCCCACTATTCCTACCAAATGCCATTCAAATTCTCTGGAGGAGAAGATTTTTAAAGGTTTTCCATATATATAGTTATAATCTTATATATTCATAAGGAAATCAAGCCCTGCCCCTGACAGGCATTTTTTTTTTAAATATGAACATACATGTAGCTTTAACAATTTTCGTAAAGGACTATTTCTATCAAATATCATTCAATTGTGACCATTGTTTTTGGATAAGATGTTAACCCTTTACTCAATAAATACGCCTTTGCAAACAGAGTAGATCCAAAGTTGAAATGAGCCATCTGATCAGGATCTGCTGTGTTTGTCTGTGAAACTACAATAGATCTGACTCTGTATTCTACAAAGCTATCCAAATGATGTAAAAATAGTAAAATACGCTTTACTTCTCGCAAGCCGCTTGACACCACAACCTCTGAGTAATGACCTTTGGATTATTCCATTTCAATAGGTTGATGCGAAACATGCGACATATTTCTTTCGAATTTAATTGTTTGAATTTATAATTTCATCATCAATAATTATGTATATATATACAATCTATCGTGGCGCAATGGGTAGCACGGAGGACTAATAATCAAAGCGGCTCCCTAATCTTTAAAAATAATTTGAATGATGTGAGTTTGAGGCCGACCGTATGCATATATTTTTTGTTGACCAATATTTTGCTGCTATTTTCTATTGTAAATATACGAGTTTCAAAACAGTTTAGTGGTGTTTATAATATTTTCATTTCCATCATTTTATTACAATTATTTCGTTTCATAACAATACTTCTATAACATTTTCAATTATTTGTCTAGCATTCTCGCTATACTTCCATACTGGAGCCATTTTATTTCACAGTCATGTAACTAGCACACTGTGAAATACTTCAAAATCATGGTTATTTCGTGCAAATGAACAGAAATGTCACAGTGTGTAGGTTTACATCACTTGTACAGCTATACAAACGCTTTTATGGCGAGGGGGTTGTGCTCATGACTGTGAACCTGGCGATCCAGGGTCTGAGCGGGTATGTTTCTTTATAAATAAGAACACCCGGTTACATTTGGCACCCATCAGGGGACTGTGACTGTTACACTGCATGAGCTCTGAGTTCGATTTCCAGTCGTTCTCATACCCATAGAAATTTGGGACGAATTTCAACTTGCTTCCAGGGGGAGTATGTCACAGTGTGTAGGTTTATAATCACTTGTACGGCCTTGCTGTACAAGAGTACTTTTATGGCGACGTGGGACAGTGCATGACTGCGATCTAGGTTCGATCCCGGGTCTGAGCGGGTATGTTTCTTTCTAAGAACACCTGGTTACAGAAAAAATAAAATTACATGTTACTAACGGGACTCTAACGCATGACCCACAACTCATTGGTAAAACAATTTGATTACTTCGACCTAACTGACTTAGCTAGTCGTGCTGGAACATATGTAAGTGTCAAAAATATGATCTTAAATTGTCAGTAAACACCGGTCACCCCAATTTCGAGGACTAGTTCAATATTGTAAATGCCCTCACACCTCAAATCTTTTTGTTTATCTGTATCCATTGTACCCCAACATTGTTGTTTTCGGGAATTTAGTTTCGTGACAGAAAATCAAGGTGTCTCTGTATACATGAGCTGTCTGATCTGGGTAAACTCTGCAAAAGTGAAGTTAAAGTGTACTTGAGTAAATGTTAACGAAGTCCAACCAGTCATATCCATGACTATAGCTGAGCAACTAGTCTCATCAATGAACTGTAAGACAGCATTCTTTTTTTGTGATGGTTGCCGTCTGCCAGGATATTGTTAAAACCGAAAGTAGCTCGATAGAGTCGTACGCAAAGGTGGACTAGCTGAGCATTATGAAAGTTGTGCGTCGTAAAAAAAGCAATATGTTCCTCGCAAGCCTCGCGGCTTGCTCGTCATAAAAAAGGAATGATTATCATAATGTAACATAGTCCTACCTGTCGCGTGCCAACATACTGGAACCTCAACCATTGTAAGTTTTACAACTTATCTCTTGCACCCTCTCAAATGCATTTATAGGCATTATCTGTAATGTTTGTTTGAGGAAGACATGTTTTATTTACAGTAATTCGTCGAATCGAGTCAATTTCAAGATGGCGGCAACTGTCAGAAGAAAATTGAAGAATGTCCGAAATGTAGCGATAAGAATTTTCTAAAAAAATGACTGTACCACGATTTATTATCCCATTTACGGCCTCGCCGAATCATGTGAATTTCTCAGAAAATTACATGTCAAATTCGGATTTTCGGCGCTGGTCAATGCTTTCCAATGAAAACTCCCGAAATAGCCTAATTCACTTTTGACACGCAGTTTTTTTGGGCTTAACCATCTACCGTAGAGCAAATCGACGGCGCCTTTGGCGCCCGGTCGATTCCCTATTAACAAATCAGTTAAATAATATGCACCATGTCATTACATGAATATTTAGGAAAGTTTTAATTTGCTATATGCAGGAAACTTACATTGCTCTTCAAAATAATTGTTAACCCTTAAACTACGCCTCGTATGCATTCAGTCGATCCAGCCATTTTTCAGTCGATCTAGCCATTTTTCAGTCAATCCAGCCATTTTGATTACGTGTATAACATTTAGCACTCTACCGTCGACCCTGTGATAACATTTACAACCAGTTTGGATCCAGATGAGACACATAGTAACTCAACGTCTCATCGGCATCCACATTGTGATTCTGATGTTTCTTTTTGAAAAGATATTGAAGGAAAATGTCTTGTTGTATCGAGGTCGACGTCAGTATCTACAGACAATAGTTTAGACTGTAGAAGGTTAACCATTTCACCGCAAAACAAGTTGCAAAAAAATCACTGCCACAAATAGTGCAGTCCCAGATCAAACGCCGCCTTTTCAAGGCGGCGTCTGATTAGGAACTTCACTTTTTGTCTAAAACTCTAATTCTATATATGTGCCCTATTCCTTTGAAATTTGCATTTATTTATCTTATTCCCTTATTGTACCGAATTATTTAACAGAATTTGATTGCAGTTAACCCTTTCACCGCCAAAGTTGCAAAAAAATCACTGCGACAAATAATGTAATCCCAGATCAGACATATGTTTTCACTACCATGCCATGCATCTCATCAGAATCCAAACTATTTGACAATATGAGGATGTTTGACGCACGAAAGGGAAGCAAATTCAATAATAAACAAAATGAAGAAGCCTAAACATTCTGTAGACAGCGAATAAATATAATCATAAAGTAATGAACTATTTCACTTCCGTTGGCAACTCTGGTATTACCTTTGCTGACATTTTGGATCCAGATGAGACGATGAGTCCAAACTATTTGATACATTGATGATACGTGACAAACGAAATGGGAAAACAAATTCAACAATTTAAATAAAAATAGCCGTGCATTTCTCTGATAAGATGCGTTAATAAAAACATTTTCAAAACTAGTTTCTTTATTATGTCCCCCCCCCCCTTTAGGGGAGGGAGACATATTGCTGTTGTGCTTTCTTTCTGTCTGTCTGTCCGTCCGTCCGTCTGTCTGTTAAAATTCTTGTGCAGCTAACTCCCCCTACACTATTAGAGGGATTTCCTTCAAAATTTACATATGAACCAGCTATATGTGAGGATGGTCATGTGATTTGGAATTTTGGCTGCAACAAGTTTGACAGAAGTTATGGCCCTTTGTAATTTTTCCTTATATAGAATACATGTATATAGCAAAACAATTTTGTGCAGCTAACTCCTCCTACACTATTTGAGGGATTTACTTTAAACTGTTACATATGAACCAGCTATATGTGAGGATGGTCATGTGGTTTGGAATTTTGGCTGCAACAATTGTGAGTTGAAGTTATGGCCCTTTGTAGTTTTTCCTTATAGCGAAAGACTCTTGTGCAACTAACTCCTCCAACACTATTTTCCTTATATAGAATAACAAACTTTTACATATGAACCAGCTATATGTGAGGAATCTTGTGCAGCTAACTCCTCCTATACTATTTGAGGGATTTACTTCAAACTTTTACATATAAACCAGCTATATGTGAGGATGGGCATGTGGTTTGAAATTTTGGCTGCAACAATTTTGACAGAAGTTATAACCCTTTGGAGTTTTTCCTTATATAGAGTAATAGCGAAAATGTCTTGTGAAGCTAACTCCTATACTATGTAAGAATATTCATTCAAACTTTTACATATGAACTAGCTATGTGTGAGGATGGTGATGTGGATTGGAATATGGGCTGCAACAATTTTGACAGAAGTTTGGATTTTTTCAAATATGAAATTTATAGGGAAAACTAGTGTTTATAGATGTCTACAAAAAATTACAGATAACCAATCTATATGTGATGCACAACCAACCTATATGTATCTATAAGTGACACACAACCAATCTATATCTATATGTGAAATCTATATGTGAAGGTGGTCATGTGATTTTGAATTAAGCTTGATTATCATAATAGTTGTTAAAACGCAACTCTTGGTTACAACGTTCATTCCTCTTATGGGTGCGGGGGCGGGGTACCAGGGGGAGACATGTGTTTTTCTCAATAACAAACTCTAGTTTCTATATGATACAACCCCTATGTTGTGATCACTTTTTGTAATCGTTTTGAAGTCTCCGCTGATCCCATGTTGCAACCACTCTTCAGCATTCTCTGGAATTGTCTCGATTAGACGTGTCTAGGGAGTGGACACAACATAAGTTTTGATGGAGAAATGACGAAATGAGTACTTGAATACGCACCACATTCCAATAAGGTTCGGATCTTAACGACAACATTGCTACATTTCAGAGGCCCATGGAACACCCACAGTCAAGTTTGAAGCTAACACAATTGCGGACGAAGATGTCGTTTGTGGAGAAGTGATAAAGTTTACAACAGTGGTCAGCAACATTGGTAATGGGTATGACATCAGTACCGGAGAGTTTACGGTACCTTATGGTGGTTTATATGAGTTCAATGTTTCACTCTGTTCCAATAGATATAAAGTGTTAACTTATGATATGGTCGTTGGGGGTAACGTCGTTTTAAGTGTATACCATCATGACACACTTCCAAATAGAATCTGTAACTCCTACGAAAGGTATTTAACACTCAACAAGGGTGATAAAGTTTGGGTTGAAGGCGGGTACACAGTGGATCGCGCACTATTTCGTGGAGACGATTCCAGACGGCCTACGTTTTCTGGAGAGCTGATTCCTGAAATTTAGCATGATCTTATTATGAGCAAAGTATTAGCCATTATCCCGCTACGAACAAACACTATCTGCTCAATGTTGGATGTGATGCAATGTTCTAGCCATTATCCCGCTACGAACAAACACTATCTGCTCAATGTTGGATGTGATGCAATGTTCTATCGGTTATTATGTCAATCCAGAACTGTGTTAACTCTAAAAGATTTTAAAACAGCCATACATGAATGGTTACAAACTGGCGAGACTTTTTTTATTCATTTCCATCCATTATGTCCTATTTTAACCCTTTACTCCATAGACGTGTATACCCATTTCTACCCCTTTTGCAAATAGAGTAGACACTGTTCAGAGGGTTACTACAGGAGCCATCTGATCAGGTCTGTTCTGTTTGCTTGTGATATAACATGGATATGATTCTACAGTTTCAGACATGGCCGAAAATACCTGTGCCCATATGGTATTATAACAATTAATCTAATTAATATTCATGATGGCATTATTTCTTACAACATTAACCCTTCCACTGCCAATGCCAAATCGGTGATAACCTATGCAAACAGTTTGGATCCAGACACATGACATCCCATTTGACTTTTAAATACGGTCCCATCTAATACCGCTTTACACGTGACATACCATTTGACTTATAAATACAGTTCCATCTAATACCGCTATACACTTCCATTTAAACCATAACGTCCCATGCATGAGCGATATACAAACAGTGTAGACTCATTTAATCGAGGTCTGCATTGTTTGGTTTACCGGTCAATTGCAAAGTTACGAGCTAAAATGTATGTGTACGTAAGAACCCCGTTTTATGACATAAATCAATTTGGATGAGTTTATAATATGGAAGATAAAAGGTAAAACTGTTTTACCATTTACGTGTTTGCATGTTTCAGCTTAAACACGGACATTACGGACTAATGTTCTACAGTGCTCCCTCTCTACAACGACACCCTTTGGGATACGAACATTGTATGTGTTGTTCAGAGGGAGTTGTTATAGGGAGGGAAAATCAAACATAATTAGCTTGTTTGCAGATCCCCACATAATGTGTATTTCGAGAACTAAAACCGTTATGCCTCAATCAAACCCTATGTTGTGACCACTCTTTAAAATCGTCACTTAATGATGATTCTAAAGAGTGGTCACAACATAGGGTTTGATGGAGGCATAAAGAAAATACGATGGAAAAAGGTTGTTTCTGGAGCCGTGTTGTTTCGGAAACAGTGACATGCGTTGTTGTAAGGGGGGAATCGTTATTGAGAGGGTCGTTGTAGGGAGGGAGCACTGTATTATTTAAAATTATTTAGCAATTCAGTGAGCAACTAATGCCTCTATCACATTTGCCACGACCGCCGTACGGTCTAAAATTTCTACGGTCAATAACATTTCTACGGGCGCCGCACGGTCTAAAATTTCTACGGTCAATAACATTTCTACGGGCGCCGCACGGTCTAAAATTTCTACGGTCAATTACATTTCTACGGGCGCCGTATGGTCTAACATTTCTACGGTCAATAACATTTCTACGGGCGCCGTACGGTCTAACATTTCTACGGTCAATAACATTTCTACGGGCGCCGCGCAGTCTAAAATTTCTACGGTCAATAACATTTCTACGGGCGCCGCACAATTCCTACGGCTATATACTTCAGTGGTCACATATGCTACGGCCACAGTACGGCGTATTTTGAATGTGTGGAGACCGAAAAAATATGGCTGGCGTACGGACTTTGAAGGATTAGCTGTGTGCAGCCACTGTGCGGTCAACACAGTTTTTTTTTATAAAATTCCACGGCAGCCGCAAGGAAGTCGCACGGCTCCCGTATGGATGCCGTACAGTGTCCGAACGGTCAGTCATGCGCTACTGCTACAAAACTTGGTTGTAAAAAGCTACGACAGTCGTAGATATTATAAGTCCTTGGTTAAAATTTTCCGTGCGGACGCTGCTGATTTTCTACGGCCGCCGAAGAAATAATTCGATTTCAGCAATCTACAGCCACTGTACCGCCGCCATAGAGCGAATGTGACTGTGGTGTAAGATAAAAACAAAACTTGAAACCCTTATCCTGCTGTGACAACAAATAGTGTCTGCTAAAGTCTGGATCTGGTACAAGTTTGACTTCTTCAAAATTGATCAAGATGTTGAGAAAGTATTGCCCGCGCATCAAACACCTTGGACCTGGTGAGAATTCTCATCTAGATAAAAAACTGTTTGAAATGAGTGAGTAGGGATATCAGTATTTATCTCTATGAGACTGCGTGATTTAGGGTCTCAGTATCCATCACATTGAGTGATTCCGGGTTTCCGTATCCATCTCTATGAGACACTGAGTGACTTTGGGTCTCAGTATCGATATCTATTTTAATACTGAACGACTCGGAGTCTCAGTACACAGTAAAACCTCTCTAAACCGGAATTCTAGTAGAGAAGAAATTTGATATTTTAAAGCAGGTGGCTGCTTAATGCAGGTTGAAAGTCATTCAGAAAGCTCCTAGAGGAGCTTTCTGAATGACTTTCACCCTGTGTTAAGCTGCCACCTGTCTCAAAGACCTATATTTATACTGAATTTTATGTCCGGTTTAGAGGGGTTTTACTGTACATCACACTGAGTGACTCCGGTCTCCGTATCCATCTATATGAGACACTGAGTGACTCCGGGTCTCAGTATCCATTTCTATGAGACACTGAGTGACTCGGTGTCTCAGTATCCATCTATATGAGACATTGGGTGACTCCGGGTCTCAGTATCCATTTCTGTTAGACACTGAGTGACTCGGGGTCTCAGTATCCATCTCTATGAGATAATGAGTGACTCGTGGTCTCAGTATCCATCTCTATTAGACACTGGGTGACTTTGGGTCTCATCAGCATCTATCTATATGAGACATTGAGTGACTCGGGGTCTCAGTCTCCATTTATATGAGATACTGAGTGCCTATGGTCTCAGTATGCATCTATATGAGACACTGAGTCACCCGCGGTCTCAGTATCTATCTCTATGAGACACTGAGTGACTCGTGGTCTTAGTATCCATCTCTATGAGACACTGAGTGACTCGTGGTCTCAGTATCCATCTCTATTAGACACTGTGTGACTCGGGTCTCAGTATTCGTCTATATGAGACACTGGGTGACTCGTGGTCTCAGTATCATTCTCTATTAGACACTGAGTGACTCGTGGTCTCAGTATCAATCTCTATGAGACACTGGGTGACTCGTGGTCTCAGTATCATTCTATATTAGACACTTGGTGACTCGGGTCTCAGTATTCGTCTCTATGAGACACTGGGTAACTCGGGTCTCAGCATTCGTCTCTATGAGACATTGAGTGACTCGTGGTCTCAGTATCCATCTCTATTAGATACTAAGTGACTCGTGGTCTCAGTATCCGTCTCTATTAGACACTGGGTGGCTCGTGGTGGTCTCAGTATCCATCTCTATGAGCCACTGAGTGACTTAGCGCCTCATTTGTATCCCTCCAGCTGAGACAGTGACACAGTAGCCAACCATCAACACGCACACTGTATGAGTGATTTGTTTAAACATTTATCTCACGGATATGTGTAGTGCTCGTGTACTTACTACAACGGAACATGGCTTAAACGACCATTAGATACATGGTAATTCTGGGTCTTTAAGGCAGGTGGTAGCTGAATGCAGGTAGAAAGTAATGCAGAAATCTCATATTGGAGCTTTCTGCTTTACTTTTGCCCTGCCTTACACACCCACTTGCTTTTTTAAGACCCCAGTGTTAAGTGAATGATTGCTTAAACCTTCGCTTGTTGTTCACGTCAATATACCTACCTGTAAACAGTGAAGACCCAGATGAGACAGCTCCTGCAGGAGCTGTCTCATCAGGGTCTGCACTATTTACAAGTTGATTGTGCAACCAGTGCACTCCACAGCAGCGATTGCACAGCGAAATATTTGTACACAGTGAAGATATATGTAATTATACAACAGGGCATGGGTAAAGAAAGAGAAATGTATTTTAAAAATTCAGCAAGCGAAGGGTTAAGACAGGTTCTTGTGCATCACCGTTAACCTATTCCATTCATATTGACGACTATTGACGACTATTGACGACTATTGACGACTATTGACGACTCTGTAAAGGTCACTTTGTGAAACAATTGTGATAAATAGAGCATTTGCTCCTATAGGAGCAAATGCTCTATTTATCACAATGGTTTCAAACTACAAATTTCTAAAATAAATCCTTTTCTCTAGTTCTCTGCTCCTTTTCGGTAGACTGATTCATAGATGTTGTATCTAAAAATAGCCTATGAGGTAATGAGTTAAAGGTATTCCCAATAAACGACAACCACCATTGAAGGTAAATATACTTTATTCGTACAGCTATTTATACTTCCCATGTCTAACCTTAACAACTCAGATACACAATCATCATTTGAATATACACCCCTTTCCCTAATTAACATCTATGCATGAAATTATCTCTTCATGACTATTCATTAACTTAATATTAAAAGGCAAGATCTTAGACAAAAACTAGGATCGGATCTATACAATTCCATGTATGCATTTAAGAGTAGATTCGAGATTCGACGGATCCTGCAGCAGCTCTCCGTTTTGGAGTATATTCCGCAAAGATGTGAACAGTCATATATGCTAGGGAAAGGATATTAACCCTTTCGCTGCCAAAGCCGGATCTGTGATTACCTATGCAAACAGCTTGGATCCAGATGAGACGCCGAGTTACTCGGCGTCTCATCAGGATCCAAACTGTTTGTTACTGTTACTGTTTTTGAAACAAATATGAAGAAAATCAAAAAAATGAAATTTTTTAGCAGACGACAAAGTTAGCAGACGACAGAGTTTGGCAGCGAAAGGGTTAAAGAGGCTCGTCAGTTAAGTACCACAGGGGCATGTGAATACTAGAATATCGTACGAGTCCTTATTTCAGACAATCGCCATTACTCTAATGGCAGACATTATAGCATAGTTAACCATTTTCTTCTTACAGACGTTTTTATCAAAGCAAACAGAGTAGACGAAGACCAGGCGACTCATGTAGAAGCCGTCTTACCAGGGTCTGCTTTGGTTACTTATGAACTGATCGACAACCAATACCAAAATATGTACATATGTCTTTATATAAACACAGGCAACTAGTATGCATGGTGTCATATACAGTGCTCCCTCCCTACAACGACCCTCTTAATAACGATTCCCCCTTACAATAACGCATGGCACTGTTTCCGAAACAACACGGCTCCAGAAACAATTTTTTTCCATCGTGTTTGCTTTATGCCTTCATCAAACCCTATGTTGTGACCACTCTTTAGAATCGTCACTTTGTGACGATTCTAAAGAGTGGTCACAACATAGGGTTTGATTGAGGCATAACGGTTTTAGTTCTCGAAATACACCTTATCTGGGGATCTGCAAACAAGCTAATTATGTTTGATTTTCCCTCCCTATAACAACTCCCTCTGAACAACACATACAATGTTCATATCCCAAAGGGTGTCGTTGTAGAGTGGGAGCACTGTATTTCTAACATGAATATTCAACAGGGAAAGGGTTAAGCAAGCAACGATTTTGACTTAACCCTTCGCTTGCTATTCGCGTCAATATACCTACCTGGAAATAGTGAAGACCCAGATGAGACAGCTCCTGCAGGAGCTGTCTCATCAGGATCTGCTTTATTTACAAGTTGATTGTGCAACCAGTGCACTCCACAGCAGTGATTGCACAGCGAAACACTTGTACACAGTGAAGATATATGTAATTATACAACAGGGCATGGGTAAAGAAGGAGAAATGTATTTCAAAATTCAGCAAGCGAAGGGTTAATTCGCACAACTGTACCGTAATTTCTAACACGACGATCGCAGTTTGAAGTCGTATTTTAGAACTGACGATTTACAGTCATGCGTCCTGTCGTAAGACGGATCGGATCCGAGTTTTATAGGCATTCATGCATATATCCAACTTTTTTTTTAATCTCAGGAAGTGACATAATTTCCTTGTATTTCCTCGTCCTAAAATTCAATAATGTAAAACACTCAAATAAATCACATACGAGTACAACTATAAATTTAAATCGAACACCCAGATAAGTAGCGCATACATCTAAAACTGAACACTCACGTATCATACATCTATAGAGAAAAACTGAACACTCAAATACCATACATATAAACAGTAAAACTGAACACTCCAGTATCATACATATATACAGTAAAACTGAACACTCAAATAATTACCGTGCATCTATACAGTAAAATTGAACACTCCAGTATCATACATCTATACAGTAAAACTGAACAATCAAGTATCATGCATCTATACAGTAAAATTGAACACTCAAATAATTACCGTGCATCTATACAGTAAAACTGAACACTCCAGTATCATACACATATACAGTAAAACTGAAAACTCAAATAATTATCATACATCTATATAGTAAAACAGAACACTCCATTATCATACATGTATACAGTAAAACTGAACAATCAAGTATCATACATCTATACAGTAAAATTGAACGATACAGTATCATACATCTATATAGTAAAACTGAACACTCCATTATCATACATGTATACAGTCAAACTGAACACTGACGCATAATACATCTAAACAGTAAAGCAATAAAAACATATACATATCCAAGTAAAATCAAAGACCTACGTTATGCTTGTTTGTTTGGTTTGATTAACACCCGTTTCTGCTCACCATGTGCTAATTGGAAACCAGAAAGAGAGTGGAGAGGATACAGAGAAACATGTGCGCGATGCCCTACTCTTTTTATCGACAAAGTTTCTCTGGTTCTTTTAGATGCCCAGTGTACAGCGCTGATACATCGGGCCTGGGTTTATAGTCTCGTCCGAAGGACTTGGTCCGGCAGGGATAAGTTACGTGCGAATAAATTCAGTAAAAGCGATCACACAAATAAGTAACATATGCATATATGTAGTAAAATCATACTTTCAAATAAGTAATACACATCTCTATACAGTAAGATCGAAAACTCAAATAGTAACATATACATGTACATGTAACATATACATGTGCAATATATTCGGAAACAGATATACCAGTAATAAAGTAAAGATCAATCCATACGGACAGTGGTCTAAAACTGAAAACTCAAAATAAGTAATACAAATACAGTGCTCCCTCTCTGTTATTCAGAGGGAGTTGTTATAGGGAGGGAAAATCAAATATAATTAGCTTGTTAGCAGATCCCCAGATCAGGTATATTTCGAGAACTAAAACCGTTATGCCTCAATCAAACCCTATGTTGTGACCACTCTTTAGAATTGTCACAAAGTAACGATTCTAAAGAGTGGTCACAACATAGGGTTTGATGGATCAAACCCTATGTTGTGACCACTCTTTAGAATTGTCACAAAGTGACGATTCTAAAGAGTGGTCACAACATAGGGTTTGATGGAGGCATAAAGAAAATACGATGGCAAAAAGTTGTTTCTGGTGCTTTGTTGTTTCGGAAACAGTGACATGCGTTGTTGTAAGGGGGGAATCGTTATTGAGAGGGACGTTAAGGGAGGGAGCATTGTATAATGTCTTCCATTTAATGACACGAGACATCGTTATTGTTTTGAATTCGTTTCACGAATAGCAATTCAATCCGCTCGAAATTCTGAACTTCATAGTAATATATTTGGTCTATTTAAACCAACAATGTGCACACCACTAAGCTAACATATTGTTTTCGTTATATGAATCCATGTTGTGTAAACATCTTTCGATTATTTGAGGTTTATTGTACATTATTGAGCCCCTTACAGACAAGTATCGGACGCGTACACAAACGTGAAACGCTTAATTGGACGGATACACACACATGAAACGCTTTATTGGACGAGGCGAGGTCCAATAAAACTTTTCTCGTCTTTGTGCCCGTCCAATCTACTGGACTCAACAATGTACTAAAACACGTCCGTATTATTTTACATCTTTTACATGTCGTACGTGTACATTTGGAAAGTGGGAGATCCTTCGAAAGCAAACGTGGCATTGTTAAATTGTAAAAAGAGAAAATTACAGACTCGGTTTTATATTCTGTTCATGAGCAGTTATTAAAAGCGCAACACTTTGCATGCCCCAACCCTAGCACCGGCTTAAGCGGTATTCAATTTCAAAACCAAAAACTGTCAAGCACGTGCATCACATGGCAGTCCAATATCAAACCGTACTGCATGACTGAAATCCATTTTGGAAATGCCATGCGAAGTAACCCGTCAGTTATCGTCAGCAATGAATATAACATTTTAAGATTTAAGATTAAACATACTTTACAATGTTAAGTATATATTCAAACCGGTAATATCATAAACAAATGGAACAACTTTGCAAATTGGTGCATAAAATACATGAAAACTGATACTAGAGCTATACAAATTCTTTACGCATGTAGGACTACTGACAAAAGCTTAACCCTTTCACCGCCACAGTCGAGTAAATCCACCACGACAAATAGTGCAGCCCCAGATCAGACGCCGCCTTTTCAAGGCGGCGTCTGATGAGGGACTTCACTATTTGTCTCAATCTCCAGTTCTATATATGTGCTTTATTCCTTTGAAATTTGCATTTATTTATCTCATTTCCTTATTTTACTGTATGATTTAACAAAGTTGGATTGCAGACGACAATTAAAAATTTGGCGCCGAAAGGGTTAAAAGATGTTTAACAGGCGGTGGTGGAAAATAAATCTTGAGGCTATTATATAATCACCTCTTCAAATAGAGCTTGTCATGGCTGTCTACTCTTCAAACATATGTTACAGTGCTCCCTCCCTACAACGGCTCTCTCAATAACGATTCCCTCCTTACAACAACGCATGTCACTATTTCCGAAACAACAAGGCTCCAGACACAATTTTACCATCGTATTTTCTTTATGCCTCCATCAAACCATATGTTGTGACCACTCTTTAGAATCGTCACTTTGTGACGATTCTAAAGAGTGGTCACAGCATAGGTTTTGATTGAGGCATAACGGTTTTAATTCTCGAAATACACCTTATCTGGGGATCTGCAAACAAGCTAATTATGTTTGATTCTCCCTCCCTATAACAACTCCCTCTGAACAACACATACAATCTTCGTATTCCAAAGGGTGTCGTTATAGAAAGGGAGCACTGTAGTATGGGACGCAACAATGTATGATAGCATTCAATGACAAAAGCTGTAGAAAAATATCTATAGTAAGTCATAAGCACCTAGTACAGTTCCTGATCAGACAATCCGTATTGGAGTTGTCTAATTTGGGTTTATTCGGTTTCTTAACCCATTTGCTCCCAGTGGATTGTCACATGTTTATATATTAGATTAGTCCATTTTTTATCTAAGGGGTGCCTGGTCTAAATTTTCAATTTCTTTTTGTTTTATATTGAAATTCCTATCAGCAAACAGTATAGACTCTGATCAGACGCCGCATTATGCGGCGTCTGATCAGAGTCTACACTGTTTACCTACGTCCCATATATGGGATCGTGGGAGGCAAGTCTACACTGTTTGCCTACGTCCCATATATGGGATCATGAGAGCCAAGTCTACACTGTTTGCCTACGTCCCATATATGGGATCATGAGAGCCAAGTCTACACTGTTTGCCTACGTCCCATATATGGGATCATGAGAGCCAAGTCTACACTGTTTGCCTACGTCCCATATATGGGATCGTGGGAGCAAATGGGTGAATGTACGAGAAGGCGTTGATTTGAATGTGTCCCTGACTATCAAGTTAACGTTTAATACAGAATAAAAGCAATATATAATACACGACATGGACGTTTTTAAGCCTAAAGCACAGGGAGGGATATTCTTTTAACCCTTCGCTTGCTATTCACGTCAATATACCTACCTGTAAATAGTGAAACCCAGATGAGACAGCTCCTGCAGGAGCTGTCTCATCAGGGTCTGCACTCTTTATAAGTTGATTGTGCAACCAGTGCACTCCACAGCAGTGATTGCACAGCGAAATACTTGTACACAGTGAAGATTATGTGTAATTAACTAATTATACAATAGGACACGGGTAAAGAAGAAGAAATGTATTTTAAAATTCAGCAAGAGAAGGGTTAACAGCATGTGGCTGCTAAATGCATAAGAAGGCTTTCTGAATTAGCTTGAAGTACCCTGTACTAGGCTGTTAGCTTCCATATCATCTGACATACTTATTTTATTGGTTGTATTAGAGTGGCTTTACTGGAAAATAATGTATTGTCAAGGAGCAGGACGACTGTAATAGTAGAGCATGGCGTAAGCAGCTATCAAATATAGGTCTAAGTATGGGTCTGTAAGGCATGTGGTAACTTTATACAGGTTAAAAGTAATGCAAAAGCTCCTATAGGAGTTTTCTACAAAACGTTGGTCCTGTATGAATCAATCACCTGCCTTAATAAATGATTAGTCGTTTATTTCCTTGCAACATTTACTTATTTTTCCCACCAAAACCGTGATCTTGACATTTGGACTTTTCATGCGAGGAAGCCTTCTAACTGGCTTGCGGTAGGTCGGTGGTTCTCGCGGGATGTTCTTCTGTGCACGAAACAATACAATTTGTCCCCTGAACAGAACCTCTGGGGGTTTCCTTCACCTGTGATTAGCTGGATGTCGTTATATGACTGAAATACTGTTAAAACAACGTAAGCCCCCCAAAAAGCCCAAATGATGACATACGGTTGGTGGAGAAATAAGGATGTTTGAAGTATTTGAAAGTCTATTCATCTTTCTACGCCCGCCCTCTTTTCCCACCCGCCACATCCACATTTATACGCCCGCCCTCTTTTCCCACCCGCCACACCCACATTTCTGGAACTCTGGCCGCCTCATGGATCTATGCATTCATCTTTACAGCTCATAGTATTGTTACTCCACATTTCTCCAGCTACATTACACTCAGTAATGAACATCCGATGGCCCAAGCTAGCGAAGAAGTTGCCTAAGCTGTCAGAACCGTTACACAGACTTACAAAGGCGTTGTCTAAGTTAACTAATCCGTTATCTAAGCTCACAGAACCGTTTCCTAAGGTAAATAGCGCATTGTCTGAGCTTACAGAACAGTTGTCAAATATTACAAAATCATTGCCCAAGCTGCTAACAGAACAATTGACTAAGTTTACAGAATCGCTTCCTAGGTCTACAGAATCGCTTCCTAAGTCTACAGAATCGTTGCCTGCCCTTACAGAACCATTAACAAAGGTAACAAAGTCTTTACCTAAGATGACAGAACAGTTGCTTAAGGCTACTGAACTGTCGCCAGAATCGTTGTGTAAGTTTACTGAACCTTTGCCTAAGGTAACAGGACCATCTGAAGCACGATATCCGTCGACGCACTTAACTTCAGCTGTGACGTTATCCTCTGACAACGTATAGACCACGCGACGTACATTTACCATACTCGGAAATTGGATGCAGCCTGAAACACAGTAAACAAGCAAAGTTTTACGGAAGCACAAAATGGCTGCATAAAACATGTTTAAGCAGGGCAGACGATAAAGCAGAGAGCAATATTATTATTTAGTATGTTGCTTATGCAATGACATACAAGGTTCTGACTTCTGAAATAAGCAACCGTTCCTCTAAACAGGTATGAGTTTTGTTTCAGCTGCTATTGCTTTAGTTTGTAGCACTTATAAAAAAACTTTTGCAAACAGTCTGGATCTAGATAAGACGCCGAGTAACTTGACACCTCACAACTGTTTTTCCCTCTGACATTTGTTTTTGAAAAGATATGGAAGTCAAAGAAATTTGCAGCAGACGACAATATTTGCAGACATTAATTGCTCAGAGTGCAGAAGGTATTTGGAGTACATAATGCTGGACCTTTCCTGATATCGAATCTATAACATACATACATTTATAAAGTACTTGCTCTGAGGTTTGGTGCAGTTTATATCGGCTTGAAGCAATACATTGTACATGTACTCTCCTACATGTACATATACCAACGTGTATTTCTGTTGCCAGTGACTTTGTTTATGCGGCTTATATAGAGAATATGAACGTCAATGTGAATAGAAATTCTTTATCGTTTGAAGATAGTATAAAAAGGTTCTACATACACTGCTCTCTCTCTACAACGACACCCTTTGGGATACGAAGATTGTATGTGTTGTTCAGAGGAAGTTGTTATAGGGAGGGAAAATCAAATATAATTAGCTTGTTAGCAGATCCCCAGATAAGGTGTATTTCGAGAACTAAAACCGTTATGCCTCTATCAAACCCTATGTTGTTACCACTCTTTAGAATCGTCACAAAGTGACGATTCTAAAGAGTGGTCACAACATAGGTTTGATGGAGGCATAAAGAAAATACGATGGAGAAAAGTTGTTTCTGGAGCCTTGTTGTTTCGGAAACAGTGACATGCGTTGTTGTAAGGAGGGAATCGTTATTAAGAGGGCCGTTGTAGGGAGGGAGCACTGTATAGAGAACTAAGAGCTACTCGTTTGGCGTTACGAGCTTATGGGCATGTACTTCAAAACAGAACTGTTACATGGTTCCCTGATTCACAGAATTGTGTACATATTGTTAACCCTTTCCCCCATACAGTGTTCCCTCCCTACAGCGTCCCTCTCAATAATGATTCCCTCCTTACAACAACGCATGTCACTGTTTCCGAAACAACAAAGTTCCAGAAACAACTTTTTTCCATCGTATTTTCTTAATGCCTCCATCAAACCCTATGTTGTGACCACTCTTTAGAATCGTAACTTTGCGACGATTCTAAAGAGTAAAGAGTGGTCACAACATAGGGTTTGATAGAGGCAATTCTCGAAATACACCTTATCTGGGGATCTGCAAACAAACTAATTATATTTGATTTTACCTCCCTACAACAACTCCCTCTGAACAACACATACAATCTTCGTATCCCAAGGGTGCCGTTGTAGAGAGGGAGCACTGTATTGACGACATTTGACGACTGTAAAAGTCACTTTGTGAAACCATTGTGATAAATAGAGCATTTGCTTCTATAGGAGCAAATGCTCTATTTATCACAATGGTTTCAGAACTACAAATTTCTAAAATTGTCATGTTCTCTAGTTAATGCTCCTTTTCGGTAGTTTTATTCAAAGAGGTTGGATCTAAAAATAGCTTATGATGTAAAGGGTTTAGGAAGTTAGTACAAGTGTAGAATTACATTCTGGGTCTTTAAGCATTTTTAGGCTTTGCCTTGAGCATAGTGTAGATCTAGACATTCAATAGGTCCCTAGAGATAAAAATCAGATTGCAGGTAGCATTAACAAGATCAAAGATATTGGTGAATGGGAGGTAACTCAGAACGTTTTTGACTTGATTAATTCTCATTTTGATGTAGACAGGCTTCATTTGCTAGTCGTAAAACTTACAGAAATAATTCAAAGTATTATGATTTTCAAACAGAGGCAGTGGATTGTTTCCCCCAAAACTGGAAGGATGATAATAATTGGCTTGGTCCTCCTATACGTCTTATTAACAAAATCATATGTTCACATGCTTTCTTGTAAATGTTAAGTATGTTGGCTTAGTATGTGCTCGTTTAAATATTAATCTATGGATGTTCTTCTAAAACATCACATACCATAACGGTAGATAGTTAAGACAATGGATATATTGAAACAATCAGATGGTTTTCCCGTAATGGTCATATGTACCTTAGGCCTTAGACTCCAATGTCTAGTTAAAATGCGTAAATTCAAATATTTTCAAGAGTAGCTCCTTTTTTTCTTCAACAAACTTTATACTGTGACCACTCTTTAGAATCGTCCCTTCGAGATGATCCTAAAAAGTAGTCACAATATAGGGTCTGGTTGAGAAATGACGATATTAATATTCGAGTGCGCACCTTTATCTGTAGTTCTGCTTAGACCTGTTAGTAGTGTTATATACTTTTTAAAAGTATTACTTGATCTTGACCTTGAACCCCCCTTTGCCCTGTTGAATCTCATTAGTGACGTCATCAATCAGGTATGTCAACCTATCTATCATTTCAATTCAATTCTTTTCATGGAAGGATGATAATAATTGACATGTTCCTCCAATACGTCTTGTTAACAAAATCATAATTTCACATGCTTTCATGTAAAGAATGGGGAACCTTCATTGTGCCTAGATGGCCTATGCCTTCATTATGTATCTGTATCTGTATATATACGTCGTAGAATCCTATATAGGCTTTTACAATTTTTGTCTATTCTGTTTAAGAAAAACTATGTCAAACAGGACTACATTTTGGACATTTTAGAATTCAATCAGCGACAGGATACAGTGCTCCCTCTCTAAACGGCAGATATAATTAGTTTGTTTGCAGATCCCCAGATAAGGTGTATGTCGAGAATTAAAACCGTTATGCCTCTATCAAACCCTATGTTGTGACCACTCTTTAGAATCGTCACAAAGTGACGATTCTAAAGAGTGGTCACAACATAGGGTTTGATGGAGGCATTAAGAAAATACGATGGAAAAAAGTTGTTTCTGGAGCTTTGTTGTTTCGGAAACAGTGACATGCGTTGTTGTAAGGAGGGAATCGTTATTGAGAGGGACGCTGTAGGGAGGGAGCACTGTATTTTCAAAAAAAAACCCAGTTCAGTTCTTCTATTTTTGGATCCAGAAGATTTTCTAGCATGGTTTTGGCTGTCCAATTTTAGTATTCTTGAAAGTGTTTAAGAAGAGTTTAGTTCTGTGTTCTCGTATTTAAGTACATGGGTTATATATTTGTATAGTTAGGCTGATTCGTGAACTTGTACTTATATGTGAACTTGTAAAAAGGTACAAGGGTAGCCCCTGGGTGGGGTGTAAACAGGTACAAGGTTAGCCCCTGGGTGGGGTGTAAAAAGGTACAAGGGTAGCCCCTGGGTGGGGTGTAAAAAAATACAAGGTTAGCCCCTGGGTTGGGTGTAAAAAGGTACAAGGGTAGCCCCTGGGTGGGGTGTGAAAAGGTACAAGGGTAGTCCCTGGGTGGGGTGTATAAAGGTACAAGGGTAGTCCCTGGGTGGGGTGTAAAAAGGTACAATGTTAGCCCCTGGGTGGGGTAATGTTTTTATTGTAGTTCTAAGCTTGAATGTTTATACATGTAAACAGTAGGGAATCGTTATTGAGAGGGCCGTTGTAAGGAGGGAGCACTGTGTATGACTGGCGGTGAATAAAGGCGATTCTTTGATATCCGTTGTGAATGGTCTAGATCCAGAGGCAACATCGAGTAAATTGGCGTTTCTCCAAGCTCCAAACTGTTTGACACTGGTTATATTTATTTCATTTTATTTTTTTATTTATTTATTTTTATTTTTTTTTGGGGGGGGGGGGGGATGACAACGCCGCTTTTAAACCCAAACCAGACAACAAATTAATCAGATCTAATTTATTACGAAAGAGGTAAATAAAAAATATTTAACTATTCGTACTTTTGACGCAAAAGAAATTGGTCCAGGCCCAAAGCGGGTGAACGCCATTGCACCTGATTGTGTGGTTTTGCGCATTAGTGCTGAATCTCCCTGTATAGATAGTGCCACTGATGTTTTTCGTGCCAATCAAAAACACAACATGATCATGCGGACAGGTGTAAGTATGGCTGCTGAAATCAGCGACTGCGCTTCCCTCTCGGCTAGAAGCAAAGTGTTCGCTAGCATTGTTTGGCTCGGAACAATCTGAAACCAACCAAACAATATACACGTTGTATCATACCATAACACGTCATATTATCAACCATTTACATGTGTTAAACAGGTAATTTCTTACGCCGATAACTTCTTAAACATTTACTCCATACGTACACTTTCACACACCTTTGCAAACAGAGTAGACCCAGTTCAGACGGCTCCTGTAGGAGCCGTCTGATCAGCGTCTGCTCTGTTTGCTTATGCTATAATGTAGATCTGCCATGGCCAATAATTGCCGTGTCCATATACTATTACAACAATTAATCTAATTAATATGCACGGTGTCATTATTTCTTACATAAATATTCATGGAGTAAAGGATTAAACCGGTAACCTCTTACACGGGTAACCCCTTAACGCTTTACACAGGTAGCCTCTTACACAGGTACCCTCTTACACGGGAAACCTCTTAACGTTTTACACAGGTAACCTCTTACACGGGTAACCCCTTAACGTTTTACACAGGTAACCTCTTACACGGGTAACCCCTTAACGTTTTACACAGGTAACCTCTTACACGGGTAACCCCTTAACGTTTTACACCGGTAACATCTTACACGGGTAACCCCTAACGTTTTACACAGGTAACCTCTTACACGGGTAATCCCTTAACGTTTAACACAGGTAACCTCTTACACGGGTAACCCTTTAACGTTTTACACAGGTAACCTCTTACATGAGTAACCCCTTAACGTTTTGGGAGCTTTTTGCACTTTTTGTGTTCTGCATTAAGCGATCACCTGTCTTATTGGCATTGCACCTATTTATTAAGTGGTTGTTTCAGACATTGGTATTTTTGTTTCAATGCATACTTCCGGTATAACGAGGGTGCAATTATAACGAATTCCAGTATAATGAGGATTCACTGTATAAACACGTACACATATACACGCACGCACGCACGCACGCACGCACGCACGCACGCACACACACACACACATACACACACACACACACACACTAATCAAGAACAACAAACAACCTTGGACACATCTTGGTTTTGGGTCCCATGAACTGCCATAGTGGCACGTTACATTGTGGGTTGTTTCAGTTTTGTTTCCGGAAATGAAGAAGTCCTCTTTGCATGTATACGTTCGCACTGTCCCGTTTGTTGTGGCCCCGGAGCTTACAATAGACCTGTAACCTGGCCTGGGATCCCTGCAATCTGCAAAAAACCACCAACACACTGTATTTGTTTGGCTGTCAAATATTGCAGTGTATGACGTCTGATCATTTTAGCTAGTCAGTTTCGAAGAAACGTCGAGCTATTGCTATCACTGGGTCGTAGACGTTGTTGTCGGCGTCGTCGTCATCGTCGTCGGCGTCGGCGTGCAAAAACTTTAATGTAGCTCATTACTCAAAAAGTTTAAGAGGTATCAACATGAAATGTCATAGGGTAGTGTCCCCTCTCACTGAGTGGAAGGCACCAAAATAAGGACCATAACTCTTGATTTCAAATTTTTTTGGTCCTTTATTGTTTTCAAAAATATTTAATTTAGCTAGACAAGCACCAAATCAGACGAGCGTTGGCGCCGCACGCGACTCCTGTTTTAAATTCATTTGTGTTTTGTTTTTAACCCTTTCGCTGCCGATGCCGGATCTGTGATTACCTATGCAAACAGTTTGGATCCAGATGAGACGCCGAGTAACTCGGCGTCTCATCAGGATCCAAACTGTTTGTTACTGTTACTATGTTTTTGAAACAAAAATGAAGAAAATCAAAAGAATGAAAATTTGTAGCACACGACAAAGTTAGCAGACGACAGAATTTGGCAGCGAAAGGGTTAAAGCATAATCATAGCACGGAACAGTTTGGATCCTGATGAGATGTCGACTTACTAAGATGCTTATCTGGATTCAAACTGTTTGCGTTGGTAATCGCAGATTCGTCATTAGCATCGGAAAGGAAAATAAATGTCAGTTCGCATTTTACATGTGCAGGCATACAGACTGACTGCAGAAACACTAACAATCTATGGGCTGTGCAGACTGTGGGTTGACTGCCTACACTGTAACACAGAAGTGGTTGTATAGCTAGATAGGCAGCCTGCATATACTGTTGTAGAGCTCGATAGACTGACTGTAGATACTCTACCACTCTAGCGATTGTACCGGCAGACAGGCTGACTGCAGATATTCTACCACTCTAGCGATTGTAGTGCTAGATAGACTGACTGTAGATACTCTACCACTATAGCGGTTGTATAGCTAAATAGACTGACTGTAGAAATTCTACCACTGTAGCAGCTGTATAGCTAGTAGACTGACCTTAGATATTCTACCACTTTAGCAGTTGTATAGCTAGTAGACTGACCGTAGATATTCTACCACTTTAGCAGTTGTATAGCTAATAGACTGACTGTAGATACTCTGCCACTCTAGCGGTTGTACAGGCAGACAGACTGAATGCAGATATTCTACCACTCTAGCGGTTGTACAGCTAGTAGACTGACTGTAGATAGTCTACCACTTTAGCGGTTGTAGAACTAGATAGACTGACTGTAGATATTATACCACTCTAGCGATTGTATAGACTGACTGTAGACTGACTGTAGATACTCTACCACTTTAACAATTGTAGAGCTAAATGACTGACTGTACATATTCTACCACTCTAGCGATTGTAGAGCTAAAAAGACTAACTATATATCCAATCACCTAAGCGATTGTAGAGCTAGATAGACTGACTGTATATATTCTACCGCTTTAGCAGATGTATAGCTACTAGACTGACTGTAGATATTCTACCACTTTAGCGATCGTAGAGCTAGATAGACTGCCTGTAGGTATTCTACCACTTTAGCGGTTGTATGGCTAGCTAGACTGGTTGTAGATATTTTACCACTCTATGAGTTGTATAGCTAGTAGAGCTAGATAGACTGACTGTAGATACTCTACCGCTCTATGAGTTGTATAGCTAGATAGACTGACTGCAGATACTGACCACTCTAGCGGTTATAGAACTCGATAGACTGGTTGTAGAAGCTGTACCAATCTAGCGGTTGTAGAGCTAGATAGACTGACTGTAGATATTCTACCACTCTAGGAGTTGTATAGCTAGTTAGACCGACTGCAGATAGTTTACCACTTTAGCGGTTGTATAGCTAGATAGACTGACTGTAGATATTCTACCACTTTAGCGATCGTAGAGCTGAATAGACTTACTGCAGGTATTCTACCACTCTAGTAGTTGTGTAGCTAGATAGACTGACTGCATATACTGTACCACTCTAGCAGTTGTAGAGCTATCTAATCTGACTGCAGATACTGTACCACTCTAGCGATTGTAGAGCTATCTAGACTGACTGTAGATATTCTACCACTCTAGGAGTTTATAGCTAGATCGACCGACTGCATATAGTCTACCACTTTAGCGGTTGTATAACTAGATAGACTGACTGCAGGTATTCTACCACTCTATGAGTTGTATAGCTAGATAGACTGACTGTAGATAGATATTCTACCACTCTATGAGTTGTACAGGCAGATAGGTTAACGACAGATATTCTAACATTCTAGCTACTCTACAATAAGATAAGCTGACTACAGATACTCTAACACTCTAGCGGTTGTATACTTAGGCTGACTGCAGAAACTGTAAAACTCTAACAGCTGTATAGACAGATATGCAGACTTCAAATATTGTAACAATCTAGCGGTTGTAGAGCTAGACAAGTTGATAATGGATACTTTAACACTCAAGCGGTGGTAGGCAGACTGCAGATATTGTAGCACTCTGGTGGTTATAAAGCCAGATATGTAGCTAAATATGGGTCCTCTAGCAGCGATAGACCGATTGCAGAAACTGTAATACTGTAGCTGTTAAACAACCAGTTTGGCTGACTGAGGGAACTAACACACCAATGATTGTACAGTCAAACAGGTAGACTGCATGTACTTTTAAAAGTTAGCGGCTGACTGCAGATCTTGTAACAGTCAAATAGTCAAACATTCAACTAGGCAGAATGCAGATACTCTAATATGCTAGCGATTGCACAGTGATGTAGACTGACTGCAGATACTCTAGCACTCTAGCGATTGTACTGTAAGGTAGTCTGGCTACAGATACTCTAACACTCTAGCGATTGTACAGTCAGGTAGGCTGACTGTAGATACTCTAACACTCTAGTGAGTGTACAGGTAGGCAGACTGTAGATACTCTAACATTCTAGCGATTGTACAGTCAGGTAGGCTGGCTACAGATACTCTAACACTCTTGCGGTTGTACAGACAGGCTGGCTACAGATACTCTAACACTCTAGCGATTTTACAGTCAGGTAGGCTGACTGTAGATACTCTAACACTCTAGTGGATGCACAGTCAGGTAGACAGGTTACAGATTCTCTAGCACTCTAGCGATTGTACAGTCAGGTAGACAGGTTACAGATTTTCTAGCATTCTAGCGATTGTACAGACAGGTAGGCTGGCTACAAATACTCCAGCACTAAAGCGATTGTGCAGTCAGGTAGGCTGACTGTAGATACTCTAACACTCTAGCATTTGTACAGTCAGGTAGGCTGGCTACAGATACTCTAACACTCTAGCGATTGTACAGTCAGGTAGGCTGGCTACAGATACTCTAACATTCTAGCGATTGTACAGACAGGTAGGCTGGCTACAAATACTCTAACACTAAAGCGATTGTGCAGTCAGGTAGGCTGACTGTAGATACTCTAACACTCTAGCGATTGTACAGTCAGGTAGGCTGGCTACAGATAATCTAGCACTTTAGCGATTGTACAGTCAGGTAGGCTGACTGTAAATACTCTAACACTCTGGTGATTGTACAGGTAGGCTGGCTGCAGATACTTTAACAACCTAACGATTGTACAGCAAGGTAGGCTGGCTACAGATACTTCAACACTCTAGCGATGATACAGTCAGGTAGGCTGGCTATATATACCCTAATACTCTAGCGAGTATACAGTCAGGTAGGCTGGCTGTAGATACTCTAACACTCTAGCGGTTGTACAGACAGGTAGGCTAGCTGTAGATACTCTAACACTCTAGCGATTGCACAGTAAGGTAGGCTGGCTACAGATACTCCAACACTCTAGCGATGGTACAGTCAGGAAGGCTGGCTACATATATTCTAATACTTTAGCGAGTGTACAGTGAGGTAGGCTGGCTGTAGATATTCTAACACTCTAGCGATTGTACAGTCAGGTAAGCTGACTGTAGATACTTTAACACTCTAGCGATTGTACAGTCAGGTAGGCTGGCTACAGATACTCTAACACTCTAGCGATTGTACAGAGAGGTAGGCTCGCTGTAGATACTCTAACACTCTAGCGATTGTATAGTCAGGTAATCCGGCTACAGATACTCTAACAAGCTAGCGGTTCTTCAAACAGATATGTACTAACATTACTACTGTTCTAGCGCCAATCAAATAGGCTGACTGCAGATACTATAACACTCCAGTGGTTGTACAGTAAGATAGGTTGATTGAAACACTCTTCCATTCCAGTGGTTGAACAGTCAGGCAGGCTGACAGCAGATACTCTTTAACAACCTAGTGATTGTACAGTTATGTAGGTTTAATGTGGATACTTTAACATTCTAGTGATTGTACATGCCAGTAGGCTGACTACAGATACTATTACACTCTAGCGGTTTTACAGTCAGATAGGCTGACTGCATATACTGTAACAGTCAAGTGGTTGTACAGAACAGTAGGTTGACTGCAGATACTATTACACTCTAGCGGTTTTACCGTCAGATAGGCTGACTGCATATACTGTAACACTCAAGTGGTTGTACAGAACAGTAGGTTGACTGCAGATACTATGACACTCTAGCGGTTGTACAGTTAGATAGACTGACTGCATATACTGTAACACTCTAGCGGCTGTACAGTCAGATTGCAGAAGCTGTTGTCAGACTGCAGAAATATATACATGTGGTACAATAATATATGAATACCATTTTGTGGTCGTACTAGAGGGCATTTATTGTATAACTAACCCATACAGACTCTTATATTACAGTTTGCGTTGTGATAATCTAAGCAGACTGAAAACAGGTGTATATCGAAATATATAGATGGTTGAGTCTGGATCCAAATTGACTTATAATGATTGAATTGATCTGACGCGCTATGTTATATGAGTATGAATCCACTTGACTTATAATGAATGTGCCAAGACACCTTGGTTCGTATTCAGTCAACGATCTGTGAAAAATAATACAAATTAGATTCCAAAGGGTCTGGATTACGGAATGTCCGCAGTCCCTAAAATGGGGACATGTGCAATATTTACAGATCAGAGGGCTGTTCAGGAGACCCCTCTATATACCCCTCGATAAACCACTCTAAAAAATCCTCTATTTAGGGTCTGTACTACAGTAAAACCTCTCTATAACGACCACTTAATCACATCAAGTATTTTGTGTTTAAGGCAGGTGGGTGCTTAATGCAAGGTGAAAGTAAAACAGAACGCTCCTATAGGAGCGTTCTGTTTTACTTTCACCTTGCTTTAAGCAACCACCTGCCCAAAATACCAACTAATTAACACAATTCAGTGGTCGTTATAGTGTGGTTTTACTGTATTTGCTTCATGCATTATCCACCAAAATTCACAACGTCGAAAGAACAGTTGCCGAAAAAATCAGATTCAATCAAAGTATACATTGGGCGAATTGGCTAAGACAGCTGTATTAAAGTATACATTTGGTGAGTTGACTAAGACAACTGTGTTGAAGTATACATTGGTTGAGTTGACTAAGACAACTGTGTTAAAGTATACACTGGTTGAGTTGACTAAGACAACTGTGTTGAAGTGTACATTGGGTGAGTTGACTAAGACAACTGTGTTGAAGTATACATTTGTTGAGTTGACTAAGACAACTGTGTTGAAGTGTACATTGGGTGAGTTGACTAAGACAACTGTGTTGAAGTGTACATTGGGTGAGTTGACTAAGACAACTGTGTTGAAGTATACATTGGTTGAGTTGACTAAGACAACTGTGTTGAAGTATACATTGGGTGAGTTGACTAAGACAACTGCGTTGAAGTATACATTGGGTGAGATGACTAAGACAACTGTGTTGAAGTATACACTGGGTGAGTTGACTAAGACAACTGTGTTAAAGTATACATTGGGTGAGTTGACTTAATCAAATGTGTTGAAGTATACATTGGTTGAGTTTACTAAGACAACTGTGTTGAAGTATACATTGGGTAAGTTGACTAAGACAGCTGCGTTGAAGTATACATTGGTTGAGTTGACTAAGACAACTGTGTTGAAGTATACACTGGATGAGTTGACTAAGACAACTGTGTTAAAGTATACATTGGGTGAGTTGACTAAATCAAATGTGTTGAAGTATACATTGGTTGAGTTGACTAAGACAGCTGTGTTAAAGTATACATTGGTTGAGTTGACTAAGACAACTGTGTTAAAGTATACATTGGTTGAGTTTACTAAGACAACTGTGTTGAAGTGTACATTGGGTGAGTTGACTAAATCAAATGTGTTGAAGTATACATTGGGTGAGTTGACTAAGACAACTGTGTTGAAGTATACATTGTGTGAGTTGACTGTGTTAAAGTAATTAAGTACGAGAGTCGAGCTGACTGACATTTTCATACAGTACAAGTCGAAATAAATGCCCTCCTATATAAACGTTCTGATCAGAGTTTACACTATTTGTAGTTCACTTTTATCCATGGATAGTTTCCTTTCGTATAAATTAGTTGAATAATGAATGATTGTTCCACTTTTAAAACCCTGTGTTCAAAGAATAAGTTTAAATTTCACTGTATAAATGGGCAAGGAACACAAACCCCATAAACAAGAAGGTGTGCTGCTCCATGTTCCATTTGGTTGACAAACCATAGTGCCCACTCCATCGGAAAGGGTGTGGCTTTGCTGGCAGCTCACTTTGACCTTTGACCCCACTAACCTCATGTTGCCTTTGACTATGCCATTGACAATTCGTACCGGACCGCATTCTAAAACAGAGGTATAACAATTAAACCCACCGCCTGCTGAACAAAATACGTCAACCCATACTCTGATCTGCTTAACCCTTTCGACGCCAAATTTCTAATTGTCCTCTGCAATCCAATTTCTGTTATATAATTCGGTACAAAATGGAAATGAGATGAATAAATGCAAATCTCATAGGAATAAAGCAAATATATAGAAACATAGATCGAGAAAAAAGTGAAGTCTCTGATCACACGCCGCCTTGACAAGGCGGCGTCTGATCTGGAACAGAACTATTTGTCGAGGTGCATTTATGCGACTTTGGCGGTGAAAAGGTTAAAGCCACATCCTGTCTAACAAAATATGTCAAGTCACACTCTGACCTGCTTCAATTCATACTATATCTATATTACTGTCGGTCTACATTAACCATTTCATTGTTTAATAATCATGTAAGAAATAATGACATCATGAATATTTATAAGCTGTATTTTTTATAAAAGAAACTGTTCTGCTGTGACAAATGCTGTAGAATTATATTTACATAATGCCAAAAGCAAACAGAACCGACCCTGATCAGATTGCTCCTATAGGAGCCGTCTGATCAGGATCTTCTCTGTTTGCAAATACGGCTCCAGCTATTCAAACACACATGCTTAGTATCCTATTTCAAACCTGCACCTGGTCAGAGGTCTAACATATACGTTTTTAGATTTATTCTAGTTTTACTGAAAAACACAATTTAAAAACACAATTATGAATTACTGATTTTGTGCTGAAAAGGACATAATTTATACAAGAAATTCCCTGCAACAGATGAGAGGGTATAGCATATACAAATTCCATATTTCTCTACTATACCCCTATTGCGACGGAATCGTCTCAAACACATCCACTTCACCTATCTGGAACACTGATGTTCTCAGACCTCTTACTCGCACATCTGGAAGACTGTCGTTCTCAGACCTCTACTACAACTATCTGGAACACTGATGATCTCAGACATCTACTCCATCTATGTGGAACACTGACGTTCTTAGACATCTACTACAACTATCTAGAACACTGACGTTATCAGACATCTACTCCATCTATGTGGAACACTGACGTTATCAGACATCTACTCCATCTATGTGGAACACTGACGTTATCAGACATCTACTCCATCTATGTGGAACATTGACGTTATCAGACATCTACTCCATCTATGTGGAACACTGACGTTCTCAGAATCTACTCCACCTATGTGGAACACTGACGTTATCAGACATCTACTACAACTATCTGGAATACTGATGTTCTCAGACATCTACTACAATGTACAACTTTCTGTAACACTGATGTTCTCATACCTCTATTTAAACTATCTGGAACACTGATGTTCTCAAACATCTATTACAACAATCGGGAACACTGATGTTTTCAGACCTCTACTGCAACTTGCTGGAACACTGACGTTCTTAGAATTCTACTTCAACTTTCTGGAACACGGGCTTTCTCAGACCTCTATTCAATATATCTAGAACACTGATCTACTCCAACCGCTACTACAACTATCTTGAACAATAATGTTCTCAGACCTCTACTACAACATTCTGGAACACTGGCGTTCTCAGACCTTTACTCTTTCTATCTAGAACACTGATCTTCTCAAACCGCTACTATAACTATCTGGAACACTGGCGTTCTCAGACCTCTACATAATCTGTCTAAAACACTGATCTTCTCCAATCGCTACTACAACTATCTAGAACACTGATCTTCTCCAACCGCTGCTACAACTATCTAAAACACTGATCTTCTCAGACATCTACTACAACTATCTGGAACACTGACGTTTTCAGACCCCTACTTAATCTGTCTGAAACACTGATATTCTCCAACCGCTGCTACAACTATCGAGAACACTGATCTTACAGATAGTGTTCTTAGACGAAATGCTCGACCTAACCCATATTGCGACCACTAATAAGAATCGTCTCAAACAGATTGCTAGAAAATATATAGCCTGTCGCCGCCCTACCCTATTGGCGCTCTCAAACCTTTAACCACCTCCCTATCTGGAACACTAGCGTGATTAGACGACTACACTACCTATTTAAAACACTGGCGTGTTTAGACCTTTGTTTCACCTATCTGGAATACTGGTGTTATTCTATGTAGCGTGATTCTATATAGTATTTTTCTATATAGCACGATTCTATATGAATGTAGTATTACTCTATGTAGCGTAATTGTATATAGTGTTATTCTATGTAGCGTGATTCTTTATAGTGTTATTCTATGTAGGGTGATTCTATATAGTGTTATTCTATATAGAATGATTCTATATAGTGTTTTTCTATATAGCGTGATTCTATATAGCGTGATCCTATGCAGCGTGATTCTTTATAGTGTTATTCTATGTAGCGTGATTCTTTATAGTGTTATTCTATGTAGCTTAATTGTATATAGTGTTATTCTATATATCGTGATTCTATATAGTGTTATTCTATATAGCGTGATTCTATGTAGGTTATTCTATGTAGCGTGGTTCTGTGTTTTGTTATTCTATGTAGCGTGACTCTATATAGTGTCACTCTATGTAGCGTGATTCTATATAGTGTTATTCTATATAGCGTGATTCTATAAAACGGAGTTGCTACTATAAGATAGTTGCTACTACAAGAGTGTTGCTACTTTATAATAACTGTTGTTCAATGAGACGCTACTGAAGGGGGCTGCTAATATAATATAGTTGCTACTACTTGTGAGAGAGTTGCTACTTTAAAAGAACTGTTGCTCGAGGAGAAGCTACTATGATGGAGCTGCTACTATAACATAGCTGCTACTACAAGAGAACTGCAGCTCAAGGAGTCGCTACTGTAAGGGAGCTGCTATTATAAAACAGTTGCTACTAGAGAACTGCAGCTCCAGGAGACGCTAGTGTAAGGGAGTTGCTATTATAAGATAGTTGCTTTTATAAGAGACCTGCAGCTCAAGGAGCCACTAGTGTAAGGGAGCTGCTACTATAAGATAGTTGCTACTATAAGAGAACTGCAGCTCAAGGAGTCGCTACTGTAAGAGAGCTGCTATTTTAAAATAGTTACTACTATAAGAGAACTGCAGCTCAAGGATACGCTACTGTACGGGAGCTGCTACTATAAGATAGTTGCTATTATAAGAGAAATATAGTTCAAGGAGCCACTACTGTAAGGGAGCTGCTACTATAGTTCAGTGAGCCACTACTATAAGATAGTTGCTACTATAAGAGAACTGCAGCTCAGGGAGCCACTACTATAAGATAGTTGCTACTATAAGAGAACTGCAGCTCAAGGAATAGCTACTGTAAGGGAGCTGCTACTATAAGATAGTTGCTACTATAAGAGAACTGCAGCTCAGGGAGCCACTACTATAAGGGAGCTGCTACTATAAGATAGTTGCTACTATAAGAGAACTGCAGCTCAAGGAGCCACTACTGTAAGGGAGCTGGTACTATAAGATAGTTGCTACTATAAGAGACCTGCAGCTCAAGGAGCCACTACTGTAAGGGAGCTGGTATATAAGATAGTTGCTACTATAAGATTATTATACTAAACCTTTGAGTTTTAATAGATACAGCTGCAGTATGAAAATAATAATTTTCAAATGTAATCGAAAGCGAGATTCGAGTCACCGAATAGAACTCACCGGAATTACATTTATTCATTGGTCGGATTTGTTTTGAAAACCAGTTTAATAGAACAATTTATTAAACATCTAGGGCCAATACACGTGCAGTCCGCTGTTATGAGGTATCCAGACACACACGCACTTCGTCAAATTTGTAATGTCGTTGTATGATAGTCACAAATCGTCCGATTAACCGGTTAACCGGTCGAAAGAGTGAACGATTAATCGGTTAGTGAAAATACCGATTATTGATACCCCTAAATTATGTTATTAAGATAACTGCTGCTCAAGTAGTCGCTACTGTAAAGGAGCTGCTACTATAAGGGAGCTGCTACTATAAGGGAGCTGCTACTATAAGGGAGCTGCTACTATAAGAGAACTACCTCTCTCAGACAGCTGCTACTATAAGGGAGCTGCTACTTAAAGAGAACTACCTCTATAAGACAGCTGCTACTCTAAGGGAGCTGCTACTACAAGAGAACTACCTCTGTCAGACAGCTGCTACTATAAGGGAGTTGCTACTACAAGAGAACTACCTTTATAAGACAGCTGCTACTATAAGGGAGCTGCTACTACAAGAGAACTACCTCTTTCAGACAGCTGCTACTATAAGGGAGCTGCTACTATAAGAGAACTACCTCTTTCAGACAGCTGCTACTATAAGGAAGCTGCTACTACAATAGAACTACCTCACTCATACAGCTGCTACTATAAGGGAGCTGCTACTATAAGAGAACTACCTCTCTCAGACAGTTGCTACTATAAGGGAGCTGCTACTATAAGAGAACTACCTCTCTCAGACAGCTGCTACTATAAGGGAGTTGCTACTATAAGAGAACTACCTCTTTCAGACAGCTGCTACTATAAGGGAGCTGCTTCTACAAGAGAACTACCTCACTCAGACAGCTGCTACTATAAGGAAGATGCTACTATAAGAGAACTACCTCTATAAGACAGCTGCTACTACAAGAGAACTACCTCTATATGATAGCTGCTACTATAAAAGGGAGCTGCTAAAGTATAGTGAACTGCTACAATAAGGTGTCTATAAGGGAGTTGCTTCTATAATAGTGCTGCTACTGAAAGAGAGTTGTCTCTATAAAAGAGTTGCTACTATGAGAGAGTTGCTACTGAAAGACAGCTGTCTCTATAAGGGAGTTGCTACTATGAGAGAGCTATTGCTATGAAATAGCTGCTATTATAAGAGATCTGCTTCAACCAGGTAATTGCCACTAAAAGAGAGATGTCATAATAAGCGAGCTGAGGGGACTGATACTATAAAAGAGCTGCTACTATAAGCGAGCTGCTACTATATAAGAGAGCTGATACTATAAAGCAGCTAGTCACCGAATGTAACTGCAAAGATTTGTTTTTGTAAAGCATAACTCATATGTATAATTTCCAATATATTGGCATTGCTTCAAATTGCGTAGCTTTCTGCATTATTTATATCCTACGCGTCATGCTATCTAATATGGGACGTTATATCGCAGATAAACGTTTTTTTTCTAAAAGTCTCCTTATAAATAATACACTGGGATTGAGTTATCTTGTTAGACAAATTCATACAATTTTAATTTTTAAATTGCATTTTTTTTTGTTCGCAGTCGACGGACCAGCGAAAACCAGAATGTGTGTTTAACCCTTTCCCTCATATAAACGTGTTTTCGCGCTTTTGCAAACAGAGCAGACCCAGATCAGACGGCTCCTAGAGGAGCCGTCTGATCAGGGTCTGCTCTGTTTGTTAATATAATTTGATAGATCTGTTCCTTCAGTTTCTAAAATGGCTGCAATGTTCCACCTTCCATATTTCATTATAACTATTCTGTCCATGAATATTAAGTAGGTATTGAAATTTGGAATAAACATAGAACAGGGAAAGGGTTAAGGGGTTAAGGGATTCAGAACAGGGGACTCGTGTCTGGGTGCTTACTGTGTCCTGCGGGAGTGTCTTTTGGTGAGTTTTGTCTTCTGAATGTCTTCTTGTGTAGTACAGCGGGGTTCTGTCTCGGTGTCTACTGAATATTGTCTCGGTTTCTACCGAGTCCTGTGTGGGTTTTTTCCTGTGCCCTGTTTAGGTGTCTTCTGGTTCAGTACAGCGGGTCCTGTTTTGGGTGTCTAATGGGTTCTGTTTGGCTTTCGTCTGGTTCAGTACAGCGGGCGCCTGTCTGGATTTCTAATGGGTCCCGTTTGGGTGGCCTCTGGTTCAGTACAGCGGGTCCTGTTTGGCGGTCTCTAGGGTCTTGCTTCGGTGTCTAGTGGGTCCAGTTTGGGTGACTTCTGGTTCAGTACATCGGGTCCTGTCTGTGTGTCTACTGGGTCCTGTCTGTGTGTTTACTGGGCCCTGTTCAGTTGACGCCTGGGTCCTGTTTGGGTGTCTTCTGTTTCAGTGCAGCGGTTGTGTGTGTCTACTGGGTCCTGTCTGTGTGTTTAGCGGGTCCTGTATGGGTGTCTCCTGGGTCCTGTCTGGGTTTCTCCTGGTTCAGTACAGTGGTTGTGGGTGTTACTGGGTCCTGTTTGGGTGTCTCCTGGGTCCTGTTTGGGTGTCTTCTGTGTCCTGTTTGGGTGTCTCCTGGGTCCTGCTTGGGTGTCTCCTGGGTCTTGTTTGGGTTTCTCCTGGTTCAGTACAGTGGTTGTGGGTGTTACTGGGTCCTGTTTGGGTGTCTCCTAGGTCCTGCTTATGCATCTTCTGGTTCAATACAGCGGTTCTGTGCGTCTACTGGGGTCCTGTTCGGGTGTCTTCTGGTTCAGTACAGTAGTTTTTGTGTGTTACTGGGTCCTGTTTGGGTGTCTCCTGGGTCCTGTTGATTCTTCTGGTTCAGTACAGCTGTTCTGTGTGTCTGCTGGATCTGTTTGAGTGTCTACTGGATCCTGTTTGGGTGTCTCCTTGGTCCTGTTTTGGGTGTCTTCTGGCGGTTTCTACTGGTTATGTATATTGGAGGTTGTGTCTTGGTAACTGGTTTAGTACATAGGGATCCTGTGCAGAAGCGCCCTGTCAGGGTGTCTACTGGTTCATTGCATAGGGGTCATGTCTGTGTGTCTACTTGTTCATTGCATAGGGGTCATGTCCGAGTGTCTACTGGTTCATTGCATAGGGGTCATGTTTGGGTGTCTACTGTTTCAATACATAAAGGTCCTGTTCTGAGTGTCTACCGGTTCACTACACGGGGGTCCTGTCAGGGTACCTACTAGTTCAGCATATAGAGATTCTGTCTGGCTAACCATTGGCTTTGTATATAGGATGTCTGTCAGGGTGTCTACTGGTTCAGTACAAAGGGGTCGTGGCTGGGTCTCTACCGGTTCAGTACAAAAGGGTCGTGGCTGGGTGGCTACTGGTTAAGTACAAGGGGTTCGTGGCTGGGTGGCAACTGGTTCAGTACAAAGGGGTCGTGGCTGGTCGGCTACTGGTTCAGTACAATGAAGTCATTGGTGTCCACTGGTTGAGTACAGAGTGGTCATGTTTGAGAGTCCAGTGGTTTAGTAGAGGGTGTCCTATCTGAGTGTGCACTGGTTCAGTATAGGGGGTCACGTCTGAGAGTGCACTGGTTCAGTATAGGGGGTCCTGTCTGAGTGTCCACTGGTTCAGTATAGGGGGTCCTATCTGAGTATCCACTGGTTCAGTATAGGGGGTCCTCTCTGAGTGTGCACTGGTTCAGTATAGGGGTCCTATCTGAGTGTCCAGTAGTTCAGTATAGGGGGTCACGTCTGAGTGTGCACTGGTTCAGTATAGGGGGTCCTATCTGAGTACCCACTGGTTCAGTATAGGGGGTCCTGTCTGAGTGTCCACTGGTTCAGTATAGGGGTCCTATCTGAGTATCCACTGGTTCAGTATAGGGGGTCCTGTCTGAGTGTCCACTGGTTCAGTATAGGGGTCCTATCTGAGTATCCACTGGCTCAGTATAGGGGTCCTATCTGAGTATCCACTGGTTCAGTATAGGGGGTCCTATCTGAGTGTCCAGTAGTTCAGTATAGGGGGTCCTATCTGAGTATCCACTGGTTCAGTATAGAGGTCCTATCTGAGTACCCACTGGTTCAGTATAGAGGTCCTATCTGAGTATCCACTGGTTCAGTATAGGGGGTCCTATCTGAGTGTCCAGTAGTTCAGTATAGGGGGTCCTATCTGAGTGTCCAGTAGTTCAGTATAGGGGGTCCTATCTGAGTGTCCAGTAGTTCAGTATAGGGGGTCCTATCTGAGTGTCCAGTAGTTCAGTATAGGGGGTCCTATCTGAGTGTCCAGTAGTTCAGTATAGATGGTCCTGTCTGAGTGTCCAGTAGTTCAGTATAGAGGGTCCTGTCTGAGTGTCCAGTAGTTCAGTATAGATGGTCCTATCTGAGTGTCCAGTAGTTCAGTATAGAGGGTCCTGTCTGAGTGTCCACTGGTTTAGTATAGAGGGTCCTGTCTGAGTGTCCACTGGTTTAGTATAGAGGGTCCTGTCTGAGTGTCCACTGGTTTAGTATAGGGTGTCCTGTCTGAGTGTCCACTGGTTTAGTATAGAGGGTCCTGTCTGAGTGTCCACTGGTTTAGTATAGGGTGTCCTGTCTGAGTGTCCACTGGTTTAGTATAGAGGGTCCTATCTGAGTGTCCACTGGTTTAGTATAGAGGGTCCTGTCTGAGTGTCCACTGGTTTAGTATAGAGGGTCCTGTCTGAGTGTCCACTGGTTTAGTATAGAGGGTCCTGTCTGAGTGTCCACTGGTTTAGTATAGAGGGTCCTGTCTGAGTGTCCACTGGTTTAGTATAGAGGGTCCTGTCTGAGTGTCCACTGGTTCAGTATAGGGGGTCCTGTCTGAGTGTCCACTGGTTCAGTATAGGGGGTCATGTCTGAGTGTCCACTGGTTTAGTATAGAGGGTCCTGTCTGAGTGTCCACTGGTTCAGTATAGGGGTCCTGTCTGAGTATCCACTGGTTCAGTATAGGGGTCCGATCTGAGTGTCCGCTCGTTCAGTATAGGGTGTCCTGTCTGAGAGTCCACTGCTTTGGTTTAGGGTGTCCTGTCAGAGTGTCCACTAATTCAGTATAGGGTGTCCTGTCTGAGTGTCCACTGATTCAGTATAGGGTGTCCTGTCTGAGTGTATACTGTTTCAGTATATGGGGTCCTGTCTGAGTGTCCACTGGTTCAGTATATAGGGTCCTGTTTGAGTATCCATTAGTTCAGTATATGGGGTCCTATCTGAGTGTCCACTGGTTCGGTATATATGGTCCTGTTTGAGTATCCATTAGTTCAGTATATGGGGTCCTATCTGAGTGTCCACTGGTTCGGTATATATGGTCCTGTTTGAGTATCCATTAGTTCAGTATAGGGTGTCCTGTCTAGATGTGTACTGTGCATAGGATCACATTTTCCCAGATAACATTTTCTAAATACTACCTGTATTACTGCATTCACTCTGTCAACTTCTATTACAAGTACTTCCATCACTACCACTACCGCCACTTCTACTATCACTACCATATTATCACCAATACTACTACCACTGCCACTGCCACTACTACCACTACCACAACTACCACTACCACTACTACCATTACTACCATTAATAACAAATAACATTACAACTACCACTACCACTACTAGTACCACTACCACTACTACCACTACCACTACTAGTACCACTACCACTCCCACTACTAACACTGCCACTACTACTACTGCTACCATTACTACCACTACCACTACCACTACGACCACTACCACTACTACCATTACTACTACTACTACCACTACCACTACTACTACTACAACTACTGCAACTACTACTACTACAACTACTTCCACTACGATTACTACTACTGCCACTACTACCACTGCTACCACTACCACTACCACTACTGCCACTTCCACTAAAATCACTGCCACTACTACCACTACAAGTACTATCACTACAATAACCACTTCTACCACTACCATTACTACCACTACCATTACTACACTACCACTACTACAACTACCACAACTATCACTACAACTACTACTACTAACACTACTACCACTACTACCACTACCACTACTACCACTACCACTTCTGTCACCACCACTACTACCACTACAACAACTATCACTACAACTATTACCACTACCGGGTGGATAGGGTCGAATGGATATACATGTTATACATGAACTAAAACATTATTGTGTATCCACTTGGCAATACAACACTTTCAGGATTTGCTTCAAACTTTCACAGATAAATAATCTTGATGTGCAGATGCTTATAAAGAAATATAGTCATCCCGTGTCCATTAGCAAAGTGTTTACTTGAAACGTGTTTTACTTAGAGACAATATCGCCAGAAGAAGCAGGGATTCCGTTTTCCATGGACACAATTCTAGTTTTAAATCGGATGTTTCGCACAGATTGTCGTTTCAAACTTTCTTTATAATGTCATACTGTCATATAACAAACCGACACGGATACCTGTGGTTTATAGGAAATAGACAAGTGCACTATTTTAATTTACAAATATCCCGGCAAACTGGATTCAGTGATACACACATTTGACCTTAACATTGCAATTCAAACTGTCAACTACAGACAAACACTGGTTACAGGTGTTAATGCATTAAGTAAAACCTCTCTATATCGGCCACTAAATTACATTAAGTATTTTGTGTTAAAGACAGGTGGCTGCTTAAAGCAAGGTGACAGTAAAACAGAACGCTCCTATAGGAGCGGTTTGTTTTATTTTCACCTTGCTTTAAACAGCCACCTGCCCGAAATACCAATTAATTAACACAATTTAGTGGCCGTTATAGAGATGTTTTACTGCACGTGTTTTCCATTTCTGATAAAACAAACAGTATGAATTCTGGTGAACTATAAATTAGCTATACAACTCATCAAGATCCAAACAGTATGCAAAGGTCATCAAATATGTGCCCATGAATTAAAGGTTTAACCCTTTCGGCGCCAAATTTCTAATTGTCGTCTGCAATCCAAGTTTGAGACAAGATTCAGACAAATAGTGAAGTCCCTGATCAGACGCCGCCTTTTCAAGGCGGCGTCTGATCTGGGACTGCACTATTTGTCGTGGGACTGGGACTGCACTATTTGTCGTGGTGCATTTATGCGACTGCGGCGGTGAAAGGGTTAATTCTTTCACTGCCAATGTCGCATTCGTGATTACCTTTGAAAACAGTTTGGACCAGATGAGTCGCTAAGTAATTTGATTGGTCAGATTTGAGTTCTCAAGCTTTTGATTGGTCAGATTTGAGCCTTTGGCTCAAATCTGACCAATCAAAAACTTGAGAACGAACTCAGACTCAACTAAACGTTTTATAAGCATGGACCCTGAATTCAAATTGTTTGTTACTATGATTATTTTCCAAACAAAACGAAAAAGCACGACAAATGTAGCAGACGGCAAAATTTGCAGACGACAAATTTTGACAGCGAAAGCGTTAAAAGACTTCATTAATAATTCCATGCTCGGGATCACATTAAACCTGGTCTCTTTCATTGGCAATATTATCTGCTAAAAATGTCGTCTGCTTTTTTTTAACATTATCACAAGTCCATTATTTTTTTCAGACTTTGTTGTTCGAACGGGACCAACAACATGGGTACTAATCAGGGTAAATCCTCGTCTGGTCTTGATCCAACTGGTTATGAACAATCAATGAGAAGGAAAAAGAATGAGAGATGTAACAGTTCTCAAAAGGCTTACAGCAATCGTCGAAAAATCAATAGCAATATCTAATTTATAAGACGGAAATGGTGTTTTAGATCTGGTTGATTTGAATGCATAGAGAGACAACAATTCCTGAAAATTGAATGTATTAACTTTAAACTCTTTCGCTGTCAAATTGTTACTGTCGTCTGCAAACGTTGACGTCTGCCACAAATTTTCTTTCTTTTTATTTTGCAATTTTGTTCCGAAGATACAGTCAGAGTAACAAATAGTTTGGATCCTGATGAGATGCCGAGTTACTCGGCATCTCATCTGGATCCAAACTGTTTGCGTAAGTAAGCCTAATCACAAATGTGACATTGGCAGCGAAAGGATTAACCCATAGTCTGCTGATAAAAAGAACTCTGGCCTAACTCTCAGCTTCTATCAATGTTACTTGCTTCCGATTTGTTGAAACCTTTGAAAAACAGTTGACCGATTAGCCAATCAGATTGGACCCTGGTGCCACGCCCAGTCACTCAACGTGTCACATGAGTCCAATTGTTGGCATATAAATGTTTGAACACGCGTTTGCATTCGAATAGTCCAGTATACTGTGAGAGCTTTTACGAACAGTACAGACCCAGATAAGAAGCCCCAATAACTGGGTAAAGTCTCACGAGAACTCATACCGTTTGAAATGCTGATTTTGTTCTTTAACCCTTTCGCTGCCAAACTCTGTCGTCTGCTAACTTTGTCGTCTGCTACAAATTTTCATTCTTTTTGTATTCTTCATTTTTGTTTCTAAAACGTAGTAACAGTAACAAACAGTTCGGATCCTGATGACTCGGCGTGTCATCTGGATCCAAACTGTTTGCATAGGTAATCACAGATCCGGCATTGGCAGCGAAAGACTTAAAATAAATATCACAGGATATCTGCTATATGCTAAGCCTGTTTAAACATGAAGGCATTAAATCTAATTCTTACTGACTGAACGCATTACACAATTTAACATAGCATTCAATTAATCATTAAATTTAACATTGTCACTGCCGTTGACGAGTCTGCGATTGCCTTTTCCTAAAGTTTGGATCAAAATGAGACACCGTTTAATTCGACGTTTTATCAAATTCCATAGGTTCCATGCTGTGATTTATGTGCTTATTTGAATCAATAAGGAAGGACATTTAAAAAATTAGAATTGAAGCTGACGACAAACTTTGCAGACAATAAATGCAGATATTCAGTTAATCATACAACAAAGCTTTGTGAACCATCATAAGTAAAACCTCTCTAAACCGGAATTCTATTAGAGAAAAATATATACTTTTAGGCAGGTGGCTGCTAAATGCAGGGTGAAATTCATACAGAAAGCTCCACTCGGAGATTTCAGTAGGACTATCACCCTGCATTAAGCTGCTACATGTTTCAAAGACCGATATAAATGCTAAATTTAACGTCCTGTTTGAGAGGTTTTATTCTACCCGTTAACTGTTGCCGAAAAGCGACTGATAGGACGTTTGATGCAGTGGGCAAATACCTCCTTAACCCTTTCACCACCAATGTCGCAAAAAAAAAAAAAATTCACCACGACAAATAGTGCAGTCCCAGATCTGACGCCGCCTTGAAAAGGTGGCGTCTGATATGGGACTTCACTTTTTGTCTCAACTCTATGTCTATATTTGTGCTTGATGCCTTTGAAATTTGAACTTATTGATCTCATTTCCTTATTTTACCGTATGATTTAACAAAATTGGATTGCAGGCGACAATTAGAAATTTTGCGCCGAAAGGTTTATAACGTTTGGATCTAGACGAAACACTGTGTAACTTGGCGTCTCATTATCCTTATTATCAATTGTGCTTAACACAACATTTACGTTGAAGAGAAGAAATTATAGTAAAGTCCAATCTGAAACCTTAAATATTGATTACATAGGAAAGTTATTTTGCATAAAGAGTTGTCCCTTTTTAATATATTTACGTTTCCTAAGGTGTGCCATCTGTGGCTAGTGTGTGTCAACTGTTGCTACTGTGTGTCATCTGTGGCAAATGAGTGTCATCTGCCGCTATTAGGTGCCATCTTGTTTTAAGCAGCCACCTGGCCTAAATACCAACTAATTAACACAATTTAGTGACCGTTATAGAGAGGGTTTACTGTGGTTCAAAAACATTTAAATACATTTTTGGATTAGAAAAAGAGGTTTTAATGAGAAAACATTATCCAAAACCACATTTAATAACATTTTATATGAACTGATAACTAGTGATAGATAATATACATACTGAATGACACTCTCCGTGAGAAAAATACCTAATGGTTTGGAAACAATACCGATATTTCGCGGAAAGTTCACATCACGTGTTTGAACACTAAGGAGACATAATAATTCTAGTGTGACTACACGGACCAGTTCATTCGCTAATTTAATGAGAAATTGAAGAATGTTTCATGTTAATAACTTAACAGTACTTGGAATGATTACCTTTGATAGGACACAAGCCCGTGGTAATGTTACAAACGCCTTCAGTACATGAACTGCAGGTCTGTGAGATCTGAAACGAATGGAAACTCCAGTTACATGAATTATTACTAACTACATTTTACAAATTAAAACTGCTATAAACGACTATAAAGAGGAAACTCGGGCTCTTTAACACTTTAACTGTTCTATGTTCATGAAAGAAATAATGACATTATGCGTATCTATTAGCTGAAATTGTACAATGTAAACTTTTCAAGGGAATACTTTCGCCTTGACAAAAATGTAGAATCAGATCTATATTATGTCAAGCAGAGTAAACCCTGATAAGACGGCTATTATAAGATGGCGTTTATAGTGTTCCCTCTCTACGACACCCTTTGGGATACGAAGATTGTATGTGTTGTTCAGAAGGAGTTGTTATAGGGAGGGAAAATCAAACATAATTGGCTTGTTTGCAGATCCCAGATAAGGTGTATTTCGAGAACTAAAACCGTTATGCCTCAACAAACCCTGTGTTGTGACCACTCTTTAGAATCGTCACAAAGTGACGATTCTAAAGAGTGGTCACAACATAGGGGTTGATGGAGGCATAAAGAAAATACGATGGAAAAAGGTTGTTTCTGGAGACTCTTTGTTTCGCAAACAGTGACATGCGTTGTTGTAAGGAGGGAATCGTTATTGAGAGGGCCGTTGTAGAGAGGGAGGGAACACTGTATGTGAAGGAAATTATTAAAGGATGTGATCGATTATTGCAGGATCAAAGTAATAAAGAAAGCACCCTAGTCGAACTTTCTGCATTACTTTTCCTTTCATTAAGCAAATATCTGAATATTAATGCTACGCTGCTTAATCATAGAGGTCGCTTATTTACCCTGTACTCCATATACCCATTAACTCTGCTTTCCCTATACCCATTAACCCTGTGCTCCATATACCTGTTAACGTTCTACTCCATATACCCATTAACCCTGTACTCCATATACCAATTAACCGTGTACTCCACATACCTATTAATCCTGTACTCCATACGCCAATTTACTCTGTTTTCCCTATACTCATTAACCCTGTACTCCTTATACCCATTAACCCTGTACTCTATATACTCATTAACCCTGTACTCCATATACCAATTAACCCTGTACCCTTATACCAATTATCCCTCTACTCCATATACCAATTAACCCTGTACTCCATATACCAATTAACCCTGTACTCCATATACCAATTAACCCTGTATACCATATACTCATTAACCCTGTGCTCCATTTACCTATTAACCCTGTACTCCATATACCAATTAACCCTGTACTCCATACGCCAATTTACTCTGTTTTCCCTATACTCATTAACCCTGTACTCCTTATACCCATTAACCCTGTACTCTATATGCCCATTAACCCTGTACTCCATATACCAATTAACCCTGTACTCCATATACCAATTAACCCTGTACTCCATATACCTATTAACCCTGTACTCCATATACTCATTAACCCTGTACTCCATATACTCATTAACCCTGTACTCCATATACCCATTAACTCTCTACTCCATATACCAATTAACCCTGTACTCTTATACCCATTAACCCTGTACTCGATATACCTGTTAATCTCTACTCGATATACCCATTAACCCTGTTCTCCATATACCTGTTAACCCTGTACTCTATAAACCAATTAACCTGTACTCCATACACACATTAACCCTGTTATCCATAAACCCATTTACTCTATACACCATATACCAATTAACCCTCTACTCCGTATACTCATTTACCCTGTATTCCTCATACCCTTTAATCTTGTGATTCATATACCTATTTTACGCTTTTTCAAGCGGTGTAGGCTCTGACCAGACATATCCTGTAGGTTTGGTCAGGGTTTGCTCTATTTGCTTCTGGAATAATATAATCCTCATTGTACAGTGTCTGCCAAGACCAAGCAAGGACGAACACACGGACGCACGTACGGAAGTATGCACACACGCATACACATTTTCAAATTCTAACACAGGAATGTAGTTGATGTGATTGTTTAGAAACTGGCAAACAAATAAAGGTGTTTTAGAATGTTCTTGATCCGTTACTCCATAAATACGACTTTCTACGCCTCTGTCAACAGATTAGACCCATATATCAGAAGTCTAGTGTATCAACAGTGTTCTACAGTTTCTGCCGTGGTTAAAACTTGCCGTGTCCATGTGCCATTATAAACGAAATCTAATTGATATTCATGACGTCATTATTTCTTATATAAATAATCATGAAATTGAATTCATAGTTTGACTCTGACAATGTGTTTATGTTAACCACTTCCTAGGTATCCGCGTCACCAGACACACATAACATACAGTGAACCCTTATTATACCGGCATTCGTTACAATGGCACCCTCGTTATACCGGCAGTATGCATTGAAACAGAATTGTCGCGAATTCTTTCAAACAATCACTGAATAAATAGGTACAATGCCAATAAGACAGGTGATCGCCTAAAGGGAGCTTTTTGCACTTCTTGTGTTCTGCATTAAGCGTTCACCTGTTGGTACTAGTTTAACACTGGCCATATGGTGCCTTTCATATTTAAACTCATTATAACGGCAACCTCGTTATACCAGCAAAATGTCTGGAAACAAACACCTCCGTAGTAACGAGGGTTCACTGTATTTGATCCAAATGAGGCTACAAGTATTTTGACGTCTCATCATAATCTAAGGCTGTTTGACACCCAGACATTAGTTAATCAGAAATTTGACAATTTTACCCCATGAATATTCATGTAAGAAAGAATAACATCATGAATATTAATTAGATAAACTGCTATAATAGCACATGAACACATTCATTTTGGACATCGCAGAATCTTCAGAATCAAATCTATATCATAAGCAAATAGAGCGGACCCTGATTAGACGGCTCCTATAGAAACTGTCTGATCTGGGTCTACTCTGTTTGTAAAAGCGTGGAAGACGTATTTATGGAGTAATAAGAATTACTATGCTAGTAGTTTGGAAGTTCAGCTGTATTTTGGCGAGTTGGAAAAGTTGTTAAATGCGAGCCTTGGCGAGCATTTAATTACTTTTCTGACGAGCCAAAATACAGCTTAACTTCCAAACCACTAGCATAGTAATTCTTTTATCACGCAACACCCAGAAAAATGGAGAAAATGAAGAAAAAGAAAGATTGCTAAAGCGGTTTCGTCCCCTGATTGAAAATACATGTAAGTGCGATATACATGACGTCATGTGGGCGTGCAGTTACGTCATCGACTTTTACAACATAAACAAACTTGATTTAATCCTTTTATCTGGACAAATAGTTGAGACAAAGGTGAGCAAATGTGTTAAATTTGATGTTTATGTTTAATTATGCCTTTTTCGTCCTTCTGTTTTCCTCCTATTGGCTGAACCAAACATGCATCCCAGTGGGGTCAGTACATATGCACTCTACCTCACAAAATACACCGCCGACGTGGAAACTATTATGCTAGTAGGAAGTGACTGTATTTCGTGACGTTGCATGATAAAAGGGTTTATCGAATCGTATGTAGCCGAACGTTTACTGTGGGATAACGGTTAAAACGTCGTACGTTTACTGCGGAATAACGGTTAAAACGTCGTACGTTTACTGCGGTATAACGGTTAAAACGTCAAGCTCACATAAATTAACACAGATCAATCTTTATCCTACTGTAAATGTTGTCGAAATATTGATCTCCTACAAGCTTTATTTACATTGATCTGCTACAAGCTTTATTCATATTGATCTCCTGCCATCTTTATTTACATTGACCTAATACACGTTTTATTTACACTGATCTGATACAAGCATTATATAAATATATTGATCTGCTACAAGCTTTATTTATATTGATCTGCTAATGCTTTATTTATATTGATCTGCTACAAGCTTCATTTAAATTTATCTGCTACAAGCTTTATTAACATTGATCTGCTACAAGTTTTATTTACACTGATCTGCTACATGCTTTATTTACATTGATCTGCTACAAGCTTTATTTATATTAATCTGCTACAAGCTTTATTTACATTGATATGCTACATGCTTTATTTACATTGATCTGCTACATGCTTTATTTACATTGATCTGCTACAAGCTTTATTTATATTGATCTGCTACAAACTTTATTTATATTGATATGCTACATGCTTTGTTTACACTAATCTGCTACAAGCTTTATTTACACTGACCTGCTACAAGCTTTAATTACACTGATCTGCTACATGCTGTATTTACGATAATCTGCTACAAGCTTTATTTACACTGACCTGCTACAAGCTTTATTTACACTGATCTGCTACAAGCTTTATTTATATTGATCTGCTACAAGCTTTATTTACATTGATCTGTTACAAGTTTTATTTATACTATACTGATGTACTACAAGCGTCATTTACATTGATCTGCTACAAATTTATTTATATTGATCTGCTACAGGCTTAATTTATGTTGATCTGCAACAAGCTTTATTTTAACAGATCTTCTACAAGCTTTATTCACATTGACCTGCCACAAGCTTTATGTATACTGATCTTCTATAAGCTTTATTTACACTGATCTGCTACATGCTGTATTTACACTGATTTATTACAAGCTTTATTTAAATTGATCTGCTACAAGCTTTATGTACATTGATCTGCTACAAGCTTTATGTACATTGATCTGCTACAAGCTTTATGTACATTGATCTGCTACAAGCCTTATTTACAATGATCTGCTACAAGCTTCATTTAGATTATTTTGCTACAAGCTTCATTTAAGTTGATCTGCTACAAGCTTTATTTAAATTGATCTGTTGCAAGCTTTATTTCAACAGATCTTCTACAAGCTTTATTTACAATGATCTGCCGCAAGCTTTATTTAAATTGATATGCTGCAAGCTTTATTTAAATTGGTCTGCTTCAAGCTTTATTTACAATGATCTACTTCAAGCTTTATTCATATTGATCTGCTTCAAGTTTCATTTAAATTGATCTGCTACATGCTTTATTTATACTGATTTGCTACATGCTTTAATAATACTGATCTGCCACAAGCTTTATTTATATTGATCTGCTACAAGCTTTATTTATATTGATCTGCTACAAGCTTCATTTACACGGATCTGGCACAAGCTTTATTTATATTGATCTGTCACAAGCTTTGTTTATATTGACCTGCTACAGACTATTTATATTGATCTGCCACAAGCCTTATATATATATTGATCTGCTACAAGCTTTATCTATATTGATCTGCTACAAGCTTCATATATATTGATCTGCCACAAGCTTCATATATATTGATCTGCTACAATCTTCATTTATATTGATATGCTACAATAATGATTTATACTGATCTGCCACAAGCTTTATTTATACTGATCTGCTGCAAATTTATTTTACATTTGTCTGTTACAATCTTTATTTACATTGATCTGCTACAAGTCATCTTCATGTTGACCTGCAACAAGCTTAACTTAAAAATTGATCTGCTGCAAGCTTTTTTTAAAAAAAAACAAACAAAAAAACACAAAATCAAAACAACTTTTAATCTTGTGTCAAACAGCTCGAATTTCGATGAGACACCGATTTTGCTTGATGTCTCATCTGGGTGCAAGTTGTTTGCAAATGTCAAGCATCTCGCGCAGGCAGAAGTGTAAGAATTAATATATGTATGGACAATTAGTGGCTTAACCCTTAGCCTGCAGCATATTTGTTTTATCACTCTGCTCTCGTTGGATAGCAATTAGGCAAATCTTTACAATGATATATAGGATATGTTGAAATGATTTTCTTGGGCAAAAGCATAGATCATGCTGGCATGGATTTCCCAAGGCAAACGGTGAAGGCACAGATGAGACCTAAAGGAGCTCTCTCATCTGTGTCTTCACTGTTTGCAAATGCAACTAATGAACTATAGTTGTGACTGGCAGGCTATGGGTTAATATTTATGTTATATAAACACGAACTGTTTTGACATTGATAAAACCCATAGAATCAGAATTAGATAAGTTCATAAGCAAACAGAGAAGATCTGAATCAGACGGCCCTTCAGGAGTCGTCTTTACTAGGTCTGCTCTGTAGTTTACCCTTCTCTTGCTGAATTTTAAAATACAGTTCTCCTTCTTTACCCATGCCCTGTTGTATAATTACATATATCTTTACTGTGTACACGTATTTCGCTGTGCAATGACTGCTGCGGAGTGCGCTGGTTGCACAATCAACTTGTAAATAGTGCAGACCCTGATGAGACAGCTCCTGCAGGAGCTGTCTCATCTGGGTCTTCACTATTTACAGGTAGGTATATTGACGCGAATAGCAAGCGAAGGGTTAAGACTATAAATAGAGATACCGGTAGAACGCCATACGAACTATATCAGACTACAGATGGAGATTATGGTTGAACACCACACGAAATAGTCATATTACTCTACAAATAGAGATATGGTAGAATACAGCAGGTATAATTTCTGAAAATGGGTGATCCTTCGAAAGCAAAAGTAGAAATTCAAAGAGAAAATTGCAGACTCGGTTTAATTGAGTCTGTTCATGAGTAATAATTAAAAGTGCAACACTACTCACACCCCCTAGCGCCGGCTTAAGCAGTATTCAATTTTCAAAACTAATAACATGAAAACCAATGATCCCGAAGGACCAGAAAATATAACCACACTGAAAATGAAGTACGGGGCGACTTTTTACGGCCGCCACACAAGTACTTAACACCTGCTGTTGTGAAGTACATATATTCTGAAAATGTGTGATAAGTCATATCAGACTACAAATGGGCATACATTTATTAATAGAACATAGGAATTAGTCATATCAGACTACAAATGGAGATATTGATAGAACACCATAGGAATTAGTCATATCAGACTACAAATGGACATATTGATAGAACACCATATGAATTAGTCATATCAGACTATAAATGGATTTATTGGTAGAACACCATAGTAATAGTCATATCAGGCAATAAACGGAGATATTGGTAGAACAATATTGAAATTAGCCATTTCTGACTATAAATGGACATATTGGTAGAGCACCATAGAGTAAGCTTTAACAGATAAACAAACATACAGACAAAATATATATAGTAAAACCTCTCTAAACCGGAATTCTAGCACAGAATATTTTAGATACTTTTATGCAGGTGGCTGAATGACTTTCACCCTGCATTAAGCTGTCACCTGTCTCCAAGACCAATATTTATACTAAATTTTACGTCCGGTTTAGAGGGGTTTTACTGTAAATACAAACATACGAACTACCCAATATTCTTACCGTTGAAGTCCAATCCATGTCCTCTCGGTCAATTGTCACGAAAGACTTCTTTTGTATGAGTTGGAATCCGTCCTCTTCGTTAGTGAGCACCTCGCAAAACTTTGACACTTGTAAATAATTGACACCAATACATTTTGGACGGAGTATGCAGGCTTCTACACACTTCTCCAGTGACACATTCGGGACGTTAACCGTAGTAGATTGCCCAACTTTACGGTGGTTTAATTGTGTTATCCGAAAGGATACCAAGGATTTGGGTGCTACCGCGTACTTCAAATGCTCTACACAAAACACTGCCAAAACGTAAATCCACCACATCCCTGGCCTCTAAGAAGACGTCACTGTTTAAAAGTATAATATGAGTAACTCTCTGGGGAAAATATCTTATTGTATTGCAAACAATGTAGACCTGCACCAAAGCTTAGCCATGACGGAGACTGTAGAATCAGATCTGTAGTATTCCATAAGCAAACACAACACCTTCTGATTAGACGGCTCCTATAGGAGTTGTCTGATCTGAGTCTACTCTGTTCGCAAATGCGTGAAAAGGCTTGTACATCATGTAAAGGATTAAGTATTTATGTTCAGCCCATATGCTCATTGTCTATCTGCTGTCAAAACTTAACGTATCCGGTTGTCGAAGACAGCGATCGTCTCCCAATATCAAAATTAAAATGCACAACTCTGACGTATGCGTTTTAACCATTCGCTTGCTATTCACGTCAATATACCTACCTGTAAATAGTGGAGACCCAGATGAGACAGCTCCTGTAGGATCTGTCTCATAAGGGTCTGCACTATTTACAAGTTGATTGTGCAACCAATGCACTCCACAGAAGTGATTGCACAGCGAAATACTTGTACACAGTGAAGATATATGTAATTATACAACAGGGCATGGGTACAGAATGAGAAATGTATTTTAAAATTCAGCAAGAGAAGGGTTAAAAGACTGTTGATCCACTGCCGTGAGAATGTTGAGTCTGTCAAAGTAATGCATTTCTTAAAGACAAGTTGTCGTTTGTACAAACTACTATCTTTCCACTGTAAACATAAATATTTTAAACTCATTAATCATTTCTGTTGCTGTTGACAACAAATCCTTTTTAACCTTCAAGACTTCAACATATTAACGATCGGCCGATTGTGGTACTGCTCACCGAAATTCATGTCACTATCACCACATTTAACTGAACTGTCCTACCAGTCATTATCATGTCACTATCACCACATTTAACTGAACTGTCCTACCAGTCATTATCATGTCACTATCACTACATCTAACGGACTGTCTGACCAGTCATTATCATGTCACTATCACCACATCTAACTGACTGTCCTATCAGTTACTATCATGTCACTATCACCCCATTTAACTGACTGTCCTACCAGTCATTATCATGTCACTAACACCACATCTAACTGACTGTCCTACCAGTCATTATCATGTCACTAACACCACATCTAACTGACTGTCCTACCAGTCATTATCATGTCACTAACACCACATCTAACTGACTGTCCTACCAGTCATTATCATGTCACTATCACCACATCTAACTGGCTGTCCTACCAGTCATTATCATGTCACTATCACCACATCTAACTGACTGTCCTACCAGTCATTATCATGTCACTAACACCACATCTAACTGGCTGTCCTACCAGTCATTATCATGTCACTATCACCACATCTAACTGACTGTCCTACCAGTCATTATCATGTCACTAACACCACATCTAACTGGCTGTCCTACCAGTCATTATCATATCACTATCACCACATCTGACTGTCCTACCAGTCATTATCATGTAACTATCACCACATCCATCTGACTGTCCTACCAGTCATTATCATGTAACTATCACCACATCTAACTGACTGTCTGACCAGTCATCATCATGTCACTATCACCAAATCTAACTGAACTGTTCTACCAGTCATCATCATGTCACTATCACCAAATCTAACTAAACTGTCCTACCAGTCATTATCATGTCACTATTACCACATATAACTAAACTGTCCTACCAGTCATTATCATGTCACTATTACCACATATAACTAAACTGTCCTACCAGTCATTATCATGTCACTATTACCACATATAACTAAACTGTCCTACCAGTCATTATCATGTCACTATCACCACATCTAACTAAACTGTCCTACCAGTCATTATCATGTCACTATTACCACATATAACTAAACTGTCCTACCAGTCATTATCATGTCACTATCACCAAATCTAACTAAACTGTCCTACCAGTCATTATCATGTCACTATTTACACATATAACTAAACTGTCCTACCAGTCATTATAATGTCACTATCACCACATCTAACTAAACTGTCCTACCAGTCATTATCATGTCACTATTACCACATATAACTAAACTGTCCTACCAGTCATTATCATGTCACTATTACCACATATAACTAAACTGTCCTACCAGTCATTATCATGTCACTATTACCACATATAACTAAACTGTCCTACCAGTCATTATCATGTCACTATTACCACATATAACTAAACTGTTCTACCAGTCATTATAATGTCACTATTACCACATCTAACTAAACTGTCCTACCAGTCATTATCATGTCACTATTACCACATATAACTAAACTGTCCTACCAGTCATTATCATGTCACTATCACCAAATCTAACTAAACTGTCCTACCAGTCATTATCATGTCACTATTACCACATATAACTAAACTGTCCTACCAGTCATCATCATGTCACTATTACCATAACTAAACTGTCCTACCAGTCATTATAATGTCACTATTACCACATATAACTAAACTGTCCTACCAGTCATTATCATGTCACTATTACCACATATAACTGACATCAACATGTCATTATCACCAAATCTAACTAAACTGTCCTACCAGTCATTATCATGTCACTATCACCACATCTGACTGACTTTCCTACCAGTCATCATCATGTCACTATCATTACATCTAACTGACAGTCCTACCTGTCATTATCGTAGCATGCAAGTCTAACCATTTTGTTTAGATATAGCCTCTTTGAAGTAATCCACCCAAAAGGAGCATTAACCAGAGAAAAGGAACATTTTAGAATTTTGTAGTTTGAAACCATTGTGATAAATAGAGCATTTGCTATTTATCACAGTGGTTTCACAAAGTAACTTTTACAGAGTCGTCAAAAGTCGTCAATATGAGGAAATGGGTAAACTCATTAATATTAATGTAAGAACTTATGACATCATGAATATTAATTACATACTAACGCATGAAAGTTTAATCAAAACAAAAAAAACTGTAATATCAGATCTATATTCTTCCTTAAGCAGACATAACAGGCCCTGATCAGACGGTTCCTATAGGATCCGTCTCATCGCGGTCTACTCTCTTTGGAAAAACGCAGAAAGGCGTATTTATGGAGTAAAGGGTTAACGCTTTACCCCAGTAGAGACACTTTTTGATGCTTTTGCAAACAGAGTAGACACTGGTCAATGTGTTTCTGTAGGTATAGTTCGATTTTGAGCGCTGAGCCGCGACTGCACTTTTCTATTTATAGAAGTTGCAACTATTCTAATTTATTGGTAAGTGGACTATGGTTGTCACAAGAAGCGCGAGTAATCATGCAGTATTAGTATATACAGTAAAACCTCTCTATAACGGTCACTAAATTACATCAAGAATTTTGTGTTAAAGGCAGGGGCTGCTTAAAGCAAGGTGAAAGTAAAACAGAACGCTCCAATAGGAGCGTTCTGTTTTACTTTCACCTTGCTTTAAGCCACCTGCCCTCAATACCAACCAAATAACACAATTTAGAGGCCGTTATAGAGAGGTTTTACTGTATAATTATGCTTATTACTTGTCTGTATAACCACAGGTAACTCCAGAACAAACAATGATTTTTGACGCGTTTTACCTCTACTGGTGGACTGGTCCTAAAGGTCACAGCTCACGGGTCAAATCGAAGTCCTCGGGACCCTCTGATTTCTTTCGTTATATCCAAATTTCGTTATATCAGGTCCGTTTTACTATATGTAATCAGAGAGGGGGGATAAATTATATTTTGTTTTAAGCAGTATTTCGTTATATCCAAGTTCGTTATAAGTGAGCTTCACTGTATACCATCTGTTCAAGGTCTGTTCTGTTTGCTTACATAGTATCTTAGAACTGATTCTTTACTAATACAATGTAGTTTATATAGTAAAGTTACTATCGTATGCATTTGTTTATTATACAAATAAGGAAAAACTGAGTAGACTTAGATTAGAGTCCGTCCTGTGTGTTTATGAAGTAATACTAGATTTGACTCTAACATTTCTACCAATTTCGAAAATCACGTGTCACTATAGCAAACAAATATTTCTAACGCCATTATTTCTAACATGAATATTCACCAGTTAATACAGGGTGTCGATATTTTTCCACCGAAAGCGATCTATGATATACATGTACAGTAAAACCCTCCTAACTAATGCGACCACCAAAAAGGGGCATACTTCACAGTAGCAAAGGCAGGACGAACGTGATACAGAAAGTCCCCATAGGAGCTTTCTGCATAACTTTCGCCCTGTATTAACCAACCACCTGCTTATGAAGACAGCCATGTTTGTTCATTAAGTGGTCGCATTACAGGGGTTTTACTGTAAATGGTTAAATTAACCTCTAACATCTGTTATGTCTACGAAAACAAACTTTCAGTTATTGAAATCCATGCATGTTGTTACACCGTTAATCGGTAGAAACTTTCTTAAGCGGTCAACAAAAGAGGTCTAATTATGGGTCTGTAAGTTAGATGGTAGCTTAATACAGGTCAAAAGTAATACAGAAAGCCCCAACAGGAGCTTTCCGCGTTACTTTTGACCTGCATTAAGAAACCACTTGCTTTTTAACACATTTGCTCCCACGGTCCCATATATGGGACGTAGGCAAACAGTGTAGACTCTGATCAGACGCCGCATAATGCGGCGTCTGATCAGAGTCTACACTGTTTGCTGATAGGAAATTCAATATAAAACAAAACAAAAATGAAAATTTAGACCAGACATCCCTTAGGTAAAAGATAGACTAATCCAATATATAAGCATGGAAGAATCCACTTGTTGCAAATGGGTTAAGACTCCTATTTTCAATAAATGAATGGCCACTTAGGACATGCTCCACTGTTGTGTTGATATTCTTCAGATATCCATACAACTCATCTAGATTTCTTCCGCACCATTTGCATTGTTTGATATGTCCGCATTATGTACATTTATTTTAGTTATTAGTGCTATGTAAATCTATTTTAGATATTCGTGCCATGTAAATCTATTTTAGATATTCGTGCCATGTAAATCTATTATAGATATTCGCCATGTAAATTTATTTTAGCTATTCGCCATGTAAAATTTATTTGAGATAGTTGTCATGTAAAATTTATTTGAGATATTTGTCATGTAAAATTTATTTGAGATATTTGTCATGTAAAATTTATTTGAGATATTCGTGCCATGTAAATTTATTTGAGATATTCGTGCCATGTAAATTTGTTTTAGATATTCGTGCCATGTAATTTTTTTAGATATCCGCTTCATGGAAATTTCTCGCTTCATCTAACTTCCTTAAGGTATTGCATAATGACCGTTTCTTTACAAATCCTCCGCGCAATCTAAATTAAAGAACTTTAGCTCGCATACCCCAGGTCGCCACACTGTCAGAGAAAATAATGGTTCCCCATTACAGATTCCTCTGAAAATCAAATTCATCCGAGCTTTTACTCATGAAAATTCTTAAAGCAAATTTTGAGAAAAAGTGGTGAGGAAATAAAAGGGCTAGATGAGCAACGATGTATTAGGATACACGGACCGACTGACTGACGCACGGACAGACGGGTCAGAATCTATATACCCCGTGCAACTTTGTTGCATGGGATACAAATATCGTTTAGATATTCGTCAACATCCGGAAAATATCTTTCAGTACACATATTTCTTATAGATGTATTAAAATATCCCCATATATCCTCTAACTTTGTTACAAAAATCCAACAGCTTCGTCTAAATTTATTGAACATGTCAGATACCGGAAAACACTACACGGTCACCATTGCATGTTATACCCACTCAGTAACTTCAGAACTGTGACAACATCAATACTGTCTATTGGTTATGTACAGCAGAACTTCCCCATTCAACATCAACATAGGAGTGTCAGCAAAATGCAGGTTGTGTCAAGTCCCACTAGGCCTTTCGACCACTTCAGACCTGCTTACGATGTCTTCAGTAATCATTGGTAATCGTTTCCAGTCGTGCGACCAATTTTAGTCGCAGAAAAGTTGTTTATGCACAACAACCACCTTAGGGCCTAGTCCCACTAGGTCTTACGACCATTTAGGACCTGTTAACCTCTGGTCGCCTATACTATACGCAGGTCACACGAGTCACTGACAATCACCGGTCAGTTCATCGTTTCTAGTCGTGCGACCAATTTTAGTCGTAGAGAGGGTGTTGGTCATGCACAACAAATTCCTTACAATCGAACTGGTCGCCGATGGTCTGCTAAGAGGTTTTAGGTAATCGTGCGATTGTCGAACGAATATCTCCAACAATCTTTAACTGGTCGTTGGTGATCTTCCCTACAATCGTACGACTCTCAGCGACTTTTCTGCTATTACATACGACTGTCGTGCGACCACCTGCGACTGACTAAAGATTACCCGCGACTACGCATAGACCACGTGAACATACAACAGGTAGGAAAAGACTGTGGAACCTGCGTACGAATACAAGTGGCTCGGCGCACGATCGTCAGCAGCCTGTCGTACGATGGTCGAAGATGCATCTCCAGTGTGACTGCGAGCGAAGCGTTTTGTTGAATTGAGTCGCCGACCATCGTAGACAACAACCGGTTTGGGAGGTCGCCAGTGGTCTTTAACGATCGCAAGCACCAGTTGAATTGTAGCTTAATATAGGGCTAAAGTAATGCAGACAAAAAATCCTATAGGAGCTTTCTGCGTTACTTTTATCCTGCAATAAACTACCACCTGTATTACAGACTCTTTATGATGGCCGCTTACAGTTGCGGATTCAGGTTTTCAGATTAGAGGGGGGGGGGGGGGGGGCGTAGAAATTTTTTTTTTGAGGGGGGTTGGGGGGGGCGTAGATTTTTATGTTTGATGACATAAATAAATAGTGTGTTTGTAATACATGTTGAAAATGAGCTGTGTTAAAGGCAGGTGACTGCTTAAAGCAATGTGAAACCTTGCTTTAAGCAGCCACCTGCTCTAAATATAAACCAATTAACACAATTTAGTGATCGTTATAGAGAGGTTTGTATATAGATCTTAAATATTACTAAAAAATGTTTTGGCAATTTTAGGGGGATGGGGGTACGCCGGCTCCGACCACCTCTAAATCCGCGCCTGGCTTAAGACATGTTCTACTGCGCACTATCAACACGCGTGCGGTGCAACACGCCTGTGGTACTTATCCGAGCGAATTATAAAATGGGTATTATTCCTTTAGATATTCATGCAATATATAAATACTTTAAAATATTAGTTATTAGTCTTTTGATAATATGGACAGGTGATTATTCACCGTGACAGAAACTGTTGACACATTATTCAATAAGTTAACAGAACATACACTGATCAAAAAGCTCCTATGGGAGTTGTTTGATCCGAATCTACTCTGTTTGCAAATCTGTAAAAAGTGTCTCATTCAGACAAAACATTAGAGGCATACATTGGCTTAACCCAATCCCTCATATTGACGACTTTGGACGACCCTGTAGAAGTAATTTGGCGAAACCATTGTGATAAACTATTTATCACAATGGTTTCAAACTATAAAATTATAAAAGTTTCGTTTTCTCTAGTTAATGCTCCTTTTCGGTAGATTTTTTCAAAGAAGTTGGATCTAAAAATAGCCTCTGATGTAATGGGTTGAAGAAGTGCAAAGGTAATGCAGCATGATCATACAGGAGTTTCATTTTTATTACGCATGCGGTAGTGCAGGGTGCTCATGTAGATGCTTTCTTTATAACGCCCGCAGCAATGTAGATTACTGATGGAGGAACGTTCTGTATTACGCCCGCAGTAATGTAGAGTACTCAAGTAGGGACGTTCTGTATTACGCCCGCAGTAATGTAGAGTACTCAAGTAGGGACGTTCTGTATTACGCCCGCAGTAATGTAGAGTACTCAAGTAGGGACGTTCTGTATTACGTCCGCAGTAATGTAGAGTACTCAAGTAGGGACGTTCTGTATTACGTCCGTGGTAGAGTACTGATGCAGGAACATTCTATATTAAGCCCGCAGTAATAAAGCGTACTCAAGTAGGGACGTTTTGGAGTACGCCCACAGTAATGTAGAGTACCCATGTAGGAACGTTCTAGGGTACGCCCACAGTAATGTAGAGTACCCATGTAGGAACGTTCTAGGGTACGCCCACAGTAATGTAGAGTACCCATGTAGGAACGTTCTGGAGTATGCCCGCAGTAATGTAGAGTTCCCATGTAGGAACGTTCCAGAGCACGCCCGCAGTAATGTAGAGTACCCATGTAGGAACGTTCTTTTGATACTTCTGCAGTAGTACAGAATACTCATGTAGGAGTTTCTGTATTAATATTGCAATAATGCAGAGCGTTCATATAGGAGCTTTCTTTATTAATGCAGAATGCTCATATAGGAGCTTTCTTTAATACTTTTGCCCATGTAGGACCTGTCTTTATTACTTATGCAGTATTGAATATCTCATATAGGAGCGTTCTTTTGATAATTGTAATATTTAGTTTAATATCTAAACATGACTGACAGTATGATAGAAACATTATTAACAATGTAACAAAAACAATGTAAGAAACATCGTGGAGGAGGTTTACAGCTATACGAAAGAACGTGATATGATTAGTTATACAGATCACTGACAGGGTATCTGACTTTTTATGGGAAAGTTCTTATGATAATTATGTAGTTATATAGTGTGCTTAAGTAAGAGCGTTCTTGCAGTACTTCTGTAGTAACGCAGTGTGTTCACGTGGGCGAGTTCTTGTAATATTTCTGTAGTAATGCAGTGTACTAATATAAGAGCGTTATTGTGATATTTCTGTAGTTATGCAGTGTGCTAATGTAAAAGCGTTCTTGTGATATGTCTGTAGTAATGCAGTGTGCTAATGTAAAAGCGTTCTTGTGACAATGCTGTAGTTATGCAGTGTGCTAATGTAAGAGCGGTCCTGTGACATGTCTGTAGTTATGCAGTGTGCTAATATAAAAGCGTTCTTGTGATATGTCTGTAGTAATGCAGTGTGCTAATATAAGAGCGTTATTGTGATATTTCTGTAGTTATGCAGTGTGCTAATGTAAGAGCGGTCCTGTGACATGTCTGTAGTTATGCAGTGTGCTAATGTAAAAGCGTTCTTGTGACAATGCTGTAGTTATGCAGTGTGCTAATGTAAAAGCGTTCTTGTGACAATGCTGTAGTTATGCAGTGTGCTAATGTAAAAGCGTTCTTGAGATATTTTTGTATCAATGCAGTGTGCTAATGTAAGAGCGTTCTTGCGATATGTCTGTAGTAATGCAGTGTACTAATATAAGAGCGTTATTGTGATATTTATGTAGTAATGCAGTGTGATAATGTAAGAGCGTTCTTCTAATAATTCCTGTGGTATTTCTGTAGTAATGCAGTGTGCTAATGTAAGAGCGTTCTTGTGATACATCTGTAGTAATGCAGTGTGCTAATGTAAGAGCGTTCCTGTGATACATCTGTAGTAATGCAGTGTGCTAATGTAAGAGCGTTCTTGTGATACATCTGTAGTAATGCAGTGTGCTCATGTAAGAGCGTTCTTGTGATACATCTGTAGTAATGCAGTGTGCTAATGTAAGAGCGTTCCTGTGATACATCTGTAGTAATGCAGTGTGCTAATGTAAGAGCGTACTTGTGGTATTTCTGTAGTAATGCAGTGTGCTAATGTAAGAGCGTTCCTGTGATACATCTGTAGTAATGCAGTGTGCTAATGTAAGAGCGTTCCTGTGGTACATGTCTGTAGTAATGCAGTGTGCTAATGTAAGAGCGTTCCTGTGGTACATGTCTGTAGTAATGCAGTGTGCTAATGTAAGAGCGTTCCTGTGATACATCTGTAGTAATGCAGTGTGCTCATGTAAGAGCGTTCCTGTGATACATCTGTAGTAATGCAGTGTGCTAATGTAAGAACGTTCCTGTGATACATCTGTAGTAATGCAGTGTGCTCAATGTAAGAACGTTCCTGTGATACATCTGTAGTAATGCAGTGTGCTAATGTAAGAACGTTCCTGTGATACATCTGTAGTAATGCAGTGTGCTCAATGTAAGAGCGTTCTTGTGATACATCTGTAGTAATGCAGTGTGCTAATGTAAGAGCGTACTTGTGGTATTTCTGTAGTAATGCAGTGTGCTAATGTAAGAGCGTTCCTGTGATACATCTGTAGTAATGCAGTGTGCTCAATGTAAGAGCGTTCCTGTGATACATCTGTAGTAATGCAGTGTGCTAATGTAAGAGCGTACTTGTGGTATTTCTGTAGTAATGCAGTGTGCTAATGTAAGAGCGTTCCTGTGATACATCTGTAGTAATGCAGTGTGCTAATGTAAGAGCGTTCCTGTGGTACATGTCTGTAGTAATGCAGTGTGCTAATGTAAGAGCGTTCCTGTGGTACATGTCTGTAGTAATGCAGTGTGCTAATGTAAGAGCGTTCCTGTGATACATCTGTAGTAATGCAGTGTGCTCATGTAAGAGCGTTCCTGTGATACATCTGTAGTAATGCAGTGTGCTAATGTAAGAGCGTTCCTGTGATACATCTGTAGTAATGCAGTGTGCTAATGTAAGAGCGTTCCTGTGGTACATGTCTGTAGTAATGCAGTGTGCTAATGTAAGAGCGTTCCTGTGGTACATGTCTGTAGTAATGCAGTGTGCTAATGTAAGAGCGTTCCTGTGGTACATGTCTGTAGTAATGCAGTGTGCTAATGTAAGAGCGTTCCTGTGATACATCTGTAGTAATGCAGTGTGCTAATGTAAGAGCGTTCCTGTGATACATCTGTAGTAATGCAGTGTGCTAATGTAAGAGCGTACTTGTGGTATTTCTGTAGTAATGTAGTGTGCTAATGTAAGAGCGTTCCTGTGATACATCTGTAGTAATGCAGTGTGCTAATGTAAGAGCGTTCTTGTGATACATCTGTAGTAATGCAGTGTGCTCATGTAAGAGCGTTCCTGTGATACATCTGTAGTAATGCAGTGTGCTAATGTAAGAGCGTTCCTGTGATACATCTGTAGTAATGCAGTGTGCTAATGTAAGAGCGTTCCTGTGATACATCTGTAGTAATGCAGTGTGCTAATGTAAGAGCATTCCTGTGATACATCTGTAGTAATGCAGTGTGCTCAATGTAAGAACGTTCTTGTGATACATCTGTAGTAATGCAGTGTGCTAATGTAAGAGCGTTCCTGTGATACATCTGTAGTAATGCAGTGTGCTAATGTAAGAGCGTTCCTGTGATACATCTGTAGTAATGCAGTGTGCTAATGTAAGAGCGTACTTGTGGTATTTCTGTAGTAATGTAGTGTGCTAATGTAAGAGCGTTCCTGTGATACATCTGTAGTAATGCAGTGTGCTAATGTAAGAGCGTTCTTGTGATACATCTGTAGTAATGCAGTGTGCTCATGTAAGAGCGTTCCTGTGATACATCTGTAGTAATGCAGTGTGCTAATGTAAGAGCGTTCCTGTGATACATCTGTAGTAATGCAGTGTGCTAATGTAAGAGCGTTCCTGTGATACATCTGTAGTAATGCAGTGTGCTAATGTAAGAGCATTCCTGTGATACATCTGTAGTAATGCAGTGTGCTCAATGTAAGAACGTTCTTGTGATACATCTGTAGTAATGCAGTGTGCTAATGTAAGAGCGTTCCTGTGATACATCTGTAGTAATGCAGTGTGCTAATGTAAGAGCGTTCCTGTGATACATCTGTAGTAATGCAGTGTGCTAATGTAAGAGCGTACTTGTGGTATTTCTGTAGTAATGCAGTGTGCTAATGTAAGAGCGTTCCTGTGATACATCTGTAGTAATGCAGTGTGATAATGTAAGAGCGTTCTTGTGATACATCTGTAGTAATGCAGTGTGCTAATGTAAGAGCATTCCTGTGATACATCTGTAGTAATGCAGTGTGCTAATGTAAGAGCGTTCTTGTGGTATTTCTGTAGTAATGCAGTGTGCTAATGTAAGAGCATTCCTGTGATACATCTGTAGTAATGCAGTGTGCTAATGTAAGAGCGTTCTTGTGATACATCTGTAGTAATGCAGTGTGCTAATGTAAGAGCATTCCTGTGATACATCTGTAGTAATGCAGTGTGCTAATGTAAGAGCGTTCTTGTGGTATTTCTGTAGTAATGCAGTGTGCTAATGTAAGAGCATTCCTGTGATACATCTGTAGTAATGCAGTGTGCTCAATGTAAGAGCGTTCTTGTGATACATCTGTAGTAATGCAGTGTGCTAATGTAAGAGCATTCCTGTGATACATCTGTAGTAATGCAGTGTGATAATGTAAGAGCGTTCCTGTGATACATCTGTAGTAATGCAGTGTGCTAATGTAAGAGCGTTCTTGTGGTACATCTGTAGTAATGCAGTGTGCTAATGTAAGAACGTTCTTGTGATACATCTGTAGTAATGCAGTGTGATAATGTAAGAGCGTTCTTGTGATACATCTGTAGTAACGCAGTGTGCTAATGTAAGTTCGTTCTTGTGTTATTTTTGTATCAATACAGTGTGCTAATGTAAGAGCGTACTTGTGGTATTTCTGTAGTAATGCAGTGTGCTCATGTAAGAGCGTACCTGTGATACATCTGTAGTAACGCAGTGTGCTAATGTAAGTTCGTTCTTGTGTTATTTTTGTATCAATACAGTGTGCTAATGTAAGAGCGTACTTGTGGTATTTCTGTAGTAATGCAGTGTGCTCATGTAAGAGCGTTCTTGTGATACATCTGTAGTAATGCAGTGTGCTAATGTAAGTTCGTTCTTGTGATACATCTGTAGTAATGCAGTGTGCTCATGTAAAAGCGTTCCTGTGATACATCTGTAGTAATGCAGTGTGCTAATGTAAGAGCGTTCCTGTGATACATCTGTAGTAATGCAGTGTGCTCATGTAAGAGTATTCCTGTGGTACATCTGTAGTAATGCAGTGTGCTAATGTAAGAGCGTTCTTGTGATACATCTGTAGTAATGCAGTGTGCTCATGTAAGAGTATTCCTGTGGTACATCTGTAGTAATGCAGTGTGCTAATGTAAGAGCGTTCTTGTGATACATCTGTAGTAACGCAGTGTGCTAATGTAAGTTCGTTCTTGTGTTATTTTTGTATCAATACAGTGTGCTAATGTAAGAGCGTACTTGTGGTATTTCTGTAGTAATGCAGTGTGCTCATGTAAGAGCGTACCTTTGATACATCTGTAGTAATACAGTGTGCTCATGTAAGAGCGTTCCTGTGATACATCTGTAGTAATGCAGTGTGCTAATGTAAGAGCGTTCTTGTGATACATCTGTAGTAATGCAGTGTGCTCATGTAAGAGTATTCCTGTGGTACATCTGTAGTAATGCAGTGTGCTAATGTAAGAGCGTTCTTGTGATACATCTGTAGTAATGCAGTGTGCTAATGTAAGAGCGTTCTTGTGATACATCTGTAGTAATGCAGTGTGCTCATGTAAAAGCGTTCCTGTGATACATCTGTAGTAATGCAGTGTGCTCAATATAAGAGCGTTCCTGTGATACATCTGTAGTAATGCAGTGTGCTAATGTAAGAGCGTTCCTGTGATACATCTGTAGTAATGCAGTGTGCTCATGTAAGAGCGTACTTGTGATACATCTGTAGTAATGCAGTGTGCTCATGTAAGAGCGTTCCTGTGATACATCTGTAGTAATGCAGTGTGCTAATGTAAGAGCGTTCCTGTGATACATCTGTAGTAATGCAGTGTGCTAATGTAAGAGCGTTCTTGTGGTACATCTGTAGTAATGCAGTGTGCTCATGTAAAAGCGTTCCTGTGATACATCTGTAGTAATGCAGTGTGCTAATGTAAGAGCGTTCTTGTGGTACATCTGTAGTAATGCAGTGTGCTCATGTAAAAGCGTTCCTGTGATACATCTGTAGTAATGCAGTGTGCTCATGTAAGAGCGTTCTTGTGATACATCTGTAGTAATGCAGTGTGCTAATGTAAGAGCGTACTTGTGATACATGTCTGTAGTAATGCAGTGTGCTAATGTAAGAGCGTACTTGTGATACATGTCTGTAGTAATGCAGTGTGCTCATGTAAAAGCGTTCCTGTGATACATCTGTAGTAATGCAGTGTGCTCATGTAAGAGCGTTCTTGTGATACATCTGTAGTAATGCAGTGTGCTAATGTAAGAGCGTTCTTGTGATACATGTCTGTAGTAATGCAGTGTGCTCATGTAAAAGCGTTCCTGTGATACATCTGTAGTAATGCAGTGTGCTCATGCAAGAGCGTTCTTGTGATACATCTGTAGTAATGCAGTGTGCTAATGTAAGAACGTTCCTGTGATACATCTGTAGTAATGCAGTGTGCTCATGTAAAAGCGTTCCTGTGATACATCTGTAGTAATGCAGTGTGCTCAATGTAAGAGCGTTCTTGTGATACATCTGTAGTAATGCAGTGTGCTAATGTAAGAGCGTTCCTGTGATACATCTGTAGTAATGCAGTGTGCTCAATGTAAGAGCGTTCTTGTGGTACATCTGTAGTAATGCAGTGTGCTCATGTAAAAGCGTTCCTGTGATACATCTGTAGTAATGCAGTGTGCTAATGTAAGAGCGTTCTTGTGGTACATCTGTAGTAATGCAGTGTGCTCATGTAAAAGCGTTCTTGTGGTACATCTGTAGTAATGCAGTGTGCTCATGTAAGAGTATTCCTGTGATACATCTGTAGTAATGCAGTGTGCTCAATGTAAGAGCGTTCCTGTGATACATCTGTAGTAATGCAGTGTGCTAATGTAAGAGCGTTCTTGTGATACATGTCTGTAGTAATGCAGTGTGCTAATGTAAGAGCGTTCCTGTGATACATCTGTAGTAATGCAGTGTGCTCAATGTAAGAACGTTCTTGTGATACATCTGTAGTAATGCAGTGTGCTCAATGTAAGAGCGTTCCTGTGATACATCTGTAGTAATGCAGTGTGCTCAATGTAAGAACGTTCCTGTGATACATCTGTAGTAATGCAGTGTGCTAATGTAAGAGCGTTCTTGTGATACATCTGTAGTAATGCAGTGTGCTCATGTAAGAGCGTTCTTGTGATACATCTGTAGTAATGCAGTGTGCTAATGTAAGAGCGTTCCTGTGATACATCTGTAGTAATGCAGTGTGCTAATGTAAGAGCGTACTTGTGGTATTTCTGTAGTAATGCAGTGTGCTAATGTAAGAGCGTTCCTGTGATACATCTGTAGTAATGCAGTGTGCTAATGTAAGAGCGTTCCTGTGGTACATGTCTGTAGTAATGCAGTGTGCTAATGTAAGAGCGTTCCTGTGGTACATGTCTGTAGTAATGCAGTGTGCTAATGTAAGAGCGTTCCTGTGATACATCTGTAGTAATGCAGTGTGCTCATGTAAGAGCGTTCCTGTGATACATCTGTAGTAATGCAGTGTGCTAATGTAAGAGCGTTCCTGTGATACATCTGTAGTAATGCAGTGTGCTAATGTAAGAGCGTTCCTGTGGTACATGTCTGTAGTAATGCAGTGTGCTAATGTAAGAGCGTTCCTGTGGTACATGTCTGTAGTAATGCAGTGTGCTAATGTAAGAGCGTTCCTGTGGTACATGTCTGTAGTAATGCAGTGTGCTAATGTAAGAGCGTTCCTGTGATACATCTGTAGTAATGCAGTGTGCTAATGTAAGAGCGTTCCTGTGATACATCTGTAGTAATGCAGTGTGCTAATGTAAGAGCGTACTTGTGGTATTTCTGTAGTAATGTAGTGTGCTAATGTAAGAGCGTTCCTGTGATACATCTGTAGTAATGCAGTGTGCTAATGTAAGAGCGTTCTTGTGATACATCTGTAGTAATGCAGTGTGCTCATGTAAGAGCGTTCCTGTGATACATCTGTAGTAATGCAGTGTGCTAATGTAAGAGCGTTCCTGTGATACATCTGTAGTAATGCAGTGTGCTAATGTAAGAGCGTTCCTGTGATACATCTGTAGTAATGCAGTGTGCTCATGTAAGAGTATTCCTGTGATACATCTGTAGTAATGCAGTGTGCTCAATGTAAGAACGTTCTTGTGATACATCTGTAGTAATGCAGTGTGCTAATGTAAGAGCGTTCCTGTGATACATCTGTAGTAATGCAGTGTGCTAATGTAAGAGCGTTCCTGTGATACATCTGTAGTAATGCAGTGTGCTAATGTAAGAGCGTACTTGTGGTATTTCTGTAGTAATGCAGTGTGCTAATGTAAGAGCGTTCCTGTGATACATCTGTAGTAATGCAGTGTGATAATGTAAGAGCGTTCTTGTGATACATCTGTAGTAATGCAGTGTGCTAATGTAAGAGCATTCCTGTGATACATCTGTAGTAATGCAGTGTGCTAATGTAAGAGCGTTCTTGTGGTATTTCTGTAGTAATGCAGTGTGCTAATGTAAGAGCATTCCTGTGATACATCTGTAGTAATGCAGTGTGCTAATGTAAGAGCGTTCTTGTGATACATCTGTAGTAATGCAGTGTGCTAATGTAAGAGCATTCCTGTGATACATCTGTAGTAATGCAGTGTGCTAATGTAAGAGCGTTCTTGTGGTATTTCTGTAGTAATGCAGTGTGCTAATGTAAGAGCATTCCTGTGATACATCTGTAGTAATGCAGTGTGCTCAATGTAAGAGCGTTCTTGTGATACATCTGTAGTAATGCAGTGTGCTAATGTAAGAGCATTCCAGTGATACATCTGTAGTAATGCAGTGTGATAATGTAAGAGCGTTCCTGTGATACATCTGTAGTAATGCAGTGTGCTAATGTAAGAGCGTTCTTGTGGTACATCTGTAGTAATGCAGTGTGCTAATGTAAGAACGTTCTTGTGATACATCTGTAGTAATGCAGTGTGATAATGTAAGAGCGTTCTTGTGATACATCTGTAGTAACGCAGTGTGCTAATGTAAGTTCGTTCTTGTGTTATTTTTGTATCAATACAGTGTGCTAATGTAAGAGCGTACTTGTGGTATTTCTGTAGTAATGCAGTGTGCTCATGTAAGAGCGTACCTGTGATACATCTGTAGTAACGCAGTGTGCTAATGTAAGTTCGTTCTTGTGTTATTTTTGTATCAATACAGTGTGCTAATGTAAGAGCGTACTTGTGGTATTTCTGTAGTAATGCAGTGTGCTCATGTAAGAGCGTTCTTGTGATACATCTGTAGTAATGCAGTGTGCTAATGTAAGTTCGTTCTTGTGATACATCTGTAGTAATGCAGTGTGCTCATGTAAAAGCGTTCCTGTGATACATCTGTAGTAATGCAGTGTGCTAATGTAAGAGCGTTCCTGTGATACATCTGTAGTAATGCAGTGTGCTCATGTAAGAGTATTCCTGTGGTACATCTGTAGTAATGCAGTGTGCTAATGTAAGAGCGTTCTTGTGATACATCTGTAGTAATGCAGTGTGCTCATGTAAGAGTATTCCTGTGGTACATCTGTAGTAATGCAGTGTGCTAATGTAAGAGCGTTCTTGTGATACATCTGTAGTAACGCAGTGTGCTAATGTAAGTTCGTTCTTGTGTTATTTTTGTATCAATACAGTGTGCTAATGTAAGAGCGTACTTGTGGTATTTCTGTAGTAATGCAGTGTGCTCATGTAAGAGCGTACCTTTGATACATCTGTAGTAATACAGTGTGCTCATGTAAGAGCGTTCCTGTGATACATCTGTAGTAATGCAGTGTGCTAATGTAAGAGCGTTCTTGTGATACATCTGTAGTAATGCAGTGTGCTCATGTAAGAGTATTCCTGTGGTACATCTGTAGTAATGCAGTGTGCTAATGTAAGAGCGTTCTTGTGATACATCTGTAGTAATGCAGTGTGCTAATGTAAGAGCGTTCTTGTGATACATCTGTAGTAATGCAGTGTGCTCATGTAAAAGCGTTCCTGTGATACATCTGTAGTAATGCAGTGTGCTCAATATAAGAGCGTTCCTGTGATACATCTGTAGTAATGCAGTGTGCTAATGTAAGAGCGTTCCTGTGATACATCTGTAGTAATGCAGTGTGCTCATGTAAGAGCGTACTTGTGATACATCTGTAGTAATGCAGTGTGCTCATGTAAGAGCGTTCCTGTGATACATCTGTAGTAATGCAGTGTGCTAATGTAAGAGCGTTCCTGTGATACATCTGTAGTAATGCAGTGTGCTAATGTAAGAGCGTTCTTGTGGTACATCTGTAGTAATGCAGTGTGCTCATGTAAAAGCGTTCCTGTGATACATCTGTAGTAATGCAGTGTGCTAATGTAAGAGCGTTCTTGTGGTACATCTGTAGTAATGCAGTGTGCTCATGTAAAAGCGTTCCTGTGATACATCTGTAGTAATGCAGTGTGCTCATGTAAGAGCGTTCTTGTGATACATCTGTAGTAATGCAGTGTGCTAATGTAAGAGCGTACTTGTGATACATGTCTGTAGTAATGCAGTGTGCTAATGTAAGAGCGTACTTGTGATACATGTCTGTAGTAATGCAGTGTGCTAATGTAAGAGCGTTCCTGTGATACATCTGTAGTAATGCAGTGTGCTCATGTAAGAGCGTTCTTGTGATACATCTGTAGTAATGCAGTGTGCTAATGTAAGAGCGTTCTTGTGATACATGTCTGTAGTAATGCAGTGTGCTCATGTAAAAGCGTTCCTGTGATACATCTGTAGTAATGCAGTGTGCTCATGCAAGAGCGTTCTTGTGATACATCTGTAGTAATGCAGTGTGCTAATGTAAGAACGTTCCTGTGATACATCTGTAGTAATGCAGTGTGCTCATGTAAAAGCGTTCCTGTGATACATCTGTAGTAATGCAGTGTGCTCAATGTAAGAGCGTTCTTGTGATACATCTGTAGTAATGCAGTGTGCTAATGTAAGAGCGTTCCTGTGATACATCTGTAGTAATGCAGTGTGCTCAATGTAAGAGCGTTCTTGTGGTACATCTGTAGTAATGCAGTGTGCTCATGTAAAAGCGTTCCTGTGATACATCTGTAGTAATGCAGTGTGCTAATGTAAGAGCGTTCTTGTGGTACATCTGTAGTAATGCAGTGTGCTCATGTAAAAGCGTTCTTGTGGTACATCTGTAGTAATGCAGTGTGCTCATGTAAGAGTATTCCTGTGATACATCTGTAGTAATGCAGTGTGCTCAATGTAAGAGCGTTCCTGTGATACATCTGTAGTAATGCAGTGTGCTAATGTAAGAGCGTTCTTGTGATACATGTCTGTAGTAATGCAGTGTGCTAATGTAAGAGCGTTCCTGTGATACATCTGTAGTAATGCAGTGTGCTCAATGTAAGAACGTTCTTGTGATACATCTGTAGTAATGCAGTGTGCTCAATGTAAGAGCGTTCCTGTGATACATCTGTAGTAATGCAGTGTGCTCAATGTAAGAACGTTCCTGAGATACATCTGTAGTAATGCAGTGTGCTCAATGTAAGAGCGTTCCTGTGATACATCTGTAGTAATGTAGTGTGCTCAATGTAAGAACGTTCTTGTGATACATCTGTAGTAATGCAGTGTGCTAATGTAAGAGCGTTCCTGTGATACATCTGTAGTAATGCAGTGTGCTCATGTAAGAGCGTTCCTGTGATACATCTGTAGTAATGCAGTGTGCTAATATAAGAACGTTCTTGCGGTATGTCTGTAGTAATGCAGTGTGCTAATGTAAGAGCGTTCTTGTGATATGTCTGTAGTAATGCAGTGTGCTAATGTAAGAGCGTTCCTGTGATACATCTGTAGTAATGCAGTGTGCTCAATGTAAGAGCGTTCCTGTGATACATCTGTAGTAATGTAGTGTGCTCAATGTAAGAGCGTTCCTGTGATACATCTGTAGTAATGCAGTGTGCTCATGTAAAAGCGTTCCTGTGATACATCTGTAGTAATGCAGTGTGCTCATGTAAAAGCGTTCCTGTGATACATCTGTAGTAATGCAGTGTGCTCATGTAAGAGTATTCCTGTGATACATCTGTAGTAATGCAGTGTGCTCAATGTAAGAGCGTTCCTGTGATACATCTGTAGTAATGCAGTGTGCTAATGTAAGAGCGTTCTTGTGATACATGTCTGTAGTAATGCAGTGTGCTAATGTAAGAGCGTTCTTGTGATACATCTGTAGTAATGCAGTGTGCTAATGTAAGAGCGTTCCTGTGATACATCTGTAGTAATGCAGTGTGCTCATGTAAGAGCGTTCCTGTGATACATCTGTAGTAATGCAGTGTGCTCAATGTAAGAACGTTCTTGTGATACATCTGTAGTAATGCAGTGTGCTCAATGTAAGAGCGTTCCTGTGATACATCTGTAGTAATGTAGTGTGCTCAATGTAAGAGCGTTCCTGTGATACATCTGTAGTAATGCAGTGTGCTAATGTAAGAGCGTTCCTGTGATACATCTGTAGTAATGCAGTGTGCTAATGTAAGAGCGTACTTGTGGTATTTCTGTAGTAATGTAGTGTGCTAATGTAAGAGCGTTCTTGTGGTATTTCTGTAGTAATGTAGTGTGCTAATGTAAAAGCGTTCTTGTGGTACATCTGTAGTAATGCAGTGTGCTAATGTAAGAGCGTTCTTGTGATACATCTGTAGTAATGCAGTGTGCTAATGTAAGAGCGTTCTTGTGATACATGTCTGTAGTAATGCAGTGTGCTAATGTAAGAGCGTTCCTGTGATACATCTGTAGTAATGCAGTGTGCTAATGTAAGAGCGTTCCTGTGATACATCTGTAGTAATGCAGTGTGCTAATGTAAGAACGTTCCTGTGATACATTTGTAGTAATGCAGTGTGCTAATGTAAGAGCGTTCCTGTGATACATCTGTAGTAATGCAGTGTGCTAATGTAAGAGCGTTCCTGTGATACATCTGTAGTAATGCAGTGTGCTAATGTAAGAGCGTTCCTGTGATACATCTGTAGTAATGCAGTGTGCTAATGTAAGAGCGTTCCTGTGATACATCTGTAGTAATGCAGTGTGCTAATGTAAGAGCGTTCCTGTGATACATCTGTAGTAATGCAGTGTGCTAATGTAAGAGTATTCCTGTGATACATCTGTAGTAATGCAGTGTGCTAATGTAAGAGCGTTCTTGTGATACATCTGTAGTAATGCAGTGTGCTCATGTAAAAGCGTTCCTGTGATACATCTGTAGTAATGCAGTGTGCTCATGTAAAAGCGTTCCTGTGATACATCTGTAGTAATGCAGTGTGCTCATGTAAGAGCGTTCCTGTGATACATCTGTAGTAATGCAGTTTGCTCATGTAAAAGCGTTCCTGTGATACATCTGTAGTAATGCAGTTTGCTCATGTAAAAGCGTTCCTGTGATACACCTGTAGTAATGCAGTGTGCTCATGTAAAAGCGTTCCTGTGATACATCTGTAGTAATGCAGTGTGCTCATGTAAGAGCGTTCTTGTGATACATCTGTAGTAATGCAGTGTGCTAATGTAAGAGCGTTCCTGTGATACATCTGTAGTAATGCAGTGTGCTCATGTAAGAGCGTTCCTGTGATACATCTGTAGTAATGCAGTGTGCTAATGTAAGAGCGTACTTGTGGTATTTCTGTAGTAATGTAGTGTGCTAATGTAAAAGCGTTCTTGTGGTACATCTGTAGTAATGCAGTGTGCTAATGTAAGAGCGTTCCTGTGATACATCTGTAGTAATGCAGTGTGATAATGTAAAAGCGTTCTTGTGGTACATCTGTAGTAATGCAATGTGCTCATGTAAGAGCGTTCCTGTGATACATCTGTAGTAATGCAGTGTGCTAATGTAAGAGCGTTCCTGTGATACATCTGTAGTAATGCAGTGTGCTAATGTAAGAGCGTTCTTGTGGTACATCTGTAGTAATGCAGTGTGCTCAATGTAAGAGCGTTCCTGTGATACATCTGTAGTAATGCAGTGTGCTAATGTAAGAGCGTTCCTGTGATACATCTGTAGTAATGCAGTGTGCTAATGTAAGAACGTTCCTGTGATACATTTGTAGTAATGCAGTGTGCTAATGTAAGAGCGTTCCTGTGATACATCTGTAGTAATGCAGTGTGCTAATGTAAGAGCGTTCCTGTGATACATCTGTAGTAATGCAGTGTGCTCATGTAAGAGCGTTCCTGTGATACATCTGTAGTAATGCAGTGTTCTTCTAATAATTCCTGTGGTATTTCTGTAGTAATGCAGTGTGCTAATGTAAGAGCGTTCCTGTGATACATCTGTAGTAATGCAGTGTGCTAATGTAAGAGCGTTCCTGTGATACATCTGTAGTAATGCAGTGTGCTAATGTAAGAGCGTTCTTGTGATACATCTGTAGTAATGCAGTGTGCTAATGTAAGAGCGTTCCTGTGGTACATCTGTAGTAATGCAGTGTGCTAATGTAAGAGCGTTCCTGTGATACATCTGTAGTAATGCAGTGTGCTAATGTAAGAGCGTTCCTGTGATACATCTGTAGTAATGCAGTGTGCTAATGTAAGAGCGTTCTTGTGATACATCTGTAGTAATGCAGTGTGCTAATGTAAGAGCGTTCCTGTGATACATCTGTAGTAATGCAGTGTGCTAATGTAAGAGCGTTCTTGTGATACATCTGTAGTAATGCAGTGTGCTAATGTAAGAGCGTTCTTGTGATACATCTGTAGTAATGCAGTGTGCTAATGTAAGAGCGTTCTTGTGATATGTCTGTAGTAATGCAGTGTGCTAATGTAAGAGCGTTCCTGTGATACATCTGTAGTAATGCAGTGTGCTAATGTAAGAGCGTTCCTGTGATACATCTGTAGTAATGCAGTGTGCTAATGTAAGAGCGTTCTTGTGATACATGTCTGTAGTAATGCAGTGTGCTAATGTAAGAGCGTTCCTGTGATACATCTGTAGTAATGCAGTGTGCTAATGTAAGAGCGTTCCTGTGATACATCTGTAGTAATGCAGTGTGCTAATGTAAGAGCGTTCCTGTGATACATCTGTAGTAATGCAGTGTGCTAATGTAAGAGCGTTCCTGTGATACATCTGTAGTAATGCAGTGTGCTAATGTAAGAGCGTTCTTGTGATACAGCTGTAGTAATGCAGTGTGCTCAATGTAAGAGCGTTCCTGTGATACATCTGTAGTAATGCAGTGTGCTAATGTAAGAGCGTTCCTGTGATACATCTGTAGTAATGCAGTGTGCTAATGTAAGAGCGTTCCTGTGATACATCTGTAGTAATGCAGTGTGCTAATGTAAGAGCGTTCCTGTGATACATCTGTAGTAATGCAGTGTGCTAATGTAAGAGCGTACTTGTGGTATTTCTGTAGTAATGCAGTGTGCTAATGTAAGAGCGTTCTTGTGATACATCTGTAGTAATGCAGTGTGCTAATGTAAGAGCGTTCCTGTGATACATCTGTAGTAATGCAGTGTGCTAATGTAAGAGCGTTCCTGTGATACATCTGTAGTAATGCAGTGTGCTAATGTAAGAGCGCTCCTGTGATACATCTGTAGTAATGCAGTGTGCTAATGTAAGAGCGTTCCTGTGATACATCTGTAGTAATGCAGTGTGCTAATGTAAGAGCGTTCCTGTGATACATCTGTAGTAATGCAGTGTGCTAATGTAAGAGCGTACTTGTGGTATTTCTGTAGTAATGCAGTGTGCTAATGTAAGAGCGTTCCTGTGATACATCTGTAGTAATGCAGTGTGCTGACAATGCAAACAATAACTCGGGATTCAAACTGTATGCTTATATGAATCAGTGATTAAAACCCGAAGCAGACGACAAAAATTGCAGACGTCAATACATGAATGTTGAACAATTAAATATATTGTATCGTATTCCAGGAAGCCTGGATCGTTCCAAGTACAATATGCATAAAATGTGCATAAATGAATGTTGATTATCAACCTTTTTTCAAATGAACTTTATCAACCCTTCCTTCATATTTACACCTTTTCACACCATTGCAAACGAGGTAGACCCAGACAGTTCAGTGTCCGCTCTGTTTGCTTATGAAAGTATATAGATCTGATCCTACAGTTTTTGTCTAAGCCAGAAGTTCCCTTGAAAATTTATCTTACAAAATTTAAGCTCATGAAGTGATAAATTCATACAAAAAATGTTCATCAAGGAAAGGGTCAATTATAATCGTTCAAACCCGTCAATATACAGTAAATACTTCTAAACCCATTAATATACAGTAAAAACCTCTGAATCCATCTCTGAATACTCTAAATACAGTAAAAGTATTAGTATACAGTAAAAACCTCTAAACCCATTGATATACAGTACAAAAACCCTAAACACAATAGTATACAGTAAAACACATCTAAACCCATTAATATACAGTAAAACCCCTCTAAACCCATTAATACATGTATACAGTAAAGCCCCTCTAAACCCATTAATATACAGTAAAAATCTGTGTACCCATTAATCTACAGTCCCCTTAAACTCATTAATATAAACCCATTTATATACAGTTAAAAAAGTTCTAAAACCATTAATATGCAGTAAAAACCTTTAAACCCATGAATATACTACAAAAACCTCAAAACCCATTAATATACAGTAAAAATCTCTAAACCCATCAATCTACAGGAAACCCCCTAAATTTATTAATATACAGTAAAACCCTCTAAATCCATTAAAATGTTCTAAACCCATTAATATTCAGTAATAAAACATATAAAACCATTAATATACAGTAAAAGACCTCTAAATCCCATTAATATACAGTAAAAAGCCTCTAAACACATTAATTTACAGTAAAACCCTCTAAACCCATTAAAAAAGTCTAAACCCATTAATATACAGTAAAAAACTCTAAACCGAAATTCAAGTAGAGAACAATTAAGACACCATCAGGCAGCTGACTGTTAACCCTTCGCTTGCTGAATTTTAAAATACATTTCTCCTTCTTTACCACTGCCCTGTTGTATAATTACATATATCTTCACTGTGTACAATTTTTTTCGATGTGCAATCACTGCTGTGGAGTGCACTGGTTGCACAATCAATTTGTAAATAGTGCAGACCCTGATGAGACAGCCCCTGCAGGAGCTATCTCATCTGGGTATTTACTATTTACAGGTAGGTATATTGGCGTGAATAGCAATCGAAGGGTTAAAGCAGGGTGAAAGTTATGCAGAAAGATCATACAGAAGTTTTCTTCATGACTTTTACCCTGAATTAAACAGCCATCTATCTCTAAGACCGATGTTGATATTGAATTAAACGCCCGGTTTAGAGAGCTATTATTGTATTCTTCCTTGCGATGTGTCCAGTTTATCAGTTTATAAATACAACCAAACGAAAGAAAACAGTACAGAAAATATATTTTACCCTAGAGACGAATTTATTTTGTCACTTTCGCAAACAGAGTAGACCAACATCAAGCGGCTCCTATAGGAGCAGTCTGATCAGGGTCTGCTCGGACGGCTAACAGAATATCTTCCACTTGAATTTATTCTATATGAGCTATATAATTATGCAAGTTATATGCATTCACTTGTTTTGCATACCAAAGGATCCAGGTAAATGCGTAAATGTCAATATTCTCAACAACAGCTCCTTATTTTCCCCACCCAGCCCTATACTGTGACCATTCTTTACAATCGTCTCGAACCCCTGCACTGTGACCGCTTTTTATAATCGTCTCGAAGAGACAATTCTAAAGAGTGGTCACAGTATATAGGGTTTGGTGGAGAAATGACAGTATTTGGGTACGATCCTTTATCTGTAGCGCTGATAACAATACAAACTAATTCGTTAATTGATTTTCAAAATTGGCGGAATCTGTAATGACTGTTCATTGAGCCAAATGTTAATGCGAACCTGTACTGTATGTCAACACGTTGCATTTAATTGTATACATTATGTCATATAAAACAGATCAATGTTTTCACTTTATCCACGCTGGGTGAAGTTTTGAATTACCAACTACCATATGATAGAAAATTATTGACACGGAAAATTCGTACTCATGTTATCTGCAATGACAAAAACGTGATAGCAACATTGAACAAATAGACAAAACATTATGGCAACAATAGACACAACGGCTTGAATATTCAATGTTTAATAATGCCCTTGTCCATATTTATGGTAAACAATTATATCTGCACGCTTCAGTTCAACCCTTCGCTTGCTATTCACGTCAATATACCTACCTGCAGGAGCTGTCTCATCAGGGTCTGCACTATTTACAAGTTGATTGTTCAACCAGTTCACTCCACAGCAGTGATTGCACAGCGAAATACTTGTACACAGTGAAGATATGTGTATTTATACAACAGGACATGGGTAAAGAAGGAGAAATGTGTTTTAAAATTCAGCAAGCAAAGGATTTAGATAGGTGAAGGGGCTTTCTGCATTACTGCCATCCTGCATTAAACAGCTACTTGCTATTATAGATCACCCATATTTATTGATTACATGACCGCTATAGACATATTCGACTGTATTTAACCTATTCCCTCATAGACTATTTTTTAGATCCAACCACTTTGAATCAATCTACCGAAAAGGAGCATTAACTATAGAAAAGGAAACTTTTAGAATTTTGTAGTTTGAAACCATTGTGAGCAAATGCTCTATTTATTACAGTGGTTTCAACAGGTGATTTTACAGAGGTGTAGAAAGGCGTATTTATGAAGGAAAGGCACGGTATAAAGAGTAGTCTTGCATGGTGAACCACCAAATACAGTAAAGCTCTTTTAAGTGACCAACAAAATTATATCTGATTCTTGCTCTTACAGATAGGCTGAAGGCTAATACGAACCAAAGGTTAAGCAAGGGCCACCCATCCCCATCCATAGCAGTTTTCTGTCCTGCATTATATAGTATATTTTTTAAACCCTTGTGATAAATAAAGCATTTGCTCCTGTCTAGCAAATGCTATATCTATCGCAATGGTTTCAAAGATGAATATTACAGAGGCGTCAAAAGTTGCCAGTAGAAGGGAATAGATGCCTCTGTAAAATTCACTTTAGAAACCATTGTGATAAATAGAGCATTTGCTCCACAGGAGCAAATGCTCTATTTATCACAATGGTTTCAAAGTTACACAATTATATTGTTTTTTTCCTTTTCTCCAGTAAATGCTCTTTTGCGGTATGTTTATTCAAAGAGGTTGGGTTGGGACTAAAATAGCTTATAAGGGGATATGTTAAGTAACTAGCTGTAGTTATGGAGATCTGTGTTTATCAATAAACTTGTCGCCTCAGAGTGGTTTTACTGTACAGATTTCCAGCCCATTCAACCCCTTTTATGTACAAAAATGATGCCTCTAGATCTCTAGAAGGAGTTTTTTTTTAATTCCGGCACAGAAACACTGCCAGGGTGTCAAGGAGGTTGGATCAACATGAGAAACCGAGTTATTCAATCATCTCATATGGACCCAAACTGCTTGATGATGCAATGACAAATTCGTCCTCAGGACTGAAAGAATCAAAGAATAAAATCAGAATATCATACATTTTTGATCCAGATAAGCCACTGAGACACCCGACGTCTCATCAGGAAACAGTCAGATTACAGCGGATATCATTAACCACTTCACCGCCGCAGTCGCATAAATGCACCACTACAAATAGTGCAGTCCTAGATCAGACGCCGCCTTTTCAAGGCGACGTCTGATCAGGGACTTCACTTTTTGTCTCATTCTCTATTTCTATATATGTGCTTTATTCTTTTGAAATTTGCATTTATTTATCTCATTTCCTTATTGAACCGAATGGTTTAACAGAATTTGGATTGCAGACGACAATAAGAAATTTGGCGCCGAAAGGGTTAACCGCTGCTAAGATCACAGGTAGAGGTATAAAACTGTTTTTATGCTGTACATGTATACACATTTACTGCTGCTAAGATCTCTATTTCTATTTATCATGCAACGTCACCAAATACAGTCACTTCCTACTAGCATAATATTTTTCACGTCGATGCTGTATTTTGTGAGGTATGGTGCATGAATACTGACCCCACTGGAATGCCAATTTGGTTCAACCAATAGGAGGAAAACAGAAGGACGAAAACGACATAATTTAACATAAATATCAAGTTTAAAACATTTGCTCAACTTTGTCTAAACTATTTGCTTATATAAAAGGATTTAAATTCAGGTTGTTTATGTTGTAAAAGTCGTTGACGTCACTGCACGCAAATATGACGTCACATATTTTGAATTTTCATGTATTTTTATTCAGGGGACGGAACTGCTTGGGAAAACGTTCTTTTTATTCATTTTCTCCATTTTTTCTTAGGGTTGTGTTTTGAGTTGTATTCTGGCTGGTCAGAAAATTAGGCTCACATTTAACAACTTTTCTAACTCGCCAAAATACAGCTGAACTCCAAAACTACTAGCATAGTAATTCTTATGAATTCACTACTGCTGAGAAACAGGTAGCGGTGTTAAAAGTACATGAGTACACACTCACTTCTGTGTCATATTTTATTGTTACATATACTCAGTTCCAAAAAGAAAGTGTGCACTTCGTTTTCTGTGATTTCATTGAAAGCCTGTCATATATGGTATCAAAGTTGAGATGATTTCATGTACAACATGGTGGATGCTTTTTATGTCTTATAACGACGTCAGGTGTGTTATTCTATTCTGAGTCAGTGCTTTTGCAAGGTCCCTTAGATTACTGATGTTGCCTCTCGATCGCACCGTCCGGCCGATGTAATCCCAGATGTGCTCTATCGGATTCGTATCCGGTGAGAGTGCAGACCATGGAAGCACGTTAACAATGTTTCTTTTGAGAAACTGCTAACTTATTCGTGCAGCATGCGGAGGGGCATTGTCATGCATAAAATAGCAGGCCCTAGTCTCTGTATGAAAGGAACTGCTTCCGACTGCAGCATATGTTTAATGTAAATTCTGAAGGGATGTGATCCCCCGAGAGCAAAACTTGCAACACAAAAGGAGAAAATTGCAGACTCGGTTTTATTGAGTCAACCTTGAACATTGAGGTTACCGCGTACCACAACAAGATTTGTCTACTTTCTTCCCATAATCTCATCTAGACCATTACACTCCAATCACCTAATATAGCTCTTTCTCTGAGACAACATTTAGCAAAACGTTCACCCCTTCTCCTAAAATCCCGCATCCGACCATCGTGGGAGCTGAGATTAAATATAGACTCATCAGAGATTAGAACTTGATCCCACTGTTGTCGCCCCAATAAAAATGACGTCTTGCCCACTGTAAACGAGGATCCCGATGACATGGTGTCATAATCTGTCCCACATAGGGTCTCCTAGCCCGGACGGTTGCCCGAATTTGTCTGAGGCGACGCAATACGGCCTGTCTGCTGATGCTGAATTGCCTTGCAGTACAAGCTGATGTTTGGAAACGACGCCGAAGGTGCGTCAACGTCATAAACATGTCCGTTTGTTGTAGTAGACAATTATGATATTCAACGTTTGGCTCGACGAAAAATTTTAAACTTTGGTATAATTGATGTTTATCTAAATTCCAGTTCATCCATTGCAATTATTGTGTCATCCTTACATTCTACCTTGAATTATGGTTGTTATGAGTAACGTGCATTTAGACGCACGGCGCAACGCATATACATTTCGACAGGCTAAATTTTACCGGGCACGACGGAGCTTGTACATGTATCTATCGATTATGGCAGGAAAATGTAATAAAACTACACGTGCATTTAGCATGACGTTACGTCATCATTTGTTTTGAATTTCAACGTCATATTCGCACAGATTATTGAAAAAAAACCTGTTTATTTATCTGAGTAACCATTGTTTTCTCATATATGTGTACTTGTCATGCTATATTGTTACATAATTAGCCTAACATATGTGCGCATTGTGTTATGTTTTTGTTACATATATGCCTACTCATATACATGTATGCCTATTGTGTCATATTCCATTGTTACAGAGAGGATCTGTTTCGAGTTGTCTTTTAAGATCATATGTTCCTAAACGAGCCTTAGAAAATTTCATTAAGCGAGCCTTTGGCGAGCTTAATAACATTTTCTTGGTGAGTTTAGGAACATGTGATCTTAAAAGACAACGAACATCAGATTCTTTTTCTCACATAACCAAAACAGTGTGTTTTCGCCGTTTAAATGACATGTTAACATCGGTTTCCATGGATTGACGTCATATATGACGTATCACGTCATATATGTTCTAAAGTGATCTTACACGTGTTACAGATCAGGGAATCTTAACCCGTTGTTCTAATTCGAAGATAAGGGAAGGTATGTGAGAAATTTATATCCATTCATATATGCATGTTTTATTGTTACATATACATGTACATGTAAAATCAATCAAATATGCGTGTTGATTCATTTTTTTCTTACCTTTAGTAACAATATTTGTAAAGCTAGGGTGACTTTGAGAGAAGTGTGAGGTTAGGACGTCCGTAAACCGGTTTAAACCCCCAGTGGTGTTTTTGCTGCTGACCGTGCCAAGGCGGTACTCTCTGTGTTACCCTTCCTTTTGTTTGCCTTGCGTCTTTGTGCTTGTGGTTTGTTCATGTTGTGGAACGTTTGTCCCTGTTTCTTGTGTGTCTTTTGATGTTTTCTGTGTTCATTTCGTGTGTGTGTGTGTGTGTGTGTGTGTGTTTGTGTGTGTGTGTGTGTGTGTGTGTGTGTGTGTGTGTGTGTGTGTGTGTGCGCGCGCGCGTTTGGGTGTGTGGTTGTGTGTGTGTGTGTGTGTGTGTGTGTCATGCTGTCTATCGGTGTTTTGGTGGTGGTTGCGTCTTGCATGTGGCTTTGCCTGCTTGACTTTACTACTTTTCCATTACTAAATTTTCGTTACATACCGCCCTCTGCTCGCTTAGTTGTTGAAATTATTGCCATTCATTCAGTAACTGAAGAAGTTATCGTCGTTCTAAACTGGATATAATGTTGCATTACTCGCTGTGAAAACTACAGTTAAACCTCTCTATAACGGCCGCTAAATTATGTTAATTAGTTGGTATTTAGGGGAGGTGGCTGCTTTAAACAGTCACCTGTCTTTAATACACAACACTTGATGTAATTTTACTGCAATTACTTTTTACATCCGGTGGTCTGTGTTATATGGCCTTATCACCCCTTGATTCCCGAACCGATAATTGACTCGTATTTGTAAACAGATTGGATCCAGACTAGTCACTCAAGTAATTCAACGTCTCATCAGGATTTAAACTGTTTGGTGCTGTAATCATTTTTTTTGGGAAGAAAATGGAAGAAAATTAAACAACACAGACGACAAATTTTACACATGACCATACAGTCTGTAACTTGTCTTAAGTGACCATTCCTTACTTGAACATAGGATTCTTAACCCATTACCTCATAGACTATTTTAGATCCAGCCACTTTGAATATATCTACCGAAAATGAGCATTAACTAGAGAAAAGGAAAATTTAAGAATTTTGTAGTTTGAAACCATTATGATAAATAGAGCATTTGCTCCTATTCAGTTTAAACATATTTTATTTCCATATTAGAGGAAATTTATCACAATTTATATTTATCACAATGGTTTCAACAGGTGACTTTTGTAGAGGCGTCAATAGCGTCAATATGAGGGAATGGGTTAAAAAGGCAGGCGGTTGCTTAATGCATGGAAAAAGTAATGCAGAAAGCTCCTGCATTAAGCTACCACCTGCCGTACAGATCCATAGGTTGACCCCTTTTTTTATGACCGATTAAGACAGGTTCTACTGTATACAGCAGTGAACGAACTGAATTACTAAAAATGTAAAACAAATAGAAAACATTAATCCCGGTCCAGAAGTGAGAAAAATAGTACATTGTTCTGATGCAATTTTGACTCTTTTTTTTTTTTTATCAAGGTTTGACTTTTTTTTAGACACTATCGATTGCGAGTCAAATAGAGTGGATCCTGATTAAACAGATTGGATCCTGATCAAACAGTGGATCCTGATCAAATAGAGTGGATTTTGATCAAGTAGAGTGGATCCTGGCCCACCAGAGTGGATCCTAATCAAACAGAGTGGATCCTGATCAAACATATTAGGTCCTAATCAAACAGAGTGGATCAACATCAAAGGGGATCCTAATCAAACAGCGTGGATCCTGATCAATCAGAGTGGATCTTAATCATACAGAGTGGATCCTAATCAAACAGAGTGGATCGTGATCAATCAGAGTGGGTCCTGATAAAGCAGAGTGGATCCCAATCAAACAGAGTGGATCCTGATCCACCAGGGTGGATCCTGATGAGACGCCGAGTTAGATCTACTCAGTATTAATGAAATGCCGTTTTATACACTACTCTAGAATCAAATGACTTTGAAACTTTTTACGCTGATTCATTTGATATTCCGTGTATATGTGTTAGTTTACGTTTCAGCCACCAGCGATGTTATTACTAATTAATAATTATGATTACATTTTGTTTTAATCCTTCGCTTGCTGAATTTTGAAATACATTTCTCCTTTTTACCCATGTTCTGTTGTGTAATTACATATATCTTCACTATTTACACGTATTTCGCTGCGCAATCTCTGCTGTGGAGTGCAATGGTTGCACAATCAACTTGTAAATAGTGCAGACCCTGATGAGACAGCTCCTGCAGCGCCTGCAGGAGCTGTCTCATCTGGGTCTTCGCTATTTACAGGTAGGTATATTGACGTGAATAGCAAGCGAAGGGTTAACAATTATGATTGTTTTAATACGCGACTGTAATATATGTGATTAGCTTCCACTTGTTACACGCCGGTTTGTTTCTTGTCGTTGGTTGTTTTGTTTTGTTTTTGTCAAATTTTACGTCGTTTTAACAGTATGTCAGTCATATCACGACGTCCAGCTAATTACACGAGGAGGGAGCCCCCCCCCCCCCCCCCCCCCCCCTGGGGTTCTTCTATGCACAGAACAAATTGCATTCCGTGGGCTACACTCCGGTGCCTGATATGCAATTAATTAATATTACATATTGCATGGTAAAAATTATTTCATAAATGTTCATGTGTTACGGCTCAGACAGAATATCAAATGAATCTGCGTAAAAGTTTTAAAAAGTCATTTGGTTTTGTTTCAAACAAACATACAATCCCGTTAACCCTATCGGCGCCAAATTTCTAGTTGTCATCTGCAAAACAATTTTAGCAAAACATTCGGTAATGTAAGGAAATGAGATTAATAAATGCAAATTTCAAACGAACAAAGCGCATATATAGAAATATAATTTGAGACAAAAAGCGAAGTGTCAGATCAGGCGCCGCCTTGAAAAGGCGGCGTCTGATCTGGGACATCGACGGTGAACGGGTTAATATAATGTTACATATATAGATGTTACGACTGCATCAGGGTCCATGCTTATAAAGCTTTTAGTTGAGTCTGAGTTTCGTTCTCAAGCTTTTGATTGGTCAGATTTGAGTCCTCAAGCTTTTGATTGGTCAGATTTGAGCCTTTGGCTCAAATCTGACCAATCAAAAACTTGAGAACGAACTCTGACTCAACTAAACGTTTTATAGGCATGGATCCAGATCTATATATAACTATGTAAGCAAACAGAGCAGTCATTGGCCAGGCGGCTCTAACACGATATGTCTGATCTCGTGTAGGAGCGGTCTGATCTAGGTCTACTCTGTCCGCGTCCAAAGGTGTCTCTATCAGGTTAAAGGTTAAACCTAAATAATGACGTCATAAATACCGGTATCAATCAGAATATTTTTTATAATGGCATATTAGCATAGGACATTTTGCCTCAGGCAGAAGCTGTAGAATCAGATCTATATTACACAATAAGCAAACAGAGCAGACCCAGATCAGACGGCTCCTAGGCACCGAAGTTATAAAACTTGCTTGAGTTTGCGATCATTATCGAGCATCTTGTTGGTCAGATTATGAGCTTGCTCAAAATCTGACCAATCAGATACTTGTACTTGAAAATGAACACAGATTCAGACTCAGAAGTTTTATAAGCTCGGACCCAGGAAAGGCACCGAGTTACATCCATATCAGATCAGAATCAGTACAGTTTGATACGCTGAATGAGTATTTGAAAACAAAACATTGTAGAGTTATACACCAGACGACAATATTATCAAACGACATTAGTTACACGTGCATAGAGATATGTGATCAGAAAGCCATTTGCAATCGTTCACTATTTCCCTACTGTTAGCGAATATATGATCACTTTTGTAAAGCAGTTCGGATCCAACTGATACACCCGAAAACCCCGGCATCGTATTAGGATTCAAACAGCTGTAAACATTGGCTGAATTTCTGAAAACATTTTTTTAGAAGGGAAGATATCTTTAATCCAGACAACAATTCTGGCAGACGACGATACTTTAGCACGTGCAGAGTTAGATAAGTGATTAAAATGTGCCTTGTCATCGCTACGGTTCAGTCCACTCTGCTGTAACATGTCAACGCTTTTCCTGTTGTAAAACATGACATCTGCATAACCCTTTCAACACTGAAATTTCAGAATGGAATAGCCCACCAGTGTTTAACTACAGAGTCAACTTAGCAGCAAAGGTTGAACTCTTTCGCTGCCAAACTCTGTCGTCTGCTAACTTTGTCGTCTGCTACAAATTTTCATTCTTTTGATTTTCTTCAATTTTTGTTTCAAGAACATAACAGTAACAAACAGTTTGGATCCTGATGAGACGCCGAGTTACTCGGCGTCTCATCTGGATCCAAACTGTTTGCATAGGTAATCACAGATCCGGCATTGGCAGCAAAAGGGTTGAACTTGCTAGCGGATTTAGAATGATAACAGTGCAGATCAGAGCGCTGATTTAGGAACCCTCTTATCTTGGTCTACGATGTTTGCAAATGGCAATGTATGGGTATCCCGATTCCAAAGGGTTAAACTCCAATTCCTTGCTTTTCTTTATTCCCGATTTGTTCAGGATGTTGAGATACTACTGGCCGAGTGTCTAACAATCTGTAACCAAACAAGGCAATGAGTTATTTGAGCATCTTATCTGGGCCCAGGTCAGTTGTTCATGCTAGGCATGTAGAACTAGGCAAGACAAAGGTTGCAGATATACATATATTAGATTTTATGATATTGCATTGTTTTGAAGCACTGTATTACAAAATCAATACGCAGTCAATTAGGTATGCGACAAAACAGTCAATCATCTCTAGATCGGCCAACAGAATATAGTATTATCTTAATCCTAAATGTAGACTACAATACAGGATATAGTATTATCTAAATCCTTAATATAGACTGTACCACAATACAGAATATAGTATTATCTTAGTCCTAAATGTAGACTGTACCACAATATATGTAGTACATGTACATGTATATAGTATTATCTAAATCCTTAATATAGACTGTACCACAATACAGAATTTAGTATTTTCTTATTCCTTCTTTTTATATCATAATGGCATATGAACACAGGACGTTTTGGCTCAGACAGAAGCTGTAGAGTCAGATCTATGTTACACCATAAGCAATCAAAGCAGACCTGGGTCTACTCTGTTTTCAGATTTTTGCAGATGTTTGAAGATGCGCGAAAATGCTCATACATAAGGTTAAAGATGCGTCCAAATGCGTTAATTTGAGGGAATGGGTTCAATATGGGTGAATGGGTTAAACATGAGGGAATGGGTTAAATATGAGGAAATGGGTTGAATAAGAGGATATAGGTGAAATATGAGGGAATAGGTTAAATTTGATGGGCTATGAGGGTTAACTATGAGAGAACGGGTTAAATATGAGAGGATGGGTTAATTGGTCGCTTTAGAGAGGTTCAAATGTACCTGTACCTGAATAACCTGTAATTCCTCTGACACTGCACTGCATGTGGTTCGAGGGAAGATAAACATTGGTGTAGTTATGACTTAATAATTAGCAAATATTCTAATATTAACATGTTTAACCCATTCCTCCATAGGCTATTTTTAGAACCAACCTCTTTGAACAAATCTACCGAAAAGGAGCATTAAACAGTGAAAAGGAAACTTTTAGAATTTTACAGTTTGAAACCATTGTGATAAATAGAGCATTTGCTCCTATAGGAGCAAATGCTCTGCTTATCACAATGGTTTCAAGAAGTGGTCACTACTGAGGAATAGAAAGGCGTATTTATGGAGGAATAGGTTAATTAAAAAGAAGACTACTTCGGTCGGTACTCTGTGTGTGTGTGGGGGGGGGGACTAGTTGCACTCTACATAACTGCTCATGAACAGACTCAATAAAACCGAGTCTGTATTTTCTCTTTACCTCTTACTAGTTTTGTTTTCAAAGGATCTCCAATTTTAAAATTTTATTAATTCGGATTTTTTCTAAAATATAGTAACAGATTTAAATAAAAAAAGGTTCGCTGCCCCAATATTGTTGTCTGCTATAATTGGTGTTGGTTGTATAATTTCTCTAGTTTCCGTAGAACATACAGTGCTTCCACCCTACAACGGCCCTCCCAATAACGATTCCCTCCTTACAACAACGCATGTTACTGTTTCCGAAACAACAAGGCTCCAGAAATTACTTGTTTCCATCGTATTTTATTTATGCCTCCGTCAATCCCTATGTTGTGACCACTCTTTAGAATCGTCACTTCGTGACGATTCTAAAGAGTGGTCACAACATAGGGTTTGATTTAGGCATAACGGTTTTAGTTCTCGAAATACACCTTATCTTGCAAGCTAATTATGTTTGATTTTCCCTCCCTATAACAACTTCCTCTGAACAACACATACAATATTCGTATCCCAAAGGGTGTCGTTGTAGAGAGGAAGCACTGTATTACATGTACAACAGCAGCAAACAGTTGGGCTCTTGTAGGAGCTGACTGGTTATGGTCTGCTCTGTTTGCCTCTTGGTTTATATAGATCTGGTTCTTCAGTGACTACCATGGATTAATCACCGTATCAATATACTTCTACTACGATATGGTCTCCATCAAATAGTTTAAAACCTGCAACACGTGTACGTTGCATTGTACCAAATACCAGGTAAACCTGCAACACGTGTACGTTGCATTGTACCAAACACCAGGTAAACCTGTAACACGTGTACGTTGCATTGTACCAAATACCAGGTAAACCTGCAACACGTGTACGTTGCATTGTACCAAACACCAGGTAAACCTGTAACACGTGTACGTTGCATTGTACCAAACACCAGGTAAACCTGCAACACGTGTACGTTGCATTGTACCAAACACCAGGTAAACCTGCAACACGTGTACGTTGCATTGTACCAAACACCAGGTAAACATGTAACACGTGGACGTGACTTAGTGTACCAGACACAAGTAAAACCTGTAACACCTGCATGTGACTTAGAACCAAACACAAGGAAAACATGTTACGCCTGTACGTGACATAGTGTACCAATCACCACGGACACCTGCACCACATGTACGTGACTTAGTGAACCAAGCCCTAGGAAAACCTGTAACACGTGCACGTTGCTTAGTGTACCAAAAGCAGGACACCTGTAACACGGGTACGTGGCTTAGTGTAGCAAACCTCTGGCAAGATGGTAATACATACATGTGGTTTGTGTACAAAATATCACGCAAGACTGTAACATATGCACGTGATTTAGTGTACCAAATTTCACTCAAGACTGTAACGCATGCATGCGGTGTAACCCCTTCCGTGCCACAATGACGAGTGTATGATATCACATGCAAACAGTTTGGATCCAGATGAGACGCCGAGTAACGCGGCGTCTCATCAGGATCCAAACTGTTTGACACTCTGTTTACTGTTTTATAAAGACAATGGAAAACAATGCACACACGTACACTAAAAATAAACGACATTATGCCCAGCAGACGACAATGCTGGCATCGAAAGGGTTAAAGTACCACATCTCAAGCAAGTATGTAACACATACACGTTGTTTAGTGCACCACATCTCACACAAGACTGTAACACATGGACGTTATTAAGTACCAAACATACGTAAGAATTGTTATTGCTCATTTATTGTAGAAACGGATAGGAAGCTAGAAACCCGAATGATGAACATAGGAAGGGTTCGAACACGATCACACATGTATACACGAGGTCGGTGGAATGATGGCAGAGTAGGTGAACATAGGAAGGGTTCAAACACGATCACACATGACATGTATACATCAAGCCGAAACGTGCATGACATGATGATGTTTTGAATTATGAAATACGAACTGACAGAAATCCCGGCTATGTCTGTTTGCACAGAACAAAACACTTGTAAAATATATTAAAAACCCATTAGCAGTGCCGTTATGTAGCTTCATAAAACATACATGTGAGACACCCAGCATGCGTTATTCTCTTCACCAGGTTTTGCCTCTGTCTGCCTATACTGTCTGCCTACCTTCTATCGTGTAGAAGTCATTTGTCTGATCTGTATCCGATCATCTCGACCTCTACTCGAGTAATACCCGTCCGACGTAAATACGCCCATGACGATCTGGTAGAGATCGAGCAGAGGTCCAGATGATCGGGTAGAAATCGTGTAGGGATCGTATCTGGGTCGAGATGATCGAGCAGAGATCGGAGTGGTTGTTGAGTTGACGTCGTGGAGGAGTCGTGGATAATTTCGAGGGGGCGTGCATGATCGAGTAGAGGTCGGGATGAACAGGTGTACATGTCTTCGGTCGAGCTTAGTTGGGGAATTTGGGTGATCGGGATGATAGAGTTGATCTGATCGGCAGAGGGAACCAAGTTTTAGACAGACTGGCCACAGAAAACTCTGTCTATGAAAGGACTCAATTGAAATCAGACCAGATCACTAGATTGCCTGAGATCTACCTACGGTGCACACGTTTTGTGTATGATGGGATCATCTTCATTCAAGCCGAATGGGCAGCGATGAGACGCATGCCCCCCCCCCCCCTCTCCAATCGCGTGCAGCCTTTACATATTTACATTGAGCAATATGAATCACTGGCACTAAAGTTAGCTCTACATTCACCAGTCTGGTAGTTTAGATACAGTAACCCCCCCACTAATGCGACCACCTCAAAGAGATATAACTCTCCGGATGCTAGATGCAGGTGGTAGCTTAATGCAGGACAAAAGTAATACAGAAAGCTCCTAGAGGAGCTTTCTGTATTACTTTTGTCCTGCATTATGCAACCACCTGCTGATAAAGACACCCATGTTTATTCATCAAGTGGTCGCACTAGAGGGGTTCTACTGTATATAGATGACATAAACGCCAAACAAAAGAGAGAACTTGTAGAGGATGTCACAGACCACATTAACGTACTTGATCCAGATATCCACTTTACTTGTAAACTATTAGTTTCTATAATGGCACATTGACAAACAAATATTTGGTCATGACAGAAACTGAAGACTCAGATCTACAAACAGTAAAATCTCGATTATTAGATCACTAAAATACGTATCATTATCGATCTTTACGGCATGTGGCAGCTTAATGCATGGTGAAAGTCATGTAGAAAGCTCCTCTAGGAGCTTTCTGCATGACTTTCACCATGCATTTAGCAGCCACCTGCCTAAAAGGTTCTAAATTCTTCTAAACCAAAAAATGAAATAATCGAGATTTTACAGCAAACGAATACATGCTGATCAAAGGCCCGTCTGATATGGGTCTACAATGTTTGCAAATATGTTAAAAGGTGTTAGGAGGCGTGTTTGTGGAGGGAACTATTAATTAACACATTACCTCATAGGATATTTTAGATCCAACCTCTTTGAATGAATCTACCAAAAGAAGGAGCATTAACTAGAGAAAAGGAAACATTTAGAATTGTGTAGTTTTGAAACCATCGTGAGAAATAGAGCATTTGCTCCTGAAGAGCAAATGCTCTATTTATCACAATGGTTTTAAGAAGTGACTATTACAGAGGCGTAGAAAGGCGTATTAATGGAGGAAAGGGTTAAACAATTATCATTTAGCTTGAGCAAATATTTTTATATTGTCTGTCCACCAAAATGAGAGATGGATGTCAAACAGCTTGACTCCTGATGTGGCGCCAAGTTTCTTGGCATCTGATCTGGATTCGAATAGTTCGACAGTTTAACTCTTTCCGCTATAGGCTATTTTAGACCCAACCTCTTTGAACGAATCTACCCAAAAGGAGCATTAACTAGAGAAAAGGAACATTTTAGAATTTTGTAGTTTGTAGTTTGAAACCATTGTGATAAATAGAGCATTTGCTCCTATATGAGCAAATGCTCTATTTATCACAATAGTTTCAAGAATTGGTTATTACAGAGGCATAGAAAGGCGTATTTATGGAGGAAAGGGTTAATGACAGATCCCAGCCGGTAGCAGGTTAAAGGTTGAAATAATTGACGTTAAATTTGGCAGCGAAACAGTAATACATGTACAGTTCAACCAGTCATAAGCAACCACCAATAATAGGTCTATTTATGTAATGATAGTCAACAGTAATACAGAAAGTTCCGTTTGCCCTGTGTTAAGCCATTTGCTCTCACGATCCTATATATGGGACGTAGGCAAACAGTGTAGACTCTGATCAGACGAATAATACACTGTTTGCCGATAGGAAATTCAATGTCAAACAAAAGGAAATTGAAAATTTAGACCAGGCTACCCTTAGATAAAAAAAATGGACTAATCCAATATATAAACATGAAAGAATCCACTGGGCGCAAATGGGTTAATACTTGGTAGTTCATTCCTGTGTCTAATCAAAATAAGGTCACTTCAGACAGTTTCAACGATGTGTTATTATGCTCAATACATCATTCATTCAGAGTTGACACTGCTATATATGCTACCTAACCCTTCGCTTGCTATTCACGTCAATGTACCTACCTGTAAATAGTGAAGACCCAGAAGAGACAGATCCTGCAGGAGCTGTCTCATCAGGGTCTGCACTATTTACAAGTTGATTGTGCAACCAATGCACTTCAGAGCAGTGATTGCACAGCGATATACTTGTACACAATGAAGATATATGTAATTATACAGCAGGGCATGGGAAAAGAAGGAGAAATGTGTTTTAAAATTCAGCAAGCGAAGGGTAGCAAATACTCGAAGTAGAATTTAATAACACCTTCTCCCACGAATAATACGTTGAGTGAGCTGACACAAAGAATGTCGATCATTTATTATTAATTTGACATCTGTTGTGACCGTGTAGACGGGTGGATAAGTATATATCATCCCATTCTTAATGCCTACATAAAAAATTAACGAGGATTTGGTTGACATCAAAAACACGTTCATTTAGTTATGACGAATGTAATATGTTTTGTAATGTCCTGACCTACAGCTGTCATATTTGACCTACTTTATTGACGTGGTAGATTGCGTATAGTAGCAATCACTTAAATCAGGATCTATGCTAATTCTTTCAAATATATAAATTATTTATTTAACCCGCGAATATTCCTGGAAGAAATAATGACACCATGGATATTAATAATAATAATTGTTATAATAGCACATAGACACATGACCTTTTCACCGTGTCAGAAACTGCAGGATCTAATCTATTTTATATCATAAGCAAACACAGCAGACCCAGATCAGACGGCTCCTATAGGAGCCGTCTAATCTGGGTCTTCTTTGTTTGCAAAGGCGTAGGTTAAATAGTGGTTAAATATGGTTAAATAGTGGTTAAATAGTAGGTTAAATATGGGTTAAAAAGAGCAGTTGATAAACAGTGCAGACCAAGATCATGGTTTTCTGAATGAGCTGTCTGACTAGGGTCTATATTGTAAGTTTCACAAACTATAGTAATAAACCTCTAAATCGGACGTTCAATTATCGGTCTTGGAGACAGGTGACAGCTTAATGCAGGGTGAAAGTCATGCAGAAAGCTCGCCTGAAATATGTCTGCGTGACTTTCATCCTGCATTAAGCAACCGCCTGTCTATACATGAACGAGTTCACCATTTGAATTGGCCTATAATATATATACAGTTAAACCTCTCTATAACGACCACTAAATTACGTCAAATGTTTTATGTTAAAGGCAGGTGACTGCTTAAAGCAAGGTGAAAGTAAAACAGAACGCTCCTATAGGAGCGTTCTGTTTTACTCTCACCTTGCTTTAAGTAGCTACCTGCCCTAAATACCAACTAATTAACATTATTTAGTGGCCGTTATTGAGAGGTTTTACTGTATACCAAGTTCGCCAAGGTTTTACCTGAGGCATAGACAGTTTACGCAGTTGTAGACAGTAGACACAGATTGATTTGATCAGGATCTGCTCCGTTTGCTTATGAAATGATATAGATATGATTCTGTAGATTCTGCGATGGTAAAAATGTACTTTGGCATAATACCACTGTAGAAGGTTAGCTAATTAATATTAATATATTCATAATTTCCTACATAAATATTCATCTGGTTAATGGGTTACACAGGTAATTTTCACACCATAATACTCCATTTTGTGGAAAACAATTTTAACGATTTTCTCCATAAATACATCTTTCTACGCCTCTGTAAAAGTCACTTTTTTTTTAAACCATTATGATAAATAGAGTATTTGCTCCACAATGGTTTCAATACTACACAATTCTAAATTTTTCCTTTTTTCTAGTAAATAAGAATTACTATGCTAGTAGTTTGGAAGTTCAGCTGTATTTTGGCGAGTTGGAAAAGTTGTTAAATGCGAGCCTTGGCGAGCATTTAACTACTTTTCTGACGAGCCAAAATATAGCTGAACTTCCAAACTACTAGCATAGTAATTCTTTTATCATGCAACTCCAAGAAAAATGGAGAAAATGAAGAAAAAGAAAGATTGCTAAAGCGGTTTCGTCCCCTGAATGAAAATACATGCAAGTACGAATTACGTGACGTCATGTTGGCATGCAGTGACGTCATCGACTTTTACAACATAAACAAACTTGATTTAATCCTTTTATATGGACAGATAGTTGAGACAAAGGTGAGAAAATGTGTTAATTTGATGTTTATGTTTAACTATGCCTTTTTCTTCCTTCTGTTTTCCTCCTATTGGCTGAACCAAACTTGCATTCCAGTCGGGTCAGTACACATGCACTATACCTCACAAAATACAGCGTCGACGTGGAAAATATTATGCTTGTAGGAATTGACTGTATTTCGTGACGTTGCATGATAAATGTTCCTATTTGGTAGATTCATTCAAAGATGTTGGGTCTAAAACAGCCTATGGAGGAATGGGTTAAATGAAAATTTGACTTATTTAACTCTAAACTGCATGAATATTCATTTAACAAATAACGACATCGTTAATATTAATTAGATCATATTTTATAACGGCACACGGGCAAGGATTGTTGTTTTTGACGTGGTAGAAACTGTAAAACCATATCTATATTATGTCAGAAGCAAACAGAGCAGACCCTGATCAGACGGCTACTATAGGAGCCATCTGATCAGTGTCTACTCTGTTTGCAAAGACTTAGAAAGGTGTATTTATGAAGAAAATGATTATATAGTAAAACCTCTCTATAACGGCCACTAAATTGTGTTAATAATTTGGTATTTTGGGCAGGTGGTTGCTTAAAGCAAGGCGAAAATAAAACAGAACGCTCCTATAGGAGCGTTCTGTTTTACTTTAACCTTGCTTTAAGCAGCCACCTGCCTTTAACACAAAATACTTGATGTAATTTAGTGGCCGTTATAGAGAGGTTTTACTGTATATACATTTAAGCGAACCAAGTTAAAGGGTAGGACAAAAATGGAGCAACTACAATGATTAAAAATTAATCATAATGACACGGTCCTAAATTAAACCGCTACTAATTGCCTGTCAAGTATGTTACAAAGACGACAATATACTTGTTAATTACAAAACATGATTGATAGTCGGCCATAATGGAATCGTTTTTTGACTTGTTTATCATTGTTGTTTAAATTCCACATGTTATGCATGAAAACTTAGCATGCACCTGAAAGTACCGGAAAACCTGGCACTACGAGAGCAATGGAAACTTTAGGTATATAGCATGACATAATATGATATACATTATCTGTATCTCTCTTAACCACAATTTTAATACATTACATACATGTATAACATACGTTCTGCCATGTTCATTATCTATTTCTCTATTAACCGGAATTCTAATAGAGAAGAATTTAGATACTTTTCGACAGGTGGCTGCTTAACCCATTACCTCATAGGTTATTTTTTAGATGCAACCTCTTTGAATAAATCTGCCGAAAAGGAGCATTATCTAGAGAAAATGAAAAATTCCTATAGGAGCAAATGCTCTATTTGTCACAATGGTTTCACAACGTGACTTTTACAGCGTCGTAAAAAGTCGTCAATATGAGGGAATGGGTTAATACAGGGTAAAGGTCATACAGAAAGCTCATAAAGGAACTTGCTGCAAGATTTTCACCCTGCATTAAGCTACCGCCTGTCTCCAAGATCGATATTTATAAGTTAAACAGAACGTCCGGGTTAAATAGGGTTAAATAGGTTTTACTGAGTCATACATGTAATGTGAAATTATATCCGATTTAATAAGTTGACTAATGTCTCAAGTTCACAGCTTAATGCATGTCTAGAGTAATGCTGAAAGCTCCTGTAGGAGCTTTCAGCGTATTTTAGACATGCATTAAGCTGTCATATGTTTCTAGATATGTGTAGTGATTCAATTTAGAACAATTCAGTATTTCAAATTTCGGAAGGACCGAACTTTTAAGTCGAGATATCGAAGTTCAACTGTATATTATAATATTCCGAGATGCTAATCATATTGCCATCTAATGAGATACCTTTATCTCTTCTAACTTCATCCTCAACATACTAACACTAAACTGTCATCTGCACACAGTTTTGATCCAGATCATAACCAAATAATCTCTTATCTTAACCTATTCTCTCCCACTGTCGCGTACTTGCGCTTACTTGCGCCTACCTGCGCCTCAGTTAACCTTTACCCTATTCAGTTTACATGCAAGAAATAATGACAACATGGATTATCTCAATTTATCTATTAGCTCAATGGTTAAAATGTTAAATTTTCAAAGGAAATCTTGCTTTTACAGAACTGTAGAATCAGACCGGTATCATGTCAAAAGCAACAGAGCAGACCACGATCAGACGGCTCCTAAAGGAGCCGTCTGATCTGCGTCTACCCTGTTTGCAAGTAGGTGAATACAATTGTATATGAAGGAAAGGGTTAACTCTCTATTTTCTGACTGAAGTGGTCCGTGGTTGGGAATTGAATTGAATATTTTAATGTTGATACATTGTTTACAACAGATTTCATATTACATTATATTTTACTAAGATTTTTATAACTCTGAGTAACTTGTGATAATTGTGCTAATCTAGATAGCTTATTTCATATTGTTTATATAATTCTATCAATTATAGAGCAATTACAACACTGTGATAAACACCTAATTTTTCCATTAAAGTAATTTATTCAATTTTCTTCATAATTCATGCCTCTCTATGTCAGACCATCAATAAGAAGGACCACAATGGAAATAAGAGATATATGTTCTCTCTTTTTTGTGTCACCCTCAATATTGATGTGACTGGCATGGTTCATAACACACATATAGCACAATCAATATTTTTTATATTGTTATAATCTTAAAATATGCATGTGTTGTTAACTATTGTCTTGTTGTTCGATATTGAAATATATCTATCTGTCTGTCTGTCTGTCTATCAATCTATCTATCTACATGTATCTATCTATCTATCTATCTATCTATCTATCTATCTATCTATCTATCTATCTATCTATCTATCTATCTATCTGTCTGTCTATCTATCTATCTATCTATCTATCTATCTATCTATCTATCTATCTATCTATCTATCTATCTATCTATCTATCTATCTATCTATCTATCTATCTATCTATCTATCTATCTATCTATCTATCTATCTATCTATCTATCTATCTATCTATCTTATCTATCTATCTATCTATCTATCTATCTACATATCTACCTATCTATCTATCATCCATCCATCCAACCATCCATCCATCCATCAAACCATCTATCTATCTATCTATCTATCTATCTATCTATCTATCTATCTATCTATCTATCTATCTATCTATCTATCTATCTATCTATCTATCTATCTATCTATCTATCTATCTATCTATCTATCTATCTATCTATCTATCTATCTATCTATCTATCTATCTATCTATCTATCTATCAATCAATCAATCTATCTATCTATCTATCTATCTATCTATCTATATATCTATCTATCTATCTATTTATATATCCATCTATCTATCTATCTATCTATCTATCTATCTATCTATCTATCTATCTATCTATCTATCTATCTATCTATCTATCTATCTATCTATCTATCTCTGTAAAACTCATTTATTGAAACCCATTGTGATAAATATAGCATCTGCTCCATAGGAGCAAATGCTCTATTTATCACAATGGGTTTGAAAACTACACGATTCAAAAATTCTCCTTTTGTATAGTTAATTCTCCTTTTTGGTAGATTAATTCAAAGAGGTTGGGTCTAAAATTAGTATACTATGTACTAATAGTACTAAGCGTGGTCTGACTCTCATTTGCAAACTGCTTGGATCCAGATCAGACATCGAGTTACCCGGCTGATCATCACGGTCTAAGCTGTTTGACATTCAGTCAATAGATTATCAAAAATCTTGAATAGATCGGAAGAAAGTAACAACAGCCACAGACCAGACCAGCGGGAATAATGACGTCAAGGAATAATGACGTCAAGAATATTTACAATTACATATGAACACCCGATATTTTGTAGAAACAGATCTATATTATATTGTAAACAAACAGAGCAGACCGTGATCGTCTGATCTGGGTATAAACTGTTTGCAGAGGCATGGAATGCGTATTTATAGAGTATATGGTTGACTCATGCCATCCTAGACTATCTTTAGACCCAACCTCTTTGAATGAATCTACCGAAATGGAGCACTAACTATAGAAAAGAAGAATTTCAAAATTGTGTAGTTTTGAAACCATTGTAATAGATAGAGCAAATGCTCTATTTATCACAATAGTTTCAAAATGTGACCTTTACAGAGGCGCCAAAAAGCGTAACTAGGAGGGGATGTGTTAAATAGACATCAGGTGTACACCAGGCTAAGGGTAAACCTCTTATCTGGGTTGATGATGGCTGCAATACAGCAGGCTAAGGATTTACCTCAATATGGGTCGATGATGGTTGCCAATACAGTAGACTAAGGGTTTACCTCTAATATGGGCTGATGATGGTTGCCAATATAACAAGCTAAGGGCGAACCTCTCATCTGTGTTGCTGATGATTGCCAATGCAACAGGCTAAGTGTTTACCTTTAAAATGGGTTGCTGATGGTTGCCAATACAGCAGGCTAAGGGTGAACGTCTTATCTGTGTTGATGATGACTGCCAATACAGCAGACTAAGGGTTAACCTCTAATATGGGTTGATGTTGTTGCCAATATAACAGGCTAAGGGCTAATCTCTTATGTAGGTTGATGATGTCGCCAGTACAACAGGCTAAGGGTTAACCTTTAATGTAGGCTGATGATGGTTGCCAATACAGCAGACTAAAGGTTAACCTCTTATCTGGGTTGATGATGGCTGCCAATACAAGAGGCTAAGGGTTAACCTCTTATCTGTGTTCATGATAGTTGCCAATACAGCAGGTTAAGGGTTAACCTCTTATCTGGATTCATGATATTTGCCATTACAGCAGGCTAAGAGTTTAAATCTGATATGGGTTCATGACGATTGCTTATATAACATGCTAAGGGTTAACCTCTTTTCTGAGTTGTTGATGATTGCTAATACAGCATGCTAAGGGTTAACCTCTTATCTGGGTTGCTGATGATTGCCTATACAGCAGGCATATGGTTAACCTCTGATCTGGGTTTTGATGGTGACTGCCTATACAGCAGGCATATGGTTAACCTCTAATATGGATTGTGATGATTGCCAATACAACAGGCTAAGAGTTAACCTCTTATCTGGGTTACTGATGATTGCCAATGCAGCAGGCTAAGGGTTAACCTCTGTTCCTGGTTGATGATGATTGCGAATAAGTCATTAATTATCAAAACGTTTGAAAGAAATCAGGAGAAAATATAAATTGCAATCGATTGGAGGTCAAGAAGGATGTGTAGGTCAGGGACAAGGTACGCTATTGGGTCTTTAGTAACTAGAATGCCATCAATGGTCACTTTATCCATTACTCCATGAATATCCATATAAAATAATGACACTATGGTTATTAACTCATTCCATCATATTGACGACTTTTGACGACTCTGTAGAAGTCACTTTGTGAAACCATTGTGAAAAATAGAGCATTTGCTCCTATATGAGCAAATGCTCTATTTATCACAATGGTTTCAAGCTACAAAATTCTAAAGCCTTTTTCTCGAGTTAATGCTCCTTTGCGGTAGATTTATTCAAAGAGTTTTTTCTAAAACTAACATATGAGGGAATGGGTTAATTGCTAATGGATACAGGCATTTTCTGCATGACAAATATTCAAAATCAAAGCAAATCTAATCCAATAAAGTTCTGGATATTAATTGAATGATGCACACTTCAGGCAATTCTGATTGCTCAAATATTGGTTTAGATTATTTTCGAGAGCATTTTCGAAACATCTAACACAGTAACAATTCGATCCCAATATTGCATCTTCAGATCAAAACAATACAGTATAACAATACGAATTAGTTCGCCTGTTTACCATTGATGAACTAAAACAAATATTCTGAAAATAGGTGATCCTTCGAAAGCAAAAGTAGAAATACAAGAAGAGAAATTTTCAAGTCTAATAGGCGTCAATGAAAATCCGATTGACGCGCTTTGGCACGTACTGGCTCGTAGTTTTGACTTTTTAGTTTGAACCAACAATCACAAGAAGATATCAAAAAGCCTTCAATAATAATTCTCGATATTTGGATGATATTTTCAACTTCGATAACCCTTTCTTTGAAGTTTTGATTCCTACCATTTACCCAAAAGAACTTAAATTGAATAAAGGTAGCCCTTCCGACACTTATACGGCTTTATGACAAAAGATACGATTTTTAATATTGTAAATTTTCCTCACCTTGATGGAGATGTTCTCGTGTCCTATCTTACGGGGTTTATATATCTAAACTTATTCGTTCCGCTAAAGCTTGTTCTTCTGCTGACGATTTTAACAGTCGAAATCTCATTTTAACTGAAAAGCTGCTTAAGCACGGATATAGATATCATAAACTAAGAAAAACATTCTGTAAATATTATCATCGAAATCTCTCACTTATTCGCAAGTACAAATGTAATCTTAAGGCGCACCTGCGACATGACATTTCACATCCTGGCTTTTATGGCGATGTGATTTACAAACTTCGTAAAATTATTGAACGTACCCATTTTCTCACTTTGTTCACTAAAGTTTATTGCTCCATATTTTTGGATATTTGATAACATTTCTGAATCAGAGGTTGATTTGGAATATTGGAGTAGGGGAATTATCGTCTCGATATATAAAACAGAATAATAAGTTAAATTCCTCGAGTTATCGGGGGATTACTTTGGCCAATAGTGTATCTAAATTATTCTCTCTCGCTCTAAGAAGTAGGATAACTAAATGATGTGAAAATGAGAATATTTTCAATCCTGCGCAATTTGGTTTTACGGAAAAATTGCTCCTCTTCATTTTAATTGATTCCAAAAAAAGAATTGATCCGGTTTTGTTAAGGCTAACATAATATGGACATTGGAACATACAGATGTATTGATATTCCTAGGGAAGATCGGATATGCAAACTCTTCGATCTAAACCCTGTAAACGCATGTTTGATATGCTGCACAAAATATTCTAATATCAGATCTACTGATATATAAATAACATGTATCACATGTATGCACAAATAATTAGAAAAGAGTCACTGGACACTCTTGGTGCTTTTTCATAGTGTCTGTGAACTTTATTATAATATATGTACTTGTATGGTTTTGTATAAATTTCGTTTTTGTATCTCTTGGCCAATTAACACACTTTGTAAATGGTCAAACGCAATGTGTTTGCCGAGTTATAGATAAAACTGAACTTAATTATAATATTTCATACGATGATGACAGAACATAACCATCGACTTCGTGACACAATGTATCCTTTTAATTACCTTATCCTTTATAACAATGGGAAAGACAGCACACAGCCACCGACTTCTTGGTTGAATTTAAATTTACTGTTATGTAGTCTATACGGGGATGAAAGAAACATCATCACCTACTTCTTGATTCAATGTATCTGTTTAATTTATGCGGGAATGACAGAACACAACATCCGACTTCTAGATACAATGCATCCTTTTAAATACTGTACTTGTTTGTCTGGTGCTTGTGTGTTTGTTGGTGTTTTCTGAGTTCTCGTATGTGTACGTGTATTTGGTTGTGTGCGTGCGTATGTGTGACGTGCTGTCTGTGGATGTGTTGGCGGTGGTTGCGTCTTGTGTTTGTGTTCTCCTGTATGTGTGTGTGTGTGTATGTGTATAAATTGCTATATAAATGCTTTCTGTCGGTGATCCGGTGATGGTGGCGTTTTGTGTGTGGCTTCTCCTGCTTGACTTTACTACTTTTTTCATTTATACGGGGATGACAGAACACAGTCACCTACTTCTTGATGCCAGGCATCATTTTAATTTACTGTACGGGGATGTCAAAACACAACCACAAATTATTTTATATAATGTTTATTACTATAATAGTTTCACATGTTTACCAGAACAGTCGAGTCTTTCGAAACATCCGAGTTAGACCAATGCTTAACAGTTCTGCTGTGTGCATAGAACTAGGTTCCATCTTAAACTTGCACTGAAAAGAAATAAACAAAACACATGAACAAATCAATTGAAAACAAATAAACAAAGAAACAAACAGGAATGAAGCAACTAAAAAACAAACAAATAAAACACATGAACGACGAAAACTATGACTAAAGCAACTTAAAACAAACAAACAAAACAGAAATAAAGCAACTGAAAACAAATAAACAAAACACATGAATGAAGTTACTGAAAACAAATGGACAATCCCACGAATAAAGCAACTGAAAACAAATTAACAAAACACATGAATGAAGCAACTTGAAACAAACAAAACACATGAATATTATAACCGAAAACAAACAAAACGCATGAATAAAGTATGTGAGGACAAACAAACAAAATACATGAATGATCTAACTGAAAACAAACACACAAACAAAAACCATGAATGAAGCAAGTGAAAACAAACAAAACACATGAATATTGTAACCGAAAACAAACAAAACACAACGTATGAATGATCTAACTGAAAACAAACACACAAACAAAACACATGAATGAAGCAAGTGAAAACAAACAAAACACATGAATGAAGCAAACGGAAACAAACAAAACACATGAATGTTGTAACCGAAAACATACAAATGAAACGCATGAATAAAGTAACTTAGGACAAACAAACAAAATACATGAATGAACTACTGAAAACAAACACACAAACAAAATACATTTGAATGAAGCAAGTGAAAACAAACAAAACACATGAATGAAACAAATGGAAACAAACAAACAAAACACATGAATATTGTAACAGAAAACAAACAAAGAAAACGCATGAATAAAGTAAGTGAGGACAAACAAACACAATACATGAATGATCTAACTGAAAACAAACACACACACAAAATATATCAATGAAGCAAGTGAAAACAAACAAAACACATGAATGAAGCAGCAAGAATTGAATACTTTAAGTAAGCGTTCTATTACGCGACCTCTTAACACATTCGCTGTCAAGTATACAATTTTCGTTTGTTTATATTCTTCCCCTTTCTTTAAAACATATGACCCCAGTTACAAAAAAAGTTTGGATCATGATGAGACGCCGATCCAATTGTTTGCATAGATGCTACGTTGATAGCGAAATATTTAACGGTTTCTTACGAAAGCCCGGTGGTGACATTCTAAGTTCCTACTTCATAGTTCCGACTTCCAAGTTCAAAGTTCCGACTTCCAACTTCCATCTTCCGACTTCAAAATTCTAAGTTTTCTCTTGACGTCATATTTTCGTGCCCTTTAATTTACGCATGTCAATGCAGCTGACATGCTAGGCGTCCCAGATGGTCTAAAGGTTTTAAAGGTTCCCTCGCCTCCCAGATAAGAAAAATCGATGATAAATTTATTGGTCGGTTACTGCATTATAAAATTTGATTTGCATCCAACTTTTGCCTGTTGAAATTGATTTCAACAAAAGAGAACCATAAGTTGACCTCAAAACAATAGAGTTAAAAATATATAAATGTCTAAAATGCTTCCAAAACTTGCCTCCCTTTTGTTGTTTACACCATATTCAAAGTTTCTACAGACGTGAAAAGAGACCTCATGAAGTTGGAAGTCGGAAGTCGGAACTTGGAACATGGAAGTCGGAATTTGGAACTTGGAAGTCGGAACTTGGAAGTCGAAACTAAGAAGTAGGAACTTGGAACTCGGTCGTAAACAATATACAATAACCATATAGCAAATTATCTTGGAAGTAAATAGTAAGAATTTGGAAGACGGAAGTTTGAAGTAGGAATTTAGAATGTCACCACCCGGCTTTCGTAGTTTCGGTATGAGTATTGTTGTCTGTGTTACAATTTTCACTGCTTACAAACTATGGCGTGTGGAATGTTGCAATATTGTATAAATAAAAACATTTGTTCAATAAAATGATATGTATTCAATAAATAATACAGTAGAAATTCGATATCTCGAACTCGGATAACTCGAACTTCGGGATAACTCGAACAAAAAGTTCAGTCCTTCCAAAACTTACAATACATTATTGCTCTAAAATGCATCGCTACAGATATCTAGAAACACATGTTACAGCTTAATACAGGTCTAAAGTAGCTACAGGAGCTTTCAGCATTACTTTAGACCTGTATTAAGCTGTGGCCATGAGAAATGGTTCAACTAATTTGTATGGTCCCTTGAAGTTCGAGTTATCGAAGTTCAATTGTACATGATTTGTATGGACTAAAAAATATATGCGGTAAAAAATATTCTAAAACATATTTATATGGACTGTAATTAGAACTGTGGGATAGCAGAATTGATATTGTAACAACGCGTCCCATTGGCGGCTCGTACATTCTAATATGACAGCTCGCAGCATCCAAGAAGGAATTGATGTGTTTAGGGAGTATAACGTCAGTTGTTTTAAAGTAATTGGAATAAACAGAAGAATTAAAATGTGATTTATTTGCTGAAATATATCCCTGTAGTGTATACCCCGGAAATACAAGGCGCCGGTATACGAGCCAATGAAATCTGTAGTTACAAAATCATTTCTGCTATCCCAGAATTCTAATTATAGTCTATATAAGATAATTTAATAATCAAAATCTCTTAATTACTTCAAAAATATTTTAGTCCATATGAATAATTTATCAACAAGTATTTTCTTTATCAAAATAATATTTTTCACCACTTACATTTATTTTAATAACATGATTATTTTTTGGAACAAATATTTTTTCTAAAATTGAATGAATATATTATTTATTGAATAAATACTTTTATTGAACAAATATTATTGAATTATTAAATAAAAAAAATTATTGAACAAATTCTTTATACAGTGAAACCTCTCTATAACGGCCACTAAATTACATTAAGTATTCTATGATAAAGGCGGGTGGCTGCTTGAAGCAAGGTGAAAGTAAACCAGAACGCTCCTATAGGAGCGTTCTGTTTTACTTTCACCTTGCTTTAAGGAGCCACCTACCCTAAAAACCAGCTAATTAACACAATTTAGTGGCCGTTATGGGGAGGTTTTACTGTACAATATTGCAACACTCCAAACGCCATAGCAATGCCATAATGGATTTAGGAAAAAGTTAGGAAATGTTATTCATACTGACCATTACACAAAGCCTCTGACAGAGGCCCGGCAACCTGTGTGATATTGCTGTATCTGCCCACGCTGAAGACGTACTCGTTCTTGGTAGCAATATTCTGAAGTTCATTCAAATCCGTCTCGGCGCCGACACCGATCGAGTAGATTGATACTCCAGCATTCTTCAGAAGCTGAGCTTGTCTGAGAGTTTCAACTTTATCAATCGCCTCGCCTGCCAATGAAAATAAATAAAGTGCAAACCCACTTAAATTATCGACCTATCAGTTACTCAGTGAATATGAATCTATGAATCTAAGAAAAGGCATAAATGTATGAACATTGATTAGCTGTTTCTTTAACCCATTTGCTTCCAGTGGATTCTTCCATGCTTATATATTGGATTAGTCCCTTTTTTATCTAAGGGGTGCCTGGTCAAAATTTTCAATTTTGTTTTGTTTTATATTGAATTTACTAATAGCAAACATTTTAGACTCTGATCAGACGCCGCATTATGCGGTGTCTGATCAGAGTCTACACTGTTTGCTTATGTCCCATAAATGGGATCGTGGGAGTAAATGGGTTAAAATAACATAAAGAACAAAGAAATATTTGACCATGAACGAAAATATAGAATCATATCTATATCAAATCAAGGACAAGCATAGTATATCCTGACCAGCCAGCTTCTACAGGAGTTGTCTGATCTTGATCTACTTTTTGCAAACAGGTAAAGGATTAGCCTTTTACTAAATAAATACATATTTCTACGCCTTTACAAACAGAGTAGACGCAGATCTCAAACTGCTCATACAGGGGTCTGCTTATCAAATAATATACAGCTAAACTTCGATAAGTCGAACTTCAAGTGACCGTACAAATTAGTTCGAAATAACATTTGTTCGAGTCAACCGATTTCTCATCTGAACGATTTGTCAAGACCACAGCTTAATAAAGGTCTAACGTAATGCTGAAAGCTCCTACAGGAGCTTTCAGCATTATTTTAGACCTGTACTTAGCTGCCACATGTGTTTCTAGATATCTGGAGCGATACAGTTTATACCAATTATGTAGTGTTAGTTTTGGAAGGACTGGACGTTTTGTTCGAGTTGTCTCGAAGTTCGAGTTATCCGAGTTCGAGATATCGAAGTTCAGCTGTATCTTCTGCAGTGACCAACATTTCCTGTGTCCATATCCTGTGTCCATTTCCTGTGTCCATTTCCTGTGTCCATATACCATTATAAAAATGAATCTAATCAATACTAATGACGTCGTTATTTCTTACATGAATATCTATAGACTAAAGTGTTAAACAGACGTGCTCGGAGATAATAAATTCTGAGGGGTGGTGATCCCCCGAAAGCAAAAATTGCATTACAAAAAGAGAAAATTGCAGACTCGGTTTTATTGAGTCTGTTCATGAGCAGTAATTGAAAGTGCAACACTGCTCACGCCCCCTAGCACCGGCTTAAGCGGTATTCAATTTTCAGAACAAGAAGTATTGAAATTCATGATCTCGAAGGATCAGAAGGTCCACTTCACCCACTTGCCAACCTATACTACCAATGCATTCTCCTCCAAAACCATTTTTTTTCAAAACATGCTTAACCCATTACCCCATATAGGTTATTTTTAGATACAACCTCTTTGAATAAATCTACCGAAAAGGAGCATTAACTAGAGAAAAGGAAAATTTTTAGAATTTTGTAGTTTGAAACCATTGTGATAAATAGAGCATTTGCTCCTATAGGAGCAAATGTCTATTTATCACAATGGTTTCACAAACAATTTAGCCATTGTTGAACATTCATGTTCATATACACTAACAAAATTAACCCTTCTCTTTCTGAATTTTAAAATACATTTCTCCTTCTTTACCCATGCCCTGTTATATAATTACATATATCTTCACTGTGTACAAGTATATCGCTGTGCAATCACTGCTGTGGAGTGCACTGGTTGCACAATCAACTTGTAAATAGTGCAGACCCTGATGAGACAGCTCCTGCAGGAGCTGTCTCATATGGGTCTTCACTATCTACAGGTAGGTATATTGACGTGAATAGCAAGCGAATTATTAATATAAAATCTACGTGATTGTCATGTTGTCATTCTTTGATAAAAAGGTTAAGCTTAAGCAGTCTTATCTATATTTCTTTTCCTATAGGAGCATTCTGATCAAGGTTCTATTCCGTTTGCAAATGCGTGAAAATTATAGGAAGGAAAAGATTAACCCTTTTCTTACTAAACATTCATACGTGAATTGATCAGTTGAACAACTTATCCTTTTTATAATGTAAAACTTTCAACTGAACTTTGACTGAGACAAAACCAATAGGATCAGATCTATATACATGTAATCCCTTAAACAAACATACCAGACCCAGATTAGACAGCTTTAGACGAGACGTCTAATCTAGGCTTACCTTGATGGTGAAAGGCGTTTGTATGAGGTATAAGGTTTAAGCCTTCGGTTGCTGTTCACATCAATTTACCTACCTGTAAATAGTGTAGACCCAGACGAGACAGCTCCTGCAGGAGCTGTCTCATCAGGGTCTGCACTATTTAAGTCTATTTACACATTGAGTGTGCAACCAGTGCACTGCACAGCAGTGATTGCACAGCGAAATACTTGTACACAGTGAAAATATATGTAATTATACAACAGGGCATGGGTGAAGAAGGAGAAATGCATTTTCAGCAAGAGAAGGGTTAATAAATAAGTACATGTTCTATTATAAAACATTGTTCTGATGAAGTCTATGATAAAACCCTGTTTAACGGTTATCCCGACTGAACAATAACACGCGTCAGAACGTATCAGCTATAAAAATGTTTTCATATTGAAATCAATACTTCTTGAAATCCCCTCAAAAGATAATAGGTTACACCGGCATTTTTATATTAAAATCAGTAAAGAACCATCAGTTATACGAGCATTTTATATTGAAATCAGTAAAGTACCATCAGTTATACAATCATTTTTATATTGTAATCAGTAAAGAACCATCAGTTATACGAGCATTTTATATTGAAATCAGTAAAGTACCATCAGTTATACAATCATTTTTATACTGTAATCAGTAAACTACCATTAGTAATACCAGCATTTTATTGAAATCAGTAAAGTACCATCAGTAGTACCAGCATTTTTATATTGAAATCAGTAAAGTACCATCAGGTTTACCAGCATTTTATATTAAAATCAAGAATGCTTGTGTTGTTCCTTCTTGTGTGACATGTTTCGTGCAGAACATATAACTAGTAACATCCTTTCAGTGTGTATTTAAAAAAAGAAGTGGGAGAGGAGGTTAACTTGAGTCTCAAATCTGACCAATCAAAAACTCAGGGAACTCAGACTCAACTAAAAGTTTTATAAACATGGACCCAGATTTATATTAGAGTTTACTGTTAATGCTCTACTACAGTAAACCCCTCTGAACCGGGCGTTAAATATTGGTCTTGGGAACAGGTGGCTACTTAATGCAGGGTGAAAGTCATGCAGAAAGCTCATCTAGGAGTTTTCGGCATGACACTCAGCCTAACGAAGTATGTAAATTAATTCCAGTTTAGAGCGGTTTTACTGTATACCACCCACCATCGGTCACTATGACTACAGCGGGAATAGCGTCAGGCCTCCGTCCGTTCTTTGTCTGAAGCATGTCCGTCCGTGCATACTGAAGGGCTAGTCTAGTGTGTGTGCTTCCGGAGGGATATCTGAAATATTGAGAAAGATATCGAACCAGTAAATCATATCCGTGACTCAAGCGAACTCATCAGAGTATATATTTAACCCTTCGCTTGCTAATCGCGTCAATATACCTACCTGTAAATAGTGAAGACCCAGATGAGACAGCTCCTGCAGGAGCTGTCTCATCAGGGTTTGCACTATTTACAAGTTGATTGTGCAACCAGTGCACTCCACAGCAGTGATTGCACAGCGAAATACTTGTACACAGTGAAGATGTATGTAATTGTACAACAGGACATGGGTAAAGAAGGAGAAATGTATTTTAAAACTCAGCAAGCGAAGGGTTAAAACGAATGGTACTGTTTCGGGTGTGAAGCCTGGACATGATTTGTGAATTTTATAAATATTCTGGAACTTGATTAGAGGATGTCTTAAAGAGTTCAGACCTTACAGCATATAAACATGCGAGTTCAAATACTAAAGGCGTACCTTCTTCGCCAAATCCTATGTTGTTGCTACGCTTTTAAAGAGTGGTCACAACATAGACTTTGGTGGAGAAATAAAGAAGGTATTCATGAAAATATTTTAATGTACGCGTCTTATCTCGACATCTGCATGACTTCAGTAGTCCAAGAGAAAGAGTTCAGAAAATATAAAGATTTCAGAACCTTCGCAATGACTTAACTCTTTGCACGCTAAGTAATGTTTTCGTCTGCAACAATTGTCTTCTACTTCAATTCTTAAAATAAACTTTCAAACAGTTTGGATCCTGATGAGACGCATTATGCGGCGTCTCATCTGGATCCAAACTATTTGCATAGGTAATTGCAGTTTCGCCGCTAGCGTGCAAAGAGTTAAACCTCTGTGGTCATGTGTGACATACCATTACAAAGATTCAGCTAATAAATATTCCCGAAATGATGAGTTATTGTATAAATATTCACGAGGTAAAAAGGGTTGAAAATGATTATTTTCAGTGGTAATTTTAGTATCCTATGTAGTTATTTAACCCGTTTCTTCCTACTGATGCATTTTGATGCTTCTGTAAAAGTCATGTTTTGAAACCAATGGTTTCAAAACTACACAATTATAAAAGTTTTCTTTTCGCTAGTTTTTTTTTTTCAAACAGGTTGGTGCTAATATAGTCCAGAAGGGAATGGATTAAACAGCTTGAATTACACATTGAAATAAAATTATTTGTAATTACAATAAAACCCTCTCAACAAGAATTCTAAAACCTCTCTATAATGACCACTAAATTGTGTTAATTAGTATTTAGAGCAGGTGGCTGCTTAAAGCTAGGTATAGGAGCGTTCTGTTTTACTTTCACCTTGCTTTTAGCAGCCACCTGTCTTTAACACACACTACTTGATGTAATTTAGTTTCTGTTATAGAGATATTTTCCTGTAGACAAGAATTAGATACTTATAGGCAGGTGGTTGCATTAATCTGCCATCTGTCTGCCAGGCCGATATTTATACTAAACCTTACCCAGTTTAGAGGGGTTTACTGTACAACTCAATCTAGGCGTAGGCGTAGAACAACATAAGAGGGGCTTTACTATACTCAGTTGTGTGCCCAAGTTAACCGTTCGCTTGCTATTCACGTCAATATACCTACCTGTAAATAGTGAAGACCCAGATGAGACAGCTCCTGCAGGAGCTGTCTCATCAGGGTCGACACTATTTACAAGTCGATTGTGCAACAAGTGCACTCCACAGCAGTGATTGCACAGCGAAATACTTGTACACAGTGAAGATATATGTAATTACACAGCAGGGCATGGGTAAAGAAGGAGAAATGTGCTTTAAAATTCAGCAAGGGAAGGGTTAAGTTTCATACGTTGTGTTCTTGATAGCCTCAATCAGCTGATTTTTGTTGGTTGTGGACGTGTTAAGGTTGAACACCGGAAAAACGATGTTACTGAAAGTTGCTAGACCGAAGTGCGTGGTACTGATTGGATAGTTCCTAACCATGGAAATAAGAAAATTCTTGGTATGATTGAAGCCATCATCTCCAACACTCCCAGAGCCGTCCACAAGGAATACGATGTCACTGTCATTGCAGTCTGATAATAAACACGCATCCATGTATGTATAGATATTAAAACTAAACGATGGCAATCGGTATAATACATATTGAAAACTAAACGATGGCAATCAGTAGAACAGATATTGAAAACTAAACGATGACAATTAGTAGAATAGATATTGAAACTAAACGATGGCAATCAGTAGAATTGATATTGAAAACTAAACGATGGCAATCAGTAGAATTGATATTGAAAACTAAACGATGGCAATCAGTAGAATTGATATTGAAAACTAAACGATGGCAATCAGTAGAATTGATATTGAAAACTAAACGATGGCAATCAGTATAATAGATATTGAAAACTAAACGATGGCAATCAGTAGAATTGATATTGAAAACTAAACGATGGCAATTAGTATAATAGATATTGAAAACTAAACGATGGCAATCAGTAGAACAGATATTGAAAACTAAACGATGGCAATCAGTAGAATTGATATTGAAAACTAAACGATGACAATCAGTATAATAGATATTGAAAACTAAATGATGGCAATTAGTAGAATAGATATTGAAAACTAAACGATGGCAATTAGTAGAATAGATATTGAAACTAAACGATGGCAATCAGTAGAATAGATATTGAAACTAAACGATGGCAATCAGTATAATAGATATTGAAAACTAAACGATGGCAACCAGTAGAACAGATATTGAAAACAAAACGATGGCAATCAGTAGAACAGATATTGGAACTAAACGATGGCAGTCAGTAGAATAGATATTGAAACTAAACGATGGCAATCAGTAGAATAGATATTGAAAACTAAACGATGGCAATCATTTGAACAAATTTTGAAACTAAACTGTGACAATCAGTAGAAATGCAATGCAACGCATTTGCAAACAGAGTAGACCCAGATCCTAGAGGAGCCGTCTGATCAGGGTCTACTCTGTTTACTTATAGAATTTGATAAATCTGTTGCATTGCTTTCTAAAATGTCTACAATGGACCACCTTGCATACTTCTTTATAACTATTTTGTTAATGAATATTCATTAGGTATTGAAATTTGAAATAAACAGAACAGGGAAAGGGTTGAGACAGGTTTTACTGTATATCTTAGGATTGAAGAGAGTCATTTGTATTAACACTTTCCCTAATATAAACGCCTTTTCACGTATTTGCAAATAAAGCAGAATCAGATCAGACGGCTCCTATAGGAGCCGTCTAATCAAGGCCTGCTTTATTTGCTAATGGAACTTGATAGATCTGTTTCTGTACGTTCTAAAATGGCTACCTTATACATTTATAACAAATTTGTCCATGAATATTCAGTAGGTCTTGACATTTGTAGTAGATATAGCAAAGGGAAAGAGTTAATGACGAGCATAGATTGAGAAATAGAGGATCTGTTGCGAGTTGTCTTTTAAGATCGCATGTTCCCAAACGAGCCTTAGAAAATGTCATTAAGCGAGCCTTGGCGAGCTTAATAACATTTTCTTTTTGAGTTTAGGAACATGTGATTTTAAAAGACAACGAGCATCAGATTCTTTTTCTCACATATCAAAAAATGCATTTTCGCCGTTTAAATGACATGTAAACATCGGTTTCTATGGTTTGACGTCATATATATGACATATGACGTCATATATGTTCTAAAGTGATCGTACACGTGTTACAGATAAGGAAATCTTAACCCGTTGTTCTAACTCGGAGATAAGGGAAGGTATGTGAGAAATCATATTTCGCACGGTAGTTATACATGTCAAACGACGTCGTAATTTGTCTTGAGACCAAGGAGGGCGTTTGTACTTGCTGTGTTGTTTATTTTTGTTGAAATCAAATAGGAATGAGTCAGATCAACTTGAAATTGATCAACCGACATCACACGTTGAGATGGAACTGTAGGGTATGTGTCTTATACGAAACAAATCGTTGTCAACTGGCGAACACTTAGCCTTATCTCACAGAATGTCGGCTCAAATATGAACCCTATAGTTCGATTTTGACCCGTGAGCTGTGACCTTTAGGACGAGTCCACCCGTGGAGGTAAAACGCGTCACAAACCATGTATTTGTTCCGGAGTTACCTGTGATTATACAGACCTGTAATAAGCATATACAGTAAAACCCCTCCAATGCGACCACTTAATGAATAAACATGGGTTTCGTTATAAGCAGGTGGTTGCTTTATGCAGGACAAAATTCTGCATTACTTTTGTTCTGCATTAAGCTACCACCTGCATCTAGCTCCCAGAAATATACCTCTTCTAGATCGTCGTATTAGCGGGGTTTTACTGTATATACTAATTATGCACGATTACTACGAGCTTCGTGTGACAATCAGTGTCCACTTAGCCATCAGTTAGAATGGTTGCAACTTCTATAAATAGAAAAGTGCAGTCAAGGATCAGCGCTCGAAATTCTAGTGAAACTATATAGTGAAATTATAGTGAAACTATAGTGAAATTCTAGTGAAATTCTAGTGAAACTATAGTGAAATTCTAGTGAAATTTTATTTACTTCCGTATCGATCAAACTGTTCAGAAACTAATGACCGAGTGCCAAACGGATTTGACCCTGATGAGACGGAGAGTTGCTTGGCGTCTAACCTTGATACAAGCTGTTTGCGAGCACGACTAGTGAAAAAGAGGTTTAACCCATTACTCCGTAAGCTATTTTTAGATACAACATTTTTTAATAAATCTACCGAAAAGGAGCATTAACTAGAGAAAAGGAAATTTTAGAAATGTGTAGCTTGAAACCACTGCGATAAATAGAGCATTTCCTCCTATAGGAGCAAATGCTCTATTTATCACAATGGTTTCAAAAAGTGACTTCTACAGAGTCGTCAAAAGTCGACAATAAGAGGGAATGGGTTAACCCTTACAGAGCAAGAAATAGTCACTAATTTGCTTTGCAAACTGTGTATACCCAGATAAGAGGGCTCCTAGAGTAGCCATCTCATCAGGGTTTGCACTGTTTGTCATGTTACACTTTTCTTTTAAAGAATCCTTATATTTTCACCGTAAGCTTGACCAGGTTGAATTTTGGAATAGTTCATTTGAAAAGTTGTGTTGTAAGGTTTGCGTGCTAAGTGTAGTTACTTCAACTTATTAAATGTTTTAGAGTAATACAACTGAGACAAAATTCAGCACGGCAGACTTAGAGACAGACGGGTGGACACTGAATACCTCTCCTAGTTTCTTAGAGTTGGTGTATAATGAAGAGTGTACACACGTGCAATGCAGACCGGAAGTTGGCCCCACGTGCCGTTCTGACACAAGATTGTATCCGTGGAGACCATGTCGAATCCATTGCTACAGTTATATTTCACGGAGTCGCCGTTGTGAGTTGATATAGGTCCATCAATGTAACCACCATCTATATCCGGAGGATCGTCACAGGCTGATACAAAAAATACGAAACAGAGGTACAAGAAAATACACAACACATATACGAGGGGCATTTCAGAAATAACATAACTGGTGTAAAACAATCGAGCCTTTGATGATAAGTTTTTCTTTATTTGCGTGTCATATTGTACCTAAAAGTAATCGCCCTTGCTACATACACAAAGTTTCAAACGCTAAAACCATTCCATCATAGGCTATTTTTATACGCAACCTCTTTAAATAAATCTACCCAAAATGAGCATTAGCTAGAGAAATTTTAGAATTTTGTAGTTTGAAACAATTGTGATAAATAGAGCATTTGCTCCTATAGGAGCAAGTAGGTATACCCAGCATACACTGGTAAACAGCGGATCCCAGAGCCTTTAATGATACCTATGATGTCTTAAAGCTACACGTTTTGTCAGTCTAGGAAACAACAAGAGTTGTCTGCAGACAGCGCGCTCCACTTTCTTTAGTGCTGGATAGTGTAGTGGAAGTCAAAGACGGAAAGGGGAGATAACTATAGCAAAATTAATTTTAGGGTTATATGCCCATGTGAAATGGGTCCCCCTTATAATAATTAAGATGCATATCAAGTTTGAACCAAATATCTTGGACAGTTTCGGAGACATGGACCTTAACATAAAACTGAACCAACAATGAATATTCTCAGTCGAACATGGGGCGAAATTAATTGTAGGGTTACCTACCCTTGCGAAATTGGTTTCCCTTGTGATAAACACATGCATACCAAATGTGAACCAAATATATTTGATGGTTTCTGAGATGTGGACCTTAACAAAAAGGTTAACCAACGCCGACGCCGACGCCGACGCCGACTCCGACGCCGACGAGGGGTTCATGACAATACCTCCACTTTACAAAAAAAAGTGGAGCTAAAAATATGGGACTAGGTCTGGGAAATATGGCGCATGAGGAAGAACTCTAACCCTTTCATTCTTCAATAACGAGGTCACAACAGCAGACTTAAATGCGTAGATGCATTGCCATGCAGCAGAGATAGGTGCTTAAACCCGGTGTGTGGACGCCGTTTAAAATTGTTATTTACGTTTATTAACCCCTTCCGTGCCACACTGACCGTTTTATAATATCACATGCAAACAGTTTGGATCCAGATGAGACGCCGAGTAACTCGGCGTCTCATCAGGATCCAAACTGTTTGACACTCTGTTTACTGTTTTATAAAGATAATGGCTGCACACACTTACACTAAAAATAAACGAAACTATCCCCAGCAGACGACAATGCTGGCACCGAAAGGGTTAAACACTTTCACTTTATAAAATAACTCAGTCACAGATTTCAAGTTGGTACAGCAAGTTGCATAACTTGACCACGGATATCAAAGATAATAACAATCATTGCTTTTTTGGCACTTTTTAATTATTTTGGCAACTGAAGGGCGGCGACAGTGTTTGATAGCCCATATCTTGATGTTAATTTTCCTGGTAGGCCCTAAAAGGTTTACCCATGTCTCATCTCCAGTAATAATGTCAGAAAACTACTTTCTGTAATATTGTGGACACATTTTGAGCAGTTTTACGGCCGTTTCAAGTCGGACACATTTTGCTTGTCCGACATTAATTAAATGAGAGATCTGTCTAGCTGTAATGCATCTCATGAGGAATACACTTGCGGCTGAAATACCGATCCGAATAGCTACCTAAATAACAATTAGTACTGCATCAGACTTGACCACATCGCATACTTTTTTCAACCATATTACTCGCAGTGACATTACAATGACGTCCTAGTTTTTGTGCATCATTAGCCCTTTCCCTCATATTGACGACTTTTGACGACTCTGTAAAAGTCACTTTGTGAAACCATTGTGATAAATAGAGCATTTGCTCCTATAGGAGCAAATGCTTTATTTATCACAATGGTTTCAAACTACGAAATTCTATTTTTTTCCTTTTCTGTTATTAATACTCCTTTTGTAGAGGTTGTATCTAAAATAGCCTATGAGGTAATGGGTTAATAGAGTCACAGCCGCTTTTAAACTTCTTAACCAATCTGCCCATCTGTGGTGTGGCATACAATACTTCATACTGCCCATGAACCTCACACACTTCTTCACAAATCCCCTCCGCAGATACGCCAAGATGGCGTCGAGTCTTTATATAGCGTTTGTTTAGCTGTCTTTATACTTTTCTTGCCGACCATTATTACTGTAGTATCAATGACCATGTGTTACTTTTGTCTAGGTATTAGCATGAGTGCATCACGTACACAAGCAAATATATCATATCCATCCATGTAGAGAATGGATGTCTCGTTATACCGGTACACTTTTACGTGAATCCCATTAAGCCGTTGTTCGAGACCAGACAAACAGCTTGGGTCCAGATGAGACGCCGAGTTACGTCTCATCTAGGTCAAGGTGTTTGATAATTGGTCAATACTTTATTAACATTTTCGGCGCCGAATTTCTAATTGTCGTCTGCAATCCAATTTTGTTAAATCATTCGGTAAAATAAGGAAATAAGACAAACAAATGCAAATCTAGCACAGTTTGAGACAAATAGTGAGGTCCCTGATTAGACGTCGCCTTGAAAAGGCGGCGTCTGATCTGGTACTGCACTATTTGTCGTGGTGTATTTATGCGACATCGGCGGTGAAAGGGTTAAACGCTCGATTGTAATAAAATGGCAGCAGATCCGAATTCGAGCAAACCTTATTTTTACTGGAGGGCAAGGAGTTAACCCATTCCCTGATGAATAATCATGTAGGAAATAATGACGTCATGAATATTAATGATATTGTTTTTATAATGGCACATGAATACATGACATTTTGACTCAGGCAGAATCTGTGTAATCAGATGTATATTACACCATAAGCAAACCTAACAGACCCTGATCAGACGGCTCAAATCTGGGTTTACTCTGTTTGCAGATGCGTCAAAATACGCTTAAAAAGACATTACCCAGGTCCATTCAATGATCCCCCCATTGTTCTCAATAGGCGTGAAAGTAACAGTAAAAGCATGATACAAGTGTGCAAAATATGGCAAGCCGTCTCATTCTGTCTAGAGAGGCCCTGACATACAATTAGTCAAGGGGAACACACTCAAAAGAAAATTGTTGGTCAGAACCCAATAGAAGTTCAACCCTTAAGAAGCCTACCACTAACAAACAAAGGGTCATTTGCAAACAGGTTGGATCCTGATGAGACGTCAAGTAACCCGGCATCTTATCTGGATCCAAGCTATTTGACAGACAACATTTTCAAAATCTTTACAAACTATGAAGCACTTTCACATTTGAAGCAGACAAGCAATTTAGCAGATGAATATTTTATAAGGATTAAATACATTAAGCAATTTAGCAATTGAAGCAGGCCGAACGGACAAAGCGGGGCCTATATGCTCCTTCTTATAGTTTCAGGGAGCATAATAAAAAATAAAAACATATACTGCATTAGTGACAATCTAATCATTTCCAAATCATCAAATGTAAGAGACGGGCCTCACATGGAACGCTCCAGTGGTTCTTGACAGGCAGACTGCTATAGCTCTTACCATGTGCCGCATGCTTTTTTCACAGGTTAGCTGTAAAGACCCAAGCCGGCCAAGGAAATGTCTTTAATGCACAATGAAAACACAACGCCGGCTATTATCCTCCCAATTTAACCTGAGACTTGATTAAGTTTCGGCGTGTTTATCGGGATTGTTCGTAATACTCTGTGACAGAAAATAGCAAACAAAAAGCCGGTAATAGTCATGTTCCACGAGGATTGTATTCTTATAACGCATTCTTATACCTTCGGAAATGTATCCGAAGATTACCGATGATAAACGCGATCGATACCGATGAGTCCCCGGTGTTACTCGGTCTCTCCTCTTGACCTACTTTAAACTCTTTTGGCGCAAAATTCAAAAGTGTCGTCTGCAGTAATAATTTCATATTAAATATAATTCTCAAGATGTATTAGTAAAGCATTTGTTTTTAAAAACATGTATGTTTTGGCTACACTAATACAGAAAACAGTGAAGTCCCAGGTCAGATGCCGCCTTGAAACGCGGCACCTGACCTGGGACTGCACTATTTTCAATGGTGCAAACAGGCGACATTGGCGCCGAAAGAGTTAAGCCCCTCAAAAGATACCGCCAGAAGAAGTCCAAGGTGTTGCTCTAGGTGTTGAATGGAGATGACAGACTGAATCATTGTAACATCAATCACAACAAACACTTCATCACGTGACAGTGAGGGAATCATTGCAACATGGATTATAACACTCCATCGCGTGATATTGGGAGAAACAGTGTGGCATCTGTCACAACAAACACTTTATCACGTGATAGTCAGATATCTATCACCACAAACATATCATCACGTGATAGTGAGATAGTCAGTGTGACATATATCACAGCAAACACATCATCACGTGATAGTGAGATAGTCAGTGTGACTTCTATCACAAAAAACCACTTCATCACGTGACTGTAAGATATTCAATGTGACATCATTCACAACAAGAGCTTCATCACATGATAGTGAGATAGTCATGTTGTCTTGATCATTGTACACCAACATCCTAAACAATTACCTTAACTCACAGAAAACTCATATAGAAGGTCTTTAAGAAAGATGGCTGCTTAATGAAATACGAATGTAATGCAGAGAGCCCACAAATAAACTTTCTACATAACATTTTCATTAAGCCTCTTCCTCTATATAAGTGCATTTTTACGCATTTGCAAACAGAGTAAACCCAGATCAGACGGCTCCTATAGGAGCCGTCTGATATGGGTTTGCTCTGTTTGCTATGGTGTAATAAAGAACTGATTCTGCAACTTCTGTCTGAGCCAAAATGTCCTGTATCCAATATGCCATTATAAAAAACAATAATCTGATTAATATTCATGACGTCATTATTTCTTACATGAATATACCACAGGGGAATGGTTAAGCAGACGTGGTTAACCATTCCCCTCATGGAATATTTATGTAAGATATATTGCCATCATTAATATGTATTACCTGAAGACTGTTGGTGTATGACTACAACGCTATGGCAATTGCAGAAACTATCATTCCATAAGAAAACAGAGCATACCCTGATCTTATAGGAGATGTTTGAGTTGAGTCTTCTCTGTTTGCAAATACACTAAATGACATTACCATCAGGGAAATGGTTTAAATGGATAATGGCAATTTTTTCCTCTACCTAGCTCGCAGTTCGGAATAGCGCTCCAATTAAGTGTAGACAGACATTCTGCTGTTTCGTTTCCGATGAGGTCATATCCGGTCTCACATGCGTATTGGACTAGGGCACCTACTGTCGTGTTGACGTCCGCTTCGGTAATGTTTGCATGAGAGACAATCGGAAACGGACCACAATCTAAAACAAAATACGTTTTCATCCTTTATATGCTGAATTTTCAAACTAGAAATAGCCCATTACTGTTTAACCCTCTCGACGGCAGATTTTTAATTGTCGTCTGCACACCATTTTTATGCCCCCGTTTTGCACCTGTCCGTCCGTCTGTCCGTCCGTCTGTCTGTGCGTCATGCTTTGCTATAAAGTGTTATATGTCAGTAATTTCTACACTTATACACATGAAACTTCACATACACACCAATTACCATCTGTGCTATCATTTGGCACCCACCCATGCTGCCCGCAAGACCAAGGTCAAGGTCAAATGACTGAGAAATGTTACGTGCTGTTGGTTGTCACGTCTATGTGCAGTTGGTTGTCACAGTTTTTTCATCGTCGTATTTCTCCCTAACCACTGTAGCCATTGCCTTGGAATTGCATATACACATTAAATACCATTCATACTTTCATTTCGCACCCAGGCCATGCTACCCGCAAGCCCAAGGTCAAGGTCAAATGACTTAGAATTTTTACGTTCAGTTGGTTGTCACAGTTTTTTCATTGTATTTTATCTCCCTAACCCCTGTAGCTATTCGCATAGAATTGCATATACACATTAAATTCCATCTATACTTTCACACACCCAAGCCATGATTCCCGAAAGCCCAATGTCAACGTCAAATAATTAAGGAAGTTTACATGCAGTTGGTTGTCACAGTTTTTTCACCGTCTTATATCTGACTAACCGCTATAACTATTGGCATGGAAATGCATATACACATTAAACACCATCCATACTTTCATTACGCACCCAGCCCATGATGCCCGCAAGCCCAATGTCAAGGTTAAATGACTTGGGGAATTTTACGTGCAGCTAGACAAGCACCTACTATGGGGCATCGCCGTGTCTTACAGACATAATTTTCTAGTTGTTAAATCATTCAGTAAAAGACAGAAATGAGAAAAATAAATTCAAATTTCAAAGGACAGATATAGAAATAGAGTTGAGACAAATAGTGAAGTCCCTGATCAGACGCGGCCTTGAAAAGGGGGCGTCTGATCTTGGACTGCACTACTTGTCGTGGAGCATTTCTGCGACATCGGCGGTGAAAGGGTTAATCAACTACTGTATTGATTGAGTATCGAACAGACTAGATATAGATGAGATGGCGGATGATTTGGTGTTTCAGCTGGATCAATACAAGTACCATTCAAGAGGAGGATGTCGGCTTTAGCGGGAAACAATAAACTCTTTCCAAAATCAGACTTTCATTAAAACAAAGAAGTTTAAACGCTGTACACAGGCGGCTGCTTAAACCCATTCCCTCATATTGACGACTTTTGACGACTCTGTGAAAGTCACTTTGAGAAACCATTGTGGTGGTGCTCTATTTACTACAAAATTCTAAAACAAATTCCTTTCTCTAATTAATGCTCCTTTTCGGTAGATTTATTCAAAGAGGTTGTATCTAAAAATAGCCTATGAGGTAATGGTTTATTGCAGAAAGCTCCTTTGGAAGATCGACATTGATATTGATTCAAAAGTACAGTTAAGAGGGTTTCAGATGTTCGCTTAACCCTTTCACCGCCAATGTCGCATAAATGCACCACAACAAATAGTGCAGTCCCAGATTAGCCGCCGCCTTTTCAAGGCGTCGTCTGATCAGGGACTTCACTATTTGTCTCAAACTCTATTTCTATAGTTGTGCTTTTTTCCTGTGAAGTTTGCATTTATTTATCTTATTTCCTTATTTTACCGAATGGTTTAACAAAATTGTATTGCATACGACAATTAGAAATTTGGCGCCGAAAGGGTAAATGAATTGATTTTGAAAATCGTGACAATACCCTTAACCAATATTAATGAATTTCGCACATACACTGTTGTGCTAACACATTCCCTTTTAGTGACGCATTTTGGACAGCTATAGAATTCACAGTTTGAAACCATTGTGATAAATCACAATGGTTTCAAAACTATGCAATTCTCATTTTCTATAGTTAATGCTCCTTTTCGGTAGATTAATTCAAAGAGGTTGGGTCTAAAAATAGCCTAGGAGAGAATAACGTTTGCGCTGACACTTGCATGCAGTGTATACCCAGATCAAAGGTATCTATGCTGCATGTGCTCTCTGATCTGTATCTGCATTATTTATTATTCAAAATCCTACGGCACACTGGATTGACTCTTTAGTTAAAACACTCATTCAGTCCTGAAATTCATAATTTAATAATTGATATCCTCAAACACATCCAACAACTTAGCTAGTATGGTTAAATTTGTTTGAAGAAAGGCATGTCGGGAATTGGTGAGGGTTTTCAGGTTGTTTAGGTTCCACGACATACAAATCACACATGCCCTTATTATTTAGGTCCCAAGATAAACAAACCTTTTACTACTTTGGTTTCAAGGTATACAACGCCTTTATTATTTAGGTAACGTATAAACTTCTTATCATTAAGGTTCCATGATATATAAACCCTTTATTGTGTAGGTTCTAATTTATACAAACCCTTTATTGTATAGGCTCTAATATAGAAATCTTTACTGTGTAGGTCCTAATATATACAAACCCTTTATTGTGTAGGAGTTAATATATAAAAACCCTTTATTGTGTAGGTTCTAATAAATAAAACCCCATTATTATGTAAACTCTAATATATATACAAACCCTTTATTGTGTAGGTTCTAATACATACAACACCTTTCTAATATATATACAAACCCTTGGTTGTGTAGGTTCTTATATATATATATATAAACCCTTTATTGTGTAGGTTCTAATATAAACGAACCCTTTATGACCCTTTATTGTGTAAGCTCTAATATATATACAAAGCCTTTATTGTGTAGGTTCTAATATATACAAACCCTTTATTGTGTAAGCTCTAATATATACTAGCCCGTTATTATTAAGGTTCCAAGTTATACTAGCCCGTTATTACTAAGGCTCCAAGAGATACTGACCCGTTCTTATTTTCACGCATTCCGGAAGCACACTCCAATATCCAGTAATTAGACACTCGGTTTGATTTGTGTCAGTTAGCTGGTATCCTTCGTCGCAGTTGTAGGTCACTATGCTGCCGTAGACTGTGTCATTGGGGGAACCAATCGGATGTCCGTTGTCAATAGTGGCAATCGGGTAGCAGTCTATAGAAAAGTATACACTATGATTATGTTACAGTATATAAGTTCATTAAACGAATGATAAATACGGAGTTATTATATGTATTATATACGCCTATCATTCCATACATGTGACACGGGCAAACAATGCAGATTCAGACCAGAGAGTCCTCTGATCATGGTCTGTAATACTTGCTAAATCAGCCAAATACAACAGGAGTTCACCAGCATATATTTGCATGTTCACCGTCTACTCCAAGACTTATCATGTAAGGAATAATGACATCACGAACATCGATAAGTTTAATATTTATAATGACATAATGAACACATGAATCTTTGATACTGGCAGAAATTATAGAATCATGTCTATGTCATTCCATAAGCAAACAGAGAAGACCAAATCTGATCAGACGGCTCCTATAGAAGCCGTGCATGCGATCCAGGTCTACTCTGTTCGCAAATCCGTAGAAAATCGTATTTATGGAGTAAAGGGACGCAAAGGCATATGAAATCGTACTTATGTGAGTAAATGGTTAAAATATTGAAAACGCAGGCGGGTGCAAAGATGTAAACCTGTATATTTATTTAGTAAACGGTTAAATAAGCAGACGGTTAGTCAGTGCGAATCAATATTAATGCAAATAACTGCCAGCTTTCTGTATTACCTTGCATGAAACTGTTTCTTGTAACTTCCAGGTGCGGATCCAGTATTTCAGATTTAGGGGGGGGGGGGGGTGCGTAGAAGGTTTTTTGGAAGGGGGGGGGCGAAGATATTTTTATGTTTAATGACACAAATAAATATTAAGTTTGTAATACATGTTGAAAAAGAGCTGTGTTAAAGTCAGGTGGCTGCTTAAAGTAAGGTGAAAATAAAACATCGCTCCTATGGGAGTGTTCTGTTCTACTTTCACCTTGCTTTAAGCAGCGACCTGCTCTAAATACCAATTAATTAACACAATTTAGTGGTCGTTATAGAGAGGTTTTACTGTATTCAGATCTAAAACATGACTAAAAATATGTTTGGGCAATTTAAGGGGGGTACGCCTGCTCCGCCCCCTCTAAATCCCTGCCTGACCTCAGATACTTTTCAGTAATCACTTAACCTTCAGTGATCACTTAACCTTCCACACTCTCCTGACTTGACCTTCAGTAATCACTTAACCTTCAACACTCTTCTGACTTGACCTTCAGTAATCACTTAACCTTCAACACCCTCCTGACTTGACCTTCAGTAATCATTTAACCTTCCACACTCTCCTGAATTGACCTTCAGTAATCACTTAACCTTCAACACTCTCCTGAATTGCCCTTCAGTAATCACTTAACCTTCCACACTCTTCTGACTTGACCTTCAGCATTCTACTGGTGAATTCGTGGTAACCATTGCATAAGACGCCATGTGACCGAATGGAATGTCGGATACTCAGTTTCTCGACAGGAACCAAACTGTTTAATCCTTTCGGCGCCAAATTTCAAATTATCGTCTGCAAACCTCTTTTGTTAAATCATTTGGTAAAATAAGGAAATGTTATAAATAGATGCAAAGTTCAAAGGAAAAAAACACATATATAGAAAAAGAGTTTGAGACAAAAAGTGCAGTCGCTGATCAGACTCTGATCTGGTACTGCACTTTTTGTCGTGGTGCATTTTTGCGACATTGGCGGTGAAAGAGTTAACCTCTCATTTAATTTCTAAAGAAAAACTTGTGTAAGCCAGTTCAATTTATTGCGACCACCGGAAAGGTATAATTGTGTGTCTTAACCCATTTCCTCATAGGCTATTTTTAGACCCAACCTCTTTGAATAAATCTACCAAATAGGAGCATTTACTAGAGAAAAGGAGTGTAGTATTGAAACCATTGTGATAAATAGAGCATTTGCTCCTATGGAGAAAATGCTCTATTTATCACAATGGTTTCAAGAAGTGACTATTACAGAGGCATAGAAAAGCGTATTTATGGAGGGAAGGGTTAAAGTTAAAGAAAGGTGGTAGTTTACTGCTGAACATAAGTTATGCAGAAAGCTCTCATGGGAGCTTTCTGCATTACTTTTGCCCTGCATAAGGCTGTCGCCAACTTTTAAAATCGCCCATCGTAATTTATTAAGTGGTCGAATGAGAGAGATGCGGCTTTATCCTGAAAATTGAAATAGACAAACATTTTGCACAATAAAGCTTTGCGCATCAGACGGTTAAATATGTATTCAAAGTCAATGACAAACCGGTCGAGTAAAACCTCTCTATAACGGCCACTAACATGTGTTGTTTAGTTGGTTTTCAGGACAGGTGGCTGCTTAAAGCAAGGTGAAAGCAAAACAGAATGCTCCTATAGGAGCGTTCTGTTTTACTTTCACCTTGCTTTAAGCAGTCACCTTCCTTTAACATAATATACTTGGTGTTATATAGTGGCCGTTATAGAGAGGTTTTACTGTATAAGGAAAATGTCAAAGAGGATCCGAACCTGGTGGGAGACAAACCGGACGTGGTAAACTCCACTGTGCTGTCTCTAAACACTTCTCCGTGGAAACGTTTTCAAATGAGTAGCCATCTATGCAGGTGTACTCCACTTGAGTTCCTATATCTGTGTCGGTTTCATTGAAATAGCCATGGTCTATGGTTGGTGTTGATGGACATTCTAGAGCACATTCAAACACAACACGGTTAAGGTCCCTGAAAGCCTTTGCATTAAGAAAATAAATATATGCTGAATGTACCCTTCAGCATACCATTTAAACAGTCTTGCTTTTTACTTGATCGTTTTATGTTGAGAAACAACAATAAAACTCTAGAATATAACGCGCTGTACTTTTTGTTCCAGCGGTCAAAAAGGTATGACAGTTCTTTATAAATATACTCTATACATATAGCAAACACTTCGCGCATGCGCCTCTTGATATCAAACAATGCATTTAGGTGTCTCTTGGAAGCCTAAGTGGGATGAGCAATGTCTCTAAAAATGTAGAAATAAACATACTCACAGTCTCTATATTTAAACCTACTTTCGTTTACTCTATATTTAAACCTACTTTCGTTTTCTCTATATTTAAACCTACTTTCGTTTCCATCGATTTTAAAACAAACATGTAATTTAACACAAAACCTTACTTTTGAAATTTTTAAAACCAGTTTCTTTCAAATGAATTGGCACTCTTTCAAAAACATGACGTCCAGGGACTTTAAACATAGGAGCTTAGATTAGATATTTAACCCATTCCTTTATACTGGCGCCTTTTCACGCCTCTGTTAAAGTTACTTTTGAAACCATTGTGATAAATAGAGCATCTTGTTCCATAGGAGCAAATGCTTTATTTACCACAGTGGTTGCAAAACAACGCAACTCTAAAAATGTCATTTCCTTTAGTTAATGCTCCTTTTTGGTAGATGTATTCAAAGAGGTAGGACTAAATATAGCTTATCGGGGAATGGGTTACATTAAAACACTTTGTACAGAAGATCATCTTCATTTCTCCACTTAGCCCTGTATTGTGATTCTTTAGAACTATCTCGAATAGTGGTCAAAACATGCAATTTTGTGGAGAAATGATGATCTTAGTACCGTAAACTCCTCCAAAACTTAACTTAAATCGATGTTTAATTACAACTTGAAAGTCAAACAGAATGCCCCAGATGAGCTTTCTGCACGACTAGCACCCCGCATAGCTGCTACCTGTTTTAACCCATTCTCTCATTGATGCCTTTTGGCGCCCCTGTAAATGTCACTAAATGAAACCATTGTAATAAATAAAGCATTTGCTCCTATAGGAGCAAATGCTCTATTTATCACAATTGTTTCAAATTACTAAATTTTAAAATTTTCATTTTCTCTAGTTAATGCTCATTTTGGGTACATTTATTCAAAGAGGTTGGATCTAAAAATAAGTTGTGGGGTAATGGGTTATGAGCAGCATTGATTTACTTGAGATAGGCTTTACTCTATTTGAAATACGCTTTATATCTATGACTCTTTAAATATATTCATAGTTTGCTACATGAAAGACAGTGTCAATATGAGGCTACATGTACCACAGTGTCTATATAATGCTACATAAACCATAGTGTCAATATGAGGCTACATGAACCATCGTGTCAATATGAGGCTACATAAACCACAGTATCAACATGAGGTTGCAAGAACCACGGTGTCAGTAGAGGCTACATAAAACACAGCATCAATACGAGGTTGCATGAACCACCGTGTCAATATGAGGCTACATAAACCACGGTGACAATATGAACCTATATGAGCCGCAGTGTCAATATAAGGCTACATGAACTACAGTGTCAATATGAGGCTACACGAGAAGCAGTGTCAATTTGAGGCTACATGTACACAGTGTAAATATGTACCATGGTGTCAATATGAACCTAAACGAGCCGCAGTGTCAATAATTATGAACCGCCATGTCAACATGAGGCTAAATATACCACAGTATCAATATGAGGCTAGATATACCACAGTATCAATATGAGGCTCCATAAACCACTGTATCAATGAGGCTACAAGTACCCCAATGTCAATATGAGACTACACGAACAACTTTATCAATACAAGTATGAAGCTACACGAACTGGTTCAGTGTCAATATGAATCTACATATTAGGATACACGAACCACAGTGCCAATATGAGGATACATGTATCACAGTATCAACATGAGGCTACGTGGACAACATTATCAATATGACGCTACATGGACAACAGTGTCAATATGAGGCTATAGGAAACACACTATCAATACGAGGCTACACAAACCACAGTACCAATATTAGGCATCATTTTCAACGGTGTCAATATCAGTCTACGTGAGCCGCAGTGTCAATATGAGGTTACACAAACCACCGTGTCAATATGAGGTTACATGAACCACAGTATCAATATGATCCTGCATAGTAAATACCGGTAAGAGTCTACACGAACCACCGTGTCAATAAACAGGCTGCATGAACCACGGTGTCAATATGAGGCTACATGCTCGACAGTGTCAATGTAAAGATACTTTATCATAGTGTAAATATGATGTCACCTGTGCCAGTGTCAATAGTAGGCTACATATGCCACAGTGTCAGTATTACACTACATGTACAAAAGGGTCAATTATAGGCTACATGTGCCATGGTGTAAATAGAAAACTATACGTGCAACAGTGTCAATATTGGACTACATGTGTCATACTGTCAATAGTAGACTACATGTGCCACAGTGTCAATAGTAGACTGCATGTGTCACAGTAGCAATAATAGATTACATGAGAAAACAGTGTCAATAGTAGACTACATGTGCCTCAGTGTCAATAGTAGACTACATGTGCCATCGTTGTCAATAATAGACTACATGTGTCACAGTGTCGATAGCAGAATACATGTGCCACAGTGTCAATAATAGACTGCATGTACCACAGTGTCAATAGCAGACTGCATGTGCCACACTGTCAATAGTAGACTGCACGTGCAACCGTGTCAATAGTATACAATACGTGTCAGTGTGCCAATATTAGACTTCATATGCCACAGTTCATATATTAGACTACATATGTACAGTGTCAATAGTAGATTACACATGCAACAGTGTCAATAGTAGACTACATGTGCCACACTGTCAATAGTAGACTATATATACCACACTGCCAATAGTAGACTACACGTGCACCAGTGTCAATAGTATACAACATGAGTCAGTGTGCCAATATTAGACTACATGTATCAAAGTGCCAATATTAGACTACATGTACCACATTGCCAATATTAGACAACATATGCCACAGTGAAAATATTAGACTACATGTGTACAGTGTCACTAGTAGACTATATGTGCCACAATGTCAAATTAAGGTTACACGTTCCACAGTGTCAATGTTAGACTATCTTCACAATAGCAGGTGTTAAGTGCTTGTGTGGCGGCCGTAAAACGTCGCCCCGTACTTCATTCTCAGTGTTGTTATACCTTCTGATCCTTCGAGATCATGAATTTCAGTACTTATTGTTCTGAAAATTGAATACCGCTTAAGCCGGTGCTAGGGGGCATGAGCAGTGTTGCACTTTCAATTACTGCTCATGAACAGACTCAATAAAACCAAGTCTGCAATTTTCTCTTTTTGTGTTGCAATTTTTGCTTTCGGGGGATCACCTCCCTTCAGATTTTATAATCTTCACAACAACAGGTGTTAAGTGCTTGTGTGGCGGCCGTAAAACGTCGCCCCGTACTTCATTCTCAGTGTTGTTATACCTTCTGATCCTTCGAGATCATGAATTTTAGTACTTCTTGTTCTGAAAATTGAATACCGCTTAAGCCAGTGCCAGGGGCGTGAGCAGTGTTGCACTTTCAATTACTGCTCATGAACAAATTCAATAAAACCGAGTCTGCAATTTTCTCTTTTTGTGTTGCAATTTTTGCTTTCGGGGGATCACCTCCCTTCAGAATTTCTATACTATAATATGTGTTCTACAGCGCCAATATTAGACTACATGTGCCACAGCGCCAATATTAGACTACATGTGCCACAGTGTCTATAGTAGACTACATGTGCCACAGTGTCAATAGTAGACTACATGTGCCACAGTGTTAATATTAGACTACATGTGCCACAGTGTCTATAGTAGACTACATGTGCCACAATGTCTATAGTAGACTACATGTGCCACAGTGTCACTAGTAGACTACATGTGCCACAGCGCCAATATTAGACTACATGTGCCACAGCGCCAATATTAGACTACATGTGCCACAGTGTCAATAGTCTACTACAAATCAAACAGTTCCTTTTGAATCTATCTATCTGATCATGGTGCAACATTGTCACTAGTAGACTACATGTGCCACAGTGTCTATAGTAGACTACATGTGCCACAGTGCCAATATTAGACTACATGTTCCACAGTGTCTATAGTAGACTACATGTGCCACAGCGCCAATAGTAGACTGCATGTGCCACAGTGTCTATAGTAGACTACATGTGCCACAGTGTCATTAGTAGACTACATGTGCCACAGCGCAAATAGCAGAATACATGTGCCACAGTGTCTATAGTAGAATACATGTGCCACAGTGTCAATAGTAGACTACATGTGCCACAGTGCCAATAGTAGACTGCATGTGCCACAGTGTCTATAGTAGACTACATGTGCCACAGTGTCATTAGTAGACTACATGTGCCACAGCGCAAATAGCAGAATACATGTGCCACAGTGTCTATAGTAGACTACATGTGCCACAGTGTCAATAGTAGACTACAAATAAAACGTTCCTTTTGAATCTATATGATCATGGTGCAACAGTGTCACTAGTAGATTACACGTGCCACAATGTCAATTTTAGACTATGTACTATGTGTTCTACAGCGCCAATATTAGACTACATGCGCCGCCACAGTGTCAATAGTAGGCTACAAATCAAACAGCTCCTTTTGGATCTATCTGATCATGGTCTGCACTGTTTGCTCACATCATAATATAGATCTAATTCTGATGTTTTGGTCACGATCACAAAGCTCATTGTGTAATTATAAAACATCAGTCAATGAATATTCATGCCAAACTCTGTCGTCTGCTAACTTTGTCGTCTGCTACACATTTTCATTCTTTTGATTTTCTTCATTTTTGTTTCAAAAACATAGTAACAGTAACAAACAGTTTGGATCCTGATGAGACGCCGAGTTACTCGGCGTCTCATCTGGATCCAAACTGTTTGCATAGGTAATCACAGGTCCGGCATTGGCAGCGAAAGGGTTAAAAAATAGAATCGTCCGAGCAAAACGTCATATGCATACTTATATGAGTCATCTGATCTGGGTTTACTCTGTTTGCAAATACGCGAGAACACGTTTACATGAAGGAAAGGGTTAAAGGATATATAATTTCTGTATATTTCAGGTACCTGTAGCAACACATGCGGGAACAGGTGTGCTCCACTTGCCAGTGTCCAGACAGATGACCGAGTTTGTGTCAGTTTTGAATTTATACCCTTTGTCACATGTATAATTAGCTCGAGCACCTGCCAAAGGGACTTTCGACACATTGAAAGATCCGTGCTCAATTGCCGGCGGCTGCAGACATGCTGAAGCAACAATAGAAGATAATATGTTTAATAACTACAACTATTAACAAACGGAACGGATAAACATGTTTAATAAACGGTTAAAAATGTTAGCCGTATTTCTACAAACAAAAATAAATGGTTAACTCTGGAAATTTAACTCTTTCGCTGCCAATGACGCCTATGTGATAACCTGTGATTACCTATGTGATTACCTATGTGATTACCTATGTGATTACCTACGTTTACCTATGTGATTACCTATGTGATAACCTGTGATTACCTACGTTTACATATGTGATTACCTATGTGATTACCTATGCAAACAGTGTGGATCCAGATGAGTAACTCGGCGTCTCATCAGGATCCAAATTGTTTGTTACAGTGGCTGTTTTAAAACAACAATAAAGAAACATAACAATTGAAAATAGTAGCAGACGAAACAATTTTGCAGTGAAATAGTTATGCCTAAGATTATTTTAGACATCGAATAACGAGTTAACCAGTGTCATAATAATTACACCTTTTCAAACAGAGTAGACCCAGATCAAACGCCTCATGTAGAAGCCGTCTGATCAGAGTCTACTATTTTTAGCTTATGGAATAATAAAAAATTCATGAATTCACGACTTCTGTATAAATCTTTTTAACCATTTCCTCGATAAATACGCCTTTCTACGCCTCTGTAAAAATCATCTATTGAAACCATTATGATAAATAGAGCATTTGCTCCTATAGGAGCAAATGCTCTACTTATCACAATGGTTCAAATTACAAAATTCTAAAAATTTCCTTGTCTCTAGTTAATGCTCCTTTTCGGTATATTTATTCAAAGTGGTTGGATCTAAAAAATAGCCTATATGAGGGAATGGGTTAAAGGAAACAAAAATGCTCCCGACTTAGTCAAGGCCTGCTCTGTTCCAAACTGTTTAGCTCGTTCTTTAGGCCACCTGGCTATTGCTTATAGCCACAGCACATGGGAAGACAGATATAATGTTTAATTTTGTACGCATGACCTGGGTCCAAGGTTATAAACACTTCTGAGTCTGAGATCATTCTAAAATATCTGATTGGTCAGATTCTGGGCAAGTTCAGATGCTTAAGAATGATCTCAGACTCAAGCAAAAAGCTTTACGACCTCGGAACCTGGTTTAGCCGATAATTAATAACAGGATCAGCAAGGTTGATGCTACACGATTGTTTGGAGGAATCCAGATCAAGAAATGTATTTGTATACCGTAAAACCAGTCTTAATCCATTACCTCATACGCTATTTTAAGATACAACCACTTTAAAATGAAAAGGGGCATTATCTAGAGAAAAGGACAATTTTAGAATTTTGAAGTTTGAAACCATTGTGATAAATAGAGCATTTGCTCCTATAGGAGCAAATGCTCTATTTACCACAATGGTTTAACAAAGTGACTTTTACAGAGTCGTCAAAAGTCGTCAATATAAGAGGGAATGCGGTTATTCATTTATTGAACACAGGAGTCTTAAAAACAGATGGTTGCTTAATGCAAAACAAAAGTAATTCACAAACCTCCTATAGGAGCTTTCTGTATTTTGTTTGACCTGCATAAAGCTACCACCTGCCTTACAGACACATAATTAGACTTCTTTTTGATGGTCGCGTCAGGCAGGTTCTAATGTGTTCAAATGTTTTATCACACCCCAGTAGTGGTTCATTCATTTACTTCGCGCGTTCAGAATTATATTTTGTATTTTCATGGTGCTTAGATTTTACAGCATGTAAAAATACTAAGCAACAATCAGACCACATCGCAGTGACCTCTACTGAAGGGCTAAACATAAAGGGGGGCAACTATTGTGTGGAATGTATTGCTGGTTTCCTACTTTTAAGTAGCGCACAAAAAGGATCCAGCAAGTGTGTGTCTCCTTGGTCCCAACAATGGCTCGGGTTCCAGGCAGGGGAATTGTGGTGGGATCTCCTCTCTTCTACAAATATACATGTTTTACATTGAAGATGAGTTAATGTTAGTTTATTTCAATAATAAAATTAATCTACCTGCTGGAAAATCACAACAGTTCTCTTGGCGGTAAAATATTCGTCTAACAAGGTCAAACTTTGTGCAATTATCTTATAGCTTAATATAGCAAAACATAGCTCTTGATTGCCATAGTGTTAACCCCGTGACGAATACTGACAGAGGGTCACAATTGCAATGTTCATATACACATGTTTTGAAATCGGACAAGTAGTTTATAAACGTTTTCGGAAAGTTTTATTAGTGTCGTGTTTGGAAAAACACTGACACTCAAGAAGGCCAAATATATTTTAATGGCTTGATCAGTACATGTATTTGGTAGAAGACCATCTTAACCCTTTCGCTGCCAATGCCGGGTCTGTGATTACCTATGCAAACAGCTTGGATCCAAATGAAACGCCGAGTAACCCCGCGTCTCATCAGGATCCAAACTATTTGTTACTTTGTTTTTGAAACAAAAATGAAGAAAATCAAAAGAATGGAAATTTGTAGCAGACGACAAAGTTAGCAGACGACAGAGTTTGGCAGCGAAAGGGTTAAGAGAATTCTGCTCATACAAGTACTTCTGGAGATGAATTATATAAACATAAAAAACCATACATGGAAATTCCTATAGAAATACATGTACAATAATTATAAAGAAAATGTAATTCCTGTAAAGTGTATGGTAATTCAGTAAGTATGTTAGGAGATGTCCGGATACATCGGAAAAGAGATTCCTACAAAGTTATAGCGAAATCCAACCTGGTGTTTAGAGAGGATATTTGAAACTGTCACTGTAACTACAGATTAAACATTTTACTCGTACATTGTGGTAATGTCAACCGCCCGAGCAATTTAATAAGATGCCTTTGTGTCGCAGGCCCGAAATTATTCCAGCAAGCAATACTAGTATCACATCTGAAGCTGTATGAAATACATTCTTTGGAAATGTATTCTTGCGTTATTGGACCTGTACTGCGTATTGTGTGTGCTTTCGTCTCAAAGAGATTTAAGGACACTGGAAGAATTGTTCGATCATGTTCGAATTTAAACTTATCAACCCAGACTAATGGCAAAATATAGGATAAATAAATAAACAAAAAAAACCTCGTTTTTAAGGAAATTAGCTATTGAGAACGCTGCAAACTTAGGCCTAATTTTAAACCAAATCTTAGGCGGGTCGATTTAATCCTGCAAAAAGCAGTCAATGTAGTACATTATATACAGAGTCTGCTCTCTTTGCTTATGAAGTCATATAGATATGACTCTACAGTTTCTGCAGTGGCCAAAATGTCGCGTAGGTGTGTCATTATAAAATTTAAACTAATTAATATTCATGATGTCAGTATTCCTTTCATGTATTTTCATGGACTACTTAAGGCGTTAGAAGATGTTGCGAAGTTAAGCAACGCAATGTACAGGTTTGGCTGAATTGGTGACCGGCAGGGAATATGAAGGATGCACGCTATATTTGGTGGCAGCGGTGGGATGAAGACAATTGCCGGACTGGAAATGCCTTACCCATAGTTTATTTCCCAAGTCAAATTTCCGACCGAAATTTCTTGGAATGGGAAGTAATGAAAAATCGAGGCTGTTGGTTATTATAAAGTATCCTTGATATAAATTCGAGGCTGTGGGGCATTATAAACTATCCTTGCCAGGGAGTTGGCTGGTGTTACTAAGCAACATACTCTGCAGAACTGGCTGGATGAGTGGACGATTGGTTACAAATGGCGCAGACTACAATTGAAATGTGGTCAGTGATGGAGATACCTGAGCTTTTCAGTGAAATAATATATGTACCATTGAAACGGGATGGGTTTTTTACAAAAATCACCATTGAATAATGTCTACTTGATTTGATTTATATCAGTCAAACAATGTTAGACTGGAGGATCGTTACTCATTGTTCCCCCATTTTTTGCTATGGCAACCAGAGTTCTACATATAATGCATTTCTTTTAACAACTTCTGTAGACGACTGTCGAAGACATGTTCCTGTTCAGGTAAAAATTCATACGGCTGAAATGTTCACTCTGATGACCGGGTGTTGTATTGTCTTGTCAAGTAAGTAAGAGATACGTTTTTAAAACTAAAGCAAAAACTCGATACTTCGCAATTTTAGTATAAAGAATTGATGAATTTTAAGGCAGGTGACGGCTAAACCCATTACCTCATAGGCTATTTTTAGATACAACATCTTTGAATAAATCTACCGAAATGGAGCATTAACTAGAGAAAGGAACATTTTAGAATTTTGTAGTTTGAAACCAGTGTGATATATAGAGCATTTGCTCTATGTATCACAATGGTTTCACAAAGTGACTTTTACAGAGTCGTCAAAAGTCGTCAATATGAGGGAATGGGCTAATGCAAGGCTCCAATGAGCTATCTGCATGACTTTTACCCTGCATTAAGCTGCCACCTGTCTTAAAGACCGGTAATTATACTTGTTCTAGTGTTCGAACTATCAGGATTTTACGGAAATTGAATATTTTATTAGCTCTCAGTACGCTTAGTGGCCGTTGACTGTTACAATATCGTCAGCCGCTGTCGGAAATTAAGTTTTCTTAGATTTCTCTTGCACAAATGTGTGTCCAGTATTTTGTATCCTTGATTGGACGTCGAGCTTTTGACGTAGTATCTGAATCTAGACTACTAGACTAGTTCGCCACCGACTTGCAAAAGTAACATGTCGAAAATGATTAATGCATCCCATGAGTTTTCTGACAGTCGTAATTAATTCAGTGCTTGTCTGACGGAGTTCGAATGTCACCCAGTCCGAGTCCACAACGACCTGGCGTATCGAATAGGGTCCTGTCACGGTCTACAGGTAGTACTAGGGAGAAGCGAGCTCAATCAGGTAACCTGAAACTGACATGCAATGTCACCTTATCTGTGTACACGAAGCACGTCACGTATCGACTAGGATCCTACCCTAGGCTACAGTAAAATATTTATGTAAGCTGTAAGTGAATGCCCTAGACGATTTGTGTTCTATTCTGTTCTATTTAGTTTATAGAAATATAGTTATTTTGTACAAGATCATACAATTAATGGTCCAAATAGATCCAAATATGATATAATGCATCCTTTGTGTTCCTTTTACAAAATTGTAGGCAATTTTATTCAAGGAAACTGACAAGTATGGATGATTTTATCAAACACATGGTGTTATGGCGGCCATCTTGGACGCCATCTTGGATTTTGGCAGAACTAGGGTAGCCAAGTCGGGCACCCCCAATTATTTTCATTATAGACTGCAGATGCAACTCAAATACCAAGTCTTATACCTTAATCCACCATGTAACGATTTCCCCCCTAATCAACTAGACTACAGGTAGTGTTAGCGGGAAGGGAGTACAGTCAGGTGCAGTGAAACTGTTTGGTTTGTTCGTTTGTATCGGGGATTTACGTCCCTTTAACCCATTCATCCATAGGCTATTTTTAGACACAATCTCTTTGAATAAATCTACCGAAAAGGAATATTAATTAAAGAAATGGAAAATTTTAATTTTTTGTAGTTTGAAACCATTGTGATAAATAGAGCATTTGCTCCTATAGGAGCAAATGCTCTATTTATCACAATAGTTTCACAAAGTGACTTTTACAGAGTATTCAAACGTCGTCAACATGAGGGAATGGGTTAACAGTATCTCAGCCATATGATATTGCTACGTGCAGCTAATTACTTGTTGAGGAAGACACCCAAGAGGTTTTTCGTGCTTGGAACTTCGTGCACAAAAACATCCGGGTAAAATCAAACATCACAGTCGCCATCTTAAACCCCTTTACGTCGTAGTCTATAGGCCTATATATACATGTAAATAAAATATATGTATGTCTGTCTGCTGGAGAAATAGATCTCACCAACCCTATGTTGTGACCACTCGATTGAATGGTCTCTTGAAAATATTCTAAAGAGTGGTCATAACATAGGATTTGGTGGAGAATTGACCATTGTAGTATTTGAATAGCCATCTGTATGGTTTGGGTCACAACATAAGGATTGGGGAGAAATGACGATTTAAGTATTTTAAGACGCAACTATGGCTCTCACGTGTATTTAGTTCGTGAACATACTTTCCTTTATATAAATATTCAAATTTCTTGTGCCATCATTACGTCACGAGCATAAGGTACAGTTCTTGGTGGCCCGATCGGGGTACGGACAAAACCCCACCAGGACGTAACCCCAATAGGATTTAACCCCATAGGACAATACCCCATAGGACACAACCCCACTGTCAAAATGTGTCAAGGCGGACAAAACCCCATATGTTAACATAATTAGGTTATAAATCAACTTTTAGATAATTTGAAGAAGAAACACTCAATCAGAATATAAATTCAAAGCAAGATTTTTACATTTATTTTTTAACATACTTTCCTTTATATAAATATTCAAATTTCTTGTGCCATCATTACGTCACGAGCATAAGGTACAGCTCTTAGTGGCCCGATCGTAGGTACGGTCCGGAATTAATACATTATCGATTGCTATATGACACAATTGCTCTATTACGGTCATCGATGTTGTCTACAGACACAATGTACATACTATATTGTTATATAACATAATTTGTCACCATTACGGCTATTGTTGATGTTTATACAGGCATCGTGTAGGCTACACACTGTATTGCTAAACAGCATAAAATCATAGTGATACATATTAAAAAATACATCGACGACGCATCTCGTGATTAATCCTTTACCTGTTGAATATTCATGCAATAACTAATGGCATCATAAATATCAATTAAATAGACCTAAGCATATGAAAACAGGATATTTTAGCTCAGGCAGAAACAGAGGAATCTTGCCCGTATTATACCATAAGCAAACAGATCAAATCCTGACGAGACGGCTTCTATTTTCTGTTTTCGGTAAGTACCAATTAACCGGAAACAATGTTTGGGTCCGATAAATCTAGAGCCGGGGGAAGCTGGTTCACGGTACCAAAGGTCAATTTCCTGCTTTGTTTACGCCTAAGTGCCTCAAGTGGAGACCCTGGGAGAAGATGGAGACATAATGATCGACTCAATATTAGGATAATTGAAAGACTCTGCAACACTAAAGTCACTTAATCTAATTTTTTTTCCCCATCATTATGTCACATTACCCAAACATGATGAGCTGATCCGATACCAGAGAGACAGATACAGGCCGTCATACAGACCCTGCGAGTTTGCATGAAACTTGGCCCTTTGCCGCCATATGCAAACAGTGTAGACCAATGTCAGAAGGCGCCTAGAGGGCCCCCTCTGATCAGGCTCTTCACAGTTTGTCATTCAACATCCTCTCACAAAGTGTACCCGTTCATACTGGATGAACCTTAAACTATATCTCTCTGTTATTTCAGCGATAAAAGGGTTAACCCTTTCCCCCATATAAACGTGTGCAAACAGAGTAGACCCAGATCAGACGGCTCCTAGAGGAGCCGTCAGATCAGGGTCTGCTCTGTTTACTATTCAATTTTGATAGATATGTTTCCTGGCTTTCTAAAATGTCTACAATATTCCACCTCCCGTATTTCTTTATAACTATTTTGTTAATGAATATTCAGAATTTCAGAAGGTATCGAACTTTGGCTTAAATACAGAACAGGGAAAAGGTTAAAGACTCAGGCTTATAACGTCTGTGTAGGCTAGGCTTAATTAATTAAACGCTACATATCCCATTCTAATACCTACTCTCAGACACTCCCAAGCGAACAATTCCAACAAGCAAACAGAAAAAGAATCCTAATTTAAACATTGTCTATTTGGTAGCAAGTCCTACAAACTAGTGCAAAAAACTGCAGCTCGTGGCTTCTAAATATTGCACAATAATGTGCACCAGTCATTTCCAGACTTGAGATAACCTTGTGTCACCTGCATCGGTGCACAATCAGCAGGTTTTATTTCTCACACAGACAAGGAAGTGCACATGGGACGTGCAAGAAATCAATGATGGTCTCCATAGTCATCAGCCTTTTCAGTCTAAGTTTAAGACTCATATTCAGAACTGCAAATTTTGAAGAAAAATACGTTGTCAAATCATCATTAGTTTAATAGCATGAGAGGGAAAGAGCGCGAGAGATACAGACAGACAGACATACAGAGACAGGCGGAGAGAGACACAGAGAGAGAAAGTCAGACAGCCAGACAGACAGAGACAGGCGGAGAGAGACACAGGGAGAGAAAGTCAGACAACCAGACAGACAGAGACTGAGATACAGACAGACAGACATACAGAGACAGGCGGTGAGAGACACACAGAGAGAAAGTCAGACAGCCAGAGACAGACAGACATACATAGGCAGACAGAGACCGAAATACATAGAAAGACAGAGAGACATGGACAGAGATAGACATACGTACATACATTCATACAAACAGACAGCCACAGAGACAGACAGACAGAGACAGATAGGGGCAGAGTCATTTGTATTCATGAGAGAGAGAGAGAGAGAGAGAGCTATTTGTATTTTTTATATATATGACAGAGATAGATAGAGAGAAAAAACCTAGCACAGAGATGGATGGAAAGACGCGACATACTAAACATGTTTAAACAGACGAAATTGGTAAAAACAACGACAGCAACCCATCTTTGTTGTCGCTTTAGAAGATTTATAATGGACCTAATGTACTTCTACACATGTAGATGCAATACGATAGATACAGAAATAGCCTAAACATGGCACAATTAAATATAATGTCGCCATGAATACAAATTAGCTGACTATTTATAATGGCATTATGGATAAGATGGCTTTTGACCATGATACACACTGCAGAATCACATTTATAGTATTTACTGCGCAAACAGATCAGACCCCTGACCAGACGACCTCTACTGGGGTCGTCTGATCTAGGTCTACTCTGTTGGCAAAGGAAGGCGAAAATGCGTACAGTAAAACCTCTCTATAACGACCACTTAATTGTGTTCATTAGTTGATCTCGTATTAAGAGCAGGTGGCTGCTTAAAGCAATGTGAAAGTAAAACAGAACGCTCCTTGGGAGCGCTCTGTTTTACTTTCACCTTGCTTTAAGCCGCCACCTGCCTTTAACACAAAATATTTGGTGTAATTTAGTGGTCGTTATAGAGAGGTTTTACTGTATGTGTAGCGTAGCGTAAAGGGTTAAGTGCATGCAGTACGTTTTTGTAGTAAAGTTGTACGGTACACTTACTTAATGGCATGCTTATTTGATAAAGCGTCTCGCAGAACTGGACCAAAGGTTGGCCAAAGGTTTGTAGAGCGCGTCCTGCTAGGTAAAGCTTTTTCGATACTATGGAACAAATTGTTATAACCTGTGGTTATAGTTTGAATATAGATTAGACACAGTGTGAACACGTCATCTCATCGTGATTCAAACTGGTTGAAACTGCTATTGTTTTTAATAAGAGATGAACAAGTGAAAGTAAGCTTACTGAGTCTTTAAAGTGCTAGAAAGCGTGCTACTACAGACGTCAAGAACGCCCCGGGTTCACGGAGATTTTTGAGAATCCAGTCCACAAAGACATACACCAGCGCGCCCGTATCTTCTCCACGTGCATCCTGTATGTTCGACAAAACTCGGTCAAACTCGACGTTTCCGAAATAATCTCGCACTCATTACACGTCTCTGTGGTGGACATTACCACGTTCCAGACAAACCTCTAATCTGTGTCTGCGCTGTTGGCTCCACAAATTATTTTCCAATAGTGACATCGCAAAAAGAAATTTAAGATTAAGGTTAACCCTTTCGGCGCCAAATTTCCAACTGTCGTCTGCAATCCAAATTTGTTAAATCATTCAGTAAAATAATGGAATGAGATAAATAAATGCAAATTTCAAAAGAATAAAGCTCAGATATAGAAATAGATATTGAGACAAAAAGTGAAGTTCATGATCAGACGCCGCCTTGAAAAGGCGGCATCTAATCTGGGACTGCACTATTTGTCGTGGTGCATTTATGCGACATTGGCGGTGAAAGGGTTAAACTGATCTGAAACGGTTTTACTAAGATGCATTTAAACGATTTAAACACGTCTGAACGAGTTTCAAATAGCTTTGATCCTTCAGTCTGATCTGGATCCAGGCTGTTTGGAAATGACAGTGACGTCACGCTTAGCATGATACAGTAAATACACTGTTATAGGGTTTTATGATCAGAAGAACATGTCTTAATCGGCCATGGAAAAGTCTAATTATGGGTCTGTAAGGCAGGTGGAAGCTTAATGCAGGTCAAACATATTGCAGAATATAGGAGTTTTCTACACATCTTTAGTCCTGCATTAAGCAACCGCCTGGATTTTAAGACTCCTATGTTTAATAAATGAATGACCGCTTAAGACGGATTCTACTGCACTACGTGTATTTAGAATAGGAATCAAACTTGTTATATTTTCTGGTCCTTCGGGATCATTAGTTTTCATGTTATTAGTTTTGAAAATTGAATACTGCTTAAGCCGGTGCTAGGGGGCGTGAGTAGTGTTGCACTTTTAATTACTACTCATGAACAGGCTCAATAAAACCGAGTCTGCAATTTTCTCTTTTTGCATTTCTACTTTTGCTTTCGAAGGATCACCCATTTTCAGGATTTATAGACATATTGTAGAATACGTTGGCAAACACTTTGTATACAAAATATAAGTTTAACTCTTTTGGCGCCATATTTAAAAGTGTCGTCTGCAATAATAATTACATATTAAATATAATTCTAAACTAAATAATAAAGGCATATTTGTAAAACATTTGTTTTTAAAAACCTGTATGCTTGGGATGAAATAATACAGAAAACAGTGAAGTCCCAGATCAGATGCCGCCTTGAAAAGGCGGCATCTGACCTGGGACTGCACTGTTTTCAATGGTGCCAACAGGCGACATTGGCGCCGAAAATTTAATAATTAGACCTCGTCAGGATCTATACTGTTTGGTAGCCTGACAGAGCAACCGATAAAGGTCCGTACTCAAATACTAAAATTGTCATTTCTGCACCAAGCCTTTGTTGTGACCACTCTTTAGAATCGCCTCTTCGAGCAATTTTTAACGAGAGGTCATAACATAGGGTTTGGTGAGAAACTAAGGAGTTATTCTTGCAAATGAACGGACGACAACATTTGCAAACGAGCATTACCAAAGGCTGAAAGGATTAAGACTTTACTCCATGAATATTCATATCAGAAATAATTGCATAATTAGGCTTGACCCTTTCGGCGCCAAATTTCTAATTGTCGTCTGCAAACCAATGTTATTAATCATTAGGTAAAATAAAGAAATGAGATAAATAAATGCAAATTTGAAAGGAATAAAGCACAGATATAGAAACAGATATTGAGACAAAAAGTGAAGTCCCTGATCAGACGCCGCCTTGAAAAGGCGGCGTCTGATCTGGGACTGCACTATTTTTCGTGATGCATTTATGCGACATTGGCGGTGAAAGGGTTATTATTAATAGATTACTTTTATAATGGCACATGAACAAGGGATTCTTTGGTAGTGTCAGAGTCTGTAGAATAGTGCAGTGAACCCTCGTTACAACGGAGGTGTTTGTTTCCAGACATTTTGCTGGTATAACGAGGTTGCCGTTATAACGAGTTTAAATATGAAAGGAACCAGTTTTAAACTAGTACCAACAGGAGAATGCAGAACGCAAGAAAGTGCGAAAGCTGTGAGCTTTTTGTACTTCTTTGGTTCTGCATTAAGCGATCACCTGTCTTATTGGGATTGTACATATTCATTAAGTGGTTGTTTCAAAGACGTAACGCTAATTTTGTTTCAATGCATACTGCCAGTATAACGAGGGTGCCATTGTAACGAATGAGGGTTCACTGTATCTTTATTATTTCATAAACAAACAGAGTGAATCCTGATCGGATGAATCATTAAGTCCTATAGAAATCATCTGATCTTGGTCACATCTGTTTGCAAAGGCGTAAAAATGCATATTTATGGAGTGAAGGGTTAAATAGTTCTTTTATTTGGTTCTGTATTCCTCTAACTTACGATATTACCATTCATTCTATTGTCTAACCTTGAGAACGGTCAGCAAGTTTTCAATAAAAATGTCGTCAAATCTAGATATTAATGTTGACTTTTTCTATTTCTTTTCCAAGTAGTAATCAGTTTTAAAGCAGTTTGGATCCTGATGAAATCGCTGATCGCTTTACTTCCGCTTACTATCTGGATCCAAACTGTTCGCAAACGTCATCTCACTTAGCGTCTGATCTGGATCCAAACTGTTTGCAAACGTAATCTATAACAATTCGCGTCTGATCGGGATTAAAACTGTTTGCAAACGTCATCTTACTTAGCGTCTGATCTGGATCCAAACTGTTTGAAAACGTCATCTTATTTAGCGTCTGATCTGGATCCAAACTGTTTGCAAACGTCATCTTACCTAGCGTCTGATCTGGATCCAAACTGTTTGCAAACGTCGTCTACAATGTCTTTGCTGAAGGTTGAATCCTTTTGTAAATGCAGTATGCGAAAATCATGGCCAGAACAAACGATCCCAGACATTTGATGAGATTGTCAAACACGATCCTTATAGCTCGAGTATCATATGAATATCTAACTAATTGCAAGATTAACCCCTTTTCCATGTTGAATATTCATGTAGGAAACAATAACATCATGAATATTCAATTCATATATTGGTATACATGTATGTACAGTAAAACCTCTCTATAACGGCCACTAATTTTGTGTTAAAGGCAGGTGGCTGCTTAAAGCAAGGTGAAAGTAAAACAGAACGCTCCTATAGGAGCGTTCTGTTATATTTTCACCTTGCTTTAAGCAACCATCTGCCCTAAATAGCAACTAATTAACATAATTTAGTGGTCGTTATAGAGAGGTTTTACTGTATACATAGATTATTGGCATTGGAAGAAACTGTAGAGTCAAATATATTATGAGTTCATAAGCTAACAGAGCAGACCCTGATCATACGGTTCCTACAGGAGCCATCTGATATGGGTCTTCACTGTTTGTAAAGGCGTATTTATGGAGTACAGGGTTACAACAGATTCCTAGATAAAATGGAATACAGATAAGCAACAGGTGACATTATCTCCATACTTTTTCACAATTTTGAAAATCTAAATCTACAAATGCTTTTTCATTACTTGAGCCACGCTCAGAGAAATTGAGCACTGTTATACGGAAACAAACATGTGGGCTTAAGGGGTCATTTCACCGAGAAATCTTCCCGGAAGACTGAGCTGCGATCTCAGAGCGTGGCTTGGTCGCCGCAGGTCGCACGTAGTCGACAGTTGACCGAGGGTTGGTCGTGCATTGGTCTCCCGTGGTCGCACATGGTCGAGGATTGGTCTCCCGGAAAAACAGATCGTAGCTCGGTTTTTTGACATGTCAAAAAACCGAGCCTCGACCTAAAAGTCGCATGGAGAGCGTCGAAAGAGCGAGCGAGATCGAGGAAAGAACGCATTGGTCGTGAGACGATCGAAACTAGAGCGGGGATGAGCTAGGCTCAGTCTTCTCGAGCGAGAACTGGTCCCGCGAATGGTCGTGCTGCTCGACCACTGCTCGATCCTCGCTCGATCCGTGCGATCTAGCTTCGCTCTTTTGCGATTAAGCCTCACTCCGAGCGACCTGTCCCAGACCTTCCCTAGACCCATACGTTTCATATTATTTCCATTGGCGGCCTCTGTGCGCTTAAGCTTCAACCAAATAAGATCGATCCTCGCTTAACTTGCGGTTCTATAGATCTTCTATAGTTAGTGTTCAATTCTAGGCCCCACCCTGGCCAAAAGTTCGTCAAACATCTCCGGGGGCATACGGAGATAGATCCGGTAGGTAGCTTCATCTCCCAGCCTCAGTTCCGTCATGAGGGAGGTGTACTGACCATAATGTTCCCTCTGGTGTTCACGCAGCTCCTTTTCAGCATGATTAGCATAACCAGATAGTCTTGCTGCAATTTCAGGGCATGGTGCTGTAATACAATAGCATGATGCAGAGCGATTTGGTCCATGTTATCCTTTCGGAGACTGGTCAAAAACTGATGGTCGGCCAACGATCGCCGGGCATTGTATAACGATCGCAGTGGGTCGCGCGCAAAATCCGTGCAACCAATTTGCACGTAGCTCGGGCGAGACTCTGTTGAGAAAAGATCGAGAATTGGTCGTCTGAGCGAGGCTAGAACGTTCGAGATCGCAACTAAATCGTATTAATCGAGGGTACATTGCAACTCGTACGTAGCTAGATCGGCCGGGAACGAGTCTTGGTCGGCCGAGGTCGCGCGCTTGCGAGAATAGATCGCCGAGAGATCGCGGCAATGTCGCAAATTGGTCGAACAGAACGAACCTTGGTCGTGTCAAGATCGCTTCAGATCAAGTGGATAGACGTAGATAGATCGTATATAGAGCGTGTGTAGAGCGTATAGGACGTATATAGAGCGTACACATCGAAGGTCAAACGAGCTAACATCGAACATAGAGCGTGCACAGAAAATAATGGGGTAGGTCGCACGGTTTTTGCCCGCGACTATTGGAAAACCGAGCTGCGATTAAGGTCGCGCGTGGTCGCGTGCGACTTTTCCAGGTCGTACTCGGTGAAATGACCCCATTACACACATGTGGGCTTTGTGCTCAGTGTAGAACCAGACAAATCACTAGCCAGACGGAAAAGGTTCTAATTGGACGGTGAAAACAGTGTGCTACCTGTTCAGACACTGCGTTTTAACCATTTAACCTTATTTAACCCTTTCCTCCATAAATACGCCTTCCTATACGCCTCTGTAAAAGTCACTTGTTGAAACCATTGTGATAAATAGAGAATTTGCTCCTATAGGAGCAAATGCTCTATTTATCACAATGGTTTCAATCTACAAAATTCTAAAAAAAATCATCCCTTTTTCTAGTTAATGCTCCTTTTCGGTAGATGTATTCAAAGTGGTTGTATCTAAAAATAACCCATGAGGGAAAGGGTTAAGAAATATTCATGACAGTTTGACTACTTATGAGCTGAAATTCTATACTGGTAGATCTATATACACACAGAATAATGTTGTGAAATCAGAATTATGTATATTCTAAACGCAAAAACATCAGACCATGATCAGACGGCTCAAAAAAGGAGCCTTCTGATCTGGATCTACTCTGTTTGCAAACGCGTCTCTTTGTAGTAATGGGTTACCGCGGCAGTTGATGTAGTTCTAATACACACGTGACATTCCATCAAGACACTATATCCAGATATACTTTCGCTTCAAACATTGTTACTGCCATCTCTCGGGTCCCTTGTTCTTATACTCAAAGCGTAAGCATTTCCAAAAGCTCCTTCATCAGATTCTCGCGGTTTTCCGATGAAGTCACTAGGTTTCCAGGAAGTGACGTCACCAGGTAGTTTCATGTGAGTCAGCTCGTGCGCCCTAAGGTTAGACCGTTGAGTGAACGCTTTGTTGCACAGCTGGCAGACAAAAGGTCTCACACCAGCATGTATTTTCATGTGTTTATTCATGTTCATCCTGGAGATCATCTTACTGCAGAGCTTGCATTGTTCTTTCCCAATCGTATTTGATGGACTTGATGCTGAAAGAAACCAGAAACGTGGACATTCTATGAACGCATGTTTTAAATATGCACATTATCGAAACACATTGATAGGCCTACAGACTAGGGAATGTTACCCTGGATTCCGGCCAATTGATTTAACCCATTCCCTCATAGGCTATTTTTAGATCCGACATCTTTGAATAAATCTACCTAAAATTAACATTAACTAGAGAAAACGAAAAGTTTAGATTTGTTTAGTTTTTAAACCATATTGTGATAAATAGAGCATTTGCTCCTTAGGAGCAAATGCTCTATTTATCACAATATGTTTGTTAAGAAGTGACTTTTACAGAGGCGTAGAAAGGCGTATTTATGGAGGAAAGGGTTAAAACATCCAGAGCTACACATACAATTCATATTGGCCTAACATCTCATAAACACAGACAGTCGTGTCATACCAACAGTGGACCTTGCTGGCACTTTCCCCCCAATCATGTATAATCGTGTATAGCAGATCTGATTCACTATTTATATGCAGTAGAATCCCTATAAACCGGAAGTTTAGTAAAGAAAAAAATAGTTCTGTTTAGGCAGGCGGCCGCTTAAAGGTTGAACGTCACGCACAAGGCTCCCTTCGGAACTTTTCTGCATGACGTTCGCCCCGCATTAACCCTTTCACCGCCGCAGTCGCATAAATGCACCACGACAAATAGTGCAGTCCCAGATCAGACGCCAGGCGGCGTCCGATCAGGGACTCCACTATTTGTCTCAATCTCTATTTCTATATATGTGCTTCATTCCTTTGAAATTTGCATTTATTTATCTCATTTCCTTATTTTACTGAATGATTTAACAAACTTGGATTGCAGACGACAATTAGAAATTTGGCGCCGAAAGGGTTAATAAATCTGCCACATGTCTAACAGACCGCCAATGATGCCAATTTGAACGGCTTACGAGAGTTTTACCGTACAGTAAAATCTCTCTTAACACGACTTCAAGGTCGTATAAATGCCGGTCTTTAAGACACACGGTCAGCTTGTTGCATGGTGAAAGTTAAGCAAGAGCCCCAATGGAGTTTTCTGTATGATTTTCACCATGCAACCATCTGCCTAAAAAATCTAAAGTCTTATTTACTAAAAGCCCGATTTAGAGGTATTTTAGTTATACATGTATATAGTAAATCATATGGACGTTTTAGACTTAAACATGTCGTATATGAAAGTTTGCGGTGTGCTGAATCCAGTTTGTGTTTCCACATGTGAAAAATGCACTGAATATACATGTGTTTTATAAACGTTTTCGTATAGCTACAAATACCCACTAGTAGCATCCGAAATCGGTGTAAATGATCTCAAGAACATCGCATTTTGGAGTTTCACAACATTTGGAGTTTCACAACGTCTGGAGTTTCACAACGTTCGGAGTTTTTACCACATTTTGGAGTTTCACAACATTTTGGAACATAAAGTGGTATTTCGCAGTGGCATACGCAAACGACCGGTTACATTATTTCGATTGGACGACGGACATTAGCTAAGCGGTACGCAAAATGCTAAGGTTCCACGGGAAATAACAATCGCAGTGTCGGTGAATAGTGCACGTATTGACGAGTGCAATATGACCGTCTATAACGGGGTGAAGGTTCTTGGCAAAAAGATGGAGAGAAGCAAACTGATCCAGAAAATGTTCCAAAGAACATATCGACGATTTTGTTCAAATACTCATCACTAAGCTTTCAATCCATTCAATGGTGCTGATGCTCTTGCTGTCGCCGTTGCTGGTCCTGCTGCTAATAATGTTGAAGTTTACATGAGGTTTTTAATGAAACGTCAAAACTCATCATTCAACTGACCCGCAGAATTCGCTCGCGTTTTGAAGCATACTGTCCACCCATTCCAGGTATAGGTTGTAATACCGCCAAGTTCGACATAAACTTGGTCAACACTTAACTAGCCAAACGTTTTGCGACTTCGTGGCTTTGTTATATTTCTTCACTCCTGTTCACCTCCGTTTTCAGCCAAACAACGCCTTTAAATCCATACAAGAGGTAAATGGGACCTTCGAAGGGCACGAGCTCTCTGTTCTCAGCTTTGAACATCCGGAAGACAGAGTCAGCTGATTGGTCGGGATAGAGGTTATGCAGAATATCCTGTACATCGTCGTGGCGGGAACCAATGGGCAGGGAGACAGCATGATCGTTACCATGAGGGAAACCTATTGAGAAATAACAAGAAGTCCTGTAGTACGAAATTCAACCATACCACTTTGAAAACAGTGTAGATACCAGATCAGATGTCGTGTTAAACATCATATACACATTTAAACCCTTCTAATGCGGCCACTTAATAAATAAAAATGGTTATCTTTATAAGCAGGCGGTATCTTATTGCAGGACAAAAGTAATGCAGAAAGCTCCTCTAGGATCTTTCTGCATTACTTTTGTCCTGCATTAACCTACCACCTGCCTCTAGCACCCAGAATTATACCTATTTTAGGTGGTCTCATTAGAGGAGTTTACTGTATATACATATTAACGCTTTTTACGCCTTTGCAAACAGAGTAGATCCAGATCAGATTGTTCTTGTATGAGCCATCTGATCAGGGTCTGCTCTGTTTGCTCTGTTTGCTATGAAATTATAATATATCTGATTCTACAGTTTCTACCAATACAAAAATAACTCCGTGTACATATGTTATTATAAAAAAACTAATAAATATTCAAGATGTCATTATTTATGAATATGCAACAGAGAAGGGGTTAAAACGTGGTGTCAGATCAGGTTTGGAATTATTTGTTAGCTTATAGCAAGTTCTGCGTTGTTGAGTTATGTGACAAACAACAGAGCTAGATCTACAGATAACGGTGCGTACCCAAATACTAAAATCGTCATTTCTCCACCAAACCCTGTACCGTGACCATTCTTTAAGAGTGGTCAGAGTATAGGGTTTGGTGGAGAAATAAAGGAGCCATTGTTGAAATGTTTAAATTTACGCACCTTATCTGGACCTCTGAAAATGTGTCTTATCCTATCAGACACCGCATTTTAGACACGATAGTTGTTTTGGTTCTACACTGTTTTCAAAGCTTGACGTTTTGTTTTCGTAAAGTGAGGCTGTTTTCTTCAGATGACGAATAATTTTGTTGCTGTTGTTGTTGTTTTGTTAAGACGAACTACTCATACTGTAGATAAGACGCGGTTTGGTCAATAAAAAGTCTCTTATTTCTAAGCCAAACTCTATATTGCTGCAACTTCTTAACCCTTTCACCGCCAATGTCACATAAATGCACCACGACAAATAGTGCAGTCCCAGATCAGACGCCGCCTTATTAAGGCGGCGTCTGGTCAGGGACTTTACTTTTTGTCTCAAACTCTCATTTCTGTATCTGTGCTTTATTCCTTTTAATTTTGCATACATGTATCTTATTACTTTATTTTTACCGAATGCTTTAATAAAATTGAATTGCAGAAGACAATTAGAAATTTGGCGCCAAAAGAGTTACAATCACCTGGAAGGGGCGACTCTTATGATTCGCAGCAAGATATGGTTGGCGGAGAAAAATAAAAATAAACTATTTTATTAGGGTTATATTCTTATACTGACGCCTTTTGAAGTCTCTGTAAAAGTCACATATGCAACCAATGAATATACAGTATATCACAATGGTTTCAAAACTACACCATTTTAAAATGTTCGCTGTTTCTAGTAGATTTATTCCCAGGGGTCGGGTCAAAAATTAGAATATGAGGGGATGAGTTAAGGAGAAGTGACAAAGTTTTGACAATACTAATACATGAAATACATTAAAAAACTCGATACTACGAAATTTTAGTAATGAAGAATTTATGTATTTGTAAACAGGGAGCTGCTTAATGCAGGGTAAAATTCATGCAGAAAGCTCCTAGGGGAGCTTTCTGTATGACTTTCAGCCTGCATTAAGCTGCCACCTGTGTTAAAGAACAATGATGGTACGCATTGAGTGTTCGTAACTTCGTAGTATGGAGTTTTACTATATATCGAAATGTCAATAATGGCACGTATTGAGAGTTCGTAGTATCGAGTTTCTATTGTATATCGAAAGATCAATATAAACAAGAGGGTCATGATGGCCCTTAATCGCTCATCTGGTTACTATAGACTTATGCATACACTGAATTTCTGCGTAAAAACAGCTACAGATTGGGGCCAATATGAAACCAGGGGCAATCATTTTAAACCCTGAGGTTTTGATCAATCTTGATAGAGGACTATTAGGTGATGCTTCTTACCAAATACCAAAGGTCTATGCCTTACAGTTTCAGAAGAAGATTTTAAAGATGTTCCTATGAAAAACTGATAAGCCCCGGAGCGGGCCATTTTTGGTCCGGGGTCATAATTTGAACAATCTTTGTGGAAGATCATTAGATGATACTACATACCAAATATCACAGGTCTATGCCTTACAGTTTCAGAGAAGAAAATCTTTGGTCCGGGGGGTAATAATTTGAACTATCTTTGTAGACGACCATTAAATGAAGCTACATACAAAATATCAAAGCTCTAGGCTTTGTGGTTTCAGAGATGAAGATGTTTAAATAAATTGTTGACGGCGCACCTCGCACGACGCCGGGTGCCGGAGAGAGCCCCTCACAATACCCTAAAATTCATGCCTTACAGTTTTAAAGAATTCCAGTCAAGGGTTGATAGAATTGTGTCCAAACCATTTCGAGAAAAACTTGACAAAATAATGATGCTATAAGATATCATACAACTATACATGCACGTGAATAATTAACCCATTTATTTCCATAGCATTAAGGAAAACCTGTCCATTTCTAACAGTGGAGCAGTAATCGCACTTTCATTTATCATACTCTATCACTACACATTCATTTGTCAAAGTCTATCACTACACTTTCATTTGTCATACTCTATCACTACACATTCATTTGTCAAAGTCTATCACTACACTTTCATTTGTCATACTCTATCACTACACATTCATTTGTCAAAGTCTATCACTACACTTTCATTTATCATACTCTATCACTACACATTCATTTGTCAAAGTCTATCACTACACTTTCATTTGTCATACTCTATCACTACACATTCATTTGTCAAAGTCTATCACTACACTTTCATTTATCATACTCTATCACTACACATTCATTTGTCAAAGTCTATCACTACACTTTCATTTATCATACTCTATCACTACACATTCATTTGTCAAAGTCTATCACTACACTTTCATTTATCATACTCTATCACTACACATTCATTTGTCAAAGTCTATCACTACACTTTCATTTGTCAAAGTCTATCACTACACTTTCATTTATCAAAGTCTATCACTACACTTTCATTTATCATACTCTATCACTACACATTCATTTGTCAAAGTCTATCACTACACTTTCATTTGTCAAAGTCTATCACTACACTTTCATTTGTCAAAGTCTATCACTACACTTTCATTTGTCAAAGTCTATCACTACACATTCATTTGTCAAAGTCTATCACTACACTTTCATTTATCATACTCTATCACTACACATTCATTTGTCAAAGTCTATCACTACACTTTCATTTGTCAAAGTCTATCACTACACTTTCATTTATCAAAGTCTATCACTACACTTTCATTTATCATACTCTATCACTACACATTCATTTGTCAAAGTCTATCACTACACTTTCATTTGTCAAAGTCTATCACTACACTTTCATTTGTCAAAGTCTATCACTACACTTTCATTTATCATACTCTATCACTACACATTCATTTGTCAAAGTCTATCACTACACTTTCATTTATCATACTCTATCACTACACATTCATTTGTCAAAGTCTATCACTACACTTTCATTTATCATACTCTATCACTACACATTCATTTGTCAAAGTCTATCACTACACTTTCATTTGTCAAAGTCTATCACTACACATTCATTTGTCAAAGTCTATCACTACACTTTCATTTATCATACTCTATCACTACACTTTCATTTGTCAAAGTCTATCACTACACATTCATTTGTCAAAGTCTATCACTACACTTTCATTTGCCATACTCTATCACTACACTTTCATTTGTCATATTCTATCACTACACTTTCATTTGTCATACTCTATCACTACACTTTCATTTGCCATACTCTATCACTACACTTTCTTTTGCCATACTCTATCACTACGCTTTCATTTGTCATACTCTATCACTACACTTTCCATTGCCATACTCTATCACTAAGCTTTCATTTGTCATACTCTATCACTACACTTTTATTTGTCATACCCTATCACTACACTTCCATTTGTCATACTCTATAACTACACTTTCATGTGTTATACTATATCACTACACTTTTATCTGACATACTATATCACTACACTTTTATATGCCATAGTCTATCACTACGCTTGCATTTGTCATAGTACATCACTACACTTTCATTTGTTAAACTCTATCACTACACTTTCATTTGTCATAGTATATCACTACGATTTCATTTGTTATATTCTATCACTACGCTTTCATTTGTCATAGTATATCACTACACTTTCATGTGTCAAACTCGATACTACGCTTTCATTTGTAATAATCTATCACTACACTTTCAAGTTATACTCTATCACTACGCTTTCATTTCTCATACTCTATCACCACCCTTTTATTTATTATATTCTATCACTACACTTTCGTTTGTCATACTCTATATCTACACTTTCATTTGTCATACTCTATATCTACACTTTCATTTGTCATACTCTATCACTACACTTTCATTTGTCATACACTATCACTATACTTTCATTTGTCATAACTCTATATTTACACTTTTATTTGTCATACTCTATAACTACACTTTCATCTGTCATACTCTATAACTACACTTTCATCTGCCATACTCTATAACTACACTTTCATCTGTCATACTCTATAACTACACTTTCATTAGACATACTCTATCTCTACGCTTTCATTTGTCCTACACTATCACTATGCTTTCATTCGTCATAACTCTATCTTTACACTTTTATTTGTCATACTCTATAACTACACTTTCATCTGTCATACTCTATAACTACACTTTCATCTGTCATACTCTATAACTACACTTTCATTTGACATACTCTATCTCCACACTTTCATTTGTCATAGTTTATCACTACACTTTCATTTGTCATACTCTATCACTACACTTTTATTTGTCATACTCTATATGTACGCTTTCATTTGCCATACTCTATCACTACGCTTTCATTTGTCATACTCTATAACTACTTTCATTTGTCACACTCTTTCTCTACGCTTTCATTTGTCATACTCTATCCCTACACTTTCATTTGTCATACTCTATCATTACACTTTCATTTGTCATACTCTATAAATACGCTTTCATTTGCCATACTCTATTGCTAAACTTTCATTTGTCATACTATATCTCTACACTTTCATTTGTCATACTCAATCTCTACACTTTCATTTGGCATACTCTATCATTACACTTTCATTTCTCATACTCTATCACTACACTTTCATTTGTCATACTCTATCATTACGCTTTTTTTTGTCATACGCTATCGATACACTTTCATTTCTCATACTCTATCACTACACTTTCATTTATTATACTCTATAACCACACTTTCACTTGCCATACTCTATCACTATGCTTTATTTTGCCATACTCTATTGCTACGCTTTCATTTGCCATACTCTATCACTACGCTTTCTTTTGTCATACTCTCTATCACTACACTTCATTATGTCGTACTATATCACTACGCTTTCATTTGTCATACTCCATCACTACGCTTTTCATTTGCCATACTCTATCACCATGCTTTCATTTGTCATACTCTACCACTACGTTCCATTTGTCATACTCTATCACTACGCTTTCATTTGGCATACTCTGTCACTACGTTCCATTTGTCATACTCTATCACTACGCTTTCATTTGCCATACTCTATCACTACGCTTTCAGTTGCCATACTCTACCACTACGTTCCATTTGTCATACTCTATTACTACGCTTTCATTTATCATACTCTAACACTACGTTCCATTTGTCATACTCTATCACTACGCTTTTATTTGTCATACTCTACCACTACGTTCCATTTGTCATACTCTATCACTACGCTTTTATTTGTCATACTCTACCACTACGTCCCATTTGTCATACTCTATCACTACGCTTTCATTTGTCATCACTACGCTTTCATTTGTCATCACTACGCTTTCATTTGTTATTGTCCTTGTACACTACATTGACTTAGGTTATGTTTTATAAGTACATAAATTTTCATAAGCTTTTATTCTCGCCGCATCTTAGACGCTAATGTTGCGAGTGTGCTTTTATCCCATACACTCCAAACAACACAACTGTAGGTGGACATACCGTGCATTCTGGAAGCCTAGAACATATTATAGTTCAATGTCTGTGGGAAACACAGTTTAGTGGTATAAAATATGATATAATGTGTTCTAATTTTATGAAACCACTGTGATAAATAGAGCATTTGTTCCATAGAAACAATACTACACAATTCTGAAACAAACATTTTTTCTAGTAAATACTCTTTATCGGTAGATTTATTCGAAATGGCTGGGCGTGAATGGGTTAAAGGCAAAGTGTCAATACTTGAACTGGTAAAATAGTGTCTGTACTTACCGTAACTGCACGAATGGTGTGCCTGGACAAGATCAGTATCCGGGTTCTTCCCTTTCAGTCGAGGAAGTCGTGAGTCACTAGGCAGCAAATAAAATCGAAGGCGAACTGACGACCGACAAGGGCCCCGACGACGTGCAGTCCTGCAGGTAAAAACCTCGCCCTGCGCCGTACTCGCCCTCTCGCCTAACATTTGCTGGAGTTCTTATGAAAGAAAAAAAAACACAAACTATCCCAACCAATATATCAACCCTTCACCGCCACAACGCCAGAAAGCAGTTCACAGGGCTTACTGAAAGGGACGAATGTTTGGTTGCATTTGTAAATAGTTTGGATCCAGATGAGGCGCCGAGTGAAACTGTCTCGTCATATATATTTAACCATTCGCTTGCTATTCACGCCAATATACCTACCTGTAAATAGTGAAGACCCAGATGAGACAGCTCCTACAGGAGCTGTCTCATCAGGGTCTGCACTATTTACAAATGGATTTTGCAACCAGTGCACTCCACAGCAGTGATTGCACAGCGAAATACTTGTACACAGTGAAGATATATGTAATTATACAACAGGGCATGGATAAAGAAGGATAAATGTGTTTTAAAATTCAACAAGAGAAGGGTTAATTCAACAGTTTTTTTACCAGGGTTATAACTGTACGAATCCATTATTATATAGAAAGGCGCTATGGGCTGTGGTCACGATAAGTTGGAAACCCAAAGATGTGTCTGAAATAGCTTAAGGGAATTCCATAAAACTAAAAGACATATATACATGATACTGAATTTGAAAATCGGAGTTATTGTGCAAACGGCATGTCATGTCTTTCCATCTATATCATCATTTAAGATTCGACTTAATCCTCGCTTTAGCATGTAGAATGAAACATATTCGACCAGTTTATTTTTCTCCACATTCTTTTTACTAAAAGACTCATTGAACTAGTTTCAGGCAAATATCTTATTTCATCCACCAGTCTCTGCAACACTGTTGTCATTTTCCCCCATCACTTTGCTCATTTCCGTCGTCCAATCGAAAGAGGCCTAAAGATCGATCGGTTGTCTCCGTAAGTTTTCGGACAATATGCGAAAACAACCAACCGCTACTTCCTGTAGGCTTCAAAATATGCCGGAACTCCATAATAAGGACTCCCAATCATCAAAATATGACGGAATTTCCACAATAAGGCCCCACAGTCTTCTAAATGCAGCGGAACTCCATATCAAGGTCTTCCAATCTTCACAATATGGTGGAACTCCATGCTTAGGCCTCCCAATCGTTACTTGATACAGACTGTTATTCCTATAGGAGCCGTCTGATCAGGATATGCTCTAACGTACTCTGTTCAATCAACAAATGGTTAAGAATAGTCTTGCGGTGTGTGGTGGTCTAGTGGTAACACGTTTGACTACCAATCCGGAGGTCCGGGTTTCAAATCCCGGTCCCTCCCGGAAATTTCAGAGATGCTTTTCAGTGTCTCCCACCCGCACCTTCTCTCCACCCAGGGGTTAAAATAGGTATCTGCGAGGGTCATTAGCCGGTACGGTGGTTGCATGATTGCGCCATATGTTAGAAGTGCTCAATATGGTAGGCGAATGACTCAATGACCTGGGGAGTAAATGTACAGTCGGCTGAGCGGTCCTTCAAACTGAAAGTAGACTATAACTTGGTACTTTACTGTTGTTGTTTTTTTTACTTATGTACTCTATTCAATCAACAAATGTTTAAGAAGGATCTAATGTACTCTATTCAATCATGTCTCTAAGCATGTATGTATTTTTGTCTTCTACAAATATTCTGATGGAATTCTGATGTTTTACCATCCCTTATTTCTCTTCAACAATGTTTTCAGGGTGTCAAACAATATCGATTCTGATGAGACGCCGAGTTGCTCGGCATCTCAATTGTACCCAAACTGTTTGCAAAGATTATAGAATATTAGTCGCCTGCGTATAAAGAATTGAAAAACTGTGAATAGTTATGTAAAGAAGACAATGCACGTGTAAGTCACCTGTCAGTATATGCACACTGAGACGCCGAGTGTGTTAAGAATAGTTGCATCCATGGTCATCGTCAAATGACTCTGGGGGCAAAAAGTTAAAGAATTGTAAATGTTTTGTATAATGATGACAAGTGCATCATGGGCATCTCATAAAATGATGACCTTAACTACCTCAACCTCATCCTGATCACTACGGAACAACAGACCGTGAGAAATATGGTGAACAGAAGCATGTTATACACGTTCGTCTATAGTGAACCCTCGTTATACCGGCATTCGTTACAATGGCACCCTCGTTATACCGGCAATATGCATTGAAACATTACCGTTAACTCTTTGAAACAGCCACTGAATAAATAGGTGCAATGTCAATAGCACAGGTGATTGCTTAATGCAGAACACAAGAAGTGCAAAAAGCTCCCTCAGGGAGCTTTTTGCACTTCTTGTGTTCTGCATTAAGCGTTCATCTGTTGGTATTAGTTTTGATTGCTTAATGCAGAACACAAGAAGTGCAAAAAGCTCCCTTAGGGAGCTTTTTGCACTTCTTGTGTTCTGCATTAGGCGATCACCTGTTGGCACTATTTCAAAACTGGCCAAATGGTTCCTTTCATATTTGAACTCGTAATAACGGCAACCTCGTTATACCAGGACACTGCCTGGAAACAAACACCTCCGTTGTAATGAGGGTTCACTGTAGTTGTATCAGATAAATAACCCCGATTCATATTTTATTTTATTATATAAACACGTATTGAAAAGTGGAAAGGACTTTTGTAGATGAGAATCAAACCAAAAACATATCTGTAAAATTATTTTGAACTCGCTCTTTCTCAACATGCATTACAGACACTAGTGATGTCATTCTACCCCTAAAAACATACGGTCCTCCTAATCTGAAATCCTTGTTCTGCACTTGATCTGTTCTAGGTTTACCCTGTTTGAAGGTGGTAGCTTAATATATGTCAAAAGTAATGCAGAACACTTCTTTATATATTTAAATGAATGGTCGCTTTAACTCATTATCTCCTAGGCTATTTTTAGATCCAACCTCTTTGAATGTACCCACCGAAAAGGAGCATTAACTAGAGGAAATGAAAATATTAGAATTTTGTAGTTTGAAACCATTGTGATAAATAGAGCATTTGCTCCTATAGGAGCAAATGCTCTATTTATCACAATGGTTTGATAAAGTGACTTTTATAGATCCGCAAAAATGCGTCACTAGGGGAGAAGGTGTTAAGACAGGTTCTACTGTAATTCCAATTATTTCTACTGTTATTTTATAATGATGTGTGGACACAGGAAACCCTGACCATGGCAGAAACTGTAGAATCACATAATCCCCTATATAGTTTCATAAGCAAACAAGGCAGACCCCTGGTCTGTGTCTGCTCTGTTTGCAAAGACGTTTAACTCATTCCATCCTAGACTATTTTAAGACCCAACCTCTTTGAATAAATCAACCGAAAAGGAGCACTAACTATAGAGAAGGAGAATTTTAGAATTGCGTAGTGTTGAAACCATTTATCACAATGGTTTCAAAATGGTCCGTCTAGGCACGTTCACGTCATGTCCGTCTAGGCATGTTCACGCCAGGTCCGTCTACACATGTTCACGCCAGGTCCGTCTACACATGTTCACGTCAGGTCCGTCTGCATATGCTCACGCCGGGTCCGTCTGCACATGTTCACGTCAGGTCGTCCGTCTACACATGTTCGCGAAATGTTGGATTTTGATATTGGCTAATCTCGAATATAGAGGCATACACGTGAGAGTATTTTCTTCAGTCTTTATGTGCACACTTACAACATAATCATAAAAGAATGTTCTCAGTTGCATGTACAATGTATTAACATTTTATTGCACAAACGAATTATTCACAGGATTACATCCTTACATTACAGTAACACTGCGCTAATCCGAACACACCAACATATACCATCATCGATAATTAACCCTTTTACCGCCAATGTCGCATTTATAAATGCACCAAGACAAATAGTGCAGTCCAAGATCAGACGCCGCCTTTTCAAGGCCGCGTCTGATCAGGGACTTCACTTTTTGTCTCAAACTTTATTTCTATATATATGTACTTTATTACTTGGAAATTTGCATTTATTCATCTCATTTCGTTATTTTACCGAATGATTTGCAGACGACAATTAGAAAGTTGGCGCCGAAAGGGTTAAGACTGCCGGCAGCTTAAAATGCAGGGCGAAAGTCACGCAGAAAGCTTATCTCTGACTTATCTGCATGCCTTTCACGCTGCTTTAATAACCCTTTCCCCGTTTTATATTTATTCCAAATTCCAATACCTACTGAATATTCATGGGCAAATTAGTTATAAGGAAATATGGAAGGTAGAACACTGTAGCCATTTAGAACGTAAAGAAACAGATCTATCAAATTCCATTAGCAACCACTGCAGACCCTGATCAGACGGTTTTTGCAGACGCATCTTCCAAAGCGTGAAAAGTTGTTTATATAAAGTCAAGGGTTAAGCAGCCACTTCCCTATAAACGTCTCAATTCTTCTTTAATTGGTTTAATTTGATTCGTTGAGGTACTGTGTCTGTCTATGAGAGACGTCGGTATATGCTATCTGTATATGAGAGACGCTGGTGTATGATATATGTGTATGGGAGACGTCGGTATATGATATCTGTGTATGAGAGACGCTGGTGTATGATATATGCGTATGAGAGACGTCGGTATATGATATATGTGTATGAGAGACGTCGGTATATGATACCTGTGTATGAGAGACGCTGGTGTATGATATATGTGTATGGGAGACGACGGTATATGATATCTGCGTATGAGAGATTGTGTCACTGTATGTGTATATATGATGCTGGTATGAAGTATGTATGAGATATGCCATTGTATAAAATGTGTATGAGAGACGCTGGTGTATGATATATGCGTATGAGAGACGTCGTTATATGATATCTGTGTATGAGAGACATCGGTATATCTGGTTACTGTATACGTATGTGTATATGAGTGATGTTGGCATGTAATATGTATGAGATATGTCATTGTATAAAATGTGTGTATGAGAGATGTTGCAATATAATATTTGTATGACAGATATTGTTGTATATACGTGTATGACAGATGTTGGTGTATAATGTGTGTATGAGAGATGTTGGCGTATAATGTGTGTATGAGAGATGATGGCGTATAATGTGTGTATGAGAGATGCCAGCGTATAATGTGTGTATGACAGATGTTGGCGTATAATGTGCGTATAATATTTAGCAGTTCTGTGTTAACCTGTTTTTAGTCACTCCTAAAAGACCGACCTGACTTAAATAAAAATAACACACAAGAAAAACAAGTTCACCCATGAACAGTGTGATGGAGTCATTTAACCCTCCGCTTCATAAATATTCATGAAAGAAATAATTGCAACATAATAATACATGTAATTAGATATTTTTTTAACGGCATGTGAACACAAGCAATTTTAGCCAATACAGATATTATAGAAAGAGATCATATAGACGACTTTTGACGACTCTGTAAAAGTCACTTTGTGAAACCATTGTGATAAATACAGCATTTGCTCCTATAGGAGCAAATGCTCTATTTATCACAATGGTTTCAAACTACATAATTCTAAATTTTTCCTTTTCTCTAGTTAATGCTCCTTTACGGTAGATTAATTTAAAGAGGCTGTATCTAAAAATAGCCTATGAGATAATGGGTTAAGGTGTCAACATGGAAAAAATAACAAAAGTATAAAAGTATCAGTAGTATTTGTTGCAATAAAAATTTAGAAGTTGGAACTACTTTGTACTTGTTTTCTGTACAACCGAATAACACATTTTATACACGATGCCTGTATAAGTACACACAACCAAGTTTACATTCATCGTAATCAATGTAGTAACAAGAACTGTCACTGTAGACTGGCATATGCTCCCACTAACTAAGTGTTGAAAGTGAGACGACCTAATACACAAAAGACATGACCTGTAGACAGTCAATTTTACTCAAAAGATCGGGGTCAAAGGTCAATATCAAAATCAGAATGACCCATAAGCGGAACATGGCAATTCGTTATCGCAGAATGCATCCATCCAGACGAAAAAATGGTATTTCTTGGCGTTGTGGTATAGAAGATAAGCACCGAACAAGCTAAAAGGGATGAAGAGTCATTATATTACCTTTGGCCCCTAAGGGTGATCTTGACATTTGATAGACGGACATTTGTCTTAAGAGCGACAGTTCGTCTTGGTGTGGTAAATATTTGACCCAGGTTTATTCCAAACTCCGAAATAAACAGTGGATACAAAATGGGGAGTAAAGACCTTAGGCCCCCAAGTATGTCCTTGACCTCTGAAAGACGGACCAGTGTCCTATACGATACGTCGACTCTATGCAGTGAATATTTGTACCAGGTTATTCCAAAATCCAAGAATGCATGTCAGAATTAGAGTGGACACGAAAATGGAAAGTCTTGATCTTTGGTCCCTAGGTGTGGCCTTGGCATTTAGAAGTACCCGAGTCCTGTGCATGACACACCACTTTCATGAGATAAACATTTACGATGTGTTATTCAAATTTCTGTGCAAGCATGCACGCAAGATTTCCTGAGTGGACACAGAAATGGGGACAGACTGGCGATTCAATTACTACTACGACGTATATGCTGCATTTTTAAACGGGTGGGGTCATAAAAAGTAGTTGTGTTACAAATAAAAGGTTGCATTCGTCTTTAACCCCTTTTCCCGATAGGCCTATATATGCTTTTGAAAAGAGAGTAGACCCATATCCGACAGCTCCTGTAGGAGCCTCTGATCAGTCTGCTCTTGACATAGCATGTACCTGGTTCTACAACTTAGACTGCAATGACCAACATTTATCATGTTCACATCGAGGGCTTGGTGCAAAACTATTCTAACTCCTTCACAAAGTGAAGGAGTTAGAATAGTTTTGCACCAAGCCCTCGACATGCTAATAAAACAAGTTCTGTCAACTTTTTTCTATCCGTCTGTTTGAAAGAGGATTTTTAATACATACAAATAAATGGTGAACACGTTGTGTAAGATCTATGCATCTGTATACGTCTACACTCGTACATACGTCGAGTACAGTGTAGCTACTACCGGCGTAGTACGTCTTATGGCTGATATAAGACTAGTCACTGCTGTGCTTAAAAGAAACATGGTGACGGATTCACCCCATGCCTTGCATTAACTTGGTGCTTGCTAGTTACAATTGAACCTGTCCTTAACGGCCATTCATTTATTGAACATACAAGGCATAACCCTTTCCTTCAGATAAACGGATTTCCACGCATTTGCAAACAGTGTAGACCCAGATCAGACGACTCCTATATGAGCCGTCTGATCAGCGTCTGTTCTGTTTGCTAATGGAATTTGATAGTTCTGTTTCCTTAATTTCTACCTCTTAATGACTTCATTCCATTTTGAAAATTAATCATTCAAATGACCAAATTCAATATAATTATAATGCATCATAGAACAGTGTTTGTATATTCTATTCATTATTCATCTTTTTGAGCGCTCATAAACGCCGTGGACTGTGATAGCATGACGCCGTAAGTCTGGGCCCTGAGAGAATGCTTTTCCACACACGCTACACTTGTATTTCCTGACGCCCGAATGGATAATCAGGTGTTTTGACATGTTAGTCCGTGATATCATCTTTGAACAAAGTTGACATGGAATTTTTGGAACGGGTGCTTGTTGGATATGTCGTTTGTGGACCGACAGCCTACCTGCAAGTAGACAATGGCCAGTATTTACACATATGTTTTACATACCCACGGTAAATGATAGACTTTTAAAGGACTTTCAGATGTAAGACTATTACGTAAACAGTATGCAAGAAGTATAATGAATGCAACGGATCTTATCTTTAAAAACAAAACAAACAAAAAAAAACAGAAAAAAGGCAACTAAGATCAGATAAGATGTGGAATTAATTTGAAATCACCATAGAAAGTGTCTTTTTAAATTTAACCCTCGTGAGCTATTGTTAGACTTAACTACAGTTGAACTTCGATATCTCGAACTTCAAGGGACTATATAAATTATTTCGAGATAACAGAAGTTCGAGTTATCCGATTTGTAATCTGGACAATATCTCAAGTTCACAGCTTAATGCAGGTCTACAGTAATGCTGAAAGCTCCTGCAGGAGCTTTCAGCATTACTGTAGACCTGTATTAAGCTGTGAAATGTGTTTCTAATTATGCGTAGTGATATATTTTAGAGCAATTCTGTATCGTAAGATTTTGGAAGGTCTTTTTTTAGGACCGAACTTTTAGTTCGAGTTATCAGAGTTCGAGATATCGAAGTTCAACTGTATACTGTAACTGAATAAATCTACTGAAAAAGAGCATTAACTAGAGAAAAAACTTCTTAGAAGTGTGTGCTTTGGAAACCATTGCGATAAATAGAGCAATTGTTGCTATGAATAAAGCTATAGAAATTTGACCCTTGACATTGAGGTGTTGACCTCCCTTCAGATTTTGACCTTGACCTTCACTCGAGTTATAGTTTCACGAGTCTACATACTAAGAATGTATCTGAAAAAAGCTCAACGTTATGGCAAAGATTAAAGTTTCAGAGAGACAGGCCAAACAAAATACATACTCCTAGTACAAATGCGTGTATCTAACAGTATCAAGGACTGAAAATCACAACATGCCAATGGATCTCTTTATCCCTTACCATGTTCTGTATTTAATTTTAACACCTACTGTATATTCATGAACAAATGAACAAACTAGTTATAATGAAATATGGAATGTGGAACATTGTAGCCATTTTAGAAAGTAAAGATACAGATCTTTGAAATTCAACTAGCAAACAGAGCAGAACCTGATCAGTCGGCTCCTACAGCAGCCACCTGATCTAGGTCTACTCTGTTTGCAAATGCATGAAAACGCGTTTATATGAGGGAAAGGGGTTACATGCAGGTGGCGTTTTACCAGATTAATAGTACTATAATTCATGTTAATTTTGAATACTGAATTGTTTTGTTAAAATATCGATTCTCGTGAATACTGAATTGTTTTCGTAAAAATAGCGATTCTCACGAATACTGAATTGTTGTGTTAAAATATCGATTGTCATGAATACTGAATTGTTGTTAAAATATCGATCGTCATGAATACTGAATTGTTGTTAAAATATTGATTCTCATGAATACTGAATTGTTGCGTTAAAATATCGATTGTCATGATTACTGAATAGTTGTGTTAAAATATCGATTGTCATGGCGTCATGGATACTGAATTGTTGTGTTAAAATATCTATTGTCATGGATACTGAAATGGTGTTAAAATATCGATTCTCATGAATACTGAATTGTTGCGTTAAAACATCTATTGTCATGGATACTGAAATGTTGTTAAAATATTGATTGTCATGAATACTGAATTGTTGTGTTAAAATATCTATTGTCATGGATACTGAAATGTTGTTAAAATATTGATTGTCATGAATACTGAATTGTTGTGTTAAAATATCTATTGTCATGGATACTGAAATGTTTTTAAAATATCAATTGTCATGAATAGTGAATTATTAAAATATCGATTCTCATGAATACTGAATTGTTGCGTTAAAATATCGATTCTCATGATTACTGAATAGTGGTGTTAAAATATCGATTGTCATGGATACTGAATTGTTGTGTTAAAAGATAGATTGTCATGAATACTGAATTGTTAAAATATCGATTCTCATGAATACTGAATTGTTGCGTTAAAATATCGATTGTCATCATTACTGAATAGTTGTGTTAAAATATCGATTGTCATGAATACTGAATTGTTGTGTTAAAATATCGACTGTCATGGATACTGAATTGTTGTGTTAAAAGATAGATTGTCATGAATACTGAATTGTTAAAATATCGACTCTCATGAATACTGAATTGTTGCGTTAAAATATCGATTGTCATGATTACTGAATAGTTGTGTTAAAATATCGATTGTCATGGATACTGAATTGTTGTGTTACAATATCTATTGTCATGGATACTAAAATGTTGTTAAAATATCGATTGTCACGGATACTGAATTTCTCTGTTAAAATATCGATTGTCACGGATACTGATTTGCTGTGTTAAAATATCTATTGTCATGGATACTGAATTGTTGTGTTAAAAGATAGATTGTCATGAATACTGAATTGTTAAAATATCGACTCTCATGAATACTGAATTGTTGCGTTAAAATATCGATTGTCATGAATACTGAATTGTTGTGTTAAAATATCGACTGTCATGGATACTGAATTGTTGTGTTAAAAGATAGATTGTCATGAATACTGAATTGTTAAAATATCGACTCTCATGAATACTGAATTGTTGCGTTAAAATATCGATTGTCATGATTACTGAATAGTTGTGTTAAAATATCGATTGTCATGGATACTGAATTGTTGTGTTACAATATCTACTGTCATGGATACTAAAATGTTGTTAAAATATCGATTGTCACGGATACTGAATTTCTGTGTTAAAATATCGATTGTCACGGATACTGATTTGCTGTGTTAAAATATCTATTGTCATGGATACTGAATTGTTGTGTTAAAAGATAGATTGTCATGAATACTGAATTGTTAAAATATCGACTCTCATGAATACTGAATTGTTGCGTTAAAATATCGATTGTCATGATTACAGAATAGTTGTGTTAAAATATCGATTGTCATGGATACTGAATTGTTGTGTTACAATATCTATTGTCATGAATACTAAAATGTTGTTAAAATATCGATTGTTACGGATACTGAATTTCTGTGTTAAAATATCGATTGTCACGGATACTGATTTGCTGTGTTAAAATATCTATTGTCATGGATACTGAAATATTGTTAAAATATCGATTGTCACCAATACCGAATCGCTGTGTTAAAATATCGATTGTCACGGATACTGATTTGCTGTGTTAAAATATCTATTGTCATGGATACTGAATTGTTGTTAAAACATCGATTGTCATGTCAAAAAGAATCAACATGAAACATATAAGTAAACAGAGCAGACTTTCATCAAATAATTCTAACAGGAGATGGCTTGTTTTGGGTCTACTCACATTGCAAATGGAAGGCCATCATATAAGTCCCGGTGCCGTAAAACCCAACTCACTCACTCATATAAGTTCATCACCTGCCTGCATACTCTTTTATTATGCGACTACGAGCATCACAGACCCATACATGTATTTGACCCTTTCACCGCCGCAGTCGCATAAATGCACGACGACAAATAGTGCAGTCCCAGATCAGACGCCGCCTTTTCAAGGCGGCATCTGATCAAGGACTTCACTATTTGTCTCAATCTCTATTTATATATACATGTATGTGCTTTATTTCTTTGAAATTTGCATTTACTTATCTCTTTTCATTATTTTACTGAATGATTTAACAAACTTGGATTGCAGACGACAATTAGAAATTTGGCGCTGAAAGGGTTAAACCTTTCAACACTGAATTTTCAAATGGATGATTCCAAAATCAAATAGATCAAGCTGACAATCTATATCCAGGGATCTTTTTTTTAAAAAACAACAACAAGAGGGTCATGATGGTCCTGATATCGCTCACCAGACAATCAGAGGACTTTCAAATATGACACCTGAGAACCTTCCAGTTTCAGCAGAAGATTTTAAAAGTTTTCACAATATGTTTCAATTGAAATCTGACCACCCCTGGGGTGGCGCCAATTTTGACCCATGGGGCACATTTTAAATAACGTTTTAGAGGACCTGAACATGGTGTTATGTGCCAAATATGAAAGCTGAGAACCTTCCAGTTTCAGAGGAGAAGAATTCCAAAGTTTTCACTACATGTATTATGTATATGTTTCTGTTGAAAACTGGCCACCCCTGGGGCGAGGCAAATTTTGACCCCAGGCATGTAATTCATATAACTTTTGTTGTGGACCTACAGATGATGCTATGTGCCAAAGATGAAAGCGGAGAACCCTGTAGATTCAGAAGATTTTTGAAGGTTCGAATTGTTGACGACTGGCGATGGATGACGCATGCCGCGGACATCAGGCGACCAAAAAAGCTCACCCTGAGCACTTTATGCTCTGGTGAGCTAAAAACAAGCAATGTGTCACAGCAGCGGACAACTGCCCCCAAAGCAAAGCAACGACATTGGTCTGAACTGATGTACAGTGTGACCTGATTTCCTCAGATGTACGCACATGCCAAAATTGGCATTCATACCACAAGTAATATAGGAGATATGCTCCAGACAAGGCCTATACTACACCTGAGGTCAACGGTCAAGTACAAGGTCACAGAGACCTGAAAATGTCGTCCCAAGATAGACTCACACAAACCAAATTTGGTATTCCTAACTCAAGAGTAATAGAGGAGATACACTCCAGACAAAGTTTTTCTATAGCTGAGGTCGGAGATCAAGGTCAAGGTCACAGAGACCTGCAAATTGTATGCAACACTTTGCTCTGGAAAAGCTGGTACACTGACATAAAGACAAACAAGAGTCAAGGTCAATGTCACAGAGACCAGAAAATGGTAAGCGACACTTTTCCATCCCAAGATGTACTCACAAAAGTCGACATTCCTACCAAAAAATATTAGAGATATGCTCTGGACAAGATCTTTCTAAAAATGAGATCAGAGGTCACTCAAGATCAAAGTCACAGGGACCTGAAAAGTGTACGTGACACCCTGCCATCAGAAGATGTACTCACACACCAAATTTGACATTGCTACCTCAAAATAATATAGAATATATGCTCTGGACAAGCTGTACATGGACACAGATGTATACACAGACACATGGGCACTCACACACACACCAGGCCAGTTCAATTACTAAATGCCAAAAAGTGTCAACATGACCAGCAATGCACACCCTAAAGAGAGGGCTTCTCTTGGGGGCTCTAATCTGGGTCTACACTGTTTGTAAAGGATATATGCACTGAAACGGTTAAGACATATCTTAACCCTTTCACCGCAGCAGTCTCATAAATGCACCTCGACAAATAGAGCAGTCCCATGACAAATAGTGTAGTCCCAGATCAGACGCCGCCTTTTCAAGGCGGCGTCTGATCTGGGACTTCACTATTTGTCTCAATCTCTATTTATATATATGTGCTTTATTCCTTTGAAGTTTGCATTTATTTATCTCATTTCCTTATTTTACTGAATGATTTAACAAATTTGGATTGCAGACGTCAAGTAGAAATTTGGCGCCGAAAGGGTTCATGTGATCGTAGTATAAAGGTTCAATTATAAAATAACTGACAAATAGCAAATCAGGACTGTGTTTTATAAATTTTTTTATTTCAAAATTCAAATAGAATTGTTTCACCTCTTTGAGTATATTTGTAACAACATTAAAGAAATTTTATTCACAAAAAAAGTTTCACAAATTCATTGTTGACCTACTTTCAATATAAGAAAAGTTGTATTATTACTATTTCAAAAGTTGCCTTCGTCAATGCTCAAAACGCATTTTTCCTCCATTCAAAAACATTGTCAATATAATATGTCAGTGTCTAACCTCATATTTTATTCTGCATCACACCAAATCCCTCTGAATTTATCATGAATTCATCTTCGGTGAAGAAAGAGTAAAAATCCTTTAACCCACCCCATTACTTCATACAAACGCTTTCTCGCACCTTTTCAAACAGAGTAGACCCAGATATGACTGTTCCTATAGGAGCCGTCTGATCGGGGTCTGCTCTTTTTACTTATGAAATTACTGTAAACCCCTCCAATACGACCACCAAAATTGGGCAAAATTCTGGGTGGCAGAGGCATGTGGTAGCTTAATGCAGGATGATAGTTATGCAGAAAGCTCCTACAGGAGCTTTCTGCATAACTTTCATCCTGCATTAAGCTACCACCTGCTTATAAAGGCAGAAATGTTTATTCAAGAAGTGGTCGCATTAGAGGGGTTCTACTGTAAAACAATACCAAAACATCCCGTATACATACGTCATTACAGAAATATAGCTAATAAATATTCATGTACTTAACCCATAACCTGATGGAGATATGAAAATTCATGTACGAAAAAAAAAATAACATAATGAATATTTATTACCTGAATTTTTATAATGGTGAATGATTCAGGTCTATTTCTGGCATCAACAGACACGTGCAATATAGTATAAACCCTCTAATGCAACCATTTACTGAACAAACATGGCTGTCTTCATAAACATGTGGTTGCTTAATGCAGGGCGGAACTTATGCAGAAAGCTCCTATAGGAGCTTTCTGCATAACTTTCATCCTGCATTAAGCTACCAGCTGCCTTTGCCACTGTGAATTATGTTCCTTTTTGGTGGTCGCATTAGAGAGATTTTACTGTAGTTAATATTTTTCACAATTTTGGATAAAAATCAGAATAGATGCCAAATTTTATATTACCATGCTAAAACAAGAGCACCACATGCGTGTGCCATCGCTTGTCTGCAATACCTTTCCTAATACAATTCAAAGAGTCCATAAAGGGGCATAATTTCGAAGAGAAAACTTACAGAGTTATGGCCCTTGGTCAGATTGTAGCCCTTGTGATTGTGAAAAAGTGTGTGAAGTTTCATAAGCTTTGCATGAATAGTAAAGAATTAAGTTTCCGGACAACAATGGCGACGACAACGATGATGACAATACGGATGCCAGAGTTATGACAATAGCTCGGGGTTTTTTTCTTTGAAAAAATAACCCATCAGACCGGCTGAAACTGCAAAATATGTTAAAATGGGGCCAAAAATGCTTTCCAAATTATAAAGATCAACGAACCAAAAAAAATCCCAATTATTCAAATGCATTTTCCCAATTTTGTCAGAAAAAGGCCTGTGAATTACAGGATGTTACTGAAGAATCAATTCTATATAATTCCATTAACAAACAGAGCAGACCATTGAACAGATGACTCCTACAACAACCTTTCAACCCATTCTCTCATAGGTTATTTTAAGATCCAACCATTTTGAATAAATCTACTCGAAAAGGAGCTTTAAATAGAAAAAAAAGGATTTTTTTTTAGAATTTTATAGTTCTGAAACCATTGTGATGAATAGAGCATTTGCTCCTATAGGATTTGATCTGTTTGCAAAGGCGTTACAATGCGTGTTTATGGAGTAACCTGTCATCTGATAATGGCGCCTTCCAACCCTTTCCCTCATGTTGACGACTTTTGACGACTCTGTAAAAGTTACTTTGTGAAACCATTTATCACAATGGTTTCAAACTACCAAATTCTAAAATGTTCCTTTTCTCTAGTAAATGCTCCTTTTCGGAATACTTATTCAACGAGGTTGTGTCTAAAAATAGCCTATGAGGTAATGGGTTAACCCTTTCCTCCATGAACATTCACATCAAAAATAATGATGTCATGAATATTAATTAAATTTATTTGTCATGAATATTAATTAAATTTATTTGTCAGGAATATTAATTAAATCTATTTGTTATAATAGCATAATTATGGACACAAGAATTATTAGTCATGGCAGAAATGTAGAAGCGCATCTTTATCATATCATAAGCAAACCTAGCAGACCCTGATCAGACGGCTCCTATATGATAATCCAGTTAAACGATTAAATATTTACAAAAATCATCATGAATGCATTTGTAGTGCTTATGAAATAATATAGATCTGATATTACAGTTTCTGTCATGAAAACAAATTCCCTTGTTCATAGTAACTGTATAAAACTTTAGTTAACCCATTCCCTGATATTGACGACTTTTGATGACTCTGTAAATGTAACTTTGTGAAACCATTGTGACAAATAGAGCATTTGCTCCTATAGGAGCAAATGCTCAATTTATCACAATGGTTTCACAAAACAAAATTCTAAAATTTTCCTTTTTTCTAGTTAATGTTCCTGTTTGGTATATTTATTTAAAGAGGTTGTATCTAAAAATAGACTATGATGTAATGGGTTAATTAGCCCTTTCCGTGCCATGAAGACGGATGTGCGATATCATATGCAAACAGTTTGGATTCAGATGAGATGCAGTGTAACTAAACAGGATCCAAACTGTTAGACACACTGTTTATCTCTTTTAAAGGAAATTGAACAAGCACCCACTCTGAAACTTGAAGCAGACGACAATGTATCTAGCAGACGACAATACTAGCATTGAAAGGATTAATATTGATGATTTTTGGTATGAATGGCCATGGAGTAAAGGGTTAACTCATTCCCTCATAGGCTATTTTTAGATCCAACCACTTTGAAAAAAAATCTACAGAAAAGGCGCATTAACTAGAGAAAAGGAAAATGTTTAGAATTTCGTAGTATGAAACCATTGTGATAAATAGAGCAATTGCTCCTATAGGAGCAAATGCTCTATTTATCACAATGGTTTCAACAGGTGAATTTACAGAGGCGTGGAATGGCATACTTATGGAGGAAAGGGTTAACCCTTTCCCTCATATAAACGTGTTTTCATGCGTTTGCAAACAGAGTAGACCCAGATCAGACGGCTCCTATAGGAGCCATCTGATCAGGGTCTGCTCTGTTTGCTAATGGAATTAGATAGATATGTTTCTATACCTCGTAAAATGGCTACAATGTTCAACCTTCCGTATTTTATTTTAACTTTTTTGTCCATGAATTTTCAGTAGGTATTGAAATTTGTAATAAACATAGAACAGGGACAGGGTTAAACAGAACTCAAGATAACAAATGTAAGCTAAACAATGTTTCTTCACGTCTCCTTGGTTGAGACCACTGATAAGAATCATCCATGAGAGACCGTGCTTATGACAGAGGTATAGACGTATAGATAAGACGCCTATAATTAGCCTTTTATTTTAACCATTCCCTCATAGGCTATTTTTTTTACCAAACCTCTTTGAATAAATCTGCCAAAAAGGAGCAATGCTCTATTTATTATAATGGTGTCAAAGAGTGATTTTTACAGAGGTGTCAATATGAGGCAATGGTTTAACCCTTTCCTCCTGTTGGTACTAGTTTCAAACTGGTCATATAGTTCTTTTCATATTTAAACTCGTTAGAACGGCAACCTCGTTATACATGTACAAGCACAAAATGTCTGGAAACAAACACCTCCGTTGAAACGAGGGTTCACTGTACTATAAATAAAACAGTGACTGGTCCAGATCAATATTGTTTACAATTACCCAGTGTCCCAGTTCCCATGGCAACTTTCATATCATAAATATAGTACAGCAAAACCTCTTAAATCATTTAACGCCCTTTTGACGCCTCTGTAAAATTCACTTTCTGAAACCATTGTTATAAATAAAGCATTTGCTTCATAGGAGCTTTCAGCATTACTGTAGACCTGTATTAAGCTGTGAAATGTGTTTCTAATTATGCGTAGTGATACATTTTAGAGCAATTCTGTATCGTAAGATTTTGGAAGGACCGAACTTTTAGTACGAGTTATCCCGAAGTTCGAGTTATCAGAGTTCGAGATATCGAAGTTCAACTGTATACTGTAACTGAATAAATCTACTGAAAAAGAGCATTAACTAGAGAAAAAACTTCTAAGAGTGTGTGCTTTGGAAACCATTGCGATAAATAGAGCAATTGTTGCTATGAATAAAGCTATAGAAATTTGACCCTCGACTTTGAGGTGTTGACCTTGACCTTCACTCGAGTTATAGTTTCACGAGTCTACATACTAAGAATGTATCTGAAAAAGCTCAACGTTATGGCAAAGATTAAAGTTTCAGAGAGACAGGCCAAACAAAATACATACTCCCAGTACAAATGCGTGTATCTAACAGTATCAAAGACTGAAAATCACAACATGTCAATGGATCTCTTTATCCCTTACCATGTTCTGCATTTATTACAAATTTTAACACCTACTGTATATTCATGAACAAATGAACAAAGTAGTTATAATGAAATATGGAATGTCGAACATTGTAGCCATTTTAGAAAGTAAAGATACAGATCTTTGAAATTCAACTAGCAAACAGAGCAGAACCTGATCAGTCGGCTCGTACAGGAGCCATCTGATCTGGGTCTACTCGGTTTGCAAATGCATAAAAAACGCGTTTATATGAGGGAAAGGGATTAAATGCAGGTGGCTTTTTACCCGATTAATATTATTATTCATGTTAATTTTGAATACTGAATTGTTTTGTTAAAATATCGATTCTCGTGAATACTGAATTGTTTTTGTAAAAATAGCGATTCTCACGAATACTGAATTGATGTGTTAAAATATCGATTCTCATGAATACTGAATTGTTGTGTTAAAATATCGATTCTCATGCATACTGAATTGTTGTTAAAATATCGATTCTCATGAACACTGAATTGTTGTTAAAATATCGATTGTCACGGATACGGAATTGCTGTGTTAAAATATCGATTGGCACGGATACTGATTTGCTGTGTTAAAATATCTGTTGTCATGGATACTAAAATGCTGTTAAAATATCGATTGTCACGGATACTGAATTGCTGCTAAAATATCGATTGTCACGGATACTGATTTGCTGTGTTAAAATATCGATTGCCATGGATACTGAATTGTTACTAAAATATCGATTGTCAAAAGAGAATCAACATGAAACAATTATGTAAACAGAGCAGACTGTCATCAAATAATTCCAACAGGAGATGGCTTGTTTTGGGTCTACTCACATTGCAAAGGGAATGCCATCATATAAGTTCACCTGCCTGCATACTCTTTTATTATGCGACCACGTGCCTCACAGACCCATACATGTATTTAACCCTTTCACCACCGCAGTCGCATAAATGCACCACGACAAATAGTGCAGTCCCAGATCAGACGCCGCCTTTTTCACTATTTGTCTCAATTTCTATTTCTATATACACGTATGTGCTTTATTTCTTTGAAATTTGCATTTACCTATCTCATTTCCTTATTTTACTGAATGATTTAACAAACTTGGATTGCAGACGACAATTAGAAATTTGGCGCCGAAAGGGTTAAACCTTTCAACACTGAATTTTCAAATGGATGATTTCAAAATTCAAATAGGTCAAGCTGACAATCTATATTCGGGGATTTTTTAAAACAAAACAAAACAAGAGAGTCATGATGGCCCTGATATCGCCAAGCAGACAATCAGAGGACTTTCAAATATGAAACCTGAGAAAGGTTCAGGAGAGGTTTTCACAATATGTTTCTATTGAAAACTGGCCACTCCTGGGATCGGGCCAATTTTGATCCCAGAGGCATACTTTATATAACTTCTGTAGAGGACCTGAACATGATGTTATGTGCCAAATATAAAAGCTGAGAACCTTCCAGTTTCAGAAGATTTTCAAAGTTTTCACAATATGTTTCTATTGAAAACTGGCCACTCCTGGGATGGGGCCAATTTTGATCCCAGGGGCATACTTTATATAACGTCTGTAGAGGACATGAACATGATGTTATGTGCCAAATATGAAAGCTGAGAACCTTCCAGTTTCAGGAGAAGATTTACAAAGTTTTCACAATATGTTTCTATTGAAAACTGGCCACCCCTGGGGTGGGGCCAATTTTGACCCCAGGGGCATACTTTACGTAACTTTTGTAGAGGACCTGAACATGATGTTATGTGCCAAATATGAAAGCTGAGAACCTTCCAGTTTCAGAGGAGAACAATCTCAAAGTTTTCACAATATGTTTCTATTGAAAACTGGCCATCCCTGGGGCGGGGCCAATTTAGACCCCAGCGATATAATTTATATAACTTTTGTAGAGGACCTACAGATGATGCTATGTGCACCCTGAGCACTTCATGCTCTGATGAGCTAAAAACAAGCAATGTGTCACAGCATGGGGACAAATGCCCCCAAAGCAAAGTAACGACATTGGTCTCAACTGTTGCACAGTGTGACCTGATTTCCCCAAGATGTACACACATGCCAAATTTGGCATTCATACCTCAGGTAATATAGGAGATATGCTCCAGACAAGGCCTATACTACACCTGAGGTCAACGGTCAAGTACAAGGTCACAGAGACCTGTAAATGTCGTCCCAAGATAGACTCACACAAACCAAATTTGGCATTCCTAACTCAAGAGTAATAGAGGAGATACACTCCAGAAAAAGTTTTTCTATAGCTGAGGTCAGAGATCAAGGTCAAGGTCACAGAGACCTGGAAATTGTATGCAACACTTTGCTCCGGAAAAGCTGTACACCGACATAAAGACAAACAAGAGTCAAGGTCAATGTCACAGAGACCAGGAAATGGTAAGCGACACCTTGCCATCCCAAGATGTACTCACAAAAGTCGACATTCCTACCAAATAATATTAGAGATATGCTCTGGACAAGATTTTTCTAAAAATGAGATCTGAGGTCGCTCAAGATCAAAGTCTCAGAGACCTGAAAAGTGTACGCGACACCCCGCCATCAGAAGATGTACTCACACACCAAATTTGACATTGCTACCTCAAAATAATATAGAATATAATGCTCTGGACAAGCTGTACATGGACACAGATATATACACAGACACATGGATACAGACACATGGGCACTCACACACACACCGGGCCAGTTCAATTACTAAAATGCCAAAAAGTGTCAACATGACCAGCAATGCACACCCTAAAGAGAGGGCTTCTCTTCGGGTTTCTAATCTAGGTCTACACTGTTTGTAAAGGATATTTGCACTGAAACGGTTAAGACATATATTAACCCTTTCACCGACGCAGTCTCATAAATGCACCTCGACAAATAGAGCAGTCCCATGACAAATAGTGCAGTCCCAGATCAGAAGCCGCCTTTTCAAGGCGGCGTCTGATCAAGGACTTCACTATTTGTCTCAATCTCCATATGTGCTTTATTCCTTTGAAGTTTGCATTTATTTATCTCATTTCCTTATTTTACTGAATGATTTAACAAATTTGGATTGCAGACGTCAAGTAGAAATTTGGCGCCGAAAGGGTTCATGTGATCGTAGTATAAAGGTTCAATTATAAAATAACTGACAAATAGCAAACCAGGACGGTGTTTTATATTTTTTTTATTTCAAAATTCAAATAGAATTGTTTCACCTCTTTGAGTATATTTGTAACAACATTAAAGAAATTTTATTCACAAAAAAAAGTTTTACAAATTCATTGTTGACCTACTTTCAATATAAGAAAAGTTGTATTATTACTATTTCAAAAGTTGCATTCGTCAATGCTCAAAACGCATTTTTGTCAATATAATATGTCAGTGTCTAACCTCATAATTTATTCTGCATCACACCAAATCCCTCTGAATTTATCATGAATTCATCTTCGGTGAAGAAAGAGTAAAAATACTTTAACCCACCCCATTACTTCATACAAACGCTTTCTCGCACCTTTTCAAACAGAGTAGATCCAGATATGACTGTTCCTATAGGATCCGTCTGATCAGGGTCTGCTCTTATTGCTTATGAAATTACAGTAAAAAACTCTTATATGACCACCAAAATTGGGCAAAATTCTGGGTGGCAGAGGCATGTGGTAACTTAATGCAGGATGATAGTTATGCAGAAAGCTCCTACAGGAGCTTTCTGCATAACTTTCATCCTGCATTAAGCTACCACCTGCTTATAAAGGCAGAAATGTTTATTCAAGAAGTGGTCGCATTAGAGGGGTTCTACTGTAAAACAATACCAAAACATCCTGTATACATACGTCATTATAGAAATACAGCTAATAAATATTCATGTATTTAACCCATAACCTGATGGAGATATGAAAATTCGTGTACGAAAAAAAAAATAACATAATATTTATTACCTGAATTTTTATAATGGTGAATGATTCAGGTCTATTTCTGGCATCAACAGACCCGTGCGATACAGTATAAACTCTCTAATGCGACCACTTAATGAACAAACATGGCTGTCTTCATAAACATGTGGTTGCTTAATGCAGGGCAGAACTTATGCAGAAAGCTACTATTATAACTATAGGAGCTTTCTGCATATCTTTTGTCCTGCATTAAGCTACCAGCTGCCTTTGCCACTGTGAATTATGTTCCTTTTTGGATGTCGCATTAGTGAGATTTTACTGTAGTTAATATTTTTCACAATTTTGGGTGAAAATCAAAATAGATGCCAAAGTTTGATTACCATGCTAAAACAAGAGCACCACATGCGTGTGCCACCGCTTGTCTGCAATACCTTTCCTAATACAATTTAAAGAGTCCATAAAGGGACATAATTTCGAAGAAAAAACTTACAGAGTTATGGCCCTTGGTCAGATTGTAGCCCTTGTGATTGTGAAAAAGTGTGTGAAGTTTCATAAGCTTTGCATGAATAGTAAAGAATTAAGTTTCCGGACAACAATATCGACGACAACGATGATGACAATGCGGATGCCAGATTTCGGCAATAGCTCGGGTTTTTTCTTTGAAAAAAAACCCCACCAGACCGGCTGAGACTGCAAAATATGTTAAAATGGGGCCAAAAATGCTTTCCAAATTATAAAGTTCAACCCACCAAAAAAATACCAATTATTCAAATGCATTTTCCCATATTGTCAGAAAAAGGCCTGTGAATTACAGGATGTTACTAAAGAATCAAATCTATATAATTCCATTGGCAAACAGAGCAGACCATTCATTGAACAGATGACTCCAACAACAACCTTTTAACCCATTCCTTCATAGGCTATTTTAGGATCCAACCATTGTGAATAAATCTACTCGAAAAGGAGCTTTAAATAGAGAAAAGGAATTTTTTTTTAGAATTTTGTAGTTCTGAAAGCATTGTGATGAATAGAGCATTTGCTCCTATAGGAGCAAATGCTCTATTTATTACAATGGTTTCAACAGGAGACTTTTACTGGGGCGTAGAAAGGCGTATATATGGAAGAAAGGGTTAATCTGGATTTGATCTGTTTGCAAAGGCGTTAAAATGCGTATTTGTGAGGTAAATGGTACATCGTTAACCTGTCATCTGATTAAGGCGCCTTTTAACCCATTCCCTCATATTGACAACTTTTGACGACTCTGTAAAAATTACTTTGAGAAACCATTTATCACAATGGTTTCAAACTACCAGATTCTAAAATGTTCTTTTTCTCTAGTAACTGCTCCTTTTCGGTAGACTTATTAAACGAGGTTGTGTCTAACAAAAGCCAATGAGGTAATGGGTTAACCCTTTCCTCCATGAACATTCACATCAAAAATAATGATGTCATGAATATTAATTAAATTTATTTGTCCATGAATATTAATTAAATTAATTTGTTATAATAGCATAATTATGGACACAAGAATTATTAGTCATGGCAGAAATGTAGAAGGACATCTATATCATATCATAAGCAAACAGAGCATACCCTGATCAGACGGCTCCTATATGATAAACCAGTTAAACGATTAAATATTTACAAAAATCATCATGAATGCATTCATGATTTGAAGTGCTTATGAAATAATATAGATCTGATATTACAGTTTCTGTCATGAAAACAAATTCCCTTGTTCATAGTAACTGTATAAAACTTCAGTTAACCCATCCCCTCATATTGACGACATTTGATGACTCTGTAAATGTCGCTTGCGAAACCATTGCTCCTATAACCCGTTTGACGACTCTATTAATGTAACTTTGTGAAACCATTGTGATAAATAGAGCATTGTTCCTATAGGAGCAAGTGCTCTTTTTATCACAATAGTTTCATACTACAAAATTCTAAAATTTTCCTTTTCTCTAGTTAATGTTCCTTTTCGGTAGATTTATTGAAAGAGGTTGTATCTAAAAATAGCCTATGAGGTAATGGGTTAATTAGCCCTTTTTGAGCCATGAAGATGGGTCTGCAATATCATATGCAAACAGTTTGGATCCAGATGAGACGCAGTGTAACTTAACAGGATCCAAACTGTTAGACACACTGTTTATCTCTTTTAAAAGAAATTGAACAAGCACCCGCTCTGAAACTTGAAGCAGACGACAATGTGTCTAGCAGATGACAATATGTCTAGCAGACAATATTAGCACTGAAAGGATTAATATTGATGAATTTTGGTATGAAATGGCCATGGAGTAAAGGGTTAACTCATTACCTCATAGGCTATTTTTAGATCCAACCAATTTGAATAAATCTACTCGAAAAGGAGCTTTAAATACAGTACAGTAAAATTTTAGAACTTTGTAGTTCTATAGGAGCAAATGCTCTATTCATCACAATGGTTTCAACAGGTGATTTTTACAGAGACGTAGAATGGCGTACTTATGGAGGAAAGGGTTAACCCTTTCCCTCATATAAACGTGATTTCACACATTTGCAAACGGAGTAGACCTAGAGGAGCCATCCGATCAGGGTATGCTCTGTTTGCTAATAGAATTTGATAGATCTGTGTCTTTACTTTCTAGAATGGCTACAGTGTTTCACCTTCCATATTTCTTTACAACTATTTTGTCCATGAATATTCAGTAGGTATTGAAATTTGAAATAAACATAGAACAGGGAAAGGGTTAAACAGAACTCAAGATAACAAATGTAAGCTAAACAATGTTTCTTCACTTCTCCTTGGTTGAGACCACTGATAAGAATCATCCATGAGAGACAGTGCTTATGACAGAGGTATAGACGTATAGATAAGATGCCTATAATTAGCCTTTTATTTTAACCCATTCCCTCATAGGCTATTTTTAGACCAAAACTCTTTGAATAAATCTACCAAAAAGGAGCAATGCTCTATTTATCATAACGGTGTCAAAGAGTGATTTTTACAGAGGTGTCAATATGAGGCAATGGTTTAACCCTTTCCTCCATAAGCGTTCACCTGTTGGTACTAGTTTAAAACTGGCCATATATTTCTTTTCATATTTAAACTTGTTAGACCGGCAACCTCGTTATACATGTACAAACAAAATGTCTGGAAACAAACGCCTCCGTTGTTACAAGAGTTCACTGTACTATAATTAAAACAGTGACTGGTCCAGATCAATATTGTTTACAATAACCCAGTGTCCCAATTCCCATGGCAACTTTCATATCATAAATATAGTACAGCAAAACCTCTTAAATCATTTAACGCCCTTTTGACGCCTCTGTAAAATTCACTTTCTGAAACCACTGTGATAAATAGAGCATTTGCTCCATAGGAGCAAGTGCTCTATTTATCACAATGATTTCAAAACTACTCAATTCTAAAAGTTTGCTTTTCTCTAACAAATGCTCCTTTTTGGTAGATTTATTCAAAGAGTTTGGGTCTAAAAAATAGCATATGAGGTAATGAATCTAAAAAAAGCCTATGAGGTAATGGGTCTAAAAATAGCCTATGAGGGAATGGATTAACACCTTACTCCATCAATACGCCAATGCAATCAGAGTAAGCCAAGAATCTTCACAGTTTGCAATCAGGATCTTTTAGACCCAAGTTTATCTGAGAAATATTTGTCAATATATACAAACTAAAATAATATTCAACTAGTTCTCCCCTAGACTATTTTTAGACCCAGCCTCTCTGAATAAATCTAGAGAAAAGGGAAAATTTAGAATTTTGTAGTTTGAAACAATTGTGATAATTAGAGCATTTGCTCCTATAGGAGCAAATGCTCTATCTATCACAATGGTTTCACAAAATAAAGTTTACATAGGCACAATAATGCATCAGCAGGAGAGAATGAGTTAAGATAATGAATATGCAAAGAGGGTGAACCTTTATTAATCATAAATATTCATAGAGTAGAGCGTTAAGAGGTCCATTTCTAAAGGGGCATTCTTCTGTAATACACTACACTTAAACTTGTGGCTAACAGTTTGGCAATGACTTGTGAGTACCCATTTCATGTAAGTTTCTCTGATGTTTCTGTGAAAATGATTTCGGACAGTACGAACAGTGAAATCTCTCCCCTGTGTGAATGGTCTGGTGTCTTTTAAGATCACATTTCTGCATGAATGATTTCCTGCACACATCACATGGGAATTTTTTTCTAGCTGACAAAAGCCAATTTTGATTAATGTTTTCAATTGTTTGGCTGGGTCTGTTTATTGCATTATTAATCTGGCTGTCTATTACATTCAAGGAAAAAAGTCCATCAGAGTGCTCCCCCTTCACTTTCAGTCTTGCAGTATCTGCAAGAGAAAAAGTAACAAGGGAGTTAACTCATACTGAGGAAATGCAACTGGGAATGTTACTCATTTTGAGAAATGAAAACAAGATGATCATGATGGCCCTTAGCCCTTACTATGCTACAAGTGTTTTCAAATGGACTATTCCAAAATTCAAACATGCCAAGATTATGGTGAATATGAAGGTATTTTCCTTATCCCTTTCCCTCATAAAAATGTGTTTTCACGCACTTGCAAACAGAGTAGACCCAGATCAGATGGCTCCTAGAGGAGCCGTCTGATCAGGGTCTGCTCTGTTTGTTTGTGGAATTTGAAATATCTGTTTCTTTAGTTTCTAAAATGGCTACAATATTCCATTTTCGATATTTCATTATAACTATTTTGTTCATGAATATTCAGTAGGTATAGAAATTTGAAATAAACATAGAACAGGGAAAGGGTTAAGTGTAACATGACAAACAGTGCAAGGAGCCCTCTTATCTGGGTCTACTGTTTGCAAAGGACATTAGCAACCCGTGTCCCGCAGAGTAAGGGTTAGATCACTCACCATGCCTTGCAAAAACTTAGTCATAATCTGGGTCAACTGTCTGTGTCTATTTGTGTCCCATAAAAATGGTTTGAAGGTTTCTTTTGATTTTGCTGTCTATATAGTAGCCCCCCACCCCACACCTCTTCCCTATAATTTTTTTCTTTACCAAGAATTCTTTTTTAAACTTTTTACCCTATGGTTTGAACTTTATTGGGTAGTCCAATGACTTAAGTGGAAAGTGCAAGAACTTAATTGGGCGTGCAAGAACTTAAATGGGTTTCTTCTGAATATTAGCACTTTCCACTGAATATTAATATTTTAATACCAAGAGAATCAACTAGAAAATTGTGTCTGTAAGACACAGCGATGCCACTGTGGTGGTGTTTGCCAAGCAGCATGATTTGTTCACTGGGTGCAAAATGCAATGTCATCTTTTACACCAAACTCAAGTGTGCAAACTACTGCCAAACATTAGATTACACAGTGTGATGATTCCACTTTTTGTTTAACCCATTACGGTTACCTCATAGGCTATTTTTAGATCCAACCACTTTGAATAAATCTTCCGAACAGGAGCATTTACTAGACTAAGAGCAAGGGACAATTTTAGAATTTTGTAGTTTTTGAAACCATTGTGAGAAATAGAGCAATTGCTCCTATAGGTGTCAAAAGGTGTCAATATGAGGGAATGGGTTAACTCTTCACATCAAAATTATATACTTGTATTCATACACAGATCTATAGGAGCCATCTAATGAGGGTCTGCTCTGTTTGCTTATGATATAATACAAATCTTATTCTAAGTTTCTGTCATGATTAAAAAATTGTTTTGTTGATAGTGCCATTATAAAGATACAGTTGATACATAAGATAAAGATTCATGATGTCATTATTTGTGGTGTAAAGTGTTAACTCATTTCCTCCCAGACTATTTTTAGACCCCACCTCTTTGAAATAATCTACCAAAAAGGAGCATTAACTATAGAAAATGAGAATTTTAGAATTGCATAGTTTTGAAACCATTGTTATAAATAGAGCATTTGCTCCGTAGGAGCAAATGCTCTATTTATCACAATGGTTTCAAAGAATGAGTTTTACTGTCAGAGGTGCAAATATGTGTCAGTAGGAGAGAATATGCTAAAACTCCAATTTTGATTGACAGACAGGCAGACCCCACACCGCTGTTTCACTAAATATAGGATGTGTCTACAGATACTCCCAAGAGAAGGCTGATCACAAGAGCAGAATTATTCTCCTACTGGTCTACCATGGGGTTTTCTCCATTAGTGACTTTTGTTCAGTAAGTGCTTTAAACCCTTTACTCAATAAATACGCCTTTCTATGCCTTTCCAAACAGAGTAGATCCAGATCATCTGATCAGGGTCTGCTGTTTGCTTAACTATGAAATAACATAGATCTGATCCTTCAGTTTGGCTTTGGGGGGAAAAATTGTAAAAATGCAATTAATATGATATCATGATGTCATAATTTCTTTCATAAATATTCATGACGTAAATGGTTAAAACACTAGTAGCCCAAGAAACGATGTTTGCCGGGATTATTTCCTTCCTGATTTTGCTTCCATTTTTTTGTGGTGAATTTTATACCGAGTACATGTAATGATAAGCAGTAATAAGGAGACTTCTGCATATACAGTAAAACTTCGATTATTCGAACACTAAAATACGTATTAGTATCGATCTTTTAGACAGGTGGCAGCTTAATGCATGGTGAAAGTCATGCAGAACTTTCTGCATGACTTTCACCATGCATTAAGCAGCCACCTGCCTAAAAGGGTCTAAATTCTTCTATACCGAAAATTTGAATAATCGAGGTTTTACTGTACTCCGTTTTCATCCCATATAATCTACAAAGTCCTTTAACCCTTTCCTCCATAAATATGCCTTTCTACGCCTCTGTAAAAATCACTTTGTGAAACCATTATGGTAAATAGAGCATTTGCTCCTATAGGAGCAAATGCTCTATTTATCACAATGGTTTCAAACTACAAAATTCTAAAATTTTCCTTTTCTCTAGTAAATGCTCCTTTTGGGTAGACTATTCAAAGAGGATGGGTCTAAAAATAGCCTTTGCAAACGGGAGACCCAGATCAGGTGGTTCCTGTAGGAGCCATCTGATCAGGGTCTGCTCTACTCTCTTATGAAATTATAGCAAATCTGACTCTAGTTCTTAACAATACCAATCATTCATAAGTACACGACAGCTCCTGCAAAATCTGTCTGATTAGGGAGCGAGTCATTTGCTTAACCCTTTCCCTCATATAAATGACTTTTCACAAATTTGCAAAGAAAGTAGACCAAGATCAGACAGCTCCTATAGAAGCTGTCTGATCAGGGTCTGCTCTGTTTACTAATGGAATTTCATAGATCTGTTTCTTTACTTTCTAAAATGACTGCAATGTTTCATCTTCCATATTTCATTATAACGACTTTGCCCCTGAATACTCAGTAGGTATTGAAATTTGTAATAAACATAGAACAGGGAAAGGGTTAAATAGATCAGATCAGATTCTCCCCTATTAGTAATGAAAATGAATTTCCTTATAAATAAATTTTATATTTCTAATACAAAAATGTGATCAATATTCAAAATAGACAGTGTCCAGGCCTTTCTCTGGCACGTACACAAGTCTTGTTTTAAAAGGACCCATTTATTATACAAAATTTTAACATTTTTTCTTATTTTGGGGGAAAAATCCCAAAATTTGACAAAATCATGAAAAACAAGAGGGCCATGATGGCCCTGAAATCGCTCACCAGAGGGAAAGATTTTTAAAGTTTCAACTACATGTATGTTTCTAAACAAAACTGGACACCTGTTTTGTGGGGTGTTATTTGACCCTTTCTCTGTTTAATGATAATGGCAAGCTTTCTGGGATGATTTGCTTTATTATAAATATTTTCTAAGTCCAATACCGAACGTTTACCGACCGTTAACTTGGAAAGCATAATATATCGCACAAAAATTATGTGGAAAAGTTTCATTTTCCATTACATATTACTACGCATAACCTAACAACTCCTTGATATATTGCGTATTTAGAAACGAACGACAACTCTTGTAGAGCACGTTTCGTAACAAAACCAGTTCACACCTGAACGTTTCGAACCCCTTCAGAATTAGAGTACTGATGATTGTTTCAAAGCAGAAATTGTATAAAAATCGCGATTTCAACAATTTATACAAACGGAATTGTTATGGAAATGGAAAAGTAAAACTTGTTAACAATAACTGGTGATAATAACCATTGTGATAAATAGAGCATTTGCCTTAGTGATAAATAGAGCATTTGCTCCATAAGAGTAAATGCACTATTTATCACAATGGTTTCAAATCTACACAATTCTGAAATTTTCCTTTTCTCTAATTAACCCTTTTCCTCATATAAACATGTTTTCACGTATTTGCAAACAGAGTAGACCCAGATTTACCTCTTTGAATAAGCAGACAACATTTCTAACAGATGACAACCCTATCACAGCTTAGCAGGACTTAACCAAAATTAGCACACACTTTGAACTCAGATCTGACACAGACCGGTATGTAACTTTATATGTATGTGGTTTGCATATGAGTTAATTTACTCCTATGGAGCAAATGCTCTATTTATCACAATGGTTTTAAATCTACACAATTCTGAAATTTTCATCTTCTCTAATTAATGCTCCTTATCAGTAGATTTATTCAAAGAGGTAGGATCTGAAAAAGGCCTTTGTGATAAATAGAGCATTTGCTAACCATTGTGATAAATAGAGCAAAAGCTCCATAGGAGTAAATGTTCTATTTATCATAAAGGTTTCAAATCTACACAATTCTGAAATTTTCCTTTTCTATAATTAATGCTCCTTATCAGTAGATTTATTCAAAGCGGTAGGATCTGAAAAAAGCCTTTGTGATTAATAGAGCATTTGCTCCATAGGAGTAAATGCTCTATTTATCACAATGGTTTCAAATCTACACAATTCTGAAATTTTCCTTTTCTCTAATTAATGCTCCTTATCAGTAGATTTATTCAAAGAGGTATAATAGTCACTTTATGAAACCATTGAGATAAATAGAGCATTTGCCTTTGTGATAAATAGAGCATTTGCTCCATAGGAGTAAATGCACTATTTATCACAATGGTTTCAAATCTGAACAATTCTGAAATTTTCCTTTTCTCTAATTAACCCTTTTCCTCATATAAACATATTTTCACGCATTTGCAAAATACAGTAGACCCAGATTTACCTCTTTGAATAAGCAGACAACATTTCTAACAGATGACAACCCTATCACTGCTTAGCATGACTTGACCAAAATTAGCACACAGTTTGGATTCTGATCTGACACAGACCGGTATGTAACTTTATATGTGGTTTGTATATGAGTTAATTTACTCCTATAGAGCAAATGCTCTATTTATCACAATGGTTTGAAATCTATACAATTCTGAAATTTTCCTTATCAGTAGATTTATTCAAAGAGGTAGGATCTGAAAAAAGCCTTTGTGATAAATAGAGCATTTGCTAACCATTGTGATAAATAGAGCAAAAGCTCCATAGGAGTAAATGTTCTATTTTTCACAATGGTGTCAAATCTACACAATTCTGAAATTTTCCTTTTCTATAATTAATGCTCCTTATCAGTAGATTTATTCAAAGAGGTAGGATCTGAAAAAAGCCTTTGTGATAAATAGAACATTTGCTCCATAGGCTTAAATGCTCTATTTATCACCATGGTTTCAAATCTACACAATTCTGAAATTTTCCTTTTCTCTAATTTATGCTCCTTATCAGTAGATTTATTCAAAGAGGTATAATAGTCACTTTATGAAACCATTGTGATAAATAGAGCATTTTCTCCAAAGGAGTAAATGCTCTATTTATCACAATGGTTTCAAATCTACACAATTCTGAAATTTTTCAAGAGGCAGATTCTGAAAATATCCTATGAGGGAATGGGTTGAAACAGTGTGAACAAACAGACTAATTCTGAAGCAGACAACATGATAGAATTTTGACCAGGAACTTGACCTATTCAGTGATTATGCAACACAGATGGAGTGACCTCAATCCCTCTAGTTCAGAGGAACCTTTATAGTGTAAAATAATATTTTAAAGTATAACCAACAGGGCAGGGCCAATTTTAACCTCAGAACTATGATATTTACCAATGTCAATAAGGTATACTAAGTAAATCTATACACCAAATATCTAAGCTCTGTGACATGTAGTTTTTGACAAGAAGGTTTTTGAAGTTTTCCCCATGCCAAACCTAAGTGAGCCCAGCATTCTGCTACTTGTACAGAAAACAACAGTCAGCTAGAAAAAACTGGCCACCCCTGGGACCGTGGCGGGGCCAATTTTGACTCCAGGGACATAATTTATATAACTTTTGTAGAGGACCTATAGGTGATGCTATGTGCCAAAGATGAAAGCTGAGAACCCTGTAGATTCAGAGGAGAAGACTTTTAAAGTTCAAATTGTTGACGACGCACGACACACGACGCACGACGCACGACAAACGCCGACAGACGACGGACATCAGGCGATCACAAAAGCTCACCCTGAGCACTTTGTGCTCTGGTGAGCTAAAAAAAGGAAAATAAGTTAATATCTGACTAAAATGTGTTCCAAATTCATGCATGAAAAAACTCCCAATTATCAAAAATGCATTTTCCCCCAAAAATATCAGAAAAATGGCTGATGCCTTAACCCTTTACCTCATATAAACGTGTTTTCACACATTTGCAAACAGAGTAGACCCAGATCAGACAGCTCCTAGAGGAGCTGTCTGATCAGGGTCTGCTCTGTTTGCTGATGGAATTTGAAAAATCTGTTTATTTATTTTCTAAAATGGCTAAAAAGTTCCACCTTCCATATTTCAATATAACTACTTTGTTAATGAATATTCAATAGGTATTGAAATTTGAAATAAACATAAAACAGGGAAAGGGTTAACCCTTTCCTCCATAAATACGCCCTTCTACGCCCCTGTAAAAGTCACTTTTCGAAACCATTGTGATAAATACAGCATTTGCTCCTTAGGAGCAAATGCTCTATTTATCACAATGATTTCAAAACTACAAAATTCTAACATTTTCCTTTTCTCTAGTTAATGCTCCTTTTGGGTAGATTTATTCAAAGAGGTTGGATCTAAAAATAGCCTATGGGGGAAACCGTATGGGTTAAATGAATTTTCATTGAGGAAAGGGTTATAGTGATAGTCTCTACAATACACTCTTATTTTTAATAAAATCATAAAATATGATGTAATGAAGACTGTCAATTTGAACTCATTCGATCTTTTTTCTTGCAATATACTCCTTTTCAGCATACAATCAAATGATTTATGTAATAACAAGTAATGGAAAGCAATGCCATAGTCCCCCGACCAGCTGAGTTTTAAGCCAAACTGCAGCAATTCTGTGAACAAGAGGGCCATGGTGGCCCTGATATCGCTCACCAGACAATCAGGAGAATATTTTCAAAGTTTTCTCAATATGTTTCTATTGAAAACTGCCCACAAATGTGGTGGGCCAATTTTGACCCCGGGGCCATAATTTATATAACTTTTGTAGAGGACCTGAACATGATGCCATGTACCAAATATGAAAGCTGAGAACCTTCTGGTTTCAGAGAATATTTTCAAAGCTCTACTATAATTATGTTTCTATAGAAACAAGGCACCCCTGGGTGGGGCCAATTTTGACCCCAGGGGCATAATTTGTATAAGCTTTGTACAGGACATAGACTATGGTTGATGCTATGATCAAACTCGATCAAGATATCATCAAGGTTATCATTCTGAGCAAGTTTGATGAAGATTAGGCAGAAATTGTGGCTTCTACAGTGTAAACAAGATTTTTTTAAGATTTGACCTAATGACCTACTTTTTAATCCTGCCCCACCCATGATCGAACTTGATCGAGATATCATCAAGAATATCATCCTGAGCAAGTCTGATCAAGATTGGACTAAAAATGTGACCTCTAGATTGTTCACAAGGTTTTTCAATAATTTGACCCAGTGACCTAGTTTTTAACCGTATGTGACCCACTTTCAAACTCATCCAAGTTTCTATCAAGACAATCATTCTGACTAAGTTTCATGAAGATTGGACTAAAAATGTGACCTCTAGAGTGTTCACAAAGATTTTGAATAATTTGACCTAGTGACCTAGTTTTTGACCCCACATGACCCACTTTCGAACTCATCCGAGATTTTTTCAAGACAATCATTCTGACCAAGTTTCATGAAGATTTGGCTACAAATGTGACCTCTAGAGTGTTCACAAGCCAAATGTTGACGACGCACGACGCACGACGCACAACGCACGACGCACGACGACGGACGCCGGACGGAGCACCATGACAATAGCTCACTTGAGCAAGCTCAGGTGAGCTAAAAATCAATGCAGCGTAACAATATTCAAATTTATAATAAAGCTACATACAAATTATCACCTCAATAGGGTTTAGAAAAAAAATTCTCGAAAACCTTAAATTTTCAAGCCCTGTTGAACTGCTCTAACTGCTGAAAAATCAACACAGTGTAAAAAAATCAATCTTGATCTGTAACTCAATATAACACATCTCAAATATCACTACAATATCTACAGGGGTTTAGAAAAAAAAGTCCAGAAAAGTGAAACATGACTGATGGACGGTGTGCAAGCCTTTAGTAGGGTACCTTTCGACGTTGTCGGTAGGGATCTTATATGGAATTTTTAATAAAGTAGAGCCTACCACTTAAGACTTATGCATCTCAATGTTTTTAATGCAAAAAGTATGCCTTATAAATCTATATACATATACACATACAGGAAATTCCCTCAAGAACCGGACATTAAATTGGTAGTAATGTCGGTCTTTAACCCATTCCCTCATAAGCTATTTTTAGATACCACCTCTTTGAATAAATCTATCAAAAAGAAGCATTAACTAGAGAAAAGGAATTTTTTTTAGAATTTTGTAGTTTGAAACCATTGCTCTATTTATCACAATGGTTTCACAAAGTGTCTTTTACAGAGTTGTCAAAAGTCGTCAATATGAGGGAATGGGTTAAGACAAGTCGCAATTTAATGCAAGGTGAAAGTCATGCAGAAAGCTCCCAAAGGACTTTCACCCTGCATTAAGCAGCCACCTGCCTAATACTATCCATATTCTTCTCCACTAAAATTTATTGTACTGGTAGAATAAACATTGTAGTTGTTTATAAGAACTCCAGAAGCCAATTGTTCAATCCAGTTATGTTATTTCTCAATCAAACCTTTTCTTGTTGGTCTCTCAGAGACAATTCTAATAATAACATGTATCAACAAGATTAGGGTTTGGTGAAACAAGAGCCGCGTGCGGCGCCAACGCTCGTCTGATTTGGTCCTTGTCCAGCTATATTAAGTTTTTTTGAAAACAATAAAGGACCATAACAATAAAGGACAATAAACAAAGGACCAAAACTCCAAAAATTTGAAATCAAGAGTTATGGTTCTTATGTAGGGGCCTTCCCCTAAATGAGATCTATTAACCTATTAAGTTACATGTCGATACCTCTTATACTTTTCGAGTAATGATTAAAGTTTTTGCACACCGACAACGCTAACGCCTACGACCCAGTGATCACAATAGCTCGAATTTTCTTCAAAACAGACGAGCTAAAAATGGAAAACATGTATAAATCGTAAATTTCCTTTCCCTTATATATACACAATTTTTCATACCTCTGTAGACAAGAGTATATGCTGATTAGACGGGGCCGTCTGATCAGTGTCTGCAGTTTACTTAACATGGAAATATATAAATCTGACCCTATAGTTTTGACAATGCAAAACATTTCCTTTAACCCTTTCCTCCATGAATACCCTTTTCTATGCATTTGCAAACAGAGTAGACCCAGATCAGACAACTCCTAAAGGAGCTGTCTGATCAGGGTCTTCTCTGTTTGATATAGAATAATATAGTTCTGATTCTATAGTTTTTACTTTCTCAAAAAAAAAAATGCATTAATCTGTGTTAATATGCCATAATAAAAATTAATCTAATTAATATGCATGATGTCATAATTTCTTACATGAACTAACCCTTTCCCTCATATTAAACGCATTTCCCTCATATTAAACAGATTTTCACGCATTTGCAAACAGAGTAGACCCAGATCAGAGTATAGGAGTCTTCTGATCAGGATCTGCTGTTTGCTAATGGAATTTGAAAGATCTGTTTCTTTACACTCTAAAATGGCTACAATGTTCTACCTCCCACAGGGTTTTTCCTGACCCCCTTTTCCTATTGAAATGTCTCTTACATTTTACAAATGACCCTCAAAATTAAGAGGGTCTGTTCTTTACTTTATAGAGAGGGGAGGGGGTCAAGGGGACCCTCAAATTGGTATTCCTCATAACTATTTTGTCCATGAATATTCAGTAGGTATTGAAATTTGGAATAAATGTAGAAAAGGGAAAGGGTTAAAAGATTAAAATTTGACATTAGAAAAATTAGGTCAACAAGTATATACATGTATGAAGTGAGGGAAACGGATAAAGTGACCCTTAACCCCTTCCTTCATACAAACATTTCTTTCACATCTTTGCAAACACAGTAGACCCAGATCTGTATGAGTCATCTGATGATATGACTCTACAGCTTCTTCCAACACCAAAAAATTCATCTGTACATATGTCATTATAAACAAGAGCCGCGTGCGGCGCCCAACGCTCGTCTGATTTGGTGCTTGTCCAGCTAAATTTAAAAAATATTGAAAACAATAAAGGGTCATAACTCCAACATTTTGAAATCAAGAGTTATGGTTCAGATGTAGGGGCCTTCCTCTCATTGAGATCTACTAACCTATGAAGTTTCGTGTTGATACCTCTTATATTTTTCGAGTAATGAGCTACATCAAAGTTTTTGCACAACGACAACGCCAATGACGCCAATGATAATGCCTACGACCCAGTGAACACAGTAGCTCGACTTTTCTTCGAAACAGACGAGCTAAAAATCAGCTTATAAATATTTATGATGTCATTATTTTTTACATAAATATTCAACAGGGAAAGGGGTTATACAGATCACTCAATATATACAAATACAGATACCCTAATACTTGCTCACAGAGCCGGACTACTTTTTACGTGGTGGTAGAGTGTACTCAGGTCTATTTATACACTGATGGTGAGCATGAACATTTCTTTTGTACTTCTGAGAGAAGGTTTTGGGGCAGTAGAAGCAGGGAAATCTCTCGCCAGTATGGACAGACATGTGCCGTTTCTTATCACCGCTACGAACAAATATTTTTCCGCAGAATTCACACGGGAATTTTTTAATGTTCTGGGGATCTAGATCATGGGCTAGATTTTCATAGTCCTGTAGTTCCTGGTTGGCATCGTCTATCTGGGAACTGTCCAGTCCACAGTTGTCTCCCTTGGCCCAATTCTCTGCAGCTTCTGCAAGAAAAAAAGGCAAGGGAGACTATTAACAGTTTTGAAATAAAGTTAGACATGGCCGTTTACCGCAGATAACAGTGAAGATGCAAACCAGCGGCTTTAATCCTTTCCTCCATAGACAAATTTTTAGACCCAACCTCTTTGAGAATGAATCTACCAAAAAGGAGCTTTTACTAGAGAAAAGGAAAAGTTTAGAATTGTGTAGTTCTGAAACCATTGTGATAAATAGAGCATTTGCTCCTATGGAGCAAATGCTCAATTTAACACAATAGTTTAAAAAAATGACTTTTAGAGAGGTGTTGAAAGGCGTATGGAGGAGAGAGTTAAACTTTTACACCTAAGAGACATTTAGCATCTTTGCAAACGAGAGTAGATCAAGATCAGATGGCTCCTGTAGAAGCAATATGATCAAGGCCTTCTCTGTTTGCTTATGAAATAATAAAGATCTGTTTTGTTATAATAAAAAAACTTTATGAAAATTTAGCTAATTAATATTCATAGTTATTTCTTACATGTATATTCTTGAAATAAAGGGTTTAAACCAGATCGACGCCCAAAACATGATAAAGCAGAGCATTTTAGGACAATTTCAGCATGTATATAATCAACTATTAAGTAAACATTCTCTAAATTTTATCATTTAAATTTCTCACTTATTGGCAAGTATAAGTGCAATGTTAAGGCGGTCCTGCGACAAGGTATTTCACATCCAAAATTTTATGGTGATGTGATTTATAAACTTCAAAAAGTTATTGGGCACACACATTTTCTTACTTTATTCATCAAATGTACTAAAAAATTCATTAAAAAGGGATATAATCCTAAACTACTACATCATAATGCATGTCTGGTTGTCAACCCTTTTACAGTTGGCAGTCACGCTGCTCTCTTTTCATGTACGATGACGTGAAAGCCTTAAAACTCTATGAAGACACCCTCTTAGATCCAGAAACGGAAGAAGGACGTCGGATCTTGTTTTTGTCATACGGTACCCTTTATTACTTTTCAACAGTTTACTCTGATTGCAGCTCTCTAAATGTCTTTTGATAGACATACATGTGTATGCACAGGGTTACAGATAAGGGGAGTATTGGGGTATTTACCCAATAAAAATTGTGGAAAAAGCAATTGTTTTTCGAAACAATGAGTAACACAAAGCAAATAAATATAGCAAAAAGCAAAAAAAAAATTAGAATACCTAATGAGAATATGAATAATACCCAATTACGAAAATTGCCAATACCCAATAAAAATTGCAAATACCAAATACTGCAAAAAATCAAGAAGTAAATACCCAATTGCATCAAAACCTTATCTGTAACCCAGTATACATTTGCTTTTCTTTTTGTCATGGTGCTGTTCCGACGATGATGTGTTTTGTGTGTGGTGTTTCCTGCATGACTAATACATTTACTTTCTTTATATTAACCTTACATGTATGCAACCAATATGAAACCAGTTGAGGTTAAGATCCATATTCAAATATGTCATTTCTCCACAAAACACTGTGTTGTGACTACTCTTTAGAATCATCTCAAAGAGACGATTCTAAAGAGTGGTGACAACATGGAGTTTGGTGGAAAAATAAATTTTTAATTTATGCGTCTTTTCTATCCCACTTATAAATCTGTAATTTTGAAGGTAAATCGACGGAAAAGTTAACTTTGAGAACTGTATCAGACTGCAACTTTGTAGACAACACCTACGAAGTCTATACATGTAACCCATTCCCTCATAGGCTAATTTTAGATCCAACCTCTTTGAATAAATCTACCGAAAAGGAGCATTAACTAGAGAAAAGGATTTTTTTTTAGAACTTTGTAGTTCTGAAACCATTGTGATAAAAAGAGCATTTGCTCCTAAGGAGCAAATGCTCTATTTACCACAACGGTTTCAAGAAGTGACTATTACAGAGGCGTAGAAAGGCGTATTTATGGAGGAACGGGTTAAATAATGGGGGGAAAATATGCTATTAGTTGGTAGACTTTGAATTCCAAACAGTGCAGACCTTCATCAGGGCTTCTTTAACCCTTTCGCTCATATAAACGTGTTTTCACGCATTTGCAAACAGAGTAGACCCAGATCAGATGGCTCCTAGAGGAGCCGTCTGACCAGGGTCTGCTCTGTTTGCTATTAGAATTTGATAGATCTGTTTCTTTAGTTTCTAAAATGGCTATATTTAAATGTTCCACATTCCATATTTCATTATAACTCTGTTGTCCATGAATATTCAGTAGGTGTTGAAATTTGGTCTGAATATAGAACAGGGAAAGGGTTAGTTAACTTTTCTCTTTCACAGGCTCTTGACCTGTATGTACTGGTCAACATTACATGTCTAACATTTGACGAGGTAATCCTACCCCTTTACAACACAAACTTCTAGTAGACCCATATATGAGACAGCTCTTGTGAGGGGTCTGATAATGTTCGGCTCCGTTTGCTTACCACATTTATATGCTACAGATGTTTACTGCTTGCCATTCCAGTAAACTTTGATGTGTCATATTTTCAATACAAGAAATTACATAAACTCTTTCCCTATAAAAACACCTTTTTCTGGCCTTTAGAAATGACAATAGATTTGACTCTGACAGTCACTCTACAGTTTCTACCAATACCAAAATTTCCTGTGTCCATATGCCATTATCAAAATTCAGCTAATAATAAAATATTCATGATGTCATTATTTCTTACATCATACATGTACATTCAACAGGAAAAGGGTTATTTTACATACATGTATATATCTGATCTATGCCCATGTCACCAGAGTATCCAACCCATGACTGTTGAAAGTTTATGTTCTGCTGATTAAGCTTTCAAAGAGGAAGTGAAACACATGCTTGTACAATGTATATTACGTTCAGCCATATTTACTCCAATGGTTTGCCTCTTCACGCCTTTGCAAACTCTGAAAACTCATGATATCAGATCTATGGCTCCTATAGGAGCTGCCTCATTAGGACCTGCTCTGCTTGCTTCTGATATTAATAATATAGATGGAGCCATATGAGCGTACCAATATATACTAAAATCATCATTTCTCCACCAAACCCTATACTGTGACCACTCTTTAGAATCGTCTCTTTGAGACAATTCTAAAGAGTGGTCACAGTATAGGGTTTGGTGGAGAAATAAAGGAGTTATTCTTGAAAATGTTTTAATTTACGCATCTTATCAGGGCCTCTGTATAGATATATGATTTTGTAGTTTCTGTCATCATACCAATCCCCTGTTCACTGTGCTAATCAATATTCATGTCATTAATTCTTGTATGAATATTCATGAAGTAATGATTTATAATACATGGACCTATACAGAGACAAGAACAGTAACATCTCTCTATAATGACCACTTCAGAGAAACAATTCTGTGTACTTAGGGCAGCTTAATGCAGGATGAAAGTAATGCAGAAAGCTCCTACGGGAGCTTTCTGCATTACTTTCATTCTGCATTCAGCAAGCACCTGTATTCAAAGACATCAATGTCTTTCCATTAAGTGGTCTCTTTAGAGGGGTTTGATTGTACATGGATATCCGTATGAACAAAATTAACGTAATAATTCTAAGTAAAGAGCATGGAGCATGAGTGTTAGGGGAAGATCACCTTGTCCAAGTTTAAAAGCTTCAAACAAGCTACGAAGAAACAAATTGTGCTTTCAATAAACCTCTAAAACAAACAAAAGCTTTCTAATCTGTAAATATCCCTGCATACATACGGTAGAATGCCAGCTGTCCATTTTGCATTCTGTGTTTTCTGATAGTTAATCAGTGAATTGGACTATTTCATGAGAGTAAACCCTTTCCTCCATAAATACGCCTTTCTACGCCTCTGTGATAACCACTTCTTGAAACCATTGTGATAAATAGAGCATTTGCTGCTATAGGAGCAAATGCTCCATTTATCACAATGACTTCAAACTACAAAATTCTAAAATTTTACTTTTCTCTTGTAAATGCTGCTTTTGGGTAGATTCATTCAAAGTGAATAGCCTATGGAGGAAAGGGTTAAAGTCTCAATTTTTTTTTTATTTAACCTGATATAGAAAATGATGACAATGTACCTGAACAATAATAATCAAACCTACATCATTAATCCTTTCCTCCATAAATACCATACACCTTTCCACGTCTTTGCAAACAGAGTAGACACAGATCAGGGTCTGCTCTGTTTTTTGCTTATGGAATTATATAGATCTGATTCTATAGTTTCTACTTTGGCAAAAGATTTAAGTGTTAATATGCCATTTTAAACATTAATCTAATTAATATTCATGATGTTGATTTTTCTTACATGAATATTCATGGAGTAAATAAGCAAACAGAGCAGACCAATACAACACCCTACCTATCTGCATCAGCTCTGTTAACCCTTTCCCTCATATAAACTTGTTTTCCGTATTTGCAAACAGAGTAGACCCAGATCAGACGGCTCCTAGAGGAGCCGTCTGATCAGGGTCTGCTCTGTTTGCTATTAGAATTTGATAGATCTGTTTCTTTACTTTCTAAAATGGCTACAATGTTCCACATTCTACATTTCGTTATAACTATTTTTTCCATGAATATTCAGTAGGTATTGAAATTTGGTCTAAATATAGAACAGGGAAAGGGTTAACAAAGGCGTCAAAAGGCATATTTCTCAGGAAATTCATGGAAAATAAGAAACACGAAATTGGAAATACTCACCAGTATATGGCTGCATTAAGTCCGCCGATACGTTACTGGCTCCCTGCAAGGCCGGATTATATCCATATAGATCCTCGATGCTAGGGGACCAGGTCTCTGTATCATCCATCTGGTTCTTCTGGCCCATCTCCATGCCTGAGGATGTTGCGTCACTCTCGTCTGGTTCCCGTTTCACAGTGCCTGCATCAGTTTCTTCATTTTGATTTTGATCATAGGAACCAGTCTGGGTTTCCATTTTCAGACTGGGACTTCTGTTTGACACCTGGCCAGGTATCTCATTTCCACTTTGGTCAGTATCTCCAGTATCTGCTGGCTGATGACTGGTTTTCATTTTCTTAGAAAAATTTGAGTCCTCATTTTCAGATTGGTTCTGGTCAGGATAAGAATTGGGCGACCTTGATTGTGTCATTCTGGACCCTTCTTGTACCGTTCTGGATACATCTTGATTGCTGTGCTGTTTACCCTTTCTTCGTTTCTGAGGAACACTTCTATGCTGAGATGTTTCCATGGAACTATTTTCTTTGGGTGTATGTCCACTAGAACTAGCAGTGCTGAATCTCATACTCTCATCATATGTATCTTTACGCCGTGTTGAACTATTCTGGTCCTCTGATGGAATATCGAGGTATGAATGGTATTCTGTGAAATATTGTGATTATACATTTACCCCATGAATGACTATGTACAAAATAATAGTATCATCAGAGCTCTAGATAAGATGCGTAAATACATTTTCAAGAATAACTCCTTTATTTCTCCACCAAACCCTATACTGTGACCACTCTTTAGAATCGTCTCAAAGAGACGATTCTAAAGAGTGGTCACAGTATAGGGTTTGGTGGAGAAATGACGATTTTAGTACTTGGGTACGCACCTTTATCTATAGCTCTGCATCTTGAATAATAATTAACAAATAGTATCATCAGAGCTTCAGATAAGATGCGTAAATTAAATAATTTTCAAGAAGATGTGTAAATTAAAACATTTTCAAGAATAACTCCTTTATTTCTCCACCAAACCCTATACTGTGACCACTCTTTAGAATCGTCTCAAAGAGACGATTCTAAAGAGTGGTCACAGTATAGGGTTTGGTGGAGAAATGACGATTTTAGTACTTGGGTACGCACCTTTATCTATAGCTCTGCATCTTGAATAATAATTAACAAATAGTATCATCAGAGCTTCAGATAAGATGCGTAAATTAAATAATTTTCAAGAAGATGCGTAAATTAAAACATTTTCAAGAATAACTCGGGGCACAATTTTTTTTAAAAATATACACTCATCCTGCAATATAGACAAAGAAGGCAGCGCCAAATACTTAATAGTCCTGCAGTATGGACAAAGAAGAGAAAATTACATGCTGGACGAGCGGACGAGTGACTTTTTGTCTCCTGTTACTCCTTTATTTCTCCCCGAAACCCTATACTGAGACGATTCAAAGAGACGATTCTAAAGAGTGGTCACAGTATAGGGTCTGGTGGAGAAATGACGATTTTGAGTACTTGGGTACGCACACACATCTATAGCTCTGTATCCTGAATAATAATTAGCAGAATTTTTATAGCAGCATATGAAAACAAGAATATTTGGCCACTGCATAAAAAGTAGAATCATAGTTTTAAAAGTAAATTAAGAATACAACGAAAAAGTGGCTAGACAAATTAAGAATAGTTTCGACCTTAAGCAGACAAAATTTATTTGGCGGCAAACTTAAAGGGTTAAAAGAAACTAATGGACTAGGAAATAGTGAAGACCCTGAATATTTACAGTTACAGTCAAACTTGTATTAAGAGACCACCCAAGGGACGGTCAAAAAGTGGTCTCTTAATAAAACGGTCTCTTAATACAAAACCCCATCAAGTGTAGTAAAGAAAACATGTACATGTGTACTTAAACATGCAAATGTTTTCTTTTCAGTTTGCAATGTTAATTTATAAAAAAAAAATACATGTATATGTGCTTGCAGATGTATGTAATAAAGCATAAAAATATTTCATGTTTGTTATTTCTGAGATTAAAGAGATACCATTTTATTGTTTGATTTGGTTTATTCATCAAAAATATGTACAGCATATGTCTCCCTACCTTTAACCAAATTAGCAGTTTAAATGTCTGAATTTGACTCCCAGCTCCTTCCAGCTGGGAACCAAATAAAGGCCTTAAATGTTACGGGTTAACACTTTCCCTGTCTTATTTCTGAATGAAATTAAAACAAATTAACCAAAAATCGAGTCACTTCTTTCATACAAATTACTTAAAGAAATCACTGATTTTGGTTTGTTTGTTTTCAAACTCTGCCCTGCTGCTTGTAAACATGCTTTCCAAGCTCATTATACTCTCTAACCAATGGCCTTTTCCCTTATGCAATGCAAATCTTACGTGTGAAAACTGACAACTATTAAATCGTATATATGCCGCCATGAATGTAATACACACAGCTGATGACCGGCTCGTATCATGCGCATGATGCCCTACTAGCAAGGGAACCAGTAAAATCTTAACTGCATAACTTTCGTTACAAATTAATTGTGTGTATAATTGAGATGCGCGTGCACTGATTTTTTTCACTGTCAAAGCCACCGAAGTTAGCACTTTAATTATGAAAAACAAACATCATTAGAAATCTAAACCTCTAACTCAGTGCGGGGTTGGAGGTTATATGCTAATGCAGAAAAGGGTGTGCACTCTTTGACCAATCAAATGAAATTTAAAACCCCAATAAATCACACGCGACATCACATGTGACCTTTCATTTTCTGAAAACAGTGACAGCCATAGTTATTGTTTTACACAGCAGGTTTAATCGGATTAGGGGTTTGACAGGCCCAGATGCAATTACATCCTGTCAACAAACTTGTTTTATGAAATATATACTTGGTTGTTTGAAATTATTTGCTAAATGAACCTTTAACTTCGGACATTGTTCGACCTTACTCGCTAAGAAATGTTAAGAGCACGGAGAGTAACGGAGTTTACCGAGTGGAACACGTACATGTTTTGTGTTTAGAACATGTCAAATTTAGGCGTGACAGGTAAGTTTCTCGAACAGTCAGTCGTATAAAGGTGTGAATGCGATTGCTTGTCATGATGCAACAAAGACAATATATAATTGGCCGCTTAACAAAACAGAGCAATTATCATAGGGACAGGTATTTGGCGGTCACTGGTCACGTTAGACAAAGGTCGCTTAGTACAAGTTAAATATAGAGCAAAACTTCACGGGAGGACCTGAAAGTGGTCGCTTAGGACAAGTGGTCGCTTAATACACGTGGTCGCTCATGCAAGTTTGACTGTATTTCTATGGCCGCTTTATCTCGTCACTAAATCCTATGCTGTGACTGATCTTCAGAATCATTACATGAAGAATTTCCTCTCTGAGAGCATTCTAGAGAACATTTATTAACCGTTTCCCCATAAATACGCCTTTCTACGCCTCTGTAAAAGTCCCTTTTTGAAACCATTTTGATAAATAGAAGTGTAGCCCTTTACTCCATGAACATTCATGCAAGAAATAATGAAATCATGAATATTAATTAACTCAATTTTTATAATGACATCTGCACATGGGAATATTTGGCCAATGTAAATACTGTAGAATCAGATAATTTAGGTCAATTTTAAGGACCTTATAAATATTCATTAACAAAATAGTTAAAAAGAAATATGGAAGGTGGAACATTGTAGCCATTTTAGAAAGTAAAGAAAGAGATCTATCGAATTCCAATAGCAAACAGAGCAGACCCTGATCAGACGGCTCCTCTAGGAGCTGTCTGATCTGGGTCTTCTCTGTTTGCAAATGCGTGAAAACACTTTTATATGAGGGAAAGGGTTAAGCAAATAGAGCAGACCCTGATCAGATGGCCCCCATAGGAGCTGTCTGATCAGGACCTGCTCTGTTTGCTTCTGATATGATAATATAGATCCAATTTTATAGTTTCTGTCATCATAAAAAAATATCTTGTTCAGAGTGCCAACATAAAAGTTCAGTTATAAATCATTATTCTTGCACAAATGTGCTGTTTTAGTCCCGCTAGACCATGTATTAACAAGGCGATTCTCTTGCTCACGCGCTGTTGTTGACCGGTTTTAATTATACCTATTCGGGGCCTAAGGTAAACAATGGACGCGAATGCTATATAGCGTTTTGGTCTAAGCTAGGTGAATGCCGGGTGCGAGCATATCAGGGGCGCCGACAACAGCCCCTCGGGACACTGCAAATGTTATTGCCCGAACAAACGTGTATTAACCCACTATTCATGATATTACTATTTCTTGTATGGATATAATTAATAAAGCTTAACCCATTCCCGCATATTGACGCCTCATTTTTTGAAACCATTCTGATAAATAGAGCATTTGCTCCATAGGAGCAAATGCTCTATTTATCAGAATGGTTTCATAACTACACAATTCTAAACATTTCCTTTTCTCTAGTAAATGCTAGAAGATTTTTGGAAGATTTTTTTTCAAAGAAGTTTTGGTCTAAAAATAGCCTAAGTGGGAATGGGTTAATGATGCATGTGTCTACACAGAAACAAGTGCAGTGATACCACTCTAAAGACACCACTTCGATAGACGTAATTCTTGGTACTAAAGTCAGGTGATAACCTAATGCAGGATGAAAGTCATACAGATTCCCGTATTGCAGGTTAAATAACAGGGTACATCAAGGCATTTTTCTTAAATAAATTAAAATGGGACCAAAAATATTTTCTAAATCACTCAGATGTACGAAAAAAAATTCCAAATTTTACAATGCATTTTCCCTAAATTGCCAGCAAAATTTTGACACATGGAAGTAACAACGGTCTACCCTCAAGTAGAAAGCTTACTTTTAAGACAGTGCCTTAGAAACTGGGATTTGATCTCATCACGTCCCTCAAGGAAGTCTTTGCCTGCCTGTGACCCAAGATGACACAGCGTACCGTCTGAGAGGCTGGCAGTAAGGATCACACTTTCTTCCCCTGTCTGCTCTGAAAGGTGCTCGAGCTGAAATGAAAGTGAATCTGAGATCTACCAACAAAGTTTTGTAAAACATCCACATACAGTTAAAACTCGAAATCTAAAATTTAAGGCAGGTGGCGGCTTTAATCCTTTTCCTCCATAAATATGCATTTCTATGCCTCTGTAAAAGTCACTTCTTAAAACCATTGTGATAAATAGAGCATTTGCTCCTACGGAGCAAATGCTCTATTTATCACAATGGTTTCAAAACTACATGATTCTAACATTTTCCTTTTCTCTAGTAAATGTTCCTTTTCAGTAGATTTATGAAAAGAGGTAAGGTCTAAAATAAGCCTATGAGGGAACGGGCTAAAGACTGATTATGATGCTTGTTTAGTGTTGAACCATCATGGTTTTACTGTACTGTATGTGATTGTAGACTAGAGAGGCTACTTAACCCTTTCCTCCATAGGCTATTTTTAGACCCAACCTCTTTGAATGAATCTACCCAAAAGGAGCATTTACTAGAGAAAAGTAAAATTCAAGAATTTTGTAGTTTGAAACCATTGCGATAAATAGAGCATTTGCTCCTATAAGAGCAAATGCTCTATTTATCACAATGGTTTCAAGAAGTGGTTATTACAGAGGCAAAGAAAGGTGTATTTATGGAGGAAATGGTTAACCCTTTAGTCCATGTAAGAAACTAGAACTATCACTGAAAGTGATGCAAATTGCAATACCCCCGCTCAGCTGCCTTGATTGCAAAAGTTGTGCCATGGACAGTAAGACAGACCAACCTACAGAGCGACCAACACACTGACTCCTATATCCTCTCTCAAACTTTGTTTGCAGGGTATAATAATGTATGTACAAGTATGAACGTTTATTAGCCTATGCAACAGATGGTTGAGTTAATTTAAGATTTACTTGTAACGCTGTATTAAGAATCTGTCTGCTTTTAAAGATGTCTCAAATTGGCTGCTTGTAACAGACATTTTTCTATTTTCAAATTCAAAATGAAAATTGTCTGTAGACTTTCATTTGTGGTTATTTATGCAAGCTTTTTAACTATTTTCATACTTTGAGCAAATCAAATATTAACTTTTCAATCCTAACGGTTCAAATCCTGATGAGATCCCACATAACCTAGCTATCATTCACTGGTTTAGGAGGAATGGATGAATGATGTTTAGGAGGTTATGTTGTCGGATTAATGTTGACAGATAGGTACCAGATGAGCAACCACAATAGCCCTTTCCCTGTTCTATGTTTATTTCAAATTTCGATACCTACTGAATATTCATGGACAAAATAGACAGAATGAAATATGAAAAGTTCAACATTGTAGTCATTTTAGAAAGTAAAGAAACAGATCAAATTCTATTAGCAAACAGAGTAGACCCTGATCAGACGGCTCCTATAGGAGCCGTCTGATCTGGGTCTACTCAGTTTTCAAATGCGTGAAAACACGTTTATATGAGGGAAAGCACTTACTCCGGTCAGGTTAAAAGCAACGTTCACAGAAGCTACAGAAAAGCAGTCTTACCAGCCCCTGTATTAGACTTTTGAGCACTGATCTCATTATGGCCGTGTAACCTGGGATGTCCCGCAGTGTGTCCAAACCCACTATATTCATCATGATAACTCGGATGTGTCTGAGGCACTGAAAGTTAATAACCTAAAAAAACAAATTGAATAAATATTACATAAGATATAACAATAACTGTGTAACCGTCCAGATAAGATGAGCAAATTAAAACATTTTCAAGAATACCTTCTTTGTTTTTCCAGCAAAACCTTTATAATGTGACCACTCTTTAGAATCGTCTTAAATAGATGAGCGATCAAAACAGGGTTTGGTGGAGAAATGACGATGCTAATATTTGAGTACACACCTATATCTGTAGCTCTGCCTATATACAATGTAGACTACATAAAGACAAACTTTTCAAATATCTGTACATGTATGATGGCAAATAGGAAGTGTAGACAAAATGATACAGTGAGAGATGGTTGCTTTTATGAGATTTTCTTATGTCTCCTTCAGATTCTAGGACCGATATTTTTATTTTCTGAATGAATAGACTGTCATTTTAGATATATGTGCATGTATATATACACACATCATATCTGTTTTTTGGTTTTCATGGTAATTCTAAAGCAAATTTTGTATAACTATCGTCTTTCCTTACAGACATATAAATTGTGAAGGAAGGTGATCCCCCGAAAGCAAAAATTGCAACACAAAAAGAGAACATTGCAGACCCGGTTTTATTGAATCTGTTCATGAGCAGTAATTGAAAGTGCAACACTGCTCACGCCCCCTAGCACCGGCTTAAGCAGTATTCAATTTTCTGAACAAGTGAGTGAGTGAGTTGGGTTTAACATCTGACCAACAGTATTTCAGTTATTTGTAGACGGCACCCGCATGAGACAAGTTATAGTGCTGCCTCACTGAAATACCCCTGCCGCGGGCTCATGGCAAGGGCATCCCACCCAGTCACATTATCCTGACACCGGGCCGACCAGTCCTAGAACTACACCTTTTAATGTCGAGCGCAGACAAGGGAGCTACTAGTACCAACTTTTAACGACTTTTGGTCTGTCGCGGCCGGGGATCGAACCCACGACCTTCCGTACCACAGGCGGACGCTATACCACTGAGCCATGCGATCGGTTTTTCTGAACAAGAAGTACTGAAATTCATGATCTCGAAGGATCAGAAGGTTTGTCGTTATTAATAATTATTTAATTGTTATTTAGAGAATTGTAAATTATTTCTATACAACTCAACTATTTTTTCCAAATTCAAGCACATTATGTATTTATACAGTACCCCACAGCATCAAGTCAAACTATAAATTATCTTTATTTTTTTAAAGAAAATAATATTTTTGTGTATAGCTTTCTGATGAAAGTCAGCAACTAGCTTGTGTATACAAGTGTCCAGGTGGTTGTGTGCAGGTTTGTCAGTTTTTTGTCACTGGATTTTTATTGACTAATCTATCTATCCATCTTCCAATAAGTTAAACCCCTGCTGGGGACCTAGAATGTCGCGCATCAACTGTCAGGACCAATTAAAGGTGTCAAAAACACATTGTATAATAAAAATTACCAAAGGCATGTGCCGTTAGTAGGTGCAAACAGGTAAATTGAACAGATAATAAACTAATTTAAGTTTAATAACAATAATACTAATAAGAAAAATGGCATCAATCCTGAAAAATAATGGTTTTTTGGATGATAAGTACTATTAAAATGATCGTTTCACCGAAACATCGGAACGATTTACAATATAAAGTCAATTTACCGAAACATCGGGCACCCACCCTGTTTCATATATTAAACTTCCTGGATCCAATATAATTAAATATAAAAGATAAATAAAAAATCAATGCTCTCCTCGTCCAAAACAGTGCCCTTCTTAAGCTCAGACTAGCAAAAGCATAGTTTGTGTACCATGCATCAAGTCCATTGATCTGGAATGAAAACATTCTAATGTGACCTTAATAAATTGTTTTACAAACATTAACTCGTAACATTTTCAAATGTCTAAACATATCAGTTTCCAATAAAATACTTTAACAGTTACAGTAAAATTCTACTGAATGTAACAATGGCAATCATTATTTATTTTTTATGTAAAACGGCACATGACCGAAGGTTTCCAGGTCAATACAAGCCCGCAATTCTAACCTGACCCGGGTCGAAATGACGCAGGTCGTTAAATGCAAAGTCCGAGGCAAATCCATTTATCTGGATCAATAATACAATAAATAGTACACAGCGGTGCGCTAGAAGCACATATGTACTCTTAATGATACTTTCTGTCGAAAGATTAACCTACCTGCGTTAGTATTTTTCCTAAAATTCTTGATTTGTTTCAAACAAGCTTGGCCTGCTTTGTTAATGATTTACCGGATATGGTATGGACTAAAACGGAAGCCAGGTAAATGCCGGGGATCTACAGGTAAAATCCGGGCTAGAAAACGGGTCAGGATATCATCTAATGTTAGTACTTCTGTGAACCTTATTCGTCAAATTTAATGTTGCCTTCACTGTCCCAGAATGTCCAACATCTGGATTAAGAGAACCCCTGTCATATGTGATCATGACAATTCATTTTAACAGTTTTACCACATATTTGACCTGAATTAAAAATACCCACCATCCAGAGACATATATGTCTCTGCACCATCTTACCAGACCAGCGAGCCCTGTAAAATGTGACATCATCTGCAATTCAACACCATGTGTTGAACCCTTTCCTTGATACAAACGCTTTTAAAACAGAGAATACCTAGATCAGATGGCTCATGCAGGAGCTACCTGATCAGGGTCTGCTCTGTTTGCTTATGGAATTATATTGTAGATATGGCCCTGCAGTTTCTTCCAATAAAAAAGATTTATATATAAGTGTAAATTTTGACAGCTCAATTAAATATGCGTCCAAATTAGATAATCCAACGATAAATTTTGAAAGAGTTATTTGGTTAAGGCAGAAACGACAGACATTGATCAGGCGGCTCCAACATGAATATACATGTACGCTGTTAGTAAAGATACCAAAACGTGTTGCTACGAGTAATTGTATTAACCATTTCCCTCATACAAACGTGTTTTTACGCATTTGCAAACAGAGTAGACCCAGATCTGACGGCTCCTAGAGGAGCCGTCTGATCAGGGTCTACTCTGTTTGCTAATAGAAGTTGATAGATCTGGTTCTTTAGTTTCTAGAATGGCTACACTATCCAACCTTCCATATTTCATTATAACTATTTTGTCCATGAATATTCAGTAGGTATTGAAATTTGAAACAAACATAGAACAGGGAAAGGGTTAAGAAAGAACGAAAGCTTCCATCAAATACTTTTATGCAAAACGTTTATCTTGCATATTGATCGTAGCATTATAAAACATGGTTTCTGCACATGTCCCATTTTTTGTACAAAAAAGCTTACGTTTAGTTACTTAGTTAGCCTACTATCTCAACTTATTTTACCATGTGCAAAAAAATAACATTCCAGCAATCTTTATACATGTAGTTTATTGTTATATATAGTTTATTGAATCCGTTATATTACGATCACTGGCAACTAGATATAATACAAAGAATGTGCTACTCGCAATTATTGAGTGAGCTCAAATCAAGTTATTATTATAAACTGAAAAAAATGACTAAATCAAACAGCCTAAACGGCATTTATTTAGTAAGACATATATTGATAATTTAACCCTTCTCTTGCTGAATTTTAAAATACATTTCTTCTTCTTTACCCATGCCCTGTTGTATAATTACATATATCTTCACCGTGCACAAGTATTTCGCTGTGCAATCACTGCTGTGGAGTGCAGGAGCTGTCTCATCTGGGTCTTCACTATTTACAGGTACGTATATTGACGTGAACAGCAAGCGAAGGGTTAACCACTTACAAGAGCCGTCTGATCTGCGTGTACTCTGTTAGCAAAGGCGGGAAAAGCGTTTATATTATGCAAAGATAAACATTATATATTTGAAAGCAGTCATCGGGTGTAGTAGCCTTTGCAAAGAGAGAACACTCAGATAAGACATTAAAACTGGACACGTCCTTTGGGGAAAATGATCCCATTTGACAAGAACTAAATGGAAGGACAGGAGAAAGATTTTGATTCCATGCGATGTTTTTGGAGCGTGTAATATCAGCAGACATTACTTTCCTTGTATCATTGTCTTCGTCATATTGGTGTCGTAACCACAGGGAGCAGTATCAAATTCATTCGGAAACTCGTACAAGATCCTACCTACACCGAATAATGAATGGTAAGCAATTCTAACCCATTTGCTCCCAGTGGATTCTTCCATTATATAAACATGGACGAATCCACTGGGCGCAAATGGGTTAATATAGCCATCAAATATTTCTCTCTATTACACATGTTTATTATAAGCTGTACATAACATCATGTAGAAACATCACGAGGTCATGTAGAAATACTATACATGTAGGACTGTTAAAATGGCATTTTAGTCAAAATAAGTTATGCATTATGTGATAAAAAGAATACGATGCTTGTAATCTACAAGTATAGACAATGAAAAACCAGTTTGATACGGTTACCTGTGGTCAATTAAAGAGCCCTAAACCCCATTCACCAGTTCACTCGTTTTATTGATACCTTTTATACGGTAAAACTCCTCTAAATCGACCACCAGAAAGATATTTTCTGAGTCTTACAGGCAGGTGGTAGCTTAATGCAGGCAAAGACATATACGTCTCTGATGTAGGATGAAAGTTATGCATAAAACTCCTGTTGGAACTTTCTGCCTTACTTTCGTCATGCACTTAGCAAACCACCTGCTTTTAAAGATACGTATGTTTATTAACAAAGTGGTCGTTTTAGGGGGTTACCGTGGTTACCACTCCTTACAGTAACACTAGCCAGCACAAGTTGTGTTTTTTTTCGTCAAGACTGATATTTGTTAATTTGTTATACCGGTATTTGGTGTTGTATACTGACCTTGAGGTTATTCTCGTAATCGTTTCTTTGCGGTGAAATGATCTTAAGTAATGACACAGTCTTCAAGAATAAATGCAAAATAATCATTTATATAGGTGCTTGCGTAATAATTCACCATAGTTCCCCTGTGTAATAATCAGGGTTGTAATTCGGTTAGAGTGTCAACAAACATGATCGTTGACCTTTTAACTTAGCTCTTGTCCCGCGTAATACCGGTAATATCTGATCCTATCTGGATATGTGGCAACTTTACTACTCGCCATTCGAACAAGCGTTTCAGAGTCTATTGACTTAAAGACTCACTCAGACTGCTTGGATCCTGATGAGACGCTGAGTTACCCGGTGTCTTATCTGGATCCAAACTGTTTATAAGATCAGGTTAGGTCGCGGATAGCGTGTTAACTTAGTATATCATTTCAAATACCGAAACTATGTTTATAAACTGTATATCTTATAGTGCTGTATAGAAATATTTCAAAGTTTGAATTTGTGATGCATTTTATGGTGCTACTTTTTCTTGACAGATCTGCCGTTTTCGTACCACCAGACCACGTGGTTATTAAAGCTTTTGCTTAAGTCTAAGTTCGTTCTCAAATATCTGCATGATTTGTAAGACTTTAAAATAAACCAAATAGCTGACCAGTCAAATACAATAGTTATAAAACGTCGTTTAGTTTGAGTCTGAGTCACGAATATTCCCAGACATCGTATTGGTCACATTTTGAGTTCAATCCAAAACTGACTAATCAAGCCTTTGAGAATGAACCCAGACTCAAATTCAGGACTTTCAGAATGAATTCTTACTAAAGGAAAAGGTTTTAAACAACAGGGCCAAGTTACAGATTGAAAATGAAAACATGAGGCGCTGGAACGTCTTTCTCTTGACATCTCCGCCGTTTTTGCGAATTTCATGTGACATTGCATAAAGACAATGTTTTGAGAGCGATAAGCGTGTGACATTTACAAAGTAATTTAACCCTTAGCCTGCTGTTATTGTTTCCATTTACTTTGGATTCCTTCAACCTTTTAAAATTCAGTTCGATTCAATTCTTTATTGCGTAAAACATACATGCGTATGCTTAGAGCAAGGTTGCATAAACATACGCAAGCAAAAACACGAATGAGCTGAACAGAAGAGCTGCGGTAACATGAATGGTAGATTACTATGGTTTACAGAAATTATTTAAAATATGGTTCCTTTATTAATTATCAATTAAATTTTGCTGGAGATACAGTGCTCCCTCTCTACAACGACACCCTTTGGGGTACGAATATTGTATGTGTTGTTCAGAGGGAGTTGTTATAGGGAGGGAAAATCAAACATAATTAGCTTGTTTGCAGATCCCCAGATAATGTGTATTTCGAGAACTAAAACCGTTATGACTCAATCAAACCCTATGTTGTGACCACTCTATAGAATCGTCACAAAGTGACGATTCTAAAGAGTGGTCACAACATAGGGTTTGATGGAGGCATAAAGAAAATACGTCATTGTTTCACTGTTTCGGAAACAGGGCCGTTGTAGGGAGGGAGCACTGTAAAACTATGCGAGTGCCAGCCAGCTTAGATCCTAGTGAGACCCCGAGCTGCTCCACGTCCCATCTAGACCCGCAAACGGCATCCAGGTTGCGCCTAGCAGGCGAAGGTTTAACCATTTCCTTTCTACACCTCTGTAAAATCACCTGTTGAAACCATTGTGATAAATAGAGCATTTGCTCCTATTGGAGCAAATGCTCTATTTATCGCAATGGTTTCTAACTACAAAATTCTAAAATTTTCCTTTTCTATAGTTAATGCTCCTTTTTCGGTAGATTTATTCAAAGTGGTTGGATCTAAAAATAGACTGAGAGGGAAATGGTTAAGTTCAGACGCCAGCTTAGAAATACCAATTAAATTTTATTTAGAAAAAACGCAATCTTAGTAAGATCAATTATATATCTCCTTACAAAAGAGTCCAGCTTAGAAAGACCAAAATAGATAGCTCATTACAAACGTTCTCTTTGTAGCAGTAATAATTCAAATAAAAAATTGTCAAAACCAGGACAACAAAACCATGTATTTTAATTCACAATAACCAGGAGTCTCATCAGGATCCAAGCTATTTTGACACTCGATTAGTATTTCTCAAAGGCTTGTTCGAATCGGAATTAGTCAACATTCCGCAAGATCCAACCAGACTCAATGATATAAACACAGCGCCAGATCCAACCAGACTACATGATATAAACACAGCGCCAGATCCAACCAGACTCCATTATATACACACAGCGCCAGATCCAGCCAGACTCCATGGTATAAACACAGCGCCAGATCCAACCATACTCCATGATATAAACACATGATATAAACACAACGCCAAATCCAATCAGACTCCATGATATAAACACAGCGCCTGATTTCGTTTAGAAAGGTAAGAACTGGTTTTCCTGTTTGATTTAGACGGTCACCGGACTTGTCTGGTTGGAAAAGAGCTTGAATCCTGATGAGACACTGATCAACTATTCGTCTCATCTGGTTCCTAACTGTTATACTTATTAAGGTCGCATTTAACTCGATAAGCATTAACACTTTACTCCATAGAGACATCGCATTGAACCTTCGCAGACAGAGTATAGATCCAGGTCATCACGAGCAATCTAATTAGGACCTAATTCGTTTGCTTACGAACTATTATACAGTAGAATCTGTCTTAAGAGCTCATCGAAAGAGGACTAGTTATGGGTCTGCAAGACAGGCGGTAGTTTAATGCAGGTCAAAAGTAATGCAGAAAGTTCCTACAGGAACAGCCTGCTTTCACACTGCTATGTTCAATAAATAACCGCTTAGGACATATTCTACATTAGATATAATTCAATTACATAGCTTCTGTGATCATAGTAACTACAGTAAAACCTCTCTATAACGGCCAATAAATTACATCAAGTATTGAGTGTTAAAGGCAGGTGGTTGCTTAAAGCAAGGTGAAAATAAAACAGAACGTTCCTATAGGAGCGTTCTGTTTTACTTCCACCTTGCTTTAAGCAGCCACCTGCCCTAAATACTAACTAACTGACACAATAGAGTGGCCGTTATAGAGAGGTTTTACCTGTATTCCCTTACTCGTGATTCCAGCTAATTAATATTCATACAGTCATTATTTCTAACATGAATATTCATTGAGTATTGGTGATAATTTTCTGTTGGGAGATTGAAATCAAAATTTACTAAGCATCGTAACGTAACAAAATATTTTATTTTATTTCTTTCAGATCATCACAGCAAATCAGATAACCTGGCCCTATTACCAGTGAAAACACAAAACTCATCTCTGTTGTTGTAACTACACTGTCGATACTGTCAGCTTATTAATTCACGACTTTTATTCATTATTCTGTTGTTAGTATGCCATAACAACCATTTTATGTGTTCCTTCAATTACATCTATAATGAAAGTTGGGCTTAGGTTTTCAAACATAAACGCCAGCGTTCATGGATTTGTTCTATTTCAAAATACATTCATATTGTACAGTAGTTGACTGTTAGAGTGTCGATGAGTTCGTCACATCCTATGTGAAATGTCTACATGGTGGGGAAGCTGGCCTGAGTGGCAACTCCACACTGGTTTTTGTCATTTCTGGACATCATAATGTATCCTTCCTGTCCCCAGCTACGGCCCCAGCTGAAAAAAGAAAAACACGGTTATCTATATTGTTTAATTTAACCCTTTCGCTGCCAATGCCGGATCTGTGATTACCTATGCAAACAGTTTGGATCCAGATGAGACGCCGAGTAACTCGGTATCTCATCAGGATCCAAACTGTTTGTTACTGTTACTGTTACTATGTTTTTGAAACAAAAATGAAGAAAATAAAAAAAATGAAATTTTGTAGCAGACAACAAATTTAGCAGACGACAGAATTTGGCAGCGAAAGGGTTAAGTTTATGTTTCTTCAGTTTCTATATATTTTCATTTCCCCATGAATCAGTAAAAACTGGACCATCGCATACAACAATTTATACCTGACGATAACATATCGCACACTGCATGCATAATTTACGCCAGACGATACATATCGTACTTATCATATAAGTTGTCCAAAAATAAAAGTGATAATGGATGTTGAGCACTGGGCGTGAAAAATCGAAAATCAACCAAGTAGAATTGTGTTTATAGAATACAGATGACACCACTTCCGTGTGACTTATACAAAGATCTATATCTGTAGTGTTACAAACTGAATATGGTATTTGAGACTTATAGCACATGTGAGATTTGTATTCTAGCTGAAACGTATACAAGAGATGATACTTGTATTCTAGCTGAGACTTATCCAACAGGCGATACTTTTATCCTGAGACTTATACCACATATAAGACATATATCCTAGCTGAGATACACACCACGGGATTTATATATCATAACCGAGACTTATATCACATGACATAAAATTATATCCTAGCTGAGACTTATATCACAGGACATATATCCTAGCTGAGACTTATATCACATGGCGGACTTATGTCCTAGGTGAAACTTTTACCACCGGCGAGACATATCCTATATGAGACTTACTTCCTTGACGAGGAAGCTCACACATAATATTTATTCATCCTACAAAGTTTTAAGTTATGTACTACGCATGGAAGCATGTTTGACTAACAGACTGACGGACAAAGGGAAGTCATACATAATATTTCATTAACCCATTCCCTCATACTGACGCTGTTTGACGTCACATATTGAAACCATTGTGATATCTATCATCATGGTTTTAAAACAAGACAATTCTATTTTTTCCTTTTAGTACTAAATGTTCTTTTTCGGTATATAAGAAATTGGGTCTAAATATAGCCTATAAAGGAATGGTCTAAAACGGTATATGAGGTAATGGGTCAATGCATTATTATTATTATTATTATTATTATTATTATTATATAGCGCTCTTTTCAAACAGGATATGCGCGTTCAAAAATAAACCCCTCTCTTAATCTACTTGTATTTCCGTTTTGCGCAGTGTATACTATCACCAGACAATGTGTATGTAGTATCATGTCTGATCTAGAACGTGACGAATACCGAACGTTCACGGGGATAGCCGATTATGCTACGGTTTACTTACCTGTTCTTTACAAGCCAGAAGTCTTTGCTTTCTTCTGTGCCATAACCAACAACCAAGACACCGTGGTCTAGTTTCTTGGTAGAGCAACGTCTCTCATTGTATACTCCAGATCTGTGGAAGACAATATTAACACATTAACACCTGCGATCCGATATATGTCATGAGACACAGGCAAACTGTGTTGACCCAGATCAGAGGGCTCCTGAGGTCAAAAGTGTTTATTGGTCCCATGGATGTCCATGTATAATACCTGTATATTGTGTGTTTCCGACCCCCCCCCCCCCCAGGCGCATTAACCCTTTCCCTCATATAAACGTGTTTTCACGCATTTGCAAACAGAGTAGACCCAGATCAGACGGCTCCTAGAGGAGCCGTCTGATCAGGGTCTATTCTGTTTGCTTATAGAATTTCAAAGATCTGTGTCTTTACTTTCTAAAATGGCTACAATATTCCACCTTCCATGTTTCATTTTAACTATTTTTCCATGAATATTCAATAGGTATTGAAATTCGTAATAAACATAGAACAGGGAAAGTGGATTGGTTCCAAAATGTGATTTGTACGAGGGATCTATAGGTAAGAATTTCGGCGCCAAATTTCTAATTGTCGTCTGCATTCCAATTTTTGTTAAAGCATTCGGTACGATAAGGAAATGAGATAAAGAAATGCAAATTTCAAAGGAATAAAGCACATATATAGAAATAGAGATTGAGACAAAAAGTGAAGTCCCTGATCTGGGACTGAACTATTTGTCGCGGTGCATTTATGCGACATCGGCGGTGAAAGGGTTAAGTTACATCTTCTAAGTTATAACCTGCCAAAATACGCTTTATGGGAAGACCTTGGTTTGGGTGTTCAAATACTAAATTCGTCATTTCTCTACCATGTGACCACTTTTTAGATTCGTCTCAAAGAGACAATCTATGCAACTGAAACTGAAAAAACATAGGGTATGTAACTAAATAAAAACATACTGTATGCCACTGAAACTATGAAAATCCACAGTGTATATAACTAGGTAAAACCATACTGTATGTCACTGAAACTGAAAATCCATAGTGTATGTAGCTAGGTAAAACCATACTGTATGCCACTGAAAATGTGCAAATCCATAGTGTATGTAACTAGATAAATCCATACCCTATGTCACCGAAACTGTGCAAATCAATAGTGTATGCCACTTAAACTGTGCAAATCCATGTATATAACTAGGTAAAACCATACTGTATGTCACTGAAACTGTGAAAATCCATAGTGTATGTAGCTAGGTAAAACCATACTGTATGCAACTGAAACTGTGAATATCCATAGTGTATGTAACTAGGTAAAACCATACTCTGTGCCACCGAAACTGTTAAAATCCATAGTGTATGCCACTAAAACTGTGCAAATCCATAGTGTATGTAACTAGGTAAAACATACTGTATGCAACTGAAACTGTGAAAATCCATAGTGTATGTACCTAGGTAAAACCATACTCTATGTCACCGAAACTGTGCAAATCCATAGTGTATGCCACTAAAACTGTGCAAATCCATAGTGTATGTAACTAGGTAAAACATACTGTATGCAACTGAAACTGTGAAAATCCATAGTGTATGTACCTAGGCTAAACATACTGTATGCAAATGAAACTGTGAAAATCCATAGTGTATGTACCTAGGTAAATCCATACTGTATGCAAATGAAACTGTGAAAATCCACAGTGTTTGTAACTAGGTAAAACCATACTGTATGCCACTGAAACTGTGAAAAAAAAACCTGAAACTGCTAATCGACAATGTAACTAACATTGTGTAAAACCATAGCGTATAAGACTGGGTAAAACATAGTATACGCAACTGGAACTGTAGCACGGCAGTTTATGTAACTAAAATTGTGAACAACGGCAGTGTGTGTAACTGGAAGTGTGTAAGGCCACCGTGTGTGTAAAACTACAGTGTATGCAGATGATATTGTGTAAAATCAGAGTGTATGCCGATGATATTGTGTAAATAAACACAGAGTGAGGTATTACACACCTGTACAGCTGGAATGAAGAGTGGCTGGCGTCAATACCAACGGAAATGGGTCCAACAGTTGCTACTGCTGACTTTAGATCGTCTTCACTTCCAGATTTGATGTCCATACAGCTTTGTTCAGTGGCACCAATGTTAGCTTCCTTGAACTCGCATGGGCCATTCTTAAATATGGTATGGAATGTATGCATACACTGTTTTGGTTACCTCTAATAAATACTCTCAGGCGTTATATATTTTAAACTGAGCTTCTTGCATTTTGTACGCAGGTGGTTGCTTAATGCAGAATTAAAGCAATAAAGAAAAATCCTAGGCATAAAAATGATGTTGCTGTTGCATTAACCCTTTCCCTGTTGTATATTCATGAAAGAAATAATGACGTCATGAATATTAATTAGATTATTTTCTAAAATGGCATATGAACACATGACATTTTGGCTCAGAAAGAAGCTGTATAATCAGATCTATATTACACCATAAGCAAACAGAGCAGATCCTGATCAGACGGCTCCTATAGGAGCCGTCTGATCTGGGTCTACTCTGTTTGCAGATGCGTAAAAATGTGCTTACATAAGGGAAAAGAGTTAAGCTACCACCTGTGATTTGAAAAAAACTTGTTCTTTATCTAATGGTTATTATATAGGGTTGGTCCAGATAAGATGCGCAAATAAAAACATTTTCAAGAATAAATCCTTTATATCTCCACCAAACCCTATATCATGACCACTCTTTAGAATCGTCTCTTCGAGACGATTATAAAGGATGGTCACAGCATAGGGTTTGGTGGAGAAATGACCATTTTAGTCTGTTGCTCTGTAATGCTATAATAACCTAATGTCGTGCTATGGATATAATAAGTTACTATTGGCTTTTATTGGTATGATTGCTCTATATGCATATTCTACCACTGTCAGTTAAATAAAGTACCCTTGGCTTGTATGGGTATGATTGCTCAGTGAGTAATTTGCTCTCTATACATATTCTACCATAGTGAGTTAAATAAAGTACCCTTGGTTTGTATGAGTTTGATTCCTCTATACGTGTATACATATTCTACCATAGTGCGTTAAATAAAGTACCTTTGCCTTGTATGGGTATGATTCCTCTGTGTCGATTCCTTTATTTTTGATGACGTAGGCAAATGCAAGATCCATAAGACCACCCTGGCAACCATGGTTACCTGAAAAAGACAAACAAATACGATAAAACCTGCCAATAACGACCACAAAAATTGTGTTAATTGTTTGGTATTTAGGGCAGGTACTCGCTTAAAGCAATGTGAAAGTAAAACAGAACGCTCCTATACGATTAGCTGATTGTTTATAATGGCGCTATGAACAAAACTGTCAAATCAGATCTACCCATACATGTATATATCGTAAGCAAATAGAGCAGACCCTGATCAGACGACTCCTATAGGAGCCGACTGATCTGGGTCTAATCTTTTTGCAAAGGCGTAAAAGGGCGTTTTTATGGAGTAAACAGTTAATACAGAGAGTAAGCTTTCTGCAGAACACTATTCCTGCATTATATTACTATCTGTCTTAACACGACCCAGAATTCAAGCTCTTTTGAGTGGTTGTTATAGAGAAGTTTACATGTTGAAAGACAGGCGTTCTACAGGGTTGTCCCGGCGTCCCACCAGGACCTAGTCTCTTTGGGACCTCTCTATAACGACCACTAAATTACATTAAGTATTTTGTGTTAAAGACAGGTTGATGCTTAAAGCAAGGTGAAAGGAAAACAGAACGCTCGTATGAGCGTTCTGTTTTACTTTCACCTTGCTTTAAGCAGCCACCTGTCCTATATACCAGTTAATTAACATAATTTAATGGTCGTTATAGAGAGGTTTTACTGTATTATTCTTCAAAGGGAAACATGATTCATGGTTTAATTAAAACCTAACGTAAATAATATCTGAAGACGGGAAACAGATGTCCACCATTTTTGCTGGTATCCTGTTTATTGCATTGAATTACACACCAGCACAGTAAGGTGGTAGGTATACAATATACACCAAATACAACACAGGAATTGTCTTGCACGCAGCCTTGGAACATTCCATCGAGTAACAATAAAGTCATAGGTATGAATCAAAAATAAATTCTCTTACACTCAACCCACCAGATGTCTATCAAGCTACACTTTAAAGATACACAACAAAGCTTACCCTCAGCCTTAGAGCAGTCCATCAAGTTACAATATAAAGGTACACAACACATCTTACACTCAACCCACCAGCTGTCTATCAAGGTACAATATAAAGGTACACAACAAAGCTTACCCTCAGCCTTAGAGCAGTCCATCAAGCTACACTATAAAGGTACACAACAAGTCTTACCCTCAGGCTTAGAGCAGTCCATCAAGTTCTTCTCTGAAAGGGACACCAGCTTTCCGGTCTTCTTAAAGTTCTGACCCTCAAGAGATCCAGTGGCGGAGAAGGACCAACAGGAACCGCACTGGCCCTGAATTAATACATCATAGGCTATTTATAGATACAACCTCTTTGAATAAATCTACCGAAAACGAGCATTAACTAGAGAAAAGGAACCTTTTAGAATTTTGTAGTTTGAAACCATTGTGATAAATGGATCAAATGCTCTATTTATCACAATGGTTTATCAAAGTGACTTACAGAGTCGTCAAAAGTCGTCAATATGAGGGAATGGGTTAAAGGGATTTAACTTAACGTTTATCTGATTGTCACTAAATCTGATAATTTTGAAGATAAATTAAACTTTCGAGTTTAGAGACTTTGTTTTAGAACGAAGCCAAGAAACAAATGGGAACCGCGTAAACACTGAAATTGATACTGAATAATAAATATTTATAATAGTAGTTATATTTATTTAATTATACATGAAGGAACCACACACAATCAGATAAATTTGAAAACAAATTAAACTTCTGGTTACCAGGATGTCAGATTGGGACCGAGAGTCGAATGGACCATGAAATTACCATGCAAACGTTTTTATGTCTATGATTTCTTTTGAATAAACATCCACACAATTACTCTGAGCTAGGTCTACAGTTTGTACAATTGCCTATTAAGGGACATTATGTACAAATGTGACAAATATCAGCTACTATGTATTTTGCTTTTTAATGTCCTTACCTGGTTTTTAATCTCAGTTACATAACCCTTTGGCCTCCAATCGACGGAATCGGGCAAGTCGGACAGTCTCACGTTAAGAGGTGGTGTGAATGATCCACAGGCTCCGGGCTTAGAGGCGTTGAATCTGTATCCGTTCATGACAGCCACGAATTCCTGGTTGGTCTGAAGAAATAACGATGATTATAAGTCCTGTTTAAAGCGCCCAATTAAACACAGGAGTCTTGAAAACTGGTTGTTAATTAATTAACCCTTTTACCGCCAATGTTGCAAAAATGCACCACGACAAATAGTGCAGTCCCAGGTCAGACACCGCCAAGGTCAAGGCGGCGTCTAATCAGGGACTTCACTTTTTGTCTCAAGCAAATATACCTGTGCTTTATTCCTTTGAAATTTGCATTTATTTATCTCATTTTCTAATTTTACCTAATGATTTAACAAAATTGGTTTGCAAATTTGGCGCCGAAAGGGTTGATGCAGGTCAATAGAAAGACAAACGACTTTTTTATGTCCTTTCTTCATTACTTTCGTATTGCATTTATCTATCACGTGCAACGCAAAACTAGACTTCTTTTATTATTGGTCACTTAAAGCATGTTTTACTGTAATTATCAAATCAAGTATTTCCTTCATAAACGCCATATCATTTTCGCAAACAGAATTGACTACGGAGCCGTCTGGCCAGGGTCTGCTCTGTTTGCGTATGCATTTATCTAATCATACAGATTTTGTTTAAGCCAACAATTCTATCATAAGGTTTTACCATATAAGAATTAAGTTAATGAATATTCTTGAAGTGATCAATTCAGACATACATATTCATTAGTGAATAATGTATGCCCACGTTTTTTCTGTTTACAATCTGCACACATAACGGCGCACATAAGCTACGCTAACTACAGATTACAAACTTTTCAGTTTGGTAAGATTTGTTGTATATTTAGCATTCTTCCGTGCAATATTTATTTTCTATATATCGAATACGAATAGTATCTATTGTTTGATCTGGGTCCAAACTGTACATAAAACCACTGGTTAAATCAGTCGGCAGAACGTTCGATTCCGGAACGGAAGGTTGACATTTCCTCTAAAGGAAGCCATTAGTCCTAGATAAAACCAAACAAACACGGAGATAGAAAAGACAGCTAACCAAATTCTCAATTTCTTCGCAACTACTAGTCAAATAACAATTTGCTCTGTGAGATACATTCCGTATCCATTCAAGTAACTTTGAGGTCTACTCTACAATGTGAGGTATACGTTACTCACCATGTCTCCATACTCGTTCATGCCCAGCCTGTATGTGTGAAGACCGCGGTCCGCCTCCAAGTTGTGGGTGTTGATGTATCTGATGTTGCTCTCCCAGATCATTCGCCTACAGGCAACGAAAAAGAAAGATAAACCTGTTACTCCATGGATACGCCAGCTAATCCTTACTATGCTTGATTTTCAAATAGACTATTCCGAAATTCAGATAGGTCATGTCATTATTTCCTACCTTAATATTCACGGAGTAAAGTATTAAATAGACTGGTGAGATACAACAGGCATTTTTTGTTTGGTCTAAATTTAATGAATATTGATAAGCTGAAGGGTTAAAATCCCAGACTGAGAATTCTTCATTTCGTTGGTCGTTCGTAACCCTTTCGGAAACCAAATTTCTAATTGTCGTCTGCTAATCAATTTTGATAAATAATTTGTTAAAATAAGGAAATGAGATAAATAAATGCAAATTTGGAAGTATTAAATCACATATATAGAAATAGAGATTGAGACAAAAAGTGAAGTCCCCGATCAGACGCCGCCTTGAAAAGGCGACGTCTGATCTGGGACTGCCCTATTTGTGGTGGTTCATTTATGCGACATTGGCGGTGAAAGGTTTAAGGATTCTATTTAACACCGTCTTACGCCAGCTCTTTGCAAGCTCTCACTGTAGCAGCAATTAAGGATCAGTTAACACTTTGCTCCATAAATACGATTTTCTCCGATTTTGCAATCTGAGTAGACCCAGACCAGACGGCTCCTTCTATGAAGTTTCTTTCGCAGCGAAAATGTCATTGTTAAAGTGTTATTATAAAAAAAACAGTCAATGGATAATTTCTTAAAATAATATTCATGGAGAAAAGGGTTAAAATGTTTGCGAATTAGTCAACCTCAGCCTAACGTACCTCATGGCATCAACTTCATTTTGATATCTTTTGTTGTGCGTGGCCTTGTATGCCTCCCACTCGTGGTTGAGAGCGGAGTCAAAAGGAAGAGCCAGTGCCACTACCAGCAGACAGGAAAGAGCTGCTACCCGAAACATCTGCAATGACAATCAAAACACTGAGAGTACTGATAGGCAGCGAGGTGCTATAGGAAACGGCTTGTTAACTCTTTCGCTTCTATAAATACCTATGCAAGCAGTTTGGATCCAAACTATTTGTTATTGTGATCATTTGTTGGTTTTTTTTATAAAAGATGGAAGAACATTTTACAAATGAACATTATAGATGTGAAATATGTTGCTGACGACATTATTTGTCAGCGAAAGAGATAAATGGAAGGTGTTTATGGAATGTGAGTGGTTACCGTAAACATATTAGCAATAAAAATATTTGATGTTGTATAGATATGTATGGCGAGGTTTAGATGGTACACAGTTTTGATCCAGATGTAATGAGGAATAACTTGGCGAGTAAACACCGGTTGACATTCTGCTCACAGTTGTGAAGAATGATTTAGGACAAATTACGCTGATAGAGATTGTAGCAGACCAATGTCCTTGCAGAAGTCCCTACAACGACCCTCTCAATAACGATTCCCTCCTTACAACAACGCATGTCACTGTTTCCGAAACAACAAGGCTCCAGAAACAACTTTTTTCCATCGTATTTTCTTTATGCCTCCATCAAACCCTATGTTGTGACCACTCTTTAAAAGTGACGATTCTAAAGAGTGCTCAAGTGACGATTCTAAAGAGTGGTCACAACATAGGGTTTGATTGAGGCATAACGGTTTTAGTTCTCGAAATACACCTTATCTGGGGATATGCAAACAAGCTAATTATAATCCCTATAACAACTCCCTCTGAACAACACATACAATCTTCGTATCCCAAAGGGTGTCGTTGTAGAGAGGGAGCACTGTACCCAACTGACTTTATTTTCCTGTTTGCCTGTTTGTGTCCGCATTTCATTATTAGATCAATATTTCCCGTCTCTCCCCCCCTCCTCTCACCAATCTCCGGCTTTTATTCCTCTCTGTCCCCCTCTCTATTTCTCTCTGTGGGTGTGTGTTTCAGTCATCCGTCTGTATTACCCCTTATGTCTTTCTCTCTTTTTCTATCTCTATTTCTCTCATACTTGTCTTTCTGTCCCTTCTCTTTCTCTCTCTCCCCCTCTCTCTCACCTGTCGCTCTTTTATCAGCTTAAATCAACGATTTTATTTACTCTGATCCATGACAATGCATAAATGTTATCTTTATCTGCCCTAATGCATAAATGTTATCTTTATCTGCCCTAATGCATAAGGTGCATACTTTTCAACTCTATAAAACTGAAAACTTCCATATGACCTTAAAGCTTGCATTTGGGACTGCAAAATAATCGCAGCTGAAAGAATAAGTAGCAGCTGTGCAAATATTACCAACTTACGAGATATGTGTACTTAAATGCATCTAACTTTCATTTAAAGGGACCTTCCTGCAAGCGTTATTTAAATGCATCTATATTTCTTCTTGCAATAATTCTTTTATAGAATATAATCTTTCGACAATAGTTTTTTAAACAAATAGTCTAGATGAACACAAGGAAAGAGAAAAACTCTACTTACTATTTATCACTGTGTAGTCCGATCTGAAAGAAAACCCTCAAACCAATGCGACCTGCCTAGGTAATCGAGCTCTTTTATAACATAATTCTGATCAAACAGGTCACATGATTACCACGAGGAAGGTTTGATTCCCCAAGTTGTCATATGAAACGAACATGACCGGACCATGTGATAACAGTTATGTACCACGTGTCGACATTGTTTACGGAGCGCTTGCTGATAAGCCGGTTAAACTGCTTTAATTTCGGACACAAGCTGAACTTGTTCTAGTTGTGTTATCTAAATTTAAAAGTGGCGTAATCATTTAAAATGCTATTTTGTGAATTTAGAAGATGACTGTTTTTAATCCATTTGTTCCCAGTGGATTCTTCCATGCTTATATATTGGATGTGTCTATCTTTTATCTAAGGGATGTCTGGTCTAAATTTTCATTTTTGTTTTGTTTTATATTAAATTTCCTATCAGCAAACAGTGTAGACTCTGATCAGACGCTGCGATATGCGGCATCTGATCAGAGTCTACATTGTTTGCCTACGTTCCATATATGGGATCGTGGAAGCAAATGGGTTGAAATTTTCCTTCACATACCCTTTTTTACCCCTTTGCAAAGAGAAAAAAACCCAGATCAGACGGCTCTTGCAGGAGCTATCTGATCAGGGTCTGCTCTGTTTGCTTATTTAATTATAATAGATATATATCTACAGTTTCTATCAAGACAAAAATTTCTACATATGCCATTGTAAAAACAGTCCAATTAATTTTAATGACGTCATTATTTCTTACATAAATATTCAACATTGAAGTGATTAAAATTATACGGGCCAAATAGTTCAGTTAACCCGTTACTCCATGAATATTCATGTAAGAAATGATGTCATACGATTATTAACCCTTTCGCTGCCAATGTCGGATCTGTGATTACCTATGCAAACAGTTTGGATCCAGATGAGACGCCGAGTAACTCGGCGTCTCATCAGGATCCAAACTGTTTGTTACTGTTACTATGTTTTTGATCCATTATTTCTATGTGCACATTGTGTTGGCTTATTCAGTTCTGTTGTCTAGATCCATTATTTCTATGTGCACATTGTGTTGGCTTATTCAATTCTGTTGTCAAGATCCATTATTTCTATGTGCAAATTGTGATGGCTTATTCAATTCTGTTGTCTAGATCCAAACTGCCTACTTTGTTAATCCTCCGTTTTTGTCGTGTAGCAGTTAACCCTTTATTCTATGAATATACATGTCAGAAATAATGACGTCATGGATATTGATTAGCTGGGTTTTTTTTTATTATAATATAAGAAACGGGAATGTTGGCCATGGCAGAAATTAGGGAATCAGATCAATGTTATTTTTCAAGCAAACCAGAGCAGACCCTGCTAAGAAGGCTACTACAGGATCCGTCTGATCAGTGTCTACTTTGTTTGCAAATTTATGTATTTAAAGGTGATTATATGGAGTAAAAGTTGTGGTTAATGACAAAAATAACATAATTTGACCACAGTATACAATGAATAAGTAATATTCATTGTAGGTCCACGCCGTTTCGATACATGTTTTTATTTTCCGGGTTCATTCCACAGGTGGAAGAAAAATATACCATTGTATAGAATGCTCCCGGAAAATAAAATATGGAAACGGCCTGAACCCACAATGAGTTTACTCTTTCATTTTATACTGTGGTCAATTGGCATTATTTTTTCACACACCCTCTGCATACGACTGATGGGTGTTGTCAACATGGTTTGCAGTGATCATGTAACCATTTCCTCGATTATTTCACTGTGACTGGCTTTCTCAGACATTAAGGAGAATGTATAGTGTTCTGTGCAGATACAGTAAAATCACCATTCAGTAAAATCTCGATTATTCGATGATTCGAACAATAAAATACGCATCATTATCGAGCTTTAAGACATGTGGCTGCTTAATGAATGGTAAAAGTCACGCAGAAAGCTCCTCTAGGAGCTTTCTGCGTGACTTTCACCATGCATTAAGCAGCCACCTGCCTAAAAGGGTCTAAATTATTCTATAAAGAAAAAATCGAAGAATCAAGCTTTACTGTAGACGAATTTAGGCTATTCAAGGCATGTGACTACTTAACCCATACCCTCATAGGCTATTTTTAGATGCAACCTCTTTGATTACATCTACCGAAAAGGAGCATTAACTAGAGAAAAGGAAAATTTTAGAATTTTGTAGTTTGAAACCATTGTGATAAATAGAGCATTTGCTCCTATAGGAGCAAATGCTCTATTTATCACAATGGTTTCAAAAAGTGACTTTTACAGAGTCGTCAAAAAGTGGCTTTTATAGAGTCATCAAAAGTCGTCAATATGAGGGAATGGGTTAGTGCAGGATCGCAATCATGCAGATAGCTCCCACAGGTGTTTTCTACACGACATTCATCCTGCATTAAGCTGACACCTGTCTTTAATGTCGATAATGATATACATACCAGTATTCGAATAATCGAAAAAAAAATGTAGATGTTCTGGATGAACTTACATGCCTTAACAACTTAAATGCTGAATTTTCGAATTCTGTGTTTAACTCTTTCCCTGTTGAATATTCATAAAAGATATTGACGTCATGACTATTTATTACCTGAAAGAGCAGACCTTGGTCAGATGGCGACGAAATACACGTAGTCTTGACCCAGACCAGAGGGCTCCAAACTTGGATGTTAGTTGTTTATAAATAATTTTTTTGTTTGCGATGCTTCATACCAGTTATGACAAATGGGTGGGTTAAATGATAATGAACGTACTAGGTACTGATTAACCCTTTCCCTGTTCTGTGTTCATTTTAAATTTCAATACCTACTGAATATTCATAGATAAAATGATTATAACGAAATATGGAAGATGGAAAAGTGTAGCCATTTTAGAAAGTAAAGACACAGATCTTTGAAATTCAATTAGCAAACAAAGTATACCCTGATCAGACGGCTCCTCTAGGAGCCGTCTGATCTGGGTCTACCCTGTTTGCAAATGCGTGAAAACACGTTTATATGAGGGAAAGGGTTAAACTTCCTTGTTACAGTAGACTCTGAAACGACCATGGATGTATTGAAGACATGAGTCTTAAAAACAGGTAGTTGCTTAACCCTTTCCCTATTCTATAATTTGGTCCATATTGGAATACCTACTGATTATTCATGGACAACATAGTTATAATGAAACATGGAAGGTGGAACATTGTAGCCATTTTAGAAAGTAAAGAAACAGATCTATCAAATTCTGTTAGCAAACAGAGTAGACCCTGATCAGACGGCTCCTCTAGGAGCCGTCTGATCTGGGTCTACTCTGTTTGCAAATGCGTGAAAACACGTTTATATGAGGGAAAGGGTTAATGCAGGGTGAAAGTAATGTAGACAGCTCCTACTATTCATTAGCGAACTCCTTCACATATTTAATTTTGATGGTGTTTCTGCAAGAATTCATATATTCATATATACTATAGCAATTAGTTTACGAAGCAAACAATGCAGGCAGAACGGCGGCTTCAAACAGATTCTGCTGTACGAGTTATATTGAACAATAGATAGAGTGACGACTTTAGACAGGTTCTGCTGTACAAGTCATGTTGAATAATAGATAGAGTGACGACTTTAGACAGGTTCTGTACAAGTCATGTTGTACAATAGACAGAGTGGCGGCTTCAAAGAGGTTCTGCTGCACGAGTCATATTGAACAATGGATAGAGTGGCGGCTTTAGACAAGGTGACGGCTCAAGACTGGTTTTGCTATACGATTGATATTGAACAATAGACAGAGTGACGGCCCTAGACTGTTTTGCTATACGAGTGATATTGAACAATAGACAGAGTTACAGCTTTAGACTGGTTTTTGCTATACTAGTGATACTGAACAATAGACAGAGTGACGGCTTTAGACTGGTTTTGCTATAGGAGTGATACTGAACAATAGACAGAGTTACAGCTTTAGACTGGTTTTTGCTATACAAGTGATACTGAACAATAGACAGAGTGACGGCTTTAGACTGGTTTTGCTATAGGAGTGATATTGAACAATAGACAGATAGACGGCTTTAGACTGGTTTTGCTATACGAGTGATACTGAACAATAGACAGATAGACGGCTTTAGACTGGTTTTGCTATACGAGTGATACTGAACAATAGACAGAGTTACAGCTTTAGACTGGTTTTTGCTATACGATTTATATTTAGACAGGTTCTGCTGTATGAGCCACGGTGAACAATAGACAGTGTGACGGCTCTAGACTGGTTTTGCTATACGAGTGATACTGAACAATAGACAGAGTTACAGCTTTAGACTGGTTTTTGCTATACGATTTATATTTAGACAGGTTCTGCAGTATGAGCCACGGTGAACAATAGACAGGGTGGCGGTTCTAGACTGGTTTAGCTATACGAATGATACTGAACAATAGACAGAGTGACGGCTCTAGACTGGTTTTGCTATGCGAGTGATACTGAACAATAGACAGAGTGGCGGGTTTAGACTGGTTTTGCTATACGACTGATACTCAACAATAGACAGAGTGGCGGCTTTAGACTGGTTTTGCTATACGAGTGATACTGAACAATAGACAGAGTGACGGCTCTAGACTGGTTTTGCTATACGAGTGATACTGAACAATAGACAGAGCGGCGGCTCTAGACTGATTTTGCTATACGACTGATACTCAACAATAGACAGAGTGGCGGCTCTAGACTGGTTTTGCTATACGAGTGATACTGAACAATAGACAGAGTGACGGCTCTAGACTGGTTTTGCTATACGAGTGATACTCAACAATAGACAGAGTGACGGCTCTAGACTGGTTTTGCTATACGACTGATACTCAACAATAGACAGAGTGACGGCTCTAGACTGGTTTTGCTATACTAGTGATACTGAACAATAGACAGAGTGACGGCTCTAGACTGGTTTTGCTATACGAGTGATACTCAACAATAGACAGAGTGGCGGCTCTAGACTGGTTTTGCTATACTAGTGATATTGAACAATAGACAGAGTGACGGCTTTAGACTGGTTTTGCTATACGAGTGATACTGAACAATAGACAGAGTTACAGCTTTAGACTGGTTTTGCCAAGATGATTTATATTTAGACAGGTTCTGCTGTATGAGCCACGGTGAACAATAGACAGAGTGATGGCTTTAGACAAGTCCTGCTATACAAGTGTTATTGAACAATATTTTATTCGACCTTTAACCGAGTTTTGAGTTCGTCTTTGTTCTAGTTTAAGACAATTCACCCCTATGTCAATGCCTTATCGTTCCAGCTATAATAGCAGCAGGGAATTCACAAAGATAAGGAACATACAACAGAACTTATCCTAAGCGACCATTCATTTATTGAACATAGGGTTTTTTAAAATAGGTAGTTGCTTAATGCAGGACAAAAATAATGCAGAAAGCTCCATTTAGGAGCTTTCTGCATTACTTTTGCCCTGTATGAAGCTACCATTAGTCTTAGCGACCCATACTGAGACTCGTTTTTCATGACCACTGTAGACAAGCTCTATTGTGTCACATTACTCTGATACTGCTGGAGAATGTCATGTCTGTTCAATCTTCCATCTGCTACCTGCATGCATAGTACTAACGCCCGAGCTGATAAGCGTTTGAATTGAATCATAATGGCCGATGCTAAATAAATTACACCCTGGTCAAACTGATCAGGATCCAAATTGTTAAATTTTAGTCAGATATTTGGTTTAAAGCAATTTGAACAGCTTATTTAATTTAAAGGAATCATTTAAAAATATTTGATTGAGGTAACCTTAATGACAGATGCCAAAAGGGTTTCCGATATTTCGTAAGTTTAAAGAATTTACCGCAACTATTCAGAACATCGCATACCAGACATTTTTAGCCTTTTCGTAAGTTCTTCTTCTTCTTCTGTTAGTGTACCGACCCCACTCTGGGACAATGTCGTACAAGCTGTCGGTGAATTCAGGATAATAAATACCAAACATTGTGGATCCAGATGAATCCCTGAATAATTAAGTGTATTTTTGGGAAACAATGTGTCTTGACAAAATATATGGGAAAAACATCTGCTTTGAGAAGAATTGCATCAGACAACAATTACTTAACGCGCTAAAAGTTAATACAAAAGCCAAGTCATTCTGAATAAACTATTCACTGCCACTAATGTTCGCCTGCAATATTCGATGTCTCCCACAATTTGCATTGTTTAACTGTTTTGGCGCCAAATTTAAAAGTGTCGTCTATACAAACATGTAGCTAGCTGACCAGTATGTTTCCTCATGTAAAAAAAAAAATTAAACCTGGATGGACGGGTATACGAAAATGTTTGTTGTTGTTTTTTGTATCAGGGGTTGTACGTCACTTATAAATACGGTATTCCAGTCATATCGCGACGTGCAGCTAATGTACAAGTGGAGGAATGAAGACCCGAGAGTCTTTTTCTTGCATGGAACGAATTGTATTACACAAAATAACACCCACCCGCGTAGAACTACTGGCCTACCATAAATCAAATAAGACCACTGGATTAAGATTATACCCACTTCCGATACGGAATGTTGCGGACTTAGTCCTCGGCCGCTTCATGTCAAAACTTTAAAAATGGTGATAGTAGCTTCTGCACAGTTAGTACACTCGGTGCGTGAGGAATTATTGGCCCGGTGTCAGCATAATGTGACAGTTATGGAATAAATACATATGTTTATCATTGCTTTACTCTAAACACAATAAGGGATCAGGTTCTCATTTTACGAAAGACTGTAAGACGAAACTAATTGTAAGTCATAATTGATAATAGATACTATTCACATAGCCGATATTATCACATAGTCCAGCAAGAGATACTATAGACAGAAATTATCACATAACACAACATGTGATAATAAAGATAGAAATTTCCGTACGTCTTTACATACGACAATCGCAACTACGCCCATTACTAAGTCCCTATCCTACAGTAGTGCACAGTGTCACAAGAACAAGTCATAGCAAATACTCGATCATACAGCTGCACACTCTACCACGAGTAAAAATCATGCCTTTAGCCTATATCATACAGTAGTGCATACTGTTACGAGAACAAGTCATAGCTAAGCGTCTATCATACAGATGTACACACTGTCACGAGAACAAGTCATAGCTAGGCATCTATCATACAGCTATACACACTGCCTCGGATACAAGTCATAGCTAAGCGTCTATCATACAGCGGTACACACTGCCACGAGAACAAGTCATATCTAAGCGTATATCATACAGCTGTACACACTGTCTCGGGTACAAGTCATAGCTAAGCCTCTATCATACAGCTGTACACACTATCACTAGTACAAGTCATATCTAAGCGTATATCATACAGCTGTACACACTGTCTCGAGTACAAGTCATAGCTAAGCATCTGTCATACAGCTGTACACACTGTCACTACTACAAGTCATAGCTAAGCGTCTATCATACAGCTGTACACACTGTCTCGAGTACAAGTCATAGCTAAGCATCTGTCATACAGCTGTACACACTATCACTAGTACAAGTCATAGCTAAGCGTCTATCATACATCTGTACACACTGCTGCAACGAGTAAAGGTCATAGCTAAGCGTCTATCATACAGCGGTACACACTGCCACGAGAACAAGTCATATCTAAGCGTATATCATACAGCTGTACACACTGTCTCGGGTACAAGTCATAGCTAAGCGTCTATCATACAGCTGTACACACTATCACTAGTACAAGTCATATCTAAGCGTATATCATACAGCTGTACACATTGTCTCGAGTACAAGTCATAGCTAAGCATCTGTCATACAGCTGTACACACTGTCACTACTACAAGTCATAGCTAAGCGTCTATCATACAGCTGTACACACTGTCTCGAGTACAAGTCATAGCTAAGCATCTGTCATACAGCTGTACACACTATCACTAGTACAAGTCATAGCTAAGCCTCTATCATACATCTGTACACACTGCTGCAACGAGTAAAGGTCATAGCTAAGCGTCTATCATACAGCGGTACACACTGCCACGAGAACAAGTCATATCTAAGCGTATATCATACAGCTGTACACACTGTCTCGGGTACAAGTCATAGCTAAGCGTCTATCATACAGCTGTACACACTATCACTAGTACAAGTCATATCTAAGCGTATATCATACAGCTGTACACATTGTCTCGAGTACAAGTCATAGCTAAGCATCTGTCATACAGCTGTACACACTGTCACTACTACAAGTCATAGCTAAGCGTCTATCATACAGATGTACACACTGTCACTAGTACAAGTCATAGCTAAGCGTCTTTCATACATCTGTACACACTGCTGCAACGAGTAAAGGTCATAGCTAAGCCTCTATCATACAGCTGTACACACTGTAATCAGTACAAGTCATAGCTAAGCGTCTATCATACAGCTGTGCACACTGTCGCCAGTAGAAGTCATACTCAAGCCTCTATTATACAGCTGTACACACTGTCACGAGTACAAGTCATAGCTAAGCCTCTATCAAACAGCGGTACACATTGCCACGAGTACAAGTAATAGCTATGCGCATATCATACAGCTGTTCACACTGTCACCAGTACAAGTCATAGCTAAGCGTCATCATACAGCTTTATACACTGTCACGAGTACACGTCATAGCTAAGCGTCTATCATACAGCTGTATGCACTGTCACGAGTACAAGTCATAGCTATGCGTATATCATACAGCTGTACACACTGCCCCGAGTACAAGTCATACTTAAGCCTCTATCATACAGCTGTACACACTGTCACGAGTACAAGTCATAGCTACACGTATATCATACAGCTGTATGCACTGTCACGAGTACAAGTCATAGCTATGCGTATATCATACAGCTGTACACACTGCCACGAGTACAAGTCATACTCAAGCCTCTATCATACAGCTGTACACACTGTCACGATTACAAGTCATAGCTAAGCGTCTATCATACAGCTGTACACACTGCCACGAGTACAAATCATAGCTAAGCCTCTATCATACAGCTGTACACACTGCCACGAGTACAAGTCATAGCTAAGCGTCTATCGTACAGCTGTACACACCGCCACGAGTACAAGTAATAGCTAAGCCTCTGTCATACAGCTGTACATACTGTCTCCAGTACAAGTCATAACTAAGCGTCTATCATACAGCTGTACACACTGCCACGAGTACAAGTCATAGCTAAGTCTCTATCATACAGCTATACACACTGCCCTGGGTACAAGTCATAGCTAAGCGTCTATCATACAGCTGTACACACTGCCACGAGTACAAGTCATAGCTAAGTCTCTATCATACAGCTATACACACTGTCACGAGTACAAGTCATAGCTAAGTCTCTGTCATACAGCTGTACACACTGTCACGAGTACAAGTCATAGCTAAGTCTCTATCATACAGCTATACACACTGTCACGAGTACAAGTCATAACTAAGTCTCTGTCATACAGCTGTACATACTGCCCTGGGTACAAGTCATAGCTAAGCGTCTATCATACAGCTGTACACACTGTCACGAGTACAAGTCATAGCTAAGCCTCTGTCATACAGCGGTACATACTGACACGCGTATGTCCTGCTACAGTTCTACTCAAGCACCCATGTGCTGTTGGTAAATATTTCCCTTTTTGCTAAGTTGTGCTATTAAACTACTGTTCGAATGGCGAACAGCTCGGATTTTGGTGAGACACTTCTCGTCTGAATGCACGTTGTTTTCATATGAGAGCAAAGTCGCAATTAACATTATAAAGTTTAAATACAAAAACCAAAAAGAAAATCATACAGTTTAATCGCTAATCTTCGTGTTAGCGGATTAAATCAGCGTTTTTTGCAAATTTTCTTATCAGGCCGAATTGCCCATTTGAAAATTTAGTCTAGAACACTGCAAATGTTTTATCAACATGTCATCTAATACAACTTGTAATATTACATGTACACCGGTATTTTAAAAGGCACACAATATAACCTATCTGCACCTGTTCTGTTGAGTCGACATGGCCAAGTCTGCTATTCGAATTGTTCCAATTTGAGTATGGGGGGATAAATCAACGTCTTTAAAGTATCGAAACTATTGTGGCAAGTAAACAGGGTAGACTCTGATCTAGGTCACTCTGCCCAATTTCCATATATAATATATATTGACGTGAAACTGTCATGTGACTCGACATGCTACCGGTCATGTGACTTGTTACATGCAGGTCATGCGATTCATATCGAGGTGCAACAACTTCAACACAGTCAACTGTGTGTAATGACAGTTATACTGGACCCTGTATCACTTCAAATCGATGATTTTAACCCTTTCACCGCCAATATCGCATAAATGCACCACGACAAATAGTGCAGTCCCAGATCAGACGCCGCCTTGAAAAGGCGGCGTCTAATCAGGGACTTCACTTTTTGTCTCAATATCTATTTCTATATGTGTGTTTTATTCCTTTGAAATTTGTATTTATTTATCTCATTTCCTTATTGTACCGAATGACAAACAAAAATTGGATTGCAGACGACAATTAGAAATGTGTTGCCGGAAGTGATTAATCTGTATTAGTTTTCCAAATTGACTTACAGGTAGATAAGTTTAAGCTGTACTGAATTTATTACGAAGATGATTGATAACAATGAACCGTCAAACAATCCTTACACAACTCTTCTCTCTCAAACAATCCTTACACAACTCTTCTCTCCCAAACAATCCTTACACAACTCTTCTCTCTCAAACAATCCTTACACAACTCTTCTCTCCCAAACAATCCTTACACAACTCTTCTCTCTCAAACAATCCTTACACAACTCTTCTCTCTCAAACAATCCTTACACAACTCTTCTCTCCCAAACAATCCTTACACAACTCTTCTCTCTCAGACACCGCTTACCTCATGAATATTCATATAAGCAATTACAGTAAAATTTCGATTATTCGATCACTAAAATACGCATCATTACCGATCTTTAACCAATTACCTCATAGGCTATATTTAGATACAGCCTCTTTGAATAAATCTACCGAAAAGGAGCATTAACTAGAGAAAAGGAAACTTTTAAAATTTTGTAGTTTGAAACCATTGTGATAAATAGAGCATTTGCTCCTATAGGAGCAAATGCTCTATTTACCACAATGGTTTCACAAAGTGACTTTTACAGTCATCAAAGGCCGTCAATATGAGGGAATGGGTTAAGACAGGTGGCAGCTTAATGCATGGTGAAAGTCATGCAGAAAGAGCTTTCTGCATGGCTTTCACCATGCATTAAGCAGTCACCTGCCTAAAAGGGTCCATTTTTTCTACACAAAAAATTTCGAATAATCGAGATTTTACTGTATAAATATTTATTAGATTATATTTTATAATAGTTTATGAACATAATTATAATGTGATGACCATAGCAAAAAATGTAGAATCAGATCAATATTATTCCATAATCAAACACAGCAGACCCTGACCAGTCGTCTCCTACAGGAACTATCTGATCTAGGTCTACGCTGTTTGCAAATACGTGAATGAGACGTCTATACCCGGTAAAGGAATAGACGACGTATACAATAAGTTACCCGTTATCGGTCTGAAAAACTGACGCCTGCTCAAAATATTTCATTAGAATCGGTCTTGCTCTAAACATGAGCAGCCAGATGCTTGAAAATGAAGTCAGACTCTAGAAAACAAGTTTTATAACATCGGGACCCGGGTTGCCCTTTTAAAGAAAATGTTGAAAAGAATGAGACATTGTGTGAGAAGATCTGTATCCATGCTTATAAAGCTTTTTAGTTGAGTCTGAGTTTGTTCTCAAGCTTTTGAGCCTTTGGCTCAAATCTGACCAAAACACTTAAGAACGAACTCAGACTCAACTAAAAAGTTGTTGGAAAAATGTTCAATGTTTTCACTATATGTTTCTGTAGAAAACTGGTCACCCCTGGGGCGAGATAAATTTTGACCCCAGGTACATAATTTTTATAACTTTTGTAGAAGACCTGAAGTTGATGCTATGTGCCAAATATGAAAGCTGAGAACCTTCCAGTTTCAGAGGAGAATGTTTTCAAAGTTTTCACAATATGGTATAGAAAACTGGCCTCCCCTGGGGCGGGCCACATTTTACCCTAGGGGCATACTTTATATAACGTTTGTAGAGGACATGAACATGGTGCTATGTGCCAAATATGAAAGCTGGGAACCTTCCAGTTTCAGAGGAGAATATTTTCAAAGTGTTCACTATTATGTTTCCATAGAAAACTGGCCTCCCCATGGGGCCGGGCCAATTTTGACCTTAGGAGCATACTTTATATGTCTTTTGTTGAGGACCTGAACATGATGCTATGTGCCAAATATGAAAGCTGAGAACCATCCAGTTTCAGAGGAGAAGATTTTCAAAGTGTTCACTATATGTTTCTGTAGAAAACAGGCCACCCCTGGGACGGGGCTTATTTTGACCCCAAACATAACTTATATTACTTTTGTAGAAGGCCTATACAGATGATGCTATGTGCTAAAGATGGAAGATGAGAACACTGTAGATCCAGAGGAGAGGATTTTTAAAGGTTCAAATTGTTGACGACCGACGACTGACGACGCACGACGTACGCCGACGGACATCAGGCGATCACAAAAGCTCACCATGCAACCCTTTTTTCTTTTTAGTAGCAATGTCCTTGACATTTGGATTACGCATGCACCAAAAAGCTTTCTTTCTGTTCAAGCTTTCTATGTACTAACTAGGGTCAAAGCGTCCAAAAACCATTTTACTATTCCTTAACCTTGAGCTTATCTCTATGCACTCACAGACTTCGTCTCTATGCACGTCTCTATACATGCACAGTGTCTTTAGTTACAATATATCTCATCTTACTAAATGTATTATCCTAAAACTAAAAGTTCTATGCCAATAAGTGGCAACTGATCTGAATCTACATGTATTCAAATGTCTATTGATCCAAATGTACATTTGAATATGTATACAGTAGAATCTGTCTTAAGCGGTCATTCATTTATTGAACATAGGGGTCTTAAAACCAGGTGGTTGCTTTAATGCTGGGCAACTGTAATTCCTTTAAGAGCTTTCTGCATTACTTTTGACGTGCATTAAACTACCACCCACCTTACATACTAACAATAATAACTCTTTTTGACGACCGCTTAACCCTCCTTTCGGCGCCAAATTTCTAATTGTCGTCTGTAATCCAAGTTTGTTAAATCATTCAGTAAAATAAGGAATGAGATAAATAAATGCACATTTCAAAGGAATAAAGCACATAAATAGAAATAGAGATTGAGACAAAAAGTGAAGTCCCTGATCAGACACCGCCTTGAAAAGGCGGCGTCTGATCTGGGACTGCACTATTTGTCGTGGTGCATTTATGCGACTGCGGCGGTGAAAGGGTTAACCCATTCCCTATGCAAACGCAACCTCCAACGCAGTTATCTCCCCTAATCGCTACGCTGAAGACCGCACATGGTGACAAGGGAGATCACTGTGAGGAGTTTGATGCAAACGATGTGGATCGTGATGAGACGCCGAGCGATTCGGTGTCTCATCTGGATCCAAGCTGTTTGTTGCTGTGTTAATATTTTGATAGAAAAAAGAATGAAAAATACACAAACGAAAATTGTAGCAGCCGACAAATTTAGCAGACGACACTATTTGGCAACGAAATGGTTAAAAAAAGGAAGAAACCTAGAATACGACGATATAGGATATATTGAATTATCTCCCTTTCATATTTGTGCAATCTATTATGGTTAAGCTAATGTATCCCGACAGAGATGTAAAGTATTATGGACAAGCTTAATGTATCCAGACAGAGCTGTAACGAATCCAAATGTAATAACAAGATAAGCATTAACCCTTTACTCCAAACCGTCTGATCAGAGTCTTCTCTGTTTGCTTGTGGTATTACACGTATATATATATAATTCGAGTTTCTGCCATGCACATTCATGTGTCCATATGCTATTATAAAACTTAATCTAATTAATATTCATATTATCATTATTTCTAACGTGAATATTCATGGTCGGTGAGTGCGAGACCCACGACCAACGCATGTATGGGCAGAAACTTAGACGACACAGCAACACTAGTAGTTGACAATTTTATTGGGACAAATATCGTATCAACGATGGCAATCATCCATGCTTAATTATGGTATGGTGACATGTGCCTGAGAATTTCCGTAAATGTTTTGTGCCGTACACGTCCACCGGCCGTTGTGATCGGCTGGGACATAGTGGTTAACATACAGTGTCCTTTTGTCCGCAGAAAACTGGACAGACACTGGAATGGCTGGACTACCAGTATTCTGGAAACAAAATTAAACATAAATACTTGAATAGCTCTGATCTAATATTTCGACCTTTTTCAAAGATTATCATGTGAAAATTAAACAATTAAACAGGAACGGTGCTAGTTCACGACCATTACAGGCAAAATAGCATGAACCGTTCGCTTGCTATTCACGTCAATATACCTACCTGTAAATAGTGAAGACCCAGGAGCTGTCTCATCAGGGTATGCACTATTTACAAGTTGATTGTGCAACCAGTGCACTCCACAGCAGTGATTGCACAGCCAAATACGTGTACACAGTGAAGATATATGTAATTATACAACAGGGCATGGGTAAAGAATGAGAAATGTATTTTAAAATTCAGCAAGAGAAGGGTTAAACACCATATTGCAGGTACAAGCTTTGATTATTTTGTGAAATGTTATCATGATGTTTATTTCAGTGCTAGATGGGTTGTGTTATACATTATGTCGTATATATATTTCAATGTCGTATTGTGTTCAGTTGTTATATTAATCCTTTCAATACGAGAAGCGAATGTACTGTCATTTGGAAACTGCACACCGTTCCTACATATACATGGTACTAAAGCACTGGATTACAAAATGTAGCACCTGTTTGCAACTGTAATATGTAAGAGTATGTCAATTACAAGGTAGAGTAATTGAATATGTAATGTTTTTGGTCATTATAAGGAACACAATAATTGCTAAATGAAGCACATGGCTATGTTATATTTTCTTTTTTCTACAAGTACGGTGATAAACACTCATATATATGTATCTATGGCAATGACAAATCACTAATACAGAAACAAGTAGCGATTATGAGTTATTCACTTATTACAAGTAGAGCATGTGGTTATGTATATGTAAATCACAAGACACTTAATTTACTAACAGGACACCTAGAACTGTATTTTATTTGGCGAGTATAATGTTTATAACACAATTAGTGCGAAGGGTGATCAGAAAGTTCGCAGATACGTTCTCTATTTTCTTTTTTTTCATGCGATGCTTATGAAAGTATTGATTGATATAATTTAAAATGTATCTTCATTAATTTCACACATCAAATGAAAAATAAACACAGTCAGTATAGTAATATCGCTATGCACTATCCGACCCATGACGTTTTAACCCTTTTGCTCTCAGTGGATTCTTCCATGATTACATATTGGACTAGTCCATTTTGTTATCTAACGGGTGCCTGGCATAAATTTTCAATTTTCGTTTTGTTTTATATTGAAATTCCTATCAGCAAACAGTGTAGACTCTGATGAGACGCCGCATTATGCGGCGTCTGATCAGAGTCTACACTGTTTGCCTGCGTCCCATATATGGGTTAGTAGGAGCAAATGGGTTAACCTCATCACAATATCTTATAACGACCCAGACGATTACGTTTTGAGCTCTGATAATTTGTCAAATGTGGTTCTGAGACGAAACTGAATGGCACAAGAATTGGAACCGCTATGCCCACCTTTCGTGATCGTAAGAGGCAATAAACATGGCTTTAAACAGAAACGGAAACTAGAGTATAATGTGTATCTCTGATTCTCTTGCAAGCAGTAAGGGTTTAGTTTCTAAATTCATATCTCATATTTTGATCTTGATATAAATGCGTTAGGGATCCTGTAACTTTTCCTATATAATAATGACATAAAAAATTGTTAAAATTTGCGTTGCTGTAAAACTTAACTCAACACAACAACTTTAATCAATTCTTATTTTCTCTTACGTCATAATAAGACCACGTGACGTGCGGTAAAGGGTACCCGATGCAGTTACAGTTCAGGTTGAAGGATTGCCCGGGAACCAGTGTACCTGAAGGCGCCTTGGCGATAGAGAGTACGATGGCCGGAACTGAAATAGAAAATATTAGACATTTGTTTTATTTTATGGTTCGTTAGTCATGAGATAAAGCTTGTGTTTTGCACTCCTTCGAAACAATACAAACATTATATAGTAAAATCTGTTTCAAGCGACCATTTATATATTGAACATAAGCGTCTTAAAACAGTTGAACAGATTAATCCATTCCCTCATAGGCTATTTTTAGATCCAACCTCTCGGAATAAATCTACCGAAAAGGAGCATTAACTAGAGAAAGGGAAAATTTTAGAATTCTGTAGCTCTGAAACCATTGTGATAAAAATCCTAAGGAGCAAATGCTCTATTTGTCACAATGGTTTCAAAAGGTGACTTTTACAGAGGCGTAGAAAGGCGTATTTATGGAGGAAAGGGTTAATAATGGTTGTTTGGTTATGGCTTTTGGAGCCATATAGCAATCGGTCTCTTTCCGGCAACGAGTTCTCTTGTCTAGTGAACATGCGCAAGACAAAATAGTTTTCTTCAAGTCTGCACTAGTTTGGTTGTAAAATGTTCATGTATTTGTTTACTCTTCATGTATTTAATAATAATTCGCTTTGTGAGAAAGATAATTACTACTAATCTACACAAAGATAAACTTTTTAAAAGTCTTGAAAAAGTCTATATAGGATTCTACGACGTATAAATACAGATACAGAATTTTAATAAACTCCAAAGAAGACGCGAACGAATATCTTTACCGTAGTTTTCGCAACACCTTGACGTTCTTAAGCAGAAGGAATATAGCCAAGGTTTCCGATTGCATTTTTATACACATTCGTAACTGATTAGCATAAAGACCTACATCTTCAGCCAATCAAACTGTCTTTTGCGTCGCATTCGGTTTGACCCGTACTCAAATTTGAAATAGGAAGTTTCATAAAGGACAAGGTCAAAGAAATCTAAAATAACCAACCAATGAAATTCGGAATTCCCATATACACATGTATCACGCATCGAACAGCGTGTTTTGACTATGGCACCCATCCTCAACACAAGTCTAAGTCTTACAAGAAGTAAAACCGTTAAAACACGGGGTTCTATCGGCTTATCAAAGTAAGTATTAACCATAGATGGTTTTCAACACATATTCAATCAAATTATATTCCAGTGTCAATAACAACTGTGAAAATACAGCCTCTTTTATGTATCGTGTAACCGCCGAGTCGCCGACACTGTCGTTTGCCCAAGATGTTTGTGTCGTGTAAAAGCGTAATCAGGTAGCAATTTGTTGGAATGTCTTTCCCAGACTACAACTCTACTTCAGACTGTAGTTCTGAATTTGAGTTTCACCAGGTTCCAAACAACTACCGTAATTGTATGTACATATATGGATCTACTTAGTAATTAAACATAAAAACAGTCTACCTTCAATTTGTACGCAGACAACATTTATTCAAAATAAACGAGTGCTGAACATGGAAAAATAAATGTTATGTGAAATAATTAGTTGAACAAAAAATGTAGGATTATAGGTAGCCTTTGTATAACTTTGATGTTATGCTTCAGTTTTTGCATCAGCTTTGGACATGAAATCATTAATTGACCATTTACTTCATGAATATTCATGTAAGAAATAATGACATCATGAATATAATTAAGATATTCTTTTGTCCATAGTAGAAACTAGAAGCATGTCTCTATATATAAACAGCAGATCATGAGATGGCTTCTTTTGTTTCAGTCTGTCATATTTTTATGCCCCCAATCAATGTGGGGGCTGATTTTGCGCTGTTATCGGTGTGTTGGCTTGGCTCAAATTTAACTTCAGTGTTGTTATACCTTCTGATCCTTCGAGATCATGAATTTTAGTACTTCTTGTTCTGAAAATTGAATACCGCTTAAGTCGGTGCTAGGGGGCGTGAGCAGTGTTGCACTTTCAATTACTGCTCATGAACAGACTCAATAAAACCGAGTCTGCAATTTTCTCTTTTTGTGTTGCAATTTTTGCTTTCGGGGGATCACCACCCTTCAGAATTTATAATTTTCACAACAGCAGGTGTTAAGTGCTTGTGTGGCGGCCGTAAAAAGTCGCCCAGTACTTCATTCTCAGTGTTGTTATACCTTCTGATCCTTCGAGATCATGAATTTCAGTACTTCTTGTTCTGAAAATTGAAAACCGCTTAAGCCGGTGCTAGGGGGCGTGAGCAGTGTTGCACTTTCAATTACTGCTCATGAACAGACTCAATAAAACCGAGTCTGCAATTTTCTCTTTTTGTTTTGCAAGTTTTGCTTTCGGGGGATCACCACCCTTCAGAATTTAATGTTGGCAATAACTGTGTAGCTATTGCAAAATTGCAAATACATACTTCAAACCTTCAACTTACGGAGGCGAACATTTTTATTTATTTTTGGGGGTGAGGGGGGACTTATTAAAATCAAGGTCATATAACAGTTACATGTCACATTACGGGTCAAATTTATATTATATTGGTCACAATAAGGGACATAGTGAAACGATCAGGGACATAGTGTTTCACAAAAATGTGTTGTTATTAATACTTTATCAATTCCAAGACGTTATTGTTATTAACTCCCCCAATTTCTCCCCTTACACTTAAAGGCATTTCGAAAGGATTGTTGACCCATTAACCCCATGCTGTGTATTTTAGGAGCTGACTGTCAAGCATCTGATACACAAACTAATAAGGCGGGCTACCATCAAAGAGGATCAATGTATAATTGCATAACTTTATCTCTTATGGCTATGGACCTTGACTGGACACTGTAGGATCACAGCTTGATATTGTGTATATAGGGGGTGGGGTTACTTATATAAGGAGCTTTTAAATGCCTTTAACATCCATATCAAACCCGAAAGCCATTATGGCCATTCAGGCCTTTGAGTGTTGTTGGATTTTGCTGGTTTTGTTGTTTAACCTTCAACAGAACCTGTCTTAAGCGACCCTTTTACTGATTGGACGCAGGGGTCTTAAAATGCAGACGGTTACTTAATACAGGGCAAAAGTGATGCAGAAAATTTCAATAGGAACTGCATTAAGCTACTACTTGCCTTAGATAATTAAACCATTGCCTCATAGGCTATTTTTAGATACAAACACTTTGAATAAATATACCCAACAGGAGCATCAAGTAGAGAAAAGGAAAAATTCATATTTTTGTAGTTTGAAACCATTGTGATAAATAGAGCATTTGCTTCTATATGAGCAAATGCTCTTTTTATCACAATGGTTTCACAAAGTGACTTCTACAGATGCGTCAATAGGAGGGAATAACTTAAACTCTTTTCGGTAGTCGATGAAGGCAGGTCGTACTGTATCACAAATCTAGTAATTATTGTACACTATTGTACACAAAATCTAGTAATAATTGCACACAAATCTAATGACTATTGCACACAAATCTAGTAATTATTGTACTTACACAAATCTAGTAATTACTGTACACAAATCTAGTAATTATTGTACACATATCTAGTACTAGTAATTATTGTACGTAAACAAATCTAGTAATTATTGTACACAAATCTAGTAATTATTGTACACAATACATGTATATTAATTATTATTATAACGCAAAGTAAAATCCTCGATTTTGATTGGTCAGTTAGCCATGTATAAAAGCCGTGTATCCCTCTAAATTCTGATGTATATACGGAGTCATGAGCAACAACGGAATTTCCCCCGCCGAGGGCCTCGCTCCCTTGATATAACAAAATAAAAATGGCCGACCAGCTTCACTTCTTCGATTCGATTCAAACAACCGCTCTCAAACGAAATATAAAGAGTTTGGGGCGGAAAAAAATTATCCATTTAGAAACATTTTTGCTATAGTTGTTGTATAACAATGTAAATGAACCGTTATGTGTCGAAGGTCTCATTCTGCTTTGATGCTGCAAATGTTGTCAAAGTGCTTGTGCATGTACCGATTAGCCCCCCAAACCCCGCTTTTACAAAGATATTCCACATCCAATTCGATTCAGATTTTATTTATGTACATGCACAGTACACGTACCTGTAAATTGCAGTATAGCCGCTCCTTCCAACGCCCATTGTTTGAATATTATAAAACCGTCATTTTGACGTCATCCAAATGACGTCGGAACTGCGCCAAAATTCCCTCAATTAAGTTAAATAGTGTCTGCTTAACCGCTGATCTGCTGAACGTTTTACTAACGTCTGATTCTTTCAATCCTTAGATAAACTAATGCACTTGGAATATCCCTTTCTATCCATAAATATAATGAACTAGTTTTTATACACGATGAACTAGGGTTGCAGAGTGATATATAAGCCCTTACCTAACAGTAAGAGGCCCCTGAGGGGAAGCAAAACGACGCCTAAATTAACAACGCTAATTAACTGCTACAAATATTAAACTTTGCAGTATAATAAAATCGTTATACAGATCATTGGCGGGATATCTGACTTTTTATTTCCTGCTGAGGAAAATACATGTAGCCCTCGCCTAACGGCTCGGGCAACATGATTTTTCTCAGCAGGAAACAAAAAGTCAGATACCCCGCCAATGATCTGTATAACTAATAATGTACGTACACAAATCTAGTAATTAGTGTACACAAACTAGTAGTTATTGTACACAAATCTAGTAATTGTAGTACACACATCTAGTACTTATTGCAAATTCCGGATGCTCTAACAGTCAAGGTATTATTGATTTGATCCTTAAACTGTAACTGCACACTGAATAAAGGCATCTGCTGATTCAATCTTTTATTTCATGAATATTTATGTTAAAAATAACGACGTTATGGGTACAACTGAACTTCAATAATTCGGATAACTTGAACTTCGAGATAACTCAAAGTAAATGGTCAATCCTTTCAAAATGTACAATACAGAATCATTCTAAAATGTATCACTACGCAATTATAGAAACACATGTGACAGCTTACTGCAGATCAAACGTAATGCTGAAAACTCCCAGTGTAGCTTTCAACATTACTTTAAATCTGCATTAAGCTGTGAACTTCAGAAATTGTCCAGATTATAAATCGGATGACTCGAACACCTGCTATTTCGAAACAATTTTATGGTCCCTTGAAGTTCGAGATATTGAAGTTTAACTGTATTGATTACTAAGTTTAACTGTAATGATTTCGTTCTCAAGTTTTTGATTGGTCATATTTGAGCCTTTGGCTCAAATCTGACCAATCAAAAGCTTGAGAACTCAAATCTGACCAATCAAAAGCTTGAGAACGAACTCAGACTCAACTAAAAAGTTTTATAAGCATGGGCCCTGGATTTTAGTAGTGGCATATGTATCAGGGATGTGTTAACCTTGGCAAAAACAATAAAATCAAAATTATATCAATCATTATTAAACGGATCAGATCTTGGTCAGACAGATCCTACAGGAGCTGTCTGATCTTGTTCTACTCTGTTTGCAAAGATATAAAAATGCGTATAAACATGGCGTTAAACCATTTGTTAATGATAAAACCTATGTGTCACCAAACACCACCAACGCAACATCTCCAATATATGCCCCATTTCTTTTTTCTCTATATGGCTCAACATCATTCGAAGAATAATTCTTCAAACTAACCCTGTAACTAGAGATCCTGGTCAAAGACGTTCTACCCTAACCACTAAAATACTGGTTTAGTATTAAGCCTTAGAAAGACCTCCTACCCAACCCAGAATAATACTGGTGTTTGGGTATTAGACCTGATCAAAGACCTTCTACCCATTCAACTAGAACACTGGTTTAGTAGTATGCATGGACAAAGACCTTCTACCCAAGCAACTAGAACACTGGTTTAGTATTACACCTGATCAAAGACTTTCTATCCAAGCAACTAGAACATTGGTTTAGTATTACAACTGATCAAAGACCTTCTACCCAAGCAATTAGAACACTGGTTTAGTATTACACCTGATTAAAGACCTTCTACCCAAGCAACTAGAACACTGGTTTAGCATTACACCTGATCAAAGGCCTACTCAACCAACTAGAACACTGGTTTAGTATTATACCTGAACAAAGACCTTCAACCCCAAATACCGGTTTAATAATAATGATATGATTTGGTAAAAAATAAATCCCGTAGGGTATATGGGAGTTGCATATTGATACACCCGTAACTAACTATACCTATTATCATTAATGCATCTCTAACTATACTTATAATCATTAATACTCTCCTAACTAACTATACCTACTATCATTAATGCATCTCGAACGCTATGTATTGTCACCTAAAATATATTCACCTGAACTATGATAATCTAAACTATGATCTTTTAAACTATAGTCATCTAAACTATTGTTATTTCAACTAAACATGTGGCCTTTTAAATAGCCTTCTCCATGGTAATATATGCACGAATTTTGGAAAAGTTTTTAGATTATGAAAACGTGTGATAGGGCTATCTCTAACAATGGTGACGTTATGGTATGAAATACACTTACTGTTTGTAATATGCACGGTTATGCGATCAGACCCAACGTAGCCAGCAGTGGAGACAACGATACATGTGTACACGCCAGCGTTACTTTCATTCAGGTGAGATATTGATAGGTACCCCGCATTGTCGACAGTCGCTCCATGTGGGAGAGTCTTAGACTATGAAAGAAAAAGTATGATTACTTGAACCTTTTGCTCTATGAATAGCCATGTACGAAATAATGATTTGTTTGTTATTATTGCATAAAAGAAATGAATGCAGTATTGATACGAAAAAGCTAATCCTTTCGAATTTCCGGTGCAATAGGCTTGCCTAAAGGTCTGGGAAAGTATTAACACTTTTTTTTACAGTAAATGCACACTTCAGTGTGCAGTTTTCGGTTTAATTGCAAATTTAGGTATAACGTATATCTGTTTTGTAAAGTTTGGTCCAATTAAGAGTAAAAATCCTATACATTAGGGTGAAAAATGAATGTTTTAGTTGATTATCGACTTGAAACCAGTCACAAGGAGCGACTTCACTTGGATCTATAGTTCGAACAATAATTACCACAGTTCGATATGAACGGCAATAGTCGCGACTAAAGTTACGTCATATGACCTTTCACCCGAACTATAGTCGAGTCGAACCACACCATAGGGCTTGGTTTCTGTATTTCCAAGATGGCGACAAACGATAAACTGAAAGTTGGTATCTTAAGTTTTGATTAGAAATATGAGATTGTTCAAAATTATGCGTTATTTTGATCTTGACAAAATTTAAGATCGGTCACATGTACTATTCTGTAATATACGGTAATGTATTACATATTACTTTCAACGTTAAAAAGATCAAGAATAGTGTTGTTTTTGTTTGTTTACATTTTTTGACTATAGTTTCGCTACACATGTTCACTTGCCACATTCATTGCGCATGTCTTCAACTTCTATTTTTAGAATTTAGCGGCATCTATGGTTCGAACTATAGACCCAAGTGACGTCGCTCCTTCTGAATGACCGAGTCTATTGCACCGTAATACGGTGATGCTAAGGAGTCTATTGGAACGTATACACATAATAATCACATTTTCATGAAAATCACACACAGCTCAAGACATTTTTCCCCTAATATTTACAGAATGTCTATTTATTAAAACTTAGAAGAAACTCAGCTATATGTTAAGACTTTCTTTTAGTTTTGAAGTGGTGATTAATTAAATTTAAGTACATTATTGTATAAAATGTGAAACATGCAGCACATTGGGATCATAATTGGAGATATCTTAATGTCGCGTAATTAGAATTCGACCATGCTTAGTACCATGTATGGCATTTTGAACCATATTCTTTTACACACTTAAACTCCAGATTTGTTGCAAATAGGTGTGTTATATTAAGCTTATCTTATCAGAGTTTATTCATATATGAATGAGATTTTACAATGAAAATGATACTATTATTTTCGAAGATTTAATAATGACTGATCCGTCAATAATCAATTAAAATAATTAAAATATATTTATTATAATAATTATTGAAAGGGTTATTGCAGCACCTAAATAGCATGATCACTCATATTCGAAGCAGTTTTGTTTCACAATAGATTTAAACAAAACCAGTATGGTTGTTACATCAATGCTTTTCAGTTATGTCTTCGGACACATGCAGCTATAAGGTAATGACGAGTAACAGTTAATTAGTTCACCACCTACGGTAGCACATTGCTTCAACTATATAGATGTCACATAACAATTTGCAGTATATCACATTGATATATAACAAGTGAAAATCGAAATTTTTATGAACTTCTAATAATTATTTTCACGCAAAGTTTCTCTTAGTAGTGATTTTAATTGGCATAACATAATAACTGAAATATCAAAACGCGTGATAAACTCTGAATATATTACCCCATTATACCAACTCTCTCTCTATGTTCCCATTTATCCCAACATTAAATATGTTTCCCAATTATCCAAACTCTGACTATATTACCCAGTTATCCTAATTTTGACTATGTTTCACAGTTATCCTAATTTTGTCTATGTTTCCAAGTTATCCCAACTCTGAATATGTTTCCAAGTGATCCAAACTTTGACTATGTTTCCCAGTTATCCTAACTCGGACTATGTTTCCAAGTTATCCCAACTCTGACTGCTATTGAATATATCCTGTTTTGTTCATGTAAATTATCCATGTGAAGCGCTTTTGAACGCACATATCCTGTGTGAAAAGAGCGCTATATAAATGTGGTATAATAATAATATACTCATCATCTAGGTGAATACCCTGACAAAGTGTTGATCAGAAACCATTTACTTTATCGACGGACCAACGGATAGACCAACACGCTTGTGTGTGGGAGTGGGGTGGGGTCATAATAATCTTATGTCGTATATATTCATGTATATAAATATTCTGCCTTTAGATGGAGGGAAAAGGTAATTTACTGTTTTTACCATTTAAACTTATCTACGGGATAAAATTAATTCCTAATCGAAATATCGTGCTTACTTTATTTTCTGTTTATTTTCATGATATTAAATATTATATTCCTACATGCAAATTGAGTATTCAGTGTTGTTATACCTTCTGATCCTTCGAGATCATGAAATTCAGTACTTTTTGTTCTGAAAATTGAATACCGCTTAAGCCGGTGCTAGGGGGTGTGAGCAGTGTGGCACTTTCATTTACTGCTCATGAACAGACTCAATAAAGCCGAGTTTGCAATTGTTTCCTTTTGTGTTGCAATTTTTGCTTTCGGAGGATCACCTCAATTCAGAATTTTTAGTTATGATATTTAATGCAATGCCCATATGCAGAAATGTACCTGTAGGTTTTAGATAAAAACTACGCTGCTTTTGTTTTGACACACTCAGTACACCATAGAGCTATACCTACACCATTGAAGGCCCAGCTTTTAAGTCCCCCAAGGTTTGCCGTGCATCTGGCTTTTACAGGCTGTGAATACTGCTTAGATATGGTTGGTCCTGGCGTTATTGTAACCGTTAGCTTTAAGGCGGTGGTAGAGGAGGTGGCTGTGGTAGTCGGCAAGCTAGTTCTTGGATAAGTTGAGGTTATGGAACCTGGCGGAATAGTCATTTTAAATATGTGAGTCATGTTGCATAGTGAAACCAGAGCAACACTTAGTAACTTGTCTGCAAAAATATACGCCTGCTGCAGTCATCAAAGTAGGCATATGGCATGTCATACATCTATGACCAATTCAACTTTATCTACATAGGTGGATGAACACATTGAACGAAAAACAGAACCAATAGTAGTATGGCAAGTGCCGCGAGGTTTCGGAATATATGGTCATTTATTTGATAGCATAGAAAAAGGTCCAGATAATATGCGTAAATTAAAACATTTTCAAGAATTTATTTTTCTACCAAACCCATTCTAAAGAGTGGTCACAACCTAGGGTTTGGTGTAGAAATGATCATCTTAGTAAGTGAGTATGCACCTTTATCTATAACTCTGGTCACAGGTCGACTTAAGACAGGAATGTGCACGAAAATGATTACATCTACTTAAATAGTTTAGTATTCCACGGGAATATTATTACACAGCTTAGAAAATGACTATATTGCACGATGTATGTGGTCGTAATATATACACAGCTTAGAAAATGTCTATATTGCACGATGTATGTGGTCGTAATATATACACAGCTTAGAAAATGACTATATTGCACAATGTATCTGGTCGTAATATATACACAGCTTAGAAAATGACTATATTGCACGCTGTATGTGATCGTAATATATACACAACTTAGAAAATGACTATATTGCACGTTGTATGTGGTCGTAATATATACACAGCTTAGAAAATGTCTATATTGCACGCTGTATGTGGTCGTAATATATACACAGCTTAGAAAATGACTATATTGCACGCTGTATGTGGTCGTAATATATACACAGCTTAGAAAATGCCTATATTGCACGATATATGTGGTCGTAATATATACACAACTTAGAAAATGTCTATATTACACGCTGTATGTGGTCGTAATATATACACAGCTTAGAAAATGACTATATTGCACGCTGTATGTGGTCGTAATATATACACAGCTTAGAAAATTGCCTATATTGCACGATATATGTGGTCGTAATATATACACAACTTAGAAAATGTCTATATTACACGATGTATGTGGTCGTAATATATACACAGCTTAGAAAATGTCTATATTACACGCTGTATGTGGTCGTAATATATACACAACTTAGAAAATGACTATATTACACGATGTATGTGGTCGTAATATATACACATCTTAGAAAATGACTATATTGCACGCTGTATGTGGTCTTAATATCTGAACATGACTATATTGCCTGTTGTACGTGGTCGTCGTTAACCGTGTCAAACAGCTTCCCTGGATCTTAACGAGACGCTTAATAAGGTTGATGGTTGTTCTCAAATGGTTGTTCTCAAAGGTCGTCACGGTTTAGCTTTTAGAGGCGTTAGTTAACCCTTCACTTGCTATTCACGTCAATATACCTACCGGTAAATAGTGAAGACCCAGATGAGACAGCTCCTGCAGGAGCTGTCTCATCAGGGTCTGCACTATTTACAAGTTGATTGTGCAACCAGGGCACTCCACAGTAGTGTTTGCACCGCAAAATACTTGTACACAGTGAAGATATATGTAATTATACAACAGGGCATGGATAAAGAAGGAGAAATGTATTCTAAAATTCAGCAAGCGAAGGGTTAAGAAGTTACACATTTACACTGTAAGGGTTACTGCAGTTGAGTCACCAAGTAACTCGGCGATGAGACTCCGAGTAACTTGGCACCTCATCAGTGTCCAAACTCTTTCCACTCTGACATTTGTTTTTGAAAAGATATGGAAGAACTTTTTTCAGCAGCAGACGACAATACATGCAGACATTAATTGCTCAGAGTGCAGAAGATAATTGGAGTACATTATGCTTGACAGCAATGACCTGTATAATGTTAACAACACATTTCTTGTGCATAAGTGAGGCTAAGTGACCTCAGCGAAAAATGGTGCAGCTGCATTTTTCTGGAGCGTAAATCTAGAGTTCAGTCTCGCAGTAAATCATGGTCATTTTGAATTTCCATAAAAGAATGGGCTACTTTCGAAGCCAAATGAAAAAAGGAAATACCCAGGGTCTGTAAAATCATACAGACTACTGATGCTATGAAATAACCAATACTGCTAGGAAGCGACTTACTGAGTTTGCTCAAATTATATTTGTGCATGTATGTATTTTGATTCCAGTTGAAATGCCGAGTAATTCATCAGAATCCAGACTGTTTAACCCATTACCTCATAGGCTATTTTTAGATACAATCTCTTTGAATAAATCTACCGAAAAGGAGCATTAACTGGAGAAAAGAAACATTTTTTATTTTTTGTAGTTTGAAACCATTGTGATAAATACATGTAGAACATTTGCTCCTATAGGAGCAAATGCTCTATTTATCACACTGGTTTCACACAATAACTTTTACAGAGTCGTCAAAAGTCGGCAATATGAGGGAATGGGTTAACACGCCAATGCGTCTTAATAAGAACTTTAAAGAAGGTCCACCATAAAACTTAAAGCAGACGACAGTTTGCACACGAATTCTATTTGGCACCAACATAGTTCATAGAGGTATTTTTTTTCAGATACGCATACTCGGCTTGCTGTAAGTATGTCACCTTTTACAAATAGGGGTAAACTTTGTCTCGTACAAAAGTGGTTGCATATAAAGTATACTTTTATGAGTGTAGGATGGTGATGTAACAAAACTACATCATGTTTATTAATTACAAATGAGTTCGCGCTACGTGCCTCATACATACCTGCGCTGCTATTACAGGCATTTAAGTTACAGAAGTCCTTATCGTTACAACAGGCGTGGCATCCCTGTTTATGTAGCATGCCTATGGCACGACATTGCTGAAAATACACGACAACCTCAATAGGGCATATCAATCACAGACAGACACTATCTCGTACACGGTTCTGTGGTACCAATTCATCTATGTCAAGGCATAGGCATTATCGTATACACAGTTCGCTGGTACATATTCACCCCTTTCACAAACACAGACACTCATGCACACAGTTCATCAGTACCTATTCACCCTTTCACAGACACAGACACTCTCGTGTAAACAGTTCATCAGTACCTATTCATCCCTTTCACAGACACAGACACTCTCGTGTAAACAGTTCTTTGGTACCTATTCACCCTTTCACAGACACAGACACTCTCGTGTAAACAGTTCATCAGTACCTATTCATCCCTTTCACAGACACAGACACTCTCGTGTAAACAGTTCTTTGGTACCTATTCATCCCTTTCACAGACACAGACACTCTCGTGCATACAGTTCTTTGGTACCTATTCACCCCTTTCACAGACACAGACACTCTCGTGCATACAGTTCTTTGGTACCTATTCACCCCTTTCACAGACACAGACACTCTCATGCATACAGTTCTTTGGTACCTATTCACCCCTTTCACAGACACAGACACTCTCGTGCATACAGTTCTTTGGTACCTATTCACCCTTTCACAGACACAGACACTCTCGTGCATACAGTTCTTTGGTACCTATTCACCCCTTTCACAGACACAGACACTCTCGTGCACACAGTTCATCAGTACCTATTCACCCCTTTCACAGACACAGACACTCTCATGCATACAGTTCTTTGGTACCTATTCATCCCTTTCATAGACACAGACACTATCGTGCAAACAGTTCATGACGTCATTACATGTATGTCCTACATGAATATGCATCGGGGAACGGGTTAAGAATCATATTAAAGACCATTTTGGCGTACGAGCATGTCAAGCTGTAACGCAGTTGAATGTTGTAATATGGAGAATACGCCAGGTGAATGTACTAGCTTTTTCACGTATCTGCTCTGTTTGCTTATGGAATAATATAGATCTGATTATTCAGTTTCTGTCATGGCCAAACATGTCTGTTATTCTGCACCCTCCCTACAACGACCCTCCCAATAACGATTCCCTCTTTACAACAACGCATGTCACTGTTTCCGAAACAGCAAGGCTCCAGAAACAACCTTTTTCCATCGTATTTTCTTTATGCCTTCATCAAACCCTATGTTGTGACCACTCTTTAGAATCGTCACTTAGTGACGATTCTAAAAAGTGGCCAAAGCATAGGGTTTGATGGAGACATATAGAGAATAATAGGTTAGTGCCGTAGATGGGACGCTTTATCCGACGAGGGGAGAAAACGTTGAGGCGAGGCTTGCCGAGCCTCAACTGTTTTCTCTCCGAGTCGGATAAAGGCGTCCCATCTACGGCACTAACCTATTATTCGATTTATCCAGTCAAAATAGTTAAATGTCTTTTTTATAGACTCATAACACTCTTGAAATAATTTACATTGAAAATGCAGTTTTTCGATCAACGGATTCCTCCCTTTTCACTTCCATTTAGACGTAAATAGATCTAATGAGCTACCGCAGAGGAATATAGTTTCGATACTTGTATTACTAGAAGGGAAACGTGGTTGAATTTGAAAAATAAGATGATTTGAATCGAGGGTCGATAAGTTATTTCAAACAGACATGATCTATATTCTTTGGTCAAATTCGAGTTACGTAGTCTCGGTTTCTATTTTTAGATTCTACCTAACGTCACTCAGAAATCGATGGAACTGAACAGGCTATATTTAGGTTTATGACTATCACCGCCCCTGTAAGAGTTTATCAATCAAATAATCACGAGAGTGAAAAGAAAACATTTACTATTTATCTGTCAATCTTTGCTTCCAGGTTTGATTTTATCAAAAACGGGTTTTGCCAGCGGTGGATTAAATTAATAAAAGTGATAAATCAACGTCATTTTGTATGTGGCCTCAGTGGCGTAATCGGTAAGGGCGACGTCTCTAGAGAGATTAGAATTAGTTTTTGTAGGATCAGGCGCGGGTTCGAATCCAGCTGTAGCCAATTATTTTTATTTTTTCTCATCATTTGAATAATTCTTCTGGTGACCAAATAGATCTGTTAGATCTATTCCATCAACATGTTTATGCATATTTACAGAAAACTAAAATAGTTCCATGGTTATAGAATCATTACGCCTATCTACTAACCTAATAAACCTTCCACTACCGGAAGTAACCTAATAAACCTAAGTTTATTTGCACCCCCTTTATCATGTCACTAGAGAAGCCTGGTGACTGGATAAAACAGTTTTAGTTCTCGAAATAAACCTTATCTGGGGATCTGCAAAGAAGTTAATTATGTTTTATTTTCCCTCCCTATAACAACTCCCTCTGAACAACACATACAATATTCGTATCCCAAAGGTTGTCGTTGTAGAGAAGGAGCACTGTATAACAATGTAGGGCTCATAAGTTCATAGTTCACTTACCAGTTCAGGCAGGCATCCAAAACTATATCTGTTTTCGTAGGTAATTGACACCGGGGCAACATTCACATAGCAGTACTGTAAGGAGAAGATAATGTTACAGGGAAATCTGTTTACAATTCATACAATGTGCATGTTAGTCAAGTGAAGCAAGTCAAGTCATGTAATATTTTCTTAAAGTCGGAGATTAACAATATGTTCAACACAAGCTCTGTAGAGCTTTTAAACCGACTGACGAGCAAATACATACATATTCATGACGTTAAAAGACAAATTTAATCCTAGAGTCATTTTTACTGAGCAGTTAATAAAACTTTAAACATCAATTTGCATAAGTTTTTATTCCAGTTACATTAAATTTTGACCCTGTTGAAAAAGAACCCGACAGGCCTTTATTCTAAGACAGACGGGTCAAGTTTTAAAAGAAAAGAGAAAATCTTCTTTGAAACCGAATGCAAAAGAATGTACCTTAGTAGAACCCCTCTAAACCGAAATTCCAGTGGAGAAGATTTATAAAATTGTATGACCATTCTTTAGAACCTAACTAAACCGGACGTTTAAATTAAAATTAATGCCCTGTCTATAAGACAGATGGCAGCTTAATGAAGGGTGAAATTCATGCAGAAAGTTCGTGTCTTTCTTGAATTTCATCCTGCATTAATTAACCCTTTCCCTATTCTGTATTTAGGCCAAATTTCAGTACCTACAGAATATTCATTGACAAATTAGTTATATCGAAGATGCAACATTGTACAGCAAATGTACATCAACAAATTAGTTAATATGGAAGATGCAACATTGTATACATTTTGGAAAGGAAAGAAACAGATCTATCCAATTCTATAAGCAAACAGAGCAGACCCAGATCAGACGGCTCCTCTAGGAGCCGTCTGATCTGGGTCTACTCTGCTTGCAAATGCGTGAAAACACTTTTATATGAGTGAAAGGGTAAAGCAGCAACCTGTCTAAAGTATCTCGATTATTCTCTACTGGAATTTCGGTTTAGAGGTGTTCTATGTACTGTATATGTAGGTATGGTACTATTTAACCCTTTCACCGCCGCAGTCGCATAAATGCACCACAACAAATAGTGCAGTCAAGGCGGCGTCTGATCAGAAACTTCACTATTTGTCTCAATCTCTATTTCTATATATGTGCTTTATTCCTTTGAAATTGGTTTTTATTTATCTCATTTCCTTATTTTACTGAATGATTTAACAAACTTGGATTGCAGATGACAATTAGAAATTTGGCGCCGAAAAGGCTAAGCCACGCTCCAGTATTGGACTATACTAACATAGTTCTGCTGGCATTCGACGACCCTGTCGCAGTCCTGTGGTTTCAGGACATCTCTACATTCAAAGCACATCCGGTTACTCGTTGTCACTGCTGTAAAACAACGGCAAATCACAATACTAACAGACGAAGAGATAAAAAAACCGGCAAAAATAGCAATACTAACAGAAGCAGAGATAAAACAACGGCAAATAGCAATACTATCAGAAGCAGAGATAACACAACGGCAAATAACAAATACTAGCAGAAACAGCGACAACACAACGGCAAGTAGCAAATACTATGAGAAACAGAGATAAAACAACGGCAAATAACAATACTAGTAGACGCAGAGATAAAGCAACGGCAAATAATAATACTAGCAGAAGCAGAGATAACACAACGGCAAATAACAATACTAGTAGACACAGAGATAAAGCAACGGCAAATAACAATACTAACAGAAACAGAGATAAAAACAACGGCAAATAACAAATACTAGCAGAAGCAAGATAAAAACAACGGCAAATAACAAATACCAGCAGAGATAAACCACCGGAAATTAGTAATACTAGCAGAAGCAGAGATAATGAGTTAAACGACGCCAAATAGCAATACAAGCAGGCACAGAGGTTAAACAACGGCAAATAGAAATATTAACAGAAGCAGAGATAACAGAAAGGCAAATAACAATACTAGCAGAGATAATCCAACGGCAAGTAGCAATACTAGCAGAAGCAGAGATAACACAACGGCACAAATACTAGCAGAAACAGAGATAACACAACGGCACAAATACTAGCAGAAACAGAGATAAAACAACGACAAATAACAATCCTAGCAGACGCAGAGATAAAACATCGGCAAGTGACAAATACTAGCAGACACAGGGATAAAACAACGGCAAATAACAAATACTAGCAGATATAAACCAACGGCAAATAGCAACACTAGCAGAAGCAGAGATAATAAGTTAAACAACGCCATTAGCAATACTAGCAGACGCAGAGATAAAACAACGGCAAATTACAATACTAGAAGAAAAAGAGATAAAAACAACGGCAAATTACAATACTAGCAGAAAAAGAGATAAAAACAACGGCTAATAGCACTACTAGCAGAAGCAGAGATAATACAACAGAAAATAACAATACTAGCAGAAGCAGAGATAACACAACGGCAAATAACAAATACAAGCAGAAACAGAGAAAATACAACTGCAAGTCACAAATACTAGCAAAGGCAGGGATGGTGATTTTGTTAAAAATTACTCCCCATTTCACCACCAAACCTATTGTATAACACTTCCTTAGAATCGCCCCCTGAATAGACTAATCAACGTGGCGAGAACGTTGCATTTGGTCAATATATTTGAATTGTCTCCCTTTTGTATAGTTCTGGCTAGAATCTGTTTGATATGGCAAATACATATATTCGAAACATATGAATTTCAATTTCAATTGTATTTTATGTCCTAAAGTTCCTTACCAGTACTAAGAATTATATTTAAATCAATATGCCTGAGGCTGCGTTTGTCATGTTGACGGTAGCCCAACAATATGGCGACTTCAGTATTGTTTCTGAAGTGATTCATATCTATGCGAAACTGTTGGAGTTGTTACAAATCTTACCAGATCCGCACAAAGCCTGGTTGCACATTTCGCCAACACAGCAATCCATGCACAGCCACAGCTCGTTCTGATCTCGTCGTCTGGACAACTCATGTGCATTGGGTTCTGACCGTTTTCTACCGACTAAGTTGCTGGTAAGTAGGGAAAACGTTGATTTGTCACATACCTATTGTAAATATCAATGATTGGTCAAATGTCATTAACCCTTCCACCGCCAGTGTCGCAAAAAATGCGCCACGACAAATAGTGCTGTCCAAGATCAGACGCCTCCTTTTCAAGGCGGCGTCTGATCAGGGACTTCACTTTTTGTCTCAAACTCTATTTCTATATATGTGTTTTATTCCATTGAAATTTGCATTTATTCATATCTAATTTCATTATTTTACCGAATGGTTTAACAAAATTGGTTTGCTTGCGACACTTAGAAAATTCGGTTAATGAAATCATAAAACATGGTATGGGTAAATTATTACTATGAAGATGGTCAATATGAATTTATATCGAAAATGCCCCTGTGCTACAAAATAAAGCGTTTTGTCGTCAATGATTATATGCTTCGTTGTTTAACAAACTATTACCGTCCTATGTCGAACAGTTAGGAAACTAAAACGTAGCCCGAATAAATACTAATAAATCGGCGAATAACGCTTTGTATGTTACTTTTATGAACTGAAAACTAGCGAAATAAATATATTATTGCAAAAAGTAAATTCACATCTTATAGACCATGTTCCGAGGTTATGAGATTGGGTCAGAGTTTATCGTAAAGTATGTGAATGGTCAGGTTTTGAACACAGCTCAAAATCTGACCAATGAGATGCTTGAGAATGATCTCCGACTCACGCGAAACGTTTTATAATATTGGTGTCTGGTCTACACGTGCCGTCAACATGCATCTGCATGTATATCAATATGTTTGAGCACATTTATTTGATACGGGACGGTACGTTTTGTTATAGTTTCGTCTTAGAAAGGGATTGCCTTTACTTTGCCGGTCCCTGAATTTTACTTTTCTACGCAAGTGCTGTGGTGGCATTTGGTTGGTTTGCGCTAGTTAACAAAAGACGTCATTTTGGATTCGCTACATGTAAAAGTGACATACGTTGTTGTAAGGATGGAATCGTTATTGAGAGGGCCGTTGTAGGGAGGGAGCACTGTACAATGGAACGTCTGTTAGTTGTTAGCGGGGTATTGGCGGATGCAGTCCCCAAATTATGTATTTAACCATAAAAAGTGCGTAGAATCCGATTTTGGGGTCAAAACTCTTTATTAATAGGCTTAATCAGTCTCTCACCCGATCTCTCTTACACAATAAATAAACCTTATATTCCCGTACTTTTCTGGAGACAGGCAAAGTAAAGGCGTTCCCAGAAAGATAAGCGACTTCGTGTTCAGGTACAATATAGATTCATAGGGGTCCCTTGTAACCATTTACTCCATAACTATGCCTTTCTACGCCTTTGCAAACAAAGTAGACCCATATCAGACGGCTCCAATCAGGGCATGTTCTGTTTGCTTGTAAGATATTACAGATATGTTCTAGTTTCTGCTATGGCCAAAAATTCACGTGTCCATGTGCCATTATTACATTCAATCTAATTAGTATTCATGGTGCCATTATTTCTTATATGAATATTCATGGAGTAAATGGTTAAAGTATCCTAAATTAATATTCTGTAACGAAAAGGGTTGCATAACATTCATAATGAGTCTGTAATTGCAAGGGTATCATGGGGGGGGGGGGGGTATTTGATTTGAATCCTCTAATTAATGTTGAGTTTTATTTATCAAAATTCAAGAACATTGTCCAAGTAGCTTTCCTTGTGTAGCAACAAAATAAATAGACAAGTAATGGTCCATTAGACTCTATACATGTATTTAAAATTGTGTAACAAGCATGTTAATAGCAAAATAAAGTGCATGTTACTGAGTACATCCTCTTTATAACGACCACTTAATTATGTTAATTAGTTGGTATTTTTGGCAAGTGGTTGCTTAAAGCAAGGTGAAAGTAAAACAGAACGCTCCTATAGGAGCGTTCTGTTTTGCATTCTCCTTGCTTTAAGCATCCACCTGCATTTAACACAAAAATACTTGATGTAATTTAGTGGTCGTTATTGAGAGGTTTTACTGTATTTACTAAGTATCTACTGAGTGTGATTTCTGATCATGGTTCCAAACACACAGATCATAGTACACTTCCTTTGTTTCATGAATATTCATGTAAGGAATAATGACATCATGAACATCGATTAGATTAAGTTCCATATAATCGCACAGGGACACAGGAAGTTTTGAACATGGCAGAAACTGTAAAATTATATATATACTATTTCATAAGCAAACAGAGCAGACCCTGATCAGACGGTACCTGTCAGAAATGCGTATTTATGGAATAAAGTTATGACGTAATATATGTTATGTCACCAATGAATTATTTATGGAGTAATGAGTTAACCCTTCGCTTGCTATTCACGTCAATATACCTACCTGTAAATAGTGAAGACCCAGGTGAGACAGTTACTGCATGGGCTGTCTCATCAGGGTCTGCACTATTTACAAGTTGATTGTACAACCAGTGCACTCCACAGCAGTGATTGCACAGCGAAATACGGGTACACAGTGGAGATATATGTAATTATACAACAGGGCATGGGCAAAGAATGAGACATGTATTTCAAAATTCAGCAAGAGAACGGTTAACATTGTTTGCAATACGCCGATATCTATTTCATATCATGCTTGAAAAGTGCGTCCTCTTTTACCATTTCAATTGTTTAATTTTCTTCAATTTTCTTCAAACAAAAAAAACCATAATCACAACACCAAACACTGCGAGTCAAAATACTGGCCGTCTGAATTCAGTTTGTTTGGTACAAGTCGGCCTTGAACAGTAAATGCGTTAATTAAAGAGGAAGTCCCTACAATGATCGCATATTTTCAATAATATCATAAAACTTGGTATTTATTATCCTCTATTATTATTATGAAGGTTCCCAATTTGAACTTATATCGAAAAATGCCCCTGTGATACAAATAAACCGATTGCATCAATGCTGATAATTTTTGTTCTACAACACAATATTATCGGTCTTTTCCGTTAAATTCTTCCGCGTTTTGCCGATGATCACCAGATCCCTCCATTGTTTACGTAATAGCTTTCTCGGAAGTGGTCGGAGAATCGCGAATAGGGCAAACAGTTACGAAACTAAAACCCAACCCGAATAAAACTGAAACATCGGGGAGTAAAACCGGGATCGGGGATATCAAACACATGGATGTTTTGTCATTATAAACGGTAATTGGATGGGGCTTTTTGCGATATACTACTTTTCAGCATATAAACAAATGAGTTTTGTACATTTTAAGTGTTTATGAAACGCGTCAAATGTAGGGACATCCCCTTTAAGTATCAAGACAGACTGAAACAGAAAACTTACACTTTTAGAAGTGCAGCCAAGCTTGTAGTATTCCTGTAGGGTGGTGGCATCAACATATCTCTGCGAGTAGCAATTCTGTAATAAAGAGTAGTTAAGACTGTATTGAACACAAGCTCACATGTGACTTGTGCTAACGACCAACATGTCTGTATACAAATACAGTAAAAACCCGATAGCTCGGACACTAAAATATGTATCATGGTCGATTTTAAGACAGTTCCCAGCTTAACACTTTTGGCGCCAAATTTAAAAGTGTCGTCTGCAATAATATTTTCATATTAAATATATTTCTAAACTAAATAATAATGGTATATTAGTAAAACATTTGTTTTTAAAAACCTGTATGCTTGAGCTGAAATAATACGGAAAACAGTGAAGTCCCAGGTCAGATGCCGCCTTGAAAAGGCGGCATCTGACCTGGGACTGCACTGTTTTCAATGGTGCCAACAGGCGACATCGGCGCCGAAAAAGTTAATGCAGGGTGAAAGTCATAGAAAGCTCCTCTAGGTAAACACCTCTGTAAAAAAGAGAAGATTAAATATTCAGAAAATACTGAATTATATATGTGACAGCCATGAAATCGTACATACAAACATTCAATAAAAGCCCTTTAATGCGACCACCTGATAGATAGATGTCTTTAAATACAGCTGTTTGCTTAAGTAACACGAAAATAATACAGAAAACTCATGCATCAGCCTTCTACATAACGTTCATCATGCATCATGCAACCACCTGTTGTTAAGACCCAGAATTAGATAGTATTAGAGGGGATTCAACTGTACTGAAAAAAAATCTGTAAACCAGACGTTAAATAAAGATTATGATTATTATTAGTTTAATGCAGGGTGAACGTGATGCAGGAAGCTCCTCTAGGAAACTGCCATCTGCATACAAATACCTAAATTCTTCTCTATTAGAATTCCTGTTTAGAGGTTTGTTTTACTGCATATGTACTTACTAACATATTGTTAACAAGACGAGCAATTTCAAATGTACAAGCCCCGTGATGCACTCTCCGGCCACTTCAACAAGCCCTGTGATGCACTCTCCGGGCACTTCTACAAGACCCGAAAGTCACCTTCCGGCCACTTCAAAAAGCCCTGTGATGCACTCTCCAGCAATTTAAACAAGCCATGTAAGGCACTCTCTGGCCACTTATACAAGCCCTGTGAGGCACTCTCCGGCTACTTCAACAAGCCCTGTGATGCACTCTCCGGTCACTTCAACAAGCCATATGAGGCACTCTCCGGCCGCTTCAATAAGACATGTGAGGCACTCTCCAGCCACTTCAACAAGCCCCGACTCTCCAGCCAAGACTCTCCAGCCACTTCAACAAGCCCTGCGAGGCACTCTCTGGCCACCCCAACAAGCCCTATGAGGCACTCTCCGACCACTTATACAAGCCATGTAAGGCACTTTCCGACCACTTCAACAAGCCTTGTGAGGCACTCTCCGGCAATTTATACAAGCCCTGTGAGGCACTCTCTGGCCACTTATACATTCCCTGTAATGCACTCTCCAGTCACATCAACAAGACCACTTATACAATCCATGTGATGCACTCTCCGGTCATATCAACAAGCCTTGTAAGGCACTCTCCGGACACTTCAACAAGCCCCGTGAGGCACACTCCGACCACTTTTTGGCCACTTATACAAGTCCTGTAATGCACTCTACGGTCACATCAACAAGGCCTGTGAGACATTCTCCGGCCACTTCAACAATCTTTGTGATGAACTCCGGTCACATCAACAAGTCCAGAGAGGGCACAGCAACAAGGCCTGTGAGATACTCTCCGGCCACGTCAACAATCCCTGTGATGCACTCCGGTCACATCAACAAGCCCAGTGAGACATTCTCCTACCACTTATACAAGCCCTGTGATGCACTCTCCGGTCACATCAACAAGCCATGTGAGGCACTCTCCGGACACTTCAACAAGCCCCGTGAGGCACTCTCCGACCACTCTGTGGCCAATTGTACAAGCCCTGTAATGCACTCTCCGGTCACATCAACAAGGCCTGTGAGACACTCTCCGGCCACCTCAACAACCCCTGTGATGCACTCCGGTCACATCAACAAGCCCAGTAAGGCACCCTCCGACCACTTATACAAGCCCTGTGATGCACTCTCCGGTCACATCAACAAACCCTGTGAGGCACTCTCCGGACACTTCAGCAAGCCCCGTGAGGCACTCTCCGACCACTTTCTGCGGTGAATAGTTATTCGGGGAAAAGGCAAAGAGTGTAGACACAGACCAGATGGTTCTTGTTCTCAGATCAGGGGTTACTCCAATGTCTTTTCTCCAAATTGTTAAATCTGCAAAACAATTCGTGAAGAAATACCTCTAACAATAAAATAAAAGAAATGAACTAAGAAATAAGAAAAAAAAATACATCTTGAAAAACAAATTGTTTCAATAATTACGACAATTCTAACAACTCCGCGTGTAGCCACTGCTATAGACTCTGTTTCGTTAGAACTTTTAACTAATGTAAATGAAAAACACGCATTCAAGATGATGTCTTCGTGCAATGGAAGCAAGATAACCCATTTGCTCCCACGATCCCATATATGGGACGTAGGCAAACAGTGTAGACTCTGATCAGACGCCGCATAATGCGGCATCTGATCAGAGTCTATACTGTTTGCTGATAGGAAATTCAATATAAAACAAAACAAAAATGTAAATTTAGATCCCTTAGATAATAGACTAATCCAATATATAAGCATGGAAGAATCCACTGCGAGCAAATGGGCTAATCCATTACCTCATAAAGAATACTCACGATACCCTTGTAAACAGAATAGACCCAGCTCCTGTAGAGTTGTCTGATCAGGGGCTGTTACGTTTGCTTAACTCTTTCCCTCATATTTATAAACGCATTTTCGTTTCTAAAATGGGTTTAATCTTCCACCATACATATTCATTATAACTATTTTGTCCATGAATATTCAGTAGGTATTAGAATGTGTAATAAATATAGAATACTATGGAAACGGGTTTAACCCATTCCTAGGTTGGCTCCAGCCAAAAAAATTTAGTAGCCAAATTTTTAGGCCGCCCTACTTATACGTAAAAAGGGTCTACATGTACACTTGGTGAATATGATTACAAAGAAATCCTTGCTATACCAAACCTGTAGATAAAAGAAGTACTGATATGCATATATTTTACATCTCAGTAAATCACTGAATTAGATTTAATACAGGATTTGGCAGAGAAATAAAGAAAAATACTTTACCAACATTTCCAACTACTTCTCTTATCTATAGCTCTGCATATAGCATATCAGAATATTCATTAATATTTCTAACTATTACAGTAAAATCTGTGTTAAACGGCCACTCAACATAAGATGGATTAGGAATATAAACCATATAAAAGGTGTCAGCTTCAATTAATGTTTGACAAATGTAATGCAAAAGTCCCATTAGGAGTTTCCTGCATAACATTTGTCCACTCCAGCATTAAGCAGTGACCTGTATCTTGAGACTTCATTGCAGGATTTTGTAAGAACTGCATGAGGGATTGTTGAGACCCCGCTGTCTGCTCAAGCTTACGCTTTACAGGCATTTTTGCTTTGCAGAACTAATTGTATAGATTTGTCGATGTTTACATGAACTCAGTAGGTTAAAGAATGACAGAAAATTATTTTAATTCACAGATGTGGATAGACCGTTTGTGTCGAACTTTTTTTAATAACAATGTGATTCAAAGATATAAAAACACACAAAGTATCAAACATTTTATTCATCGCCGATTGTTTCTGCTCATCCTTTAATTCGGATGCCGGTTTACACTTTTGGTAATGTTTGAGGATTACCTCGGTAGTCTGGATCAAAGTAATAGGCTGTGATTATCGCCAAATTAGGCAATGAAACGATGGTTAAACCCAGAACGTGTGAAAAATTACACATATTGCTTCGTGAAAGGCGTCCCTAGAAACTATGACCTCACGAGAACGGAGTTAACCAATCGTCTTTAAGCTTGGTCGACTGGTTCCGTGATGATGCTGCGTTAAAGCGAGTGCCGGAAAACACTCACGTGATACCGATAAAATACAGACAGACAGACAGACAGGCAGACAGACAGACAGACAGACAGACAGAGACAGACAGACAGACAGAAAGACAGACAGACAGACAGAAATACATACAGACAGGTAGACAGACAGACAGACAGACAGGCAGACAGACAGACAGACAGACAGACAGACAGACAGACACAGACAGACAGACAGACAGATAGACAGACAGAGACAGACAGAGAGACAGGCAGACAGACATATGGCATTCCTCATATTGATGACTTTTGACGACTCTGTAAAAGTCACTTTGTGGATAGAACATTTGCTCCTATAGGAGCAAATGCTATATTTATCACAATGGTTTCAAACTAAAAATTCTAAAAGTGTCATTTTCTCTAGTTAATGCATCGTTTCGGTAGATTTATTCGAATAGGTTGTATCTAAAAATAACCTATGGGGTAATGGTTTTAAGTATAAAAAAGATCTGATTTTGAAGCTTCAGTCACAGTCAACAATTTCCAAGATCAGTCCATGAATATTCATGCAGTAATAAATTCTTAAATTAATATTTATAGGAAAAAGGGAGAAACGCTAAACATTAACACAAACGTCTACTTTGAATGGGAAACAAACCTCATTCTCTGCGCATGTCGTAACGCTGGTACAATCCTGGGGCCTTGCAACATGTCCGCACGAGTAACATCTGGGACCAGTGCAGATTATAGTCATCACGTGACCGGAAATGACACAAATCCACAGCAGATAGGCTGAAAAGTATAATTAAAAATTGGATTACCCCGGTGAATTCAGTTCGAAATAGCACGTCAATAGTGTTATTCTGATGAAGAATTGTGACGACGTAATGGCGTATCAAAACGTTTAAATGGAAAAGTAGTAAAGTCAAGCAGGCAAAGCCACATGCAAAACGCAACCACCACCAAAACACCGATAGACAGCATGACACACACATACACAACCACACACCCAAATGCACACACACACACACACACACACACACACGAAATGAACACAGAAAACACCAAAATACACACAAGAAACAGGGACAAACATTCCATAACATGAACAAACCACAAGCACAAAGACGCAAGGCAAACAAAAGGAAGGGTGACAAAGAGAGTACCGCCTTGGCACGGTCAGCAGCAAAAACACCACTGGGGGTTTAAACCGGTTTACGGACGTCCTAACCTCACACTTCTCTCAAAGTCACCCTAGCTTTACAAATATTGTAAATAAAGGTATCCCCGCTGGACTTACCCACAACATAGACGACGGTGAACACAGGACAACATGTAAAACATAGCATAATAACTGTGACAATCCGTCAAATATGTACTCAATGACTTTGCTGAAGTCAGAGCACCTGCAGGTAAGCCGTTAAGGGCACGACAGGGAAAAAATAATACATGAGTCTTGTAAGCTCCTCCTGTATCCAAGTTTAAGAGTATACCATCATAGAGTACTACCCTCGGCCTGTCATCGCGCAAGCAAAGAGGGAAGCGTAGCTACCGACTGTAAAAGGGTCGATAACCAAACATGCAGTGTGTTGCAATATAATAGGATCATAACCTTTCTTTTTAAATGTTTTAATGCGTTTAATAAACAATTCATGAAAATGGATATGACCCCGAATTTTCCTAAGTTTGTAGATAACATCCCCATAAAATTCTGGTTGAGAAATGCCTTGTCGCAGTAACGTCCGTAGATTGCAATTATATTTACTAATGAGAGGTAAATTTCGATAATAAAATTTAGAAAAGGTTTTCCGAAGTTTGTGATATCTGTAACCTTGCTTAAGAAGTTTATCAGTTATAACTAAATTACGTCTGTTAAAATCTTCAAGCAAAGAACAGGCTCGGGCAAACCTAATAAGTTGAGAAATATAAACCCCATAATATGTAGAACGTGGCACATCCCCATCTAGAAAAGGATAATTAACAATTTTAAAATTAAAATCTTCTCTTTTATCGTATACTTTGGACGAAACTTTATCATTTGTAATTGAAAGATTCAAATCTAAAAATGAAGCATTAATGTCAGATTGATTAGCTTTGTTTAAAGACAGTTCTTTTGGGTAGATTGAAGAAACCATAGTATCAAAATAAGGATTATCTAAATTCAAAATATCGTCTAAATACCTAGAAGTTTTATTAAAAGCATTAACAATATCGGTCTGTGTATCAGGTTTTAAGCTAAGCATAAAATCCCTCTCGTAGCAATACAAAAACAAATCTGCAACAAGAGGGGCACAATTTGTACCCATGGGTATACCAACAACTTGACGATATATGGTATCCCCATAACGCACAAATATATTATCTAAAAGAAAGGTAAGAGATCTACAAACATCAAGGCAAGTCCACATTGTGTAATGTTCAACTTCTGAATTCGAAAAGAATGAACGTTGAACATTACAAGCAATGAACATTTTGTTTTCTCTGGCAAAGGTTTTTTCTATTAATTTAATAAGTTTATCCTTTATAAGATGGTGAGGTAGAGTAGTATAGAGTGTAGAGAAATCATAAGAGCTCAGTAAAGAAATGTTATACTGTTCATTTTCAAGTTTTGTTAAAACATCATTTGAATTTTTTATGGACCAAAAAACATTAATACCAGAATTTTCATATATTTTATCACAGTAGCGTTTAACATGTTCTTTGATCGTAGTAAGACAGGACGTCAAAAGTATAGATAATTTAGTAGTGGTACAACAGCTAGAGTTGGCAATAAAACGCGACTTATAAGGGTTTTTATGTAGTTTCGGAATCCAGTACAAAGTAGAAAGTTTATGTTGTTTTATGTTAGGACCAGACTTAAAATTATTGCACATTTTTACATGTTCCGAGACTATATCTTTTTCAGGTGTTTGAACTGTTATATAAGTTTTTGAATCAGTTAGCTCCTTCTTTAAAACATCAACATAATACAATCTTGAAATAATGATTACATTGTTTGATGCCTTGTCAGCAGGAACAAGAACATAATCTGAATGAAAATTAGAAATGTTTTTCTTCAAGTAGCGAAATGTAACTCTAGGTCGAGGTGGTAAAAGATGGTAATTAGATTTGTAAAAAGTTATTCGCGTATCAATAATATCGAAAATACATTTCTTCCAATCCGAAAGGGCATTAACATCAGCATGTTCTCGTCGACACCATTTGATGCAGAATTCTTGAATAGCTTCCGCAATATGAGTTCGACAAGCGTCAAAATCAATAAGGGAAGGTAATCTATATTTAGGTCCTTTAGTTAGGAGGGTCCTGAGACGTTTATCCTTAATGATATCAAAATTACCAGTAATGACATGACCAACTGGTTTATAGCAAAAGCTAGAAATGCTACAATCTCAAGAAATAGGGGTATTAACATCAATATTTAAGTCAGAGACAATTTTATTGTAGTTAAAAATAACATTTCTAATAGGTTTATTATATTTATAACAGATGATAGGTGATTCAGAGTTGATGAAATATTTGGGAATAGCATCGATTACATTCTTATCACGAAATATACTTTGAATATCAATAAAATCGATACCTTTATTTAGGAACTGAAGTTTCAGAAAATGTCTTTTATGTTCAGATTCTTTATCAATACGTGGACGAAGAACATGCTGTGTGTAACTTTGTATAAGTGAGGCAGTATTAATTAACGGATCTGTACGCATATATATTTTATCAGCCTCTTCGTCTATTGACTTAAGACAGGAAAAGGGTAAAGACGATAAACAAGATAACATAGAATGTTTACCAGTTTGTTTTAGAATAGTATGTAAATCATGAATAGACATATTACGACGTAATTTACGCTTAATATTACCATTTCTACGTCTGCCATGTGATCTACTTTTACGTTTTCGAATAGAAAATATAGAGAAAATATCGATACTTGGATCTTTAGAAATGTTGCCGCTTTGGAAAATGTTATCATTAAGGCCTAAAGGAAAAGGTGTTTGTAATTTCTTTATCCAGTCTAGCTCTGTGATAAAACGAGCTTTAGATTTTAAACTACCAGTAGTTTTAGAATCATAATAAATTTGTTCTACTGGTTGAACCGAAACATATTTGAAAGAATGTCCTGTATGACGAAAATGCTGGTAAAGAAAATTGCGTACTTTTTTGATCCGGCAATGGTAACTGTGTTCACGAAACCTAGTTTTTAAAGAACGTCCTGTCTGACCTACATATTGAATGCCACAACGTGGCGCATTTCATGTAAGAACATATATAATATTAGATGGGTTTCAGTCTAAATCAGAATTAATCTTCACACTAAACACTCTACCATTAACAAGAGATTTAATTGTTGATCTAGTAGAAATGAAATTGCAACACATACACCTCTTACTATTGCACTTAGTAATTATTGGATACACCCTATGTCTTTTGTTCAAATAATGTGAATTTAGATGGACTTTACTATAACGAATGATAGATTGCTTTAAAGGAGACAAAACGATTTTAGGTCCATTATGAAAAATGTTACTAATAGCCGAAGAGGGAACATGAAAAGATGAAGCAGAAGACAATTTTAGAGGTTTAATACAAACTGACGGCTGTAGTGACTGGAAATTAGCCAGGTTATGAGGAATCTGAACGGAAGACACAGAGTGTAAGTTTAGGTTATTAATTTTGAGTTTAGGGAGACTATTCATATTTTGTGTAGTAATTGTAGCACCCTTCTGTAAAAAGCGACATACGTATGTAACGAAAAGTGGTGTAAAATAATAAAAAACATACCAGAGGTTATGACAAAAATAAAGAAGACTAAGAATATGAATGAAACATTGAATAGTGAAACATTGAATGGGTAAAAAGTAAGAAGAAACACAAATAAGGTAAAGTCACACTAGAGAAAACGCAAAGGGCACAAATCTTAAAAGGGAAATTAAAATAGTCACACAATATGTCGGTGAGTACGGAAGCCACCATGAAGTGCAAAGTACGGTGTAAAGGTATGAGGAAACACATTGAATGTAGAGCAATTCCTGCAAGAGGAAGAAAACAATATTGATTGGATGTACGGGGAGACGTTTCACCGCCGCCACACTGCACAACCAACACTATTGTGCTTATAAATGGAAAAGTAGTAAAGTCAAGCAGGCAAAGCCACATGCAAGACGCAACCACCACCAAAACACCGATGGACAGCATGACACACACATACACAACCACACACCCAAATGCACACACACACACACACACGAAATGAACACAGAAAACACCAAAATACACACAAGAACAGGGACAAACATTCCATAACATGAACAAACCACAAGCACAAAGACGCAAGGCAAACAAAAGGAAGGGTGACAAAGAGAGTACCGCCTTGGCACGGTCAGCAGCAAAAACACCACTGGGGGTTTAAACCGGTTTACGGACGTCCTAACCTCACACTTCTCTCAAAGTCACCCTAGCTTTACAAATATTGTAAATAAAGGTATCCCCGCTGGACTTACCCACAACATAGACGACGGTGAACACAGGACAACATGTAAAACATAGCATAATAACTGTGACAATCCGTCTTCTACTTCTGGAGACAACAAATCGAAATGGCAGTCATATGTATCAACGCGTTAAAAGCGTGTTTCTAGAGAAAACATGACAATTCGAAATGGCAGCCAAATAGAGAAAACTTGTTGACAATTCGAAACGGCAGCCAAATATGTCAATGCGTTTAAAGCGTGTTTCTAGAGAAATTGCAGCCAAATAGAGAAAACTTGACCATTCGAAACGGCAGTCATATATGCCAATGCGGTCAAAGCGTGTTTCTAGAGAAAACTTGACAATTCGAAATGACAGCCAAATAGAGAAAACTTGACAATTCGAAATGACAGCCATATATGTCAACGCGTTAAAGGCGCAGAGAAAATCTCTACAAGCTACAAGTTCCTTTAACCCCTAGCATTCTTTTCAGTGGTAGCTGTAGTAAGGTTTTAACCCATTCCCTCATATTGACGACTTTTGACAATTCAGTAAAAGTCACTTTGTGAAACCATTGTGATAAATAGAGCATTTTCTCCTATAGGAGCAAATGCTCTATTTATCACAATGTTTTCAAGCTACAAAATTCTAAAATTTTCCTTTTCTCTAGTTAATGCTCCTTTTCGGTAGATTGTTTCAAATAGGTTTATATCTAAAAACAGCCTATTGGGGTAATGGGTTAAGTATACAGTAGAACCCGTCTTAAACGACTGTTACAAAAGGGCCATGATTTTCACTATATGATTCTATAGAAAACTGGCCACCCCTGAGGCGAGACCTCATTAAATTTTGATCCCTGGGGCATAATTCATATAGCATTTGTACAGAGCTTCAAGATGATGCTATGTGCCTAATATGAAAGCTGAGAACTTTCAAGTTTCAGAGAAGAAGATGTTCAATGTTACTACAGTATGTTTCTATATGTACATGTATATAAAACATGGCACCTTTGGCGTATGGTCAATTTTAACCCAAGGGGCATTATTTATATAACTTTTGTAGAAGACCTGAAGTTGATGATATCTGCCAAATGTGAAAGCTTAGAACCTTCCAGTTTCAGGGTAGAAGATTTTCAAAGACTCCACTATTATGTTTATATAGAAAACTGGCCAGCCGTGGGGCGGGCCACATTAGACCCCCCGGGCATAATTAATATAACTTTTGTAGAGCACCTGAACATGATGATATATGCTAAATATGAAAACTGAGAACCTTCCAGTTTCGGTGGAGAATATATTCAAATTATTCACTATACCTGTATGTTTATATAGAAAAAACTGGACAGTCCTGGGGTGGGGCCAATACTTTTGTAGAGGACCTGAACATGATGTGCCAAATATGAAAAGCTGAGAATCTTCCAGTTTCAGAGGAGAAAAGTTTCCAAGTGTTCACTATATGTTTCTATATAAACTGGCCAACCCTGGAGCGGGGCCAATTTTGACCCAAGGGACATAATTTATATTACTTTTGTAGAGGACCTACCGATGATGATATGTGCCAAAGATGAAAGCTTAGAACCCTGTAGATTCAAAGGAGAAGATTTTTAAAGGTTCAAATTGTTGACGACGGACGACGCATACCGCACGACGCACGCCGACGAACGAAGGACATCAGGCGACTAAAAAAGCTCACTCTGAGCACTTTGTGCTCTGGTGAGCTAAAATGGGTCTAAATCCGGCCCTGTATGTCAGGTAATAGCTTAAGTCAGGTTGAAAGTAATGTTTGGAGCTTTCTGCATTACTTTTGCCCTGCATTAAGCAACCACCTGGTTTTGAGGCTCCAATGTTTAACGCTTAAGAAATGTTCTGATGTATATACTACTGTGAACACTAACAGAAGTGTGTAACATACCGTTCATTGGCATAATGGTTGGCTGGCGAATATCAACTCTAAGTTGAAGTGTGTGTATTTGCACCAACTACTCGGATATATACTCAACAAAATAGTAAAGGATACGATCAGAACCGTTCTGATACAGTTGAAATTCGATATCTCGAACTCGGATAACTCGAACTTCGGGATAACTCGAACTAAAAATTCTTTTTTTTCTAAAATTGATCACTACACATATCTAGAAACACACGTGACAGCTTAATGCAGGTCTAAAGTAATGCTGAAAGCTCCTACAGGAGCTTTCAGCATTAATTTAGACCTGCATTAAGCTGTGAACTTGAGATATTGTCAGACTATAAATCGGATGAATCGAACATCTGTTAATTCGAACTAATTTGTATGGTCCCTTGAAGTTCGAGATATCGAAGTTCAACTCTATAACAAACTAACAAACCGACCATGTCAAATACAGACGACACTGACACGTTTTTTCTGAAATGCATTCGATGCAAAAGCTCCCTATTGTTATTTTAAACCGACGTATAGTACGAACATCAACATAGTTCGGCATATTCCGTAATGTATCCGATGCACAACATGGCTCTCCGACAACTGTCGAAGTATACTTCGGCAATTTTCGGACATCCATAGATACATTACGGAATATACCAAAGTATGTCGATGTTCGGATTTCAAATTTACACATCGACCATTTAATTGGGTCAAGCTCTTTAACATATTCTTAAAATGAGCTTCATAATATTACTTAGAAATGGCAATGGTTCCATTTTCCAGACGGAAATACATGTACAGTAAAACCTCTCTATAACGGCCATTGAATTGTAAAAATTAGTTGGTATTTAGGGCAGGTGGCTGCTTAAAACGAGGTGAAAGTAAAACAGAACGCTCCTATAGGAGCGTTCTGTTTTACTTTCACCTCGCTTTAAGCAGCCACCTGCCTTCACCACAAACTATTTCACGTAATTTAGTGGCCGTTATAGAGAGGTTTTACTGTACTTTACATAGCGTAATAAGAGTTAAAGTTGTTCTTCTTTGAGAGACATAAGGCTGCACACTGTACGAAGTTGTCTGTTCCCATCCCCGTTCCTGTTCAGGCCCGTATAAACTGTAAAGTAATTAAACTGTTTTTGAAGATAAATAAAATGGTTGACACGTTAACAATTTTGTTGAGTATATATGCTGCATACATGGCGCACTGATAAGATTTCTGAATTATGAAAAACCTTATCTGACCACGTGTTCGCTGTCTATTCTTTAGTGTTAACCATTACTCAACAGTAAGCCTTTCAACTCTATTGCTAACAGAGTATACCCTGATCAGAAGGCTCATATAGGGGCCATCTGATCAGCATCTGTTCTGTATGCTTATAATAATATACATGTGGTATAAATACCATTCTACAGTTCATGTCCTGATAATAACCCCATTCTTTTTTCATAGTGACACAAATCCGATTAACCCTTTCGGTGCCAGCATTGTCGTCTGCTGGGCACAGTTTCGTTTATTTTTAGTGCACGTGTGTACACTTCTTCCATTTTCTTTATAAAACAGTAAACAGAGTGTCAAACAGTTTGGATCCTGATGAGACGCCGAGTTACTCGGCGTCTCATCTGGATCCAAATTGTTTGCATGTGATATCATAAACCCGTCATTGTGGCACGGAAGGGGTTAATATTCCCGATGTCATTATAGCTTATATGAACAAGTTCATGGAGTAAAAGATTAAGTAAGTTCTACCAGGAAACAAAGGTTCGTATCAGAGCTACAGATCAAGGTGCGTACCCAAATAATAAAATCGTCATTTCTCCACCAAACCCTATACTGTTACCTCTCTTTAGAATCGTCTCTTTGAGACGGTTCTAAAGAGTGGTAACAGTATAGAGTTTGGCGGAGTTATTCTTGAAAATACATGTATTTAACTTTACGCATCTTATCTGCATCTTTGGTTGTATGTTCCAAAACTACTCCGTATGGGCAAATGCTATATTTATCACAATGGTTTCAAAACTACAAAATCCTAAATTTTACCCTTTTGCTTGTAAATGCTCCTTTTTGGTACATTTAGTCAAAGAGGTCCGATCTAAAAATACCCTATGAGGTAATGGGTTAATGGGACGGTAACATCTTTCTAGATGGGACAGTAAACCCTTTCTCAACTGGACAACTAAACAACACTAAACCGGACCGTAAAATCTCTTCTACACTTGACAGTAAAACTGCTTTACACCGGACAGTAAAAACGTCTAAACCGGACAGAAAGATCCAACCGGACAGAAAGATCCTTCTAAAACTGCTCTACACTGGACAGTGAAAACTTCTAAACCGGACAGAAAGATCCTTCTAAAACTGCTCTACACTGGACAGTAGAAACTTCTAAACCGGACAGAAAGATCCTTCTAAAACTGCTCTACACTAGACAGTGAAAACTTCTAAACCGGACAGAAAGATCCTTCTAAAACTGCTCTACACTGGACAGTGAAAACTTCTAAACCGGACAGAAAGATCATTCTGAAACTGCTCTACACTGGGCAGTAAAACCCCTCCACGTCGGGCAGTAAATCTCTGAGTAAGACGATAAAATCCTTCTACACAGGACAATGAATCCCCTCTAAACTGGAGAGTAAATTCACCTAAACCGGACGTTTAGTTAATAGGAACTTCGACCAGTTTAAGCAGGCGGCTGCCTAATATATGATGATAACCAATGCAGAAAGCTCCTTTGGTCTATAGGAGCCGTCTCATCAGGGTCTACTATATTTGCTTACTTTACAGTTTCTGTTTTGGTAAAACAAATCCTGATTTTCATGTCATTATGAAATATCAGCTAATTAATATTCATGACGTCATTATTTTCATGCATATTGATGGAGTAAAGTGTTATTTTTTGTTGTATGGTTCACGCCAACACACGTGGCGAGATAAATATCCCTATTTAACTTTAACCTTTTCGCTGCCAATGCCGGATCTGTAATTACCTATGCAAACAGTTTGGATCCAGATGAGACGCCGAGTAACTCGGCGTCTCATCAAGATCCAAACTGTTTGTTACTGTTACTGTTTTTGAAACATAAATGAAGAAAATAAAAAAAATGAAAATTTGTAGCAGACGACAAAGTTAGCAGACGACAGAATTTGGCAGCGAAGGGTTAAAAAAATAATAATTGCACCTGTGAATCGGAGTTGATTCATAATCTTATTTTTGGCTCGTTCATTCAAATCAGTTGATAGATTTCTGATCGTTTTCGGTATGTAATCAGTCTGCCTATAATTGTTTCTGAAATGGCATTGCAAATCGACGAATATTTCGAAAATGCTCTAAATATACCTCGTCAATTCAGCAATACGTCAAGTCAGTTTATGCGCAGACGGTCCCCGTATGAAACATCTGAAGTAGATTTATACAGCAGAAATGACTCGTGGAAGAGTTATGAAACAGAAAGGATGCATGGAGGAGTTATGGTGCTGAAAGGAAGCATGGAAGAATTATGGAGATAAAGCGTGGATGAGTTATGGAGAAGAAAGGAAGCATGGAAGAGTTGTGGAGACGAAATGGAGCATGAAGACTTATGGAGAAGAAATGGAGCATGGAAGATTTATGGCGAAGAAATGAAGCACTGGGGTTATGGAGAAGAAAGGAAGCATGGAAGAGTTTTGAAGAAGAAAGGAAGCACTGGAGTTATGGAGAAGAAATGAAGCACTGGAGTTATGGAGAAGAGAGGAAGCATTTTTCTCTTCGAGACAATTCTAAAGATTGGTCACAACATAGGGTTTGGTGGAGAAATGACGATTTAGTGCTTGAGTACGCACCTTCCTCAGCTCTGCATTTATGTAAGGATTACAAGTCAATACACAAACATCACAGTTATCATATATCTATGTTTATTTTATGGTGACGACATAGTGTTTCTCTGTCTGTACATATATAATTGTCACTATATACAAATATTAGTTTTGAAATTCAGTAACCTTAGGATAAGAAAAGGTATAGACCAGTCTGTGTTTCCTGGTCAATTACTTCTAGAATGATCATATTTTTTCTTAATATCAAAAGCAAACCAATTTCTCGGTTCTGTTTTTTTCCAATTAGCTTGGACTGGCTTGTCTTTTTCTTATCATACAATCACACAAAGGCATACCAACTTTGACAAAGTTAAAGTTTCTGATATTTTAACCCATTCCCTTATATTGACGCCTTTTGACGACTCTGTAAAAGACACTTCGTGAAACCTTTGAAACAATTTTGATAAATAGAGCATTTGCCCCATGGGAGCAAATGCTCTATCACAATGGTTTCAGAACTTCATAATTATAAAAGTTTCCTTTTCTCTAGTAAATACTCCTTTTCGGTAGATTTATTCAAAGAGGTTGGATCTAAAAATAGCATGAGGGAATGGGTTAAACCTTTCCCTCATAGACGACTTTCGACGACTCTGTAAAAGTCACTTTGTGAAACCATTGTGATAAATAGAGCATTTGCTCCTATAGGAGCAAATGCTCTATTTATCACAATGATTTCAAACTACAAAATTCTAAAATTTTCCTTTTCTCTAATAAATGCTCCTTTTCGGTAGATTTATTCAAAGAGGTTGTATCTAAAAATAGCCTATGAGGTAATGGGTTAACCTGACTGTGAAGCCTACTGCACATGTGACAGTGAAAAATGCAAAATGATGAGGTTGCAAGTTACTCAATGCATTTCGAGGGCTTTGTGCAAAACTATTCTAACTCCTTCACAAAGTGAAGGAGTTAAAATAGTTTTGCACCAAGCCCTCGATTTGGTCTGGATTTTAAACTCTAAATCATGAGTCCTTTACCCCATAAATATGCCTTTCTATGCATTTGCAAACAGTAGACCCAGATCAGATGACCCCTATGGGAGCAGTCTGATCAGGGTCTGTTCTGTTTGCTTATGATATAGTATATATATGATTCAAACAGTCTCTGCCATGACCAGACATTCTTGTCACCACGTGCTACTATAACAATTAATCTAATTTATATTCATGATGTCATTAGTTCTTACAACAATATCCATGAAGTAAAGGGTTAACCCTTTCCTTCATATAAACACGTTTTCAAGCATTTGCAAACAGAGTAGACCCAGACCAGACGGCTCCTATAGGAGCCGTCTAATCAGGGTCTGCTCTGTTTGCTAATGGAATTCTAAAGATCAGTTTCTTTAGTTTCTAAAATGGCTACAATATTCCATTTTCGATATTTCATTATAACTATTTTGTCCATGAATATTCAGTAGGTATTGAAATTTGGAATAAACATCGAACAGGGCAAGGGTTAAGACTAGATCATTTCAGCATGAGTCCTTTACTCCACAAATACACGTTTGCAAACAGAGGAAACCCAGATCAGACGGAGCCTTTAGGGGCTGTCTGATAAGGGGCCTGTCCTGTTTGCTTATGGAATAATATAGACCTGCCATCGCCAAAACTTTCAGTGTTCAAATGCAATTACACAATTTCTGCTGATTTATATTCATGATGTCATCATTTCTTGCATAAATATTCACGAGGTAATGGTTTACTAGGAACTAGGCAAATAGAATAGACCCAGAACCGAATCCCTATAGCCAGTATCTAAAGTCTCACCTAGATCATCAAAACGTGTAATTGCCAAAATATAAAACGTCAAGATGAAATTGTTTTGTCTAGCTGAGAAATCCAGGTTTGGATCAAACCAGTAATGTGATGACTACCACTTCTAACCTTAGTATACTCTGATCAGACGGCTCCTAAAGGAGCTATCTGATCTCGGTCTCTTCTGTTTGCAAATGCATTAAAAGGTGTTTATATGAGGGATATGTTAATTAGTTGATTCTTTGTGACATGTAAACACAAACATTTCGGCCACCGCAGAATCTATATATTTTATCTGCAAGGAGCACACCTCTCTTATCCCAAGGATATACGATAAAACCTCTCTATAACGGCCACTAAATCGTGTTAATTACTTGGTATTTAGGGCAGGTGGCTACTTAAAGTAAGGTGAAAGTAAAACAGAACGCTCCAAGGAGCGTTCTGTTTTACTTTCACATTGCTTTAAGCGGCCACCTGCCTTTAACACAAAATACATGATGTAATTCGGTGGCCATTATAAAGAGGTTTTACTGTAATAGACGATACATAATGGCACATTGTTAAACCTCTATAACCAGCCAATCTAAACAAGTCTAAAAGCTGGCCCTGAGGCTACTAATCTTATTGCTGGAGTCTGAGTTCATTCTCATCGATTGAGTCTGAGTTCAGTCTCATTGATTAAGTCTGAATTCATTCTCAAGCATATGCTTGGTCCTAATTTGAGTGAAACCCAAATTCTGGCCAATTAGATACATGAAATTGAGCTCATAATCAAACTGAGATGTTTTATAAACTCAGGCTCTGTGGTCTAAAAGACAGGTGATAGCTAAATGCAGTAGAACGCGTCTTAAGCGGCCATTCATTTATTGAACATAAGTGTCTTAAAAAGCAGGTGGTTGCTTAATGCAGGTCAAAAGTAATACAAAAAGCTCCTATAGGAGCTTCTTGCATTACTTTTGATCTGCATTAAGCTACCACCTGCCCTAAAGACCCAAACTTTGACCTCTTTTTGATGACCACTTAAGACAAGGTTATGCAGAAATAAAGAAGGCTCTTCAACAAGGTTTCTGCAACATATTCAAGCAAGAAATACAGTGAATCCTCTTTATACCAGCATTCGTTACAATGGCACCCTCGTTATACCGGCAGTATGCATTGAAACAAAATTACCGTAAACCTTTTGAAACAACCACTGAATAAATCTGTGCAATGCCAATAAGACAGGTGATCGCTTAATGCAGAACACAAGAAGTGCAAAAAGCTCCCAAAAGGAGCTTTTTGCACTTCTTGTGTTCTGCATTAAGCGTTCACCTGTTGGTACTAGTTTAAAACTGGCCATATGGTTCCTTTCATATTTAAACTCGTTATAACAGCAACCTCATTATACCAGCAAAATGTCTGGAAACAAACATATCTTTTTTAACAAGTGTTCACTGTACCGTTACTATGAGTACTAACCCCTTTCCCTGTTGAATATTCATGTAAGAAATAATGAGATCATGAATATTTATTTGCTGATCTGTTATAATGGCACGTGTACCCTGGATGTTTTGGTATTGGTAGAAATCGTAGGGTCAGATCTATTTATTATATAATTAGGATTCCATAAGCAATCAGAGCTAACCCTGATCAGACGGCTCCTAAAGGAACCATCTGATCTGGGTCTCCTCTGTTTGCAAATGGGTTAAAAGTGTTTATATGAGGGATACTGTTAATAAGCCGATTCTTTGTGACACGTAAATACAAACATTTCGGCCACTGCAGAATCTACATACTTTTTCTGCAAAGAGCACACCTTGATCAGACATCATCTACAGTTATTGTCTGATCTGGGTCAACTCTGTGTATCTATGGTGTAAAGGGCTAAGGACGCCAATGTTTATTCAATGAGAGACCATCTAAAGAAGTATCCTTCTTTACTTCATATTGGGAAACAAACAAGTGATCAGGATTGGAGATCTACCAGTACCAGTGATCAGTATAGATCTACCAGTACCAGTGATTAGTATAGGAGGTCTACAAGTGATCAGCAAAGATCTACCAGTACAAGTGATCAGTACAGATCTACCAGTACAAGTGATCCGTATAGGAGATCTACCAGTACCAGTGATCAGTACAGATCTACCAGTACAAGTGATCCGTACCAGTGATCAGTATAGGAGATCTACCAGTACAAGTGATCAGTATAGATCTACCAGTACAAGTGATCAATCAGTATAGATCTACCAGTACAAGTGATCAATCAGTACAGATCTACCAGTACAAGTGATCAATCAGTATAGATCTAGTAATACAAATGATCAGTATAGGAGATCTACCAGTACAAGGCTCTACTAACAGGCTAACCAGCACAACACTACGGACCAATTTGTGATCACTCTTACACACACTATGGATCCAGATGAGATCACTCTTACACACACTATGGACAGAGCTACAGATAACGGTGCGTACTCAAATACTAAAATCGTCAATTCTCCACCAAACCCTATGTTGTGACCACTCTTTAGAATCGTCTCTTCGAGACGATTCTAAAGAGTGGTCACAACATAGGGTTTGGTGTAGAAATAAACAAGTTATACTTGAAAATGTTTTAATTTACGCATCTTATCTGGGGCTCTGTATGGATCCAGATGTGATCACTCTTACACACACTATGGATCCAGATGTGATCACTCTTACACACACTATGGATCCAGATGTGATCACTCTTACACACACTATGGATCCAGATGAGATCACTCTTACACACACTATGGATCCAGATGAGATCACTCTTACACACACTATGGATCCAGATGCGATGACGAGTGACTCAGTGTTTCAACAGGACCTCAACTGTTCCTCAACACTAGGACACTTTTTCGTTGTTTTTTTGTGTGTTTTTTTAAGAAATGGGGAAAACTGTTACTATTGAAGCTGACAACAAACTTTGCAGACATTTTCAAATACAGTAGAATTTGTCTTAACCCTTTCCCTTTAATCTATGCTTATTTCAAATTTCAATATCTACTGAATATTCAGGCTATAATGAAATATGGAAGGTGGAGCATTGTAGTCATTTTAAATAAAGACACAGATCTTTGAAATTATATTAGCAAACAGAGTAGACCCTGAAGGCAGGTGGTAGCTTAATGCAGGTCAAAAGTAATACAGAAAGCTCCTGTAGAAGATTTCTGCATTTCTTTTGCCCTGCAGTAAGCAACACCTGATTTGGATCTCAAGTTTTTGATTGGTCAGATTTGAGCCTTTGGCTCAAATCTGACCAATCAAAAGCTTGAGAACTCAAATCTGACCAATCAAAAGCTTGAGAACGAAACTCAGACTCAACTAAAAGCTTTATAAGCATGGACCCTGATTTATAAGATTTCTGTGCTCAATCAAATTCAAAGGTTACAGTCTAGTCTCAAATATTTTTTAACAAAATGTTTAAGCAATTTGATTTTCTCTCATTTTTTTTTTAAACAAAAAAATAATTGAAAGCTGAGGCTGATGGACAAACAGTTTTGATCCTATTCAGGCACTAGGTCACTTGGCATCTGATCTAGGGTGAAGCAATGTTCAAATGGAAGTCACAGCGCAGTTATCTGGATGAGTCTGTTGTTGAGCTGTAGGGAATTCATACTGCTAACATTCAGTTCTGTTCTATTCAAAATGACCTCAACCCTTTACCTGATAAACGATGCTTTCAAAAATTGACTTTTTCGGACACATCAAAAGTCGTCGATATGAGGGAATGGTTTAACTCTTTCGGCGCCAATGTCGCCTGTTGGCACCATTGAAAACAGTGCAGTCCCAGGTCAGATGCCGCCTTTTCAAGGCGGCACCTGACCTGGGACTTCACTGTATTCTGTATTATTTAAGCCCAAGCATACAGGTTTTAAAAACAAATGTTTTACTAATATACCTTTATTATTTAGTTAATGCAGACGACACCTTTAAATTCGGCGCCAAAAGTGTTAAAACTGGTTCATGGAATAACGGCTTAATATTTCATAATGAGTGAAAGCTGCCATTAATATCTGCCAGGTACAGGGTGCAGCACTTTAATCATATAAATGTTTTACCACTTTGCAGAAGAGACACACACCAGATCCCGTAGATGCCATCTGTTCAAGCTCTTTTCTATTTGCATATCAAATAATATTGATGGGATCCTTCAGTTTTTGTCCATTTAACCCTTTCCCTCATATAAACCCGTTTTCACGCATTTGCAAACAGAGTAGACCCAGATCAGACGGCTCCTAGAGGAGGCATCTGATCAGGGTCTGCTCTGTTTGCTAATAGAATATGATAGATCTGTTTCTTTGCTTTCTAAAATGTCTACAATTTTCCATCTTTCATATTTCGTTATAATCATTTTATCTAGGTATTGAAATTTGGAATGAACACAGAACAGGGAAAGGGTTAAAGTCAACAACTTCTGTTATATCTTAACTATACAGAAATGAACCCTTTCCTCCATAAATACATCTTTCTACGCCTCTGTAATAACCACTTCTTGAAACCATTGTGATAAATACAGCATTTGCTCCTTTAGGAGCAAATGCTCTATTTATCACAATGGTTTCAAACTACAAAATTCTAGAAATTTTCCTTTTGTCTAGTTAATGCTCCTTTTCGGTAGATTTATTCAAAGTGGTTGGATCTAAAAATAGCCTATGCGGGAATGGGTTAAGTTGAATATTCATGAAGAGATGCATTCATGCATGAATGTTTTAATATCAGGAGAAGGGTTAAGTCTTTGAGATGGGGTCACTGTAACCATAGACAAGCCAGCATTTTCAATATCCATTCATACACTTCAGGTAAAATTGTTGTTATAACAAAATCAATTCACCGGTTGATATAATGGATGGTACATATACTAATAATACTACATCTGGCAGTAATCATGTGAAAAAGGGCATGTGGACATTTACAATGTAGACCAAGAACAGCTTACAGGTTGGTACCTGGCAGCTTTTCAAGGTCTGTACTCTTTGCAGCTGATAAAAGTGGCAGTGCAGACCATAGCCACAGAGCAAGCAATAAATAAATGTCCATAAAAGTACAAAAATCATCATTTTCCCACCAAAAATCATCATTTTTCCACCAAAAATCGTCATTTTTCCACCAATCCCTATATTGTGACCACTCTTTAGAATCGTCTCTTCGAGACGATTCTAAAGAATGGTCACAACATAGGGTTTGGTGGAGAAATAAAGATATTAGTCTTGAAAATGTTTTAATTTACGCATCGGACCTCTGTAATCAGAAGCCACGTGCTAAGGTGCTGACTGATCTGGGTCTACACAATTTGTCCGTGATCCCTTTTATCCCATAACTCCAACCATAAAAACTGGCATTTGTCCCAGCAGTAAAAACAAACATAGTTCCCCTGACTGCCATAGTAACAAAACAAACGCAGATATTCATATACATGGAGCAGAATGAAACAAATGCATCAGACCACTAATGCTGTAAACAACATCATGGAAAGTCATTTTCAGCCAGACACCACCGTAAACCCTTTATTACATCAATATCAATGTAAGTAATCATGACATCATAAATATTAATAAGACTAATTTTAATAATGGCACATGGACACTGGGTTTTTCGGTTATGGCAGAAACTGTAAAATCATATCTACATGTATATTTATTGCATAACAAACCAGAGCAGAATCTGATCAGGCGGTTGCTACAAAAGCCATCTGATCTGGGTATACTCTGTTTGCACAGGCATGCCTTTTTATGGAGTAAAGAGGTAATGCCCATGATAGGGTAGGCATTCTGATGAGGCTGAGGCTGAGGCTCAATGTTTGAAAAAAAAAAGCATTTTCGTTTCTTCTCAACCAAATCCTAGATTGTGATTACTCGTTAGAAAAATCTCAAGGAGTAGTCAAGACTTAACCCTTTCCCCGTTCTGCATATTGGCCAAATTTCAATACCTACTGAATATTCATTAGCAAAATTGTTATAATGAAATATGGAAGATGGAAGATTTTAGACAGCAAAGAAACACATCTATCAAATTCTATTAGCAAACAGAGTAGACCCTGATAGGAGCCGTCTGATATGGGTCTACTCCGTTTGCAAATGCGTGAAAACACGTTTCTATGAGGGAAAGGGTTAAGGCAGTATTGCAGACGCAAAGTCCTTATCAATCTGCCAAAGTTTCTTACAGCCTTTCATGATATGGTGACTACAGCCAGAAGTTATGAACATTTTTGCTTGAGTACTTAAGCTATTATAAAAATTTCGCTAATAAACATTCATGATGTCATTATTTCTTACATGAATATTCAACAATGCAAGGGGTTAAACTCTTTGCAAACATGCAGCCAACTTGATATATTTAGTTTTAACCCTTTCCTTCATATGCACACCATTTGCATTTTAACGATGCTTACTCAAAAACAAAAATCGTCATTTCTCCACCAAACCCTATGTTGTCACCACTCTTTAGAATCATCTCGGAGAGACGATTCTAAAGAGTGGTGACATCATAGGGTTTGGTGGAGAAATAAAGAAGTTGTACTTGAAAATATTCTAATTTACGCAACTTATCTTGAGCTCTCAGTCTGTAATATAGATATGATGCTACAGTTTCTGCCTCAGCCAAAACATCCTGTGTACATATTCCATCATAAAAATGCAGCTTATAAATATTCATGATGTCATTATTTCTTACACGAATATTAACCCTTTCCTTCATATAAACACCTTTTCACCCATTTACAAACAGAGTAGGCCAATGTCAGATGGCTCCTGTAGGAGCAGTCTAATCAGGGTCTGCTTTGTTTGCTTATAACACGAAATAGATCTGATTCTACAGATTTTGTCAAAACTAACAATTCCTTTCAAAATTTTACAGTACAAAAATTCAGATAAATAAATATTCATGATGCCATTGTTTCTTACATGAAATACAGGAAAAAGGGTTAACCCTTTCTACGCTCCTGTAAAAGCCACATTTTGAAACCATCGGGATAAATAGAGCATTTACTCCTTAGGAGAAATGCTTTATGCCCCTGTAAAAGCCACATTTTGAAACCATCGTTATAAATAGAGCATTTGCTCCTTAGGAGCAAATGATCTATTTATCACAATGGTTTCAAAATTACAAAATAATAAAAAATTCCTTTTCTCTAATTAATGCTCCTTTTCGGTAGATTTATTCAAAGAGGTTGGGTCTAAAAATAGCCTATGAGGGAATGGGTTAAAAACTGGAGTCTAGACATTAACAGTAAATACAGTACAGATGTTTGAGCCCTGATTACATACACAAAACTACGAACAAATGAAAATCAGTAACAAATTAAAAATTATGTGTGGAGTGATAGGATAACGGACACTTTGAAATCTGCAGGCTGTACAGACCAAGATCACTTTGTCACAATAGAACACAACCTCTGACCAGTTAACGGTATTCAGGACCTCGGCTAATCCATACATACTGTCAATCTATTTCAGTGTCAGTGTCTGCAAAACTGGATTTTACAAGAATATTCAATGTCGTATATCATAAACAGAAGGTACAACATACTCCTGCCTACCGACATTCATAACAATCTTTCAGCAATATTTCATTCATACAGTAAAACCTCTCTATAAAGACCACCAAATTACATCAAATACTTTGTGCTAAATGCAGGTGGCTGTTTAAAGCAAGGTGAAAGTAAAACAGAACGCTCCTGTTGGAGCGTTCTGTTTTACTTTCACCTTGCTTTAAGCAGCCACCTGCCCTAAATACCAACTAATTAACACAATTTAGTGGCCGTTATAGAGAGGTTTTACTGTATTTCTGCAAAATACATACTGCTCTATATTAAAACATGAATATTCATGCTAGAAATAATTATATTGGCATATGAGCAAGAAAGGTTTTGGTCATTGCATAAAATAGAGTCAGATCTATACACATAAATTCCATAATGCAAATTGAGCAAACTCTGATCAGACAGTTTCTAAAGGAACCACCTGATCTGGGTCTACTCTGTTTGCAAATCTCTATGGATAAAAGATTTTGACACTTTCCTCCATAAATACGCCTTTCTACACCTCTGTAAAGTTAGGTTTTTAAACCATTGATCATTTGCTCATATGGAGCATATTTATCACAATGGTTTCGAAATTACACAATTTTAATATTTTCACTTTCACTAGTAAATGCTCCTTTTCCGCAGAATTAGATCTGTATAATTCCATAAGCAAACAGAGCAGACCCTCATCAGACGGCTCTTATAGGAATCGTCTGATACGGGTCTACCAGTTTGCAAAAGTTACTACATAACTTTAGCCTTACATAAAGCAGCTAAAAGCTTTTCAAATCTTCCTTTATTTAACCCTTTCCCTGTTCTATGTTTATTCCAAATTTCAATACCTACTGAATATTCAAGCACAAAATAGTTACAATGAAATATGGAAGGTGGAACACTGTAGCCATTTTACAAAGTAAAGAAACAGATCTTTCAAATTCTGTTAGCAAACAGAGCAGACCCTGATCAGACGGCTCTGGGTCTACTCTGTTTGCAAATGCGTGAAAACACGTATATACGAGGGAAACGGTTAATCAGTTGGTGGTCACTTAAAATGAGCTCCACAGTGTACTCTTTGAGCTTTGTGCAAAAAACAAAACCTTGACAAAAAGTGTAGGCCAAGAAAACATGCCGAATTCCAAAGCTCTACATTGTTTTGCAAATATCAAAGTGTCCCCATCAACGCAGGCAAATGTACACAATCATCCGTTCTCTACATAATACTGATATTCTAATGATTACAATGAGGGAAGAAAAAACACTGGTTAACCACTGACTTTACACAATAATATAGTACTCACAGCGTGTTCACCCTCTACTCAATAAAGATGCATATTCACACATTCGCAAACAGACTAGACCCAGATCAGACAGCTCCTATAGGAGCTGTCTGATCAGGGTCTGCTCTGTTTGCTAATGGAAGATTATAGATAAGGTTCTACACTTTCTGCCTTGGCAAAAAAACATTTTCTTTGTTCATATATTCAGCTAATTAACCCTTTCAACCCAAGACTGTTATTTGCAATCAGTGTAGACCCAAGATCAGAGGCCTTCCTAGAGGAGCCCTCCGATCAGGATCTGCACGGTTTGTCATTCAAAATCCTCTAGCAAGTTTAGACCTTGCATACTGAGTGGACTCTATAGTTAAAGACCGATGGGCTATTCCATTCTGAAGATTCAGGTATGAAAGGGTTAGTATGATAATGGCAAGTTTTCTATGAATATTCATTAAGTAAAGGGTTACCCCGTACAGTGAAGTCTTGCCAACTCGGGCTTCAAACTTACCACATCAACGGCCACAGATAAATAATTTGTGGCCATGGTAAAAACTGTAGAATCAGATCTATATTATTTCTTAAGCAAAAAGACCGGAGTCTGAACAGATGGCTCATATAGGAACCGTCTGATCTGGGTCCAAAAGTCATCTCCACGATATTGGAGAAAGGGTTAAAATCGGTATCCTACCAAGAAAACTAAACTATCCAAGAGAGTAATATTTTTTGTCCAAAGAAAATATTTACTTGTACAGATTTTATGCAGATTTTAACCCTTTCCTCCATAAATACGTCTTTCTATACCTCTGTAATAGTCACTTCTTGAAACCATTGTGATAAATAGAGCATTTGCTCCTATAGGAGCAAATGCTCTATTTATCACAAAGGTTTCAAGCTACAAAATTCTTACATTTTCCTTTTGTCTAGTTAATGCTCCTTTTTGGTAGATTTATTCAAAGAGGTTGTATCTAAAAATAGCCTATGAAGTAATGGGTTAAACCATGTAGTAAGTGTCAAATGTATGTGACCTTATGAAACACAGAGTTCATCTGCATATCATCTGGATCCAAACTGTTTGAACTTGTTAGCCCTTTTCCTGTTCAATATTCATGACATCATGAATATTTATTAGTTGAATTTTTACAATGTAAACTTTTCCAAGTTTTTATTTTTAAGATAAAAACTGTAGTATCAGTTCTATATCATGTCAAAGGCAAACAGAGCAGATCCTGATCAGATGGCTCCTATAGGAGCTATCTGATCTGGGTCTACCCTATTTGCAAACGCGTGAAAAGGCATTTTTATGAGTGAAAGGGTTAATATCAATTCATCCAGAGCAATTTTTTTCATGGAAATGAATCCAGATTGACAAGACCACACTGTACCCATTTGTAAAACCTACGAGTTACCATAACAACGATTTTCATAAGGGAGAAAACAGATAAAACCCACCAGAATCACTGATTTTAGCATTACTGTTACTCTTTAAAAATCTCGCTTAACACTTTCCACTTCCTGTCTTCTGCAAAATGTTTGGTCTGCCACTAATTCTTATTGTGGATTTTCTCCATTTTTTTTTTCTTCAAAAAATCATAACCCGAGTACAGTATTGTGTTAATTAGTTACAGTAACACTTCTCTACAATGTAATAAATTGTAATAATTAGTTGGTATTGAGGGCAGGTGACTGTTTAAAGCGTTCTGTTTTACTTTCACGTTGCTTTAAGCAGCCACCTGCCTTTAACACAAAATACTTGATGTAATTTAATGGCCGTTATAGAGAAGTTTTACTGTAGATCATGGTATGTTGTCAAGATTACTCGGCGTCTCATCTGGACCCAAACTATCTGAGTTTGCAATTTGTGTGCAAAGAGTATTGTAATCAGTCTCCAAAGGTATACCAGGACTTGTCAGTCTGCAATCTCACTGACTTTATACTAAATTCAAATTGTATGACCAAAATGTTGGACAATTGAATTAAAACAGTTTGGACCACATGTCTGAGGTCGTGTGTTGTCTTTAGAGCTTATTACATTCAAACGTAAAACTTCTATCACACAAAGTTTTCACTCCTGTAAAAATGCCAGCTTTAACTCCTATTCAACAGGGAAAGTGTTAAGGATTATTTTCATGACTATATTGGTAGTTGTGGATCAAAACACTCGGTAAATTGGCGCCTCATCAGATTCCTGATTTTTATATACTCTCGACTTTCTTTTTAAAGAGAAATGAAGGAAAAAATAAGCTCTCAGAACAGTCGCAGACAAAGACGTTTGCAGAAAATGCGAATAATTTCTTGGGTGTACAAAGAGTCAACTTTTCAACCAATTACCTCATAGGCTATTTTTAAAGACAACCTCTTTGAATGAATCTACCCAAAAGGAGCATTTACTGTGGAAAAGTAAAATTTTAGAATTTTGTAGTTTGAAACCATTATGATAAATAGAGCATTTGCTCCTATGGGAGCAAATGTTCAATTTATCACAATGGTTTCAACAGGAGACTTTTGCAGAGACGTCTTTATGAGGGAATGGGTTAAACCAGACTATACATCTGTTACTAACATACACTATTAACCCATGACCTGATGAATAATCATGAATATCAATTATTTTTTGTTATAATGGCATTATGAACAACTGAATGTTTTACCATGGCAAAATCTGTAGAACCCGACAGATATAGATTATTGCAGGAGCCATCTGATCTGGGTCTACCGACTCTACTCTGTGTACAAGGTCTACTGACTCTACTCTGCTTACAAAGTCTACCGACTCTACTCTGTTTACAAAGTCATACAAAGTCAATATGGTATCTCTATCAGGTAAAAAGGGTTATAGCAAGTTTTGTCTGCTCCTCAGTTTCAGTCTGCTCCTATTTTCCTCAGAGGTCCAGATAAGATGCGTAAATTAAAACATTTTCAAGATTAATTTCTATATTTCTCCACCAAAATCTATGTTGTGACCACTCTTTATAATCGTTTCGAAGAGATGATTCTAAAGAGTGGTCACAAAATAGGGTTTGGCAGAGAAACAAAGAAGTTATTAGTATTTGAGTACACACAGTCATCTGTAGCTCTGAGATAAAATGCGTAAATTATAAAATATTTTCAAGAATGACTCTTTTATTTCTTAATCAAACCCTATGCTGTGACCACTCTTCAGAATTGTCTCTTCAAGTAGTCACATCATAGGGTTTGGTGGAGAAATGGCAATTTTAGTATGCACATTGATCTGTTCCCCCATTTAAATCAGTGTTCAACAATCTGGATCCTGGTAAGATACAAACTTAAGCATCTCATCTGAATGCAAACTAATTGCTTTGGATAAAATTAAAACATTTATAACTTTACACACTTTTCTCAAATTAACCCATTCCCTCATATTGAAGCCTTTTGACACCTCTGCAAACGTCACCTGTTGAAACCATTGTGATAAATAGAGCATTTGCTTCTATAGGAACAAATGCTCTATTTATCACAATTGTTTCAAACTACAAAATTCTAAAATTGTCCTTTTCTCTAGTTAATGCTCCTCTTCGGTAGATTCATTCAAAGAGGTTGGATCTAAAAATAGCCTATGAGGTAATGGGTTAAGAACATTAAAATCTGAGTAAATCTTAGAAGGCTAATTAACTGTAGTAAACAAAAATGTAATCTGCTTCAATTCTAAAACCATAGTTTCCAGTTTCAAACATTTCGCTTCCTAATGCAATGCAAAATTGTTTATATTTGTGATCGCAAACTCACCATTATAAAATATCGTAAGTCTAGTAAACGTTTCTTCCCTTTTCTCCCTCATGATAAACACCCATTATAAAAACAAGTTGTACCCACTACATACAATCCCAATATTTCACTACTCTGCAAAATGCTCCTTCATTTTCTATATGCAGTTTTTAGGGGGTATTGCTGACCCCAAACACTCGCAATTTCCGCTAACCGTGAAAATTCCAATAATGTCCCTGATAAAAATGATCATAGATCTAGCCAGGTGACTGAAATCCCCGAGATGAGATTAAATACAAACAAATCACCACTGCGATAAAATTTATTCGCCTCCAGTTAAAAAATAGTCCATTCTTCACATGCAAGTTTCAGCCTGTTCAGGAAAAACATAAAAATCACAAGAGAAAGGGCAATAACTCTACCCTTTCCATTTTAAATCCCTGCTTTAAAACTCTCCATAATGGAGACATAAAAAATTTTCTTGTATGAATTTTCAAATCAGCTTTTTTTGCTAGCATAGACACTCAGGAAGTTTCTTGGTTTTCAACACTAAAGAGCTCCTTGTGAAGAGCAGGGAACTCAACGTCCGGTTCACTCACTTTAAACTTATTTAGCACATTTATGTGTTGACTGTTCAAATTCCGTACGATCCAAGTGATCTGGTTCAACCGCGTGATCATATCTTCATCTTCTCGTTTACTCTTGCCTAGTTCCAGTTTAAGAGCAGATGAAATTTTTTCATACAATTTCGTCACATCGGGAACATCTTTCAGCCCAGGACGATCTGGAAAATACAAATGAATATCTCAACAGCGGCCATTTTCAAAACCGTTAACCATTTATTTCATGAATATTCATGTAAGAAACAATGAAATCATGAATATTCATTCGATCATTTTTATAACGGCATATGAACACAGGATATATTTGCGATGATACAAACTGTATATTCATTATATATCTATATTATTCTATCAGCAAACAGTGCAGACCCTGATCAGATGGCTCCCACAGGAACCGTCTATTCTGGGCAGATGGCTCCCACAGGAACCGTCTATTCTGGGTGAACTGTTTGAAAAGGCATTCAAGCGCATATATATGCAGTAAAGGGATAATGGAAGGTTGCTGCTAAACTACTTTTCATTGACACAGGCCTTAAGGCATTGACACAGGCATAAGGAAACAAGCACTGGACACAATATGTCTGTTGGGACATATTTCCAATGTTCATTAACCCATGCCCTAGAGAAAAGGAACATTGTAGAACTGTATAGCTTAGAAACCATTGTGATAAATTGAGCATTTGCTCCTAAGGAGCAAATACTCTATTTATCACAATGGTTTTAAAAAGTGACTTTTACAGAGACCTATGAGGTAATGGGTTAAATATATTTTCAAAGAGTTCCAAACACACTGGCTCACTACTACACACTGGTGCACACTAGTTCACACCATACTCACTGGCTCACACTATACACACTGGTTCTCACTATACTCACTATACACACTGGTGCACACTATACTCACTGGTACACACTATACACACTGGTTCACACTATACACACTGGTGTACACTATACTCACTGGTTCACACTATACTAACTGGTTCACACTATACTTACTGGTACACTCTATATTCACAGGTACACATTAGACACTGGTACACACTACACCCACTGGTACACATTACAGGCACAGGTACACACTATGTTCAGTGGTCCACACTATACTCACTGGTCAACACTCTACTCACTGGTACACACTACACTCACTGGTACACACGGTACTCACTGGTCAACACTCTACTCACTGGTACACACTACACTCACTGGTACACACAATACTCACTGGTCAACACTCTACTCACTGGTACACACTACACTCACTGGTACACACAATACTCACTGGTACACACTACACTCACTGGTACACACTATACTCACTGGTCAACACTCTACTCACTGGTACACACTACACTCACTGGTACACACAATACTCACTGGTACACAACCTACTCTCTGGTACACTCTACTCATTCGTACACACTATACTTACTGGTACACGCTATACTCACTCGTACACACTATACCTACTGGTACACACTATACTCACTGGTCAACACTCTACTCACTGGTACACACTACACTCACTGGTACACTATACTCACTGGTACACACTCTACTCACTGGTACACACAACACTCACTGGTACACACCCTACTTACTGGTACACACTCTACTTACGGGTACACAACCTACTCTCTGGTACACTCTACTCATTCGTACACACTATACTTACTGGTACACGCTATACTCACTCGTACACACTATACCTACTGGTACACACTCTACTTACTGGTACACACTCTATTCACTGGTACACACTATACTTACTGGTACACGCTATACTCACTCGTACACACTATACCTACTGGTACACACTCTACTTACTGGTACACACTCTACTCACTGGTATACACTATACTTACTGGTACACGCTATACTCACTGGTACACACTCTATTTACTGATACACGTTTCACTGGTACACAATCTACTCACTTGTATACACTATACTTACTGGTACACGCTATACTCACTGGTACACACTCTATTTACTGATACACTTTTCACTGGTACACACTCTACTCACTGGTATACACTATACTTACTGGTACACGCTATACTCACTGGTACACACTCTATTTACTGATACACGTTTCACTGGTACACAATCTACTTACTGGTACACAATCTACTCACTGGTACACACTCTACTCACTGGTACACAATTATACTCATGGTTACACACTATACTCACCTGGTCGAACAAGTAAAGTAGCACTGAATAATGCCAACTCCGCTTCTGTGAGGTTTATGTTTTGAATAGTTTTAACCAGATCAAAAATTTGGTTCATTAACATTTTCTCCTCATCATCTGAAACAAAAAAGAACATTTAGTCATACAGCAAGTTGTTGTATGTGGGTTCAACTCCTTTGGCGCCAAATTTAAAAGTGTCGTCTGCAATAATAATTTCATATCAAATATAATTCTAAACTAAATAATAAAGGTATATTAGTAAAACATTTGTGTTTAAAACCTGTATGCTTGGGCTAAAATAATACAGAAAACAGTGAAGTCCCAAATCAGATGCCGCCTTGAAAAGGCGGCATCTGACCTGGGACTGCACTGTTTTAAATGGCGCCAAAAGGCGACATTGGCGCCGAAAGAGTTAATTGGTAGGGGGGAGACCGGCCCCCTTCTCCCACCACCTAAAATTACTAGAAGTAGGTCAATAGGACTGCCACTTTCACCAAGTAAAGGCATGTTACTCTTCTGTGGGTCATTAACCTTTAATCAAAGAAAACACCTTTCTACACCTTTGCAAGCAGTGCAGATCTAGATCAGATGACTCATATACAGGAGCCATCAGATCATGGTCTGATCTGTCTGATCATGAAATACTCGTTTCTGCCATGACCAGTAATTCCTGTGCCATTATAAACATTAATCTAATCAATATTCATGCCATTATTTCTTATATGAATATTCATGGTGTTATAGTGCCATAATTCTGTATAACCAGAGCAGGAATTCTACCCTTTATATGCACCATGGAGTCATAGCAAAACTAAGAGGAAGCAGGATTTATACTAGTCATATCTATATATATATTTCTCCATTGTTAAGTGAAGAAGTTTTTAACTGTCAGGAGTTAAACCACAAACATGTTTTGTCTCCGCCAAGAATTCAATGGACTGTATACACTTTTAGATAAGCCATCATTCAAGATGCCAGACTGCAGTTTCTCAAGCTACCGACTGACCCTGATCAAAGTCTTTAGACTGTGGTTTGTTCAACCTGGCTTGACCCTGATCAGAGGCTGCAATTTGTTAACCCTTTCCTCCATAAATACGCCTTTCTACGCCTCTATAAAAGTCACTTTTTCTACGCCTCTGTAAAAGTCACTTTTTGAAACCATTGTGATAAATAGAGCATTTGCTCCTATGGAGCAAATGCTCTATTTATCACAATGGTTTCAATACTAAACAATTCTTAATTTTTCCTTTTCTCTAGTAAACTCTCCTTTTTGGTTGATTTATTCAAAGAGGTTGGGTCTAAAACTAGCCTATGAGGGAATGGGTTAAAGCTTGCTTAGAGACACCTTATAATGCCTGATAGAGAATCAATTGATGCCTTTGCAAACAAAGCAGACCCAGTTATCCTGGTTCCTGCAGGAGTCTTTTGATCAGCGCCTGTTCTGTTTCTTAACCCTTCCTATGCGGGACACGAGTCACTAACGTCCTTTGCAAATATTGTAGACCCAGACAAGAGGGCTCCTAGTGGAGTCCTCTCATCAGGGTCTGCATTTGTTTGTCATGTCACACTTTTCTTTACAAAAATCCCTACATATTCACTATAAGCTTGACCTGTTTAAATACCAAAATCAACTGTACATATGCCTTTATAAAAAATTCAGCTAATAAATATTCATGATCTCATTATTTTCTCATTATTTCCCTCATATACAAACAGAGCAGACCCAGATCAGACGGCTCCTATAGGAGCCGTCTGATCAGAATCTGCTCTGTTTGCTAATGGAATTTGACAGATCTGTTTCTTTAGTTTCTAAAATGGCTACAATGTTCCACCTTCTATATTTCCTTATAGCTATTTTGCCCATGAATATTCAGAAGGTATTGAAAGTTGGACTAAATATAGAACTGGGAAAGGGTTAAACAAAATAAATCAATCAAAGAAAACTACTTACTAAATGATGAAAATGCCTTTAAGGGTATAAACTTATCACCGAAGACAACACTATCGAGAGACACTTCATATGCTTGTGTACACCGGAGCAATGCTAACTCAAAACTTCCTGTAAAGACAAACAAAACATGGTGAAGTTAGACAAAGCACTGGAGAGAAAACACCTTTTCACCCATCTGTAAAACAGAGTAGACCCAGATCAGACGGCTCCTACTCAGGGTCTACTCTGTCTGATAATGGAATTTGATAGATCTGTTTATTTAGTTTCTAAACCGGCTACAATGTTTCACCTTCCATATTTCATTATAACTATTTTTATTATGAATATACCGAAGGTATTGAAATTTGGGAAAAGCACTGAACAGGGAAAGGGTTAAGTTTACTTCGCCGGATTCTTTCAAATTTTTCAGAAACTACTGACAGAGTGACAAACAGCTAGGATCCTGATGAGACACTGTCACATGAAACAGAGCTATAGATAACGGTGCATACTTAAATACTAAAATCGTCATTTCTCCACCAAGCCCTATGTTGTGACCACTCTTTAGAATTGTCTCGAAGAGACGATTCTAAAGAGTGGTCACAACATAGGGTTAGGTGGAGAAATAAAGAAGTTATACTTGAAAATATCTTAATTTACGCATTTTATCTGGAGCCCTGCGGATAGAAGCAGATTGCAATGCCTGTCAGGTCATGCTTAGCTTGAGAAAGGTTGATAAGATTCGGTTTTGGTTTTTATGTCGTTTTCAACAGTATTTTAGTCAAATCACAACGTCCAGCTAACCCCAGAAGAACTTCCGTGTAGAACCACCGACTAGCCAGCTGGAAGACTTCCTCACATGAAAAATCCAAATGCCCAGACATGGATTCGAACCCACAGTGGTGTGGGGCTATGCAATGTCTGTCGAAGACCGTAACCACTCAACCATGGAGGCCCCCAAAGCAATCAAAAAATTGTCTGCTCAATTCTGAAAGTATTCTCCTCTTCCCCATCTTTCAGATCCATAAAGGATTTCTTCAGCAACCAGAGCAGACTATGATCAGACGGCTCCTACAAAAACTGTCTGATCTGGGTCTACTCTATTTGCAAATAAGTCAAAAGGGAAAGGTTTAAGTGCTAACAGTTATTCCCTTCTCATTACTCACCTGCTTTTAACAACATAATCTGGTCATCCTGTGATAAATCCATGAAACCTGGGATCATTTTAGCAAATTCAATAATCTGCTGGACGGCCAGAGTGAGTTTCTCCGCCACCTCCGTCCACACCTGACGATGACCCTAGAAACAAGAAAACTAACATCATAATATACAGCCCTAAAAATCAACACCGCAATTTACAGACAGGAAACTCCACTTCATTATTTACAGTCAGGCAGATTAACACCATTAATCTTCAACTAAACCATAACTTAACCTTTCTCTTGCTGTTCACGTCAATAAACCTACCTGTAAATAGTGAAGACCCAGATGAGACAGCTCCTGCAGGAGCTGTCTCATCAGGGTCTGCACTATTTACAAGTTGATAGTGCAACCAATGCACTCCACAGCAGTGACTGCACAGCGATACACTTGTACACAGTAAAGATATATGTAATCATAAAACAGGGGATGGGTAAAAAAGGAGAAATGTATTTTAAAATTCAGCAAGAGAAGGGTTAATCTTCAACCCAAACAAAACTTGATTTATAGTTAGGAAACCAACACCATTATTTAGTCAGGAAAACCGACAGTAATTTATAGTTTTTGCTGATCAAAAATGATTTTATGTGAGAAAATGTTAGAAAAACTAAAGTTCTGACCCAAATAGAATAAGATGGAACAGCAATGCCCAAAATGATCAAGTAGTGAACAGAAGATTGGCCAGCCAAGAGTAATACATGTAGAAGCCCCAATCATGCGAGACTTTGGGCTCCTTTACTATTTTACATACCCAGTGTAAAGCACTACTACATAGCAGGATGTAGCTCCTAACATCATAAACAATATTATCTTACCTCCTACAAAATTCTTGTCATTCCATTGGTCAATAGAGGTCACGAGAAACCCCCATAGATTCCGTATGGGGGCACTAAAATCCTTATGATGGCTTTACAAGAGTTAATTCCCTTGCTTGACTGTCGGAATGCTTTTCTCTTATTTATAATAATCATTTATGTTTATACTAACAGTTTTTAAAAATACATACATATAATTTTTACTTTAATTGGGCATTGAAATATAAATTTTAGTTAAAAAACAAAAACAAACAAAATATATAACGACATTTGAGTGAAAAAAAAAATTATTTTCTTTTTTCTACTTAAAGGGAGATAATTTTATAATATTATGCTTGTCTGTCGGAATGCTTTTCTCTTATTTATAATAATCATTATTAGATAACTGTCAAACAATACAGAGTTGATACTTTACTGCGATATTATAACTATTAAAGTGATTTGGTAAATGAATATGATATAAGAAATATCAACATTTCATGATTAACTGTGATATATGGAAGTACCGTACATGTATATAGTTCTATATGAAAATGATAGGTTCTCTAGATGCAGTGAAAGTGATTTAATTTTCTTTAAAAATATGACAAAATTTTACAGATTTTCCATTGATCGAGGACAGATGGTTATACCCATGTTGAAACGTCTATTAGTTGTTCTGTTGTTCATTATTAAAGTTAAGTTTAAACAAACTTCAAACCGTTGTGTTATTGTTTTTATAATAATCATTATGTTTATCCTTACAGTTTTAAAATATGCATACATATAATTTATGTTTTAATTGTAGTTAAAATATAAATATTAATTAATTTTACAATGTTAAAAATTAAAAAATAAAATATATAAACGAGATTTGAGGCAAATAAAGAACATTTACTTTAATTCTATTAAAGGGAGGTAATTTATTCCGGTCCTATTGTAATATCAAGTTTGCAAGAGTTAATTCCCCCGTTTCCATACGTAACGCCATACATGTAGGCCTATGATGCAAACATGCGTGTAAATACTTGAAATTAAAGGTAGTCGGTAAGATAAATTCGTTATGCAGTGCTTAGTGTCCCTAATATGGACTATACACTGCCAGTAAATATTAATATGGGACTCGGCTTCGCCTCGTCCCATATTAATATTTGCTGGCAGTGTATAGTCCATATTAGGGACACTAAGCACTGCATAACTAATAACATCATGAATATCAATTAGATCACATGAACAAAGCTAATTTTGACCATGGCAGAAACTAAGGAATCAGATCTATATCATTCCATAAGGAAACAGAGCAGACCCTGATCAGATGGCTCCTATAGGAGCCGTCTGATCTGGGTCTACTTTGTTTGCAAATGCGTGGAAAAGCGTTTGTATGAAGGAAATGGTTCAGATAGAGTTTGACTAAGAAATAAGATATTTTGATCAGTAATGTACAACTCTACTGACAGAACCAACTAGAGGTTTTTGTCAAAAAAACGGATGTCTCCCCTCTAATAAAAACAATTTGTAAAGGGAAATCACTAAAAATGTTATGGTCTTGATGAATGGTACTTCCCCTCATTATGTGTTTTCCAATGATAATGAAAATGATAACAGCTAATAACTCCAAAAATACTGATACCAGATTTATGGCCTTTGTGCATAACACTTACTTTCATCATGCTCTTTCCAAAAACAAAATGTCATTCCAATAGCATCAGTCGAACAGGAGTTATTGATCGGCCAAAAAATGTAACAAAGGGCAATAACTCCAAAAGTATTGAAGCCAGAATTATGGCCCTTGTTCATGACACTAAAAAAAAGTCACTTTCTCTCATGCTCTTTCCATGTATGAAGTTTCAATACGATGGCAAGAGCCATGTAGGAGTTATCGTCTGGACAAGAAAGAATTAAACAAATGTACAAGGGGCAATAACTCTAAATTTATTGAAGCTCGAGTTAAGGATCTTATGCATGACACTTTCTCTTATCATGATCGTTCCATGTATAAAGTTTCACTCCAATGGCATGTGTCACATAGGAGTAATCATCCGGACAAAAAATTGTAATCTTTTTTACAAAGGGCAATAACTCCAATATTAATGAAGCCAGAGTTATGGACCTTGTGCATGACACTTCCTCTCATTATGCTCTTTCCATATATGAAGTTTCAATCCAATGGCATGTGTCACATAGGAGTAATCATCCGGACAAAAAATTGTATTTTTTTTTACAAAGGGCAATAACTCCAATATTAGTGAAGCCAGAGTTATGGACCTTGTGCATGACACTTCCTCTCATTATGCTCTTTCCATATATGAAGTTTCAATCAACTGGCATCAGGCATATTGAAGTTATTGTCAGGACAAAAAATTATGATATTTTTTACAAAGGGCAATAACTCCAATATTAGTGAAGCCAGAGTTATGGACCTTGTGCATGACACTTCCTCTCGTCATGATCTTTCCATATATGAAGTTTCAATCCAATGGCATGAGCCATATAGGAGTTCTCGTCCGGACAAAAAAGTGTGATTTTTTTACAAAGGGCAATAACTCCAATATTAGTGAAGCCAGAGTTATGGACCTTGTGCATGACACTTCCTCTCATTATGCTCTTTCCATATATGAAGTTTCAATCAACTGGCATTAGGCATATTGAAGTTATCGTCCGGACAAAAAGTGTGACGGACAGACGGACGGACAGACAGACAACTCTCACGAAAACAATATGTCTCCCCCATATAAATATGGGGGGAGACATAATAACTAAACAGCTCTGGGAGAACCGCAAATCAGTACTCACTAAGAAATAAGATATTTTGATCAGTACTCTTGTTATGTACTGTAAAACCTCTCTATAACGGCCACTAAATTAAATCAAGTATTTTGTGTTAAAGGCAGGTGGCTGCTTAAAGCAAGGTGAAAGTAAAACAAAACGCTCCTGTAGGAGCGTTGTTTTACTTTCACATTGCTTTAAGCAACCACCTGCCCTAAATACCAATTAACACAATTTAGTGGCCGTTATAGAGAGGTTTTACTGTACAACTCTTCTGACAGAGCCAATGACTAAACAGCTCCGGGGTAATGCAGCTTCGTACTCACCAGACTCTGGTATAGGGTGATACTCTCCGTAGAGAGAGGTGCGGATTTCATCTGGGCAATCACTTCCTGTGTGTAGATACATGTCCTCTGGTGTGCCTCGTGAATGGCTTTCCCAAATGCAACTGAAAAATTTACATTCAACAGTCAGTACGTGAATCTGAGCAATAGATAAATGCACATATTGCAAACACAAAAAAGTGTTGTTTCTCCACCAAACCCTAGTATGTTGTAACTACTATTAGAATTGTCTCATTGAAACATTTCGAAAGAGTGGTCAAAACATGGGATTTTGCCCCTCATAATCATACCATATACCGGTATATATATTTTAGCTGAATTTTTCTAATGCCATATAGATACAGGAACATTTGGCAATGGCAGAAACTGTAGAATCATATCTATAATATTCATATTAACCCTTTCCCTGTTCTATATTTATTTCAAATTCCCATACCTATTGAATATTCATGAAATAAGGAAGGTGGAACTTTTTAGCCATTTTAGAAAGTAAACAAACAGATCTTTCAAATTCCATCAGCAAACAGAGCAGACCCTGATCAGACGGCTCTAGGAGCTGTCTGATCTGGGTCTACTGTTTGCAAATGCATGAAAACACGTTTGTATGAGGGAAAGGGTTAAAGCAAAGCAAGCAGACCCTGAAGGTCCTTTTGGGGTCATCCGATCTGGGTCTTCTGTGTTTGCAAAGGTGTAAAAAAGTCTCTATCTGGGAGAGGTTTAAACCGGTAATTTTTTATCGATGATTTCTTTATTTCTGTATCAAACTGTATGTTGTGAGCATTTGTTAGCATAGTCTAATTGAGACAATTCTAACTAGTCTGTACACAAGATCAGGGTTCCCACAAAACAGAAAATATAAAATTCCCTGACTTTTCACTGACTTTTCCCTGACCGAATTTCAATTTTCCCTGACCCCATGTTAACAGAAGTTTAATTGGTCATCTATGAGCATGATCAATAAATGTTGGCCTCCGTCCTCCCCATCAGCCAATCCTTACCACCTCTCTCTTTATGACAACTATATATACAGCAGTAGTGTTTTGATCATTTAAAAAAAAATGTTTTTGACTTTTTCATTTCTAATTGCTCAATATTGAATGTAACATGCATGATGCCAAACATGTCCTAATATGCACCCTAAGTATAGTCTCTTGAATCGTTTCTTCCTCCCTTAACCCTTTCCTCCATGAATTTTTATTAGAGACTCCATCTACTATGAATATAATTAAGTACAATTTTATTTTTAAGCAAATTATTTAAGAAATATTTTGGCAGTAGACTAAAGTAAAAACTCAGATTTATGATATTTTTCTAAGCAAACAGAGTAGACCCTGATCAGGCAGCTCCCACAGGAGCTGCCTGATATGGGTCTATTCTGTTTGCAAAGGTGATAAAATGTGTATCTATGGTGGAAAGGGTTAATCTTTCTGTTTTTCTGTGTAAGCTCAATTTTAAAACAGTACATACAGTGTGTAAGACACTGATATAGCATGCTATTAAAATGGGGTCAAAATTGGCCCCGCCCCAGGGCCGGCTAGTTTTCTATAGAAACGCATAGTGAAAACTTTGAAAATCTTCTCTGATGATTTTCTGATGTTCGATAACAGGGCCTTTCAGGCCCTCTTGTTTTTCAATTTAATCAAAATTTTGCACCACTTGGGATGTTTTTCCCAAATTGGGAAAAATAGGTCCTTTTAACGAGTCTCTGTAGATGCCAGAAAAGGGTCTGCATTTTCACTGTTTTCATAATAGCAGACCAAATATTGCTGCCCTTACAAGTGAATACAGTACAGTAGAATGTCCAATATCTACCACTGCTGCCCAGCCTGTCCTAACAAGTGAAGACACTACAGTAGAATGTCCAATATCTAGCATTGCTGCCCTATTCTAGCACTGCTGTCAAAACGGATGCTGGAGTCTTGCAGAGGTGCCAGAATTCTCCAATGATTTTGTTTTAACAGACTTCATGACAGATATACTATAAAATTTGGATGTGAAATATACAAAGCTAATCAAAGATGTATAAAGATGCTTGGTTTTGTCAAAATTGAAGAAACTGCCTTAGCCTTTTGTTTTCATTCTTTCTCCTTTTTGACATATTTCCTCAGCACTCATCCTTTGGTTCCAAATTTCCCTGACTTTTCCCTGACTTTTGCCAAATTTCAAATTTCCCTGACCAATTAAAAAATTCCCTGACTTTTCCCTGACCTTGAAAAAAAATCTTTTTTCCCTGACTTTTCCCTGTCCGTGGGAACCCTGAAGATGAGATATAACCCTTACCCCATATATATATATACAGTGATGTCTCGTTAATCCGGAATTCGTTAATCCGGAAAACTCGCGATCCGGACGAAAGTCGAGGGGAACGGATTTTTTGTGCAGTAAATTGACTCGTTACATCCGGAAATTCGCGTTCCGGAACCGGACATAGATTTCCGGTAACCAATCTATGTATTTACCTGTATTTGTGACTCGTTAATCCGGCCGGGTCCGTAGCCCCGGGGCTTAATTGCCCACCCCTGACACTTAACAATAGTGCATCGCGGAGGTGCGAATTCTTGTGTTTACAATCACGGGCATTGGTAAAACAACCCCCGACTGTGTGCAAACTGTTTAATTGGTTTGATATTCTTTACTGTTCTTTAATGTTCCTTATTGAGATGAACACTCGCCCAATTAACTTGTTACGTTAAAACCGCGCCGCCATCGTTAAACTGTTAATCACCTTAAATGATTTGCTAATTCAGAAATTACGAGGCTATATTAATTGGGGATTCCCGCTAGGAATTCCCTAAGATTCTAACTCACGAGTCAGCTAGCTGGTTCCCGACTTCCGCCTTACAAGTACATGTACGCGGATGGAATATTCGGGAAACCAGTCATGTCAAAATGGAGACCAAGGTCGATTTTACAAAGTTTGTCCGCAGGCAAATTCGATAATCCACATTGCATTACTCAATTGAGAGAACTGACACTTATGGATAGGGTGCAAAAAGCATTTAGAACGTCAAACAAGGCAATTAATTTGATATGACTTGCTATTATTACGGACATATGGCATATGCACACATGAACGTTACACGAAGACTTCTTGATGCGAAAGTAAATGTTTATGATTGAGTTGATATTTTGCAGCATACAACGGCGATTCGTTAATCCGGAAAATTCGTTAATCCGGAAATTTCGCTGGGAACGAACGTTTCCGGATTAACGAGACATCACTGTATATATATACAGTGTACGGTAAAACCTCTCTACACGTTAAATTCACTATAAATATCTTGGAGACAGGTGGCTGCTTAATACAAGGTGAAAGTTATGTTTATATGAGGGAAAGGTTTAATTTACATATAAATCTTATTGTCTCCGTGGTAACACTTTATAGTCTTTGAATCTTACCGATGTCCATGAGGTCCACAGTGCGGATGACTTCAGGAGATTGAGGGGTGGTCGGTGATGTGGTCGGACTGTACATTTGGTTGCTGTTCTGTCGGACTGTTGTAGGCAATTCTGGACTCTCTCCGTAGGCGTAACCATTAGGCGTGGTCTGATACATGTAGTTGTCATTGTTAGCGTAACTATATAAAGTCAGAAATTAGGCAATCATTGTAGCAACTTCTATAACATACATTATATATATATGTAAAAGGTAATCTTCCAGACATTTGGACTCCTGAATACAGAGATACAGATCAGAGCTCCAGATAAGATGCGTAAATTTAAACATTTTCAAGGATAACACCTTTGTTTCTGCACCAAACACTATACTGTAACCGCTCTTTAGAATCGTCTCGAGACGATTCTAAAGAGTGGTCACAGTATAGGGTTTGGGGGAGAAATGACGATTTTAGTATTTGAGCACACACCCTTATCTATAGCTCTGCAGATATATGTGTATTCAAATACATGTAATATAAATTTATTTCTCCATTGATACATTTCCTCACAGGCTATTTTTAGAATCAACCTCTTTGAATAAATATACTGAAAGGAGCATTTACTAGAGTAAAGGAATTTTTTTTAGAATTGTGTAGTTTTGAAACCATTGTGATAAATAGAGCATTTGCTCCTATGGAGCAAATGCTGTATTTATCACAATGGTTTCATAATGGTAAGTAACTTTTACAGAGGCGTCAAAATGAGGGAATGGGTTCAACCGTATGTTGTGACCACTCTTAGAATCGTCTCTTTGAGATGATTCTAAAGAGTGGTCACAGCATGGGGCTCAATAGAGAAATAAAGGAGTTTTTCTTTAATATGTCTTAATCTATATGCATTTTTATCTATTTCTCTGTGTTCTTGCAAGTCTGCATGAAACATTGCTCACTGCAATTAGACATGGATTTGATCCTGATCACTTATAATACATGATGCCTAATCCGGATCCAATCAAATGGCTGATTGCAAATACCAGCAAAGTTACTGTGACTCAAATGTCATATATGCAATTAGTCTCTATAACGGCCACTAAATTACATCAAGTATTTTGTGTTAAAGGCAGGTGGCTGCTTAAAGCAAGGTGAAAGTAAAACAGAACGCTCCTATAGGAGCGTTCTGTTTTACTTTCACCTTGCTTTAAGCAGCCACCTGTCCTAAATACCAAATAATTTACACAATTTAGTGGTCGTTATAGAGGTTTTACTGTACTATATAAAGTGATAATCTAATCTACAGATAATTAATATTCATATTGTCATCATTTCCATGAATATTCATTATGTTAACCCTTTACCTCATATAAACGTGTTTTTACGCATTTGCAAACAGAGTAGACCCAGATCAGACGGCTCCTAGAGGAGCCGTCTGATCAGGGTCTGCTCTGTTTGCTTATGGAATTTGATAGATCTGTTTCTATACTTGCTAAAATGGCTACAATGGTCCACCTTCCATGTTTCATTATAACAAATTTGTGCATGAATATTCAGTAGGTATTGAAATTTGAAATAAACAAAGAACAGGGAAAAGAGTTGACCCTTTACCTGTTCAATATAAATCTAAGAACATGGTCACCATTATATTGGTGTCTACAAAATTTGCTCATTTTCTGATAACATCAACAAAACAAATAGATATTTTGTATATTGTAAAACCCTTAACCCACTGAATATTCATGTAAGAAAATAATGACAGGGATATTACATTTGTAATTAGATTATTTTTTATAATGGCACAAAATTATCTTTCCAAAGTAGGAACTGTAGAATCACATTATTTCATTTATAGCAAACAGAGCAGACCCTGATCTGAAGGCTCTGAGCTGTATAATCTGGGTCTACACTGTTTGCAAAGGCGTAGAAAGGCGTAATTAGAGGAATTTTTAGGATTTAAATTAATTTGATGGTACATAATTTTCAAATTTCATTAAAAATTCAGCCAAATTAAAATTCATCTATATAGTCTTTTGGTGCTTTCATAAATATCATTACATGAATAATATTCATGGATTGGAGTAAACAATCAATTCTTTTTATGCTAAGAAATCATTGAATACAAAAACTGACATCTGACAATTATTCCTTCTTCCTTTCTTCAAATATATAATGAGTCAAACAGTTTGGATCCTGATCTCATCTAGATACCAACTGTCTGGCACATGATCAATCTATGTTTCTCAAAAGCTTTCAGTAAAACAGCTCCAGATAAGATGCGTAATTAAAATATTTTCAAGTATAACTTCTTTATTTCTCCACCAAACCCTATGTTGTGACCACTCTTTAGAATCGTCTCTTTAAGACGATTCTAAAGAGTGGTCACAATATAGGGTTTGGTGGAGAAATGACGATTTTAGTATTTGAATATGCACAGGTATCTGCAGCACTGAGTAAAACATACTAACCCATTACCCCGAAGGCTATTTTTAGATACAACCTCTTTGAATAAACTAGAGAAAAGGAAATTTTTTAGAATTTTGTAGTTTGAAACCATTGTGATAAATAGAGCATTTGCTCCTATTGGAGCAAATGCTCTATTTATCACCATGGTTTCACAAAGTGACTTTTATCAAGTGAGTCATCAAAAGTCGACAATATGAGGGAATGGGTTAACAGTTTTAGCACATCTTGTTTTCAGCAGGTTACATCAAAGCTATCTTACTACTAGTCATGTTCAAGAGAAAATGCCCTTGGACCTTTTCAAACAGGATAAATTTATAACTCATGGCTTCCCTCATACATACATGACCTATTCCTGATATTGACGACTTCTGACGCCTCTGCAAAAGTCACCTGTTGAAACAATTGTGATGAATAGAATTTTTGCTCCTATAGGAGCAAATGCTCTATTTATCGCAATTGTTTCAAACTAAAAAATTGTAAAAATTTTCCTTTTCTCTAGTTTCATTTTTTCTTTTCCGTAGATTCATTCAAATTGGTTGGATCTAAAAATAGCCTATGGAGGGAATGGGTTAAAGAATGGTAGGCAGAGGCAAACACCGTAACCATAATCTTTAACCCGTAAGCCTTTACTCCATAAATACGCCATTCTATGCCTTTGCAAACAGAGTATACCCAGATCAGACGACTCCTAAATGCTCTATTTGCTTACAATATACATCTGATTTTACAGTTTCTGCCAAGGCCATCAGATCCTGTGTTCATGCACAAAGGATGAAACTCAGTTTCTCATTTCGACGGCTTGGTGCAAAACTATTCTAACTCCTTCACTTTGTGAAGGAGTTAGAATAGTTTTGCATCAAGCCCTCGATTTGGATCATAACTGTTTGATATTTTTTTCAAAAAAAAAAAGCGAGACAAATCAGATAAAATTTGAAGATAATGAAATTTTGCTAAATAGGCGGAAGTGTGGAAGCTATGCCCTCCACAGTAAGCACTGAGCGTGAATATTGATAATACTTCAGCTTAAGCTTGCCAATATCCACAAGCTGAAAACACTGCCTCCAGGCCAAAACAGTCTTAGCGGATTACATGTTGCAGCACCTACGTAACTCGCTAAATACAACCTGTCACTTGTTAAAACAATTGTCATTTTCTACAATAATACAACTGTCATATGCTAAAACCCGTACATTATTTATCATTTCAACGCAGTACCGATATCTGGTTTCAAAAACTTAGGATCATGACGAGATTCTCAGTTTCTCTGCGTTTCATCATGATCTGGATCCAGCCTGTTTGCAAATGTCTTCAAAACTGTAATTATGTTAAAAGTATTAATGCCGTGATAGACTTAACCCTTTCCTACATAAATACACCTTTCTACGACTCTGTAAATGTCACTTTATGAAACCATTGTGATAAATAGAGCATTTGCTCCAATAGGAGCAAATGCTCTATTTATCACAATGGTTTCAAACTACAAAATTCTAAAAAAAAAATTCTTTCTCTAGTTAATGCTCCTTTTCGATTGATTTATTCAAAGAGGTTGTATCTAAAAATAGCCTATTAAAGGATTAATGCTGTGATAGACTTCAAACAGTCATTATTTCTTACATGAATATTAAAACAAGGAAAGGGTTAATTCATGAATATTCATGGCAGACTCCAATCATTACCGACATGAATTATTGTTACAAAACAAAACAGTAGAACCATTCTAATGTGACCACTTAAAGAATAAGCATAGCTGCCTTTATAAGCAGGTAGTTTCCTAATGCAGTACAAAAGTAACGCAGAAAGCTCCCCTAGGAGCTTTCTGCATTACTTTTGTCCTGCATTAAGCTACCACTTCATCCTGCATCTAGCACCCAGATGGTTGCATTAGCAGGGTATTACTGTATATAAATAGGCTAGCTACAGTATACCAAGATATTCTAAAAGAAATCAGAACAGATTCTGATCAGACTGCTCCAACAGGAGCTGTCTGATTTGGGTCTACTCTGTTTGCAAAGGCACCCAAAGATGTCTCTATGGAATATCAGGTTAACTGAGCTCAAAAAAAGGATTTGTATTTAACCATTTCCTACACAGGCTATTTTTAGATCCAACCACTTTGAATAAATCTACCGAAAAGGAGCATTAACTAGAGAAAAGGAATTTTTTTTTAGAATTTGGTAGTTTGAAACCATTGTGATAAATAGAGCATTTGCTCCTATAGGAGCAAATGCTCTATATAGGAGCAAATGCTCTATTTATCACAATGGTTTCATAAAGTGACTTTTACAGCGGCGCAGAAAGGCGTATTTATGGAGGAAAGGGTTAAGTATATTATTATATATGCGAAATTCATTACTTGTTCTCCTCCAAACCTAAACTGACAACTGATACTTATACAATTCTAATGAGCAGTCCAGAGGCCCGGATTAAGATGCATAAATTAAAACATTTCTAAGACCAGTAACTGTTTTATTTCCCAACCAACGCTATGTTGTGACTGCTCTTTAGAATTGTCTCATTGAGATGATTTAACCCATTAACTCATCAAGACCCAAACTCTTTGAATAAATCTACCAAAAATAAGCATTTACAAGAGAAAAAGGAAATTGTGGGATTTGTTTAGTTTTGAAACCACTGTGATAAATAGAGCATTTGCTCCATTGAAGCAAATGCTCTATTCATTACGATGGTTTCAAGAAGTGACTTTTATAGAGGCGTAGAAAGGCGTATTTATGGATGAAAGGGTTAACCCTTCGTTTGCTATTCACGTCAATATACCTACCTGTAATTGTGAAGACCCAGATGAGACAGCTCCTGCAGGAGCTGTCTCATCAGGGTCTGCACTATTTACAAGTTGATTGTACAACTAGTGCACCCCACGGCAGTGACTGAACAGCCAAATACTTGTACACAGTGAAGATACATGTATACGTAATTATACAACAGGACATGGGTCAAGAAGGAGAAATGTATTTTAAAATTCAGCAAGAGACGGGTTAAACAATGGTCACAACTATCTGGAGCCTGTTCATAAAATTATGGTGAAAAACAGCCAGAATCCTAAATACACAATGAGTTGACCTGCAAACAAAAAGATGGGGAGCTTGTGATGAAAAAACACATGCAGAGAAAAAAACACCTAACACTGAAAAGAGTTTAATAGCCCTTTACTTGACTACCCTGTCAGTATACACCTTTGTACTCAGAGCAGACCCAGATCAGAAAGTTACTGGTCAGGGTCTGCTCTGCTTGCTTGTATCTTAGAGTTCTAACTAATTCTCACCAGAAATAAATCATGGACGTTCGTAATGGACACAGTCTGACAGACGTCCTGGACAGAAGTCCAGACAAGATGCCTAAAAACGTTTTTAGAAACAAGTCAACTTCTTTACTTCTCCACCAAACCCTATGTTGTGACAACTCATTAGAATCGTCTCGAAGAGACGATTATAAAGAGTGGCCACAACATAGGGTTTGCTTGGAAAAATCATGATTTCAGAAATTCAGTACTTGAGTATGCATGTTTGTCTGTAGCTATGGGTCCAGATAAAATGTGTCAATTAACCCATTCCCTCATATAAACCTATTTTCACGCATCTGCAAACAGAGTAGACCCAGATCAGACAGCTCCTAGAGGAGCCGTCTGATGAGGGTCTGCTCTGTTTGCTAATAGAATTTGATAGATTTGTTTCCTTGCTTTCTAAACTATCTACAATGTTACACCCTCCTTATTTCTTTAAAACTATATTGTTAATGAACATTCAGTAGGTATTGAAATTTGGCCCAAATACAGAACAGGGAAAGGGTTAAAGCATTTAATTTTTCAAGACTAACTTCTTTATATATCTACACCAAACCCTATGTTGTGACCGCTCTTTAGAATCCTATCCAAGATACAACTCTAAAGAGTGGTCACCACATAGGGTTTGGCCGAGAAAGGACAATCTTAGTACAGTATTTGGGTATGCACCTTAATCTGTTGCTCTGCGGACAGATATTACATCAAGTACAGGGATAAAAAGGCTGAGAGACTATAGTCAAACGCTATCTAGCAAAACACAGGCCAGAAATTTATGTTTTCATTTTCAAAGGCAGTTTTTAGCTAAGACACATATCAGCTGGGTGATAATGGAAAAAGATTCTCTGACATTGCATATACCAGAGCTGCAAATAAGAGCAGTTTCCAAAAGTATTTCCTTCTACACTCCACTAATCGCATTAGCATTGTCTCTGTAAGTAGCCTAAATTTAGAGGATTTTAGTCAAGGCAACGGATAAAAGAGTGCATTAACCCATTACTCCATAAATTTTAAATACGCATTTCTCTATGCTTTTGCAAACAGAGGAGACCCAGATCAGACGGCTCCTATAGGAGCCGTCTGATCAGGGTCTGCTCTGTTTGCTTATGATATTATAATGATACGATTATATAGTTTCTGCCTTGACCAGTATTTCATGTGTCCATTAACCTAATTAATATTTATGACGTCATTATTTCTAGCAAGACTATTCATGGAAATAAGGGTTTTATATAATTTACTAGGATATATCTCCACCAAACATAATGTTGTGACTACCCTTTAAAATCATCTCAGAGACAATTCTAAAGAGTGGTCGCAACATGGGGTTTAAAAGAGCTATTCTTGAAAATGATTTTAATATATGACTACAATGTCCCCCCCCCTTCCATATTTCTTTATAACTATTTTGTTAATGAATATTCAGTAGGTATTGAAATTTGGCCTAAATATAGAACAGGCAAAGGGTTAAGATACTCTATTATTTATTTCTCTGCCACACTTCATAATCATTATATAATTGGTACCGATTTAGAGATTATTCAAATTCCCCTTCAAAATCTGGCCAATCAGATGCCTGAGAATGAACAGAGACTCAAGCAAAAGGTTGACCTCGAGACCAGCAATTCTAATATCTATCAAGATAGAATCCACATAAAAAAAATTCCAAGGTTTAGTCTAAACTTAAGAAAATTGCTGCCATGGCTCCAGACTAACAAGGTAGGCTAAACATTTCTCAGTAATATTTCTCTCATTTCATTCTCTTTGAGACAATTCTAACGAGCAATAACAACTATTGTCTTGGTGGAGACAAGGGGCTTCAACATAGATCTCCCTTTATAATCTGGAGCTCAAAAATATTCAGAGAATTGAAGCAGACAACATTTAATAAGACATCGACAGATGCAATCATAGAAGACTTCAAGAGTGAGCAAAGGCACAGTCATAGATAAAGGCTATTTAAATACAACAACAGTTGTTTCTCTCAGAGCTACAGCTAAAGGTTTGTACTCAAATACTAAAATTGACATTTCTCCACCAAACCCTATGTTGTGACCACTCTTTAGAATCGTCTCTTCGAGACGATTCTAAAGAGTGGTCACAACATAGGGTTTGGTGGAGAAATAAAGAAGTTATACTTGAAAATATTTTAATTTACAAGTCTTATCTGGAGCTCTGTTCTCCATCAAACTCTATGTTACATGTAGTGACCACTCTTTAGAACCTATCTAAAGAGTGGTCACAAATCAGGGTTAGTTGGAGAAATAAGGGAGATATTTTTCGACACATGCTTCAGTTAATTTACACGTTATCTATGACTCTGAGCAAGGGTGTCCAAAAACAAGCATGCTGCTGCTGCAATAAAAATAGAAACTGCAAAAATGTTCAAAACCATCAACATGCTGCAAATGATGGTGCTGAAATCAAGTACCCTCTTCACCCTACATATTGGGACATCCAGATCTCCCTCTCCACCAGTTTGAGGCATTCAGCCAGAGGCCCAGATAAGATGCGTAACTTAAATCATTTTCAAGAACAGCTTTATTTCTCCACCAAATCCGATGTTGAGACCACTCTTTAGAATGGTCTCGAAGAGACGATTCTAAAGAATGGTCACAACATAGGATTTGGTGGAGAAATGACAAATTTAGTTATTTGAATACGCAACTTTATCTGTTGCTCTGATTCAATTTGGCAATAATTTGTAATTACTTCAAATTAGATGTATATAGTAACAAATAATGTGTGTTGACTTCTTCAGGAGCAGGTTGATCTGGGTCTGCACTATTTGCTTAATTTGTCTGATTGTTATATAAAGCCAAGGGTGTGGCAAGGATCAGGAGACACTAACCATATTCGCAGATACCCTCAAATTAGACTAAATTATGAACAAGTATATCTATCTTTAAAAACAGGTGGTTTCTTAATGCAGGAACAAAGTAATGCAGAAAGCTCCCGCAGGACTTTTATCCTGCATTAAGCTGCCATTTGCATTCTAAGACCGAGAAATTATACCTGTTTTTTATTTTACAGTATTGCGGTCTCAGAGGCAAATGTTTATGAATAATAACAGACTAGGAAATCAATGCAATAACCTTGAACATTTAGTCAGACAAACTCAAGCAAATAGTGTAAACCCAGATCAACTGCTCCTTCAAGAATCTACATTGCTGATCAGAGGGTCCAGATAAGATGACGTAAATTTAAACATTTCCAAGAATAACTCCTTTATTTCTCCACTGAATCCTATACTGTGACCACTCTTTAGAAATTAGAATCGTCTCGAAGAGACGATTCTAAAGAGTGGTCACAGTATAGGGTTCGGTGGAGAAATGGCAATTTTAGTATTTGGGTATGCACTTTTATCTGTAACTCTGCTGCTGGCTACTCCAAAAGTCATCCAAATTTATCCGGCATGACCCAAATGCACTTATTCAGCTGTATATACTGGTGGACAGTGTGAACTGGGCATAGAGAAGTGTTGAGTATACACAACAGAGTCACAGAACTCTTATTGTCCTCACTCATTATATTTGGTTACATTTGATATGTGTTGTTCAGAAGTTACATTTGCAGCATGTGATTCAAGCTAAAAAAGCTGCAAAGATTTCCAAGAAAGACTTTCATATGTAACAAGAAATTTGTCCGTAAGACATGACTGCACCAACCCCAATCCTCTAAACTCTTTCTCTCACATTAATGCATTTGCAAACAGAGTAGACACGGACCACACTGCTCCAATATGACCCTGTCAAGACTGGAGTCATCTGATCAGGGTCTACTCTGTTCGCAAAGGTGCCAATGGGAAAACACACAACAGGACGGTAAACTTTTCCTTCATATAAAAGCATTTTCACACACTTGCAAACAGAGTAGACCCAGATCAGACAGCTCCTATCGGAGCTGTCTGATCAGGGTCTGCTCTGTTTGCTTAATGGAATTTGAAAGATCCATTTCTTTACTTTCTAAATTGGCTGCAATTTTCCACCTTCCATATTTCATTATAACTATTTTGTACATAAATATTCAGTAGATATTGAAATTTGAAATAACCATAGAACAGCCAGACCCTGATCAGATGGCTCATATAGAAGCCAACTGATCTGGGTCTACTCTGTTTGAAAACATGTGAAAACACGTTTATATGAGGGAAAAGGTTAAATAGGACTGGTTTTATAGTTTCTGTCAAGACCAAAAAATCAGGTGTTCATAATTCGCGGGCTTGGTGCAAAACTATTCTAACTCCTTCACAAAGTGAAGGAGTTAGAATAGTTTGCACCAAGCCCTCGAATATTATATTATCACAATGTTATATTCGTTTGTATAAGTTCTTATCATTGAGGTACTGCAATTTACTTAACTCTTTCCTCCATAGGCTATTTTTAGATCCAACCTATTTGAATAAACCTACCGAAAAGGAGCATTAACTAGAGAAAAGGAATTTTTTTTAAGAATTTTGTAGTTTTGAAACTATTGTAATAAATAGAGCATTTGCTCCTAAGGAGCAAATGCTCTTTTTATCACAATGGTTTCAAAAGGTGACTATTACAGAGGCGTATTTACGTAGAAAGGTGTATTTATGGAGGAAAGGGTAAATTGATTAGTGCAGTAGTGTTCGCTAACATCAGTACTGTATCCCCACAATGCCAATCTCTTGTCCAAACATTTCAACAATCTTTCTTGAAAGTCTGTGAAACTTCTATAAAGCTGACTACTTGTTTACACAGCACATTTGGCTCTCTCCGGCAAATCAACTGAGTTGATTTAAATGATCCAAATATTGTCATCGACTGAAGGACAGGGCTAATTCAGATGTTTTTCTAAACTATACATGACACATTATATCCAAGTTTTCTTGGTACATAGCCAAAGTGAAGACACAGATCTTTCAAATTCTAGTAGCAAACAGAGTAGACCCTGATCAGATGGCTAGGAGCCATCTGATCTGGGTCTACTCTGTTTGCAAATGTGTGAAAACATGTTTATATGAGGGAATGGATTAATTGGTAGAGAGAGAAAGGAGCTATTTTTGAAAATGTTGAAATTTATGCATCTTTTATCTAGATGTTATCTGTAAACATGTATAGATAATTTCACTTTGAACAACACTTCATCGTTGGAAGGATTAAAAGGAGAGCCAAATGTGCTGTGCCAGTGTTGTCAGGGTTACCCTCTTACGCTTCATTGACCGGTATCAGAGTTTGCTCAAATTATAAAACACTATCTAAACAATTAATATATTTTAATATATAGATATAAAATTCATATTTTCACAAAATGTCACATTTATAAACGATACATTATTCACCGTTAAGATTTTTTTTTCTTCCAAAATTTCAGCAGAACTTAATAATCCAAATTTATCACTTTTAGAAAAATTATAATCCTTCTGGAAATCATAGGCAAAATTTATTGAGAATAAGCATCCTTCCTGTATCCGTGGTTCGGTCCATTACGTACTGCATAAAAAATCTGTTTACTATCATTTATTGTTAATTTATCATCTTTTATCATTATTACTTACTCGTTAACTTGTAAACTTTCAATAATCAATTAACCCTTTCCTCCATAAATACGCCTTTCTACGCCTCTGTTAAAATAACCTGTTGAAACCATTGTGATAAATAGAGCATTTGCTCCTATAGGAGCAAATGCTCTATTTATCACAATGGTTTCAAACTACAAAATTCTAAATTTTTCCTTTTCTCTAGTTAATGCTCCTTTTCGGTAGATTTTTTCAAAGTGGTTGGATCTAAAAATAGCCTATGAGGGAAAGGGTTAAAACCAAAACACATCAAACACAATTATGCACGGTCGAAATCTGATAACATACACCTGGTCAAAGAGGCGGAGTTGTGAGGGTGTGGAATTAGGAGGGGTAGTCACTAAAGCTTACGTGAAATAAGAGTTGTTATTGGGCGAATGAACACCGTAATCTCCTCCAGCGTACCCGTTAACTCCTGCCGCCGCTCCCTGCTTGATGAGCTGAGCTTCACCCTCTACCTTTTCACGTTGTTTCTTTGACATACGACCAAATTTGACAGCTGAAAAAGAATTCAGAAATACTCACTAGCTGTAGATAAGACGTATACTGATCTGTCTAAATCTCTTATACTCAGAGCTGAAGATAAAACCTAGCTGTAAATAAGAGGCACAGTAATCTACATGTATCTAAATATCTTATACTCAGAACTGTTAACCCATTCCCTCATATTGACGCCTCTGTAAAAGTCACTTTGTGAAACCATTGTGATAAATAGAGCATTTGCTCCTATAGGAGCAAATGCTCTTTTTGTCACAATGGTTTCAAGCTAAAAAAAATCCTTTTCTCTAGTTAATGCTCCTTTTCTGTAAATTTATTCAAAGAGGTCGTATCTAAAAATAGCCTACAGGGTTTTCCCTTGACCCCTTAAAAAAGACCAATTTGAGGGTCTTCTTGACCCTCTCTATATAGAGTAAAGAACAGACCCTCTAAATTTTGAGGGTCATTTGTAAAATTTAAGGGACATTTCAATAGAAAAAGGGGGTCAGGGAAAACCCTGAGCCTATGAGGTAATGGGTTAACAAGTGGCATACCACCCTAGATACAAAATATGTTATTTCTTAGCCCAACATTACCTTGGTGAGGTGATTCTTATTAGTATCAGTAACATTGGGGTTGGCAAAGAAATAAAGAATACTTTACCTAGTAATTCTCCACTCATATTTGTATCTACAGCTTTGAGATTTTATTTATACATTTTCTAAACTCTCAAACTTGGGATGTTCAAAACCGCAAGTATAAAATGACAAAATATGCCTATCAAATGTTCTTTGTCAGGTTCTGGTCAATAATCTCTTGCTGAATTTTAAAATGCATTTCTTCTTCTATACCCATGCCCTGTGGCATAATTACATATATCTTCACTGTCTACAATTATTTCTCTGTGCAATCACTGCTGTGAAGTGCACTGGTTGCACAATCAACTTGTAAATAGTGCAGACCCTGATGAGACAGCTCCTGCAGGAGCTGTCTCATCTGGGTTTTCACTATTTACAGGTAGGTATATTGACGTGAACAGCAAGCGAAGGGTTAATATTTTCAAGAATATTGGCCATAATTTTTGTATGGCATAAACCCAAGAATAAACTTATGCATTGTTTTGTTGTTGTTTTTTTTACATTAAGCCTATGCGAGCCTCCATATAAGGCCTTTCTCTGGTGTCAAATACTCCAATACTAAAATTGCCATTTCTCTACCAAACCCTATGTTGTGACCACTCTTTACAGGGTTGCCACAAACCAGAGGAAACAAAATTCCCTGACATTTCCCTGACATAATTTCAGATTTCCCTGACACATTACAGCGCAAAATTTGGCCTTTCTGTCATAATTTCTGTAATACTTTATGAAATTTTAAAATCTATGGTCTTCATTCTCATTATTTTCAAAATTCCCTGACAATTCCCTGACATTTGCCTATATTTTCAAATTTTCCTGACAGTTCTCAAAATACACTGACAATTCACTGACCTTGAAAAAAAAATCAATTTCCCTGACTTTTACCTGCATGTGGCAACCTTGCTTTAGAATCGTTTCTTTGAGAGTTGTCACAACAAAGGGTTTAGTGGAGAAAATAAAGAAGTTATTCTTAAAAAAAATTTACGCATCTTATCTGGACATCTGAATATTTTCTTCATTCTTCCATTGGATTCACTCTGACATCTTTTTAGACATACTAAAAGACTCACAACTTAACCCTACTATGCCTCTGTAAAAGTCACCTGTTGAAATTATTGTGATAAATAGAGCATTTGCTCCTATAGGAGCAAATGTTCTATTTACCACAATGGTTTCAAATTACAAAATTCTGAAAATGTCCTTTTCTCTAGTTAATGCTCCTTTTCGGTAGGTTTATACAAAGGGGTTGTCTCTAAAAATAACCTATGAGGGAATGGGTTAAGTGTGATAGATTTTTTCTCCAGCACTAATCAAACCCATAACAATATTTCCAATATCATATTGAATCACATAGTAAACATAATCTTTTTTAACAAATTACCATCCCGAGACATTCCAAGGGCGATGCATTTTTGAAGCCGACAATACTGACACCGGTTTCTGTTGACCCGATCTATGACACAAGCCTTGTTTCGTGGACATTGGTAGTTCACGGGGCCTGACTGACTGCGTCTGAAGAACCCTTTGCAACCTTCACATGTGATGACACCATAGTGGACTCCAGATGACTTGTCTCCACACACTTTACATGGTATCACCTCTATTTGTGCTGTAACGAGAAAATGTTCAATTTCATTAACCCTTTCCTCTGTATGCTATTTTTAGACCCAACCTCTTTGAATGAATCTACCCAAAAGGAGTATTACCAGAGAAAAGTATTATTTTAGAATTTTGTAGTTTGAAATCATTGTGATAAATAGAGCATTTGCTCCTATAAGAGCAAATGCTCTATTTATCACAATGGTGTCAAGAAGTGGTTATTACAGAGGAGTAGAAAGGCGTATTTATGGAGGAAAGGATTACAATAACTTCTTCGTACTTGTGTTATTGTCATGTACAAAAAACTATAAACTAGAAAATTGTGTCTGTAAGACACGTAAGACACAGCAATGCCCCCGTGGTAGTGCTTGGCAATAAAAATCTGTGACAGCCAACTGCATGTACAAGTGTGACACACAGACGGGTGCAAAACATAATGCCCCATGACTATCGTCAACGGAGGGAAAAAAACACAACTGTCTAGTATATGATTATCTAGAAATAAACTGTATCTAAATACATGTATTTGTATAAACCAGTTTGAATCCTGATCATTTCTAAGCTGTTTGCCTGAAAAACTAAACCGTATTCTCCCTACCAAATTCTTCCACTCTAATAAATGTGCCCTTACTACTGTGGGAAAACTAACAATCAATAAAAGAACAAACAAGAGATGTCACAGTCATGTGACAAATGCCCCCAAAAATTGTACCCTGTGACCTTGACCTTTGACCCATGGACCAGGGAGTTGACACATCGTCTTTGTGTGGTGAACATTTGTGCCAGGTTCCTTTGAAATCCATTCACAGATAAACAAGTAATTGTACCCTGAGACCTTGACCTTTGACATATGGACCGGGGAGCTGAACGCGACACATCGTCTTTGTCTGGTGAAACTCTGTGCCAAGTTATATTGAAATCCATTGATAGATAAAGATGTTACAGACCGGACACCAAATTTGTGACAAAGTAATTGTACCCTGTGACCTTGACCTTTGACCCATGGACCAAGGAGTTGAAAGCGACACATCATCTTTGTCTGGTGAACATTTGTGCCAAATCATATTGAAATCCATTGATATATAAAGAAGTTACAGACTGGACACGAAATTTGTGACAAAGTAATTGTACCCTGTGACCTTGACCTTTGACCCATGGACCTGGGAGTTGAACGTGACACATCGTCTCTGCCTGGTGAACATTTGTGCCAAGTTATATTGAAATCCATTGACAGATGAAGAAGTTACAGACCGGACACGAAATTTGTGACAAAGTAATTGTACCCTGTGACCTTGACCTTTGACCCATGGACCTGGGAGTTGAACGCGACACATCGACTCTGTGTGTTGAACATTTGTGGCAAGTTATATTGAAATCCATCGATAGATGAAGAAGTTACAGACCGGACACCAAATTTGTAACAAAGTAATTGTACCCTGTGACCTTGACCTTTGACCCATGGACCTGGGAGTGGAACGCGACACATTGTCTCTGTGTGTTGAACATTTGTGTTAAGTTATATTGAAATCCATCGATAGATGAAGAAGTTACAGACCGGACACGAAATTTGTAACAAAGTAATTGTACCCTGTGACCTTGACCTTTGACCCATGGACCTGGGAGTTGAACGCGACACATCGTCTCTGTCTGGTGAACATTTGTGTGAAGTTATATTGAAATCCATTGATAGATGAAGAAGTTACAGAATGGACACGAAATTTGTGACAAAGTAATTGTACCCTGTGACCTTGACCTTTGACCCATGGACCAGGGAGTTGAACGCGACACATCGTCTCTGTCTGGTGAACATTTGTGGCAAGTTATATTGAAATCGATTGATTGATGAAGAAGTTACAGACCGGACACGAATTTGGGACGGAAGGAAGGACAGACGGACGGACAGACGGAAGGACGGAAAGACGGACAATGCGACTACTATATGCCCACCGTTGGGGGCATAAAAAACCTATATAATAACCATTCAATTAAAAATATAGCTTTTTTTAACCCTTTCCCTCATACAAACGTGTTATCACGCATTTGCAAACAGAGTAGACCCAGATCAGACGACTCCTAGAGGAGCTGAGCTGTCTGATCAGGGTCTGCTCTGTTTGCTAATAGAATTTGAAAGATCTGTTTCTTTGCTTTCTAAAATATGTACAATGTTCCTCCTTCCATATTTCTTTATAATTATTTTGTTAATGAAATTTCAGTAGGTATTGAAATTTGGGCTAAATATAGAACAGGGAAAGGGTTAAATGACCTGTGGTAGCTTAATGCAGTCTGAAAGCCATATGAAGTAACCACCTGTGACAAAATGCAATCTTTAAGCTCATTTGAACAAGAGCTGTCCGCAGACAGCGTGCTCCACTTTCTTTAGTGCTGGATAGTGTAGTGGAAGTCTAAGTCAGAAAGGGGAGAGAACTATAAAGCAAAATTAATTTTAGGGTTACCTACCCTTGTAAAATGGGTTCCCCTTGTGATACATACCAAATATGAACCAAATATCATTGATGGTTTCTGAGGAAAGGACCTTAACAACAAGAGGGCCAGAATGGCCCTGACATCGCTCACCAGCCAACAGAGGAGAAGATGTTCAAAGTTTTCACTATATGTTTCTAGAGAAAACTGGCACCCCTGGGGCGGGGTCAATTTTGAACCCAGGGGCATAATGTATATAACTTTTGTAGAGGACCTGAACATGATGCTATGTGCCAGATATGAAAGCTAAGAACCGTTCAGTTTCAGAGAAGAATATATTCAAAGTTTTACCATATATTTCTATTGAAAACTGGCTACCCCTGGGGCGGGGCCAATTTTGACCCCAGGGGCATAATTTATAAAAAATTTGTAGAGGACCTGAACATGATGCTATGTGCCAAATATGAAAGCTTAGAACCTTCCAGTTTCAGAGGAGAAGATTTTCAAAGTTTCACTATATGTTTCTATTCAAAACTGACCACCCCTGGGGCGGGGCCAATTTTGACCCCAGGGGCATATTTTATACAAATTTTGTAGAGGACCTGAACATGATGCTATGTGCCAAATATGAAAGCTGAGAACCCTGTAGATTCAGAAGAATTTTTTTTCAAAGTTGTCACTATGTGTTTCTATTCAAAACTGGCTACCCCTGGGGCGGGGCCAATTTTGACACCAGGGGCATAATTTATATAACTTTTGTAGAGGACCTGAACATGATGCTATGTGCCAAATATGAAAGCTGAGAACCGTGTAGATTCAGAGGAGAAGATTTTCAAAGTTGTCACTATATGTTTCTAATGAAATCTGGCTACCCCTGGGGCGGGGCCAATTTTGACCCTGGGGCCATAATTTATATAACTTTTGTAGAGGACCTGAACATGATGCTATGTGCCAAATATGAAAGCTGAGAACCCTGTAGATTCAGAGGAGAAGATTTTCAAAGTTGTCACTATATGTTTCTATTCAAAACTGGCTACCCCTGGGGCGGGGCCAATTTTGACCCCAGGGGCATAATTTATATAACTTTTGTAGAGGACCTGAACATGATGCTTTGTGCCAAATATGAAAGCTGAGAACCCTGTAGATTCAGAGGAGAAGATTTTCAAAGTTTTACTATATATTTCAATAGAAAACAAGGCACCCCTGGGGCGGGGCCAATTTTGACCCCAGGGGCAAAATTTATATAACTTTTGTAGAGGACCTAAAGATGATGCTATGTACCAAAGATGAAAGCTGAGAACCCTGTAGATTCAGAGGAGAAGATTTTTAAAGGTTCAAATTGTTGACGCCCGACGACGGACGACGGACGACGCACGACGACGGACATCAAGTGATCACAAAAGCTCACCCTGAGCACAAAAGTGCTCTGGTGAGCTAAAAAGGTTAACCAACGCAGATGCCGACGAGAGGGAGTTAAAAATGTAAACCCCCTTTGGCCTTTTATACGAGATAATTAACCCTTCGATTGCTATTCATGTCAATATACCTACCCGTAAATAGTGAAGACACAGATGAGACAGCTCCTGCACTATTTACAAATTGATTGTGCAACCAGTGCACTCCACAGCAGCGATTGCACAGCGAGATACTTGTACACAGTGAAGATATATGTAATTATACAACAGGGCATGCATGGGTAAAGAAGGAGAAATGTATTTTAAAATTCCGCAAGCGAAGAGTTAATATGTAAGATAACCAATGCATACAGCTGGGAACTTGATCAGATAAAGGGGCACTTGGCATCTCATAAGGATCACAACTGCTTCATATCTTATACTATGAATAGTTTGAATGAATATCTCAATCGGATGAATATTTATGTAACAAATTATGACATTATGAATATTTATTAGCTGAATTAGCTGGTACACAGGACTTTTTTTTACTTTGGCAGTTCAACTTGTCTTAAGTGGCCATCCTTTTAAACATACATGTTGGAGTCTTAAAAAGCAGGGAGCTTTCTGCATTACTTTTGACCTGCATTAAGCTACCACTTAATTGCCTTACAGAATCACAATCTTTTAATTCAGGGTTTTCCCTTGACCCCTTAAAAAAGACCAATTTGAGGGTCTTCTTGACCCTCTCTATATAGAGTAAAGAACAGACCCTCTAAATTTTGAGGGTCATTTGTAAAATTTAAGGGACATTTCAATAGAAAAAGGGGGTCAGGGAAAACCCTGTTTTATTGATGGCTGCTTCAGACAGGTTCTAATGATTCCATTTACATGTATAACTATAAGCAAACAGGGTAGATCTTGATCAGACAGCTCTCATGAGAGCCATCTGACCTGGGTATACTCTGCTTGCAAAGGCCTAAAAAAAAGGTGAAGTTTAGAAAAATTAACTTTCAGAATTGTAGCAGAAGTTTTTGTAGACTTGGTTAGCAAAGAGTTAAAATATTCATTTTAACCCTTTCTTCCATAAATACACATTTCTATGCATCTGTAAAAGTCACTTTTTGAAACCATTGTGATAAATAGAGCATTTGCTCCTATTGGAGCAAATGCTCTATTTATCACAATGGTTTCTGAACTACAAAATTCTAAAATTTTCCTTTTCTCTTGAGTTAATGCTCCTTTTCAGTAGATTTATTCAAAGAGGCTGTATCTAAAAATAGCCTATGAAGGAATGGGTTTATCCTTTACTCTATGAATATTCAAATAATGAGCTGAATATTAACCCTTTATTCAGGGTTGCCACAAATCAGAAGAAACAAAATTCCCTGACATAATTTTAAATTTCCCTGACATGTTCATAACTTCATTGCGCCATTTGGTCTTTCTGTCATAAATTATCTAGAAGTTTGGGAAAGTGTGTTAAAGAACAAAAAAATCACGGTTTTGTGGTTTTCAGTTTTATTTTCAGGTCAACGTTTCGGCGTACACGCCTTTATCATAATGATATTTATATTATACTTTTGAGGAACTTTAAAATATATATGGTCTTGGTTCTCATTCTTTTCAAAATTCCATGACAATTCCCTGACATTTGCCCATATTTTCAAATTCCCCCAACATTTCACAAAATTCCCCCGACCTCGAAAAATTTTAAATTTCCCTGAATTTCCATGACGTGTGGCAACCCTGTATATTCCAAATTTCATTACCTTCTGAATATTCATGGACAAAATTGTTGTAATGAAACATGGAATATTGGACATTGTAGCCCTTTTAGAAACTAAAGAAACAGATCTATCAAATTCATTTAGCAAAGAGAGCAGACCCTGATCAGACGGCTCCTATAGGAGACGTCTGATCTGGGTCTACTGTTTGCAAATGCGAGAAAAGGCATTTATATGAGGGAATTTAAAGGGTTAACTAGATTAATTGCACATACATAAAAGAACTTTTGGCCATTTAAGAAACTGTAGAATCATATAGATCTATATCATTTCGTAAGCCAACAGATCAGACGGCTCCTGATCTAGGTCTACTCTGTTTACAAAGGCACATTTATGGAGTAATTTCAGTAAAGGGTTAAGACTACAAAAGAATTACTCACTTTTTGATGGTGATGGTGAATAGGTGGATGATGACACTGCCGCTGAAAAGAAACAGATTAATAATAATCAAGATAATGTCTCACTTCCTATTCTTCACTTACTCATTAAAAATTTAAGGTGCATCTACTCTCAAAGAAAGTAAACAAAAAATGGTGAGTCGGAGAGTCCACATTCATGACACATCGCCGCGGTGAGGAACATGGAACCAGTTGCTTGCTTTTTTTCAGCTCTAGTTTGGTTGCAGTTATCGATAAATTAAAAATAATAGAACAGAATTTCTATCTAAATTACAAGTGAGTCCATGGTCAGTTGGTTGATTAATCGACATGCATATATATACATGTACACCCTAAATCAAAATACGAGGCAACACTGGTAGAAAGGTCAGTTTGCAAAACATGTGGAGAACACACCAAGACTTGACCAGTCCCCACCTCAGAGACACAGGAAAGGGCAGTTATACATGTGTAAGGGTTGTCGTTCATAGTCAAGAGTTGAATAAGAGAGAACCTGTCATATCTGGAGAGAACTGCGAAAATTACAAGAACAAATACTGAGGTTGTTTTAACGCTTTACTCCACCTTTGCAAACAGAGTAGACGCAGAACAGACAGAGCTGTCTGATCAGGGTCTGCTCTGTTTGCTTATGAAATAATATTAAAGTTAAAAAGTTTCTAGACTACCTAGACCAAAATTGTCTGTGTCCATGTGCTAAATGTAAGAATTAGCATAATATTCATGGTGCCATTATTTCTTACATTATGATTCATGGAGTACTTTAAGGGTAGAAAACACTATGTACTAGTTTTAGGAGATAATAATAATCCACATCTCTAATTAGGTTACAAACTGTTCCACACTGATCTTAATTTTAGAAAGAAATGAAAAAAAGCTTTTCAATACAATTCTAAAATTATGCTGATATTATACAACTATTTGAGTTAAAGTACAGTAAACCGGGCCCTCTAATGCGACCAGTGGCAAAGGCAGGTAGTAGCTTAATGCAGGATGCGTTAAGCAACCACCTGCTTATGAATACAGCCATGTTTGTTAATTAAGTGGTCGCATTAGAGGGGTTTTACTGTATAATATATAGTAACACCCATAGCTAATATTTATTTCATGCCAACTCCCCTTTAATCTTTTTACTCCATAAATACGCCTTTGCAAACAGAGTAGACCCAGATCCGGTAACTGTACATGTAGAATCAGATCTGTATTATATATAAGCGAACAGGGCAGACGCTATATTTAATCAGATATGGCTTGATCCTGACTGGTGGGTATACCGTTTACAAAGGCGTAGAAAATCTTATTTAAGGAGTAAAGGGTTAAGAGTAAGACTCCAATATGTTATTAAAACCGTTGTGTTACACATGTAGGTTCTATATGTATTCATAATGCCATCCTATAACCACCTATATGTCAAGAGAAACCACATGTACAAAATATTGTAGTGACATAGTGGCTAAGTTATCACTTGTTGAACGACCCTCATTCAAGATGGACTCGTCCGTTTTCTGTCCATCTGGAAAAGTGCATTCCGGTAAAACTAAGGACAGTGACTTTATCAGCATATGCATGATCCCCATGTTTCGCTCGGTATTTCAGCAGAATCTGGACCCTTCAATTTAGATCGAGGTGATGTCGGCAAACCCCATGTGAACGAAAAATTGCAAGGGGTGTGTCTTAACGCTGCTATCTGCGCAACAAGACATGGCTATCGGAAAACTGCTGACGAGTCTCAAAGTGCATTTTAGTTTAACATTTGTACACCTAAATGCACCAAAACACACGGCTGCCTGCATATTATAATTATTGCACATTGTCGAGCATTGACAAAACATTCATGTAGATGACACAGTTTCAAAATGTAAACATTAAAAGTAGGTTGCACGGGTTAAATACCCGTCTAATTATCACTACAGCACATGGTGATTTAGCGCCATTTTAATTTCCACGTCAAAGAATTCCTACTAATTGCAACTTGATCGTGCTACAAAACGGTATAGTAGTTCAACTAATGTGCACATACCTTTATTAACAGCGGCCATTTGAACTGGCGACGCTTCATCCATGTGACCCAATTCAGCCAAACGACCTAAATATCTACAATTTACAGCTGAGCATCCGCTGATTTTCCATAAATAACACAGAATTTCGCAGTGGGTCACTCACATCGTATTATCATCTAATTAGCATAAATTATTCATACGCGGTGATAAGCAAATCTGAGAATGCAAGCTTGCGAACAAAACAGTCTTAGATGAAGTAAAGCCACATGAAATGTTTTTATGAGTATTTGACAGATACATCAACTAAAACGGAAAGTCACAGATAACCAAACGTCGCTTTTACGGACTACATTCAGCGGGTGAATAAAGCAATGTTATTGAATAAAGCGGTTTGACCCAGATAAAGTCCGCCACTACGTGTCGCCTCAGTAGATTTGAAAGAGGGGCGACCAATAAGTTTTCTGATTCTCTATTATACATGTACATGTATGATATTTTTTACTTCTGTATGTCGAGAAAACACGAACAGACAACGTGATAAATGTAGAGCATTTCATGTAAAAGTCGGTTTTCGATGAGAGAGTGTGAAAGAAAAGGGTTGCCCACATGTGCAAATGTGTTTACTTAAATACGTTTGCATGTATTTTTCGTCCTCTTTGCCTAACAAATTAATTAAGTATACCAGAATTTAGCTAACATATAAGACTTGTTTCAACCAGAGACATATACATACACGTATGTATATACCTCTGTTTCAATGTTATTAAATTCATTAGATTTCGTATCGAATCTTTGCAAATTTCCGATTTAAATGCTGTCGACGTCAGTTATTTTTACCGACCACAATTAAACTATATATATATTGGCTGAATTCAAATGTAAACCATATATAATATTTCAAACAAGAGTTTACAGAATATACACATTTACGTATTATTGATCCATATTATTATAAGATGTATATTTAAACCACAAACACCACAATTTTAGAGTCTAGATCTTTTAAAACTCGTCTCATATGCTGAAAGCGGCGCAAGCAGCATGACTGACATTTGGTTTTCATCCAATTCATTTAAAACCCATTAATTACCTCATAGGCTAGCTATTTTTAGATCCAACCTCTTTGAATATATCTACCGAAAAGGAGCTTTTACTAGAGAAAGGGATTTTAGAATAGTGTATACATAGTTTTGAAAAAGTGACTTTAATAGAGGTGTATAATTTAAAGGCGTATTTATGGAGGAAAGGGTTAAGTTTTCACTTTTAGACATGCCAAACAGTTCGGATCCAGAGGAATATAACTATAGCTGACTTAATTGGCGTCTCATCGGGATCTAATCTGTTTGGTATTTCTTAAGTTTAAACTTGAATGAACCGGACGAAAATTAAAATTGCAACAAATTTTTTTTTAAGCAGATAGCATTTTTTACAGCAGATCGAAGGGTTAATTTTAGGTTTATAAATGCATCTATGAACATATATATAATATGGATGTGAAATCATGTATGATGATACTCCTGTAAACCCTTAAAATTACTACTCCATGAATATTCAGACCTGAAAAAATTAAATCTAGTTCTTTTTATAATGCTACATGCGGCCATTATATCCCAAAGGAATTTTTGGCCATGGCAGAATCTGTAGAAGCATAAATCTATATTATTTCATCAGCAAACTACAGGAGCCATAGACCTCATCTGGGTTTACTATGTTTGCAAAAGTGTAGACAGGCGTAAAATTTATGAACTAAAAGGATTTATAGTAAAACCTCTCTATAACGACCACTAAATAACATCAAGTATTTTGTGCTAAAGGCAGGTGGATGCTTAAAGCCAGGGGAAAGTAAAACAGAACGCTCCTATAGGAGCGTTCTGTTTTACTTTCACCTTGCTTTAAGCAACCACCTACCCAAAATACCAATTAATTAACACAATTTAGTGGTCGTTATATAGAGAGTTTACTGTATATTATAAGGCATGTTGATCGATCGCTTAAATTGACGATATGTATCATTACCGACTATACACATCTGTAGGTTATTTATTTTGCCCATATAATTGGCAGAAATGGACGTTAATCAACGCCTTTGATTGAAACACAAGGGTAGTTTAATTGAAAGGTCGGGATGACACCAAGTGCTGACCTATCGGATCAGAATAAAATGCAAAATAATTTAAGAGAGAATAATTGACAACTGAATATCAAGTCCGAGTTCAGTTAACTTCAAACAATAGTCCATGCTAATTCTTCCCAACCTATCAATTAGTCTAAGAAACAATATTTAGAATTTTTCACTTTCAAAAGATGGCTTTTACAGAAGCGTCACTATAAGGGAAAGGGTTATTTAAAGTTTACATGACTAGAAAGAACGTCTGTCAAAGGCTATCCCCTTAGCCTTCGATTTTTGTTCCATTTTGGCCACAATGATATTTTAACCTTTCAGATTGATGGTATGCACGTGCATAAGTGCGTACCGCTAGCTACGCTCCTGTATAATAGTAGATCTACAGCGAATATTCATGATGTTATAAATTCTTTCATTAATATCAACCAGGGAATAGGTTAATATAGTTAATAAAAACACAAAGTTTAACTAATTAACTATTAGTTTTGCAATATGTTTTAACTCACTTGCCAACCGAGCTCGACCTAGCCGATAGCTTGGATCCAGAGACTTTAGGCCCATTTATTTGTTTCCCTGTTGTGTTCTATAAATGTGTTCTGTGTATCACGTGTCTTGCTGCCTTTGCGAAATTTTGAGAAAAAGCGCCGTTTGTCGCCGAATGTCCTAGGATAGATTGCGATCAAAATCTGTACTAGTAGAATTGCCGATTGTCCTACTAAGACAATTGGCAATTGTCCTAGGAGAATCGGCGACAGTCTTGGATCGAAATTTCTACTGTAAATATGCACGTGGAAAACATATTGGATCATCGCGAACTGAAAAGTTGCATACTGATTGATATTGAACAATCCACTCGATCTATTACATATTTCAGAAAAGTTCATTCATATCTTTATTTCCTCCAATATGGAGAGCATTATTACAAACATACATTCAGATACATATGCGTGCAACGAAAACATATATGCAGATATTAACAAGACTCTCTCAATAACGATTCCCTCCTTACAACAACGCATGTCACTGTTTCCGAAACAACAAGGCTCCATAAACAACTTTTTCCATCATATTTTCTTTACGCCTCCATCAAACCCTATGTTGTGACCACTCTTTAGAATCGCCACTTTGTGACGATTCTGAAGAGTGGTCACAACATAGGGTTTGATTGAGGCATAACGGTTTTAGTTCTCGAAATACACCTTACCTGGGGATCTGCAAACAAGCTAATTATGTTTGATTTTCCCTCCCTATAACAACTCCCTCTGAACAACACATACAATCTTCGTATCCCAAAGGATGTCGTTGTAGAGAGGGAGCACTGTATTAACGAGAAAAACTCCCACAAAAACAATGGAATAATACGAAAGAACAAGAAGGGGAGAAGATAAAGAAGCAGTAATCAAGGAAGCAATGGTTTTAGAGTACGGGTGAAATTTATAGGCCCGGGTGGGTTTTAACAGTAAGGGAATCCACTGAGGTCCAAACAAATTGAAGGAAGACACGCTAGTGGTATATATTCTGTATAAATATACATGTAAACCCTTTCCGTGTTAATATTCATGGAAGGAATAATGATATCATGAATATTTATGAGCTGAGTTTTTATGATGGCAAATGTACACGGGATATTTTAGCTCAGGCAGACACTATAGAATCAGATCTATACGATACCATAAACCAACAAAGCAGAACCTGAGTCCGTGCTTATAAAACTTTTAGTTGAGTCTGAGTTCGTTCTCAAATCTCAAAGCTTGAGAACTCAAATCTGACCAATCAAAAGCTTGAGAACAAAACTCAGACTCAACTAAAAGCTTTATAAGCATGGACCCATATCAGACAGCCCCTATATAGGAGCCGTCTGATCTGGGTCTACTCTGTTTGCAAAAGCGTGGAAAGACGTTTAAAGGAAACGGTCTTAATATTTTGAGTGCTAAACGCACAACCTGGGTCCATGCTTATAAAACGTTTTAGTTTTTACCGACAACAAACTATAAAGAGGCCCAAATCTGACCAATCAAAAACTTGAGAACGAACTCAGACTCAACTAAAAAGAACGAACTCAGACTCAACTAAAACGTTTTATAAGTATGGAACCTGGTATTTGAAAATAGAGTAATTTGGCGTCTCAGGAGCGTCTAACATATTTGACACTCGGTCAGTACTGACTCATTAGTATCTTAAAAGCTTGTGTGAATCGGAAGTGAATGAACACTGTGTCAGATCACAGGTGTTCGGCGCGTGCTTAAACCACAACCCCCTCTACAAACCAAAAAATATAAAATAAAAGACACTAAAACACACGTACGTACATATGGTCAAATCATCATAACTTAGCATAACAATCAGTTTCTGACACACACCCATCCTATGATATATTTTGACACCGAGGGGTGTTTGTCAGAAACTTGTTGTTATGCTATGTTATATATGATGATTTGACCGTACGTGCGCGTGTTTTAGTGTGTTTTGTTCATTTTTGGGATTGTAGAGGGGGTTGGGATAGGGGGCGTGGGGAATGGGGGGGGGGGGGGGTAAGTACTCGCCGAACACATGTGTGTCAGATCGGAGGCGGATAGACATAGATCGACAAGCAAACTGCATTGTTTTAGCAGGCAAAGGGTTAAGAAAGGGTAATCATTACATACAGTAACACTTGTACCTAACACTAAAATTAACCCTTTACTCCATGAATATTCATGTTAGAAATCATGACATCATGCATACTCATTAGATTTATTGTTGTAATAGCACATGTATGTTTGGCCATGACTATATTTTCTAACATAGCCTATGTGGACGTTTTCTAATATTCGACCAAGATGGTACTCGATCTATATTGATGATCTCTAACATGACCTATTTGAATGTTTTCTAATACGATCTACGTGGATTTTTTTCCTAACACGGCCTATATGTATGTTTTCTAACGTGGTCTACATGGATGTTTTCAAACACGCTCTATATACGAATGTTTTTACGAATGTTTTCTAATACGGCAACTTATGGATGTTCTCTAACTCGAGCTATACATGGATGAATTCTAACATGGCCTGTATGGATGTTTTCTAATACTGCTTAAATATGGGTGTTTTCCAACTCGGTCTATATGGGTGTTTTGTATAGTATATATGTCTCTGCTAAAATATGCAATTTAATTACCTATATTAACATATAGGTCAGGAATTATTTTACATATCAAAATTTAATAGAAAATTTAAATGTCTCCTATATGGATGGAGTAGTTTCGGCTCACTATTTTCCTTACACCCCGTGTATCGCCATATATAAATACTAGATCTAGTCAGTAACTCACAAAATAAGTTTTGTGGTATATTTTACGGTGCGTGTTAATTTTACGAATCACCGCTTGAAAAAATCATGGAGTCGATTCCGAATTTGCCGACAGAATTGTGGAGAAATGGACCACAACCAGGAGCTTTATATAATTTTCCCGGTGGAAGAACACACTCTTCTAATGAACCGACTAAGAGGACATTGTAAGCGTATATTCATAGTATTTTAAAACAGGGATAGTAAAAAACTCGGTCTGTTGTAATGACATGGCATTATTCTATGAAGTATATACACTGGTGGGTGGGGTACAACGCTCGTCATTTGATGCACGAGGAGCTTTGCAAACGACAGTGATAAATAAAATAACATTTTAAGTATGGTAATACATAAAGTCGTATGTAAAGGGGGTTATTTCAAGTACTAAAATTGATATTTCTCAACAAAACCCTTCCACTCGCCAGGAACTTCAGACTTACCAGGAATTAATACTCACCATTAATGTCAGGCTTACCAGTAACTTTAATCTTACCAGTATCACACTCAATAGCTTCAGACTTACCAGTAATCAGTAGTAGAATTCAAGTTCAGCCAATTTCCTGTTACATGTATTAAGGTTAGAATTTCTTTATTCTAGATATCCTACCGTAACTGGTACATCAGTGCTGGGAATCAAGTTCAAGGGCGGCGTTGTTCTAGCGGCAGACAAACTTGGCTCATATGGTTCAATGGCACGCTACAGAGATCTGTCAAGAGTGTTCAAGGTAGTTTTATAAAGCTGCTAACAGGGTTTTACAGTGTTTTGTTCTATCCAGATCACTTATATCATCTTGACCAAGTCCTATCTTGATTTTGTTACACAATCTGCAACCAAGGTAATAAAACTTCTGTGTTTGTGTTGGATATTATTATCCAGCGTTTGATCGGTCTGATTTTGAGCTTGCTCAAAACCTGACCAATCAAATGCTTTTAAATGAACTCTGATTCAAGTAAAAAGTTTTACAACTCAGGACCAGAACTTTAGATTATAGGGGTATTTAAGAAATCTTTATAAATGTTGTCTATACAGTGAACCCTCGTTACAACGGAGGTGTTTGTTTCCAGACATTTTGCTGGTATAACGAGGTTGCCGTTATATCGAGTTTAAATATGAAAGGAACCATATGGCCAGTTTTAAACTAGAACCAACAGGTGGACGCTTAATGCATACACAGGAAGCTTTTTGCACTTCTTGGGTTTTGCATTAAGCAATCACCAGTCTTTTTGGCATTGCACCTATTTATTCAGTGGTTGTTTCAAAGACTTAATGGTAATTTTGTTTCAATGCATACTGCCGGTATAACGAGGGTGCCATTGTAACAAATGCCGGTATAATGAGGGTTCAGTGTATTTCAAAGCCAAACCCTATTTTGCTGGTACTCATAAGAATCCTTTCTCTGTTTGGCAATTCTAATGAGTACCAACAGGATAGGATTTGGCTAAAGAGATTTTTTATTGATCAGTATATCATAATCTACAAAAATAGAATAATGACCCATCTGTGATATCCATGTCTACGTCTACCCTGCTTAAACTTGTTTTATGCAGCCATTTTACGCTTGCGTAAAACCTCGCTTGTTTACTTGTATTATAGGTCAATGACAAAGTTGTGGTGGCAGCTAGCGGAGATTATGCTGATTACCAGTTCCTGACAGAAATTATTGAAATGAGGGTGTAAGTAGCAGGCTGAAGATTAAACCCCTTCCCTTTTAAAATCCCCACCCGTAGTAAGCGTTGGCTTACTAATCAAATAGTATAAGAGGTATCAAGATGAAGTGTATGCAGTGGACAAGCACCAAATTAGACGAGCGTTGGCGCCGCTCGCAGCTCTTGTTGACAGACCTCTCTCCAGTGTTGTTTCTGTCTAACTATCGTATTCTACTCAAACAAGTCTTCATACTCATTAATTACATTTGAAGCACTTGTAATTAACCCTTTCCCTGTTCTGTATTTAGGAACATGATCGGTTTTAGGGGAGAAATTTAGCGTACTTTCATCATAGATTTTAGCTTGTCTATTAAGTTGAGGTATTGTCATAGCATTGGTGTTGATGCTGTTTTCATATTTGTTGGCACTGTACAAAACGATTGACATTTTATAATAGTTTCAACGTCAGTACAGCTATCACTATCAAACTGCACTAAACGTTTCACCATTACAAAGGCTTCACTCTCGTAAGGGGCACATTACACAATTACAAAAGCTACACTCTGGTAAGGGATATGTTACACCATTACAAAGGCTACACTCTGGTAAGGGATATGTTACACCATTACAAAGGCTACACTCTGGTAAGGGACATGTTACACCATTACAAAGGCTACACTCTAGTAAGGGACATGTTACACCATTACAAAGGCTACACTCTGGTAAGGGACATGTTACACCATTACAAAGGCTACACTCTGGTAAGGGACATGTTACACCATTACGTGTTCTAAAGATTCCTCTGTCAATATGCTATTATTTAAATTCAGCTATTAATTAACATTAAAACAATCCTATAAAAACTTCCCATCAACAACATAGAGTGACGACAGTTTTACCTCAGAGCCCTATAGTTGTTCATTATCCCTTTATTCCATGTAAGACTATTAACTAACTTATTAATGAACAAGGGAATTTGTTGAAATAGATCTATGTTATTTCATAAACAAACAGAACAGTGCTGTCCCCAATCAGACAGCTCATGCAGGAGCTTACATGTATAGTAGAACCCCTCTAATGCAACCACTTCTTGAATAAACATTTCTTGTCTTTATAAGCAGGTGGTTGCTTAATGCAGGATGAAAGTTATGCAGAAAGCTCCGATAGGAGCTTTCTGCATAACTTTCATCCTGCATTAAGCTACCACCTGCCTTTGGCACCCAGAATTATGCCCATTTTTGTTGGTCGCATTAGAGGGGTTTTACTGTATGTCAAAGCTGTCTTAGTGGAGCAAAGGATTAAGTGGTTTGGTTTAGAGAAGTTTTGCATAACCTGGTTTAATTTTTACAGCATTGAGGAGGAATGCTACAATGATGGCTTCAGCTACACTCCAGCAAGTATGTTCTCCTGGCTCACCCGTGTCATGTACAATCGCAGGTCCAACATCAACCCCCTCTGGAACACATATGCCGTGGCCGGCATGCAAGAAGGAGAACCGTATGTATCATTCTGCAAAGTGTGGTTGGTTCGGTGTTGTGGGTGTAGAATGTGTGTGGTTGGGGTCAGGTGGACCAGGGGACAGCTGTTGAACTGCTGATATACTCATAGTGTCATTGAATTTAATCTTTTACTCCATAAGTACGCCTTTTCAAACGGAGAAGACCCAGATCAGACGGCTCCTTTAAGAGCCGTCTGATCAGGGTCTGCTCTGTTTGCGTATGATATAATATAGATACAATTCTACTGTTTCTGCAATGGCTAAAACTTCCTGTGCTCATATGCTATTATAAAAAGTTTAATCTTATTAGTATTCATGATGTCATTATTTCTTACATGAATATTCATGGTAAAAGCATGATCCTCTAAACCCTTAAAGTTCCGCTGTTGAATATTCATGTGTGAAATAATAACACCGTGAATATTTATTATCTGAATCTTCATCACTGCATTATGTAGTACACAGGATATTTTGGCATTGGTTGAAATACAGTATATTGGCGATATTTCGAGCACCATCGGGAATCGGCAAAAACCTCGGATTATCGCGATGCTCGAAAGAACCGAGACCATTTTATGTCATTTCCAAGAGCATTGTTTGACGATGAGAGGAGGCGTATTTCTTCACAGTAAACTGTTTTAACATTATCATAAACTTCAATGCATATATAATTCATCGATTCTGTCGTTATATAAGTGATAACAGAAAACACCATTCACATCGGCGACCGAAGTTTCAGTATAATTTGTTTGGATCCGGTCGACGGATCCTTCACAATAAACTCAAAACTTGTTTCAAACTATTTAGACTTATCCCTAGAATAGTCGTAGCGTATAGCGTTATGTCGTCTATTTTGCATGTTTTTCCATTTGTCGACATTAATTAAGTTGTTGGTGCTGAGTTGGGTGCACAAACATTTTCGTTTCGTTCCCGTGCTGTTTCGTAGTAAGGAAAATCGGGCGAGTGACCAAATTAATTAATAACCGGAACACTCGGCTTTTTTCGTCTGACATAGTCAGGGCTCGAGCAACAGGGCGATTTGGGCGAAAACTGCGCTCAAACAGGCCAGTTTTCGCCCTGATCATAAGGGTTTGGCGAAATCCAAGTCGCCCTAACTTTAAGACTGTAAACACCGCTCTCGTACGTGAAAAAGCCATCATTTATCTCTGACCCCAAAAAGTAAGCTCCGCCCATGGGTGTTAATGAGTATTAGATAGACAAAGGTCAGACCATTCCTCCAATCAAAACGAAGGTATTTGAGACCACCTATTGATTTGCGTAATTGCTGACTTACGCCGTGTCCACCGACATGTGACAGAGCGAAAACCAACACGTTATGAATGTGTTATTAAAACATGTGCAAAACAGCAGAAAACTCGAAATGGATCACTCAACCATTATCTACAGTAATCAATTTTAAATGTTTTAACGATGATGACTTTAATTTAATTAGAATCATTTATTTCTGCAGGTCAGTGGGAATTCTTGCAATGTTCACTTACCTCATAAAATCATTTTAAATCCCATATCATTTGAAGTTAACACAAGATTATGTTGCAACCTGCAGGTCAAGCGTCTAAACCAATTGTTTTTATGATAGAGGGCGTTCCAAATCGTAATTTGCATTATGTCAAAGCTCAAATCTTAGCTGCACAATTATCACGTAATGATTACATGAATCTGCATACACATAATGTGGAATATGTTTTAATTTCTTTCAGTTATAACATTTTCAATGTTAATCTAATGTGATTTCGTGTAATGTGTTGAAAGTTGAATGCATAAACACAGCTCGATTGTAAACTTCAGCAAAAGGCTGACACCGTGTATTTTTGTCACTGGCAAAAAAATCAATAGTCCAGCTCCAGGTGTTTAACCTTTAGCCTGCTGAGCAAATTATGTTTACTGAATTTTTCACCTACTACATTTTCAAAATTCAAGCTATAATCAATTTGTCTACCAAAATGCAATCAGACTGTCAAACATTTAGATCCTCATCTGGATCCAAACTGTTTGCATAGGTATTCACTCATCTACCCATAGCAGGCTAAAGGTTAAGCATCTTCATTTGTGTTGATCTGCAACGGTTGCTGATTTCTGCTGACACAAAGGGTCACACAGGGTGTGAACATTTAATTTGCTATTGCACATGTAGACAGTAGTATTACAGAGGGGATTAAAAATAACCAAAAATTATTTTAAGAGAATATAAAAAACTTTTTTCAGAGGAAGAAATAATACAGCAGTATCAGCATTGCATAACTGATTTTTTTTATCTGAAAGATGTGATATGTCATTGAAAATTTGGGATTTATAAGATCGTAGGCCAATAGGGTTTTATAAGGTCTGGATCCATAATGTTTCCAAGTCCTATAGTATCTAAATACCAAGATTTGGGCTGTGTATATTATGCAACAAATATTGATATTGGTCTGTCAGTTCTCTTTCTGAAACCTTGACTATAATGTTTAAGATTTTATAGATGTATAGAAACTTCCTACATGACATTGTATACTCATCTCATAAAGCTGCAACCTCCGAGTGGAACCATGTCAAAGTCACGTCTTTAAGTCAAAAGTCCACTTTCTTAAAACTTTCACATTGCCATGTAACTTTTAAACTATTAGAATTAGAGACTTCATATTTGGCATGCCTACTCATCTCATAAAGCTGCAACCTCTGAGTGGTACAATCATATGTCTATGTCATACATCATGGTCACACTTCAAAGTCAATGGTCAAAATTATAGGTTAAATCATCTCTGTTATGGGCAAAGTGTTTCACATATACATGCTGCATATTGAACTTTCAATATTTTTGAATGATTAGTTTTGTGGATTTTAGACACTATTAAGAAGTCAATATTGCATTCATACACTTTGATCTAGTGACACTAATATTGTTTTAGTATGTACTTAAACATTATAAAAGAGAAAAGGTATATTATGTATTAGTATCCGATAAGCGAAACGGTTCACTTCTCCTTGAGCCTCCTCACTTCTCCCTTATCTGAGGTCAAAGGAGAAGTCACTTCTCCCTAAAATTTGAACCCAGCTTGAGCCCTGATAGTTATTCTCGTTCATCTCTCGTAGCAAGAGTCTGCATGAAAGAGACTGTCTAAAAGTAGCAAAACTGTTGCGAATTTCAAAGCACTACACGAAAAGCACTGCACTATTACAAAATTTAAAGCAGAAAGATGTTATATGGCACACATTCAGCGGTGTTTATTAAGACTTCAGTCTATTAAATTATCATCATTATTTACACCAAAGTAAAGTCTGCATTCAATGAATGTGTTATTCACACATTTGGAAGATCTAATGCCCCATAGACGGATCTTTCAAAAGGTCATGACAACGTATCGAGAAGGTGTGAATAATTACCTCGGAGATGGGAAAACACCGTGCTCGAATTAAACAATCAATAAAGTGAACCAGAATGATCCGCGGGACCAGCACACATGCTCGAATTTTCGGATTTTCGCTATTTGGATTAATGCAGGTATTTTCAATGAGATTTGATAGAATTTGAGCCGGGACCTCAACATTCCCTCGGAATAAGCGGGTATCTCGGATAAACGAGAGTCGAAATAACGCCGTTATACTGTAGTCAATTTATAGTCAAATCTATTATTATTTCATAAGCAAACAGAGCAGACCCTTGTCAGATGGTTCCTGTAGGATCTGTCTAATCTGGGTCTACTCTGTTTAAGCATTAATGTGAGGGAAAGGGTTAATACAGTGGTTGGTTTAATCATAAGGAAATAGTCCCATTTGGGATATAGAGGATCTGTTGCGAGTTGTCTTTTAAGATCACATGTTCCTAAACGAGCCTTAGAAAATGTCATTAAGCGAGCCTTGGCAAGCTTAATAACATTTTCTTGGTGAGTTTAGGAACATGTGATCTTAAAAGACAACGAGCATCAGATTCTTTTTCTCACATATCAAAAAAGTTTATTTTCGCCATTTAAATGACATGTAAACATAGGTTTCCATGGCTTGACGTCATATATGACGTCATACGCTCTAAAGTGATCTTACACATGTTACAGATAAGGAAATCTTAACCCGTTGTTCTAACTCGGAGATAAGGGAAGGTATGTGAGAAAAAAACAAAACAAACATCAGCAATGACAATTGAACAAAGTTACATCTACATATACATTGCAATTTGTATTAATTTTTCTACTTATTAAATATCAATTCATATATTATTATACCCCCCTTTTGAAAAAATGGGGGTATATTGCTTTGCACATGTCGGTCGGTAGGTCGGTCGGTCGGTCGGTCTGTCTGTCGGTCGGTAGATCGATGGTTTCCGAACGATAACTAATAAACGACTTGGCCTAGAATCTTCAAACTTGCTGTGGTGGTTGGTCATGACAAGTAGATGACCCCTATTGTTTTTTAGGTCACTAGGTCAAAGGTCAAGGTCACCATGACCTAAAATGGTGAAATAGTTTCCGATCAATAACTGCTCAAGGGTTTGGCATGGGATCTTCAAACTTGCTGTGGTGGTTGGTCATGACAAGTAGATGACCCCTATTGATTTTGAGGTCACTAGGTCAAAGGTCAAGGTCACCATGACCTTAAATGGTTAAATGGTTTCCGATCAATAACTGCTCAAGGGTTCAGCTTAGAATCTTCAAACTTGCTGTGGTAGTTGGTCATGACCACTGGATGACCCCTATTGATTTTGAGGTCACTAGGTCAAAGGTCAAGGTCACCATGACCTTAACTGGTAAAATGGTTTCTGATCAATAACTGCTCAAGGGTTTGACCTAGGATCTTCAAATTTGCTGTGGTGGTTGGTATTGACCACTAGATGACCCCTATTGCTTTTTAGGTCACTAGGTCAAAGGTCAAGGTCACCATGCTCTTAAATGGTCAAATGGTTTCCAATCAATAACTGCTCAAGGGGTTGGCTTAGAATCTTCAAACTTGCTGCTGTAGTTGGTCATGACAACTGGATGGCCCCTATTGTATTTGAGGTCACTAGGTTAAAGGTCAAGGTCACCATGACCTTAACTTGTAAAATGGTTTCTGATCAATAACTGCTCAAGGGTTTGGCTTAGGATCTTCAGACTTGCTGTGGTGGTTGGTTGTGACCCCTTGATGACCCCTAAAGTTGTTGAGGTCACTAGGTCAAAGGTCAAGGTCACCATGACCTTAACTGGTGAAATGGTTTGCGATTAATAACTGCTCAAGGGTTTGGCTTAGGATCTTCAAACTTGCTGAGGTGGTTGGTCATGACAACTAGATGACCCCTATTGATTTTGAGGTCACTAGGTTAAAGATCAAGGTCATCATGACCTTAACTGATGAAATGGTTTCCAATTAATAACTGCTCAATGGTTTGGTTCGGGATCTTCAAACTTGCTGTGGTAGTTGGTTGTGACCACTTGATGACCCTTAAAGTTGTTGAGGTCACTAGGTCAAAGGTCAAGGTCACCATGACCTGAATATGTGAAATGTTTTCAGATCAATAAATGATCAGTGGTTTGGCTTAGGATATTCAAAGTTGCTGTGGTGATTAGTCACGACCGCTAGATGACCTCTATAGTTGAGGTCACTAGATCAACGGTCAGGGGGTCGGGGGTATACATGTTTTACAAACATCTCTTGTTTCAGTCATATATTTTAGTCAAGTTGTTTGAAAGAAAAGTAAGAAAGAAACACTCAATTTCTTTGCCTATGTATTCACAGGTTCCTGGGATATGTAGATAAGATTGGTGTTGCCTATGAAACCTCAACATTAGCATCTGGATATGGGGCCTATATAGCACAGGTGAGTAAACAAGGGAGGTGAGGAGAGAGGTTAGAGGAGACTGAGTGCCTATATAGCATAGGTGAGTAAACAAGGGAGGTAATGAGAGAGGTTAGGGGAGACTGAGTGCCTATATAGCATAGGTGAGTAAACAAGGGAGGTAATGAGAGAGGTTAGAGGAGACTGAGTGCCTATATAGCACAGGTGAGTAAACAAGGGAGGTAATGAGAGAGTTTAGAGGAGACAGTGCCTATATAGCACAGGTGAGTAAACAAGGGAGGTAATGAGAGAGGTTAGAGGAGACGGTGCCTATATAGCAAAGGTGAGTAAACAAGGGAGGTAATGAGAGAGGTTAGAGGAGATTGAGTGCCTATATAGCAAAGGTGAGTAAACAAGGGAGGTAATGAGAGAAGTAAGAGAAGATGGAGTTTATATAGAACAGGTGAGTAAACAAGGGAGGTATTGCGAGAGGAATTGGGGAGATGAAGTGCCTACATAGCACAGGTGAGTAAATGAGGGAGGTAAGGAGAGAAGAATTAATGAGTTTCTATATAGCACAGGGGAGGTAATGATAGAGGTGAAAGGAGATGGAGAAAAAGCTGTTTGCTAAGGCTATCAAAGAATTATCCACAGTGTGTCAAGCCTTTCCCTGGTGAATATTCATGCAAGAAATGACATCATGAATATATATTAGCTGAATTTTTAGCTCACCAGAGCACAAAGTTCTCAGGGTGAGCTTTTGTGATCACCTGATGTCCGTCGTCCGTCAGCGTGCATGGTCTGTCGCCAGTCGTCAACCATTTGAACCTTTAAAAATCTTCTCATCTGAATCTACAGGGTTCTCAGCTTGGAAACCCTCAGCTTTCATCTTTGGCACATAGCATCATCTGTAGGTTCTCTACAAAAGTTATATAAATAATGTCCCTGGAGTCAAAATTGGCCCCGTCCCAGGGGTGTCAAGTTTTCAATAGAAACATAGTGAAAACTTTGGAAATCTACTCCTCTGAAAGCGAAATGTTCTCAGTTTTCATATGTGGCACATAGCATCATGTTCAGGTCCTCTACAAAAGTTATATAAATTATGCCCCTGTGGTCAAAATTTGCCCCACCCCAAGGGTGGCCAGTTTTCTGTAGCAGACTGTTGTTGTTCAGTTTTCTGTAGCAGACTGCTGGGTTCACTAGTCGTGATTAGGGAAATTTTTAAAAATCTTCTTGTCAAAAACTACATGTCCAAGAGCTTAAGGTTTTCCCTTATCCAGAAGGACTCCAGCTAGCCAGTTAGTGTTATGCTATTATTGGAGAGGTAAAGTTCAACTGTTCTATACTCTAGCAGTACTGTAATGTTGTCAGCTTCAGAATTATTGTCTGTTTGTACACACTGTTTTTAGCTCACCTGAGCCAAAGGCTCAAGGTGAGCTATTGTGACCGCCTGTCGTCCGTCGTCCGTCTGTCCGTCTGTCCGTCTGTCCGTCCGTCCGTCTGTCCGTCCGTCTGTCCGTTCACTTTTATTTCAAATGACTTCTTCTCCTAAACCACTGGGAGGAGTTCAACCAAATTTCACAGAAATGTACCTTAGGGTGTCCTCTATCAGTTTTGTTAAAATCATGACCCCCGGGCAAAAAATGGCCCCGCCCCACTACTTTTACAGGTTTTTTTTTTAAATCTTTAAAAATCTTCTTCTCTGAAACCACAATTTCTAGAGCTTTGATATTTGGTATATAGCATCATCTAATGGTCCTTTACCAAGTTTGTTAAAATGATGACCCCCGGGCCAAAAATGGCCCTGCCCTTGGGCTTGTAGTTTTTACATAGACTTATATAGGGAAACCTTTAAAAATCTTTTTGTCTGAAACCACATAATCTAGAGCTAAGATATTTGGTATGAAGCATCACCTAATATACCACTATCAGGTGTGTTCAAATAATGACCCCTGGGCCAAAAATGGTCTCACCCTGGGGTTTTATGCTACTTAACATCTGAATCTGTAACACTTAAAAGGTAATTTCCTCACAGTTATTTCCCTTGTCCCATCAGCATAGCCATAAGGGACAAAGGGAGATAACTGCATTGGAGTTGTAGTGTCATTCTATTTATATCTATTTATGATAAAATGTTGAAGGTGAATCAGTGTAGCTGTTTTAGAAGGCATAGAAACAGATCTGTCAAATTCCATTAGCAAATAACAGACACTGATCCTACAGGAGCCACCTTATCTGGGTCTACTCTGTTTGCAGATGCATGAAAACAAGTTTATATGAGGGAAATTAAGGGTTAAATGAACAACTCCAGATCCTTCAGTTCAAAGGTTACAGCGCTCGGCAGTAAAATCTCTCCAGGTCAATGCATGACTCTTAACTCTTTGCATGCTAGTGGTGAAACTGTGATTACCTATGCAAACAGTTTGGATCCAGATGAGAGGCCGCATACTGCAGCGTCTCATCAGGATCCAAACTGTTTGTCATCTTAACCATATTTTTGCAATAAAAAGAAAGTAAGTTTAATTTAAGAATTGAAGCAGATGACAATAACTTTTTGTTGCAGACGAAACATTAAAGGCATTTTGACCTATTAACCCCAGTGTGTAGTGTTAGTGATAGCTAGATGTTACATGGTGTCTTCCAATGTCTCTCAAATTAGATGTGAGAGATATTGGAAAGTAACAATTCAGCCAATCAAGGAAAATGATCACCATCTAGACTTTTGATCTGGGTCCAAACCCAACTGATGTAAGTCATGGTAATGTTTAAGAAAACTGTGAAAACATGATTATGCAATGGCCCAACTGATATAAGTCATGGTAATTCTTAAGAAAACATGATAATGCATTTGCCCCCCTAACAATGATAGGTGTTAAAATTACTACTGCTGCCCAAAAAAGCATCTTAAATATAACATTTTTATATAAAATTTGATGACAACACATTAAAAAGTCCTAAAATGTCTGAATTTTGTATGATATTAATGAAATAACTGAGTAAATATAACTTAATTATAACAATAGACGTAACTCTTCTCAATTTCAATTGTTAAAAATACTAATGACCCGTTTAATTGAATTATCATGAGATATTCACACCTAAATCTAGAATTATTTCTAAACACCTATTAACCCTTAACCTATTTGCTTTGACAAAAATTGATCTGGGACTACTCTTGTTTGCTAATGCTTAAAAAATTGTTATTGCCATAAATAGAAGTTTTAGCTTTGAAAAAAACTGTAAAATCAAATCTATATCTTGTCAAATGTAAACAGAGCAGACCCTGATCAGACAGCTTCTATAGCAGCCTTCTGATCTAGTCTACTCTTATTTTTAATGTGTAAAACACATTATTTCTCTGAAGAGAAGTTTTTGCTTTGACAAAAACTGTAGAATCCGATCTATATTGTGTCAAAAGAAACAGAGAAGACCCAGATCAGACAGCTTCCGTAGGAGTCGTCTGATCTGAGTCTACTCTGTTTGCTAATGCATGAAAACAGCTTTATATGAGGGAAAGGGTTAAACGATTTTTAAAGATATTCTTATTGGTCATTTCACACAAAAACTGGCATTATGTACTGCCTAGCACTTTATTTGCCTATATACCTGGGTCAAGGTATAATTGCATTAATTGCATAGCTTTATTGAAGTCGTTTGAATTTCTCAAAGACCAGTTTTAGGCATTTTGAGCTAAGGCAAAAATGGCACAAGTTGTAAACAGTTTAGATCTTGGTCAACCATTCACTTGGTATTAGTTCTGAATCCAGTTCAAGTTTATTCAGCAGTGAAAGGGTGAAAGCAGTGCACTAAGCTTATTTCATCTGCTAGATTGTTTTCCACTGAAAAATTAACATGTCAATATACATGTATTACTGTAACTCAGGTGAGCGATATAGGGCCAATGGCCCTCTTGTTAATAGATATCAGTCTTACAATTAACTCTCTTGTACAAACCACATATGAAGTTACATATGTGTCAGATCAGAATCCAAATTGTGTGCTAATTTCAGTCAAGTCATGCTCAGCTGTGATAGGGTTAAGACTGAGTCTCTGTCATCTGTTAGAAATGTTGTCTGCTGAAAAATTAACACTGTCAACGGCCCTCTTGTTTTATATAGAAACATATTGTGAAACCTTCAGAAATCTTCTCTGAAACTGGAAGTTCCTCAGCTTTCATAATTGGCACATAGCATAATCTTGAAGTCCTCTACAAAACATATATGAAGTATGCCCCTGGGTTCAAATGAAGTCCCGCCCCAGGGGTGGCCAGTTTTCTATAGAAACATAGTGAAAATCTTCTCCTGATTGTCTGGTGAGCAATACCAGGGCCGTCATGACCCTCTTGTTATTTACTAGCATATCTGGTCTGGGTCTACTCTGTTTGCAAAGGTGTGAAAAGTGTTTATATGAGGGAAAGGGTTTAGATTCATTAAAGCATAAGCAAGATGCCTAATTATTTTTTTGGGGTGGTGGGGGGGGGGGGGGTCAAAATAACTTCTTTATTTCTTCACTATAGTCAGTGCCATGAGTCCTCTGTTGAATTGTCTTGAAGAGATGATTCTAAAAACGAGGGCTTGGTGCAAAACTATTCTAACTCCTTCACAGAATAGTTTTTGCACCAAGCCCTCGAAAATTGATCACAACATTGGGTTTGGTGGAGAAATGAAAACTTTAGTATTTGATATGCAGTAAAATCTCTCTAAACCTGATGTTAAAATTAGTATTACAGTAAAACCTCTCTATAACGACCACTGAATTGTGTTAATTAGCTGGTATTTAGGGCAGATGGCTGCTTAAAGCAAGGTGAAAGTAAAACAGAACGCTCCAATAGGAGCGTTCTGTTTTACTTTCACCTTGCTGCAAGCAGCTACGTGCCTTTAACACAAATACATGATGCAATTTAGTGGCCATTATCGAGACGTTTTACTGTAATGCCAGTCTGTTGCAGCTTAATGCAGAGTGAAAGTCTTGCAGAAAGCAGCCACCTGCTTAAAGAAACCCTTAATTCTTCTTTATTAAAATTCTGGTTTTTGTACAACCCTTTTGTCTATGGTTCTGCCCATCTTGTGCCATAGTGATGTCAAGTAACACAAACTTGCAGATGAGGTTGTCTCCCTTACGCACTCTTACCGAACAGTTATAGCTTTGTTTTTCACTTCGTAGCCACTGATGAGAGAGGCCCTAGAAAAGAACCCTGGAATGTCAGAGAAGGAGGCTTTGGAAGTAATAGACAGATGCATGAAAGTGCTATACTACAGAGATGCCAGATCCCTAAACAAGGTAATTAGCGACAGGGGTAGGCTGAATGAGCTTGGCAGAAGCTTAACCCTTTCCTTGTTGCATATTCATGTAAGAAATAATTACACAATGAATATTTTTATTATACAGTAAAACCTCGATTATTCGAATTTTCTGTATAGAAGAATTTAGATCCCTTTAGGCAGGTGGCTGCTTATCGCATGGTGAAAGTCATGCAGAAAGCTCATAGAGGAGCTTTCTGCATGACTTCCACCATGCATTAAGCTGCCACCTGTCTTATAGATCGATTCTAATACGAATTTTAGTGTTCGAATAATCGGGATTTTACTGTATATATATTTTATAATATTTTTACTCGAGATTTTTTGGTGTTGATAGAAACTTTATAGTCGGATCTATTCTATTATAATTTCGTAAGCAGACAGCAGTCACTGATCAGAAAGCTCCAATAGGAGCTGTCTGCTCTTGGGCTACTCTGCTTGCAAAGGCATGAAGGAAAGCGGTTAAAAGAATTCCACCTGCTGCTAGGTCCAAAGGTTATTCGTTTAGGGCAAGAATGAAGCCCTTTTACATGATAAGAGATTCCTGTTTAATAGCAGAGTAGACCCAGATCAGATGACACAAATCCGGAGCTGCTATTGTGGAAAATCCGGAGCTGCTATTGTGGAATTAAATACATCTGATTCTACAGTTCTGCCAATCACCATAAAACTGGATTTTCATATACCATTATAGAAATTCTTAGGTATTCTTGATGTCATTATTTCTTTAAAAATATGTGAATTTGTGTTAAATGATCGTCTTTGAAGCTACAAGTTTACAAATTAAATAATGATAAATTGTTCTTTTGGTGACTCGGCACCAAACATTTTTAACCCAACATATAAATGGTTACTTGGGGAAGAAATTTGTTTCTGCACGGCTTAATATTATTTGACTTGTCACATTTACTAAACCCTTTAATCCGCTGCATATTTTCTATCATGCTGCCCTCTTTGAATATTAATTAGGCAAATCGTTACAAAAAATATACAGGATATGTTGAAATGATTTTCCTAGGCAAAAGCATAGAGCATTCAGGCATGGATTTTCCATGGCAAACAGTGCAGACCCAAATGAGAGAGCTCCTATAGGAGCTCTCTCATTTGGGTCTACACTGTTTGCAAATGCAACTATAGCTGTGACTGGCGAGCTATGGGTTAATAGAGATGCTTATTACTGCTTTTGCAAACAGAGTAAACCCAGATCAGATGGCTCCATTATGTTTGCATTTGAAGTAATATAAATCTGATTCTACAGTTTTTAGCTCCACTTTTTCAAAAAGTGGAGCTATTGTCATGACCCTCTCGTTGGCAGTGGCGTCGGCGTCAGCGTTGGTTAACCTTTTTGTTAAGGTCCATTTTCTCAGAAACCATCAAAGATATTTGGTTCATATTTGGTATGTATGTTTACTATCACAAGGGCAACCCATTTCACAAGGGTAGGTAACCCTAAAATTAATTTTGCCTTAGTTATTCCCCTTTTTCGACTTAGAATTTTCATTGTTGGCTAAGTTTTATGTTAAGGTCCATATCTCAGAAACTGTTCAAGATATTTGGTTCAAATTTGGTATGCATGTTAACTATTACAAGGGGGACCCATTCCACAAGGGCAGGTAACCCTACAATTAATTTAGCTATAGTTATCTCCCCTTTCTGACTTAGACTTCCACTAAAGAAAGTGGAGCGCGCCGTCTGCGGACAGCTCTCATTGTATTGTTACATTTCCATTTGATCATACTCTGCATTTTGAATAGGTCGTGAACAAAAAGTAAACTTGCTCAGTGTGACAAAAGCTAGTTGGAAAAGCATTGAATGAAATTTGTATCCTTCGCTTTTCAGTATGAGATTGCAGTAATTAGATCAGATGGTGTTGAGGTGAAATCTCCAATAGCATCAAAACCCAATTGGGAGATAGCCAGCTTGATAAAGTAAGTAGAGAGGAAATATAATCTGCACGACATTTACAATTATTGGTGTCACATATGTTACGCTCCCTGAATAAAATTTCAAGGCAGGATAAATGATATGGTGGCAGGACTTTTCTCTGTCCTGTTTGGAATTTTCATTAATAAAACTGCTGGGTGGATTTCAATGAAACAATTTGGTAGCTTTGCTACCAGGAGGAAATGTGAAGGTTTTCTTACAATGCTGGGTTTTCAAATGGACTATTCCAAAATTCAAGCAGGTCAAGCTTATGCTGAATAATTTGGGATTTTTTAAAAACAAAAGTGCAATAGAATAAAATTAATAGTGCAGACCCTAATGAGAGGGCTCCTCTAGGAGCCCTCTCATTTGGGTCTACACTGTTTGCAAGGGACACTAATGACCCGTGTCCCGCACAGTAAGGGTTAAATAGCTGACCTGACTCTGTGACATTTACTTTTGTTTAGTTCAAACTTTTGACGAGCTACTGTCCATGTGTCAGACAGGTAAGATCTCATGCAGATATTCTCAGCATCTCATGTGGATCCTACTTGTTGGTAAATGTAAGTCAGAGCAAAAGGATAAAGGTGTGTATTCCAATAATAAAGTCTTTATTTCTCCACAAAACTCTTAAGCCTTTCCCTCATAGAAACATGTTTTCATGCACTTGCAAATAGAGTAGACCCAGATCAGACGGCTCCTAGAGGAGCCGCCTGATCAGGGTCTGCTCTATTTGCTTATGGACTTAGATAGATCTGTTTCTTTACATTCTAAAATGGCTACAATGTTCTACCTTCCATATTTCATTATAATTATTTTGCCATGAATATTCAGTGGGTATTAAACTTTGAAATAAACACAGAACAGGGAAAGGGTCAAGTCTCAAAGAGACGATTCTTAAGAGTGGTCACAACATAGGGTTTGGTTGAGAAGTAAAAGAGATATTCTTGGAAATGTCTTTATTTACGCATCTTATTTGGGCCTCGGTCACGTGAGGTCCAGCATAGCAGGCTAGGATTAATTATTAAGTAGACATACAGGTAAACCAAGCTATATTGAGACTTGTTGTTATTTTGTTGTTTACATAACAGAACACAAATATAGGACCAGACAACATAATGTAGTAAGTTGCCACAAATAATGTACTGGGCTTTGGTCTAATGGATATGTATCTGGTCTTGCAAAACAAGGGGTTGTGAGTTTGAATCCCACACTATGCAGTTTACTTTTTCTTTTTTTTAAAAAAATGATTTGCTATTTGTAGCCATCTTATTAATTTTAGTCGTTTTCAATTATATGTTAATATTTTATTATTAATTATTATATGTTATATTTATTGTTGTTTTGTATGGACAATTAATTGATAAAAAAATATATGCCACTGGTCAGAATCGAACTCGAGACCCGCCGCATGCAAGCCCAGATACATATCCATTGCACCAGGACAATTATTTTGAAGGGTTGTGGCTTGCGAAGTCCTTTAAAAATTAGGAAGCGCCATAGTCGCTTCATTTTGTTTACATTAGAGTAGGTCATGATTTGTTCCAAAATAAGTTGGTCTATTTGTACTATATTATGTTGATAACTTGTGTCTTGTTTATTCTCAAGTATCTGATTGGTCAGATGCTTGAGAATGATCTCAGACTCAAGGATAAAGTTTGATAACCTTGGGACAAGTTTGGAACCAGATGAGAGTAACTTTGCATCAGAATCCAATGCAAATGTTATCAAAACTTCATGCTTGATATATAACCAGGGTCCATGCTTATAAAGCTTTTAGTTGAGTCTGAGTTTCGTTCTCAAGCTTTTGATTGGTCAGATTTGAGTTCTCAAGCTTTTGATTGGTCAGATTTGAGCCAGAGGCTCAAATCTGGCCAATCAAAAGCTTGAGAACGTACTCAGACTCAACTAAAAGTTTTATAAGCATGGACCCAGGGGTCCAGATAAGATGCGTAAACGTAAACATTTTCAAGAATAGCTCCTTTATTTCTCCACTAAACCCTATATTGTGACCATTCTTTAGAATCGTCTCAAAGAGAAATGACAATTTTAGTATTTGGGTACGCATCTTTATCTGTAATTCTGTATAAAGCATAAATGATGGTGTAATTTGTTTTTGATAAAACCCTAATTTTCTGTGTTTTTCTTTTCAGGGGCTATGAGTGATATGTATATATATAGAACAATTTCATCATCCACACATCTCATCCAATCTCCGATATTGTGATAGAACATTTTCTTTCATCAGTACAGCACTTCAAGGATCCTACATGTATGATTGAACTGAAAACAAAAATGGAAACTGGTGTAAATTTGTCTTATGAACTTTATTTAATAAAAAAATAAATTGATAGGTGGTACAAGTATAGCCAGACACCGACTCGCAATGGAAGCTATGGAACTTTGGTTTGATCAGGATCCAAAATGTGATTAACATTGCTTTGTGATTGTGTAAGCATGTATAGAAACTAAATGAAACTAACATCCTTGTGTCACATGAGACCAGTTTATGAACATTTACCTGTTTAATTCTTTACTCCATAAATGCGACTTTCTACGACTTTGCAAACAGAGTAGATCCAGATCAGACGGCTTCTGTAGAAGCCGTCTGATCAGGGCCTGCTCTGTTGCATATGCTGTAATATAGATATGATTCTACAGTTTCTGGTATGGTCAAAACATGTGCTTCTACAACTATTAATGTAATTCACTTTTTCGCTGCCAAACTCTGTCGTCTGCTAACTTTGTCGTCTGCTACAAATTTTCACTCTTTGATTTTCTTCATTTTTGTTTTAAAAACATAGTAACAGTAACAAACAGTTTGGATCCTGATGAGACGCCGAGTTATTCGGCGTCTAATCTGGATCCAAACTGTTTGCATAGGTAATCACAGATCCGGCATTGGCAGCGAAAGGGTTAATATTCATGATGCAATTATTTTTTGCATGAATGCTCATGGAATAAAGGGTTAAACAGATAAGCGATAAAATGTACATGCAGATCAGTCAGCACGTGAAAAAAGAGATGTTGAGCTTTTGTATGCTAACGGCAAATTCATACAAATGTGATCCCAGATGAGATATCAAGTAATTTGGTGTCTTACCAGGATCTACATTGATTGGTGTTCTCGTTGTATTGGTTAATCCATTACCTCATAGGCTATTTTTAGATACAACCTCTTTGAATAAATCTACCGAAAAGGAGCATTAACTAGAGAAAAGGAAAATTTTAGAATTTTGTAGTGTTGAAACCATTGTGATAAATAGAGCATTTGCTCCTGCAGGAGCAAATGCTCTATTTGTCACAATGATTTCACAAAGTGACTTTTACAGAGTCGTCAAAAGTCCGCAATATTAGGGAATGGGTTAACCCTTTCCCTGTTCTGTATTCATGTAAGAAATAATGACATCATGAATATTTATTAGCTGAAATTCTATAATTTAAATTTTCCAAGGATTTTTAAATGCTTTGACAAAAACTGTAAAACCAGATCTATAGCATGTCAAAAGCAAACAGAGCAGACCCTGATCAGACGGCTCCTATAGGAGCCGTCTGATCAGGGTCTGCTCTGTTTGCAAATGCGTGAAAACACGTTTATACGAGGGAAAGGGTTAACAGTTTCCCTATTGAATATTCATGTAAGAAATAATTACATCATGACTAATTATTTGCTTTAAATAATTTTTGCAATGGCATATGTACACAGGATTTTTTTGTTTATATTATAGAAACTGTCATGTCAGATACGTTATCTATTATTGCTGTGTTCATGTGCCATTATAAAAACCTATCTCATTAATATTCATGATGTTATTTCTTATCCATGGAGTGAAGGATTAGGTATACTGATGATATCGCGGTATTCTTACATGAACTGTCATTCATTAACATTTGTTGTATGACCGTATTTGTGAAAGTGCTACATTAAAATTTCACTTATTTACAAAATGCATCCGTTTTGTTATGAAATATTCTGCCAATACATCTTATCCTACAAACTGTTGTAAAACAGTTTAAATTGCTTGCACTCATGGTAGGAACTTCTTGCAGTCGTGGTAAGGCCTGCTTTCAGTCACGGCAGGGTCTGCTTGCAGTCATGGTAAGCCCTGCTTTCAGTCACGACAGGGTCTGCTTGCAGTCATGGTAAGGCTTGCGATTAGTCATGACATGATCTGCTTGCAGTCATGGTAAGGCTTGCATTTACACATGGCAGGGTCTGCTTGCAGTCATGACAAGGCCTGTCTGCTTATATTCTGACGAGAGCAAAAAAAACCAAGCATGTTTATTTCGGTCACTATTGAAATGCATAGGTAAGTATGGATTTGCCAGCTACAATAATAATGATTTTTCAGGAAAGTAAAATGTAAATGGTACTAAGACATGAATTTTCTTTCGGTACAATTCTGGATAAATACAATATATATACAGGGTATTGTCTTGAAAGCCTTTCATGCACACAAGAACATCACCTAGCCCCCGTCCAGTGAGACAGGATAGCTTTATTTGGGTCCCATCACATATCCTGACCTGATTTTCTTGCTCTTGGCAATTCTACAAGAAATGCGATTTGGAGGACCAAGGAAAAGCTGATGTGACACATTAAAGGAGTGGACAAACTTTGAAATGCTAGTCCCAGATAGTTTGCGGGTAGAAAACCTCTTCTGGTGTGTCTAATTGTTCAACGAACTGTTGGTGTGATGATACCTGTTGTGTCACCTGCTGTTAGCAGACCGACCCTTACAGATGACTTGTCCATTGTTTGTTGGTCTGACTGTCTGTCTGTTTATCTGTCTGCCTGCATGCCTGTCAGCCTGTCTGTCTGCCTGTCTATCTGCCTGTCTGTCTGTCCGTCTGCCTGCCTGCCTGCATGCCTCTCTGATATATCTGTCAACATGATATATTTGTCATACATTTAAAACGCACTTTCAATTTAGCAATTCAATTTTGTTTCTTTGAACAAACGTTTGGATATAAACTGACACATAATGGATTGTGTTTTATATTTAATTAGATCACACATTCAAAATGTACATGAAACCAAAGGTATATCAATATTTTCACTCATAAATAAAGTATAATCAACAAAGTCATCCCTTATGAATAAGCAATATGTCTTTAAACAGTTAGCCATTTAATGCAGAGCTAAAGCAATGCAATACAACTGCATAACTCTCGCTATGCACGAATTACCGCTTGAATTAAGAAATCCATAATTTGACATATTTTGGTTTATTGTTCTAACAGTGGTTCTACTGTATTTCCATGGAGAAATATTCACTGTGTTCTTTTAACCCTTCCCCTTTGCAAACAAACGACATAGATCAGATGACCTTCTGGTAATGGCCTGTTCTGTTTGCTTTAAACAAAGTTTAAAGCTAACATTACAAAGACAGAAACTATTATTTCAAGACAAAAGCTGACATTACACAGACAGAAGCTAACATACAGAGACAAAGGTTAACATACAGAGACAAAAGCTAACATTACAAGCCAGAAACGAACATTACTAAGAGAGAAGCTTACATTACAAGACAAAGGCAATGTTACAAAAACAGAAGCTAACATTACGAAGACAAAAGCTAACATTACAAAGACAGAAAGTAATAATCCAACACAGAGGCTAACGTTACAAAAAAAGAAACAACACATTACAAGGCAGAAGTTAACAGCATTACAATACATGTACACTAGCTAACATTACAAGACAGTATATCTAGCATTAAAAAGACAGAAGCTTACACTAGTAGTCAGAAGCTAACAAGCATTACAATACACTAGCTAACATTACAAGGCAGTATCTAGCATTACAAAGACAGAGGCTAACATCACAAGTCAGAAGCTAACAAACACTACAAGTTAGACGCTAACCGCTCAGCATAACATTGCAAGGCAGAAGCTAGCACTACAAGGCAAAAGCTAACATAAATAGACATTACCAGACTGAAGCAAATATAACAAGACAGAAGCTAACCTTGCAAGGTAGAAGCTAACATTACTAGACAGAGGCTAGCATTGCTAGTCTAGACATTTATGCTAAAATAGCAATGCAGAAGCTAACATTACCGGACAAGAAGCTATAACATAACAATACAGAACTAACATTTACATGACAGTAGCTAACATTACAAGACAGAAGCTAACATTACAATACAGATTAACATGTTATCATCCTATTTGTACCTCTAAACACCAAAAATAAAGTTTAGATCCCGATTTCACGACCGCGTATTTTGCGGCGGCGCCGTTTTATTATACTCGTCCTGAAAACAAAGCGTTTCAAGAGCGATTTGCCACATGTGTTATGAACTAATCACACATATATCTGGTGTGTATTTTGATATATATTTAAGTTAATGGCATCCTCGGACAGACCGGTGGAAGCACTTACTGGTGGATTATATATAGATCTATGTCCTATTTGTCAACAGAAATGTCGTGTCCCAAGATCGATACCAACGTGTGATCACATATTTTGTGAGAATTGTTTATTTACTTTCGTTTTCGATTTGAAGGAAAGGGACGAGATTGAGTCTACTTTCGAGTGTCCAATTTGTCGGAAACCCTATTCTCTTCCAGAGTCGGGACAGGTGACATTGGAATGGATAAAGACATTTCCCCTGAGTAAGGAACATGTTGAAACAAACCAAGACACCAAAGAAGGTTCACCGGAGGACAAAACTCCGATTAAATATTGTGGGCCGTGTAGGGCAACTGATGTAGTTATAGTCGGTAAGACGTATTGTAGAGAATGTCAGGCTTATCTATGTGACGATTGTAAAACAATGCACGGCAAATTCGATCAACTCAAACATCATAAGATAACTGATGAACCCAATTCTGATGTTTTTGATTTATTTGCTAGTGCAGTTAATGGATACACGAAGTGTCCCAAACACCCTGACAGAGATGTCGAACTATTTTGTAAAGACAAAGAGGAACTCATATGCATTATATGTGCGATACAATCTCATAAAAACTGCAATCAAGACTTAGAAATCAACCAGATACAAACTGAAAGTGGAGTTAAAAAGTTGAAAGAAACGATTACAAAATCACAGGAGCATTTGAGGAAATTACAAAGCTTGTCAAACGAGAACAGCAAAGTCGTGAATGATCAGTTGGTAAAAATGGTAAAAGATGTTGAATCTGTTCGAGAAAATGTCATAAAATCACTCGACAATATATTGGAGAATGTTCTTGCACGTAAAAAGCAGCTGAAAATTGAAATAGAAGACAAACATTTTGCCACTACAAAACGTTCTGAACAACTTCACGACGAGTACGAGAAGACACTAACCATTTTAGAAATGGTTATAAAACATGGTACTCAAACGGATATATTTGCTACTCTCAAACATCTAGAAAAGAACAGTATTGGCCTTGGACTTGAAGTATTTGAGTTTGATTCAAAGTTTGCTGTTGGTGAGACCGAGCTTGCTGTTATAGATGAATTGAAGCAAACTGCTGAGAAATTCGACCCAGATAAACTGTCACCTATCTCTATTTCATACAAAACAGAAAGCCACCAACCAAGATTTAGTGAACATCATGTAGCACCGACACCGTACTGGATAGAGAAAGTTGAGAGCTACAAGATAAGGATTACTGACGCATGTTCACCTAAATTTACTGGTATATCTATTCTAGATGAAGAAGTAATGATTTTTTGTGATAGTTGCATGTTGTCTGATTCCTGTGGTTATCTTTTTTTATGTACAATGTGTGATAATAAGCAACAGACACTCAGGATTAAGAAGGCTTTTTGTGCGACATTGGTCGATGGAAAAAACATAGCAGTGACAAACCCAAACAGCAAAACCATATATGTCGTGTCCACAGTCTTAGAAATGAGAAAAGAAAAATCATTAAACACTAAGTACAACCCAAGATCAATTGTTGCTCTGAAGAACGGAACCGTGGCAATCAGCTGGGCTGATCCCCCTGGATTTAGCATATCAGATATAAGTGGTACTACTGTACAAGACAAGAGTTACTTCTCACAAGACACCAGGGGGAGAACATTCAAGTACTTTGATTACATGGCTGTTGACGAAAAGAGAGAGCATGTTATACAGCCATGTATAAAGGACACAGCGGTGTACTGCTTTGACTTTACTGCAAATCCGGTCTTTAAGTACACCAATGGGATTAAAGAACCACAAGGAGTAGCGGTAAATATAAGGGATGGAAATGTGTTTGTATGTGATCGAGCTGGCGATAGCATTCACCAACTTTCATCGGCAGGAGTTCCGGTGACGATCATTAGACACTATTATTTGTCAAAACCACTTGCCATTTGTTTTGACAAGAAAAGGAATAGTTTTTGGGTGTCACGCAGAAATCCACATGATAAAGTCACATGTTGTAAACTACAAATTGATTCAAAGTAGACTAGTTTTTTTCCATGTTTGATGCATATTGAAATTATGGCGTTAGTATAATCTCAAACGATCAAATAATATATTGAAAAGGACGAGTAGACCACATCTGCCAATCAGGGACATAAAATTCATTATATGAAACAACTGTCAAATGAATAATGTCTTAAATTCTGAAGGGAGGTGATCCCCCGAAAGCAAAATTTGCAACACAAAAAGAGAAAATTACAGACTCGGTTTTATTGAGTCTGTTCATGAGCAGTAATTGAAAATGCAACACTGCTCACGCCCCCTAGCACCGGCTTGAGCGGTATTAAATTTTCAGAACAAGAAGTTTAAACCCTTATTACATTATTCGCTAAATATCTCGCATTTGCAAACAGCTTAGATACAGATGAGATGCCGAGTCACACATCTGGGTCCCTGCTTATAAAGCTTTTAGTTGAGTCTGAGTTTCGTTCTCAAGCTTTTGATTGGTCAGATTTGAGTTCTCAAGCCACAGGCTCAAATCTGACCAATCAAAACCTTGAGAACGAACTCAGACTCAACTAAACGTTTTATATGCATGGACCCAGGATCCAATCTATTTGACACTTGGTCAATAGTTTCTTAAAGTTTAATCGAATCGAAGCGGAATTATGTTGTTATATTTTCTGGTGACGTCCTTCGGAACCATTAGTTTTGATGTTATTAGTTTTGAAACTTTAATACTGCTTAAGCCGGTGCTAGGGGGCGTGAGTAGTGTTGCCCTTTTAATTACTACTCATTAACAGACTCAATAAAACCGAGTCTGCATTTTTCTCATTTTGCATTTCTACTATCGCTTTCGAAGGATCACCCATTTTCAGAATATATTTAATCAAAATTGCAACAGAGCATGTAGGCAATATACTAAATACCAACCTAGCGATATTGTATATTCCAGCTTTACAAATGAATACATTACTATATTTACTCTACAGTTTAGTGAACATATTCAAAATGTCATCTATTGTCAACTGAATTCAAAGTTTACTGCTGTCGGACGTTATAAAATCATAAATTGTATGCGGGGGTATTTTTTTGTATCGTTAACTCGTTCAGTGGCGAATCTGTCATTACCTACAACACTTCGACTATTAGATGGATGTATCATCATGATCCAAATTGTTTTATTATTTGTTATAATTATTTAACCCATTCCCGCATGGACTATTTTTAGCTCACCAGAGCACAAAGTGCTCAGGGTGAGCTTTTGTGATTGCCTGATGTCCGTCGTGCGTCGTCGTCCGTCGTGCGTCGTCAGTCGTCATCAATTTGAACCTTTAAAAATCTTCTCCTCTGAATCTACAGGGTTCTCAGCTTTAATCTTTGGCACATAGTATCATCTTTAGGTCCTCTACAAAAGTTATATAAATTATGGCCCTGGGGTCAAAATTGGCCCCGCCCAAGGGGTGCCTTGTTTTCAATAGAAACATATAGTAAAATTTTGAAAATCTTCTCCTCTGAAACCAGAAGGTTCTCAGCTTTCATATTTGGCATATAGCATCATGTTCAGGTCCTCTACATAAGTTTTATAAATTATGGCCCTGGGGTCAAAATTGGCCCCGCCCCAGGGGTGGGCAGTTTTCATTAGAAACAAATTGTGAAATCTTTGAAAATCTTCTTGTCTGAAACTGGAAGGCTCTCAGCTTTCATATTTGGCACATAGCATCATGTTCAGGTCCTCTACAAAAGTTATATAAATTATGGCTCTGGGGTCAAAATTGGCCCCGCCCCAGGGGTGGGCAGTTTTCAATAGAAACAAATATTGAAATCCTTGAAAAATCTTCTTCTCTGAAACTGGAAGGCTCTCAGCTTTCATATCTGGCACAAAGCATCATGTTCAGGTCCTCTTACAAAAGTTATATAAATTATGACCCTGGGGTCAAAATTGGCCACGCCCCAGGGGTGGGCAGTTTTCAATAGAAACAAATAGTGAAATCTTTGAAAATCTTCTCCTCTGAAACTGGAAGGCTCTCAGCTTTCATATTTGGCACAAAGCATCATGGTCAGGTCCTCTACAAAAGTTATAGAAATTATGGCCCCAGGGTCAGAATTGGCCCCATCCCAGGGGTAGGCAGTTTTCAATAGAAACAAATAGTGAAATCTTTGAAAATCTTCTTCTCTGAAACTGGAAGGCTCTCAGCTTTCATATTTGGCATAGAGCATTATGTTCAGGTCCTCTACAAAAGTTATATAAATTATGGCCCTGGGGTCAAAATTGGCCCCGCCCCATGGAGGGCAGTTTTCAATAGAAACAAATAGTGAAGTCTTTGAAAATCTTCTTGTCTGAAACTGGAAGGCTCTCAGCTTTCATATTTGGCGTAGAGCATTATGTTCAGGTTCTCTACAAAAGTTATATAAATTATGGCCCTGGGGTCAAAATTGGCCCCACCACAGGGGTGGGAAGTTTTCAATAGAAACAAATAGTGAAATCTTTGAAAATCTTCTTATCTGAAACTAGAAGGCTCTCAGCTTTCATATTTGGCACATAGCATCATGTTCAGGTCCTCAACAAAAGTTATATAAAATATGACCACAGGGTCAGAATTGGCCCCGCCCCAGGGTAGGGCAGTTTTCAATAGAAATAAATAGTGAAATCTTTGAAAATCTTCTTCTCTGAAACTGGAAGGCTCTCAGCTTTCATATCTGGCACAAAGCATCATGTTCAGGTCCTCTACAAAAGTTATATAAAATATGACCCTGGGGTCAAAATTGGCCCCGCCCCAGGGGTGGGCAGTTTTCAATAGAAACAAATAGTGAAATCTTTGAAAATCTTCTCCTCTGAAACTGGAAGGCTCTCAGCTTTCATATTTGGCACAAAGCATCATATTCAGGTCCTCTACAAAAGTTATAGAAATTATGGCCCCAGGGTCAGAATTGGCCCCATCCCAGGGGTAGGCAGTTTTCAATAGAAACAAATAGTGAAATATTTGAAAATCTTCTTCTCTGAAACTGGAAGGCTCTCAGCTTTCATATTTGGCATAGAGCATTATGTTCAGGTCCTCTACAAAAGTTATATAAATTATGGCACTGGGGTCAAAATTGGCCCCGCCCCATGGAGGGCAGTTTTCAATAGAAACAAATAGTGAAGTCTTTGAAAATCTTCTTGTCTGAAACTGGAAGGCTCTCAGCTTTCATATTTGGCATAGAGCATTATGTTCAGGTTCTCTACAAAAGTTATATAAATTATGGCCCTGGGGTCAAAATTGGCCCCACCACAGGGGTGGGAAGTTTTCAATAGAAACAAATGGTGAAATCTTTGAAAATCTTCTTATCTGAAACTAGAAGGCTCTCAGCTTTCATATTTGGCACATAGCATCATGTTCAGGTCCTCAACAAAAGTTATATAAAATATGACCACGGGGTCAGAATTGGCCCCGCCCCAGGGTAGGGCAGTTTTCAATGGAAATAAATAGTGAAATCTTTGAAAATCCTCTTCTCTGCAACTGGAAGGCTCTCAGCTTTGATATGTGGCACAGAGCATCATGTTCAGGTTCTCTTCAAAACTTATATAAATAATGGCCCCGGGGTCAAAATTGAACCAGCCCCAGGGGTGGGCAGTTTTCAATAGAAACAAATAGTGAAATCTTTGAATATCTTCTTCTCTGAAACTGAGAGGTTCTCAGCTTTCATACTTTGCACATAGCATCATGTTCAGGTCCTCTTCCAAAGTTATATAAATTATACCCCTTGGGTAAAAATTGGCCCCGCCCCAGGGGTGGCCAGTTTTCAATAGAAACATATAGTGAAAACTTTGAAAATCTTTTTCTCTGAAACTGGAAGGTTCTTAGCTTTCATATTTGGCACATAGCATCATGTTCAGGTCCTCTACAAAAGTTATATAAATTGTGCCTCTTGGGTCAAAATTAGCCCCGCCCCAGGGCAGGCTAGTTTTCTATAGAAACATATAGTTAAAACTTTGAAAATCTTCTTCTCTGATTGTCTGGTGAGCGCTTCAGGGCCATTCTGGCCCTCTTGTTAGATACAACCTCTTTGAATAAATCTACCGAAAAGGAGCATTAACTAGAGAAAAGGAAAATTTTATATTTTTGTAGTTTGAAACCATTGTAATAAATAGAGCATTTGCTCCTGTGGGAGCAAATGCTCTATTTATAACAATGGTTTCACAAAGTGACTTCTACAGAGTCGTCAAAAGTCGTCAATATGAGGGAATGGGTTAAACAAAAATGAAAAAGAAATGAAGAATGCAATTTGTAGCCTATGACATAGTTTGAAAACGACAAATTTTGGCATGAAAAGAGTCCAACCTGTTTGCCGTGTTTGGCATGGTTACGGCCTAAACAAGACTGCAGTGCAGGTATTTTGTAATGGTCATTTACGGCTTTTGCATGACATCTGTAATACATGAGTTTTGCGTGACAACTACAATCTCACGGTTGGCCTAGACTGTACTTAAGTTAACTGACATATCTTTTGAACATGACCCATAAATCTCATACATATTCAACTGCATAAGGACATCTTTATGACAGAGGATCCTGACAATATGAATTATACTAACATAGGACCTTTTGCCAACAAACTGACACTGTATCCGCTTAACCCATTTGCGCCCAGTGGATTCTTCCATGTTTATATATTGGATTAGTCCATTTTTTATCTAAGGGGTGCCTGGTGTAAATTTTCAGTTTCGTTTTGTTTTATATTGAAATTCTTATCAGCAAACAGTGTAGACTCTGGTCAGACGCCGCACTATGCGGCGTCTGATCAGAGTCTACACTGTTTGCCTATGTCCCATATATGTATCCGCTTAATTTTTTTGTTGTTAAACAAGTTGAATGTGGGAAACCAGTTGACTGGCATTTACAAACAATCTAGACATAGACCAGATGGTTCCCATAGGAACCATATAATCAGGGTCTGCACTATGTGCAGTTCACAAATAGTTTCAACGATATTTAACGATATTCAACGATACTCTTATCATACCATATCGATCCTGCTGTTCATCCTGTCACTTTGAAATTATTTCATTCTCCCCTAGGCTATTTTTAGACCGTACCTGTTTGAATAAATCTACTGAAAAGGAGTATTTATTACAGAAAAGGAACACATTAGAATTGTGTAGTGTTGAAACCATTGTGATAAATAGAGCATTTGCTCCTATGGAGCGAATGCTTAATTTATCACAATGGTTTCAAGAAGTGACTTTTACATAGACGCAATAGTGCTCCACGTATTGCTTTACAGAAGTAAACCTGTACAAAAATATGGTATAACTATCCATTTAGGAGAAACTCAGTGAAAACATGTATTATGTATGCTGATTATTTGTTACTTTTACATCATACCCTATTAAATCACATGTTATAGTAATGTTTGCATACATGTGTATATTTGTATGTCAACTTGCTAGTTAACTCCCCCCACCTCGGCACATGCACACTGCCTCAGGTTAGAATAAGTATGGAACATTACGTTTTTTCTGGCAAGTTTGGGAAATGCATTTTAGTAATGATGATGTTTTTTGAGAATAACTCCTTTATCTCTCAATCAATCCCTATACTGTGAACACTCTTTAGAATAATCTCTTCGAGACGATTCTATAGAGTGGTCACAGTGTAGGGTTTGGTGGAGAAATGACGATTTTAGTTTTTCGGTACGCATCTTTATCTGTAACTCCGAGGATTGAAAATTAACGGACCCATGTGGACGCCAGAAAAAAGGCCTGTAAGATAATAAGTGCCTGTATCTAGTTATAATAATGTATACAGAATATGTTTGATTTTGTAAATATCCACTACGGAGTAAAGTATCCATTAATATGTTGCAAAAATATAATACAGTAAAATCTCGTTAATTGAAAAACTCACAACAGTAGCATCACCTTTTATAAGGCAGATGACGGCTTCTTACAGGGTGAAGGTTATGCAGAAAGCCCCCCCCCCCCCCGCCACGGTCGGATCTTTCTGCCTCAAATACCCCAACTCTTGTTGTATATTAAAAGTCGAATTATCGAGATGTACTATTATCTCAAATCTTCTTTATTAAACATTCAAATTAAGGAGGTTTTACTGTATACATGTATTCTATTACGTGTAAATTAAATGTGTCCAGAGGGACATAGGCTCTCTAAATGTTGATCTTTAACCCTTCGCTTGCTAATCGCGTCAATATACCTACATGTAAATAGTGAAGACCCAGATGAGACAGCTCCTGCAGGAGCTGTCTCATCAGGGTCTGCACTATTTACAAATTGATTGGGCAACCAGTGCACTCCACAGCAGTGATTGCACAGCGAAGTACTTGTACACAGTGAAGATATATGAAATTATACAACAGGGTATGGGTAAAGAAGGAGGAATGTCTTTTAAAATTCAGCAAGCGAAGGGTTAACCTGTTACTCCATAAATATTATAACATTAACATTTTACCTGGTAGAGACACCTTTTAACATCGCTGCGAACAGAGTAGACCCAGATCGGACAGTTTCTATAGCAACCGTCTAAACAGAGTATGCTGTTTGCTTGTGAAATTACAAAAATATATATAGATCTGATTCTACCATTTCTGTAATGACACAAATTTCTTGTGTTTATTTACGAGTATAATTCATCAAATGGTATTCATGATGTCATTGAGTAAAGCGTTAAGACATATTATATCAGGAACTTTCTCTATTATTATTCGGTCTTTAAATATTTTGTTGTTGCGTATTGTCGTCTGCATTATTTTGCATCTGCTTCAAATTTCGTCTTTAATGTTTTGTTACAAAAAACATAATAACAGTATTCACCCTTTACTTGTTCTATGTTTATTCAAAAGTTCAATACCTACTGAATATTCATGGACAAAATAGTTACATGTATAATGAAATATGGAAGGTGGACTATTGCAATCATTTTAGAAACTAAAGAAATATAACTTTCAAATTCCATTAGCAAACAGAGCAGACCCTGAGCAGACGGTTCCTCTAGGAACCGTCTGATCTGGGTCTACCATGTTTGCAAATGCGGGGAAACACGTTTATATGAGGGAAAGGTTGTTTTCTGAAGAGACATCCAGTTACTTAGCGTCTTGTCTGCTGAACCCAAACTGTTTGCAAATGTAATCACAGTTTTGCCATGGACGGCAAAAGAGTTCAAAACACATTTGGGCATTTAACACTTTCCTTCAAATAAACGTGTTTTCACGCATTTTAAAACAGAGTAGACCCAGACCAGACGGCTTCTATACGCGCCGTCAGACCAAGGTCTGCTCTATTTGCTAACTGAGTGTTAATCTGTTTCTTTACTTTCTAAAATGGCTACAATTTAGCACCTTACATATTTTGTTATAACTATTTTGTCCATGAATATTGAGTAGGTATCGAAATTTGGAATAAACATAGAACAGGGAAAGGGTAAAGAACGACTTCTGTAAATACCCAGACCTACTATTTGCAGAGCTCCAGATAAGATGCGTAAATTAAAATATTTTCAAGTATAACTTCTTTATTTCTCCACTAAACCTTATGTTGTGACCACTCTTTAGAATCGTCTCAAAGAGACGATTCTAAAGAGTGGTCACAACATAAGGTTTCTCCTCTGAAACTGGGAGGTTCTCAGCTTTCATATTTGGCACATAGCATCATGTTCAGGTCCTCTACATAAGTTATATTATTTATGGCCCCGAGGTCAAAATTGGCCTGCCCTAGGGGTGGGCAGTTTTCAAGAGAAACAAATAGTGAAATCTTTGAAAATCTTCTTCTCTGAAACTGGAAGGCTCTCATCTTTCATATTTGGCACTGAGCATCATGTTCAGGTCCTGTACAAAAGTAATATAAATAATGGCCCCGGGGTCAAAATTGGCCCCGCCCCAGGGGTTGGCAGTTTTCAATAGAAACAAATAGTGAAATCTTTGAAAATCTTCTTATCTGAAACTGGAAGGTTCTCAGCTTTCATATTTGGCACAGAGCATCATGTTCAGGTCCTCTACAAAAGTTATATAAATTATGGCCCCAGGGTCAAAATTGGCCCCGCCCCAGGGGTGGGCAGTTTTCAAAAGAAACAAAGAGTGAAATCTTCGAAAATCTTCTTCTCTGAAACTGGAAGGCTCTCAGCTTTCCTGTTTGGCACATAGCATCATGTTCAGGTCCTCTACAAAAGTTATGTAAATTATGGCCCCAGGGTCAAAATTGGCCCCGCCCCAGGGGTGGGTAGTTTTCAATAGAAACAAAGAATGAAATCTTTTAAAATCTTCTCCTCTGAAACTGGAAGGTTCTCAACTTTCATATTTGGCACACAATATCATGTTCAGGTCGTCTACAAAAGTTATATAAAGTATGGCCCTGGGGTCAAAATTGGCCCCGCCCCAGGGGTGGGCAGTTTTCAGTAGAAACAAATAGTGAAATCTTTGAAAATCTTCTTGTCTGAAACTGGAAGGCTCCTAGCTTTCATATTTGGCACATAGCATCATGTTCAGGTCATCTTCAAAAGTTATATAAATTATGGTCTTGGGGTCAAAATTGGCCCCGCCCCAGGGGTGGACAGTTTTCAATAGAAACAAATAGTGAAATCTTTGAAAATTTTCTTCTCTAAAACTGGAAGGTTCTCAGCTTTCATCTTTGGCACAGAGCATCATGTTCAGGTCCTCTACAAAAGTTATATAAATTATGACCCTGGGGTCAAAATTGGCCCTGCCACAGGGGTAGGCAGTTTTCAATAGAAACATATCGAGAAAACTTTGAAAATCTTCTTCTCTGAAACTGGAAGGTTAATCTCAGCTTCCATATTTGGCTCATAGCATTATGTTCAGGTCCCCTACAAGTTTTTCTAAATTATTCCCCTGGGGTCAAAATTGGCCCGCCCCAGGGCCGGCTAGTTTTCTATAGAAACATAGTGAAAACTTTGAAAATCTTCTCCTCTGATAGTCTGGTGAGCGCGAGTACAACACAACCTGTCACTTGGTGCGAATAATGCCACGTGTATAGAAGAATGCGTTGCATGTAACATGTTTGGATAAGAATGACAGTTGATAAAGTCACATGTAGTTTTGTAACTATTCGCTTCCGTGGTTGTGAGAGAGTGTAAGGACTACATAACGCCACATGTACTTATGTTGTAATTCACACCTTGGTTGCGATAGAGCTTAAGACGTGTAACACCACATGTACTTTTGTAGCTATTCCAACTAAGTTGTGATAGGGTGTAAATGCGGCATATAACGTCACGTGTACTTTTGTAGTTATTTGTATCATTTGCACCTTATTTGTGAAAGAGTGTAAGGACGGCATAACGTCACTTGTGATTTTGCAGTTATTCGCACCTTAGTCGTGATAGTGAGTAAGAACGAAATTATGTCAAATGTACGATTGTGCCTATTAGCTTCCTTTGTTGTGATTGAGTGCAATGACGACATGACGTCAAATGTACTTTTGTAACTTTTCAATATTCCCTCGGGAGTAAAGCCCTCTTTGTACCCCTTTAGCGATGATAACATGTACAGAACTGTTTCTGTGTTGCTTGTAATTGTTTTGTAATTATCAACTAGCGAGTAACACATATTACATTGTTTCATCATCGTTATATTTCGTTATTATTGTTATTCCGATATACACTGCTTTTATGGATCACGTGATATGCAATGCTTACAATCATTGACCACTTCTCATTGCTAGAAAAGCGTTTTCATAGAAACTGTTTCTACGCGTTCCAACTAATAGTATGAAAATAATAAGTAGAGCAATAAGCAATAAGCTGTAATTTAAATAAACGTGCATTTAGCCTCTTTAAAAATGGCACTGTTCAATGCCAGTAGTGCAAACATGCATTTAGCAATAAGCATTTCGCATTTGTCATTTACATCCATCATTCCCTAGCAATTTATGCAATTGGCCAAAAGCATTTCGCATTTTGTATTTAGCAATTAGCATTACAGAATATCTTTCCGTAGTAGTCATACAGTAAAACCTCGATTATTCGAATTGTCGTTATAGAAGAATTTAGACCCTTTTAGGCAGGTGGCTGCTTAATGCATGGTGAAAGAGGAGCTTTCTGCATGACTTTCACCATGCATTAAGTTGCCACCTGTCTTAAAGATCGATAGTAATACGTATTTTAGTGTTTAAATAATCGAAGTTTACTGTATGTTGTTACACAAGTTGAGGTGTGATAGAATTTTACCTGCTATTAACCGTGTTGGATACACTGATCATTTCGATTGTTTCTGCAAATGAATTACACCGACACGGAATAAATGAAGAAACGTATCTCTGACTTTTGGACACGATATGTGTACTGGCATTTGCAAACAGTGAATATCCCTGGATTATAGGGAACCTAGATGACCCCTATAATCAGGGTCTGCACCGTTTCACATGTTAAAATATCTGGAACAATTTTACTCTTTGCACGCTAGCAAACAGTTTGAACCATGGGTCCATGCTTATAAAACTTTTAGTTGACTCTGAGAACGTTCTCAAGCATTTGATTGGTCAGATTTGAGCCTTTGGCTCCAATCTGACCAATCAAAAGCTTGAGAACTCAAATCTGACCAATCAAAAGCCTGCGAACGAAACTCAGACTCAAGTAAAAGCTTTATAAGCATGGGCCCAGATGAGTAACTGGAGTCTCACCTGGGTTCATGCTTATAAAACTTTTAGTTGAGTCTGATTTCGTATGAACATATCCTCTCTCCGACTAACCTACAACAACCGCGATGGCAAATACAGTGGTAAAGGGTATGTAAAACGAAAACATATTTATGGAAAACAAACTGTATCCACCTATCGCTGGTGTACTCAATCATGAGCTGCAAACAGAGTAACTGAGTAACTGTAGAAAAGTAATAAAGGGTACGACATTGTCACTCTATCTCTCAGGTCCTTGTTTTCATCCGCCACACATCACATGCACTCCATATCTACTCCATATCTACTCAATACGTCAATATCTCCAAATGGAAAAGTACAGTCAAGTTGACGTATAGACCCTGGGCCCATGGTCAACGTCACAAATGCATGTCCTATGTTTAATTCCGACGTCATGTCCGCCATATATCACCAAAGGCAACCCTTTACATCATGAATATTCATTAAAGAACAAATGACATCATAAATATCCATTAGCAACATTTTTATAATCGTTTACAAATTCAGTCGTTTTATCATAACACGTATTATTGAATCAAATACAGTTAAATCCCTCTAATGCGACCACCAAAAGGGGGCATAATTCTGGGTGTCAGAGGCAGGTGGTAGCTTAATGCAGGACGAAAGTTATGCAGAAAGCTCTCTGCATAACTTTCGTCCTGCATTAAGCTACCACCTGCTTTAAACGACGTCAGTGGCTGTTTATTAAGTGGTCGTATTAGCGGGGTTTTACTGTATATATAATTTCATAAGAAAAATGGACTGACTCTGGTCAGACGTCTGCTATGTGAGCCGTCTGATGTGTGTCTATTCAGGCGTCTCTATCAGTTTAAGGGATAGGTGAAATATTGATCTTCCCAAATACAGCGGGCCCATATTTCACTGGCTTACGTAGATTCAATGTACAATGTTGTTGAAACAACGCATTCTCAGTTCTCTATCAAATATTGACGTAACTAGATCTGTATACAAAAACCATCTTCGAGTAACCTAGTCAGATTAAGACTCACTTCTGAATCCTTGATTTCCGTCCGATACATATTCCTATACAGTTTAAGGGATTTTATCACAAGTTAATATAGAATGTCCTAATTAGACGGCTCCTACAGTCATACCTTTCAATCAGGGTAGGACCTGAGTGCAGCCATGTTAAGACCTGCTTGCTGTCCACTGCAGGGTCTGCCTGCAGTGAATGCTTGCAGTCATGGCAGGGTCTGCTTGTGGTCATGGTAATGTCATGCCTGCTTGCAGTCATGGTAGGACCTACTAGCAGTCATGGTAAGATCTGCTTGTAGTCATGGTAGAATCTGGTTGCAGTCATGGTACGACTGCTTGCAGTCATGAAAGAGCCTGCTTGTAGTCATGATAGGACACATTTGAAGCCATGATACTGTCTGCTGGCAGTTATGCAGTGTCTGCTTGCAGTCATGGTAGGACCTACTAGTAGTCATGGTAAGATCTGCTTGTAGTCATGGTAGAATCTGGTTGCAGTCATGGTACGACTGCTTGCAGTCATGAAAGAGCCTGCTTGTAGTCATGATAGGACACCTTTGAAGCCATGATACTGTCTGCTGGCAGTTATGCAGTGTCTGCTTGCAGTCATGGTAGGACCTACTAGCAGTCATGGTAAGATCTGCTTGTAGTCATGGTAGAATCTGGTTGCAGTCATGGTACGACTGCTTGCAGTCATAAAGAGCCTGCTTCTGGTCATGATAGGACACGTTTGAAGTCATGATAGTGTCTGCTGGCAGTTATGCAGTGTCTGCTTGCAGTCATGGTAGGACCTACTGGCAGTCTTGGTAAGATCTGCTTGTAGTCATGGTAGAATCTGGTTGCAGTCATGGTACGACTGCTTGCAGTCATGAAAGGGCCTGCTTGTATTCATGATAGGACACTTTTGAAATTATGATAGTGTCTGCTGGCAGTTATGCTGTGTCTGCTTGCAGTCATGGTAGGATCTGCTTGCAATTATGGTAACGTTTTCTTGCAGTCATGGCAGGGTCTGCTTGCAATCATGTTAGATCCTGCTTTCAGTCGTGGTAGGACCTGGTTGAAATCATGGTAGAACTTGTTTGAAATCATGGTAGAACTTGTTTGAACCATGGCAGTTTCTACTTGCAGTCACGACATACCCTACTTTCAATCGTGTAGGGCCTGTTTGTCAGACAGTGTCTGATTGTGGCCATGGCAGGGTCTGGTTGCAGTTAGCTTAAGATACTCATGTGTGCACCCCCTATTGCCCGATTTGGTCCAAGTTTTATTTTACTTTCGTCAAATAGATTCATCAAGATTACTTATCGCTATAATAACACTTTGCTTATGACAAATAAATTCTTTTTGCTTTGAATGAATATTATATAGACACATTGTGATGCCGTTGCAAACCAACGACCCGGATCAGACGTATTCAATGTCTTTTATCACCTTTGCAAACAGAGTAGACCCAGTTCCTGTAGGAGATGTCTGATTTGGGTCTACTCTGTTTGCGTATAGGGCTATGTAGATCTGATACTAAAGTTAAGAGTCCCAAATTAACAATAAAGTTAATGAATAATCATGAAGTAATAAAAGCACACAAACACACACACACACGATAGTTTTAGTAACATTAAAGTGATAGTTCCGAAAATAAATGCATATTTTCAATTACATCAACTTGGTATTTGTTATGATCAATCATAATTACAAAGTGTCAATTTGAAGTTATATCGAGAAATGCCCTTGTGATTCAAAATAAACCGTTTACGTCAAACATTATCGTCCTATGTCGTACAGTTACGAAACTGAAACAACTAAAACATTGGCGGATAACACCGTTTCCTCGAATTCAAACACAAGGACGTTTTGTTTTCGCTTAATCGAATGGTTTTCTTGCCATATGCATTGAGTTTCGTTTCAGCATATAAAGAAATGCTGTAAAACCAAACTCAATCAAACAAGTAAGGAGCATAAACCTTTTCATACAGTTCGTGTCGCAGAGTTGTAAAACCAACATCAAATAAACAAATAAGGATCAACGACCATGTGACATTTTTTGGGTGAAAGATGTACTGAAAACAAACAAGTAATCATCAAAACAGTTCGATCTCTCCTTAACCCTTTACCTCGTGGATATACATGTAAGGAATTATGATTATTGATTACATTATTATTTTATCATGGTGTAAGAATATAGGATATGTTGGTCATGAGAATGGGCAGGAACTGTAAAGTCATGTACGCAATTCTATTAGCAAACAGAGCAGACTCTGATTAGATGGTTCTTACAGCAGCCGTCTGATCTGGGTCTATCTTTTGCATAGGCGTTGGATACAGTTAAATACATTAAGCGATACAAGTGCATAAACATTTCTATAGCTAACATTAAAAGACAGAAGCTAACATTAAAAGACAGTTGCTAACATTACAAAAAAACAGAAGCAAGCATTAAAAAGACAAAGGCTGATATTTAAAGAGAAAAGCTAATATTACAACGACAAAAGCTAACAAAACAATGTTTAAAGCTAACATATCAAAGACAGAAGCTAATATTTCAAGACAGAAGCTAACATTACAAAGAGAGAAATTAACATTACAAGTCGGTTTTAACGGACATTACAAAGGGAAACTGACATTACAAGACAGGAGGTAATATTTCAAAGATAGAAGCTTACAATACAAGACAAAGGTAATATTACCAGATGGAAGCAATGTAGGAGGTTTATAATCGGGCATATTTTACGTTCAATGCGTTTTCTACAGCAGTACAGTCATTTAAGGTACTTTGTGTTAAATTAAAAACAATACTAAGCGGACGTTCAATTGGAAACTACTGTAATTACAAATACATATACAGTTTGTATATAAATGTATATACTGTCAGTGAATAACATGCTATCACTCTATTTGTACCTCTAAACACCAAAAATAAATCAATAAAAACTAAAATGAATTACCCTAGTTTAGATCCCGGTTTCAAGACCGTGCATTTTGCGGCGGCGCCGTTTTGTTATATTTGTCCTTGAAACAAAGCGTTTAGCGATTTGACACATGGGTTGTGAACATGATACATAAACCTAGTTCATTTTGACATTTAAACCAATGGCATCTGCGGACAGACCGGTGGAAACACCTACTGGTGGATTATGTCCTATTTGTCAACAGAAGTGTCGCTTTCCTAGATCGATACCGACGTGTGACCACGTATTTTGTGAGATTTGTTTATTTACTTTCGTTTTCAATTTGAAGGAAAAAGGCGAGATTGAGTCTACTTTTGAGTGTCCAGTTTGTCGGAAACTTCATTCTCTTCCAGAGTCGGGAGAGGTGACATTGGAATGGATAAAGACATTTCCCCTGAGTAAGGGATATGTCGAAACAAACCAAGACAACACCGAACGTTCACCGGAAGGCTTAGCTAAGATTAAATATTGTGGGCCGTGTAGGGGAACTGATGTAGATGTAGTTGGTAAGACGTATTGTAGAGAATGTCAAGCATACCTTTGTGACGAGTGTAAAACAACGCATAGCAAATTCGATCAACTGAAAACTCATAAGATAATTGACGATCCCGAATCTGATGTTTTGGATTTATTTGCCGGCACAGTTAATCGATACACGAAGTGTCCCAACCACCCTGATAGAAATGCCGAACTGTTTTGTAAAGACAAGGATGAACGCATATGTACTATATGTGCGATAACATCTCATAAAAACTGCAATCAGGACTCAGAGATCAACCAGATACAAACTGAAAGTAGAGTCGAAAAGCTGAAAGGAATTATCACAAAATCTCAAGAGCATTTGAGAAAATTACAAAGCTTGTCAAACGAGAATAGCAAAGCCGTGAATGATCAGTTGGTAAAACTGGTAAAGGATGTTGAATCCGTTCGAGAAAATGTCATAAAATCACTTGACAATATTTGGAGAATGTTCTTGCACGTAAAAAGCAGCTGAAAATTGAAATTGAAGACAAACATTTTGCCACTACAAAACGTTCTGAACAACTTCACGGCGAGTACAAGAAGACGCTAACCATTTTGGAAATGGTTTTAAAACATGGTACTCAAACAGATATATTTGCTACCCTCGAACATCTAGAAAAAGACAGTATTTGTCTCGGACTTGAAGTATTTGAGTTTGATTCAAAGTTTGCTGTTGGTGAGACTGAGCTTACTGTTATAGATGAATTGAAGAACTTTGCTGAGAAATTTGACCCCGATAGATTACCGCCTATCGCCATTTCATACAAAACAGAAAGCCACCAGCCAAGGTTTAGTGTGCCTCGTTTATCGTCGACACCGTATCAGATAGAGAAAGCGGATAGCTACATAATTAGGTTTATTAACTCATGTATGCCTATATTTACTGGTATATCTGCTCCACACGACGGAGTAATGCTTTTGTGTGATAGTTCCAGTGATCGTTATTACGGTAACTGTGGTCATATTTGTTTATACAGCATTCATGGCGAAAAGAAACACATATTCGAAATACACCAACCGTTTTGTGCGACAGTTATCGATGAGAAAAACATTGCAGTTACAAGACCAGCAGATAAAACCATATCTATCGTATCCACCTGGTTAGGAACGATTCAAGAAACATCCTTAAAAACAAAGTATATCCCCAAATCAATCGATGCTCTGAAGAACAAAACCATGGCCATTAGCTGGGCCAAGCCACCTGCATTTAGCATATCAGATATAAGTGGTACTACTGTAGAAGACAAGAGTTACTTCTCACAAGACAGCGAGGGGAGAACATTCAAATACTTTGATTACATGGCTGTTGACGAAAAGAGGGAGCATGTTATACAGCCCTGCAAAGAGGACAAAGCAGTGTACTGCTTTGACTTTTCTGCAAAGCCTGTCTTTAAGTACACCAATGGGATTAAAGAACCAAAGGGAGTAGCGGTAAATATTAGGGACGGAAGTGTGTTTGTATGTGATCAAGCTGGCGATAGCATTCACCAACTTTCGTCAACAGGATTTGCTGTCACGATCATTAGACACAATGATTTGTCTAAACCACTTGCCATTTGTTTTGACAAGCAAAGGAACAGTGTTTGGGTGTCACACAGAAATCCAAACGATAAAGTCACGTGTTATATACAAACTGGATTCAAAGTAGACTAGTTGTGTTCCATGTTTGATGCATATAGAGATTGTGGTTTTAGTACAATCTCAACTATACAAAACCGATCAATTAATGTATTGAAAAGGGCGAGTAGACCATATCTGGCTATCAGGGACATACGATTCATTATATGCGATATTTGCCGATTGAAAACCTTCTGAAACCCTTTTCCCACTATTCGCTCTATTACTCACATTTGCAAACAGCTTAGATATAGGTGAGCTTCTGAGTCACTCGGCACCTCATTAGGATCCAAACTATTTGGTCAATAGTTTCTCAAAAACTTAATCGAATTGAATCGGAATTAATAAAATTTGCACACAGCAGTTTCTTCTGTTATCAGAAACGCACAGGAACACCAGGGTTGTTGAATTATAACACACACACACACACATACTAATAGATTTATAACATCACACATAGACTAGACTAACATATGTATAAAGCACAGAGACAGTAGGTCTGTAACACGCGAGATTAACATACTTAAAAAAGAACAGAACCCCCATTTAAGTGAGAAGAGTGTATGTCAGCCAATTGCACTTTATGAATGTAATCTAATTTGCAATATACTAAATACTACGTCTACCGATAATGTATATTCCAGCTTTACATTATATTAATACATTACTATGCAATTTAGTGAACATATTCAAAATGACATCTATTATCAACTGATTTCAAATTTTACTGCTGATGGACGTTATAAAATCATAAATTGTATCTGGGTAAATTTTAGGTATTGTTAACTCTTTCAATTGCGAATCTGTTATTACCTATAACAGTTTGGATCCTGATGATACACCGAAAGTTAACCATTCGCTTGCTATTCACGTCAATATACCCACCTGTAAATGGTGAAGCCCACCTGTAAATGGTGAAGACCCAGATGAGACAGCTCCTTCAGGAGCTGTCTCATCAGGGTCTGCACTATTTACAAGTTGATTGTGTAACCAGTGCAAAAACGCCTATTTTTGCATATATTGCACTCAATGACGTTGTACATTGACAAAAATAAAGAATAAAAATGAATAAAAATCGAAAGAGAATCTATGATACACAAATAGCATTTAATTTTCACTGTGTCTATGTTATTTAAATAAAAATGAAAAGAAACAAAGCATGACATGTGTAGCCTACGATATAGGCATCGAAAGAGTCCAGCCTGTTTTGTATGGTTACAGCATACATGGCATGGCTACAGTTGTGGCATAACGGTGTTTGACGGGTTTTACGGCATCTGTAATACATGAGTTTTGTGTGACAAGTACAATCTCACGGTAGGCATAGGCTGTACTTTACAGACATGTCTTGGAACTAGTCTCACAATCTCATACACGTTCTACGCCGGTATAAGGACATCTGTATGACAGAGGATCCTAACAATGTATACTAACATTTTGCCCACAAACTAACACTGTATCCACTCAATTATTGTGTTGTTTAACCTGTTGTAGGTGGGAAACCAGTTAACTGGCATTTACAAAAAAGAAAGCTTGACATAGATCAGAGGGTTCACATAGAAACCATATAATCAGGGTCTACACTATGTGCACTTTACAAATATTTTCAACGACTCTTTTCATACCAGATTGATTCTACTGCTCAACAGTCACTTTGAAATGTTAGATTTCAAATGTTGTAATAGCATTCTTTTTGAAATACAAACAGAAACGAAATTATGAATGTGGCGGTAGAACAAATACATGTATTACACCTTTGGGATACGAAGATTGTATGTGTTGTTCAGAGGGAGTTGTTATAGGGAGGGAAATCAAACATAATTTGCTTGTTTGCAGATCCCGAGATAAGGTGTATTTCGAGAACTAAAACTGTTATGCCTCAATCAAACCCTATGTTGTGACCACTCTTTAGAATCGTCACAAAGTGACGATTCTAAAGAGTGGTCACAACATAGGGTTTGATGGAGACACAAAGAAAAAACACTATGGAAAAAAGTTGTTTCTGGAGCCTTGTTGTTTCGGAAACCGTGACATACGTTGTTGTAAGGAGGGAATCGTTATTGAGAGGGTCGTTGTAGAGAGGGAACACTGTATTAGTTATGGCGAATAGTGCTCGACGTATGCTTTACAGTGGTAAATCTGTACAAAAGATATGGTGTAACATGTATTATGTATGCAGATCATATTTATTTTTACATCATACCCTTTTAAAACACACGTTATAGTAATATTTGCATGTAAACTTACTTGTTAACCCCTCCCACCCGCATATGCACACTGTCCCAGGTAGGAATGAGTATATTTTTCTGGCAATTTTTGGCAATTTTTGGAAAATACATTTTAGTAATGGTGATGTTTTCGCGCGTAAAAGTCAATGATTTGGAAAGTATTTTTGGTCCAATGTTTACTTATTTTCAATTTTAATCAACAGTTGGTCTCTATTGGGATATTTTCCCAAAATTTAGAAATATGGTATCTATGTTGCATTTGGAATCAGATGTCCAGATAAGACGTGTCAATTAAAACATTTTCAAGAATAGCTCCTTTATTTTTCCACCAATCTCTATACTATGAGCACTCTTTAGAATCGTCTCTTCGAGACGATTCTAAAGAGTGGTCACAGTATAGGGTTTGATGGAGAAATGGCGATTTTAGTATTTGGGTAAGCATCTTTATCTGTAGTTCTGGGAATTCGAATAGAACGGACCCTTGTGGACGTTAGAAAAAGGCATGCGCGATACTAAGCGCCTGTACCTAGTTATAATAATGTATACATGTACAAGATCTGTTTGATTTTGTAAATATTCATTATGGAGTAAAGTCTCCATTAATATATTGTAAAACATATAATACAGTAAAACTTTGTTAATTTGAAAAAAAAATCACAAAAGTATTATCGCCTTTTTAAGGCAGATGGCAGCTTCTGGTAGCATGAAGATCTTTCAGAAAGCTCCCATGGAAGATTTCTGCACGACTTCTACTTAAGCAGCCACCTCCTCAAAATACCTCAAAATTGGTATATTAAAATTGAATTGTCGAGATTACTATTATCTCATATCGTCTTTATTAAACATTCAGATTAAGGAGGTTTTACTGTATATATGTAGTTCATTATGTGTAAAAATTAAATGTGTCCAGAGGGACATAGGCTCTCTATGTTTGGGTCTTTAACCCTGTACCCCATAAATCAAGTTAACATTTTACCTGATAACCCCGTTGCGAACAGAGTAGACCCATATCGGACAGTTTCTATAGCAGCCGTCTAAACAGAGTCTACTGTTTGCTTGTGAAATTACATAGATCTGATTCTACCATTTCTGCCATGACACAAATTCTTGTGTTTATTTATCAGTATGAAAATTCATCAAATGACATTCTTGACGTCATCGAGTAAAGCCTTATGACAGATGATATTAGGAATTTTCTGTATTAGTTTTCGGTCTTTAACCCTTTCGGCGCCAAATTTCTAATTGTCGTCTGCAATCCATTTTTTGTTTAAATCATTCGGTACAATAAGAGAATGAGATAAATAAAAGCAAGTTCCAAAGGAATAAATCACAGATATAGAACTACAGACTGAGACAAAAAGTGAAGTCCCTGATCTATTTGTCGTGGTGCATTTATGCGACATTGGCGGTGAAAGGGTTAAATCTTTCGTTGTTGCATATTGTCGTCTGCACTATTTTGCACCTGCTTCAAATTTCGTCTTTAATGTTTTGTTACAAAAAAACCCATAATAACAGTATTAGCCCCTTTCCCAGTTCTATGTTTATTTAAAAGTTCAATACCTAGTGAATATTCATGGACAAAATAGTTACATGTATAATGAAATATGGAAGGTGGAATATTGCAACCATTTTAGAAACTAAAGACACAGAACATTCAAATGCCATAAGAAAACAATGCAGACCCTGATCAGACGGCTCCTATAGGAGCCATCTGAAATGGGTCTACTCTGTTTGCAAATGCGTGAAAACACGTTTATATGAGGAAATGATTAAGCAAGTTGTTTTCTGAAGAGACATCGAGTTAATTAGCGTCTTGTCTGCTGGCCCCAACCTGTTTGCAAAGGTAATCACAGGTTTCCCGCAGGCAGCAAAATAGTTAAAAACACATCTGGCCATTTAACCCTTTCACCACCGATGTCACTTAAATGCACCACGACAAATAGTGCAGTCCCTGATCAGACGCCGCCTTTGCAAGGCGGCGTCTGATCAGGGACTTCACTTTTTGTCTCAGTCTGTAGTTCTATATCTGTGATTTATTCCTTTGAAACTTGCATTTGTTTTTCTCATTCCCTTATTGTACCAAATGATTTAACAAAAATTGGATTGCAGACGACAATTAGATTTTTTGCGTCGAAAGGTTAACCATTTCCTTCATATAATCATGTATATGCAAACATAGTAGATCCAGATCAGACGGCTCCTACAGGAGCTGTCTGGTCTGAATCTGCTATATTTGCTAATTTGCTAATTTGGAATAAACATAGAACAAGGAAATGGTTAAGAGCGACTTCTGTAAAAATTGTATACCCCCACCTACTATTTGCCTATAATGTTTGTACAGAATGTTTAACCCCTCTCCATCTAAGTTATTGATATTGAAGAAGATAATGTCTGGACTCTTTTGTAGATATCAAAACATAAACAAGATATCAAACAGTAACAGTTTATCGATGTCTCATCAGGATCCATGCTTATAAAGCTTTTTAGTTGAGTCTGAGTTAGCTTTTGATTGGTCAGATTTGAGCCAAAAACTTGAGAACAAACTCAGACTCAACTAAAAGTTTTATAAGCATCGACCCAGGATCCAGACAAAGGTTATAACGAATTCTCCAATGACTGCAAATATGTTAAATATTTTTACATGTATTCAATGATATATAACTGGTCTAGAGCATTACATTTCATACGCGTAAGTAACCTCTTAACACGTGTTAATTGTGTGTACATAAATATTGTGACTTGTACATATATACATGTAAAAACTCTCTAAACTGGAATTTTAGTAAAGAAGAATTAGGACCCTTTTAGGCTGGTGGTTGTTTCAAGGAAGTTGAAAGGCGTGCAGGAATATTCTATAGGAGCTTTCTGCATGACTTTCTTCATGCATTAAGCTACCAACTGTCTTATAGGCTCGGGTTGATTCTAATTCGAAGGTCTGGTTTAGAGGGGGTTTACTGTAGTGTCATAACTATCCGTTAACTCATTCTCTCCTAGGCTATTTTTAGATCTAACCTCTGAATAAATCTACCGAAAAGGAGCATTAACTAGAGAAAAGGAAAAGTTTAGAATATTGTAGTTTGAAACCATTGTAATAAATCATTGCAAATGCTCTATTTATCACAATGGTTTCTCAGTGTGAATTTTATAGAGGCGCATAAATGCGTCACTAGTGGGTAATGTGTTAAAGAATACTCCGACACCTCATGTTATAATTCCTGTGTACAGAATATAATGACTTATGTAGTTTTGTTATTATACACTAAGGAGTACGTGCAGACTGATATATAACAATTATTATTGTAAATATTCGCTTGAGAGTACAACACAACCTGACACTTAGTGAGAAAAGTGCCATGTGTATAGAAGAATGTGTTGCATGTAATTCAGAATATTTATAATGCAGTAATACCTCGTTAATTCGAAAACTCACAAAAGTATCATTATAACAGATGACATTTTTCATGCCGGATGAAATTCATACAGAAAGCTCACCTAGGGGGCTTTCTGTACGACTTTCATTCTGCATTAAACAGCCACCTGCCTCAAAACACATCAGATCAGATTCTCCTCTGTTTGCTTATGAAATTATTAACTCGTAGATTTGATTCTACAATTTCTGCCTTGACACACATTTCATGAGTTCATTTTCCATTATGACACACCTTTTTATCACTTAATCTACCTTGTGGGAGTGCCGTAACAGAGTGCCGTAAATCGTTAGTCTTTATTGTGATAGCATTTAAGGATGACATAACGTCACATGTACATGTACTTTTGTAACTGTTCAATATTCCCTCTCTGTACTCCTTTAGCGATGATAACATGTACATAATTATTTCTATGTTGTCTGTATTTGTTTCAATTATCAACTAGCGAATATCGTTGTTCCAATATACACTGCTCACAATATTTAAAGGATAACGTGATATTTTTCCCATAGGGTTACGTGCAATGCTTACATTCATTGACGATCTCTCATTTCTAGAAACGTGTTTTCATAGCAACCGTTTCGATGTTATTATATCTTCTCAGTTCATCCAACTTCCGATATGAAAGAAAACAATTAAGCCACTGTAGTTTGTAAAATACAACTTTCTTATTTTTACTCCAACTCTGAGCTTGTGAACGGAGCATGTTTAGATCACTTTCGGGCCTGTTGAATGCTGAATGCATTTACAGATCATATGACGGCGACCCTCAGTTGAAATATATCAGGTCACCCGTTATTTTAAGAAACAGTGTATTCTGGAACCTTTATTTACAATTTGTATTTGTAAACATTTAACGTTGGTAAAGTATTTTCCTTTAACTCACAGATTTAACACGTTACAAAAATCGACTCAGATTAGAATGTTATTGTAAGAACCGTCTAGTCAGGATCTTCTTTGTTTCCTTGTGAAATGATGCAAATCTGATTCTACTGGCTCTGCCATGACAAAATATCCTATAATGATAATTCATCTAACTGATATTTATATTGTCGTTATTTTAAGAGTTTCAATTCATATGAGCCATGTCACAAGACAAGGGTCATTGCGACATATTGAACAGTGTAATTAGTATTTTACTCGTTTCTCCATAAATAAGCCACTACAAACAGAGTAGACCCAGATCAGACGGCTCCTATAGGAACCGTCTGATCAGGGTATGCTTTGTTTGCTTATTGAATACTATTGGTTTGACTCTACAGTTTCTGCCATAGCCAACATTTCGATGTGTACTTATAAAACTAATTAATATTCATGACGTCATTATTTCTAACATGAATATTCATGCAGTAAAGGTTTAATACAGTCTACCCTACTTACCCTAATTATTCTGACACACAATCTCCCCTCTCTACCAGTATGTAGAGGTGATAAGGTCCATTTGGTATCATTCCTGACAGTGTAGCAAATACATGTAGCGCAGAACCTGAATCAAACTGCTATCCCAATATTCATAATGACATAAATTTTAATTACACCATAACTTTTATATTAGCATATGAACAAAGTATGTTTTGGCTATGGCAGAAACAGTAGATTAAGATATGTTCCAAATGAAATCAGAGCAAACTCTATCATACGGCTCGTGCAACAGTCGTCTGATCTGGGTCTGTTCTGTTTTTAAAGGCGTGAAAGGTTTTATATGGAGTAAAAGGTTACGGAACTACCGTACCTGCTCTTATAGAAACACATCTTCATTAATTTGGTACTTGCCAAAGAGAGGGTTTACTGTATATATCTGGGAATATGCACTGAGGATATATCCTATTATATAGAATAATAGTTAAACATTTTATTGAATTCCATCTAATTACAGTAAAACCTGTCTTAAGCGACCATCAACAAGAGGTTTGAGTATGTAAGGCAGGCGATAGCTTAATGCATGTCAAAAGGAATGCAGAAAGTAACTACTGGAGCTTTCTGCATTACCTTTGCCCTACATTAAGCAACCACCTGCTTTTAAGATTCCTTTGTTGGGTCAATTTAAGATCCCTTAAGACAGGTTCTACTGTAATGAATTGATTGTTTATCATGCGTTGTTGAATGGACATTAGCCAAACGGTGTGCATGGATTTTGAAGTACATGTATTAAGCATTATCAAACCTTTCATGCAACCCGAGACCTGAGTCGCTAAACAGCGTGGATCCAGATATGTCCCCAAGTAACCCGTCGGCGTTTCATCAGGATCCAAACTGTTTGACATTTGGCCACTAGTTTCCCAAACGTTTGATCGACTCGGAAATAGTCAAAATTGAACCACTAACAGTGGGATAATGGTTAATTAACATGTTTTTCTTGCTGTGAAAAGTGTTGTCCGTCTATGAGATCCAGATAAGATGCGTAAAGTAAAGCATTTTCAAGAATAATTTCTGTGTATAAAGAGTGCTCACAGCATATTGTCTGGTTGAGAAATGGTGATTTTAGAATCTGAGTACGCACCTTGATCTATTGCTTTATACGGTGTTATATGTTTGATCCTTCGTCAGTCTCAGCCACCTGTTACTGACGTCAGATATCGATTCTATATATGGGTACGTCACAGAGGCCCTTATATGTTGCGTAATTCAAATTATGTTCAAGAATAGCTCCTTATTTCTTCACTAAATCCCATATTATGACCAGCCTTTAGAAACATCTCTTCGAGACACATAGAGTTACGACCAGTGAAATTACCAGTTAAGTATTTGAATACGCACGTGTATCTGTTGCTCAGACTTCCGTGAATGAGCAACATACGTATTGCGGCATTGTTTCTTTTTGACTGATACTTTGTTTTGATTTTATGAAATATTAAGAATTTGATGTATTATACATTCTTATGATATACGTATACTTATGATTTGTATATATAATTGTGATTTTAATGCATTAAAACACATCCTTATCTATTTATGCTTGAAAAGAGCCGTTAAGTTCGAGCTACATGTATCAGAATAAGACATTTGAATAAATAAATTTTGCTATCTTCAGAATGTTGTGACAAAATATTGTTTGCAGTTACAAGCAATGTAGAACGAGACAAGATGCCGAATGACTCAGAGCTTCATCTGGAGCCAAACTGTTTTAATAACTTTTTTGACGATACATAGAAATAAGATCAATATTTTAAATCATGAATCAGGTGAAAATGTTTTGGTAACAGTTCGTTTGTCATATATAATCTTTGAAAGAGTTTGATAAAATATCGCATGTATAAGTATTATGTATGTTCTTGCTGACTTGCGCATGTGTAAACATACCATATGTACTTACTAACTTACACTTGTGTAAGCATACCATATGTACTTATTAACTTACACATGTGTAAACATACCATGTGTAAAAACACCGTATGTACTGGTTAAGTTACGCCTATGTAAAATACCGTATGTACTTGTTAACAGACGCATGTGTAAAAAAATATATACCTGTTGACTTACGCATGTGTAAAATATATCATGTACTTGTTAACGTACGCATGTGTAAAATACTGTATTTACTTGTTAACTTGTGAATGTGTAAAACACTGCATGTACTTGTTAACTTACACATGTGTAAAGCACTGCATGTACTTGTTAATTTAGGCATGTATAAAATACTATGCTGTATGTTCTTCTTAACTTGTGCATGTGTAAAATACTGTATTTACTTGTTAACTCGTACATGTGTAAAATGCTTTATGTACTTGTTAACCTTTACATGTGTACAATACTGCATGTGCTTGTTAACTCATTCTCTCCTAGGCTATTTTAGACCCAAACTCTTTGAATGTATCTCCCGAAAAGGAGCATTAACTAGAGGAAAGGAAAAAAATAGAATTTTGTAATTTGAAACCATTGTGATAAATAGAGTATTTGCTCCTATAGGAGCAAATGCTCTATTTATCACAATGCTTTCATAAAGTGACTTTTGTAGATGAGCAAAAATGCGTCACTAGGGGATAATGTGTTAACTTGTACATGTGTAAAATACTGTATGTACTTTCTTTGTCTTTTTAATGAATCTTAGTGCATAATAGCTTGTATCTGATCAGCTATCGATTTTCTCTTTGCCTGATCTTGATCAGACTGTCTGCCAAAACTCCTTTGGATCTTTATATGCACAGAAGCAATGTAACTGTACTCTTCTGAATTTATAGTACTTTCGTTTCGTTGATCTTAGTGTTACTTCGTTATTTAAGTTCTTACTGAGCTGTACATATTGTGAATATTGTGATGAGCTGAAACATTGAACTGCTGTAAGTTAACTTACATTCGAGGTCATTGACCCTTTTGCTGCCAAAGTATGTCGTCTGCTAACTTTGTCGTCTGCTACACATTTTGATTTTTTTGATTTTCTTCAATTTTGTTTCAAAAACATAGTAACAGTAACAAACAGTTTGGATCCTGATGAGACGCCGAGTTACTCAGCGTTTCATCTGGATCCAAACTGTTTGCATAGGTAATCACAGATCCGTCATTGGTATTGAAAGGGTTAACGCTTTCCAGAAGCTTTGAATGAACGTCAGACGAGTTGGACACTGATAAGACACAGATGAACACCGCGCCTCATCTGGATCCAAACTATTTGGACATGCGATCAAGATGACAGAATAACAGTTCATAATCATTATTTAAATGACATATCATCTGTGTCCTTATAGATGTTGATTTAGTTTTGTCTCGTTCAGGATCTGAGATTATCAAACTTTAGCCCGTTATCTGACTGAGAAGACCCAGAACAGACTGACCCTTCTGGAACCGTCTGATCAGAATCTGCTCTGTTCGCTTATTGAATAACACAGATCTGATTCTTAAGTTTCTGCCTAAATATTTCGAGGGATTGGTGCAAAACTATTCTAACTCCTTCACAAAGTGAAGGAGTTAGAATAGTTTTGCACCAATCCCTCGATTTCTGTTATGCGTTTTACAAAATTATTGTAATAGATATTCATGATGTCATTATTTTTACATAAACATTCATAAAGCCAACTCTGTTCTAAGGCAGTGAGTTTGAATATCAGCTCCTCTGCATAACCGTTTACTCCATAAGCACATCTTTGTATGTGTTTGCAAACAAAGTAGACCCAGATCAGGAGTCATCTCTCCAGGGGCTGCTCTGTTTGCTTATGATATATAATATATATGATTCTACAGATTGTGCCATGGACAAGAATTCTTGTGTCCATGTACTATTATAACACATTGTCTAATTAATATTCATTACGTCATTATTTCTTAATTGAATATTCATGGAGTAAAGGGTTATATACAAATAGTATATAATCATGTACTGGTATCACTTTAGTTAATCTGACCCTATTTGAGTCGCCTGATCAAGGTATGCTGTGTTTGCTTATGAAACTACATTGTATAATTGATCTAACTGTACAGTTTCTACCGATTCCAAAAACATTCTGTGTTTGTATATATAGCATTATATAAATCAGTCAATAGAAATCCATGATGTCATTATTTCTAACTTGAATATAAAGTAGGTAAAGGGTTAACCTTTAGCCTGATAAGCAAATTATTTTTACAGAATTTTGCACCTCTTACATTTTCAAAATTCAAGCTATAAACAATTTGTGTACGAAAATGCAAGCAGGCCTCCGTTTCACGAATAGTCTTAAGTTATTACTTAGCAAAGCGTGTTATTTAAAAATTACACAAGAGCATAACTTTTTATAAACTAGTGTTTATTGTAACACAAAAGGGTAAGAGGTTTGATCCGTAATCATTTAAAAAAATCGAATTTTGTATTTGATAATAACTGAGGGTGATCTAAATCAAAAACAATATTCAAGAATCTGTAACAGACTTGAGACTTACCAAATTCTTATGGGTTTAATCAACTATTTCAAGCAAAAACCGCCATTTTCGATTTAAAAATATAACACAATGTCTCTATTTAAGATTGTGTTTAGATAAAATCTTTTCACTCATCTTCTCTATATGCAAATGTAATACCCTTAATAAGTTAAGCCTGGTATTAAGTAATTACTTAAGAATATTCGTGAAACGGGGGCCTGGTATTGTACTGATACGCGTGAACTATGCCATGAAATGATAAAATGTTCTGAGTTTTTGGCATAATAGTCGCTAACCCTTTCCTTCATATAAACTTATTTTCACGCATCTGCAAACAGAGTAGACCCAGATCCGACGGCTCTCATAGGAGTCGTCGGATCAGGGTCTGCTCTGTTTGCTTATTGACTTTGATAGATCTGTTTCTTTTCTTTCCAAAATGGCTACAATGTTCCACCTTCCATATTTCATTATAAGTATTTTGTCCTTGAATATTCAGTATGCATTGAAATTTAGAATAAATATAGAGCAGGGAATTGGTTATATACGTAGTATTATAACCTCGGGACCATATTCAATTTGTTTGATATTAACGTTTAATTTGTTGTGCAAAGTTTCTCAGACATTTACTGTCTAATTGAAAATGTAAATGACTTTATTTCATGTATATCTACAAATCAAACAGAGTATTGCGAAATTTAGGTGCCGATGAGACGTCGAGTAAAGTGCCTCTCTTTTGGTCCCGATATTTTACAAGTTTTATGCTTGGGTCTGTGATCATTCTCGAGCATCGGATTGATCAGATCTGGAGCATGTTAAATTTCTGACCAATCAGATGCTTGGGAATGGACTCAGGTTCAGACGTAGAACTTCTATAACATCGGACCCAGGATACGACCGGTTTGCAAAAAGTATTGTGAAATTGACCACAACGTGCAAAAGGTTACATTGTGACGCATAATTATTGTTACTGTTGTAACAGCTCGACTATTTTCGGATAAATTCGTATAATCGAATATAGCCGAGAAGTTCCGAGTGGTTGTAACAGACAACTCCGACAGTCATACTTTATTACGCAAGTTGTTGCGTGATATAACTTTACCTGCTCTTAGCCATGTTAGATACTCTGATTGCTTTGTCTTTTTGCAAAAATTGAAACTTTACATTCGGCTCAATTAGACAAACTCGGAAATTAGACAGTTTAGCCGAAGAGATCCGATTGTTTCTGCAAAGGAATGACACGAACGAGAATAAATGAAGAAAACGCAAGTCTTTGACTTTTGGACACGATAAGTGTACTGGCATGTGCAAACCATGTAGAGCCCTAGATCATAGGGTACCTAGGTGACCCCCGTAAGCAGATCTGCACTGATTTACATGTTAAAATCTCTGGAAAACTTTACTCTTTACACGCTAGCAATGGATTCTTGAGAACCGCTGCAATCGGTTTGACTCCAGATGAGTAACTCGGCATCACACCATGATCCATCCTAACCGTTTGACACTTTGATTATATGTATTTAGGAAAAAAAGTGTAAGAAATTTTAACTTGGAAACCGGAATTATTACCTTACCAACCTTGTCCGGTTTCGAGGGGTTCTACTGTATCTGCTGTATATCAAGGTAGGTTCTGCTTGCAGTCATGGTAGGACCTGTTTGCAGTCATGGTAGGTTCTGCTTGGAGTCATGATAGATCCTGCTTGCAGTCATGTAGGGTCTGTTAGGTGTCTTGTAGTGTCTGTTTGTAGTCATGACAGTGTCTGCTTGCAATCAACTCTAAATAGTTTTCACAATAGTGGCTAAGTACATGTCATACTGTCCAATTTGTTCTATTTTACTTTCGCCTGACTCATCAAGATTACGTATCACTATAACACTTTGCTTATGAAATAGCCATACATATTCCTTTTGTTTTGAATGAATATTATATAGGTTGGCAGGTATCGTTATCATATTTAGACAATGTAGTTGGGAGATACTCCTGTACGAAAACTTCCAGGCGGAATCCGCCAGGAAAAAACAGTGATTTTCCAGGCGGACTAAATTGTCCGTGTGAAAACAGCTCAGTTGACACGGATTGCTATTTTTAGTAACATTTAGACGGAATATCACACGAAATATTTAAATTAGTCCGGGTCATGTGACCTAGTCCGGGCGGAATTTTTAAAAATCCGGGCGGAATTTGAAATGTTGTTTCAAGAAATCCAGGCGGAATTGTAAAAATTCCAGGCGGAATCTGAAAATGTCCGGGCGGAATTTTTTAAAAATCCGTGTGGAATTTTAAAAAATCCGGGCGGAATTGTAAAAATTCCACACGGAATCTGAAAAAGACCGGACGGAATATTTTAAAAATCCATATGGAATTTTAGAATGTCCAGGCGGAATTAAAAAAAAAATCCGGGCGGAATTTGAATATGTCCAGGCGGATTTTTGAAATTCCGTATGGATTTTTTCTTAAATTATTAGTTGTTTCATGAATATTCAGTCATAATTTATTTATTTATTTATTATTATTTTTTTTTTTTTGGGGGGGGGTATGTTTTAAAGTAATGTTTTGGTGAAAAAAGGAACTGCATGCAATGATCTATGAAAATTTATAAGCAGACAGAACAGACTCAGACAGCTGTCTGGTCTTCTATGTCTGCCCATATGAGAAAATGCTGGATTATTAGGGAGAGGGTTAATTATTATCAGTCTCTTAGATCAGCATTTAATCATTTTTTATTTGTAAACCTTAATATTGAGATATCGGCTGTTAGCAACATGAAATAATCACTTGAATTTTGCCATCAAATACACAAATTTTAAAATTTATGCACATTATGTATAAATAAACAAGAGGACCATGATGGCCCTGAAATCGCTCACCAGAAGGAAAGATTTATAAAGTTTTAACTACATGTATGTTTCTAAACAAAACTGGACACCTGTTTTGTGGGGTGTTATTTGACCCTTTTTGGATCCAAACTCAGTGCCATACCTGGGCCAGGAAGCAGTCGATCTTAAATAAACTTTTGGACCTTTAAAACCCTTTCCTTCATATAAATGTGATTTGATGCATTTGCAAACAGAACAGACCCATATCAGATGGTTTATATAGGAGCTGTCTGACCAGGTTGTGCTCTGCCGGCTAATAGAATACTCTTTCCTCCATAAAAACGCCTTTCTACGCCTCTGTAATAGTCACTTAATTAAATCATTGTGATAAATAGAGCATTTGCTCCATAGGAGTAAATGCTCTATTTATCACAATGGTTTCAAATCTACACAATTCTAAAATTTTCCTTTTTTCTAATTAACCCTTTCCCTCATATAAATGTGTTTTCCTGCGTTTGCAAACAAAGTAGACCCAGATTTACCTCTTTGAATAAGAGACAAAATTTCTAACAGATGACAACCCTAGCACTGCTTAGCATGACTTGACTGAAATTAGCACACAGTTTGGATTCTGATCAGACGCATACCGGTATGTAACTTTATATGTCGTTTGTATATGAGTAAATTTACTCCTATGGTGCAAATGCTCTATTTATTACAATGGTTTCAAATCTACACAATTCTGAAAATTTCCTTTTCTCTAATTAATGCTCCTTATCAGAAGATTTATTCAAAAAGGTAGGATCTGAAAAAAGCCTTTGTTCTACGCCTCTGTAACAGTCACTTTATGAAACCATTGTGATAAATAGAGCATTTGCTCCATAGGAGTAAATGCTCTGTTTATCACAACGGTTTCAAATCTACACCATTCTGATATTTTCCTTGTCTCTAATTAATTCTCCTTATCAGTAGATTGATTCAAAGAGGTAGGATCTGAAAAAAGCCTTTGTGATAAATAGAGCATTTGCTCCATAGGAGTAAATGCACTATTTATCACAATGGTTTCAAATCTACACAATTCTGAAATTTTCCTTTCCTCTAATTAACCCTTTCCCTCATATAAACATGTTTTCACGCATTTGCAAACAGAGTAGACCCAGATTTACCTCTTTGAATAAGCAGACAACATTTCTAATAGATGACAACCCAATCACTGCTTAGCATGACTTGACCGAAATTAGCACACAGTATGGATTCAGATCTGAAGCATACAGGTATATAACTTTATATGTTGTTTGTATATGAGTTAATTTACTCCTATAGAGCAAATGCTCTAATTATCACAATGGTTTGAAATCTACACAATTCTGAAATTTTCCTTTTCTCTAATTAATGCTCCTTATCAGAAGATTTATTCAAAGAGGTAGGATCTGAAAAAAGCCTTTGTGATTAATAGAGCATTTGCTAACCATTATGATAAATAGAGCAAAAGCTCAATAGGAGTAAATGTTCTATTTATCACAATGGTTTCAAATCTACACAATTCTGAAATTTTCCAAGAAACAGGAAAATAGCCTATGAGGGAATGGGTTAAAAACAGTGTGAACAAACAGACACTAATTCTGAAGCAGACAACTTCATAGAGTTTTGACCAGGAACTAGCCCTCTCAAGTGATTGCGTAACACAGATGGAGTGCTAGCTCAGAGGAACCTTTATAGTGTAAAAGTCAATTTTATAGTATAACCAACAGGGCAGGGCCAATTTAAACCTCAGAACTATGATATTAACCACTGTCAATAAGGTATACTAAGTAAATCTATACACCAAATATCTGAGCTCTGTGACATGTAGTTTTTGACAAGAAGATTTTTGAATTTTTTCCCATGCCTAACCTAAGTCAGCCCAGCATTCTGCTACTTGTACAGAAAACAACAGTCAGCTAGAGAAAACTGGCCACCCCTGGGACCGTAGCGGGGCCAATTTTGACTCCAGGGACATAATTTATATAACTTTTGTAGAAGACCTATAGGTGATGCTATGTGCCAAAGATGAAAGCTGAGAACCCTGTAGATTCAGAGGAGAAGACTTTAAAAGGTTCAAATTGTTGACGACGCACGACTCACGACAAACGCCGACAGACGACAGACATCAGGCGATCACAAAAGCTCACCCTAAGCACTTTGTGCTCTGGTGAGCTAAAAAGCCTTGGTAGGTAAAATATTCATCATAAAATGAAAAGTACTGTTTATCCACAATATAAGTAACTAGCCAAATAAAGTGTTCAATTTACTATAAGCAGCAGTGTTATCATTTTTATGTGCCCGCCTTTAGGGCATTAGGTTTTACCCTTGTCCATCTGTTTTGTCAAGGACTTCTTCACTTGTAAGCTGGAATAGTTCGATATTTGTTCTGAAGCATAATCATGGTGAATTGTACAGTGTCTCCCCTTTTCACGTCTTTCGTTCATCAACTTCCTGTTTGTCTACACTTTGATTGAATTTTGGCGATTGTTTGATGACAAAAGAAATCGTCAAAGATTTCTTGCCTTGTGTAAGCTGGAATGATTTGATATTTGGTCTGAAGTATAACCATAGTGAGTTGTACCCTGTCTCCCCATTTCAGGTCTGTCTTTCATCAACTTCCTGTTCGCCGACAATTGATTGAATTTTGGTGATTGTTAATGACATTTTTTTTTGTAAAAAAAAAATGCAATTTAGAAAAACCTGGCCTGGGCATTTGTGTCATATGGTCAAATTTTCTTTTATTTATGTCTGGGTTTCATGGAAACCCAAGCATCAGCACACTTTTGGTGATTGTCTAGATGATGTCTTTCTCCGGAGTCTTGCATTTCTCTTGCACATATTCTGAAATGTAAGAAAAAAAGAGAATATTGTATATATTTAAATTCTTTCCCCACCTGATGTGAATTTAAAAGACTGTGGAAGAAATTTGCAAACAATCTTGGATCTAGATGTGCACCCTGCATCTTATCTCTATCCAAGGCATTTGACACTCGGATATATAGCAATATTGGATTTTTTAAAAATTGTACCTGATATATTTATATTTGAAAACAGTGTAGATACAGATAAAGAAGCTCTGAAGGAGCAATCTAATTTGGGTGTACTCAATAATTTGCTTGACAGAATATTGTATTCTATTAATGGAAAAACAAGTAAAAGATTAACAGTTACATGTACGTGTAAAAGCAGTTACTGAGTCTTTATTCCACAGTAAAGTTAAGTTCTACTGCTATAGATGTACTGAATAACGGCAATAATTTAGCAGCAATTGTTTGAATCCTACAGGCTTGTGTGAGGGATATTCAGCTTAGAATGGAAGTCCTCTCATACAATATTTAAATGTTGTTGCATTCATTCTCAGTGTTGTGAAACCTTCTGATCCTTCAAGATCATGAATTTCAGTACTTCTTGTTCTTAAAATTGAATACCGCTCAAGCCGATGCTAGGAGGCGTGAGCAGTGTTGCACTTCAATTACTGCTCATGAATAGACTCAATAAAACCGAGTCTGCAATTTTCTCTTTTTGTGTTGCAATTTTTGCTTTCGGGATTCACCCTTCAGAATTTATCACATATAAGTCAAGGCCTAATTATTTGATTCATCCCAATTCATCCCCAAATTAATGATTTATTGCTGCTATACCCACTGGTATTCTAAGTAAATTATTTATTGTGCCCATCTTATTGTGTATTGGTGTATAGTCCATATTTGTATTAAAATTTTTTTTATTTTTTTTTTAAATCAGGATCTTTATCAGATGCATTAAAACACATGTGAATTAAATATTGAGTTACATGCACAGAGAGACACAGTACCAATCACTCAGAATGCTGTTTTCACTTACTTGTTATGCTGTTAACACTCCTTCCATCCAGGGCTGGCTTCTCCTTTGGCAGAGCTCCTAGACATTACTTCATCTGAGAAGTACACTGCTTAACAGGCGAGTTAGTACAGTGTCACTTCCTTTTGATGTCCAGCTGACAGATCTTTACACGATATCCTGGTAGCAGATTAGTCTTGAGCAACATCTATACTGTCAGCCTTAAAATTAAACATTATCCAATAAGCACAAGTTACTAAAAAGGACTACATGTGTGCAAAGTGTACTGTAAGTCTGTTTCAAAAAGTGTAGGTGGGCTATTTTCAAAAAAATGGCTAGTTTGGGTTTTTCCACAATAAAATATATTCTAAACAATTTATGCTAACATCTTTTACCCCAAAACATGTCATTCAATGTCATTAAAAAGTGTGTGAAGTTTGAAGGAATTTGCTTAACAGAAAAAAAAGTTATGATAAAAAAATAGGTTTAAAATGTCAGGAGTGAAATAAAAAAGCGTGACAGTTTTCAACAAACACCAAATTCAAGACATTCCTTTAAAAAATATTGATAACTTTGAAAGTTACAATTGTTTTTAACAAAAAGTTTAACATGTTGCCTTGAAGATGGTATATAATTTTAAGCATTATTATCATGTCAAGATGCAAAAAATAAGCGATTACATAAATGGGTATTTAGAAAAAAATCACTAAAAAAGATATTTAAAATATGTGTATTGAGCTACAACTTCAATAACATTTAAATGATTAACATTCTTTGTTGTTCAGAGTTAAGAGAAATGTGTTGTAATAAACTAGGTAAAATATTTTTCTTATGTTATTAATGTAACTGTTGTTTTGCTTCATAGAAAAAAACTGGCCTGAATCCGTCAGGAGTGAAACATTTGGTATATAATGAAAAAGTGTGATGCCAAAATTCGCCCCGCCCCAGGGCTTATCAGTTTTTTATAGGAAAATCTTTAAAAATCGTCTTCTCTGAAAATGTAAGACATAGACCTTTGTTATTTGGTATGTAGCATCATCTAATGATCCTCTACTAAGATTGTTCAAATTATGACCCCTGGGCCAAAAATGGCTCCACCCCGGGGCTTATCAGTTTTTCATTGGAAAATCTTTAAAAATCGTCTTCTCTGAAAATGTAAGGAATAGACATTAGGTATTTGGTAAGTAGCATCGTCTTATGGTCCTTAACTAAGATTGTTCAAATTATGACCCCCAGGACAAAAATGGCCCCGCCCCTGGGCTTATCAGTTTTTCATAGGAAAATCTTTAAAAATCATCTTCTCTGAAACTGCAAGGCATAGGCCTTTTATATTTGGTATGTAGCATGATCTAATGGTCCTTTACTAAGATTGTTCAAATTATGACCCCTGGGCCAAAATTCGCCCCGCCCCAGGGCTTATCAGTTTTTCATAGGAAAATCTTTAAAAATCGTCTTCTCTGAAAATGTAAGGCATAGACCTTTGTTATTTGGTATGTAGCATCATCTAATGATCCTCTACTAAGATTGTTCAAATTATTACCCCTGGGCCAAAAATGGCTCCACCCCGGAGCTTATCGGTTTTTCATTGGAAAATCTTTAAAAATCGTCTTCTCTGAAAATGTAAGGAATAGACCTTTAGTATTTGGTATGTAGCATCATCTAATGGTCCTCAACTAAGATTGTTCAAATTATGACCTCCAGGACAAAAATGGCCCCGCCCCGGGGCTTATCAGTTTTTCATAGGAAAATCTTTAAATATCTTCTTCTCTAAAATTATAAGATATAGACCTTTGATATTTGGTATGTAGTATTATTTAATGGTCCACTACCAAAATTAATCAAATTATGACCCCCGGACCCAAAATGGCCCCGCCCAAGGGCTTATCAATTTATCATAGGAAAATCTTTAAAAATCTTCTTCTCCAGAACTGTAAGGTCTAGGCCCTTGATATTTGGTATGTAGCATCATCTAATGGTTTTCTACCAAGATCATTAAAATTATTACCACAGAGTAAAAAATGGCCCCGCCCTGGGGCTTATCAGTTTTTCATATGAAAAGCTTTAAGAATCTTCTTCTCTAAAACTGTAAGGCAGAGACCTTTATTATTTGGTATGTAGCGCTATCTAATAGTTTTTTTACCAATATTGTTCAAATTATTCCCCTGGGTTGAAAATGGCCCCGACCAGGGGCATGTCAGTTTTTCATAGGAAAGTTTTAAAAAATCTTCTTCTCTTAAAAATCTTTTAAAGTCTTCTCTGAACTTGTAAGGCAAAGACCTTAGATATTTGGTATGTTGTATTATCTAATAGTCCTCTACCAAGATTTTCAAATAATGAACCCTGGATCAAAAATGGCCCCGCCCTGGGGCTTAACAGTTTTTCATAGGAAACTCTTTAAAATATTGTCTCCTCCAAATCTGTAAGCTCTAGACTCTTAATATTTAGTATGTAGCTTTATCTAATAGTTGTCTACCAAGATTTTTCAAATTATGCAATCTGTCATTGAAATCATTAATCTGTTACAAACAGGTGAGCGATTAAGGGCCATCATGGCCCTCTTGTTTATAAATTATATTTCTGCCACTTTACCAAACTTTAAGACTCAATTAAATTTCACACTTTCCTGAGTCAAATATTTCCAGTACTGAAAAATTCTAAGTATGACATGTCCATGTGTATTGTTACTTTCTTCTTTTTTTTTTTTTTATCAAAGTATGAAGTTTCCGTGCTCTCAAAATGTTCAAGTATTAAAAATCCGTGTGGGAGTAATGTTCCTGCTGCTTTTTATATCAAAGTATGAAATTTTCGTGTTCTCAAACTGTCCAAGTATTAAAATTCCGTGCGGAGAAAGAAATTCCGGGTGGACATGGCAGAAAATCCGTACGGACATTTACCCTGTCCACACGGAATGTTACTATGATTGTTAAGTTTCCACACGGACATTCTCAAAAAAATCCGTGTCCGCCTGGAATCCGGGTGGAATATTGAGATTCAGTGTCATTTCCGCCTGGAATCCGCCCGGAATCCGCCTGGAATCCGTGTGGATTTTTCGTACAGGCTGAACCCAGCATATTGACCTAAGGTATCTAAATGTTAAAGAGAATATTCAAAACAACCCAAACACTTTATTCATGTCACCACCGGAAACATTCAGAAGGTCAATATGAATTTATGAATTTGCCTGCTACATGTAGAAAATGCAATAATTTTTAAAGCAAACTAATTACATATACATGTAATTTTTTGTACATACATAGCATGTCACTAAAAGACATGCATGTACTCTATTACTACCTCTAAACAGCAAAAATAAATCATTAAAAACGAAAAGAGTTTTATTTTTTATTTTTAAATCCCAGATGCACGCCATAGAATAAAGTGCAGTTTCAAGACCGCACATTTTGCGGCGGTGCCGTTTTTATACACTCGTCCCGGAAACGAGGACTTTTTTGACAGGGGGTGTGAACATGGGGGAATAACAGGGTATAATTTGACATTTAAACCGATGGCATCCTCGGACAGACCTTCGGAAGTTCTTACTGATGGCTTATGTCCTATTTGTCAACAGAAATGTCGCGTTCCAAGATCGATACCAACGTGTGATCACGTATTTTGTGAGAATTGTTTATTTACTTTCGTTTTCGATTTGAAGGAAAGGGGCGAGATTGAGGCTACTTTCGAGTGTCCAATTTGTCGGAAACCCCATTCTCTTCCAGAGTCGGGACAGGTGACATTGGAATGGATAAAGACATTTCCCCTGACTAAGGAATATATGGAAATAAACCAAGACAGTCCTCAAATTTCATCGGGAGACACGACTCCAATCAAACCCTGCGGGCCGTGTGGAGAAGCGAGCAGAGTTGTAGTTGGTAAGAAATATTGCATAGAATGTCAGGTATATCTCTGTGACAATTGTGTCATAACACACAGCCAATTCAAGCTACTAGAATGTCATAAGATAGTTGATGAATCCGAATGTGATGTTATGGACTTATTTGCTAGGGCAGTGAATCAATACAATAAGTGTCTTCGCCACCCTGATAGAAATGTCGAACTATTTTGTAACGACACGGAGGAACTCATATGTATTATATGTGCGGTAACATCTCATAAAAACTGCAATCAAGACATAGAAATCAAACAAATACAAACCGAAAGTAGAGTCGAAAATTTGAAAGGAACTATCACAAAATCAAAAGAGCATTTAATGAAATTACAAAACTTGTCAAACGAGAATAGCAAAGCCGTGAATGATCAGTTGGTAAAACTGATTAAAGATGTTGAATCTGTTCGAGAAAGTGTCATAAAATCACTTGACAATATTTTGGAAAATGTTTTTGCACGTAAAAAGCAGCTGAAAATTGAAATAGAAGACAAACATTTTGCCACTACAAAACGTTCTGAACAACTTCACGTCGAGTACGAGAAAATACTAACCACTTTGGAAATGGTTATAAAACATGGTACTCAAACGAACGTATTTGCTACCCTCGAACATCTAGAAAAAGACATAATTGGCCTCGGACGTGAAGTATTTGAGTTTGATTCAAAGTTTGCTGTTGGCGTGACTCAGCTTGCTGTTATAGATGAATTGAAACAAACTGCTGAGAAATTTGTCCCAGATAGACTGTCACCTATCACCATTTTATACAAAACAGAAAGCCACCAACCAAGATTTGCATATCCGCCTGAAACGCCGACAGGATATAAGATAGAAAACAACATCAGCTACACAGTTGGATTTATTGACACATGTTTACCAACATTTACAGGTTTATCTATATTACACGACGGAGTAATGGTTTTGTGTGATAATTGCCGTTGTCAAAATTGTGGTCATCTTTGTTTATTTAACACTTACGATGAAACGAAACAAACATTCAAAATGCGCCATCCTTTCCAACCTTTTTGTGCAACATTCATCAATGGGAAAAACATAGCAGTCACAATACCAACAGATAAGACCATATCTGTCGTATCCACGGGGTTAGAAATGAGTAGAAAAAAATCCTTAAAAACAAAGTATACTCCAAAGTCCGTTGTCGCTCTGAAGAACGGAACCGTTGCCATCAGTTGGGCCGATCCTCCAGGATTTAGCATATCAGATATAAGTGGTACTTCTGTAGAAGACAAGAGTTACTTCTCACAAGACAGTGAGCGGAGAACATTCAAATGCTTTGATTACATGGCTGTTGACGAAAAGAGAGAGCATGTTATACAGCCATGTATAAAGGACAAAGCGGTGTACTGCTTTGACTTTTCTGCAAAGCCAGTCTTTAAGTACACCAATGGGATTAAAGAACCAAAAGGAGTAGCGGTAAATATAAGGGATGGAAGTGTGTTTGTATGTGATCGAGCTGGCGATAGCATTCACCAACTTTCATCGGCAGGAGTTGCTGTGACGATCATTAGACACTTTTTTTTGTCAAAACCGCTTGCCATTTGTTTTGACAAGAAAAGGAATAGTTTTTGGGTGTCACGCAGAAATCCATACGATAAAGTCACATGTTGTAAACTACAAATTGATTCAAAGTAGACTATTTTTTTTCCATGTTTGATGCAGATGGAGATTATGGCGTTAGTATAATCTCAAATGATCAAATAATATATTGAAAAGGACGAGTAGACCACATCTGCCAATCAGGGACATGAAATTCATTAAATGAGACAACTGTCAAATGAATAACGTCTTAAATTCTGAAGGGAGGTGATCCCCCGAAAGCAAAAATTGCAACACAAAAAGAGAAAATTGCAGACTCGGTTTTATTGAGTCTGTTCATGAGCAGTAATTGAAAGTGCAACACTGCTCACGCCCCCTAGCACCCGCTTAAGCGGTATTCAATTTTCAGAACAAGAAGTATAAACCCTTATTACACTATTCGCTAAATAACTCGCATTTGCAAACAGCTTAGATACAGATGAGATGCCGAGTCACACATCTGGGCCCCTGCTTATAAAGCTTTTAGTTGAGTCTGAGTTTCGTTCTCAAACTTCTCAAAGGCTCAAATCTGACCAATCAAAACCTTGAGAACGAACTCAGACTCAACTAAACGTTTTATAAGCATGGACCCAGGATCCAATCTATTTGACACTCGGTCAATAGTGTCTTAGAGTTTAATCGAATCGAAGCGGAATTATGTTGCTATATTTTCTGATGACGTCCTTCGGAATCATTAGTTTTGATGTTATTAGTTTGAAAATTTAATACTGCTTAAGCTGGTGCTAGGGGGCGTGAGTAGTGTTGCCCTTTTAATTACTACTCATGAACAGACTCAATAAAACCGAGTCTGCATTATTCTCGTTTTGCATTTCTACTATTGCTTTCGAAGGATCACCCATTTTCAGAATATGGGTGGAAAATTGCAACAGAGCATGTAGGCAATATACTAAATACCAACCTAGCGATATTGTATATTCCAGCTTTACAAATGAATACATTACTATATATATATATATATTTACTCTACAGTTTAGTGAACATATTCAAAATGTCATCTATTGTCAACTGAATTCAAAGTTTACCGCTGGCGGACGTTATAAAATCATAAATTGTATTCGGGGGGATTTTTTGGTATCGTTAACTCGTTCAGTGGCGAATCTGTCATTACCTACAAACACTTCGACTATTAGATGGATGTATCATCATGATCCAAATTATTTTTAGCTCACCTGGCACAAAGTGCCAGGTGAGGTATTGTGAGGGGGCAGTGTCCGGCGTCCGTCGTCGTGCGGTGTGCGTCGTGCGTCGTGCATATGTGCGTCGTGCGTATGTGCGTCGTGCATCGTCAACAATTTACTTAAACATCTTCTTCTCTGAAACCATAAGGGCTAGACCTTTGATATTTGGTATGTTGCATCATCTAATGGTCCTCTACAAAGATTGTTCAAATTATGACCCCCGGACTTAAAATGGCCCCGCCCCAGGGCTTATCAGTTTTTCATTGGAAAATCTTTAAAAATCTTCTCCTCTGAAACGGTAAGGCCTAGACCTTTGATATTTGGTATGTAGCATCATCTAATAGTCCTCTACAAAGATTGTTCAAATTATGACCCCCGGATTAAAAATGGCCCCGCCCCGGGGCTTATCAGTTTTTCATAGGATTTTTTTTCAAAAATCTTCTTCTCTGAAACCATAAGGCCTAGATCTTTGATATTTGGTATGCAGCATCATCTAATGGTCCTCTACAAAGATTGTTCAAATTATGACCCCCGGACCAAAAATGGCCCCGCCCCGGGGCTTATCAGTTTTTCATAGGAAAATCTTTAAAAATCTTCTCCTCTGAAACGGTAAGGCCTAGACCTTTGATATTTGGTATGTAGCATCATCTAATGGTCCTCTACAAAAATTGTTCAAATTATGACCCCTGGATTAAAAATGGCCCCACCCCGGGGCTTATCAGTTTTTCATAGGAATTTTGTTAAAAATCTTCTTCTCTGAAACCATAAGGCCTAGGTCTTTGATATTTGGTATGTAGCATTATCTAATGGTCGTCTAAAAAGATTGTTCGAATTATGACCCCCGGACCAAAAATGGCCCGCCCCGGGGCTTATCAGTTTTTCATAGGAATTTTTTTAAAAATCTTCTTCTCTGAAACAATAAGGCCTAGATCTTTGATATTTGGTATGCAGCATCATCTAATGGTCCTCTACAAAGATTGTTCAAATTATGACCCCCGGACCAAAAATGGCCCCGCCCCAGGGCTTATCAATTTTTCATAGGAAAATCTTTAAAAATCTTCTCCTCTGAAATGGTAAGGCCTAGACCTTTGATATTTGGTATGTAGCATCATCTAATGGTCCTCTACAAAAATTGTTCAAATTATGACCCCTGGATTAAAAATGGCCCCGCCCCGGGGCTTATCAGTTTTTCATAGGAAATTTTTTAAAAATCTTCTTCTCTGAAACTATAAGGCCTAGATCTTTGATATTTGGTATGTAGCATTATCTAATGGTCCTCTAAAAAGATTGTTCGAATTGTGACCCCCGGACCAAAAATGGCCCGCCCCGGGGCTTATCAGTTTTTCATAGGAAAATCTTTAAAAATCTTCTTCTATGAAACCGTACGGCCTAAACTTTTGATATTTGGTATGCAGCATCATCTAATGGCCCGCTACAAAGAATGTTCAAATCATGACTCCCGGACCAAAAATGGCCCCACCCAAGGGCTTATCAGTTTTTCATAGGAAAATCTTTAAAAATCTTTTTCTCTGAAGTCTTGAGGCCTAGACCTTTGATATTTAGTATGTAGCATCATCTAATGGCCTTCTACAAAGATTGTTCAAATTATGACCCCTGGATTAAAAATGGCCCCGCCCCGGGGTGTATCAGCTTTTCATAGAAAAATATTTAGAATTCCTCTTCTCTGAAACTCTCTAAGTCTTTAGTAACCAGGTGAGCGATTTAGGGCCATCATGGCCCTCTTGTTTTATTTGTTATAATTATTTAACCCATTCCCGCATGGACTATTTTTAGCTCACCAGAGCACAAAGTGCTCAGGGTGAGCTTTTGTGATTGCCTGATGTCCGTCGTCCGTCGGCGTGCGTCGTCCGTCGTGCGTCGTCAGTCGTCAACAATTTGAACCTTTAAAAATCTTCTCCTCTGAATCTACAGGGTTCTCAGCTTTAATCTTTGGCACATAGTATCATCTTTAAGTCCTCTACAAAAGTTATATAAATTATGGCCCTGGGTCAAAATTGGCCCCGCCCAAGGGGTGCCTTGTTTTCAAAAGAAACATATAGTAAAACTTTGAAAATCTTCTCCTCTGAAACCAGAAGGTTCTCAGCTTTCATATTTGGCATATAGCATCATGTTCAGGTCCTCTACATAAGTTTTATAAATTATGGCCCTGGGGTCAAAATTGGCCCCGCCCCAGGGATGGGCAGTTTTCATTAGAAACAAATAGTGAACTCTTTGAAAATCTTCTTCTCTGAAACTGGAAGGCTCTCCGCTTTCATATTTGGCACATAGCATTATGTTCAGGTCCTCTACAAAAGTTATATAAATTATGGCTCTGGGGTCAAAATTGGCCCCGCCCCAGGGGTAGGCAGTTTTCAATAGAAACAAATATTGAAATCCTTGAAAATCTTCTTCTCTGAAACTGGAAGGCTCTCAGCTTTCATATCTGACACAAAGCATCATGTTCAGGTCCTCTACAAAAGTTATATAAATTATGACCCTGGGGTCAAAATTGGCCCCGCCCCAGGGGTGGGCAGTTTTCAATAGAAACAAATAGTGAAATCTTTGAAAATCTTCTCCTCTGAAACTGGAATGATCTCAGCTTTCATATTTGGCACAAAGCATCATGTTCAGGTCCTCTACAAAAATTATATAAATTATGCCCCTGGGGTCAATATTGGCCCCGCCCCAGGGGTGGTCAGTTTTCAATAGAAACAAATAGTGAAATCTTTGAAAATCTTCTTATCTGAAACTAGAAGGCTCTCAGCTTTCATATTTGGCACATAGCATCATGTTCAGGTCCTCAACAAAAGTTATATAAAATATGACCACGGGGTCAGAATTGGCCCCGCCCCAGGGTAGGACAGTTTTCAATAGAAATAAATAGTGAAATCTTTGAAAATATTCTTCTCTGAAACTGGAAGGCTCTCAGCTTTGATATGTGGCACAGAGCATCATGTTCAGGTTCTCTTCAAAACTTATATAAATAATGGCCCCGGGGTCAAAATTGGACCAGCCCCAGGGGTGGGCAGTTTTCAATAGAAACAAATAGTGAAATCTTTGAATATCTTCTTCTCTGAAACTGAGAGGTTCTCAGCTTTCATACTTTGCACATAGCATCATGTTCAGGTCCTCTTCCAAAGTTATATAAATTATACACCTTGGGTAAAAATTAGCCCCGCCCCAGGGGTAGCCAGTTTTCAATAGAAACATATAGTGAAAACTTTGAAAATCTTTTTCTCTGAAACTGGAAGGTTCTTAGCTTTCATATTTGGCACATAGCATCATGTTCAGGTCCTCTACAAAAATTATTTAAATTGTGCCTCTTGGGTCAAAATTAGCCCCGCCCCAGGGCAGGCTAGTTTTCTATAGAAACATATAGTTAAAACTTTGAAAATCTTCTTCTCTGATTGTCTGGTGAGCGCTTCAGGGCCATTCTGGCCCTCTTGTTAGATACAACGTCTTTGAATAAATCTACCGAAAAGGAGCATTAACTAGAGAAAAGGACAATTTTATATTTTTGTAGTTTGAAACCATTGTGATAAATAGAGCATTTGCTCCTGTAGGAGCAAATGCTCTATTTATCACAATGGTTTCACAAAGTGACTTCTACAGAGTCGTCAAAAGTCGTCAATATGAGGGAATGGGTTAAACAAAAATGAAAAAGAAATGAAGAATGCAATTTGTAGCCTATGACATAGTTTGAAAACGGCAAATTTTGGCATGAAAAGAGTCCAGCCTGTTTGCCGTGTTTGGCATGGTTACGGCCTAAACAAGACTGCAGTGCAGGTATTTTGAAATGGTCATTTACGGCTTTTGCATGACATCTGACAACTAAAATCTCACGGTAGGCCTAGACTGCACTTAAGTTAACTGACATGTCTTTTGAACATGGCTCATAAATCTCATACATATTCAACTACATAAGGACATCTTTATGACAGAGGATCCTGACAATATGAATTATACTAACATAGGACCTTTTGCCAACAAACTTCAACACTGTATCCGCTTAACCCATTTGGGCCCAGTGGAATTTTATGTATGGATTTGTCCATTTTTATCTAAGGGGTGCTTGGCCTAAATTTTCAATTTCGTTTTGTTTTATATTGAAATTCCTATCAGCAAACAGTGTAGACTCTGATCAGACGCCGCACTATGCGGCGTCTGATCAGAGTCTACACTGTTTGCCTATGTCCCATATATGTATCCGCTTATTTTTTTTGTTGTTAAACAAGTTGAATGTGGGAAACCAGTTAACTGGCATTTACAAACAATCTAGACATAGATCAGAGGGTTCCCATAGGAACCATATAATCAGGGTCTGCACTATGTGCAGTTCACAAATAGTTTCAACGATATTTAACGATATTCAACGATACTCTTATCATACCATATCGATCCTGCTGTTCATCCTGTCACTTTGAAATTATTTCATTCTCCCATAGGCTATTTTTAGACCGTACCTGTTTGAATAAATCTACTGAAAAGGAGTATTTATTACAGAAAAAGAACAAATTAGAATTGTGTAGTGTTGAAACCATTGTGATAAATAAATTTATCACAATGGTTTCAAGAAGTGACTTTAACATAGACGCAATAGTGCTCCACGTATTGCTTTACAGAAGTAAACCTGTACAAAAAATATGGTATAACTATCCATTTAGGAGAAACTCAGTGAAGACATGTATTATGTAATATGTATGCAGATAATAATTATTTTTACATCATACCCTGTTAAAACACATGTTATAGTAATGTTTGCATACATGTGTATATTTGTATGTCAACTTCGGATATCTGTACTATTTCATTTTTGTCGTACCCTTTATTACTTTTCTACAGTTACTCTGTTTGCAGCTCAATCATTGAGTACACTAGCGATAGGTGGATACAGTATGTTCAATTAAATGTTTTTTTGTTATACATGCACTTTACCACTGTATTTGCTGTCGCGGTTGTTGTAGATTAGTCGGAGAGGGGATACGTTTATTTACACTGTTTGTCTTTTAGGATGGAGATGGAATAAGGGTGAGGTTGGGCGCCCATAAACCGGTTTAAACCCCCGGTGACTTTTGTCACTGACCGTTCCAAGGCGGTACTTCCATCTTCCTCCTATTGAATGTTTGTTTTGTCTTTGTGCGTCTCTTGTTGTTTTTTCTACCCATGTACATTTGCTGTTTCCTTGTGTTGCTGTTCGGGCGAGTGTTTGTTCTGTATGTGGTATTTCCTGCATGACTCATTTTTGTACTTTTGCTAGTTAATTTCCCCCACCTCGGCACATGCACACTGCCTCAGGTAAGAACAAGTATGGAACATTACGTTTTTTACTGGCAATTTTGGGAAATGCATTTTAGTAACGGTGATGTTTTTCAAGAATAGCTCCTTTATCTCTCCATCAATTCCTATACTGTGAACACTCTTTAGAATAATCTCTTCGAGACGATTCTATAGAGTGGTCACAGTGTAGGGTTTGGTGGAGAAATGACGATTTTAGTTTTTCGGTACGCATCTTTATCTGTAGCTCCGAGGATTGAAAATTAACGGACCCGTGTGGACTCCAGAAAAAGGCCTGTAAGATAATAAGCGCCTGTATCTAGTTATAATAATGTATACAGAATGTGTTTGTTTGATTTTGTAAATATCCACTACGGAGTAAAGTATCCATTAATATGTTGCAAAAAATATAATACAGTAAAATCTCGTTAATTGAAAAACTCACAAAAGTATCATCACCTTTTATAAGGCAGATGACAGCTTCTTACAGGGTGAAAGTTATGCAGAAAGCCCCCCCCCCGGATCTTTCTGCCTCAAATACCCCAACTTTTGTTGTATATTAAAAGTCGAATTATCGAGATGTACTATTATCTCAAATCTTCTTTATTAAACATTCAAATTAACCCATTACCTGATAGGCTATTTTTAGATGCAAACTCTTTGAATAAAGCTATCAAAAAGGAGCACGAACTAGAGAAAAGGAAAAGTTTAGTATTTTGTAGTTTGAAACCATTGTGATAAATAGAACATTTGCTCCTATAGGAGCAAATGCTCTATTTATCACAATGGTTTCACAAAGTGACTTTTACAGAGTCGCCAAAAGTCGTCAATATGAGGGAATGGGTTAAGGAGGTTTTACTGTATACATGTATTCTATTACGTGTAAATTAAATGTGTCCAGAGGGACATAGGCTATCTAAATATTGATCTATAACCCGTTACTCCATAAATATTATAACATTAACCCTCGCTTGCTATTCGCGTCAATATACCTACCTGTAAATAGTGAAGACCCAGATGAGACAGCTCCTGCAGGAGCTGTCTCATCAGGGTCTGCACTATTTACAAGTTGATTGTGCAACCAGTGCGCTCCACAGCAGTAATTGCACAGCGAAATACTTGTACACAGTGAAGATATATGTAATTAGATGACAGGGCATGGGTAAAGAAGGAGAAATGTATTTTAAAATTCAGCAAGCGAAGGGTTAACATTTTACCTGGTAGAGACACCTTTTAACATCGCTGCGAACAGAGTAGACCCAGATCGGACAGTTTCTATAGCAACCGTCTAAACAGAGTCTGCTGTTTGTTTGTGAAATTACAAATATATATATATATATAGATCTGATTCTACCATTTCTGTAATGACACAAATTTCTTGTGTTTATTTACCAGTATGAGAATTCATCAAATGATATTCATGATGTCATGGAGTAAAGCGTTAAGACATATTATTTCAGGAACTTTCTCTATTATTATTCGGTCTTTAAATATTTTGTTGTTGCGTATTGTCGTCTGCACTATTTTGCATCTGCTTCAAATTTCGTCTTTAATGTTTTGTTACAAAAAACGTAATAACAGTATTCACCCTTTTCCAGTTCTATGTTTATTTAAAATTTCAATACCTACTGAATATTCATGGACAAAATAGTTACATGTACATATAATGAAATATTGAAGGTGGACTATTGCAATCATTTTAGAAACTAAAGAAATATAACTTTCAAATTCCATTAGCAAACAGAGCAGACCCTGAGCAGACGGCTCCTCTAGGAGCCGTCTGATCTGGGTCTTCTCTGTTTGCAAATGCGCGGAAACACGTTTATATGAGGGAAAGGTTGTTTTCTGAAGAGACATCGAGTTACTTAGCGTCTTGTCTGCTGACCCGAAACTGTTTGCAAATGTAATCACAGGTTTGCCATGGACAGCAAAAGAGTTCAAAACACATCTGGCCATTTAACGCTTTCCTTCGTATAAACGTGTTTTCACGCATTTTAAAACAGAATAGACCCAGACCAGACGGCTTCTATAGCAGCCGTCAGACCAAGGTCTGCTCTATTTGCTAATTGAGTGTGAATCTGTTTCTTTACTTTCTAAAATGGCTACAATTTAGCACCTTACGAATTTTGTTATAACCAGGGCTTTTCTCTCTTAATTGGGTAGGGGCCTTGGCCTGCTGATTTTGGGAAGAATTATCGCTAAAATTGCTGCTTTGGGAAACAAAAAAGCTGGTGTAAGTTGAGATTTTTGGGAAAACTGCATGATTTTAAAGGAATTTTCAATTGGGAAGGGGCCTTTTACAGGTCTCTGTTATAGAAGGTGAAAAACCCCTGATAACTATTTTGTCCATGAATATTCAGTAGGTATCGAAATTTGGAATAAACACAGAACATGGAAAGGGTTAAGAACGACTTCTGTAAATACCCCAACCTACTATTTGGTTATAATGTTTGTACATAATGTTTTACTCCTCTTCATCTAAGTTATAGATATTGCAGAAGATATTGCTTGGACGCTTTTGTTGATATCGAAACACAAACAGTGTGTCAAGCAGTTAAGATCAGTTTCAGTTTCTCGGTGCCTCACCTGGATCCAGAGACATGTTATCACGAATTCTCACGAATAGTAGATCCAGATCAGACGGCTCCTACAGGAGCTGTCTGATCTGAATCTGCTCTATTTGCTAATTTGGAATAAACATAGAACAGGGAAAGGGTTAAGGGCGACTTCTGTAAATCCCCCACCTACTATTTGCCTATAATGTTTGTACAGAATGTTTAACCCCTCTCCATCTAAGTTATTGATATTGAAGAAGATAATGTCTGGACTCTTTTGTAGATATCAAAACATAAACAAGATATCAAACAGTAACAGTTTATCGATGTCTCATCAGGATCCATGCTTATAAAGCTTTTTAGTTGAGTCTGAGTTCGTTCTAAAGCTTGGTCAGATTTGAGTTCTCAAGCTCTCAAAAACTTGAGAACAAACTCAGACTCAACTAAAAGTTTTATAAGCATCGACCCAGGATCCAGACAAAGGTGATAACGAATTCTCCAATGACTGCAAATATGTTAAACATTTTTATATGTATTCAATGAGATATAACTCGTCTAGAGCATTACATTTCATACGCGTAAGTAACCACTTAACACGTGTTAATTGTGTGTACATAAATATTGTGACTTGTACATGTATATACATGTAAAACTCTCTTAACTGGAATCTTAGTAAAGAAGAATAAGAATCCTTTTAGGCAGGTGGTTGTTTCAAGGAGGCTGAAAGGCGTGCAGGAATATTCTACAGGAGCTTTCTGCGTTACTTTCTTCATGCATTAAGCTACCAACTGTCTTATAGACCGGGTTGATACTAATTCGAAGGTCTGGTTTTGAGGGGGTTTACTGTAGTGTCATAACTATCCGTTAACCCTTTCCCTCATATAAACGTGTTTCACGCTTTTGCAAACAGAGTAGACCCAGATCAGACGGCTCCTAGAGGAGCCGTCTGATCAGGGTCTACTCTGTTTGCTAATATAATTTAATAGGCTGTTTCTTTGCTTTCTAAAATGTCTGCAATGTTACACCTTCCATATTTCTTTATAACTATTTTGTTAATGAATATGCAGTAGGTATTGAAAGCTGGACTAAATACAGAACGGGGAAAGGGTTAAATAATACCCCAATATTATAATTCCTGCGTACAGAATATAATGACTCATGTAGTTTTGTTATTATACAATATGGAGTGTGCGCAGCATATAATATAACAACTATTGTTGTAAATATTCGCCAGCGAGTACAACACAACCTGTCACTTGGTGCAAATAATGCCACGTGTATAGAAGAATGTGTTGTATGTAACATGTTTGGATAAGAATGACAGTTGATAAAGTCAGATGTAGTTTTGTAACTATTCGCTTCCGTTGTTGTGATAGAGTGTAAGGACTACATAACGCCACATGTACAAAAATGTACTTATGTTGTAATTCACACCTTGGTTGCGATAGAGTTTAAGACGAGTAACACCACATGTACTTTTTGTAGCTATTCCAACTAAGTTGTGATAGAGTGTAAATGCGGCATATAACGTCACGTGTACTTTTGTAGTTATTTGTACGGTTGTACCATTTGCACCTTATTGGTGAAAGAGTGTAAGGACGGCATAACGTCACATGTGATTTTGCAGTTATTCGCACCTTAGTCGTGATAGTGAGTAAGAACGAAATAACGTCAAATGAACGAGTGTGCCTATTCGCTTCTTTGTTGTGATGGAGTGTAATGACGACATGACGTCACATGTACTTTTGTAACTATTCAATATGCCATCGGGAGTAAAGCCCTCTTTGTACCCCTTTAGCGATGACAACATGTACAGAACTGTTTCTATGTTGCTTGTAATTGTTTTGTAATTATCAACTAGCGAGTAACACATATTACATTGTTTCATCATCGTTATATTTCGTTATAATTGTTATTCCGTTATACACTGCTTTTATGGATCACGTGATATGCAATGCTTACAATCATTGACCATTTCTCATTGCTAGAGAAGAGTTTTCATAGCAACTGTTTCTACGTGTTTTCAGTGCACCAAAGTTCCAACTAACAGTATGAAAATAATTAGTAGTGCAATAAGCAATAAGCTGTAATGTAAATAAACATGCATTTAGCAAATGTACACCAAAGTTCCAACTAACAGTATGAAAATAATTAGTAGTGCAATAAGCAATAAGCTGTAATGTAAATAAACATGCATTTAGCAAATGTACAGCCTCTTTAAAAATGGCACTGTTCAATGCCAGTAGTGCAAACATGCATTTAGCAATAAGCATTTCGCATTTGTCATTTACATCCATCATTCCCTAGCAATTTACGCAATTGGCCAAAAGCATTTCGCATTTTGTATTTAGCAATTAGCAAGACAGAATATATTTCCATAGTAGTCATATGTTGTTACACAAGTTGAGGTGTGATAGAATTTTACCTGCTATTAACCGTGTTGGATACTTGATAATTTCGATTGTTTCTGCAAATGAATTACACCGACACGGAATAAATGAAGAAACGTATCTCTGACTTTTGGCCACGATATGTGTACTGGCATTTGCAAACAGTGAAGATCCCTGGATTATAGGGAACCTAGATGACCCCTATAATCAGGGTCTTCACCGTTTCACATGTTAAAATATCTGGAACAATTTTACTCTTTGCACGCTAGCAATGAATTCTCGAGAACCGCTGCAAACAGTTTGAACCATGGCTCAAATCTGACCAATCAAAAGCTTTAGAACTCAAATCTGACCAATCACAAGCCTGAGAACGAAACTCAGACTCAAGTAAAAGCTTTATAAGCATGGACCCTGATGAGTAACTGGAGTCTCACCTGGGTCCATGCTTATAAAACTTTTAGTTGAGTCTGAGTTCGTTCTCAAGTTTTTCATTGGTCAGATTTGAGCCTTTGGCTTGAGAACTCAAATCTGACCAATCAAAAGCTTGAGAACGAAATCAGACTCAACTAAAAAGCTTTATTAGCATGGACCCAGGATCCAAACAGTTTGACACTTTGACTATATTTAAGAAAAGAAATGAGGACAAATTAACTTGGACACTGTCGTAGACGACACTATTTACAGGTGCTACAATTATTTAGCATACATAATTAAAACTTGTTTAAACTGTTAAATATGGAATGCCGGTCACCACATGTTACTTGCCACTTGCTAGTTGCTAATTGCTAATAGACACTTGTCGGTTGCTTCTTTACATTTGCTACTTGCTACTTGCCACTTACTATTGCTACTTGTTAGTTGCTACTTGTCAATGAATACTTGATGTTTTGGTTTATGTACCCAACTCAACACGAATTATGGACACGTTTAATAGAAATATGCATGTAGTTGGTAAATTAAACAGTTCATTATGGTTTAAATTGGTATTTTGCTTCCGGACGCTTCTCGACGCTAAGCGTCGCTTTTTAGGGAGACCGTTTCTGAGCGGTGTGTATGTATACTTTTCCTATTCATAAGTGGCATCAAGCAAGGGGGAAGTGGCAAGTAGCATGTCGTGACCGGCATTCCATATTAACTTAATACTGTAAGATCCAAAAGAAGTTGAATGGTCGTTCGTGTGTTTATTAAACATAATAAGAAAATGTGTTTTGCTGTATTTATATTTATTTCCATTGTTACCCTTATTTACTTGGTGTTCCAGAAACAATGTCGTCATTGGCACACTGACAATTATTTTTGCAAAAGGTTTGAATTAAGATAAAAAAGACGACACTAAAAGTACATGTATGAGTCATACAGGAAACACCGCATACAAAACACACACCCGCCCGAACAGCATCACGACGAAAAACAGTAAATGTACATGTATTTAAAAGACACAAAGAAACACACAAAGACATAACAAGCAATAGGGGGCGGGGAGATAGAAGTGCCGCCTTGGAACGGTCAGTGCCAAATGTCACTAGGGGTTTAAACCGGTTTAGGGGCGCCCAACCTCACACTTATTCCATCCCCTCCCTGAAAGACAAACAGTGTAAATGAACATATCCTCTCTCCGACTAATCTACAGCAACCGCGATGGCAAATACAGTGGTAAGGGGTATGTAAAACGAAAACATATTTATGTAAAACAAACTGTATCCACCTATCGCTGGTGTACTCAATCATTGAGCTGCAAACAGAGTAACTGTAGAAAAGTAATAAAGGGTACGACATTGTCACTCTATCACTCAAGTCATTGTTTTCATCCGCCACACATCACATGCACTCCATATCTACCAAACAGCTGGATGGATATTACTCAATAAGTCATTATCTCCAAATGGAAAAGTAGTACAGTGAAGTTGACGTATAGGCTCTAGGCCCATGGTCAACGTCACAAATGCATGTCATATGTTTAATTCCGACGTTATGTCCGCCACATATCACCAAACGCAACCCTTTACCTCATGAATATTAATTAAAGAAAAAATGACATCATGAATATCCATTAGCAGCATTTTTATAATAGTTTACAAATTCAGTCGTTTTATCATAACACGTAGTATTAAATCAAATATATATAATTTCATAAGAAAAATGGACTGAATCTGGTCAGACGTCTGCTGTATGAGCCGTCTGATGTGTGTCTATTCAGGCGTCTCTATCAGTTTAAGGGATAGGTGAAATATTGATCTTCCCAATACAACGGGTCCGTGTTTCAGCGGCTTAGATTCAATGTACTAGGTTGAAACAACGCACTTGTTCTCAGTTCCCTATCAATTATTCACGTCCCCAGATCTATTTACAGGAGTCATGATCCAGTAACCTAGATCAGATTCAAGATCATACTTCTGATGCCTTTATTTCCGTCTGATCCATATTTCTATACGGTTTAATTGATTTTCACATAAACAAACAAGGCATATCCTAATTAGAGGGCTTCTACAGTCATTCCTTGCAATCATGATAGGTTCTGAGGACAAGAATGATAGGGCTTGATTGCTGTCAATTACAGGGTCTACTTGCAGTCATGGTAGGACCTGCTGTCAGTCCTACTTTCAGTCATGGTAGGATCTACATGCAGTCAAGGTATGATCTGCTTGGAGTCAAGGTATGACCTATTTGTAGTCATGATAGGTTCTGCTTGGAGTAGGATCTTTTTGCAATCTTAGTAGGACTTGTTTGCAGTCATGGTAGATTCTTCTTGGAGTCGGAGTCGTGACAGACCATGTTTGCAGTTATGTAGGGTCTGCTATGTGTTTTGTAGTGTCTGCTTGTGGTCATGTCAGTGTCTGCTTGCAATCAACTCAAAATAGTTTTCACAATGGTGGCTGAGTGCGTGCCCTACTATCCGATTTGGGTTTATTTTACTTTCGTCAGACTCATCAAGATTACGTATCACTATAACACTTTGCTTATGAAATATCCATAAATATTCTTTATGTTTTGAATGAATATTATATAAATCGGCAGGTATCTTTATCATATTTAGACAATGTATTTGCCCAAACACTTTATTCATGTCACCGCCGGAAATATTCAGAAGGTCAGTATGCTACATGTAGAAAATGCAATAGATTTTAATGCGAACTAATTACATATAGGGCCCTACATGAACATTTTTGTACACCAATATCGTGTCACTAAAATGCATTTTTTACTCTGTTAGTACAACTAAACAGCAAAAATAAATCATTAAAAAATGTAAAGAGTTTCCTTTTTAGGGTTTCGGCTTTTGCCGAAATCCTTATAAAATGGATTGCGACTCAAACTATGGCGGAAAACCCTATTGCACGAGCGCTACCTAGCGGGAATCCCCCTAAGAGAATACGCGCATGTGCAGTGCTTGGCTTACAATCCGGTTCCGGAATCTTACAAAATATTTATAATGAAATATGGAAGGTGGATCCATTAGCAAACAGAGCAGACCCTGAATATATGGGAGCGAGCTGTCTGATCTGGGTCGAATCTATTTGCAGATGCATGAAAACAAGTTTATATGGGGAAATTAAGGGTTAAATGGACTTCTTCTGTTCTTTACGTCCTTTACAGTATAAAGGTTACAGCGCACTAGTGGTCAGTAGTGCAGGGCAACTGTTACATCATGCTAAAATCTCTAGAGGTCATACGCTTAACTCTTTGCACGCTAGCGGCGAAACTGTGATTACCTTTGCAAACAGTTTGGATCCAGATGAGAGGCCACATAATTCTGCGTCTCATCAGGATCCAAACTGTTTTTCATCTTGATCATATTTTTGCATAAAATGAAAGAAAGTTTATTGAAGAATTGAAGCAGACGTCAATTGTTGCAAACGAAACATCACTCAGCATTATAAGGATTAAGCAAGCTGTAGAGATCTGTAAAATCGTCTGCTTCAGGTTTGTCATCATTTGAATTTCTAAAAGATCAGTTTTAGGCATTTTGTCCTAAGGCAAAATTGTCACAAGTTGTAAACAGTTTAGATTTTGGTCAGACAGTTACTTGGTATTAGATCTGAATCCAAACAGGGTGTCCCACTTTGTTTAAGTAGCTTGGATGGTAGTATTAACAATTACTATTAAAAGGAAACATGGGTTTTTGTATCCTTTATATTATTAAAAAATCATTAAAATGAAAAGAAAGGAGAAAGGCAAACAAAATGAGACAAAGCACTTTCTTATTTTTTATTTTATATACATTTCATCATTTATTGATTTACGTGTCAGGCTTATAGTATCTTATAGTGTCTTATAGTATCTTATAGTAATGTATGTAATTTATTTCCAATTCATATCATTTATTTCTATGACGCCGGTTACTGATCAGGGTCTGTAGTGTTTACTACAGCACTAACTGTAATTTGCATGTATGACTATAATTTATTTTTAATTATATCATTTATTGATATACTTGTTACATGTATAATGCTGCAAATAGCAAAGACCCTGGCCAGTTGTGGTAACTGATCGGGGTATGTATTGTTTGCAGCACAGACTCACAAATTGACCCTGAACAGACTCACACTCGCAGTCTCCTCAGGAAGAAGTAAGAAAATACAACACAATCACACAAAAAGACACGGTATAGGCATGGATAAACTATTAAGGGTCTTTTCTGTTTGCAAAAGCACAGAAAGGCTTATTTTGCTCAGACAAATTGTACCCGATATGGAACCCTGAAATCGTCTTCACTCTATAATATAAAGTGAAACAATATTATGTGTCTAACAACCCATATACCAATGGGAGGTTTTACTTCAAATGTTCACCCATGATAAGCTGTCAACCTTAATGTGAAGATTTTCTTAAAGAATGTAATTATTGCTCTGACCATTTTACCAGAGTTATGGCACAAAGTGGCAAGTTGAGCTATTGGAATCGCACTGTGTGTGACATGTTCATAAAAAATTCTTTAAATGTCTTCGAAACTACAGACATGATTTTCAGAAAAATCTACAGCAAACAATCAATATAATAAATATATATTATGTCCGATTTAAATCCCAGATACACGACATGGAATAAAGCGCAGTTTCAAGACCACACATTTTGCGGCGGCGCCGTTTTTATACACTCATCCCGGAAACGAGGATTTTTTTGAGAGGGGTTGTGAACATGGGAGAATAACAGTGTATAATTTGACATTTAAACCAATGGCATCCTCGGATAGACCTTCGGAAGCACTTACTGGTGGCTTATGTCCTATTTGTCAGCAGAAATGTCGCGTTCCAAGATCGATACCAACGTGTGATCACGTATTTTGTGAGAATTGTTTATTTACTTTCGTTTTCGATTTGAAGGAAAGGGGTGAGATTGAGGCTACTTTCGAGTGTCCAATTTGTCGGAAACCCCATTCTCTTCCCGAGTCGGGACAGGTGACATTGGAATGGATAAAGACATTTCCTCTGACTAAAGAATATATGGAAATAAACCAACACAGTCCTCAAATTTCATCGGGAGACACGACTCCAATCAAACCCTGCGGGCCGTGTGGAAAAGCGAGCAGAGTTGTAGTTGGTAAGAAATATTGCATAGAATGTCAGGAATATCTCTGTGACAACTGTGTCACAACACACAGCCAATTCAAGCTACTAGAATGTCATAAGATAGTTGATGAATCCGAATGTGATGTTTTGGACTTATTTGCTAGCGCGGTGAATCAATACAATAAGTGTCCTAGCCACCCTGATAGAAATGTCGAACTATTTTGTAACGACACGGAGGAACTCATATGTATTATATGTGCGGTAACATCTCATAAAAGTTGCAATCAGGACATAGAAATCAAACAAATACAAACCGAAAGTAGAGTCGAAACGTTGAAAGGAACTATCACAAAAGCAAAAGAGCATTTAATGAAATTACAAAGCTTGTCAAACGAGAATAGCAAATTCGTAAACGGGCAGTTGGTAAAACTGGTTAAAGATGTTGAATCAGTTCGAGAAAAAGTCATCAGATCGCTTGACAATATTTTGGAGAATATTCTTGCCCGTAAAAAGCAGCTGAAAATTGAAATAGAAGACAAACATTTTGCAACTACAAAACGTTCTGAACAGCTTCACGGTGAGTACGAGAAGACACTAACCATTCTAGAAATGGTTATAAAACATGGTACTCAAACGGATATATTTGCTACCCTCGAGCATCTAGAAAAAGACAGTGATAGTCTCGGACTTGAAGTATTTGAGTTTGATTCAAAGTTTGCTGTTGGTGAGACTGAGCTTGCTGTTATAGATGAATTGAAGCAAATTGCAGAGAAACTTGATCCAGATGGACTACCACCTATCGCCATTTCATACAAAACAGAAAGCCACGAGCCAGGGTTTAGTGTGCCTCGTGTATCACCGACACCGTACCAGATAGAGAAAACTGATAGCTACAATATCAATATTATTAACTCATGTACGCCTACATTTACTTGTATATCTGATCTACACGACGGAGTAATGCTTTTGTGTGATAGCTGCACTTTTAAAGGTAACTGTGGTTATCTTTGTTTGTATAGCATTCGCGACGAAAAGAAACAGACATTCAAAATGCGTCAACCTTCTTGTGCGACATTCATCGATGGGAAAAACATAGCAGTGACAATACCAACAGATAAAACTATATCTATCGTATCCACGTGGTTAGGAATGAGTGAAGAAAAATCTTTAAAAACAAAGTATACCCCGAAAACAGTCGTTACTCTGAAGAACAAAACCGTGGCCATCAGTTGGGCCGATCCACCTGGACTTAGCATATCAGATATAAGTGGTACTACTGTAGAAGACAAGAGTTACTTCTCACAAGACAGCGAGGGGAGAAAGTTCAACTACTTTGATTATATGGCTGTTGACGAAAGGAGGGAGCATTTTATACAGCCATGTATAAAGGACAAAGCGGTGTACTGCTTTGACTTTTCTGCAAAGCCAGTCTTTAAATACACCAATGGGATTAAAGAACCAAAAGGAGTAGCGGTAAATATGAGAGATGGAAGTGTGTTTGTATGTGATATAAATAACAGTAGCATTCACCAAGTTTCATCAACAGGAGTTGCTGTGACGGTCATTAGACACGAATATTTGTCCAAGCCACTTGCCATTTGTTTTGACAAGCAAAGGAACAGTGTTTGGGTGTCGGAGTATACATCTCCATATGATAAAGTCACGTGTTATTTACAAACTGTATTCAAAGAAGACTAGTTTGTTTCCAAGTTTGATTCATATGACGTTAGTTTTATTTTCTGGTCCTTCGGGATCATTAGTTTTGGTGTAAGTAGTGTTGAGTATTGAATAATGCTTAGATCTGTGCTTTGGGGCATGAGTAGTGTTGCACTTTTAATTACTACTCATGAACAGACTCTGCTATTTTATCTTTTCGCATTGCTACTTTTGCTTTGAAGGATCTCCAACTTTCAGAATTAGAACAATATGAAATATACAAAAAAATTACCCTGTAATATTCATGTAAAAATAATCACATCATTTGTATTAATTAGATTATTCTTTATAATGGCACACGAACACAAGACATGCACAAACAGAACCAGATCTACGTTATATCATAGGCAAATAGAGCAGATCCTGATATGAGCCATCTGATATGTGTCTACCCTGTTTGCAAAGGCATTTATATGAAGGAAAGGGTAATGTAGTGAAAAAAAGAGTGTACAGTACTTGGGACATAAGATTCATTATATAAGACATTATGTAAGACACTTGCCAAATACGATGAATATCTTCTACAACAATTATTGCAGCTATTCGTTACATAGCTTGCATTTACAAACAGCTTAGACATAGATTAGACACCGGATACCTTTCCATCTCCTCAGGATACAAGCTGATGCAGGATACAGGATGGGAACTATTTGTCGCTCGGTCAATACTTTCTCAAAAAGCACACTCGAGTCGGGAGTTTATCAATACTGCAACAGATATAAATGTCAGCACTTTTTCTTTTAGTAGAAACACACATATCGAATAAAATGAATATCGAGATTAATAGACTTGTTAGGCGCAAATATTAATAGACTTATAACATATGTAAACTGATAGACTTGTAACAAATAAAGCCTAATAGAGTTATAAAATGCAAAGACTGCTAGATTTAAAACTGACTTATAGACTTATAACACACATTGACCGATAGACTTTCATATTTGTTTATAGCTCATACACTGAGCTAATAGACTAAACACACATATTAAACTATCAGGCGTATAAAACATAGATACCAATAGATCTGAACCACACGAGACTAACAGACTGGTAGGCAGAGCTGTACTTAAAGACAGAAGAGTGTTATACGATCACTTGCATTTTATTATGTAATCAATATATCAAATTACAGGTATCAATAATGTATATTACAACTTTACAGGTCAACATTCAGTGAACATATATTCAAAATGTCATGTATTGCCATCTTAATTCAAAGTTTACCACTATAGGGCATAACTTGTCTTCAGCGAATTTCATGCATTAGGTATTCTTAAAACTTTCAAAGGGCGGGTCTGTGACTACCTATGTGCCAAGTAATCGCTTTGTCATCAGGATCCAAGCTGTTTGTTACTGACACTATTGTTGTTATAGGATATTTTGTCATAGCAGAACCACTAGAATCATGTTTGCATCATTTCATAAGCATACAGATCAAATCCGGATCAGACGGTTCTTACAGTAACCTTCTCATCTGAGTCTATTATTGTAACGTGTTAAAGGATAATACTTTACCAACGTTAAATGTTTACAAATACAAAGTGTAAATAAAGGTTCCAGTATACAACTGATCGTCGCCGGCATATGACCTGTAAATGCATTCAGCATTCAACAGGCCCGAAAGTGATCTAAACCTGCTCCGTTCACAAGCTCAGAGTTGAAGTAAAAATAAGAAAGTTGTATTTTACAAACTACAGTGGCTTCATTGTTTTCATATTGTTAGTTAGATGCATTGAGAAGATATAACATCGAAACAGTTGCTATGAAAACACGTTTCTAGAAATGACAGATCGTAATTTAAACAAGAATAAAATCGATAGCCTGCGACATTGTTTTAAAACCATAAAATTCGGCAGCGAAAGAGTCCAGCCTGTTTAGCATGGTTACAGCTTAAGCTTGGCTACAGTTCTGGCTTAACGGCCATTTACGGCTTTTGCACGACATGCAATAATAATTCATCTAACTGATATTCACATTGTCATTATTTTTACATAACTATTCATTAAGCAACAACTTCCAATTTATTTATATACCATGTCACCAGATAAGGGCTATTGCAACATAGCGAACAGTATCATTAGTATTTTACTCAATTCTCCATAAATATACCATTGCAAACAGAGTAGACCCAGATCAGACGGCTCCTATAGGAGCCGTTGGATCAGGGTCTGCCCTGCTTGCTTATTGGATACTATTGATTGACTTTACAGTTAAAAATAATTAGTATTCATGACGACATTGCAAACAGAGTAAACACAGATCAGACGGCTCCTAGAGGAGCCGTCTGGTCAGGGTCTGCTCTGTTTGCTAATAGAATTTGGTAGATTTATTTCTCACATACCTTCCCTTATCTCCGAGTTAGAACAACGGGTTAAGATTCCCTTATCTATAGCACGTGTAAGATCACTTTAGAACGTATATGACGTGATCCATCATATATGACGTCAAACCATGGAAACCGATTTATACATGTCATTTAAACGGCGAAAATACACTTTTTGTTATGTGAGAAAAAGAATCTGATGCTCGTTGTCTTTTAAGATCACATGTTCCTTAACTCACCTAAAAATGTTAGTAAGTTCGCCAAGGCTCGCTTAATGACATTTTCTAAGGCTCGTTTAGGAACATGTGATCTTAAAAGACAACTCGCGACGGATCCTCTATTTCTTTGCTTTCTAAAATGTCTACAATGTTCCAGTTTCCATATTTCTTTATAACTATTTTGTTAATGACAATTCAGTAGGTATTGAAATCTGGAATAAACGTAGAACAGTGAAAGGGTTAAATAACTACAAATGGAGTTATGGGCTAAACAGCTACCATACCTGCTCCTATAGAAACCTAATAAACTATGTTTATTCAGTAGGTGCTCGCTTAAGAGAGGTACGTCTGTATATATTTAGGATAATATTCAAATATTTCATTGCATTCCATCCATCTAATTGTAATAAACACTTTCTTAAGCGACCATCAATAATCGGTCTATGTTTGTGTATTTAAGGCAGGTGGTAACTTTATGAAGGATAAATGGAGCTTTCTGTATTACTTTTGCCCTGCATTAAGCAACCATTTGCATTTAAGATTCCTTTGTTCAGCCAGTTAAAGGTCCCTTAAGAAGGTACTTTTATGAATTGATTCCTTAACATGCTTTGTTAATAGACATGGGTCAAACAGTGCAAATGGATATTGTAGCATAATGCATCCTTAACCCATTACCTCATTGGCTATTTTAAGATACAACCTCTCTGAATAAATCTACCGAAAAGGAGCATTAACTAGAGAAAAGGAAACTTTTAGAATTTTGTAATAAGAAACCATTGTGATAAATAGAGCATTAGCTCCTAAAGGAGCAAATGCTCTATTTATCACAATGGTTTCATAAAATGACTTTTACAGAGTCGTCAAAAGTCGTCAATATGAGGGAATGAGTTAACCATACAGCGTGGATCCAGATGGGTCTCCAGGTAACCTGTCGGTGTTTCATCAGGATCCAAACTGTTTGACACTTAGTCAAAAGTTTCCTAAAACTTTAATCGAATCGGAAATAGTCAAAATTGAACCACTTACAGTGGGATAAGGGTTAACATTTTTTCTTGCTGTGAAAAGTGTTGTTCGTGTCAGAGATCAAAATAAGATGCGTAAATTAAAACATTTTCAGGAATAATTTCTGGAATCTCTCCAACCCTATGTTGTGACCACTCTTTAGATTCAGCTCGAAGAGACGGTTCTAAAGAATGGTCACATCATAGGGTTTGGTGGAGAAATGATGATTTTAGTATCTGAGTACGCACCTTTATATGTTGCTCCATAACGTGTTATATATCTGATCCTTGGTCGACGATAGGCGTTTGATTTATGGATTCTATATAATTATAGGTACGTCACAGAGGACCAGATATGACGTGTACTTCAAAATAATTTCAAGACCATCTCCCTTATATCTTCACTAAATCCTATTGTTGTGGCCACTATTTGGAATCGTTTCTTCGAGACACATATATTAACGACACAGGAGTTTGAGGAGAAATTACCAGTTTAGTAATTGAATGCGCACGTTTATCTGTTGCTCTGAGTCCTCATTGATGGAGCAACATAAGTACTTCGGCATTGTTTCTTTTGAATGATACTTTGTTTTGCTTAATGAAATGTGACGACATTCAATATAAAGAATTTGATAATATAGTATACATTCTTATTATATACGTATACTTATGAGTTGTATATGTAATTGTGATTTTAATGCATAAAAATGCATTCTTATCTATGCTTAACAAGCCATTAAGTTCAAGCTATCATAATAAGAAATTTGAATAAATCAATATTTGTTATTTTGAGCATGTTGTTGCGAAATATTGTTTGCAGTTACAAGCAATGTAGATCCAGACGATATGCCGAATTACTCAGGGCTTCATCTGGATCCAGACTGTTTTAACTCTTTTAGTGCCAACTTTAAAAGTGTCGTCTGCAATAATAACTTCATATTAAATATATTTCTAACTAAATAATAAAGGTATATTAGTAAAACATTTGTTTTTAAAACCCTGTATGCTTGGGCTGAAATAATACAGAAAACAGTGGAGTCCCAGGTCAGACGCCGTCTTGAAAAGGCGGCATCTGACCTGGGACTGCACCGTTTAAAATGGTGCCAACAGGCAACATGGGCGCCGAAGGAGTTATTCACTTGTTTTGATGATACATAGAAATAATATCAATACTTTAAAAGATGATTCAGGTGAAGGTGAAAATTGAAATAATTTGATAAAATATCGCATGTATACGTATTATGTATGTTCTTGTTGACGTGCACATTACTAACAGAAACATGTGTAAAATACGGTTTGTAGTAATTGCCTTACACATGAATAAAATACCGTTTATACCTGTTAACTTACGCATGTGTAAAACACTCTATGTACGTTTTAACTTACACATGTGTAAAATACCGTATGTTTTTGTTAACTGACGCATGTGTAAAATAATGTATGTTCTTGATAATTTATGCATATGTAAAAAACTTCAAGTACCACATGTACTTGTTATCATATCATATGTAAACACCGTATGTACTGGTTAAGTTACACCTATGTAAAATACCGTATGTACGTGTTAACCTACGCATGTGTAAAAAACGTATAGACTTGTTAATTTACACATGTGTAAAACACTGCATGTACTTGTTAAACATGTGTAAAACACACCATGTACTTGTTAATTTACGCATGTGTAAAACACTGCATGTACTTGTTAATTTAGGCATGTGTAAAATACTATACTGTTTGTACTTGTTAACTTGTGCATGTGTAAAGCACTGCATGTACTTGTTTTACTTGTTAACTTGTGCATGTGTAAAGCACTGCGTGTACTTGTTAACTTGTACATGTGTAAAGCACTGCATGTACTTGTTAACTTACAAATGTGTAAAGCACTGCATGTTCTTGTTAACTTGTGCATGTGTCAAACACTGCATGTACTTGTTAACTTACACATGTGTAAAGCACTGCATGTACTTGTTAATTTAGGCATGTGTAAAATACTATACTGTATGTAGGTCCTACTTCTTAACTTGTGCATGTGTAAAATACTGTATGTACTTGTTAACGTGTGCATGTGTAGAATACTGTATGTACTTGTTAACTTTTACATGTGTAAAATACTTTATGTACTTGTTAACTTGTACATGTGTAAAATACTTTATTTACTTGTTAACTTTTACATGCGTAAAATACTGCATGTGCTTGTAAACTCATTCTCTCCTAGGCTATTTTAGACCCAACGTCTTTGAAGGTATCTACCGAAAAGGAGCATTAACTAGAGGAAAGGAAAAAAATAGAATTTTGTAGTATGAAAGCATTGTAATAAATAGAGCATTTGCTCCATAACCATTGTGATAAATAGGGCATTTGCTCCTATAGGAGCAAATGTTCTATTTATCACAGTGCGTTCATAAAGTGACTTTTATAGATGAGCAAAAATGCGTCACTAGGGGATGTGTTAACTTATATATGTGTAAAATACTGTATGTACTTTCTTTATCTTTTTAATGAATCTTAGTGCATAATAGATTGTATCTGATCAGCCGTCGATTTTCTCTTTGCCTGATCTTGATCAGGCTGTCTGCCAAAACTCCTTTAGATCTTTATATGCCCAGAAGGAATGTAACTGTACTCTCCTGAATTTGTAGTACATTTTGTTTCGTTCATTTTGGAGTTACTTCGTCATTTAGTTCTTACTGAGCTGTAAATATTGTAAATATTGTGATGAGCTCAAAGCTTGAACTGCCGTAAGTTAACTTACATTCGAGGTCATTAATGCTTTCGAGAAGTTATTGAATGAACGTCAGACGAGTTGGACACTGATAAGTAGCAGATGAACTCCGCGCCTCATCTGGATCCAAACTGTTTGGAAATGCGAGCCAGGTGGCAGAATAACAGTTCATAATCATTATTTAAATGACAAATCATCTGTGTCCTTATATATGCTGCTTGACGTTTGTCTTGTTCAGGATCTGAGATTATCAAACTTTAGCCCGCTATCTGACTGAGTTATCTTTTGATGCATTTGCAAACCGAGAAGACCCAGACCAGACTGCTCCTTCTGGAACTGTCTGATCAGAATCTGCTCTGTTTGCTTATTGAATAACAAATATCTGGTTCTTAAGTTTCTGCCTAAATATTTCGATCACTTGGTGCAAAACTATTCTAACTCCTTCACAAAGTCAAGGAGTTAGAATAGTTTTGCACCAAGCCCTCGATTTCTGTTATGCGTTTTATAAAATTATTATAATAGATATTCATGATGTCATTATCTTTACATGAATATTCATAAAGCCAACTCTGTTCTAAGGTAATGAGTTTGAATCTCAGCTCCTCTGCATAACCTTTTACTCCATAAAACATCTTTCTACGTGTTTGCAGACAAAGTAGACCCGGATCAGGAATCATCTCTCCAGAGTCTGCTCTGTTTGCTTATGATATAATATATATATGATTCTACAGATTGTGTCATGGACAAGAATTCTTGTGGTAATGTACTATTATAACAATTTGTCTAATTAATATGCATGGCGTCATTATTTCTTCATTGAATATTCATGGAGTAAAGGGTTATATACAAATACTTTATAGTGAGTATATAATCATGTACATGTATCACTTAAGTTAATCTGACCCGAGGTAATGAGAAAGCATTCTCTGTTAGCTTGCTAAAATCTGACCAATCAAATACCTGACAATGAATTCAGACTAGAACTCAGAAGTTTGTTTTATAACATCGGATCCTGGTCCCAGTTTCACGAACATTCTTAAGTTATTACTTAGATAAGCCTGTTGTTATTTAAAAAGTACACAAGAGCATAACTTTTCATAAATTAGTGTTATTGTGACACAAACGGGAAAGAGGTGTGCTCCGTTATCATTTTAAAAATAAATATCGAATATTGTATTTGATTCTAACTGAGGGTGATCTAAATCAAAAACAATATTTAAGAATTTGTAACAGACTTGAGAATTTTACCAAATTCATTTTGGGTTTAATCAACTATTCAAGCAAAACCCGTCATTTTCTATTTAAAAATATAACAGAATGTCTCTATTTAAGATTGTGTTTAGATAGAATCTTTTCACTCATCTTCTCTATATGCAAATGTAATACACTTAATAAGATAAGTCTGGTATTAAGTAATTACTTAAGAATGTTCGTGAAACGGGGGCCTGATATTGTACTGATACACGTAAACTATGCCATGAAATGATAAAATATTCTGCGTTTCTGGCATGTAGGTCGCTTAACCCTTTCCTTTATATATACGTATTTTCACGCATCTGCAAACAGCGTAGACCCAGATCTGACGGCTCCTATACGAGCCGTCTGATCAGGGTCTGCTCTGTTTGCTTATGGACTTTGATAGATCTGTTTCTTTTCTTTCTAAAATGGCTACATTGGTCCACATTTCATATTTCATTATAAGTATTTTGTCCATGGATATTCAGTATGCATTGGAATTTAGAATAAATATAGAATAGGGAATTGGTTATATATATAGTATTATAACCTCGGGACCAGATTCAATTTTGTTTGACATTAACCTTTAACCTGCGCAAATTTTATCAGACATTTACTGTCTAATTGAAATTGTAAATGTTATTTCATGTCTTTCTACAAAACAAACAGAGTATTGCGAAATTTAGGTGCCGATGAGACGTCGAGTAAAATGCCCCTCTTTTGGTCTCAATATTTTACAAGTTTTATGCTTGGGTCTGTGATGATTCTCGAGCATCAGATTGATCAGATCTGGAGCATGTTAAATTTCTGACCAATCAGATACTTGGGAATGGACTCGGGTTCAGACACAGAACTTCTATAACATCGTACCCAGGATACAACCGGTTTGCAAAGATTATTGTGAAATTGACCACAGCTTGTAAAAGGTTACAAGTGTGACGCATAATTATTGTTACTGTTGTAACAGCTCGGCTATTTTCGGATAAATTCGTATAATCGAATATAGCCGAGAAGTTCCGAGTGGTTGTATCAGACAACTCCTACAGTCATACTTTATTACGCAAGTTGTGGTGTGATATAATTTTACATGCTTTTAACCATGTTGGATACTCTGTTTGTTTTGTCGTTTTGCAACAATGGAAATTTTATATTCGGCCCAATTAGAAAAGCTCGGAAATTGGACAGTTTAGCCGAAGAGATCCGATTCGGACCGATTGTTTCTGCAAATAAATGACACGAACGAGAATAAATGAAGAAAACGTAACTCTTTGACTTTTGGACACGATTTGCAAACCATGTAGATCCCTAGATCATGGGGTACCTAGGTGACCCCTATAATCAGGGTCTGCACTGATTTACATGTTAAAACCTCTTGAAAAACTTTACTCTTTGCACGCTAGCAATGAATTCTTGAGAGGCGCTGCAATCAGTTTGACCCCAGATAAGTAACTCTGCGTCACACCATGGTCCAAAACGTTTCACATTTTGACTGTATTTAGAAAAAAAATGTAGAAAATTTAACTTGGAAACTATCGTAGACGACCCTATTTACATGTGCCGTACTTACTTAACGTACAGAATTAAAACTGTTTTGAACTATTAATTAATGATAGCTAATTTGTTTAATAATATAAGATCCAAAAGAGTTTGAATGGTCGTTCGTGTGTTTATTAAAATATTTCAGAAAATGTGTTTTGCTTTATTCATATGTATTTCCATTATTAATTTTATATACTTGGTGTACCAGAAACAATTCCGTCATCTCAAACATATATCTGCTGTTTTCCTATATTTTTACACTTTGAAACTTGTTTTAATTGTTGATTTATAGATAATCTGGATAAAAATAGGTGTATGTGTACATGTGCACTGAATGATAAATATGGTCATACATGTGTATATAAAAACCTTTCCAAATCGGAATTCCTTCTAAACTGGAATTATTACCTGTCCCCAACCTTGTCCGGTGTCGAGGAGTATCTGCTGTATATCAAGGTAATATCTGTTTGCAGTCATGGTAGGATATTTTTGCAGTCATAGTAGGTTCTGCTTGGAGTCATGATAGATCCTGCTTGCAATCAACTCAAAAAAGTTTTCACAATAGTGGCCAAGTGCTTGTCCTATTGTTCGATTTGTTCCTTGTTTTTTTTACTTTCGTCAGATTCATCAAGATTACTTATCACTATAACACTTTGCTTATGAAATATCCATAAATATTCTTTTTGTTTTGAATTAATATTATATAGGTTGGCAGGTATCTTTATCATATTTAGAAATGTAGTTGGGAGATACTGAGCCCAGCATTATTGACCTAAGGTATCTAATTCTTATAGAGAATATTCAAAATAAACCCAAACACTTTGTTCATGTCACCACCGGAAACATTCAGAAGGTCAGTATGAATTTGCCTGCTACATGTAGAAAATGCAATAAATTAATTACATATACATGTAAATTTTTGTACATACATAGCATGTCACTAAAGACATGCATGTACTCAATTACTACCTCTAAACAGCAAAAAAAAAATCATTAAAAATGAAAAGAGTTTTATTTTTTATTTTTAAATCCCAGATGCACGCCATGGAATAAAGTGCAGTTTCAAGACCGCACATTTTGCGGTGTCGTCGTTTTGATACACTCGTCCCGGAAACGAGGACTTTTTTGACAGGGGGTGTGAACATGGGAGAATAATAGTGTATAATTTGACATTTAAACCAATGGCATCCTCGGATAGACCTTCGGAAGCACTTACTGATGGCTTATGTCCTATTTGTCAACAGAAATGTCGCGTTCCAAGATCGATACCAACGTGTGATCACGTATTTTGTGAGAATTGTTTATTTACTTTCGTTTTCGATTTGAAGGAAAGGGACGATATTGAGGCTACTTTCGAGTGTCCAATTTGTCGGAAACCCCATTCTCTTCCAGAGTCGGGACAGGTGACATTGGAATGGATAAAGACATTCCCTCTGGCTAAGGAATATGTGGAAATAAACCAAGGCAGTCATCAAATTTCATCGAGAGACACGACTCCAGCAAAACCCTGCGGACCGTGTGGAGAAGCGAGCAGAGTTGTAGTTGGTAAGAAATATCTCTGTGACAACTGTGTCATAACACACAGCCAATTCAAGCTACTAAAATGTCATAAGGTAGTTAATGAGTCCGAATGTGATGTTTTGGACTTATTTGCTAGCGCGGTGAATCAATACAATAAGTGTCCTAGCCACCCTGATAGAAATGTCGAACTATTTTGTAACGACACGGAGGAACTCATATGCATTATATGTGCGGTAACATCTCATAAAAACTGCAATCAAGACATAGAAATCAAACAAATACAAACCGAAAGTAGAGTCGAAAAGTTGAAAGGAACTATCACAAAAGCAAAAGAGCATTTAATGAAATTACAAAGCTTGTCAAACGAGAATAGCAAATTCGTGAACGGTCAGTTGGTAAAACTGGTTAAAGATGTTGAATCTGTTCGAGAAAAAGTCATCAGATCGCTTGACAATATTTTGGAGAATATTCTTGCACGTAAAAAGCAGCTGAAAATTGAAATAGAAGACAAACATTTTGCCATCACAAAACGTTCCGAACAACTTCACGGTGAGTACGAGAAGACACTAACCATTCTAGAAATGGTTATAAAACATGGTACTCAAACGGATATATTTGCTACCCTCAAACGTCTAGAAAATGACAGTGTTGGTCTTGGACTTGCATTATTTGAGTTTGATTCAAAGTTTGCTGTTGGCGAGTCTGAGCTTGCTGCTATAGACGAATTGAAGCAAATTGCTGAGAAATTTGATCCAGATAGACTACCACCTATCGCTATTTCATACAAAACAGAAAGTCACCAGCCAAGGTTTAGTGTGCCATATGTATCGTCGACACCGTACCAGATAGAGAAAACTGATAGCTACAATATCAATATTATTAGCTCATGTACGCCTACATTCACTGGTATATCTGCTCCACACGACGGAGTAATGCTTTTGTGTGATAACTGCGGTTGTATAAATGTGGTCATCTTTGTTTATATAGCATTCGTGACGAAAAGAAACAGACATTCAAAATGCGGCAACCCTTTTGTGCGACATTCATCGATGGGAAAAACATAGCAGTGACAATTCCAACATATAAAACCATATCTATCGTATCCACGGGATTGGAAATGAGTGAAGAAAAATCCTTAAAAACAAAGTATACCCCGAAATCAGTCGTTGCTCTGAAGAACAAAACCCTGGCCATCAGTTGGACCGGTCCACCTGGCTTTAGCATATCAGATATAAGTGGTACTACTGTAGAAGACAACAGTTACTTCTCACAAGGCAGCGAGGGGAGAACATTCAAATACTTTGATTACATGGCTGTTGACGAAAAGAGAGAGCATGTTATACAGCCATGTATAAAGGACAAAGCGGTGTACTGCTTTGACTTTTCTGCAAAGCCAGTCTTTAAGTACACAAATGAGATTAAAAGACCACAAGGGGTAGCGGTAAATATAAGGGATGGAAGTGTGTTTGTATGTGATCGAGCTGGCAATAGCATTCACCAACTTTCGTCAACAGGACTTGCTGTCACGATCATTAGACACATTTGTTTGTCTAAACCACTTGCCATTTGTTTTGACAAGCAAAGGAACAGTGTTTGGGTGTCACACAGAAATCCAAACGATAAAGTCACATGTTATATACAAACTGGATTCAAAGCAGACTAGTTGTGTTCCATGTTTGATGCATATAGAGATTGTGGTGTTAGTGCAATCTCAACTACAGGCTGAGACAAAAAGTGAAGTCCCTGATCAGACGCCGCCTTCCAGAGGCGGCGTTTGATCTGGGACTGTACTATTTGTCGTGGTGCATTTATGCGACATCGGCGGTGAAAGGGTTAATATTTCGTTGTTGCATATTGTTGTCTGCATTATTTTGCATCTGCTTCAAATTTTCGTCTTTAATGTTTTGTTACAAAAAACATAATAACAGTTTTAACCCTCTATTAACAGTTCTATGTTTAATCAAAATTTTCAATACCTACAGAATATTCATGGACAAAATAGAAATATGGAAGGTGGAATATTGCAACCATTTTAGAAACTAAATACATAGAACTTTCAAATTCCATAAGCCAACAAAGCAGACCCTGATCAGACGGATCCTCTAGGAGCCGTCTGATCTGGGTCTACTCTGTTTGCAGATGCATGAAAACACGTTTATATGAGGGAAAGGGTTAAGCAAGTTGTTTTCTGAAGATATATCGATTTACATAGCGTCTTGTCTGCTGGCACCAAACTGTTTGCAAAGGTAATCATATATTTGCCATGGACATCAAAAGAGTTCAAAACACATCTGGCCACTTAGTCCTTTCCTTCATGTAAACATGTTTTCACGTATATGCAAACAGAGTATATGAAGGAAATGATTAAGTGGCCATATGTCCATGGAACTCGTGTCATATTATCATAGTAAACTCGTTTCATAAAAACAATTTGTAATGAACACTCAAGTAAGCTGCTCTATATAGGAGCTTTCTGCCTGACGTTCGCCGTGCATTAAGCAACCAGCTGTCTTATAGGCTGGGATTGATACTAATTCGGAGGTCTGGTTTAGAGGTTTTTTACTGTAGTGTCAACACTATCCAGTTAAGCCCTCTTTGTACTCCTTTAGCGATGATAACATGTACAGAACTGTGTTTATGTTGCTTGTAATGTTTTTTTTTGTAAATTATCAATTAGTGAGTAACAAATATTTCAGTGTTTCATTATCGTTATATTTCGTTATCATTGTTATTCCAATATTCACTGTATTAATGGATCACGTGATATTTTCCCACAGGGTGACAATCATTGACGGCATCTCTTTTTTAGAAAAAGGGTTTTCATAGCAACCGTTTCTACGTGTTCTCAGTGCATCCAACCAACAATATGAAAACAATTTGTGCAAGTAAGCCACCGTAGAGTGTGAACTACAATATTTTTCATTTTTACTCCAACAACGAGCACGTGATCGGAGCTGTTGATGAATGCATTGAGAGTCCATATGTACTGAAGACGACGCTCGAATAGTGCAGGTCATTTCCATGTTACTCTTTGAAAATATATCAGGTGATCCGTCAATTTAAGAAACAGTATGTATTAAAACGGATAGTTTGCAGTTTGCATTTGTAGACATTTAACGTTGTACAGTGCTCCCTCCCTACAGCGGCCTTCTCAATAACGATTCCCTCCTTACAACAACGCATGTCACTGTTTCCGAAACAACAAGGCTCAAGGCTCTTTTTTCCATTGTATTTTCTTTATGCCTCCATCAAACCCTATGTTGTGATCACTCTTTAGAATCGTCTCTTTGTGACGATTCTAAAGAGTGGTCACAACATAGGGTTTGATTGAGGCATAACGGTTTTAGTTTTCGAAATACACCTTAGCTGGGGATCTGCAACAAGCTAATTATGTTTGATTTTCCCTCCCTATAACAGCTCCCTCTGAACAACACATACAATCTTCGTATCCCAAAGGGTGTCGTTGTAGAGAGGGAACACTGTATAGGCATTGATCAGTTACCCCATAGATACGCCTTCTAACACCTTAGTAATAGGAGACAAGTATCCATGCTTATAAAACTTTTTAGTTGAGTCTGAGTTCGTGCCTTTGGCTCAAATCTGATCAATCAAAAGCTTGAGAACTTGAGACTCAACTAAAACGCTTTATAAGCATGGACCCTGGTTTAAAGGCTACTGTAGGAACCGTCTGTTCAGGATCTCATCTGTTTGCTTATGAAATGACATAGATCTGATAAAATGTCCCATATTCATAATGCCATTACATAATTAATCTAATTAGTATTCATACTATAATTATTTTTACATGACTATACATTAGGCAAAGACTTCCAATTCATATGAATGATGTCTTAAGATGAAGACATTGCGACATAGTAAACAGTGTAACAGTGTAAAACAGTGTAATTAGTTATTAACTCGTTATTCCATAAGCATACCATTACAAAGCTGTCTGATAAGGGTCTGCTCTGTTTGCTTAGTAAATAATATAGATTTGACTACTATTCTGCCAAGGCCAACATTTCCCAAGTCCATATGTCATTCTAGAAATACATGTAATTAATATTCATGACGTCATTATTTCTTACATGAATATTCAGGCAGTAGAGGTTTAATACAGTTTGCCCTTATTACCCTAAATATTCCGACACACAGTATCCCCTCTCTACCAGTATGTGTAACTGAATTTAGTACCATCGCTGACAGAGTAGCAAACAGTGCAGAATCTGAATCAAACTGTGTAATCAATATTCATAGCGACACCATAAATATTAACCCTTCTCTTGCTGAATTATGAGATCCATTCCTCCTTCTTTACCCATGCCCCGTTGTATAATTGCATATATCTTCACTGTGTACAAGTATTTCACTGTGCAATCACTGCTGTGGAGTGCACTGGTTGCATAATCAACTTGTAAATAGTGCAGACCCTGATGAGACAGCTCCTGCAGGAGCTGTCTCATCTGGGTCTTCACTATTTACAGGTACGTATATTGACGTGAATAGCAAGCGAATGGTTAACTACACGAATTGTTATAATGGTATAATTATGAGTACAGGAGTTGTTGACAATCATAGAAAACGGCAAACCCAATCAGACGGCGCCTACAACAGTTGTCCGATCTAGGTCTGCTCTGTTTGTAAAGGCGTGAAAGGCTTTTATGTGGAGTAAAGGTGACGCAACTACCGTAATTGCTCCTATAGAGCTCATGTGTATTGATATGGTGCTCGCTGAACAGAGGTTATACTGTATTTGAGAAAGCGCACTGAGAATATACAATAGAAACTGTCCTAAGCGGGCATTCATTTTTCAACAGAGGAGTGTTTAAAAACAGGCGGTTGCTTATTGCAGGGCAACATTAATGCAGAAAGTTCATTTGGGAGTTTTCAGTATTACTTTTGATTTGCATTAAACAACCACCTGTATAACAGAGCCAAAATTATACCTCTTTTTGATGTCCACTTAAAACAGGTTAAACTGTAGACTTAAATGGAATAATACCGAAATATTGTTTTTTAATCCAATGTGTTAAATGAAATGATTATTTTTGTTGTATAGACATATAGGTCAGAAAGAGTGAATGCCTGCATTGTTAGCCCCTATCCCACATCTACGACCTGATCTGTATTTCCAAACAGCTTGGACCCAGATGGGTCAGGATCCAAATTGTTTGAAACTTGATCAATAGTTTACCAAAAGTTTCATTGAATCGGAAATAGTCAAAACTGCACCCGCTACAGTGGGAAAAGGGCTGACATTTTTTTCTTTCTGTGAAAAGTGTTGTCTATCAGTAACAGTTCTAATATATTTTGGCCTTGATCAGTCTCAGACACCGATTAACGTCACCAGATATAGATTCGATATATAGGTATGTCAAAGAGGTCCAGATAAGATGCGTAATTCAAATTATTTTCAAGAATAGCTCCTTTATTTATGTACTAAATCTATGCTGTGACAGCGTTTTGAAATATACGTAGTCAAGACACAAAATTTGGAAGAGAAATGGCTATTTTAGTACAGTAAAATCTCTCTATAACGGCCACTAAATAAAAGCAAGTATTTTGTGTTAAAGTCAGGTGGCTGCTTAAAGCAATGTGAAAGTAAAACAGAACGCTCCTATAGGAACGTTCTGTTTTACTTTCATCTTGCTTTAGGCCGTTACCTGCCCTTAATACCAACCAATTAACACAATTTAGTGGCCGTTATAAAGAGGTTTTACTGTATATGAATGCGCACGTTTATCTGCTTCTCTTGTGTCAGTGGGAACTAATACTTTATACTGAATAATTCTATTCAATGAAGGGAATTAGATGAATCATATATTGGTGTAATATATAAGTATGATTTTGAATGCATAAAAATGTATATATAATATTCTTATCTAAGATGGAACTATCAGAAGTAGAATTCAATATACATAGACATCTGAATAAATCAATTTTGGCTAAATTCAGCATGTTTTGGCGAAATATTGACTGCAGCTATAAGCAATTTAGATCGAGATGAGACGGCGAATGACACGGCATTTCACCGGGATTCAAACTGTTTAAAGCACTAGTCATTTTTGTTAATTATGATAAGTAGAAATAAGATTTTAACAGATGAAACAGGTGCAAATGTTTTGAAAAACAATTCGCTTGTTGTATATACTCGTTTCAATAATTTGATAACATATCGCATGTGTAAATATTATTTATGTTCTTGTTAACTTGTAACACATGTGTAAACATACCGCATGTACGTAAGTCCTTACACATCTGTACTTGTTAACTTACGCACGTGTAACTGTAAACTCATGTATGTGTACATGTTAACTTACATGTTTAGTTGTTAACTTACATATGTGTACTTGTTAACTTACGCACGTGTACTTGCTAACTCACGTATGTGTACTTGTAAACTTACGCATGTTGGCTTACGTTAATGTACGCATGTGTACTTGTTATCTAACAAATGAGTAAATTATTAAAATCCTGTATGTACTTGTTAACTTACACATGTGTAAAACACTGCATGAATCTTGTATTTGATCAGATATCGAGTTTCTCGCTGCCTGATCTAGATCAGCCTGTCTGCCAGAACTCCATAATATCTCGATAAGTACAACGGAAATACACACGCAATCTACTGATTTTATAGTACTTTTGTTTTGTTCATTTCAGTTTTTAACTTTCTCTTGTTATTTTGTTAGTTAATACTGTGCTGTAAATATTAAGATGAGCTCAAACTTTGAGCTGCTGTACGTTAATTAGTTCCTTTATATAAACGCATTTTGACGCATTTGCAAACAGAGTAGACCCAGATCAGACAGCTCCTATAGGAGCCGTCAGGTCAGGGTCTGCTCTGTTTGCTAACGGAATGATAGATCAATTTCTTTACTTTCTAAAATAGCAACAATGTTTAACCTTCCATATTTTATTATAACTGTTTTGTACATGAATATTCAGTAGGTATCTAAATTTTAAATAAATATAAAAAGGGAAAGGATTAACTTACATTCGAGTCATTGAGAAGCTATTGACTGAGTGTCAAACGACTTAGACCTGGACCCCTCGCTTGCTGAATTTTAAAATACATGTCTCCTTCTTTACCCATGCCCTGTTGTATAATTACTTATATCTTCACTGTGTACAAGTATTTCGCTGTGCAATCACTTCTGTGGAGTGCACTAGTTGCACAATCAACTTGTAAATAGTGCAGACCCTGATGAGACAGTTCCTGCAGGAGCTGTCTCATCTGGGTCTTCACTATTTACAGGTAGGTATATTGACGTGAATAGCAAGCGAAGGGTTAATAAGACGAAGAGGAAAACTCTGCACCTCATCTGGATCCAAACTGTTTGGAAATGATAACCAGGTGACAGTTAGAGGAATAAATCCTATTTTGCTTTACGTTTGTCTTGTTCAGGATATGAGATTATCAAACTTAACCCTTTGCCTGATTGAGACGGCTTTTAATTGCCTTTTGCAAACCGAGAAGACCTAGATCTGACGGCTACCATATAAACCATCTGATCAGAATCTGCTCTTTTTGCTTATAGTTAAATCTGACCCAGAGGTTATGAGTCTGAGTTCATTCTCAGGCATCTGGTTGGTCAAAATATTTAGCTTGCTAAAAACATATGACCCGTGAGATAACTGAGAAGGAACCCAGACTAGGACACAGAAGTTTTGCAAAGGTTTACAAGTGTGACGCATAATTACTTTTTCAGTTGTAACAACTCGACTATTATTCGAATAAATACATGAAGTTACGAATGGTTGTAACGGACAACAGATGCAGTAATACTTCATTAAGCAAGTTGGGGTGTGATTTGACTTTACTTACGATTATCCATGTTCGATACTCTGATTGTTTTGTATTTTTGCAACAATTGAAATTTTATATTCGGCTCAATTCGATAAGCTCGGAATATAGAGTTTAGCCGAAGAGTTCCGATTGTTTCTGCAAATGAATGACACGAACGAGAATAAATGAAGAAAACGCAAATCTGTGACTTTTGGACACGATAAGTGCACTGGCATTTGCAAACCTTGTCGATTCCTAGATCATGGGGTACGTAGATGACCCCTATAATCAGGGTCTGCACTGTTTTACATGTTAAAACCTCTGGAACAATTTTACTCTTTGAATGCTTGCAATGAATTCTTGAGAACTGCTGCAATCAGTTAGGCTCCAGGTGAGTTATGATGCATCCAAAACTTTTGACATTTTGACTATATTTAGGAAATAAATTTATAACATAACACGTGGCTTCAGCGTGACGTAACACTATCATTTATTTTTTGATAATCATGGGCATATAATCACTAGTGAATAACATTCGAACGACCGAATGACATTCGAACGATTCATACGCGCTGTCAAAACAAACAAACTGGCGGACGGTGGTCGACCTACCTGTCCACGATTGAGTCACGATAGATGGCAAAGGATTGTTGGCACTTGCGCTTTAATTTCGATAAAATAATACAAATTGTAATCGCTGTCAGGAATCATATACAAAATGTATGCCAAAAAAGACCTACCAGCTACTCTGACCCATACAATCAATTCTACATTTAAATTAAAATGCCTCCTCAACTTTGCATTTTCTTCACCGCATGTCCTTTTGTTTATGCAGATTTCTACTCATACAAATATCTCATCAATCAACAACAATAGTCATCTGAATCCAGCACAGCACAAACATATTTCAAATATGCTATACTCACTAACTCAGCTGATCGCGAAAATCTTCCTCCTGTTCCAACACATTTTATGCAGCAGTTCGTACTGAATCTTTTGTCCATTTCAAACATTTTCACTGAACTTGAATCGAGATTTTTTTTCTCGGTGGAAATGTCCATGTCCATGTGTATACATACAACACTAATGAAGGGCTTAAATATACCAAAACGAAGGCGCATTTCGAATCCCATTGACACTGAGTGTCGGACGTGTTGGCGACTACATATGTAGGTCTTCATGTAAATGGCGCGCTTAACATAGACACATGTTGTGTACAATGACGTCATAATGTGACGTGATTGTAACTATGTATGTCAAAACTGTAACTCAAAAATTATTTTGACGTGTTTCTGTATGTTTTTGTATCATAAACTATCACAGTTAAATTGAATACCAGAGAGGTCTGAATTAGATCCTGGTTGATATGACAGTAAGTAGAAAATAAAGTTGGAAAATTTGGACCTACTTTGTCCCAGTTACCTAGCGAACCTAATAACACCTTTCATTCATCATTTCTATATGTAAGGAGAATTTATAACAATCCACGTTACTGCTGAAATATTGGCTGCAAATAACATTTGTGTGTGTTATGTTATAAATAGGATCTTGCATTCGTGTTCATGATTATTGGATTTATTAAATTCGTCTTTTTAAAACGATAAAAAACTCGCTAAAGCTCGTTTTTTATCTTTTAAAAAGACTCATTTAATAAATCCAATAATCAAGAACACTCATGTAAGATCCTCTATATAAGAAAATTTAACTTGGAAACTATCGTAGACGATCCTATTTACATGTGCAATACTTATTTAGCGTACAGAATTAAAACTGTTTTGAACTATTAATTAATGATAGCTAATTTATTTTGATAATGTAGATCCAAAAGAGTTTGAATGGTCGTTCGTGTGTTTATTTAAATATTCCAGAAAATGTGTTTTGCTTTATTTATATGTATTTCCATTATTAATTTTATATACTTGGTGTACCAGAAACAATTCGTCATCTGAAACATATATCTGCTGTTTTTCCTATATGTTTACACTTTGAAACTTGTTTTAATTGTTGATTTATAGATAATCGGGATAATAATAGGTGTATGTGTACATGTGCACTGAATGATAAATATGGTCATACATGTGTATATAAAAACCTTTCCAAATCGGAATTCCCTCTAAACCGGAATTATTACCTTACCAACCTTGTCCGGTTTCGAGGGGTTCTACTGTATCTGCTGTATATCAAGGTAGGTTCTGCTTGCAGTCATGGTAGGACCTGTTTGCAGTCATGGTAGGTTCTGCTTGGAGTCATGATAGATCCTGCTTGCAGTCATGTAGGGTCTGTTAGGTGTCTTGCAGTCTCCGCTTGTGGTCATGACAGTGTCTGCTTGCAATCAACTCTAAATAGTTTTCACAATAGTGGCTAAGTACATGTCATACTGTCCAATTTGTCCATGTTCTATTTTACTTTCGCCTGACTCATCAAGATTACGTATCACTATAACACTTTGCTTATGAAATAGCCATACATATTCCTTTTGTTTTGAATGAATATTATATAGGTTGGCAGGTATCGTTATCATATTTAGACAATGTAGTTGGGAGATACTCCTGTACGAAAACTTCCAGGCGGAATCCGCCAGGAAAAAACAGTGATTTTCCAGGCGGACTAAATTGTCCGTGTGAAAACAGCTCAGTTGACACGGATTGCTATTTTTAGTAACATTTAGACGGAATATCACACGAAATATTTAAATTAGTCCGGGTCATGTGACCTAGTCCGGGCGGAATTTTTAAAAATCCGGGCGGAATTTGAAATGTTGTTTCAAGAAATCCAGGCGGAATTGTAAAAATTCCAGGCGGAATCTGAAAATGTCCGGGCGGAATTTTTTAAAAATCCGTGTGGAATTTTAAAAAATCCGGGCGGAATTGTAAAAATTCCACACGGAATCTGAAAAAGACCGGACGGAATATTTTAAAAATCCATATGGAATTTTAGAATGTCCAGGCGGAATTAAAAAAAAAATCCGGGCGGAATTTGAATATGTCCAGGCGGATTTTTGAAATTCCGTATGGATTTTTTCTTAAATTATTAGTTGTTTCATGAATATTCAGTCATAATTTATTTATTTATTTATTATTATTTTTTATTTTTTTGGGGGGGGGGGGGGGGGGGGTATGTTTTAAAGTAATGTTTTGGTGAAAAAAGGAACTGCATGCAATGATCTATGAAAATTTATAAGCAGACAGAACAGACTCAGACAGCTGTCTGGTCTTCTATGTCTGCCCATATGAGAAAATGCTGGATTATTAGGGAGAGGGTTAATTATTATCAGTCTCTTAGATCAGCATTTAATCATTTTTTATTTGTAAACCTTAATATTGAGATATCGGCTGTTAGCAACATGAAATAATCACTTGAATTTTGCCATCAAATACACAAATTTTAAAATTTATGCACATTATGTATAAATAAACAAGAGGACCATGATGGCCCTGAAATCGCTCACCAGAAGGAAAGATTTATAAAGTTTTAACTACATGTATGTTTCTAAACAAAACTGGACACCTGTTTTGTGGGGTGTTATTTGACCCTTTTTGGATCCAAACTCAGTGCCATACCTGGGCCAGGAAGCAGTCGATCTTAAATAAACTTTTGGACCTTTAAAACCCTTTCCTTCATATAAATGTGATTTGATGCATTTGCAAACAGAACAGACCCATATCAGATGGTTTATATAGGAGCTGTCTGACCAGGTTGTGCTCTGCCGGCTAATAGAATACTCTTTCCTCCATAAAAACGCCTTTCTACGCCTCTGTAATAGTCACTTAATTAAATCATTGTGATAAATAGAGCATTTGCTCCATAGGAGTAAATGCTCTATTTATCACAATGGTTTCAAATCTACACAATTCTAAAATTTTCCTTTTTTCTAATTAACCCTTTCCCTCATATAAATGTGTTTTCCTGCGTTTGCAAACAAAGTAGACCCAGATTTACCTCTTTGAATAAGAGACAAAATTTCTAACAGATGACAACCCTAGCACTGCTTAGCATGACTTGACTGAAATTAGCACACAGTTTGGATTCTGATCAGACGCATACCGGTATGTAACTTTATATGTCGTTTGTATATGAGTAAATTTACTCCTATGGTGCAAATGCTCTATTTATTACAATGGTTTCAAATCTACACAATTCTGAAAATTTCCTTTTCTCTAATTAATGCTCCTTATCAGAAGATTTATTCAAAAAGGTAGGATCTGAAAAAAGCCTTTGTTCTACGCCTCTGTAACAGTCACTTTATGAAACCATTGTGATAAATAGAGCATTTGCTCCATAGGAGTAAATGCTCTGTTTATCACAACGGTTTCAAATCTACACCATTCTGATATTTTCCTTGTCTCTAATTAATTCTCCTTATCAGTAGATTGATTCAAAGAGGTAGGATCTGAAAAAAGCCTTTGTGATAAATAGAGCATTTGCTCCATAGGAGTAAATGCACTATTTATCACAATGGTTTCAAATCTACACAATTCTGAAATTTTCCTTTCCTCTAATTAACCCTTTCCCTCATATAAACATGTTTTCACGCATTTGCAAACAGAGTAGACCCAGATTTACCTCTTTGAATAAGCAGACAACATTTCTAATAGATGACAACCCAATCACTGCTTAGCATGACTTGACCGAAATTAGCACACAGTATGGATTCAGATCTGAAGCATACAGGTATATAACTTTATATGTTGTTTGTATATGAGTTAATTTACTCCTATAGAGCAAATGCTCTAATTATCACAATGGTTTGAAATCTACACAATTCTGAAATTTTCCTTTTCTCTAATTAATGCTCCTTATCAGAAGATTTATTCAAAGAGGTAGGATCTGAAAAAAGCCTTTGTGATTAATAGAGCATTTGCTAACCATTATGATAAATAGAGCAAAAGCTCAATAGGAGTAAATGTTCTATTTATCACAATGGTTTCAAATCTACACAATTCTGAAATTTTCCAAGAAACAGGAAAATAGCCTATGAGGGAATGGGTTAAAAACAGTGTGAACAAACAGACACTAATTCTGAAGCAGACAACTTCATAGAGTTTTGACCAGGAACTAGCCCTCTCAAGTGATTGCGTAACACAGATGGAGTGCTAGCTCAGAGGAACCTTTATAGTGTAAAAGTCAATTTTAAAGTATAACCAACAGGGCAGGGCCAATTTAAACCTCAGAACTATGATATTAACCACTGTCAATAAGGTATACTAAGTAAATCTATACACCAAATATCTGAGCTCTGTGACATGTAGTTTTTGACAAGAAGATTTTTGAATTTTTTCCCATGCCTAACCTAAGTCAGCCCAGCATTCTGCTACTTGTACAGAAAACAACAGTCAGCTAGAGAAAACTGGCCACCCCTGGGACCGTAGCGGGGCCAATTTTGACTCCAGGGACATAATTTATATAACTTTTGTAGAAGACCTATAGGTGATGCTATGTGCCAAAGATGAAAGCTGAGAACCCTGTAGATTCAGAGGAGAAGACTTTAAAAGGTTCAAATTGTTGACGACGCACGACTCACGACAAACGCCGACAGACGACAGACATCAGGCGATCACAAAAGCTCACCCTAAGCACTTTGTGCTCTGGTGAGCTAAAAAGCCTTGGTAGGTAAAATATTCATCATAAAATGAAAAGTACTGTTTATCCACAATATAAGTAACTAGCCAAATAAAGTGTTCAATTTACTATAAGCAGCAGTGTTATCATTTTTATGTGCCCGCCTTTAGGGCATTAGGTTTTACCCTTGTCCATCTGTTTTGTCAAGGACTTCTTCACTTGTAAGCTGGAATAGTTCGATATTTGTTCTGAAGCATAATCATGGTGAATTGTACAGTGTCTCCCCTTTTCACGTCTTTCGTTCATCAACTTCCTGTTTGTCTACACTTTGATTGAATTTTGGCGATTGTTTGATGACAAAAGAAATCGTCAAAGATTTCTTGCCTTGTGTAAGCTGGAATGATTTGATATTTGGTCTGAAGTATAACCATAGTGAGTTGTACCCTGTCTCCCCATTTCAGGTCTGTCTTTCATCAACTTCCTGTTCGCCGACAATTGATTGAATTTTGGTGATTGTTAATGACATTTTTTTTTGTAAAAAAAAAATGCAATTTAGAAAAACCTGGCCTGGGCATTTGTGTCATATGGTCAAATTTTCTTTTATTTATGTCTGGGTTTCATGGAAACCCAAGCATCAGCACACTTTTGGTGATTGTCTAGATGATGTCTTTCTCCGGAGTCTTGCATTTCTCTTGCACATATTCTGAAATGTAAGAAAAAAAGAGAATATTGTATATATTTAAATTCTTTCCCCACCTGATGTGAATTTAAAAGACTGTGGAAGAAATTTGCAAACAATCTTGGATCTAGATGTGCACCCTGCATCTTATCTCTATCCAAGGCATTTGACACTCGGATATATAGCAATATTGGATTTTTTAAAAATTGTACCTGATATATTTATATTTGAAAACAGTGTAGATACAGATAAAGAAGCTCTGAAGGAGCAATCTAATTTGGGTGTACTCAATAATTTGCTTGACAGAATATTGTATTCTATTAATGGAAAACAAGTAAAAGATTAACAGTTACATGTACGTGTAAAAGCAGTTACTGAGTCTTTATTCCACAGTAAAGTTAAGTTCTACTGCTATAGATGTACTGAATAACGGCAATAATTTAGCAGCAATTGTTTGAATCCTACAGGCTTGTGTGAGGGATATTCAGCTTAGAATGGAAGTCCTCTCATACAATATTTAAATGTTGTTGCATTCATTCTCAGTGTTGTTAAACCTTCTGATCCTTCAAGATCATGAATTTCAGTACTTCTTGTTCTTAAAATTGAATACCGCTCAAGCCGATGCTAGGAGGCGTGAGCAGTGTTGCACTTCAATTACTGCTCATGAATAGACTCAATAAAACCGAGTCTGCAATTTTCTCTTTTTGTGTTGCAATTTTTGCTTTCGGGATTCACCCTTCAGAATTTATCACATATAAGTCAAGGCCTAATTATTTGATTCATCCCAATTCATCCCCAAATTAATGATTTATTGCTGCTATACCCACTGGTATTCTAAGTAAATTATTTATTGTGCCCATCTTATTGTGTATTGGTGTATAGTCCATATTTGTATTAAAAAAAATTTTGTTTTTTTTTAAATCAGGATCTTTATCAGATGCATTAAAACACATGTGAATTAAATATTGAGTTACATGCACAGAGAGACACAGTACCAATCACTCAGAATGCTGTTTTCACTTACTTGTTATGCTGTTAACACTCCTTCCATCCAGGGCTGGCTTCTCCTTTGGCAGAGCTCCTAGACATTACTTCATCTGAGAAGTACACTGCTTAACAGGCGAGTTAGTACAGTGTCACTTCCTTTTGATGTCCAGCTGACAGATCTTTACACGATATCCTGGTAGCAGATTAGTCTTGAGCAACATCTATACTGTCAGCCTTAAAATTAAACATTATCCAATAAGCACAAGTTACTAAAAAGGACTACATGTGTGCAAAGTGTACTGTAAGTCTGTTTCAAAAAGTGTAGGTGGGCTATTTTCAAAAAAATGGCTAGTTTGGGTTTTTCCACAATAAAATATATTCTAAACAAATTATGCTAACATCTTTTACCCCAAAACATGTCATTCAATGTCATTAAAAAGTGTGTGAAGTTTGAAGGAATTTGCTTAACAGAAAAAAAAGTTATGATAAAAAATAGGTTTAAAATGTCAGGAGTGAAACAAAAAAGCGTGACAGTTTTCAACAAACACCAAATTCAAGACATTCCTTTAAAAAATATTGATAACTTTGAAAGTTACAATTGTTTTTAACAAAAAGTTTAACATGTTGCCTTGAAGATAGTATATAATTTTAAGCATTATTATCATGTCAAGATGCAAAAAATAAGCGATTACATAAATGGGTATTTAGAAAAAAATCACTAAAAAAGATATTTAAAATATGTGTATTGAGCTACAACTTCAATAACATTTAAATGATTAACATTCTTTGTTGTTCAGAGTTAAGAGAAATGTGTTGTAATAAACTAGGTAAAATATTTTTCTTATGTTATTAATGTAACTGTTGTTTTGCTTCATAGAAAAAAACTGGCCTGAATCCGTCAGGAGTGAAACATTTGGTATATAATGAAAAAGTGTGATGCCAAAATTCGCCCCGCCCCAGGGCTTATCAGTTTTTTATAGGAAAATCTTTAAAAATCGTCTTCTCTGAAAATGTAAGACATAGACCTTTGTTATTTTGGTATGTAGCATCATCTAATGATCCTCTACTAAGATTGTTCAAATTATGACCCCTGGGCCAAAAATGGCTCCACCCCGGGGCTTATCAGTTTTTCATTGGAAAATCTTTAAAAATCGTCTTCTCTGAAAATGTAAGGAATAGACATTAGGTATTTGGTAAGTAGCATCGTCTTATGGTCCTTAACTAAGATTGTTCAAATTATGACCCCCAGGACAAAAATGGCCCCGCCCCTGGGCTTATCAGTTTTTCATAGGAAAATCTTTAAAAATCATCTTCTCTAAAACTGCAAGGCATAGGCCTTTTATATTTGGTATGTAGCATGATCTAATGGTCCTTTACTAAGATTGTTCAAATTATGACCCCTGGGCCATAATTCGCCCCGCCCCAGGGCTTATCAGTTTTTCATAGGAAAATCTTTAAAAATCGTCTTCTCTGAAAATGTAAGGCATAGACCTTTGTTATTTGGTATGTAGCATCATCTAATGATCCTCTACTAAGATTGTTCAAATTATGACCCCTGGGCCAAAAATGGCTCCACCCCGGAGCTTATCGGTTTTTCATTGGAAAATCTTTAAAAATCGTCTTCTCTGAAAATGTAAGGAATAGACCTTTAGTATTTGGTATGTAGCATCATCTAATGGTCCTCAACTAAGATTGTTCAAATTATGACCTCCAGGACAAAAATGGCCCCGCCCCGGGGCTTATCAGTTTTTCATAGGAAAATCTTTAAATATCTTCTTCTCTAAAATTATAAGATATAGACCTTTGATATTTGGTATGTAGTATTATTTAATGGTCCACTACCAAAATTAATCAAATTATGACCCCCGGACCCAAAATGGCCCCGCCCAAGGGCTTATCAATTTATCATAGGAAAATCTTTAAAAATCTTCTTCTCCAGAACTGTAAGGTCTAGGCCCTTGATATTTGGTATGTAGCATCATCTAATGGTTTTCTACCAAGATCATTAAAATTATTACCACAAAGTAAAAAATGGCCCCGCCCTGGGGCTTATCAGTTTTTCATATGAAAAGCTTTAAGAATCTTCTTCTCCAAAACTGTAAGGCAGAGACCTTTATTATTTGGTATGTAGCGCTATCTAATAGTTTTTTACCAATATTGTTCAAATTATTCCCCTGGGTTGAAAATGGCCCCGACCAGGGGCATGTCAGTTTTTCATAGGAAAGTTTTAAAAAATCTTCTTCTCTTAAAAATCTTTTAAAGTCTTCTCTGAACTTGTAAGGCAAAGACCTTAGATATTTGGTATGTTGTATTATCTAATAGTCCTCTACCAAGATTTTCAAATAATGAACCCTGGATCAAAAATGGCCCCGCCCTGGGGCTTAACAGTTTTTCATAGGAAAATCTTTAAAATATTGTCTCCTCCAAATCTGTAAGCTCTAGACTCTTAATATTTAGTATGTAGCTTTATCTAATAGTTTTCTACCAAGATTTTTCAAATTATGCAATCTGTCATTGAAATCATTAATCTGTTACAAACAGGTGAGCGATTAAGGGCCATCATGGCCCTCTTGTTTATAAATTATATTTCTGCCACTTTACCAAACTTTAAGACTCAATTAAATTTCACACTTTCCTGAGTCAAATATTTCCAGTACTGAAAAATTCTAAGTATGACATGTCCATGTGTATTGTTACTTTCTTCTTTTTTTTTTTTTATCAAAGTATGAAGTTTCCGTGCTCTCAAAATGTTCAAGTATTAAAAATCCGTGTGGGAGTAATGTTCCTGCTGCTTTTTATATCAAAGTATGAACTTTTCGTGTTCTCAAACTGTCCAAGTATTAAAATTCCGTGTGGAGAAAGAAATTCCGGGTGGACATGGCAGAAAATCCGTACGGACATTTACCCTGTCCACACGGAATGTTATTATGATTGTTAAGTTTCCACACGGACATTCTCAAAAAAATCCGTGTCCGCCTGGAATCCGGGTGGAATATTGAGATTCAGTGTCATTTCCGCCTGGAATCCGCCCGGAATCCGCCTGGAATCCGTGTGGATTTTTCGTACAGGCTGAACCCAGCATATTGACCTAAGGTATCTAATTGTTAAAGAGAATATTCAAAACAACCCAAACACTTTATTCATGTCACCACCGGAAACATTCAGAAGGTCAATATGAATTTATGAATTTGCCTGCTACATGTAGAAAATGCAATAATTTTTAAAGCAAACTAATTACATATACATGTAATTTTTTGTACATACATAGCATGTCACTAAAAGACATGCATGTACTCTATTACTACCTCTAAACAGCAAAAATAAATCATTAAAAACGAAAAGAGTTTTATTTTTTATTTTTAAATCCCAGATGCACGCCATGGAATAAAGTGCAGTTTCAAGACCGCACATTTTGCGGCGGTGCCGTTTTTATACACTCGTCCCGGAAACGAGGACTTTTTTGACAGGGGGTGTGAACATGGGGGAATAACAGGGTATAATTTGACATTTAAACCGATGGCATCCTCGGACAGACCTTCGGAAGTTCTTACTGATGGCTTATGTCCTATTTGTCAACAGAAATGTCGCGTTCCAAGATCGATACCAACGTGTGATCACGTATTTTGTGAGAATTGTTTATTTACTTTCGTTTTCGATTTGAAGGAAAGGGGCGAGATTGAGGCTACTTTCGAGTGTCCAATTTGTCGGAAACCCCATTCTCTTCCAGAGTCGGGACAGGTGACATTGGAATGGATAAAGACATTTCCCCTGACTAAGGAATATATGGAAATAAACCAAGACAGTCCTCAAATTTCATCGGGAGACACGACTCCAATCAAACCCTGCGGGCCGTGTGGAGAAGCGAGCAGAGTTGTAGTTGGTAAGAAATATTGCATAGAATGTCAGGTATATCTCTGTGACAATTGTGTCATAACACACAGCCAATTCAAGCTACTAGAATGTCATAAGATAGTTGATGAATCCGAATGTGATGTTATGGACTTATTTGCTAGGGCAGTGAATCAATACAATAAGTGTCTTCGCCACCCTGATAGAAATGTCGAACTATTTTGTAACGACACGGAGGAACTCATATGTATTATATGTGCGGTAACATCTCATAAAAACTGCAATCAAGACATAGAAATCAAACAAATACAAACCGAAAGTAGAGTCGAAAAGTTGAAAGGAACTATCACAAAATCAAAAGAGCATTTAATGAAATTACAAAACTTGTCAAACGAGAATAGCAAAGCCGTGAATGATCAGTTGGTAAAACTGATTAAAGATGTTGAATCTGTTCGAGAAAGTGTCATAAAATCACTTGACAATATTTTGGAAAATGTTTTTGCACGTAAAAAGCAGCTGAAAATTGAAATAGAAGACAAACATTTTGCCACTACAAAACGTTCTGAACAACTTCACGTCGAGTACGAGAAAATACTAACCACTTTGGAAATGGTTATAAAACATGGTACTCAAACGAACGTATTTGCTACCCTCGAACATCTAGAAAAAGACATAATTGGCCTCGGACGTGAAGTATTTGAGTTTGATTCAAAGTTTGCTGTTGGCGTGACTCAGCTTGCTGTTATAGATGAATTGAAACAAACTGCTGAGAAATTTGTCCCAGATAGACTGTCACCTATCACCATTTTATACAAAACAGAAAGCCACCAACCAAGATTTGCATATCCGCCTGAAACGCCGACAGGATATAAGATAGAAAACAACATCAGCTACACAGTTGGATTTATTGACACATGTTTACCAACATTTACAGGTTTATCTATATTACACGACGGAGTAATGGTTTTGTGTGATAATTGCCGTTGTCAAAATTGTGGTCATCTTTGTTTATTTAACACTTACGATGAAACGAAACAAACATTCAAAATGCGCCATCCTTTCCAACCTTTTTGTGCAACATTCATCAATGGGAAAAACATAGCAGTCACAATACCAACAGATAAGACCATATCTGTCGTATCCACGGGGTTAGAAATGAGTAGAAAAAAATCCTTAAAAACAAAGTATACTCCAAAGTCCGTTGTCGCTCTGAAGAACGGAACCGTTGCCATCAGTTGGGCCGATCCTCCAGGATTTAGCATATCAGATATAAGTGGTACTTCTGTAGAAGACAAGAGTTACTTCTCACAAGACAGTGAGCGGAGAACATTCAAATGCTTTGATTACATGGCTGTTGACGAAAAGAGAGAGCATGTTATACAGCCATGTATAAAGGACAAAGCGGTGTACTGCTTTGACTTTTCTGCAAAGCCAGTCTTTAAGTACACCAATGGGATTAAAGAACCAAAAGGAGTAGCGGTAAATATAAGGGATGGAAGTGTGTTTGTATGTGATCGAGCTGGCGATAGCATTCACCAACTTTCATCGGCAGGAGTTGCTGTGACGATCATTAGACACTTTTTTTTGTCAAAACCACTTGCCATTTGTTTTGACAAGAAAAGGAATAGTTTTTGGGTGTCACGCAGAAATCCATACGATAAAGTCACATGTTGTAAACTACAAATTGATTCAAAGTAGACTATTTTTTTTCCATGTTTGATGCAGATGGAGATTATGGCGTTAGTATAATCTCAAATGATCAAATAATATATTGAAAAGGACGAGTAGACCACATCTGCCAATCAGGGACATGAAATTCATTAAATGAGACAACTGTCAAATGAATAACGTCTTAAATTCTGAAGGGAGGTGATCCCCCGAAAGCAAAAATTGCAACACAAAAAGAGAAAATTGCAGACTCGGTTTTATTGAGTCTGTTCATGAGCAGTAATTGAAAGTGCAACACTGCTCACGCCCCCTAGCACCCGCTTAAGCGGTATTCAATTTTCAGAACAAGAAGTATAAACCCTTATTACACTATTCGCTAAATAACTCGCATTTGCAAACAGCTTAGATACAGATGAGATGCCGAGTCACACATCTGGGCCCCTGCTTATAAAGCTTTTAGTTGAGTCTGAGTTTCGTTCTCAAACTTCTCAAAGGCTCAAATCTGACCAATCAAAACCTTGAGAACGAACTCAGACTCAACTAAACGTTTTATAAGCATGGACCCAGGATCCAATCTATTTGACACTCGGTCAATAGTGTCTTAGAGTTTAATCGAATCGAAGCGGAATTATGTTGCTATATTTTCTGATGACGTCCTTCGGAATCATTAGTTTTGATGTTATTAGTTTGAAAATTTAATACTGCTTAAGCCGGTGCTAGGGGGCGTGAGTAGTGTTGCCCTTTTAATTACTACTCATGAACAGACTCAATAAAACCGAGTCTGCATTATTCTCGTTTTGCATTTCTACTATTGCTTTCGAAGGATCACCCATTTTCAGAATATGGGTGGAAAATTGCAACAGAGCATGTAGGCAATATACTAAATACCAACCTAGCGATATTGTATATTCCAGCTTTACAAATGAATACATTACTATATATATATATATATTTACTCTACAGTTTAGTGAACATATTCAAAATGTCATCTATTGTCAACTGAATTCAAAGTTTACCGCTGGCGGACGTTATAAAATCATAAATTGTATTCGGGGGGATTTTTTGGTATCGTTAACTCGTTCAGTGGCGAATCTGTCATTACCTACAAACACTTCGACTATTAGATGGATGTATCATCATGATCCAAATTATTTTTAGCTCACCTGGCACAAAGTGCCAGGTGAGGTATTGTGAGGGGGCAGTGTCCGGCGTCCGTCGTCGTGCGGTGTGCGTCGTGCGTCGTGCATATGTGCGTCGTGCGTATGTGCGTCGTGCATCGTCAACAATTTACTTAAACATCTTCTTCTCTGAAACCATAAGGGCTAGACCTTTGATATTTGGTATGTTGCATCATCTAATGGTCCTCTACAAAGATTGTTCAAATTATGACCCCCGGACTTAAAATGGCCCCGCCCCAGGGCTTATCAGTTTTTCATTGGAAAATCTTTAAAAATCTTCTCCTCTGAAACGGTAAGGCCTAGACCTTTGATATTTGGTATGTAGCATCATCTAATGGTCCTCTACAAAGATTGTTCAAATTATGACCCCCGGATTAAAAATGGCCCCGCCCCGGGGCTTATCAGTTTTTCATAGGATTTTTTTCAAAAATCTTCTTCTCTGAAACCATAAGGCCTAGATCTTTGATATTTGGTATGCAGCATCATCTAATGGTCCTCTACAAAGATTGTTCAAATTATGACCCCCGGACCAAAAATGGCCCCGCCCCGGGGCTTATCAGTTTTTCATAGGAAAATCTTTAAAAATCTTCTCCTCTGAAACGGTAAGGCCTAGACCTTTGATATTTGGTATGTAGCATCATCTAATGGTCCTCTACAAAAATTGTTCAAATTATGACCCCTGGATTAAAAATGGCCCCGCCCCGGGGCTTATCAGTTTTTCATAGGAATTTTGTTAAAAATCTTCTTCTCTGAAACCATAAGGCCTAGGTCTTTGATATTTGGTATGTAGCATTATCTAATGGTCGTCTAAAAAGATTGTTCGAATTATGACCCCCGGACCAAAAATGGCCCGCCCCGGGGCTTATCAGTTTTTCATAGGATTTTTTTTAAAAATCTTCTTCTCTGAAACAATAAGGCCTAGATCTTTGATATTTGGTATGCAGCATCATCTAATGGTCCTCTACAAAGATTGTTCAAATTATGACCCCCGGACCAAAAATGGCCCCGCCCCAGGGCTTATCAATTTTTCATAGGAAAATCTTTAAAAATCTTCTCCTCTGAAATGGTAAGGCCTAGACCTTTGATATTTGGTATGTAGCATCATCTAATGGTCCTCTACAAAAATTGTTCAAATTATGACCCCTGGATAAAAAATGGCCCCGCCCCGGGGCTTATCAGTTTTTCATAGGAAATTTTTTAAAAATCTTCTTCTCTGAAACTATAAGGCCTAGATCTTTGATATTTGGTATGTAGCATTATCTAATGGTCCTCTAAAAAGATTTTTGAATTGTGACCCCCGGACCAAAAATGGCCCGCCCCGGGGCTTATCAGTTTTTCATAGGAAAATCTTTAAAAATCTTCTTCTATGAAACCGTAGGGCCTAGACTTTTGATATTTGGTATGCAGCATCATCTAATGGCCCGCTACAAAGAATGTTCAAATCATGACTCCCGGACCGAAAATGGCCCCACCCAAGGGCTTATCAGTTTTTCATAGGAAAATCTTTAAAAATCTTTTTCTCTGAAGTCTTGAGGCCTAGACCTTTGATATGTAGTATGTAGCATCATCTAATGGCCTTCTACAAAGATTGTTCAAATTATGACCCCTGGATTAAAAATGGCCCCGCCCCGGAGTGTATCAGCTTTTCATAGAAAAATATTTAGAATTCCTCTTCTCTGAAACTCTCTAAGTCTTTAGTAACCAGGTGAGCGATTTAGGGCCATCATGGCCCTCTTGTTTTATTTGTTATAATTATTTAACCCATTCCCGCATGGACTATTTTTAGCTCACCAGAGCACAAAGTGCTCAGGGTGAGCTTTTGTGATTGCCTGATGTCCGTCGTCCGTCGGCGTGCGTCGTCCGTCGTGCGTCGTCAGTCGTCAACAATTTGAACCTTTAAAAATCTTCTCCTCTGAATCTACAGGGTTCTCAGCTTTAATCTTTGGCACATAGTATCATCTTTAAGTCCTCTACAAAAGTTATATAAATTATGGCCCTGGGGTCAAAATTGGCCCCGCCCAAGGGGTGCCTTGTTTTCAAAAGAAACATATAGTAAAACTTTGAAAATCTTCTCCTCTGAAACCAGAAGGTTCTCAGCTTTCATATTTGGCATATAGCATCATGTTCAGGTCCTCTACATAAGTTTTATAAATTATGGCCCTGGGGTCAAAATTGGCCCCGCCCCAGGGGTGGGCAGTTTTCATTAGAAACAAATAGTGAACTCTTTGAAAATCTTCTTCTCTGAAACTGGAAGGCTCTCCGCTTTCATATTTGGCACATAGCATTATGTTCAGGTCCTCTACAAAAATTATATAAATTATGGCTCTGGGGTCAAAATTGGCCCCGCCCCAGGGGTAGGCAGTTTTCAATAGAAACAAATATTGAAATCCTTGAAAATCTTCTTCTCTGAAACTGGAAGGCTCTCAGCTTTCATATCTGACACAAAGCATCATGTTCAGGTCCTCTACAAAAGTTATATAAATTATGACCCTGGGGTCAAAATTGGCCCCGCCCCAGGGGTGGGCAGTTTTCAATAGAAACAAATAGTGAAATCTTTGAAAATCTTCTCCTCTGAAACTGGAATGATCTCAGCTTTCATATTTGGCACAAAGCATCATGTTCAGGTCCTCTACAAAAATTATATAAATTATGCCCCTGGGGTCAATATTGGCCCCGCCCCAGGGGTGGTCAGTTTTCAATAGAAACAAATAGTGAAATCTTTGAAAATCTTCTTATCTGAAACTAGAAGGCTCTCAGCTTTCATATTTGGCACATAGCATCATGTTCAGGTCCTCAACAAAAGTTATATAAAATATGACCACGGGGTCAGAATTGGCCCCGCCCCAGGGTAGGACAGTTTTCAATAGAAATAAATAGTGAAATCTTTGAAAATATTCTTCTCTGAAACTGGAAGGCTCTCAGCTTTGATATGTGGCACAGAGCATCATGTTCAGGTTCTCTTCAAAACTTATATAAATAATGGCCCCGGGGTCAAAATTGGACCAGCCCCAGGGGTGGGCAGTTTTCAATAGAAACAAATAGTGAAATCTTTGAATATCTTCTTCTCTGAAACTGAGAGGTTCTCAGCTTTCATACTTTGCACATAGCATCATGTTCAGGTCCTCTTCCAAAGTTATATAAATTATACACCTTGGGTAAAAATTAGCCCCGCCCCAGGGGTAGCCAGTTTTCAATAGAAACATATAGTGAAAACTTTGAAAATCTTTTTCTCTGAAACTGGAAGGTTCTTAGCTTTCATATTTGGCACATAGCATCATGTTCAGGTCCTCTACAAAAATTATTTAAATTGTGCCTCTTGGGTCAAAATTAGCCCAGCCCCAGGGCAGGCTAGTTTTCTATAGAAACATATAGTTAAAACTTTGAAAATCTTCTTCTCTGATTGTCTGGTGAGCGCTTCAGGGCCATTCTGGCCCTCTTGTTAGATACAACGTCTTTGAATAAATCTACCGAAAAGGAGCATTAACTAGAGAAAAGGACAATTTTATATTTTTGTAGTTTGAAACCATTGTGATAAATAGAGCATTTGCTCCTGTAGGAGCAAATGCTCTATTTATCACAATGGTTTCACAAAGTGACTTCTACAGAGTCGTCAAAAGTCGTCAATATGAGGGAATGGGTTAAACAAAAATGAAAAAGAAATGAAGAATGCAATTTGTAGCCTATGACATAGTTTGAAAACGGCAAATTTTGGCATGAAAAGAGTCCAGCCTGTTTGCCGTGTTTGGCATGGTTACGGCCTAAACAAGACTGCAGTGCAGGTATTTTGAAATGGTCATTTACGGCTTTTGCATGACATCTGACAACTACAATCTCACGGTAGGCCTAGACTGCACTTAAGTTAACTGACATGTCTTTTGAACATGGCTCATAAATCTCATACATATTCAACTACATAAGGACATCTTTATGACAGAGGATCCTGACAATATGAATTATACTAACATAGGACCTTTTGCCAACAAACTTCAACACTGTATCCGCTTAACCCATTTGGGCCCAGTGGAATTTTATGTATGGATTTGTCCATTTTTATCTAAGGGGTGCTTGGCCTAAATTTTCAATTTCGTTTTGTTTTATATTGAAATTCCTATCAGCAAACAGTGTAGACTCTGATCAGACGCCGCACTATGCGGCGTCTGATCAGAGTCTACACTGTTTGCCTATGTCCCATATATGTATCCGCTTATTTTTTTTGTTGTTAAACAAGTTGAATGTGGGAAACCAGTTAACTGGCATTTACAAACAATCTAGACATAGATCAGAGGGTTCCCATAGGAACCATATAATCAGGGTCTGCACTATGTGCAGTTCACAAATAGTTTCAACGATATTTAACGATATTCAACGATACTCTTATCATACCATATCGATCCTGCTGTTCATCCTGTCACTTTGAAATTATTTCATTCTCCCATAGGCTATTTTTAGACCGTACCTGTTTGAATAAATCTACTGAAAAGGAGTATTTATTACAGAAAAAGAACAAATTAGAATTGTGTAGTGTTGAAACCATTGTGATAAATAAATTTATCACAATGGTTTCAAGAAGTGACTTTAACATAGACGCAATAGTGCTCCACGTATTGCTTTACAGAAGTAAACCTGTACAAAAAATATGGTATAACTATCCATTTAGGAGAAACTCAGTGAAGACATGTATTATGTAATATGTATGCAGATAATAATTATTTTTACATCATACCCTGTTAAAACACATGTTATAGTAATGTTTGCATACATGTGTATATTTGTATGTCAACTTGCTAGTTAACTTCCCCCACCTCGGCACATGCACACTGCCTCAGGTAAGAACAAGTATGGAACATTACGTTTTTTACTGGCAATTTTGGGAAATGCATTTTAGTAACGGTGATGTTTTTCAAGAATAGCTCCTTTATCTCTCCATCAATTCCTATACTGTGAACACTCTTTAGAATAATCTCTTCGAGACGATTCTATAGAGTGGTCACAGTGTAGGGTTTGGTGGAGAAATGACGATTTTAGTTTTTCGGTACGCATCTTTATCTGTAGCTCCGAGGATTGAAAATTAACGGACCCGTGTGGACTCCAGAAAAAGGTCTGTAAGATAATAAGCGCCTGTATCTAGTTATAATAATGTATACAGAATGTGTTTGTTTGATTTTGTAAATATCCACTACGGAGTAAAGTATCCATTAATATGTTGCAAAAAATATAATACAGTAAAATCTCGTTAATTGAAAAACTCACAAAAGTATCATCACCTTTTATAAGGCAGATGACAGCTTCTTACAGGGTGAAAGTTATGCAGAAAGCCCCCCCCCCGGATCTTTCTGCCTCAAATACCCCAACTTTTGTTGTATATTAAAAGTCGAATTATCGAGATGTACTATTATCTCAAATCTTCTTTATTAAACATTCAAATTAACCCATTACCTGATAGGCTATTTTTAGATGCAAACTCTTTGAATAAAGCTATCAAAAAGGAGCACGAACTAGAGAAAAGGAAAAGTTTAGTATTTTGTAGTTTGAAACCATTGTGATAAATAGAACATTTGCTCCTATAGGAGCAAATGCTCTATTTATCACAATGGTTTCACAAAGTGACTTTTACAGAGTCGCCAAAAGTCGTCAATATGAGGGAATGGGTTAAGGAGGTTTTACTGTATACATGTATTCTATTACGTGTAAATTAAATGTGTCCAGAGGGACATAGGATATCTAAATATTGATCTTTAACCCGTTACTCCATAAATATTATAACATTAACCCTCGCTTGCTATTCGCGTCAATATACCTACCTGTAAATAGTGAAGACCCAGATGAGACAGCTCCTGCAGGAGCTGTCTCATCAGGGTCTGCACTATTTACAAGTTGATTGTGCAACCAGTGCGCTCCACAGCAGTAATTGCACAGCGAAATACTTGTACACAGTGAAGATATATGTAATTAGATGACAGGGCATGGGTAAAGAAGGAGAAATGTATTTTAAATTCAGCAAGCGAAGGGTTAACATTTTACCTGGTAGAGACACCTTTTAACATCGCTGCGAACAGAGTAGACCCAGATCGGACAGTTTCTATAGCAACCGTCTAAACAGAGTCTGCTGTTTGTTTGTGAAATTACAAATATATATATATATATAGATCTGATTCTACCATTTCTGTAATGACACAAATTTCTTGTGTTTATTTACCAGTATGAGAATTCATCAAATGATATTCATGATGTCATGGAGTAAAGCGTTAAGACATATTATTTCAGGAACTTTCTCTATTATTATTCGGTCTTTAAATATTTTGTTGTTGCGTATTGTCGTCTGCACTATTTTGCATCTGCTTCAAATTTCGTCTTTAATGTTTTGTTACAAAAAACGTAATAACAGTATTCACCCTTTTCCAGTTCTATGTTTATTTAAAATTTCAATACCTACTGAATATTCATGGACAAAATAGTTACATGTACATATAATGAAATATTGAAGGTGGACTATTGCAATCATTTTAGAAACTAAAGAAATATAACTTTCAAATTCCATTAGCAAACAGAGCAGACCCTGAGCAGACGGCTCCTCTAGGAGCCGTCTGATCTGGGTCTTCTCTGTTTGCAAATGCGCGGAAACACGTTTATATGAGGGAAAGGTTGTTTTCTGAAGAGACATCGAGTTACTTAGCGTCTTGTCTGCTGACCCGAAACTGTTTGCAAATGTAATCACAGGTTTGCCATGGACAGCAAAAGAGTTCAAAACACATCTGGCCATTTAACGCTTTCCTTCGTATAAACGTGTTTTCACGCATTTTAAAACAGAATAGACCCAGACCAGACGGCTTCTATAGCAGCCGTCAGACCAAGGTCTGCTCTATTTGCTAATTGAGTGTGAATCTGTTTCTTTACTTTCTAAAATGGCTACAATTTAGCACCTTACGAATTTTGTTATAACCAGGGCTTTTTCTCTCTTAATTGGGTAGGGGCCTTGGCCTGCTGATTTTGGGAAGAATTATCGCTAAAATTGCTGATTTGGGAAACAAAAAAGCTGGTGTAAGTTGAGATTTTTGGGAAAACTGCATGATTTTAAAGGAATTTTCAATTGGGAAGGGGCCTTTTACAGGTCTCTGTTATAGAAGGTGAAAAACCCCTGATAACTATTTTGTCCATGAATATTCAGTAGGTATCGAAATTTGGAATAAACACAGAACATGGAAAGGGTTAAGAACGACTTCTGTAAATACCCCCACCTACTATTTGGTTATAATGTTTGTACATAATGTTTTACTCCTCTTCATCTAAGTTATAGATATTGCAGAAGATATTGCTTGGACGCTTTTGTTGATATCGAAACACAAACAGTGTGTCAAGCAGTTAAGATCAGTTTCAGTTTCTCGGTGCCTCACCTGGATCCAGAGACATGTTATCACGAATTCTCACGAATAGTAGATCCAGATCAGACGGCTCCTACAGGAGCTGTCTGATCTGAATCTGCTCTATTTGCTAATTTGGAATAAACATAGAACAGGGAAAGGGTTAAGGGCGACTTCTGTAAATCCCCCACCTACTATTTGCCTATAATGTTTGTACAGAATGTTTAACCCCTCTCCATCTAAGTTATTGATATTGAAGAAGATAATGTCTGGACTCTTTTGTAGATATCAAAACATAAACAAGATATCAAACAGTAACAGTTTATCGATGTCTCATCAGGATCCATGCTTATAAAGCTTTTTAGTTGAGTCTGAGTTCGTTCTAAAGCTTGGTCAGATTTGAGTTCTCAAGCTCTCAAAAACTTGAGAACAAACTCAGACTCAACTAAAAGTTTTATAAGCATCGACCCAGGATCCAGACAAAGGTGATAACGAATTCTCCAATGACTGCAAATATGTTAAACATTTTTATATGTATTCAATGAGATATAACTCGTCTAGAGCATTACATTTCATACGCGTAAGTAACCACTTAACACGTGTTAATTGTGTGTACATAAATATTGTGACTTGTACATGTATATACATGTAAAACTCTCTTAACTGGAATCTTAGTAAAGAAGAATAAGAATCCTTTTAGGCAGGTGGTTGTTTCAAGGAGGCTGAAAGGCGGGCAGGAATATTCTACAGGAGCTTTCTGCGTTACTTTCTTCATGCATTAAGCTACCAACTGTCTTATAGACCGGGTTGATACTAATTCGAAGGTCTGGTTTTGAGGGGGTTTACTGTAGTGTCATAACTATCCGTTAACCCTTTCCCTCATATAAACGTGTTTCACGCTTTTGCAAACAGAGTAGACCCAGATCAGACGGCTCCTAGAGGAGCCGTCTGATCAGGGTCTACTCTGTTTGCTAATATAATTTAATAGGCTGTTTCTTTGCTTTCTAAAATGTCTGCAATGTTACACCTTCCATATTTCTTTATAACTATTTTGTTAATGAATATGCAGTAGGTATTGAAAGCTGGACTAAATACAGAACGGGGAAAGGGTTAAATAATACCCCAATATTATAATTCCTGCGTACAGAATATAATGACTCATGTAGTTTTGTTATTATACAATATGGAGTGTGCGCAGCATATAATATAACAACTATTGTTGTAAATATTCGCCAGCGAGTACAACACAACCTGTCACTTGGTGCAAATAATGCCACGTGTATAGAAGAATGTGTTGTATGTAACATGTTTGGATAAGAATGACAGTTGATAAAGTCAGATGTAGTTTTGTAACTATTCGCTTCCGTTGTTGTGATAGAGTGTAAGGACTACATAACGCCACATGTACAAAAATGTACTTATGTTGTAATTCACACCTTGGTTGCGATAGAGTTTAAGACGAGTAACACCACATGTACTTTTTGTAGCTATTCCAACTAAGTTGTGATAGGGTGTAAATGCGGCATATAACGTCACGTGTACTTTTGTAGTTATTTGTACGGTTGTACCATTTGCACCTTATTGGTGAAAGAGTGTAAGGACGGCATAACGTCACATGTGATTTTGCAGTTATTCGCACCTTAGTCGTGATAGTGAGTAAGAACGAAATAACGTCAAATGAACGAGTGTGCCTATTCGCTTCTTTGTTGTGATGGAGTGTAATGACGACATGACGTCACATGTACTTTTGTAACTATTCAATATGCCATCGGGAGTAAAGCCCTCTTTGTACCCCTTTAGCGATGACAACATGTACAGAACTGTTTCTATGTTGCTTGTAATTGTTTTGTAATTATCAACTAGCGAGTAACACATATTACATTGTTTCATCATCGTTATATTTCGTTATAATTGTTATTCCGTTATACACTGCTTTTATGGATCACGTGATATGCAATGCTTACAATCATTGACCATTTCTCATTGCTAGAGAAGAGTTTTCATAGCAACTGTTTCTACGTGTTTTCAGTGCACCAAAGTTCCAACTAACAGTATGAAAATAATTAGTAGTGCAATAAGCAATAAGCTGTAATGTAAATAAACATGCATTTAGCAAATGTACACCAAAGTTCCAACTAACAGTATGAAAATAATTAGTAGTGCAATAAGCAATAAGCTGTAATGTAAATAAACATGCATTTAGCAAATGTACAGCCTCTTTAAAAATGGCACTGTTCAATGCCAGTAGTGCAAACATGCATTTAGCAATAAGCATTTCGCATTTGTCATTTACATCCATCATTCCCTAGCAATTTACGCAATTGGCCAAAAGCATTTCGCATTTTGTATTTAGCAATTAGCAAGACAGAATATATTTCCATAGTAGTCATATGTTGTTACACAAGTTGAGGTGTGATAGAATTTTACCTGCTATTAACCGTGTTGGATACTTGATAATTTCGATTGTTTCTGCAAATGAATTACACCGACACGGAATAAATGAAGAAACGTATCTCTGACTTTTGGCCACGATATGTGTACTGGCATTTGCAAACAGTGAAGATCCCTGGATTATAGGGAACCTAGATGACCCCTATAATCAGGGTCTTCACCGTTTCACATGTTAAAATATCTGGAACAATTTTACTCTTTGCACGCTAGCAATGAATTCTCGAGAACCGCTGCAAACAGTTTGAACCATGGCTCAAATCTGACCAATCAAAAGCTTTAGAACTCAAATCTGACCAATCACAAGCCTGAGAACGAAACTCAGACTCAAGTAAAAGCTTTATAAGCATGGACCCTGATGAGTAACTGGAGTCTCACCTGGGTCCATGCTTATAAAACTTTTAGTTGAGTCTGAGTTCGTTCTCAAGTTTTTCATTGGTCAGATTTGAGCCTTTGGCTTAAATCTGACCAATCAAAAGCTTGAGAACTCAAATCTGACCAATCAAAAGCTTGAGAACGAAATCAGACTCAACTAAAAAGCTTTATTAGCATGGACCCAGGATCCAAACAGTTTGACACTTTGACTATATTTAAGAAAAGAAATGAGGACAAATTAACTTGGACACTGTCGTAGACGACACTATTTACAGGTGCTACAATTATTTAGCATACATAATTAAAACTTGTTTAAACTGTTAAATATGGAATGCCGGTCACCACATGTTACTTGCCACTTGCTAGTTGCTAATTGCTAATAGACACTTGTCGGTTGCTTCTTTACATTTGCTACTTGCTACTTGCCACTTACTATTGCTACTTGTTAGTTGCTACTTGTCAATGAATACTTGATGTTTTGGTTTATGTACCCAACTCAACACGAATTATGGACACGTTTAATAGAAATATGCATGTAGTTGGTAAATTAAACAGTTCATTATGGTTTAAATTGGTATTTTGCTTCCGGACGCTTCTCGACGCTAAGCGTCGCTTTTTAGGGAGACCGTTTCTGAGCGGTGTGTATGTATACTTTTCCTATTCATAAGTGGCATCAAGCAAGGGGGAAGTGGCAAGTAGCATGTCGTGACCGGCATTCCATATTAACTTAATACTGTAAGATCCAAAAGAAGTTGAATGGTCGTTCGTGTGTTTATTAAACATAATAAGAAAATGTGTTTTGCTGTATTTATATTTATTTCCATTGTTACCCTTATTTACTTGGTGTTCCAGAAACAATGTCGTCATTGGCACACTGACAATTATTTTTGCAAAAGGTTTGAATTAAGGTAAAAAAGACGACACTAAAAGTACATGTATGAGTCATACAGGAAACACCGCATACAAAACACACACCCGCCCGAACAGCATCACGACGAAAAACAGTAAATGTACATGTATATAAAAGACACAAAGAAACACACAAAGACATAACAAGCAATAGGGGGCGGGGAGATAGAAGTGCCGCCTTGGAACGGTCAGTGCCAAATGTCACTAGGGGTTTAAACCGGTTTAGGGGCGCCCAACCTCACACTTATTCCATCCCCTCCCTGAAAGACAAACAGTGTAAATGAACATATCCTCTCTCCGACTAACCTACAGCAACCGCGATGGCAAATACAGTGGTAAGGGGTATGTAAAACGAAAACATATTTATGTAAAACAAACTGTATCCACCTATCGCTGGTGTACTCAATCATTGAGCTGCAAACAGAGTAACTGTAGAAAAGTAATAAAGGGTACGACATTGTCACTCTATCACTCAAGTCATTGTTTTCATCCGCCACACATCACATGCACTCCATATCTACCAAACAGCTGGATGGATATTACTCAATAAGTCATTATCTCCAAATGGAAAAGTAGTACAGTGAAGTTGACGTATAGGCTCTAGGCCCATGGTCAACGTCACAAATGCATGTCATATGTTTAATTCCGACGTTATGTCCGCCACATATCACCAAACGCAACCCTTTACCTCATGAATATTAATTAAAGAAAAAATGACATCATGAATATCCATTAGCAGCATTTTTATAATAGTTTACAAATTCAGTCGTTTTATCATAACACGTAGTATTAAATCAAATATATATAATTTCATAAGAAAAATGGACTGAATCTGGTCAGACGTCTGCTGTATGAGCCGTCTGATGTGTGTCTATTCAGGCGTCTCTATCAGTTTAAGGGATAGGTGAAATATTGATCTTCCCAATACAACGGGTCCGTGTTTCAGCGGCTTAGATTCAATGTACTAGGTTGAAACAACGCACTTGTTCTCAGTTCCCTATCAATTATTCACGTCCCCAGATCTATTTACAGGAGTCATGATCCAGTAACCTAGATCAGATTCAAGATCATACTTCTGATGCCTTTATTTCCGTCTGATCCATATTTCTATACGGTTTAATTGATTTTCACATAAACAAACAAGGCATATCCTAATTAGAGGGCTTCTACAGTCATTCCTTGCAATCATGATAGGTTCTGAGGACAAGAATGATAGGGCTTGATTGCTGTCAATTACAGGGTCTACTTGCAGTCATGGTAGGACCTGCTGTCAGTCCTACTTTCAGTCATGGTAGGATCTACATGCAGTCCAGGTATGATCTGCTTGGAGTCAAGGTATGACCTATTTGTAGTCATGATAGGTTCTGCTTGGAGTAGGATCTTTTTGCAATCTTAGTAGGACTTGTTTGCAGTCATGGTAGATTCTTCTTGGAGTCGGAGTCGTGACAGACCATGTTTGCAGTTATGTAGGGTCTGCTATGTGTTTTGTAGTGTCTGCTTGTGGTCATGTCAGTGTCTGCTTGCAATCAACTCAAAATAGTTTTCACAATGGTGGCTGAGTGCGTGCCCTACTATCCGATTTGGGTTTATTTTACTTTCGTCAGACTCATCAAGATTACGTATCACTATAACACTTTGCTTATGAAATATCCATAAATATTCTTTATGTTTTGAATGAATATTATATAAATCGGCAGGTATCTTTATCATATTTAGACAATGTATTTGCCCAAACACTTTATTCATGTCACCGCCGGAAATATTCAGAAGGTCAGTATGCTACATGTAGAAAATGCAATAGATTTTAATGCGAACTAATTACATATAGGGCCCTACATGAACATTTTTGTACACCAATATCGTGTCACTAAAATGCATTTTTTACTCTGTTAGTACAACTAAACAGCAAAAATAAATCATTAAAAAATGTAAAGAGTTTCCTTTTTAGGGTTTCGGCTTTTGCCGAAATCCTTATAAAATGGATTGCGACTCAAACTATGGCGGAAAACCCTATTGCACGAGCGCTACCTAGCGGGAATCCCCCTAAGAGAATACGCGCATGTGCAGTGCTTGGCTTACAATCCGGTTCCGGAATCTTACAAAATATTTATAATGAAATATGGAAGGTGGATCCATTAGCAAACAGAGCAGACCCTGAATATATGGGAGCGAGCTGTCTGATCTGGGTCGAATCTATTTGCAGATGCATGAAAACAAGTTTATATGGGGAAATTAAGGGTTAAATGGACTTCTTCTGTTCTTTACGTCCTTTACAGTATAAAGGTTACAGCGCACTAGTGGTCAGTAGTGCAGGGCAACTGTTACATCATGCTAAAATCTCTAGAGGTCATACGCTTAACTCTTTGCACGCTAGCGGCGAAACTGTGATTACCTTTGCAAACAGTTTGGATCCAGATGAGAGGCCACATAATTCTGCGTCTCATCAGGATCCAAACTGTTTTTCATCTTGATCATATTTTTGCATAAAATGAAAGAAAGTTTATTGAAGAATTGAAGCAGACGTCAATTGTTGCAAACGAAACATCACTCAGCATTATAAGGATTAAGCAAGCTGTAGAGATCTGTAAAATCGTCTGCTTCAGGTTTGTCATCATTTGAATTTCTAAAAGATCAGTTTTAGGCATTTTGTCCTAAGGCAAAATTGTCACAAGTTGTAAACAGTTTAGATTTTGGTCAGACAGTTACTTGGTATTAGATCTGAATCCAAACAGGGTGTCCCACTTTGTTTAAGTAGCTTGGATGGTAGTATTAACAATTACTATTAAAAGGAAACATGGGTTTTTGTATCCTTTATATTATTAAAAAATCATTAAAATGAAAAGAAAGGAGAAAGGCAAACAAAATGAGACAAAGCACTTTCTTATTTTTTATTTTATATACATTTCATCATTTATTGATTTACGTGTCAGGCTTATAGTATCTTATAGTGTCTTATAGTATCTTATAGTAATGTATGTAATTTATTTCCAATTCATATCATTTATTTCTATGACGCCGGTTACTGATCAGGGTCTGTAGTGTTTACTACAGCACTAACTGTAATTTGCATGTATGACTATAATTTATTTTTAATTATATCATTTATTGATATACTTGTTACATGTATAATGCTGCAAATAGCAAAGACCCTGGCCAGTTGTGGTAACTGATCGGGGTATGTATTGTTTGCAGCACAGACTCACAAATTGACCCTGAACAGACTCACACTCGCAGTCTCCTCAGGAAGAAGTAAGAAAATACAACACAATCACACAAAAAGACACGGTATAGGCATGGATAAACTATTAAGGGTCTTTTCTGTTTGCAAAAGCACAGAAAGGCTTATTTTGCTCAGACAAATTGTACCCGATATGGAACCCTGAAATCGTCTTCACTCTATAATATAAAGTGAAACAATATTATGTGTCTAACAACCCATATACCAATGGGAGGTTTTACTTCAAATGTTCACCCATGATAAGCTGTCAACCTTAATGTGAAGATTTTCTTAAAGAATGTAATTATTGCTCTGACCATTTTACCAGAGTTATGGCACAAAGTGGCAAGTTGAGCTATTGGAATCGCACTGTGTGTGACATGTTCATAAAAAATTCTTTAAATGTCTTCGAAACTACAGACATGATTTTCAGAAAAATCTACAGCAAACAATCAATATAATAAATATATATTATGTCCGATTTAAATCCCAGATACACGACATGGAATAAAGCGCAGTTTCAAGACCACACATTTTGCGGCGGCGCCGTTTTTATACACTCATCCCGGAAACGAGGATTTTTTTGAGAGGGGTTGTGAACATGGGAGAATAACAGTGTATAATTTGACATTTAAACCAATGGCATCCTCGGATAGACCTTCGGAAGCACTTACTGGTGGCTTATGTCCTATTTGTCAGCAGAAATGTCGCGTTCCAAGATCGATACCAACGTGTGATCACGTATTTTGTGAGAATTGTTTATTTACTTTCGTTTTCGATTTGAAGGAAAGGGGTGAGATTGAGGCTACTTTCGAGTGTCCAATTTGTCGGAAACCCCATTCTCTTCCCGAGTCGGGACAGGTGACATTGGAATGGATAAAGACATTTCCTCTGACTAAAGAATATATGGAAATAAACCAACACAGTCCTCAAATTTCATCGGGAGACACGACTCCAATCAAATTCTGCGGGCCGTGTGGAAAAGCGAGCAGAGTTGTAGTTGGTAAGAAATATTGCATAGAATGTCAGGAATATCTCTGTGACAACTGTGTCACAACACACAGCCAATTCAAGCTACTAGAATGTCATAAGATAGTTGATGAATCCGAATGTGATGTTTTGGACTTATTTGCTAGCGCGGTGAATCAATACAATAAGTGTCCTAGCCACCCTGATAGAAATGTCGAACTATTTTGTAACGACACGGAGGAACTCATATGTATTATATGTGCGGTAACATCTCATAAAAGTTGCAATCAGGACATAGAAATCAAACAAATACAAACCGAAAGTAGAGTCGAAACGTTGAAAGGAACTATCACAAAAGCAAAAGAGCATTTAATGAAATTACAAAGCTTGTCAAACGAGAATAGCAAATTCGTAAACGGGCAGTTGGTAAATCTGGTTAAAGATGTTGAATCAGTTCGAGAAAAAGTCATCAGATCGCTTGACAATATTTTGGAGAATATTCTTGCCCGTAAAAAGCAGCTGAAAATTGAAATAGAAGACAAACATTTTGCAACTACAAAACGTTCTGAACAGCTTCACGGTGAGTACGAGAAGACACTAACCATTCTAGAAATGGTTATAAAACATGGTACTCAAACGGATATATTTGCTACCCTCGAGCATCTAGAAAAAGACAGTGATAGTCTCGGACTTGAAGTATTTGAGTTTGATTCAAAGTTTGCTGTTGGTGAGACTGAGCTTGCTGTTATAGATGAATTGAAGCAAATTGCAGAGAAACTTGATCCAGATGGACTACCACCTATCGCCATTTCATACAAAACAGAAAGCCACACGCCAAGGTTTAGTGTGCCTCGTGTATCACCGACACCGTACCAGATAGAGAAAACTGATAGCTACATAATAAAGCTTATTGACTCATGTTCGCCTACATTTACTTGTATATCTGCTCTACACGACGGAGTAATGCTTTTGTGTGATAACTGTAGTTGTAAAGGTGACTGTGGTTATATTTGTTTATACAGCATTCGTGACGAAAAGAAACAGACATTCAAAATGCGTCAACCTTCTTGTGCGACATTCATCGATGGGAAAAACATAGCAGTGACAATACCAACAGATAAAACTATATCTATCGTATCCACGTGGTTAGGAATGAGTGAAGAAAAATCTTTAAAAACAAAGTATACCCCGAAAACAGTCGTTACTCTGAAGAACAAAACCGTGGCCATCAGTTGGGCCGATCCACCTGGACTTAGCATATCAGATATAAGTGGTACTACTGTAGAAGACAAGAGTTACTTCTCACAAGACAGCGAGGGGAGAAAGTTCAACTACTTTGATTATATGGCTGTTGACGAAAGGAGGGAGCATTTTATACAGCCATGTATAAAGGACAAAGGGGTGTACTGCTTTGACTTTTCTGCAAAGCCAGTCTTTAAATACACCAATGGGATTAAAGAACCAAAAGGAGTAGCGGTAAATATGAGAGATGGAAGTGTGTTTGTATGTGATACAAATAACAGTAGCATTCACCAAGTTTCATCAACAGGAGTTGCTGTGACGGTCATTAGACACGAATATTTGTCCAAGCCACTTGCCATTTGTTTTGACAAGCAAAGGAACAGTGTTTGGGTGTCGGAGTATACATCTCCATATGATAAAGTCACGTGTTATTTACAAACTGTATTCAAAGAAGACTAGTTTGTTTCCAAGTTTGATTCATATGACGTTAGTTTTATTTTCTGGTCCTTCGGGATCATTAGTTTTGGTGTAAGTAGTGTTGAGTATTGAATAATGCTTAGATCTGTGCTTTGGGGCATGAGTAGTGTTGCACTTTTAATTACTACTCATGAACAGACTCTGCTATTTTATCTTTTCGCATTGCTACTTTTGCTTTGAAGGATCTCCAACTTTCAGAATTAGAACAATATGAAATATACAAAAAAAATACCCTGTAATATTCATGTAAAAATAATCACATCATTTGTATTAATTAGATTATTCTTTATAATGGCACACGAACACAAGACATGCACAAACAGAACCAGATCTACGTTATATCATAGGCAAATAGAGCAGATCCTGATATGAGCCATCTGATATGTGTCTACCCTGTTTGCAAAGGCATTTATATGAAGGAAAGGGTAATGTAGTGAAAAAAAGAGTGTACAGTACTTGGGACATAAGATTCATTATATAAGACATTATGTAAGACACTTGCCAAATACGATGAATATCTTCTACAACAATTATTGCAGCTATTCGTTACATAGCTTGCATTTACAAACAGCTTAGACATAGATTAGACACCGGATACCTTTCCATCTCCTCAGGATACAAGCTGATGCAGGATACAGGATGGGAACTATTTGTCGCTCGGTCAATACTTTCTCAAAAAGCACACTCGAGTCGGGAGTTTATCAATACTGCAACAGATATAAATGTCAGCACTTTTTCTTTTAGTAGAAACACACATATCGAATAAAATGAATATCGAGATTAATAGACTTGTTAGGCGCAAATATTAATAGACTTATAACATATGTAAACTGATAGACTTGTAACAAATAAAGCCTAATAGAGTTATAAAATGCAAAGACTGCTAGATTTAAAACTGACTTATAGACTTATAACACACATTGACCGATAGACTTTCATATTTGTTTATAGCTCATAAACTGAGCTAATAGACTAAACACACATATTAAACTATCAGGCGTATAAAACATAGATACCAATAGATCTGAACCACACGAGACTAACAGACTGGTAGGCAGAGCTGTACTTAAAGACAGAAGAGTGTTATACGATCACTTGCATTTTATTATGTAATCAATATATCAAATTACAGGTATCAATAATGTATATTACAACTTTACAGGTCAACATTCAGTGAACATATATTCAAAATGTCATGTATTGCCATCTTAATTCAAAGTTTACCACTATAGGGCATAACTTGTCTTCAGCGAATTTCATGCATTAGGTATTCTTAAAACTTTCAAAGGGCGGGTCTGTGACTACCTATGTGCCAAGTAATCGCTTTGTCATCAGGATCCAAGCTGTTTGTTACTGACACTATTGTTGTTATAGGATATTTTGTCATAGCAGAACCACTAGAATCATGTTTGCATCATTTCATAAGCATACAGATCAAATCCGGATCAGACGGTTCTTACAGTAACCTTCTCATCTGAGTCTATTATTGTAACGTGTTAAAGGATAATACTTTACCAACGTTAAATGTTTACAAATACAAAGTGTAAATAAAGGTTCCAGTATACAACTGATCGTCGCCGGCATATGACCTGTAAATGCATTCAGCATTCAACAGGCCCGAAAGTGATCTAAACCTGCTCCGTTCACAAGCTCAGAGTTGAAGTAAAAATAAGAAAGTTGTATTTTACAAACTACAGTGGCTTCATTGTTTTCATATTGTTAGTTAGATGCATTGAGAAGATATAACATCGAAACAGTTGCTATGAAAACACGTTTCTAGAAATGACAGATCGTAATTTAAACAAGAATAAAATCGATAGCCTGCGACATTGTTTTAAAACCATAAAATTCGGCAGCGAAAGAGTCCAGCCTGTTTAGCATGGTTACAGCTTAAGCTTGGCTACAGTTCTGGCTTAACGGCCATTTACGGCTTTTGCACGACATGCAATAATAATTCATCTAACTGATATTCACATTGTCATTATTTTTACATAACTATTCATTAAGCAACAACTTCCAATTTATTTATATACCATGTCACCAGATAAGGGCTATTGCAACATAGCGAACAGTATCATTAGTATTTTACTCAATTCTCCATAAATATACCATTGCAAACAGAGTAGACCCAGATCAGACGGCTCCTATAGGAGCCGTTGGATCAGGGTCTGCCCTGCTTGCTTATTGGATACTATTGATTGACTTTACAGTTAAAAATAATTAGTATTCATGACGACATTGCAAACAGAGTAAACACAGATCAGACGGCTCCTAGAGGAGCCGTCTGGTCAGGGTCTGCTCTGTTTGCTAATAGAATTTGGTAGATTTATTTCTCACATACCTTCCCTTATCTCCGAGTTAGAACAACGGGTTAAGATTCCCTTATCTATAGCACGTGTAAGATCACTTTAGAACGTATATGACGTGATCCATCATATATGACGTCAAACCATGGAAACCGATTTATACATGTCATTTAAACGGCGAAAATACACTTTTTGTTATGTGAGAAAAAGAATCTGATGCTCGTTGTCTTTTAAGATCACATGTTCCTTAACTCACCTAAAAATGTTAGTAAGTTCGCCAAGGCTCGCTTAATGACATTTTCTAAGGCTCGTTTAGGAACATGTGATCTTAAAAGACAACTCGCGACGGATCCTCTATTTCTTTGCTTTCTAAAATGTCTACAATGTTCCAGTTTCCATATTTCTTTATAACTATTTTGTTAATGACAATTCAGTAGGTATTGAAATCTGGAATAAACGTAGAACAGTGAAAGGGTTAAATAACTACAAACGGTTCCTACTCTAATGGAGTTATGGGCTAAACAGCTACCATACCTGCTCCTATAGAAACCTAATAAACTATGTTTATTCAGTAGGTGCTCGCTTAAGAGAGGTACGTCTGTATATATTTAGGATAATATTCAAATATTTCATTGCATTCCATCCATCTAATTGTAATAAACACTTTCTTAAGCGACCATCAATAATCGGTCTATGTTTGTGTATTTAAGGCAGGTGGTAACTTTATGAAGGATAAATGGAGCTTTCTGTATTACTTTTGCCCTGCATTAAGCAACCATTTGCATTTAAGATTCCTTTGTTCAGCCAGTTAAAGGTCCCTTAAGAAGGTACTTTTATGAATTGATTCCTTAACATGCTTTGTTAATAGACATGGGTCAAACAGTGCAAATGGATATTGTAGCATAATGCATCCTTAACCCATTACCTCATTGGCTATTTTAAGATACAACCTCTCTGAATAAATCTACCGAAAAGGAGCATTAACTAGAGAAAAGGAAACTTTTAGAATTTTGTAATAAGAAACCATTGTGATAAATAGAGCATTAGCTCCTAAAGGAGCAAATGCTCTATTTATCACAATGGTTTCATAAAATGACTTTTACAGAGTCGTCAAAAGTCGTCAATATGAGGGAATGAGTTAACCATACAGCGTGGATCCAGATGGGTCTCCAGGTAACCTGTCGGTGTTTCATCAGGATCCAAACTGTTTGACACTTAGTCAAAAGTTTCCTAAAACTTTAATCGAATCGGAAATAGTCAAAATTGAACCACTTACAGTGGGATAAGGGTTAACATTTTTTCTTGCTGTGAAAAGTGTTGTTCGTGTCAGAGATCAAAATAAGATGCGTAAATTAAAACATTTTCAGGAATAATTTCTGGAATCTCTCCAACCCTATGTTGTGACCACTCTTTAGATTCAGCTCGAAGAGACGGTTCTAAAGAATGGTCACATCATAGGGTTTGGTGGAGAAATGATGATTTTAGTATCTGAGTACGCACCTTTATATGTTGCTCCATAACGTGTTATATATCTGATCCTTGGTCGACGATAGGCGTCTGATTTATTGATTCTATATAATTATAGGTACGTCACAGAGGACCAGATATGACGTGTACTTCAAAATAATTTCAAGACCATCTCCCTTATATCTTCACTAAATCCTATTGTTGTGGCCACTATTTGGAATCGTTTCTTCGAGACACATATATTAACGACACAGGAGTTTGAGGAGAAATTACCAGTTTAGTAATTGAATGCGCACGTTTATCTGTTGCTCTGAGTCCTCATTGATGGAGCAACATAAGTACTTCGGCATTGTTTCTTTTGAATGATACTTTGTTTTGCTTAATGAAATGTGACGACATTCAATATAAAGAATTTGATAATATAGTATACATTCTTATTATATACGTATACTTATGAGTTGTATATGTAATTGTGATTTTAATGCATAAAAATGCATTCTTATCTATGCTTAACAAGCCATTAAGTTCAAGCTATCATAATAAGAAATTTGAATAAATCAATATTTGTTATTTTGAGCATGTTGTTGCGAAATATTGTTTGCAGTTACAAGCAATGTAGATCCAGACGATATGCCGAATTACTCAGGGCTTCATCTGGATCCAGACTGTTTTAACTCTTTTAGTGCCAACTTTAAAAGTGTCGTCTGCAATAATAACTTCATATTAAATATATTTCTAACTAAATAATAAAGGTATATTAGTAAAACATTTGTTTTTAAAAACCTGTATGCTTGGGCTGAAATAATACAGAAAACAGTGGAGTCCCAGGTCAGACGCCGTCTTGAAAAGGCGGCATCTGACCTGGGACTGCACCGTTTAAAATGGTGCCAACAGGCAACATGGGCGCCGAAGGAGTTATTCACTTGTTTTGATGATACATAGAAATAATATCAATACTTTAAAAGATGATTCAGGTGAAGGTGAAAATTGAAATAATTTGATAAAATATCGCATGTATACGTATTATGTATGTTCTTGTTGACGTGCACATTACTAACAGAAACATGTGTAAAATACGGTTTGTAGTAATTGCCTTACACATGAATAAAATACCGTTTATACCTGTTAACTTACGCATGTGTAAAACACTCTATGTACGTTTTAACTTACACATGTGTAAAATACCGTATGTTTTTGTTAACTTACGCATGTGTAAAATAATGTATGTTCTTGATAATTTATGCATATGTAAAAAACTTCAAGTACCACATGTACTTGTTATCATATCATATGTAAACACCGTATGTACTGGTTAAGTTACACCTATGTAAAATACCGTATGTACGTGTTAACCTACGCATGTGTAAAAACGTATATACTTGTTAATTTACACATGTGTAAAACACTGCATGTACTTGTTAAACATGTGTAAAACACACCATGTACTTGTTAATTTACGCATGTGTAAAACACTGCATGTACTTGTTAATTTAGGCATGTGTAAAATACTATACTGTTTGTACTTGTTAACTTGTGCATGTGTAAAGCACTGCATGTACTTGTTTTACTTGTTAACTTGTGCATGTGTAAAGCACTGCGTGTACTTGTTAACTTGTACATGTGTAAAGCACTGCATGTACTTGTTAACTTACAAATGTGTAAAGCACTGCATGTTCTTGTTAACTTGTGCATGTGTCAAACACTGCATGTACTTGTTAACTTACACATGTGTAAAGCACTGCATGTACTTGTTAATTTAGGCATGTGTAAAATACTATACTGTATGTAGGTCCTACTTCTTAACTTGTGCATGTGTAAAATACTGTATGTACTTGTTAACGTGTGCATGTGTAGAATACTGTATGTACTTGTTAACTTTTACATGTGTAAAATACTTTATGTACTTGTTAACTTGTACATGTGTAAAATACTTTATTTACTTGTTAACTTTTACATGCGTAAAATACTGCATGTGCTTGTAAACTCATTCTCTCCTAGGCTATTTTAGACCCAACGTCTTTGAAGGTATCTACCGAAAAGGAGCATTAACTAGAGGAAAGGAAAAAAATAGAATTTTGTAGTATGAAAGCATTGTAATAAATAGAGCATTTGCTCCATAACCATTGTGATAAATAGGGCATTTGCTCCTATAGGAGCAAATGTTCTATTTATCACAGTGCGTTCATAAAGTGACTTTTATAGATGAGCAAAAATGCGTCACTAGGGGATGTGTTAACTTATATATGTGTAAAATACTGTATGTACTTTCTTTATCTTTTTAATGAATCTTAGTGCATAATAGATTGTATCTGATCAGCCGTCGATTTTCTCTTTGCCTGATCTTGATCAGGCTGTCTGCCAAAACTCCTTTAGATCTTTATATGCCCAGAAGGAATGTAACTGTACTCTCCTGAATTTGTAGTACATTTTGTTTCGTTCATTTTGGAGTTACTTCGTCATTTAGTTCTTACTGAGCTGTAAATATTGTAAATATTGTGATGAGCTCAAAGCTTGAACTGCCGTAAGTTAACTTACATTCGAGGTCATTAATGCTTTCGAGAAGTTATTGAATGAACGTCAGACGAGTTGGACACTGATAAGATGCAGATGAACTCCGCGCCTCATCTGGATCCAAACTGTTTGGAAATGCGAGCCAGGTGGCAGAATAACAGTTCATAATCATTATTTAAATGACAAATCATATGTGTCCTTATATATGTTGCTTAACGTGTTTCTCGTTCAGGATATGAGATTATCAAACTTTAGTTATATCTGACTGAGTTAGCTTTTAATGCATTTAAAACCGAGAAGACCCATACCAGACTGCTCCTTCTGGAACCGTCTGATCAGAATCTGCTCTGTTTGCTTATTGAATAACACAGATCTGATTCTTAAGTTTCTGCCTAAATATTTCGAGGGATTGGTGCAAAACTATTCTAACTCCTTCACAAAGTGAGTTAGAATAGTTTTGCACCAATCCCTCGATTTCTGTTATGTGTTTTATAAAATTATTGTAATAGATATTCATGATGTCATTATCTTCACATAAATATTCATAAAGCCAACTCTGTTCTAAGGTGATGAGTTTGAATCTCGGCTCCTCTGCATAACCTTTTACTCCATAAGTACATCTTTTTACATGTTTGCAAACAAAGTAGACCCAAATCAGGAATCATCTCTCCAGAGTCTGCTCTGTTTGCTTATGATATACAGTGCTCCCTCCCTACAACATCCCTCTCAATAACGATTCTAAAGAGTGGTCACAACATAGGGTTTGATAGAGGCATAACGGTTTTAGTTCTCGAAATACACCTTACCTGGGTGCAAACAAGTTAATTAGGTTTGATTTTCCCTCCCTATAACAACTCCCTCTGAACAACACATACAATCCTCGTATTCCCAAGGATGTCGTTGTAGAGAGGGAGCACTGTAATATATATATATGATTCTACAGATTGTGTCATGGACAAGAATTCTTGTTGTCATGTACTATTATAACAATTAATCTAATTGATATTCATGACGTCATTTTTTCTTAATTGAATATTCATGGAGTAAAGGGTTATATACAAATAGTTTATAGTGAGTATATAATCATGAACATGTATCACTTAAGTTAATCTGACCCGAGGTAATGAGAAAGCATTCTCTTTTAGCTTGCTAAAATCTGACCAATCAAATACCTGAGAATGAATTCAGACTAGAACTCAGAAGTTTGTTTTATAACATCGGATCCTGGTCCCAGTTTCACGAACATTCTTAAGTTATTACTTAGCTAAGCATGTTGTTATTTAAAAAGTACACAAGAGCATAACTTTTCATAAATTAAACTAAGTGTTTATTGTGACACAAACGGGAAAGAGGTTTGCTCCGTTATCATTTTAAAAATAAATATCGAATATTGTATTTGATACTAACTGAGGGTGATCTAAATCAAAAACAATATTTAAGAATTTGTAACAGACTTGAGAATTTTACCAAATTCATTTTGGGTTTAATCAACTATTTCAAGCACAAACCGTCATTTTCTATTTAAAAATATAACAGAATGTCTCTATTTAAGATTGTGTTTAGATAAAATCTTTTCACTCATCTTCTCTATATGCAAATGTAATACCCTTAATAAGTTAGGCCTGGTATTAAGTAAATACTTAAGAATATTCGTGAAATGGGGGCCTGGTATTGTACTGATACACGTGAACAATGCCATGATATGATAAAATATTCTGAGTTTTTGGCATAACAGTCGATACCCTTTCCTTCATATAAACTTATTTTCACGCATCTGCAAACAGAGTAGACCCAGATCCGACGGCTCCTATAGGAGCCGTCTGATCAGGGTCTGCTCTGTTTGCATATGGACTTTGATAGATCTGTTTCTTTTCTTTCTAAAATGGCTACAATGTTCAACCTTCCATATTTAATTATGAGTTTTTTTGTCCATGGATATTCAGTATGCATTGGAATTTAGAATAAATATAGAATAGGGACTTGGTTATATATATAGTATTATAACCTCGGGACCAGATTCAATTTGTTTGATATTAACCTTTAATTTGTTGTGCAAATTTTATCAGACATTTACTGTCTAATTGAAATTGTAAATGACTTTATTTCATGTCTTTTCTACAAATCAAACAGAGTATTGCTAAATTTAGGTGCCGATGAGACGTCGAGTAAAGTACCTCTCTTTTGGTCCCGATGTTATACATTTTTTTGCTTGGGTCTGTGATCATTCTCGAGCATCTGATTGGTCATATCTGGAGCATGTTAAATTTCTGACCAATCAGATACTTGGGAATGGACTCAGAATCAGAAGCAGAACTTCTATAACATCGGACCCAGGATACAACCGATTTGCAAAGAGTATTGTGAAATTGACCACAACGTGCAAAAGGTTACATTGTGACGCATAATTATTGTTACTGTTGTAACAGCTCGGCTATTTTCGGATAAATTCGTATAATCGAATATAGCCGAGAAGTTCCGAGTGGCTTGTAACAGACAAGTCAAACGATCATACTTTATTACGCAAGTTGTGGCGTGATAGAACTTTACCTACGTTTAACCATGTTGGATACTCTGATTGCTTTGTCGTTTTTCAACAATTGAAATTTTATATTCGGCCCAATTAGAAAAGCTCGGAAATTAGACAGATTAGCCGAAAAGCTCCGATTGTTTTTGCAAATGAACGAACGAGAATAAATGAAGAACACGTTACTCTTTGACTTTTGGACATGATAAGCGTACGGGCATTTGCAAACATTGTTGAGCCCTAGATCATAGGGTACCTAGGTGACCCCCGTAAGCAGGTCTGCTTTGATTTACATGTTGACACCTCTGGAAAAACATTACTCTTTAAACGCTAGCAATGAACTCTTGAGAACCGCTGCAATCAGTTTGACTCCAGATGAGTAACTCGACGTCACACCATGATCCAAAACGTTTGACATTTTGACTTTATTTAGAAAAATATGGAAAAATAGTCAAACAGGGAGAGCCACACACGGAATGACACCGCATCAAACACCATCTAACGAGAAACGGTAAAGAAATGTAAAGTACCTAGTTAAAAAAAGTACCTACTTTCAGTCCGAATGACCGCTCAGCCGGCTGTACATTTACTCCCCTGGTCATTGAGTCATTGGCCTACAATATTGAGCACTGCTAACATATGGCGCTATCATGCAGCCGCAGTACCGGCGAGTGACCCTCACATGTACCCATTTTAACCCCTGGGTGGACAGGATGTGCGGGTGGGAGACACGGAAAAGCGTCTCTGAAATTTCCGGGAGGGACCGGGATTTGAAACCCGGACCTCCGGACTGATAGTCAAGCGCGTTACCACTAGACTATCGCTACCTAATGTAAGAAATGTTAGAAAATTAAACATAGGAAAATATCGTAGACGACCCTACTTACATGAGCCACAGTTACTTAGCGTACAGAATTAAATCTGTTTTGAACTATTTTTAATGAAACATATACATGTACCTGCTATATTTGTTTAAACTCAACTAATGTTGTCATTCTGTGAAAATGTTTTTTAATAATTAAACAAAAGTTTTGTAGAAAGATTCAGGGTGCTGTTTTAAACATTTCCCTGATAAAGACACATTTTGCAAACAAACGACCCAGATCAGACGGATTCTGAAGGGGCCTTCTGGTTATGGGCTGCTCTTTTTGCTAATCGAATTATGTTGATCAGATTCTACTGTTTCAGTCATGATAGCTAATAAATATTCATAATGTTCATATTTCTTACTAGAATATTCGTCAGGTAAATGGCTGGTACTTATTGGAGATGCACAGCGACAAGTAAATATAACTTTTTATCGTCTTTGCAAACAGAGTAGACCCAGATCAGACAGCTCCTCTAGGAGCTGTCTGATCAGGGTCCGCTCTGTTTGCAAAGAGGATTGTATAGATTGATCCTAAAGTTGATGTCCAAATAAAACTTCAGTTAATGAATATTCATGAAGTGATTAAAGCACATACAAGAGTTTTAGGGACAGCATTAAAGTGATAGTCACTACAATAAACGCATATTTTCAATAACATCAACTTGGTATTTTTATGCTCAATCACAAATATGCAGATTGTCAATTTGCAGCTAAATCGAGAAATACCATGTGGTACAAAATAAAAGGTTTATTTCGATACTTATAATTTCTATCGTCCATTGTCGTACAGTTACGAAACTGAAACAACTAATTTATACATTGGCGGATAACACCGGTTATTGTTCAAAATGGTGATGTACGGCGGGCGGACTGGCGGGCGGCTGCCAATTTTGTCCGGACGATAACTCCTATATGGCTCATGCCATTGGATTGAATAAAAACATGTCAATAGCTGAAAGGTCAAGGTCATACTAAGAGGTCAAAGGTCAAAATCATGTATATTTTAACCGGATTAAAAGATTTTGCTTGTCCGAAGCATATCTCCTACACTACTTTGGCTAGGATCACCAAATATGGTGTGTGAGTACATCTTGGGATGGCGGAGTGTAGCATACTATTTATAGGTCAATGTGACCTTGACCTTGGGCTTCATTTACAAGAAAAACTTGTCCGGAGCATAGCTCCTGTACGGAATCAGCTAGTATCACCAAATATGGTGTGTGAGTTCATCTTGGGATGGCGGAGTGTCGCATACTATTTTAGGTCAATGTGACCTTGACCTTGAACTTTGACCTCATTTACAAAAAAGCTTGCCCGGAATATATCTCCTACACTACTTCAGCTAAGATCACCAAATATGGTGTGTGAGTACATCTTGGGATGGCGGAGTGTCACGTACTATTTATAGGTCAATGTGACCTTGACCTTGGGCTTCATTTACAAGAAAAACTTATCCGGATCATACCTCCTATACGGAATCAGATAGGATCACCAAATATGGTGTGTGAGTTCAACTTGGGTTGGTGGAATGTCACGTACTATTTTTCGGTCAATGTGACCATGGCCTTGAACTTTGACCTAATTTGCAAAAATAAATTGTCCGAAGCATATCTCCTACACTACTTCAGCTAGGATTACCAAATGTGGTGTGTGAGTACATTTTAGGATGGCCGAGTGTCCCATACTATTTATAGGCCAAAGTGACCTTGACCTTTGGCTTTATTTACAAAAACACTTGTCCGGAGAATACCTCCTATACGGAATCAGCTAGGAACACAAAGTATGGTGTGCAAGTTCATCTTGGGATGGCAGATGTCGCATACTATTTCTAGGTCAATTTGACCTTGACCTTTGACCTCAGTTACAAAATAGGCTTGTCCGCAGCATATCTCCTACACTACTTCAGCTAGGAACACCAACTATGGTGTGTGAGTACATCTTGAGATGGCGGAGTGTCACATACTATTTATAGGTCAAGGTGACCTTGACCTTTGACCTCATTTACAAAAAAGCTTGTCCGGAAAATGTCTCCTACTTTACTTCAACTATAATCACCAAATATGGTGTGTGTGTGTGTACATCTTGGGATGGCAGTGTCACATACCATTTATAGGTCAATGTGACATTGACCTTGGGCTTTATTTACAAAAGATATTTTGTCCGAAACATACCTCCTATACCGAATCAGCTAGAATCGCCATATATGGCATGTGAGTTCTTCTTGGGATGGCAGAGTGTTGCATACTTATTTTAGGTTCATGTGACCTTGACCTTGACCTCATTTACAAAAAGCTTGTCCGGAGCATATCTCCTACACTACTTCAGCTAAGATCACCAAATATGATGGGATCACATACTAGTTTTAGGTTAATGTGACCATAATCTTGACCTTTGACCTCATTTTAAAAAAAAGCTTGTCCGGAGCATATCTTCTACACTACTTAAGCTAGGATCACTAAATATGGTTTGGGAGTACATCTTGGGATAGCAGAGTGTCACATACTATTTAAAGGTCAGTGTGACCATGACCTTGACCTTTGACTTCATTTACAAAAAAGCTTGTCATCCCTACACCGAATCAGCTAGGATCACTAAATAAGTTGTATGAGTTCATCTTCGAATGGTGGAATGTTGCATACTTTTTGTAGGTCATGTGGCCATGACCTTGACCTTTGACCTCAAATATGAAAAAAGATTTTCATTTGGGGTAACTTGAGTTCAAATTGTGGTCTAGCTATGAAATCTTTACTTTCATTTTGCAGTTGCATATTGCAGGCCTGCTTACAAAACGCATATTGTCAGTGCTTTGCTTTGGGGGCATTTGTCACGTACTGTGACACATTTCTTGTTCTGGGATTTATGCCCTTTTGAACTTAGAAATCACCAGTTAATAGTGAAGGAAAATCCGGTTTGATGTCGTGTCGATATCAAATACAGGAACGTTTTGTTTTTGCTTGGCCGAATGGGTTTCTTGTAACATACATTGAACTTTTATATTCTATATTTTTTTAGCGTATAAAGACATTATTTAAGCAGTGCTGTTTAAAACCAAGCTCAACCAATAAGTAAGGATCACCAACATGTTCATACAGTTCGTGTCGCAGAGAGGTAAAACCAACCTCAAACAAACAAATAAGTTATCAACGATCATGTGACATTTTTCGCGTTACAGTGCTGTAAAAACAACCTCGAACAAACAAATAAGGATGAACGACCATGTGACATTTTTTCGTGTGAAAGAGGTATTGAAACAAACTTTTTTCGTCTCAATCCTTTATCTCATGAATAAACATGTAAGAAATAATGAATATTGGTCTTGATATTGGTTTTACACTGTAAAGTTAAATTTGCTATTCTATTAGCAAACAGAGCAGACCCTGATCAGATGGTTCTTTACAACAGCTGTCTGATCTTGGACACTTTTGTTTGCAACGGCGTTAAATACATGAAGCGATACAAGTGAATAAAATCCATTTGTATAGCTAACATTAAAAAGACAGAAGACAAAAAGCTAACAATTCAAGGCTAACCTTTCTGGAGAAAAGCTAATATTTCACCGATAAATTCTCACATAACAAAGATAACTAACTTTACAAAGACAGAAGCTAACATTTCAAGACAAAATCTTACATTACAAGGCAGAACAAGCTAACAATACGAAGACAACTAACATTTCAAAACAAAAAATTACAGTTCAAGAAATAGCTAACATTACAAGTACAGAAGCTAACACAATGTCGACAGAAGCTAACATTTCAAGACAAAAGATAACACACCAAGGCAAAGGCTAACATTACAAGACAAGCTAGCATTAGAAAGACAGAAGCTTACATTGCAAGACAAAGTTACTATTACAAAAACAGACACTAACACTAAAAACAGAAACTAGCATTCCAAAGAGAGAAATCAACACTACAGGACAGAAGCTAACAAACATAACAGTCTCTAGCATTGCAAAGATAGAAGCTAACACTACAAGGTAGAAGCTAACATTACAAAGAGATTAGCTAACATTCCAAAATGAGAAATTAAAATTTACTCAGAAGTTAACATTACCAAACCGAAACAAATACAACAAGACAGAAACTAACAAACATGGCAGTGTCTAGCATTACAAAGACAGAAGCTAACACTACAAGACAGGAGCTGCTAACAAACACTGCAAGGCAAATTGCATTACAAGACAGAAGCTAGCATTACAAGGCAAACGCTAACATAAATAGACATAACCAGACAGAAGCTAATATTACAAGATAGAAGGTAACCACACAATTACAAGGCAGACTTTAAGCTAGCATAACTAGACAAAGCTAACTTAACAATACATAAGCTAACTTTACATGGCAGTAGCTAACCTTACAAGGTAGAAGCTTTTATTACTAGACAGAAGCAATGTAACAGGTCACTAATAGGGCATATTTTATGGTCAATACGTTTTCTATAGCAGTGCATTTATAAACGTCACTTTGTGATATTACCAATACATATGCATATACAGTTTGTATATTAATATAATATCAGTGAATAACATGATATCACTCTATTTGTACCTCTAAACATCAAAAACAAATCAATAAAAAATAAATGAGTTACCCTAATTTAGATCCCGATTTCAAGACCGCGCATTTTGCGGCGGTGCCGATTTGTTATACTCATCCTGGAAACAAAACGTTTGAGTGATTTGACTCATGGGTTGTGAACATGAAACATAGACCTAGTGCAGTTTGACATTTAAACCAATGGCATCTGCGGACAGACCAGTGGAAACACCTACTGGTGGATTATGTCCTATTTGTCAACAGAAGTGTCGCGTTCCGAGATCGATACCAACGTGTGACCACGTATTTTGTGAGAATTGTTTATTTACTTTCGTTTTCAATTTGAAGGAAAAAGGCGAGATTGAGACTACCTTTGAGTGTGCAATTTGTCGGAAACCCCATTCTCTTCCAGAGTCGGGAGAGGTGACATTGGAATGGATAAAGACATTTCCTCTGAGTAAGGAATATGTCGAAACAAACCAAGACAACACCGAACGTTCACCGGAAGGCTTAGCTAATATTAAATCTTGTGGGCCGTGTAGGGGAACCGATGTAGATGTAGTTGGTAAGACATATTGTAGAGAATGTCAAGCATACTTATGTGACGAGTGTAAAACAACGCATAGCAAATTCGATCAACTGAAAACTCATAAGATGATTGACGATCCCGAATCTGATGTTTTGGATTTATTTGCCGGCACAGTTAAACGATACACGAAGTGTCCGAACCACCCTGATAGAAATGTCGAACTGTTTTGTAAAGACAAGGAGGAACTCATATGTAGTATATGTGCGATGACATCTCATAAAAACTGCAATCAGGACTTGGAGATCAACCAGATACAAACCGAAAGTAGAGTCGAAAAGTTGAAAGGAACGATCACAAAATCTCAAGAGCATTTGAGGAAACTACAAAGCTTGTCAATAGAGAATAGCAAAGTCGTGAATGATCAGTTGGTAAAACTGGTAAAAGTTGTTGAATCTGTTCGAGAAAATATCATTAAGTCACTTGACAATATTTTAGAGAATGTTCATGCACGTAAAAAGCAGCTGAAAATTGAAATAGAAGACAAACATTTTGTCACTACAAAACGTTCTGAACATCTTCACGGCGAGTTCAAGAAGACACTAACCATTTTAGAAATGGTTTTGAAACATGGTACTCAAACGGATATATTTGCTACTCTCAAACATCTAGAAAAAGACAGTTTTGGTCTAGGACTTGAAGTATTTGAGTTTGATTCAAAATTTGTTGTTGGTGAGACAGAGCTTGCTGTTATAGACGAGTTGAAGAAAATTGCTGAATATATTGACCTAGATAGGCTACCACCTATCGCCATTTCATACAAAACAGAAAACCACCAGCCAAGGTTCAGTGTGCCACGTGTATCAACTACACCATATCAGATAGAGAGAGCTGATAGCTACAATATAACGGTTATTAACTCATGTACGCCTACATTTACTGGTATATCTGCTCTACACGACGGAGTAATGCTTTTGTGTGATAGCTGCCCTTTTAGAGGTAACTGTGGTTATCTTTGTTTATATAGCATTCGTGACAAAAAGAAACAGACATACAAAATGAATCAACCTTTTTGTGCGACATTCGTCGATGGGAAAAACATAGCAGTGACCTTACCAACAGATAAAACCATATCTATCGTATCCACGGGGTTAGAAATGAGTAAAGACAAATCCTTAAAAACAAAGTATGTCCCAAAGTCAATCGTCGCTCTGAAGAACGGAACCGTGGCAATCACCTGGGCCGATCCACCGGGATTTAGCATATCAGATATAAGTGGTACTACTGTAGAAGACAAGATTTACTTCTCACAAGACAGCGAGGGGAGAAAATTCAAATATTTTGATTACATGGCTGTTGACGAAAAGAGAGAGCATGTTATACAACCATGTGGAAAGGACAAAACGGTGTACTGCTTTGACTTTTCTGCAAAGCCGGTATTTAAGTACACACATGAAATTAAAGAACCACAAGGAGTAGCGGTAAATATCAGGGATGGAAGTGTATTTGTGTGTGATGGAGCTAGCAACAGCATTCATCAACTTTCTTCGACAGGAGTTTCTGTGACAATCATCAAACACAAGGAGTTATCCAAACCACTTGCCATTTGTTTTGACAATCAAAGTAAAAGTGTTTGGGTGTCGCACTGTGGACATCGATATGAAACAGTCACGTGTTATATGCAAACTGGATCCAAATTAGACTAATATTTTCCTTGTGTGATGCATATGGAGTGTATTCCTTTAGTGGAATGTCAGAATACAAAAAAAACCCAACCAATTAACTCTTTTCTAAAGATAATGATACATCATTAGTATTAATTATATTATTCTTTATAATGGCACATGAACAAAGGACGAACACTAATAGAAACTGTGGAATCAGATCTACATTATACCATGAGCAAACAGAACAGACCCTGGTGAGACAGCTCGTATATGAGCCTTCTGATCTGGATGTACTCTCTTTGTAAACGAATGAAAATGCGTTTATATAAAGGAAAGGGTTAATGTAGTAAAAGAGACGATTGGACGTAGTGCCTATCAGGAATGTAGGGTTCGTTAGACCAATAGACGTCTATCAAACATAGATTAACAGACTTATACCACAGAGACTTATAGACTTTTATCACATATAGACTGTTTAACAGACTCATAACACTTATAGACTTATACACATATATACTAAAATACTAATAAATTCCAAAAGTAGGAGATCCTTCGAAAGCAGAAGTAGCAATGAGTCTGTTCATGAGTAGTTATCAATAGTGCAAAACTATTCACGCCCCTAGCAACGGCTTAAGCCTTAAGCGGTATTCAATTTTCATAACTAAACGCAGTGAAACTGGTGATCCCGGAGAACCAGAAAATATAACAACACTGAGAAAGAATTCCGGGGCTACACGGGCACTTAAATAAATGCCTTAAGTAGGAGATCCATCGAAAGCAAAAGTAGCAATGTGAAAAGAGAACATCGCAGACTCGGTTTTATTGAGTGTGTTCATGAGTAGTTCTTAAAAGTGCAACGCTACTCACACCCCTAGCACCGGCTCAAGCGGTATTCAATTTTCATGACTAAAAGTATTGAAGCTGATGATTATGAAGAACCAGAAAATATAACAACACTGAGAATGAAACACATAGACTAATAAGACTCAACTACTAATAGGCTTATAACACATACTACTAAGATACTTATAACACAAAGACTAATAGATTTATATCACTCATATGGAATAAAGTATCTTTTAAAATATATATACGCGTACAGTAAAGGGAGTATTTGGTCTTTAACCGTTTATTCAATAAACACGCCGTTGACGCATTTGAGCCGTCTTATCTGCTCTGTTTGCTTATGAAATTATGTAAATTTGATTCTACAATTTCTTCCATGGTCCATAATACTTGGTTTCATTTCCCAGTATAAAAATCATCATATGATATTAATGATGTTCAGTAAGGCGTAAAGTTGGGTAAAGCGATAAGACAGATGATAGTCTAATATTTCGCTGCTGCATATTGCCGTCTGCATTATTTTGCATCTACTTCAACTTCGACTTTACGTGTTTTATAAAAACAAAAACATAATTACAGTATCAAGCAAGATGTTTTCTGATGAGACACCGAGTTAGTTGACGTCTTGTCTGGGCACAAGCTGTTTACAAAGGTAATACCAGATTCTCCATGGACAGCGAAAGAGTTCACTCTCAGTGTTGTTATACCTTCTGATCCTTCGAGATCATGAATTTCAGTACTTCTTGTTTTGAAAATTGAATACCGCTTAAGCCGGTGCTAGGGGGGCGTGAGCAGTGTTGCACTTTCAATTACTGTTCATGAACAGATTCAATAAAACCGAGTCTGCAATTTTCTCTTTTTGTGTTGCAATTTTTGCCCTCGGGGGATCACCTCCCTTCAGAATTTATAACCCTCTTATCTTTTTCACGCCTTTGCAAACAGAGTATACCCATATCAGACGGTTCCTTTAGGAGCCATCTGGTCAGGGTCTGGTCTGTTTGCTTATAGTATCATGTAAATTTGACGCTACTCTTTCTGCCTCTGCCAAAACATCCTTTGTACATACATCTATGTCATTATAAAAAGTCAGCTAATAAATATTCATGAGTTTTCATTATTTCATGATGTTTCATTTTTATACCCCCACAACGAAGTTGGGGGGGTATACTGGAATCAGGTTGTCCGTCTGTCCGTCCGTCTGTCCGTCCGTCCGTCCGTCCGTCTGTCCGTTTGTCCGTCCGTGGACACAATTTTGTCCGGTCTTCTTCTTCTACAGTTTTGCTTCAATTTTGTTGAAAGTTCATATATAGCCATATGACCATATAAACCTGTGCACCGCATATTTCCGTTATGATCGGACCACTACTTCAGGAGTTATCTCCCCTTTTTAGTCCCCTACCAATGTTTTCCGGTTTTCTGGTCTTTTTATGGAAGCGACTCGAGATATCAACTCTATATTTAGTACAAAGCTAAATCTGTATACGTTACAGCTTATGTTACAATTTCAGTCGGGTTGAATAATTATTTCCAGAGTTATTGCCCTTGAACTTTAATTTTTTTCTTCAAATTTGGGATTTTCCAGACTTTTTTTGGAAGTGGTTGCAGATATTAACTTTATATTTGGCATAAAGCTAACTCTAGATGAATTACAGCTTAATTCCCAATCTCAGTCTGGTTGAATAATTTTTGCCAGAGTTATGGCCCTTGAACTTTATTTTTTTGTCAAATTTTCAGTTTTCCGGTCTTTCTTTGGAAGTGGTTGCAGATATTAACTTCATATTTGACATAAAAATAAATCTAGATGAGGTACAGCTTAAGTTGAAATATCGGTCTGGTTGAATAATTTTTGTCAGAGTTATGGTCCTTGAACTTAATGTTTTTCTGAAAAGGTACCTACCTTTAGAACTTTGGATTTGACAAAAATCTCATGAAAGGGTCTTATTTCTCTGAATTATTCTTCATTTTTATTACATAAATTGGGTTGGGGCATGTATTGTTTTTAAATCTCTTCACGTTTCTGTATGTATATATGTTCAGATTGATGATAGGTGTTCTGACAAGCAGATAGGTGGGGGGGTATTCGTTAGCCTTTGGCTTACAGTTCTAGTTTATATTAAGTTTAAACATGGAAAGTGTTTAAGACACATCTGGCCACTTTAAAATGACTCTACTGTAATATCCCCACTCATTACTTTGTTATGATGTTTTGTACAAAAGATAATATGTATTTTGTAGCCATCTTGTGGCTAAAGATTTTACTCCTGCAGAAGATGATGCTTGAACTCTTTTGCCGCTAAACAGATTTCGTCTACGAAATTATTGTCTGCTTCAGATTTCTAAGTTGAGATTTCAAATCTGAACATAAAGTGTCAAAGAGTTTGAATCAGTTTCAAGGTCTCGGTGCCTCAGCTGGATCCAGACAAAGGTTATCACGGACTTTCCAATGTATAAAAAGTGTTTAACAACTTTTGTATGTATCCAATGAAATATAACTTGCATAGGGCAGTACATTTTATGCCTGTTAGTGACCCCACCCTTTTTAATACGTGATAGCTGTGGGTACATATACATGTATTAAGTCCCTCTAAACTGAAATTTTAGTAAACAAGAATTTAGGCAAATGGCTGTTTCAAGTAAGTTGAAAGTCTTGCAGAAAGCTCCTGCATGACTTTCACCGTGCATTAAGCTCTGTTTTACAGAGCGGCATTGTTACTAACTCGAACGTCTGGTTTAGAGGGATTTTACTGTAGTGTCATTATTATCAATTAAATAAAACACCTACCCCTTATTTTATAATTACTGTATCCTTCACGTGTAACGAGAATGTAACTAGCCATTTAGGAGTGAATCCTCCATGTTGTGATAAATATGATAGTTGATTAAATATTTTGTATTTTTCTAACTATTTTTGGTTGTGATAGAGTGTAAGGACGTCATGTAACGGTATATGTACTTTTGTAGTTATTCACACGTTTGTTGTGATACAGTTTAAGACGTATAACGTCACATATACTTTTGTAACTATTCCACCTAAGTTATACTAGGGTGTAAATACGGCGTAACGTCACGTGTACCTTTGTAACTATTCCACCTAAGTTGTGATAGGGTGTAAATACGGCGTAACGTCACGTGTACTTTTGTAGTTATTTACACCGTTTGCACATTAGTTTTGATAGAGTGCATGGACGGCATGACGTCACATGTAAATATTCTATATTCCCCCGGGAATGAACCCCTCTCTATACTCCTTTAGCAATGATAACATGTACAGAAATATTTCTATGTTGCTTGTATTGTTTTGTAATTATCAACTAGTGAGTAACAAATATTTCAGTATTTTAGTATCGTTATATTTCGTCATCATTGTTGTTTCAATATGCACTGCTCACAATATTTAAAGGATCACGTGATATTTTCCATTAGTGTTACATGCAATGCTTACATTCATTGACGACTTCTCATTTCTAGAAAAGCGTTTCCATAGCAACCGTTTCGATGTGTTCTCAGTGCATCCAACTAATAATATGAAAACAGTTTGTGCAATTAAGCCACCGTAGTTTGTGAAACAGAACTTTCTCATTTTAGTCCCAACTTTGAGCACGTGTTCGGAGCAGGTTCAGGTCTCTTTGTGGGTTGTTGATGAATGCAAGGACATGCTAAAATGGTGAAGGTCATTGCATGTAACTCTATGAAAAAATATCAGGTGACCCGTTAATTTAAGAAACTATAATACACGGATAGTTTGCATTTTGCATTTATAGACATTTAACGTCGGTAAGGTATTGACACTTTACCTCATAGATACGGAGATATACAGTGCTCCCTCCCTACAACGGCCCTCTCAATAACGATTCCCTCCTTACAACAACGCTTGTCACTGTTTCCGAAACAACAAGGCTCCAGAAACAACCTTTTTCCATCGTATTTTCTTTATGCCTCCATCAAACCCTATGTTGTGACCACTCTTTAGATTCGTCACAAAGTGACGATTCTAAAGAGTGGTCACAACATAGGATTTGACTGAGGCATAACGGTTTTAGTTCTCGAAAAACACCTTATCTGGGGATCTGCAAACAAGCTTATAATGTTTGATTTCCCCTCCCTATAACAACTCCGTCTGAACAACACGTACAATCTTCGTATCCCAAAGGGTGTCGTTGTAGAGAGGGAACACTGTATGCAAAAAGGAGACCCGGATATAAAGGCTACAGAAGGAACCGTCTGGTCAGGATCTCATCTGTTTGCTTTGAAATGATATAGATCTGATTATGCAGTTTCTGCCAAGATAAATATTCATAACGCCGTTTTAATAATTCATCTAATTAATATTCATATTGTCATTAATTTTTACATAACTATTCATTAGTCAACGAGTTATTTTATATGAGTCATGCCACAGGGTAAGGGCCATTTCGACATAGTAAACAATGTAATTAGTTATGGATACAGTCTATCGTAATTCCACTTATTATTCTGACACACAGTCTCCCAGTTTTACCAGTATGTAAATATGAATAGTTTAATTTTGTACCATTTCTGACAGAGTAGCAAAAACCTGATCCAACTGCTATCCCAATATTCATAACGGCACCATAAATATTAATTACACAATAATTTTAGAAATAGTATGACCACAGGACGATTTGGCTATGGCAGAAACAGTAGATTCAGATATGTTCCAAATGAAATCAGAACAAACTCTATCATACGGCTCGTGCAACAGTCATCTGATCTGGGTCTGTTCTGTTTGTAAAGGCGTGAAAGGTTTTATATGGAGTAAAGGGTTACGGAACTACCACGTACCTGCTCCTATAGAAACACATTTTCACTAATTTGATACTCGCCAAAGAGAGGGTTTACTGTATATATTTGGGAATATGCACTAAGGATATATCCTATTATATAGGATAATAGTTAAATATTTTATTGAATTCAATCTAATTACAGTAAAACCTGTCTTAAGCGACCATCAACAAGAGGTCTAAGTGTGTGTATGGATAGTTTAGTACATGTATTAAGCATTCTCAACCCTTTCATGCAATCCGAGACCTGAGTCGCTAAGCAGCGTGGATCCAGATATGTCCCCAAGTAACCCGTCGGCGTTTCATCAGGATCCAAACTGTTTGACATTTGGCCAATAGTTTCCTAAAAGTTTGATCGAAACGGAAATAGTCAAAATTGAACCACTTACAGTGGGATAAGGGTTAATTAACATGTTTTTCTTGCTGTGAAAAGTGTTGCCCGTCCCAGAGATCCAGATAAGATGCGTAAAGTAAAAACATTTTCAAGAATAATTTCTGTATATAAAGAGTGGTCACAGCATATTGTCTGGTTGAGAAATGGTGATTTTAGAATCTGAGTACGCACCTTTATCTATTGCTTTATACGGTGTTATATATTTGATCCTTGGTCAGTCTCGGCCACCTACTACTGACGTCAGATATCGGTTCTATATATGGGTACGTCACAGCGACCCAGATATGTTGCGTACTTCAAAATAATTTTAAGACCATCTCCTTTATTTCTTCACGAAATCATATCTTGTGACCATTCTTTAGAATCGTCTCTTCGAGACAAATAAAATTATGACATAGGATTTTGAGGAGAAATTACCAGTTTAGTATTTGGATACGCACGTATATATGTTGCTCAGTGAAGGGGCAACATACGTATTGCGGCATTGTTTTCTTTTCGATGAAATGATGCAGGCATTCAATGTAAAGAATTTGATATATTATACATTGTTATTATATACGTACACTTGTGATTTGTATTATATAATTGTGATTTAATGCATACAAATTCGTTCTATTTATGCTTTGAAAAACCCTTAAGTCCGAGCTATCAGAATAAGAAATTTGAATAAATCAATATTTGCTATCTTCAGCATATTGTTGCGAAATATTGATTGCAGTTACAAGCAATGTAGATCCAGACGTTATGCCGAATTACTCAGACCTTTACCTGGAGCCAAACTGTTTAATCACCTTTTTATGATACATAGAAATAAGATCAATATTGTAAAAGATGAATCAGGTGAAAATGTTTTGGTAACAGTTCGTTTTGTCGTATATAATCATTGAAATAATTTGATAAAATATCGCATGTACATGTATAAGTAGTATGTATGTTCTTGTTGACTTACGCATGTATAAACATACCATATGTACGTACTAACTTAACACATTATCCCCTAGTGACGCATTTTTGCGCCTCTATAAAATTCACATTGTGAAACCATTGTGATAAATAGAGCATTTGCTCCTATAGGAGCAAATGCTCTATTTATCACAATGGTTTCAAACTACAAAATTCTAAAATTTTCCTCTTCTCTAGTTAATGCTCCTTTTCGGTAGATTAATATAAAAAGATTGGGTCTAAAATAGCCTGTAGGGGAGAATGAGTTAAGCATGTATACAATACGATTTGTAGTGATTGACTTACGCATGCATAACATACCGATTGTATAGATAAACAAACTAGGTCTGGCAGTTACGTCAACACAATAACAAAACTAAAAATAGACAGGGTTTCCTCAATGTATGATGTGAATTAGACAGTTAATAAATCAGACAAACGCTACACCATGGGATATCAGATTCTGTGGTGTAAAGGACGCGTATGCGGCTTTGCATGCGCGCTAACCGAGTTCGAAACTCACCGGCGTTATACTTTTATTTGTTTGTTGTTTTAATATTTTTAAATACTTTTGTCAGTACATTTTCTCTATAGGATCTATTCTCTTTTTTCACATTCTACTCTTTTAAGAAATAACATGTCATATGAATATTCAAGTAAACTAATTATGACGTAACTGTCAGGAATTCCCTGTCGGACTATACCTGGTAACTTACGCAGGTGTGAAAAACTGTATGTACTTTTTCACTTACACGTGTGTAGAATACCGTATGTTTTGTTAACTTACGCTTGTGTAAAATACTGTATGTTCTTGATAATGTATGCATATGTTAAAAACTTAAAGTACCGCATGTACTTGTTGCCATACCATGTGTAAACACCGTATGTACTGGTTAACTTACGCAGGTGTGAAATACCGTATGTACTTGTTAACTTACGCATGTGTAAAACACTGCATGTACTTGTTAACTTACACATGTGGAAAACGCTGCATGTACTTCTTAACTTACACATGTGTAAAACACTGCATGTACTTGTTAACTTGTGCATGTGTAAAGCACTGCATTTAGCTTACACAAGTGCACTGCATGTACTTGTTAACTTACACATGTGTAAATCACTGCATGTACTTGTTAACTTGTGCATGTGTAAAGCACTGCATGTACTTGTTAATTTAGGCATATGTAAAACACTGCATGTACTTGTTAACTTACACATGTGTAAAGCACTGCATGTACATGTACTTGTTAATTTAGGCATATATAAAATACTATACTGTATTTACTTCTTAACGTGTGCATGTGTAAAATACTGTATGTACTTGTTAACTTGTACATGTATAAAATACTTTATGTACTTGTTAACTTGTACATGTGTAAAATACTTTATATACTTGTTGACTTGTGCATGTGTAAACTACTTTATGTACTTGTTAAATTGTACATGTGTAAAATACTGCATTTGCTTGTTAACATGTACATGTGTAAAATACTGTATGTACTTTCTTTGTCTTTTTAATGAATCGTAGTGCATAATAGATTGTATCTGATCAGCTATCGATTTTCTCTTTGCCTGATCTTGATCAAACTGTCTGCCAGATCTCCTTTAGATCTTTATATGCACAGAAGGAATGTAACTGTACTCTCCTGAATTTGTAGTACATTTTGTTTCGTTCATTTTGGAGTTACTTCGTCATTTAGTTCTTACTGAGCTGTAAATATTGTGAATATTGTGATGAGCTACATTGAACTGCTGTAAGTTAACTTACATTCGAGGTCATTAATGCTTTCGAGAAGCTTTGAATGAACGTCAGACGAGTTGGACACGGACAAGACGCAGATGATCTCCGCGCCTCATCTGGATCCAAACTGTTTGGAAATGCGAGCAAGATGGCAGAATAAAAGTTCATAATCATTATTTAAATGACAAATCATCTGTGTCCTTATAGATGTTGCTTAACTTGTGTCTCGTTCAGGATCTGAGATTATCAAACTTTAGCCCGCTATCTGACTGAGTTAGCTTTTAATGCAATTGCAAACCGAGAAGACCCAGAACAGACTGCTCCTTCTGGAACTGTCTGATCTGAATCTGCCCTGTTTGATTATTGAATAATACAGACCTGATTCTTAAGTTTCTGCCTAAATATTAATTTTCTGTTATGCGTTTTATAAAATTATTATAATAGATATTCATGATGTCATTATCTTTACATAAATATTCATAAAGCCAACTCTGTTCTAAGGTAATGAGTTTGAATCTCAGCTCCTCTGCATAACCTTTTACTCCATAAACACATCTGTCTACATGTTTGCAAACAAAGTAGACCCAGATCAGGAGTCATCTCTCCAGAGGCTGCTCTGTTTGCTTATGATATAATATATATATGATTCTACAGATTGTGTCATGGACAAGAATTCTTGTGGCCATGTACTTTTATATCAATTTTTCTAATTAATATTCATGACGTCATTATTTCTTAATTGAATATTCATGGAGTAAAGGGTTATATACATGTACAAATAGTTTATAGTGAGTATATAATCATGTACATGTATCACTTTAGTTAATCTGACCCGAGGTAATGAATAAGCTGTCTTCTTTAGCTTGCTAAAATCTGACCAATCAAATATCTGAGAATGAATTCAGACTAGAACTCAGAAGTTTGTTTTATAACATCGGATCCTGGCCCCAGTTTCACGAACATTCTTAAGTTATTACTTAGCTAAGCTTGTTGTTATTTAAAAAGTACACAAGAGCATAACTTTTCATAAATTAGACTAAGTGTCTATTGTGACACAAACGGGAAAGAGGTTTGCTCCGTTATCATTTTAAAAATAAATATCGAATATTGTATTTGATACTAACTGAGGGTGATCTAAATCAAAAACAATATTTAAGAATTTGTAACAGACTTGAGAATTATACCAAATTCATTTTGGGTTTAATCAACTATTTCAAGCAAAAACCGTCATTTTCGATTTAAAAATATAACACAATGTCTCTATTTAAGATTGTGTTTAGATAAAATCTTTTCACTCATCTTCTCAATATGCAAATGTAATATACTTAATAAATTAAGCCTGGTATTAAGTAATTACTTAAGAATATTCGTGAAAAGGGGGCCTGGTATTGTATTGGTACACGTGAACTATGCCATGAAATGATAAAATATTCTGAGTTTTTGGCATAATAGTCGCTAACCCTTTCCTTCATATAAACTTATTTTCACGCATCTGCAAACAGAGTAGACCCAGATCCGACGGCTCCTATAGGAGCCGTCGGATCAGGGTCTGCTCTGTTTGCTTATGGACTTTGATATATCTGTTTCTTTTCTTTCCAAAATGGCTACAATGGTCCACATTCCATATGTCATTATAAGTATTTTGTCCATGGATATTCAGTATGCATTGAAATTTAGAATAAACATAGAACAGGGAAATGGTTACATGTGGTTTTATAACCTCGGGACCAGATTCACTTTGTTTGATATTAACCTTTAATTTGTTGTACATAGTCTATCAGACATCAACTGTCTAAATGAAATTGTAAATGACTTTATTTTATGTCTTTTTACAAAACAAACAGAGTATTGCAAAATTTGGGTGCCGATGAGACATCGAGTAAAGTGCCTCTCTTTTGGTCCCGATGTTGTACTATTATTTGCTTGGGCTTGGGTCTGTGATCATTCTCGAGCATCTGATTGGTCATATCTGGAGCGTGTTAAATTTCTGACCAATCAGATACTTGGGAATGGACTCAGAATCAGAAGCAGAACTTCTATAACATCGGACCCAGGATACAACCGATTTGCAAAGAGTATTGTGAAAATGGCCACAGCATGCAAAAGGTTACAAGTGTGACGCATAATTATTGTTACTGTTGTAACAGCTCGGCTATATTCGGATACATTCGTATAATCGAATATAGCCGAGAAGTTCCGAGTGGTTGTAACAGACATCACAGACATACATACTTTATTTCGCAAGTTTTGGTGTGATAGAATTTTACCTGCAATTAACCATGTTAGATACTCTGGTTGTTTTGTCTTTCTGCAACAATCGAAACTTTATATTCGGCCGAATTAGACACGCTCGGAAAATAGACAGTTTAGCCGAAGAGTTCCGATTGTTTCTGCAAATGAATGATAGGAAAGAGAATAAATAAAGAAAATGTAACCCTTGGAATGATGGACACGACGAGTATTTGTAAACAGGGTAGACCTCCAGATCAGAGGGTACCTAGATAATCCCCACGATCAGGGTGTTTACCATTTGTCATTTAACCCTTTCAGTGCCAAATTTCTAATTGTTGTCTGCAATCCAAATTTGTTTAATCATATTGTAAAATAAAGAAATGAGATAAATAAATGCAAACATGAATAAAGCACATATATAGAAATAGAGTTGGTACAAAAAGTGAATTCCCTGATCAGACGCCGCCTTGAAAAGACGGCGTCTGATCTGGGACTGCGCTATTTGGCGTGGTGCATTTTTGCGACATTGTCGAGGAAAGGGTTAAATCTTTTAGAACAATTTAACTATTTGCACGTTAGAGATAAATTCTTGAGAACAATTTGGATATGTGGACGTCTCATAAGGATTCAAACTGTTTGACACTTTGACTATACAGTAAAATCTCGATTATTCGAACACTAAAGTACGTATCATTATCGATATACAGTTGAACTTGGATAAGTCGAACTTCAAGGGACCGTACAAATTAGTTTTGAGATAACAGATGCTCGAGTCATCCGGTTTCTTATCTGAATGATTTGTCAAGACCACAGCTTAATACATGTCTAAAGAAATGCTGAAAGCTCCTACAGGAGCTTTCATCATTACTTTAGACCTGTATTAAGCTGCCACATGTGTTTCTATATATCTGTAGCGATACAATTTAGAGCAATTCTGTAGTGTTAGTTTTGGAGGGGCTGGACTTTTTGTTCGAGTTATCCGAAGTTCGAGTTATCCGAGCTCGAGATATCGAAGTTCAACTGTATAAGACAGGTGGCAGCTTAATGCATGGATAAAATCATGCGGAAAACTCCTGTAGGAGCTTTTCACATGATTTTCATCATGCATTAAGCAGCCACCTGCCGAAAATGGTCTGAATTCTTCTCTCTTAATATTTCGAATAATCGAGAGTTTACTGTATTTATGAAAACAGTTTAAGGAACTTGTGACAGACGACAATATTTGCAGACGACAATTAGCGTGCAGAGTTTGAACTGTTGAGAACAATATACCATTCCACTTAATGATTTAAGATCCAAATGGGTTAGATTTTATATGATCGTTTGTGTGTTTATTAAAATATTTAAAAAAAAATTGGTTTACTTTATTTGTATTTTTCCTTTGCTACGAGCGTATATCTAACCTTATTTACCTGGTGTCTCGGAAACAGTTTCGTCACCTGAAACGTAAAACTGGGATATCTCTGAGAGAAAATATACCCGTCGGGTGTGGGGATCGAACTCCAGACCTCGATATTCCAGACCTCGATGTCGCCTATTGGCACCATTGAAAACAGTAAAGTCCCAGGTCAGATGCCGCCGTTTCAAGACGGCATCTGACCTGGGACTGCACTGTTTTCTGTATTTTTGTAGCCCAAACATACAGGTTTTTAAAAACAAATGTTTTACTGATATACCTTTATTATTTAGTTTAGAATTATATTTAATATGAAATTATTATTATTGCACACGACACTTTTAAATTTGGCGCCAAAAGAGTTAAAGGCGTATCTTTGAAGCAAAGTGTTTATGAACCCGTCCCTATAACCCTTTGACTGACGTCAACAAGGTTGCATCTATGATTACATATGTTTTCAGTTTGGATCCAGATGAGACGCCGAGTTGCTCAGTATTCAATCTATTTGTTACTGTGACTGTTTTTAAACGAAAATTAAGAAAACTTATTATAATAAAATGAAAATTGCAGACGACGCTAAAATTAGCAGACGACACACTAACTTTAAATTATCTTGACTATTATTTATATACATTTCGTGAAGTCTGTAAGTTTCAAAGCTTTTCACAGTTTTGGAAAAGTCTCAGAAAAAAACACTTGGAAAAAGCTCCACAACCTTCGTACACAGTGGTTTTATTTTTCTGTTTGTAATTTTTAGTGCAGATTCATTCGTTGATGATGTCATTAGTCATTACTGACGTCATTGATGTTTTCAATGAGTGCTCTTGCCACAGTGGCACTGATCACAACCATGTTCATCCTTCAAAAACCCTTCCGGACAATACAGATCACACATCACCTGAGCACAGTCTGCAAATAAATAAAGATACAATGTACAATAAATAATGATACAATACATATCTCACATCACCTGAGCACAGTCTGCAAATAGATAAAGATACATAACAAGAAATAATGATAAAATAGTTTAAAATACAACCAAGAAAGATACAATAAATAAAGATACAGTACATAAAGATACAATGAGTAAAGATGCCACACACATACATGTAGATAAAAATGATACAATGCATAAATCCACAATAAGTAAATACAATGGTACAATGAATGAATTCATAATAAGGAAATATATAATAAAAATACAATTCATACGTGTATTGGAGTTCTTCCTTGACATTGTATATTCTGAAAATGGGTGATCCTTTGAAAGCAAAAGTAGAAATGCAAAATGAGAAAAATGCAGACTCGGTTTTATTGAGTCTGTTCATGAGTAGTAATTAAAAGTGCAACACTACTCACGCCCCCCTAGCACCGGCTTAAGCAGTATTCAATTTTCAATGATAATAATAACATGAAAACTTCTGATCCCAAAGGACCAGAAAATATAACAACACTGAGAATGAAGTACGGGGCGACTTTTTACGACCGCCACACAAGCACTTAGCACCTGCTGTTGTGAAGTACATATATTCTGAAAATGGGTGATCCTTTGAAAGCAAAAGTAGAAATGCGAAATGAGAAAATCTTTATTTATGTACTCGGTTCACACACATTAATGATCAACATGTAGCCCGTTGTGGAATAAAATGCGTCCGCTCAAATTTTGAATCTTGTGCAAATTTGACTTGTTCCGATTCGATGAAGCTTTTGAGAAACCATTGATCAAGTGTTATGACACACTCGTTTAAGGAACCATTAGAATAAGTGTCAAACAGTTTGGATCTTGATAAGATGCCTAGTTACTTGTCGTCTCATCTGGATCCAAACTGTTGACATAGCGAATCAAGTCGCGGATAGCCGGATAAGGGTTAACTGTTTACTAACAGATGTACATTTTTAACATGTTTGCTGACAGAGTAGACCCAGATCAGACGGCTCCTATAGGAGTCGTCTGATCAGGGTCTGCTCTGTTTGCTTATGGCCAAGAAAGCATGTGTTCATAATTATACCATTATAAAAATATTTCTACTTGGTGCGCGGTGGTCTAGTGGTAACGCCCTTGACTACCAATCCGGAGGTCCGGGGTTCAAATCCCTGTCCCTTCCGGAAATTTCAGTTACGCTTTTCAGTGTCCCTCACCCGCACCTCCTCTCCACCCAGGGATTAAACTGGGTACCTGTGAGGGTCACTAGCCGGTACTGCTACTGCATGATTGCGCAACATGTTAGCAGTGCTCAATATTGTAGACGAATGACTCATTGACCAGAGGAGTAAATGTACAGTCGGCTGAGCGGTCCTTCGGTCTGAAAGTAGACTATAACTAGGTACTTTTTACTTCACACATTACCTCATAGGCTATTTTTAGATCCAACCTCTTTGAATAAATCTACCGAAAAGGAGCATGAACTAGAGAAAAGGAAAATTTAAAAATTTTGTAGTTTGAAACCATTGTGATAAATAGAGCATTTGCTCCTATGGGAGCAAATGCTCTATTTTTCACAATGGTTTCACAAAGTCGTCAATATGAGGGAAAGGGTTAATTTGTCATTTCTTACATGAATTTTCACGAGGTCAACGTTTAAGTTGTTTGTAATCCTACACTGTGCTATGTCAATCGTAACTACTCGCCGTATTCCGTCAGAGTTCGGAATATAGGTTATTTCGATAGAAATAGCCGAGGTGTTCCGCGTGTGTGCTATAGAAAGTCGTTCAATTAGAACTCTATTGTTCGGACGTATATAATAATCGGCTACCTTACCATAACATGCCATCTGCTTGAACTCCGTGGTACTTACTGCAATGCTGACTTACTTGCGGCTCGAACAGTAACCACAGTGATCGTTTACTCCGTGAATATTTTTGCAAGAAAAAATGTCCGTATAAATATTAATAATCATAACCCTTCTCTTGCTGAATTTTAAAATACATTTCTCATTCTTTACCCATGCCCTGATGTATAATTACATATACCTTCACTGTGTACAAGTATTTCGCTGTGCAATCACTGCTGTGGAGTGCACTGGTAGCACAATCAACTTGTAAATAGTGCAGACCCTGATGAGACAGCTCCTGCAGGAGCTGTCTCATCTGGTTCTTCACTATTTACAGGTAGGTATATTGACGTGAATAGCAAGCGAAGGGTTAATATTTATAACGACATATAAACAAGACCTGTTTTGACCCTAGTGAAAACTGTAGAATCGGACCTATATAATTCCATTAGCAAACAGAGCAGACCAAGATAAGACGACTCCTAAAGTTTACTCTGCATTGGCACTAAAGGGAGTAAAGGAATAAGCTGATAAAAAATAATTAACCCTTTCCCTCATATAAACGTGTTTTCACGCATTTGCAAACAGAGTAGACCCAGATCAGACGGCCCCTAGAGGAGCCGTCTGATCAGGGTCTGCTCTGTTTGCTCATAGAATTTGATAGATCTGTTTCTTTACTTTCGAAAATGGCTACAATGTTCCACCTTCCATATTTTCTTTGTAATTATTATGTTCATGAATATTCAGTAGGTATTGAAATTTGGACTAAACATAGAACAGGGAAAGAGTTAACCGAATTAATAGCTTGGATCCTAATGGTACAATGCGATATTCGGTGTCTCATCTGGGTCCATGCTTATAAAGCTTTTAGTTGAGTATGAGTTTCGTTCTCAAGCTTTTGATTGGTCAGATTTGAGTTCTCAAGCTTTTGATTGGTCAGATTTGACCCTGGATCCAAACTGTTTGCAAACGAAAAATCGCTATTAACAGGATAAGTGTAACGGTAAGGTTTATTTTTTATTGATTGTCGAAAAGACGATGATGTAAACCAATGTCCCTATAATAAACGGATATTTTCAATAACATGATAAAATATGGTACGCTTTAAGTTCAATCATTGTGAAGAAGATTATCGCTCTGATATAAAATAAACCGTTTTCGTCGATAAAATAGTATTTGTCTATGCCGAACAGTTGCAAAAGTAAAATGCAACCTGAATCTAGCCTTTTGATCTGGATCTACTTTGTTTGCAAATTCGTGAAAAGGTGTTTATAAAATATGACAAAAGCGGTTAAACGAGTGTATGCAGTCGCATTTCCTGAGAAACTCCGAAAATTGCCGGAGATAGCCGAGGTGATACGATTGTGCTGATTCTTTATTAAGTACTTACGGTGTGGTTTTGAAGCGACACACATGGCGCCACATCCTGTGGAGTGGCAGGACGTGCCATCAGGACAGTCGGGAAGACCCAGGTTTTCAAAGACACCCAGAGAGGGGCTGCACATCACTACGCAGGCACCTCTCTTACTGGGCAAGGCTGATACAACAGCAAGAGCTGGAGAAAATATTTAGAATAATGCAGCCCTGAAGTTTAAATAAATCACAACGAAGAAAATATTCCAAAAAGGGAAAAACTATAATACATAAATACTTGAACAGCTCTGGTCTAATATTTCGACCACTAAGGGCCTTTTTTCAAAGATTATCATGTTAATCTTTGAGAATTGCCCTTAGTGGTCAAAATATTAAATCAGAGTTATTCAAGTATTAATGGATTAAATAAATGTTCTACCCTATTATTTTACCTCTCAATCAAAACCCAATCTTATGATTTCTAAAGGAGACAACCAGAAAGCTCTCAGTCCTTCAGCGTCTGAGTTATCGACCTTCCATGTATAACTTGTGTGGACAATACTGGACATACTGACATGTATCAAATACCAGGTGTGTTTGAAATGCACCAAACTTGACGTTTGACTTGAGTCTAAACAGTCTTTTGGGTCTGGTTTGCCACATTTACAAATGAAAATCAGATTGGTTCAATATACGTATTTGAGCGAGTCCACTTAGAAAATAAGGCACGAACTGGCCCCCGTTTCACGAACATTCTTAAGTAATTACTTAAAACCAGGCTTAAATTATTAAAGGTATTTCATTTACACATAGAGAAGATATTTGAATTGGTTTATCTAAACACACTCCTTAGAGACATTTTGTTATATTTTCAAAAAGAAAATGACGGTTTTTGCATGAAACATTTAATTAAACCCAAAATGAATTTGGTAAAATTCTTAACTCTGTTACAAATTCTTAAATATAATTTTGATTTTGATCAACTTCAGTAAATATCAAATACAATATTTATTTTTTAAATGATAACGTAGGAAACCTCTTACCCTTTTCTGTTACAATAATCACTAATTTATGAAAAGGTATGCTCTGATGTAATTTTTGAATAACAGGCTTAGCTAAGTAATAACTTAGAATGTTCGTGAAACTGGGGCCAGGTTGAACATTTTGGTGAAGCTATGGCCAGGGTGTTCGATGTTTGACGTTCTGTATAGTCTGTATTATATGACGAACAGTTTTCTATTTAACGCTTTTGCTGCCAAGTTCTGTCGACTGCTAACTTTGTCGTCTGCTACACAATTTCATCTTTGTATATTTTCTTCATTTTTGTTTCAAAAACATAGTAACAGTAACAAACAGTTACTCGGCGTCTCATCTGGATCCAAACTGTTTGCTTAGGTAATCACAGATCAGGCATTGGCAGCGAAAGAGTTAAAGATTTTGCCACCATAAGCAAAACCGTGATGATATTTGTAACCAGTCTGGATCCAGATGAGAATCCGATATCTCATCAGGATCCAAACTATTTCCACGGGCTATCATGGTACTATCATAACTCGCCGCCGCTAGAATTGTTTGTATATTAACCTACCTGCTATGAAACAACACAATACGACCTTCAACATCATGGTCTGTTCTATATGCTTCTCTCAATGACTAAAATCTAGATACATATATGTTTTATCTTTAGTAAACTGGACCAAATGTCTGCAAGACTTATCACAAGCTTGGGTGTACAGTGGTAATATAATACAGAATTCGTTTTAGATATATAATTCGAAAGACAAACTCTTTGAATCATAATAAGATGCCGAGGTATTCGATGTTTCATCTGGATCCAAACTGCTTTCAAAAGAAGTGACGAATTTGTAACATGCTAAAGTTCTAGATAAGAAAGGGCCGATGACGTATGCAGCAAATCCTTAAAGGGTTGATAAACATGGCCAAACTCTCTCCTATTTGTATGTCACGTGACTCTGTCCCATTCATATTATTAACATACGCATTAGATCAGCCATGGAACGTCGTATTGAATATTTCTAAAGATTTAACTCATTCGCAGCCATGTTAATTGGTATTGTATTAAAATGTCATGTTGATTTGCAATGTTTTGTCTAGAATTGAACACAGTGCAGACCAATTTCCGCTTTCACGCGCATATCACTAACATTTCACACACCGTACAATAGCTGAGAATTTAGAATAACACACGCAAACAGTTTTGATCCTGATAGGTTTCCAAGTATCTCAACATCTCATCTTTATAGGAACTATTTCGTCCCCCAGACTAGAGATCTGAAGAGATATTAACCCATTTGGATTCTTCCACGTGTGTATATTAGATTTGTTTATTTTTTATCTACAGGGTAACTGGCCTTAATTTTCAATTTCGTGTTGTTTGATAATGAAATTTCTATCAGCAAACAGTGTAGACTCTGATCAGATGCCGCATATATCGCTTAGACAAGATCAGACATCGCTTAGTCAGGATCAGATATCGCTTAGACAGGATCAGACATCACTTAGTCAGGATCAGACATCGCTTAGACAGGATCAGACATCGCTTAGTCAGGATCAGACATCGCTTAGTCAGGATCAGACATCGCTTAGACAGGATCAGACATCGCGTAGACTGGATCAGACATCGCTTAGTCAGGATTAGATATCGCTTAGACAAGATCAGACATCACTTAGTCAGGATCAAAAATCGCTTAGTCAGGAGCAGACATCGCTTAATCAGGATCAGATATCGTTTAGTCAGGATCAGACATATCTTAGTCAGGATCAATATCGTTTTTTAAGGATCAGGCATCGCTTTGATCAGCTATTGCTTAATCAAAATCAAATATCGCTGTGCCAGGATCAAACTGATTTTGTCAAATGTTGCAGACAACACTTTCTGCAGATAATACAACGTGACAGCGAAATAGTCAATTAGTAAAACCCACTAACCCTTTGAATTCGGGACACACATGCAGCATCATTTGCAAACAGTGTAGACCCAGATTAGAGGACTCATAGAGATGTCTCTATAGTTAACCCTTTCGCTGCCAATGCCGGATCTGTGATTACCTTTGCAAACAGTTTGGATCCAGATGAGACGCCGAGTAACTCGGCGTCTCATCAGGATCCAAACCGTTTGTTACTGTTTCTATGTTTTTGAAACAAAAATGAAGAAAATAAAAAAAATGAAAGTTTGTAGCAAAGTTTGTAAACACTAATGGGCTATTCACTATGAACATTTAGCGTTGAAAGGGTTAGCATTTTCCTTCATATAAACTCTTTTACACGCCTTTGCAAACAGAGTAGACCCAGATCAGACGGCTCCTAGAGGAGCCGTCTGATCAGGGTCTGCACTGTTTGCTGCTTAAATCTGATTATATTGTTTTCTACCAATACCAAAACATTCTGTATACACATATACCATTATAAACATTTAGCTAATAAATATTCATGATGTGACGTCATTTCTTACATGAATATTCAACAGGGAAAGGGTTAAATCAGTGTTCTGGTACACTAGGTGTCGTTAATGACAGAGACAATACGCCATTGTTTATAACCTTTAACTAACCCTTTCGCTGCCGAACTCTGTCGTCTGCTAACGTTGTCGTCTGCTACAAATTTTCATTCTTTTGATTTTTTCTTCATTTTTGTTTCAAAAAACATAGTAACAGTAACAAACAGTTTGGATCCTGATGAGACGCCGAGATACTCGGCGTCTCATCTGGATCCAAACTGTTTGCATAGGTAATCACAGATCCGGCATTGGCAGCGAAAGGGTTAAAAACGCTCCCCAAGAATCCGTAAACTACAACTGTAAACCAGTTTGGATCCAGATCAGAACGCCGTGTGACTCGGCATCTCATGCCGTTTTGCACTCGGCTTGTGTATGGGATAAGAAGCGGAAGAAAAATTTGCTACGGAAAGCGAACAGGGAACAGTTTGTAAATCGACTCACACATACTCAGCAGACATGCTCAGCACACATGCGGTTATACACTGCTTTGTAAAACAAACGCTTTAACCTTAACCCGTTATAAAAAAAAATTATCTCCTTAAATTTGAGTCCCCACACACATGCGGTTATACACTGCTTTGTAAAACAAACACTTAACCTTAACCTTAACCCGTTATCAAAAAATAATATCTCCTTAAATTTGAGTCTGGAGCAATATTGGCAACTTTCATTTCGATCAAGCCTGTGAAAAACTATTGACCGAGTGTCAAACAGCTTGGATCGTGAGGAGTCTCATCTGGGTCCAGGCTGTTTGCAAATTGGAGTCTGGTCCCCGGCAGCGGGGTAGGGGTTAAAACACTCTTTTGCTACCAAAGTTTGTCGTCTGCAAACTTAGTCGTCTGCTACAATTTTCCATTTTTATTTTTCTTCTTTTTTGTTTCAAGAAACAGTCACAGTAACAAACAGTTTGGATCCTGATAAGACGCCGAGTTAATCTTATCTGGATCCAAACTGTGTGCATAGGTAATCACAGATGCAACATTGGCAGCGAAAGAGTTAATAGTAAAAAAAAAGTCGTCTGCTGAAAAAGTCGTTCTTTTCCATTTTGTTAAAAACATGACGATCTTTATCGGCAGACAGTTAGCGGTCTGGTAAGACACTGGGGGTACTCGGGATTTTATCTGAATAGTTTGCAAAACTAAAAAAAGATAGTCTTCAAACAATTTCTCAATTTTTTTCCTTTTGTTCTAGATCTACTTTTCTTCTTTTCAATCTGATAGCACAAGTGAAAAAATCTCCATTGTTTTAATATTACAATAGCACCGACGACTTTATAACGAGTATACAAGCATTAAAGCTTACACAGTGTTGGATATTTGAAACAGGTAATAAACTCGCACGTTTAGTTCGCAATCAATTTGCTTCTAATATCTAAATATAAAATTGCACGCCTACTATCTGTTTATGAAAAAGAAATTATGGTCTTGGTTTTGGTTGAAGATTCAGAGCTACAAATATAGTTGCGAACCCAAATATTAAAATCGTCATTTCTCCACGAAACCCTATACTGTGATCAATCTTTAGAATCGTCTCGAAAAGACAATTCTAAAGAGTGGTCACAGTATAGGGTTTGGTGGAGAAAAAATAGCTATTCTTAAAAATATTTAAATTTACGCATCTTATCTGGACTTCTGGGCTATTCATATAAGAAAAAACAAAAGCATGCTTGGAAGAGTTTTGTTGCTTAATTTAAACATTTCACCACTTAAGTCGCATAAATGCACCACAACAAATAGTGCAGTCCCAGATCAGACGCCGCCTTTTCAAGGCGGCGTCTGATCAGGAACTTCACTTTTTGTCTCATTCTCTACTTCTATAGACATGTATGTGCTTCATTCTTTCGAAATTTTCATTTGTTATCTTATCCCCTTATTGTACCGAAGGATTTAACAACATTTCGATTGCAGACGACATTTAGAAATTTTGCGCCGAAAGGGTTAACTCTTTCGCTGCCAATGCCGCATCTGTAATTACCTATGCAAACAGTTCGTACCCAGATGAGACGCCGATTAATTCGGCATCTCATCAGGATCCAAACTGTTTGTTGCTTTGATTATGCTTCTTGAAAAAAAGAAAACTATAAATAAATAAATAAATAATAAATAAATAAATAAATGAACAGACGACATATAAAAAAATAATCTTTCACAGCGAAAGGGTGGACACAATATAAACAGGCCCTGGCGAAAAACTGTAGAATTATACATACGCTATTCCATAAGCAAACAGTGCATACATATACGTTTCATGTGTTACATATATGTAAAAACAGTAGAATATGTCTTAACAGTTTCGGTGCCAATGTCGCCTGCTGGCACCATTAAAAACCATTAAAAACAGGGCAGTCCCAGGTCAGATGCCGCATTTTCAAGCCGGCGTCTGACCTGGGACTTCAATGTTTTCTGTATTATTTTAGCCCAAGCCAACAGGTTTTTAAAAACAAATGTTATACTATTATACCTTTATTATTTAGTTTCGAATTATATTTAATATGAAATTATTATTGCAGACGACACTTTTAAATTTGGCACCGAAAGAGTTAAGCGACGATCAAAAAGGTCTAATTACGGGCCTGCAATGCATGTGGTAGCCTAATGCAAGTCAAATGTAATACAGAAAGCTTTCTGCATTACTTTCATCCTGCATTAACCCTTTCCCTTATGTAAGCGCACTTTGACGCATCTGCAAACAGACTAGACCCAAATCAGACGGTTCCTATAGGAGCCGTCTGATCAGGGTATGCTCTGATTGCTTATTGTGTAATATGGATCTGATTCTACGAGGCAAAATGTCCTATGTTCATATGTCATTATAAAACATAATCTTATTAATATTCATGACGTCATTATTTCTGACATGAATATACAACAGGGAAATGGTTAAGCAACCACATACTTATTAGGATTCATATGTACAATAACTGAATGGCAGCCTAGGCTGTGCGGTATATGTTATTTGAATTGTGCCACTAACGGTTTGGTGTACAGCGATATCTCTCTAACTCTTTTGGCGCCAAATTTAAAAATTTCGTCCGCAATAATACTTTCATATTAAATATAATTCTAAACTAAATGATAAAGGTATATTAGTAAAACATTTGTTTTTGAAAACCTGTATGCTTGGGCTAAAATACTACAGAAAACAGTGAAGTCCCAGGTCAGATGCCGCCTTGAAAAGGCGGTATCTGGCCTGGGACTGCACTGTTTTCAATGGTGCCAACAGGCGACATTGACGCCGAATGAGTTAAAGAGACGACCATTTAGCGACCGAAATGTAGCGAATAACAGTAAAACTTGTATTAAGCGGTCTTTTACCCATTTGCTCCCAGTGGATTATTACATGTTTATATATTGGATTAGTTTATTTTTTATCTAAGGGATGTCTGGTCTAACTTTTTCATTTTTGCTTTGTTTTATATTGAATTTGCTATCAGCAAACAGTGTAGACTCTGATCAGACGCCGCGTCTGATCAGAGTCTACACTGTTTGCCTACATCCCATATATGGGATCGTGGGAGCAAATGGGCTAATGTATTGAACATAGGAGTCTTAGAAAGAAGGTGGCTGCTTAATGCAGGAAAAAATAAAAAAAATGTAGAAAGTTCTTATAGGAGCTTTCTGCATTACTTTTGAACTGCATTA